>CM046876.1:606208798-607533378 GCA_025667525.1 Glebionis coronaria | reverse complement strand
CTTGCATCACCTTTTCCAACAGCTGGTTCATCTTCAGCTATCGCCATAAAAGCCCTGACCCTTGTGGTGTCTTCTTCATCTAAAGTCAATGGTTCATCATTCCAATCATAAGTTTCAGCAACCAACCCTTTCTCAGTCTTTTTCTCACCACCTTTCTTTTTGGACATAGCTTCAATCTTCAAGTTCATTTGTTCTAACTCAGCTTTAAGTGCCTTGTACTTATTTTTGTAATCTTTCTTCTCAGTGTCTGAAGAATTGGATTGAGATGAGTTGTTATGTTGTTTGAACTTGTAGGGTTTGGATGAAGATGATGGATAAGAGGGTGAGGATGTCTTGGTAGATGGACACTCTTTTTGATAATGTCCAAGCTTTCCACAGGCAAAACATGTTTCTTTTGACCTGTCAGTTGGTTTGCTAGCTGATCCTACTCTTCCAGATCTTTTGTAGTATCTTCTTTGGTTGGCTAGCAGTGCTCTTTCATGGAATTCTGCATTGAGGTCTGACAAGAATTCTTGGCTGCTACGGGTATCTTCTTCAATATCAGAATCACTGTCATGAGGATGTGTTGCAGAGATCAAAGCTTTGGAAGTTGCTCCTTGGACAACAAATCTTTCAGTCTCTGATTTGTAGATAGTATCGATCAGCCCTTCTTCATAATTGTACTTACGATAGAGCTGAGCAAGGGTATCATTTTTGATTGAGTTGTTAGCTCTCTGAGTCTGATTCATGCTCAGCCACTTTCTTGGAAGGCTGTTGACAAAAGTAGCATTGATCTCAGCTTGACCAATAGTGACATCATTCATAGCAAGGTCATTTAGAAGAATCTTCAGCCTAGTATAGGTTTGCTAAACCTTTTCACCTTCAAGTGACGTAAAGGCATTAAACTGAAGTCTGAGTGCCTGAATCTTTGTCTCTCTTGTTTCAGAGGGTCCTTCATGGCCAAGAATGAGGTCTGTCCACATTTGTTTAGCTGTAGGACACTGAATGACAGACTTCATGATATGCTTGGGAAGACAGGAAATTATGATTCTTTTGAGACGTTTATCTTGGTTTGCTAATTTCCTATCAGCTGAGGTCCATTGTTTGACAGGTTTGGGAAGAGGGTTTTCTTCAGTAGATGTAAGCGCCATGGGAATATATGGACCATTTTCTAAAATTTCTAAGAGAAAAGGTTCAAGTCCATCAAGGTATACAAGAAATTGACTCTTCCAACTGGCAAAGTCTTCTTCATCAAAGACTGGTACACTGGTTACGTGTGATCCACCTCTTGAGTCAAAAAGTTGGGGTAGATCATCGTCATTTGCTGGAGGGTTAAGTCTTGGTGAAGATGGGTTTGTGGAAGGTAAGTGTGGGCTAGAAGTTTCCGGCATGGTGGATCTTGATTATAAAACCGAGAACGATGTTTCTTGAAGGTTTTAATATCAAACACCGCTCTGATACCAATTGAAAGTCCCTTATACATGCAAGAAACCCTAATCTTAACTTAATCAACACAAGGTATTACTTTTCAAACGTAATCTTATTATTGTATAATAAAGAATTACAAGTGTTATGGATAACACCGTTTGATGACAATGTGTTGTGCACACTTTGAACAACAATAAACCTTAACTTATGAATACAGTCGTAGCTGTTTGATTCACTAAGTTGTACGCACTAATGTTCTTAATATCTCAAAGTGTTAAACATTAATGCATGGATACACATCCTATTTATAGTGTTACGAGTTTGACTTAAACAGTACTTGATGTCGACTACACAAGCTTTTACAAGTTCCCACATCAGTCACATGATGTCCTTCTATTCTTGGTAGTCTTCCATTATGCTTTAAGGAACAGTTGTCAAAAATAGTTTCCTTATTCTTCATATTCTCGAACACACAAATGGCATGTCCAAAGTGTGCTGAGAGTTATCAGGGTATTGCCACCCCTGTTAACTCTCAACCCCTCAGAGTCCCTAATACATCTTGGCTGTTATCCATCACAGCCAAGGAGTATGTCTTCAGGTAATCTTCGACTTCCCTGACAATGTCTCTGACATGGACTCCTCTGAGGTTGCTCACAGAGACTTGGATCTCTGTGAGTCTTGCGAAACTTGCCTGCCTCCTAGGCACAGGCAAGGGACTATCTATCAGCCTAATTATGTTTAAATCAATGATCAGGGAATCTAACAAGTTTAGATTCCCAACAGCAATCTTGGCGATATCCTGCTCTTTCACCTGTAGCTAATGGTAGCCAAACCTCAGATTGATCTTAGAGAAATGTTTGACACCTTGCAGTTGGTCAAACAGATCATCAATGCGTGGCAAAGGATATCGATTTCTGATGGTGATCTTATTAAGCTCATAATTATCAATGCAAAGTCGCATACTGCCATCATTCTTCTTCACGAATAACACCGGTGCACCCATGGAGATGCACTAGGTCGGATGAAACCTCGCTCCAAAAGTTCACGTAGCTGTTCTTTTAACTCCTTAAGATCGATGGGAGCCATGCGGTAAGGAGCCTTGGAAATTGGCTCAGCTCCTGGAATGAGCTCAACATTAAACTCTACCTCACGAGCAGGTGGTACGCTCGGAAGTTCTTCAGGAAACACGTCGGGGAATTCTGACATGATAAGCTGATCCTGAAGGGGTGGAGAATCAGCCTCCATATCATGAACAATAGCTAAGAAGCCCTCGCAACCATGTGACAGTAAGACACGTGCCTGCAAGGCTTAAATTATCTGTACAGACTTTCCTGGTATGAAACCATTGTGAATGTACTCTGGTGCGTTGACATCACCGAAAATAACTCGATATGAATGGCAATCTATGGTGGCGTGGTGTTTGGATAACCAGTTCATGCCTAATTTCATGTCGAATTCACACATGTCCAAAGGAAGTGCGTCAACTGAACGGATTCTGTCATCAAACACAAGGGGAAAATCTCTGTACCCATGTGTGATGCGTACAGAGTCTCTCAAGGGTGTGGAAATGTTTAAAACATTTTCTAGTGGCATAGGGGATATCCTAACACGATTGGCATAAGCAATGGATATGACCGAACGAGTCGCGCCCGTGTCATATAAAACGCATACAGCTTGACCATACATAAACAAGATTCCAGTGATGGTACCTGATGACTTGTTGGCTTGGTCACATGTAGTAGTGTACACACGTCCAGTAGTCGGAAGTGGCTTGGAGTCCGCATGCCCAGATGTACCCTCAATCTCTCCCTTTCGGCAATCCTTCATTTGGTGGCCTGGTTGGCCACATTTGAAGCAAGCATCGCTAGCACAGTGGCACGACCCTGGGTGTCCGAGGTTTCACGTAGTGCAAAGAGGGTGAGTATACCCTCCAACAGGTGCCCTTGCTGGTTGGGATCCTGTTTCAGAAAGTATGCATGAGACATGATTATTGGGTACAATAGGACTACGCAGAAAATTTAAGATGTAATACCAAATGATGCTGTACGGTTGGGTGGTGAACCTCTACGGTCCTGCTCCCGCTCGTTTCTAGTATTCCTGGTAGTAGAATTCATGAATCATAAAGCACATAACATAAAATTGAGTAAATTTAGGGACCTGCTGTTGTTGGAGTTGTTGGTGTTGTTACGGTAATTGTCATTACCGCCACGCATGTCCGAAACAGAAAGGTCCTGAGTTTGACCGTCACCCTTAGGCTGATTCTGTTGCTGAGTGGCCGGTTGGGACCGGTCCCCAGTCTTCTTCCTGAAAGATGCAATTGTATAGATAATGACAAATTTTTAGATAGTACTGAATTAAATGAACCGATCACCGTCGATGACGAATATACCTCATGTCAGGTCTTTCTGCCTCTCCAAACTCATCCCTCTCTTGTAGCATCTCCAACTTGCGGGCTGCATCTGCCACTTGTGCCACAATATTAAATGTAGCACACACCAAGTTATCGGGGCGACAGATGTGCGAAGAGCCCAACGAAAGTGATACGCCTGCTCCTTTGCAGTCCCGGCTGCTGCGCCAAGGAATCCAGTCAGTCGAAGGAACCTCTGCATAAACTCATTGCTATTTTCCCCAGCTCTCTGACTAATACCATGATACTCCCTCTTGAGCTTATCCTGCTCAGCTTTCGGGAAGAACTGTCTCATAACCAACTTCTTAAACTATGCCCAAGTCAAGCCAGTCACCTAGTTGTCACCTCTATTCGACAACTTAAGTGCCTTCCACCATGCAAGCACGTCTCCCTCGAACTTGTAACAAGCTATACTTGCCTTAAAGACAGGGTCGCATCCCATAGCATTAAAAATCTTCTTAATGTGAGCTATTCAGCTCTCAGCCTCAGCGGGGTTGTCAGTCTGCTCGAAAGATTTCGGACGCTGCTTATTGAACCTCTCCAGCCATGTGATCAGGGTAGCTGGAGGTGGTGGAGGAGGATTCTGATTCTGGTGAGGTTGCTGATTGTTGGTGGCTTGCACCTCAGACCGAATCTTATTCCTTAGTTGAGGAAGCAGAGCTTGAATAGCAGCTTGGACTGCTGCATTCATTTGTTTTTGTTCATGTGTGAGAACCATCTGACAGTATATAACAAAATGCAATGATTAATCTGATTAGAACATAATGTGTAAACATGAAAAAAAATAATGCATATAAACATGAATTTTTTTATGCATGAAACAATATCTAAAGGCATGGCCAACGAAAATGACATGGGTTTGGGTGAACGCCTATGGGTCGTTCACCAAAACAAAACAAAAAAATGACATGACGAGGATGAACGCCTATGGGTCGGTTCATCAAAACAAAATGCTTCGAATAAAAGCACATGCAACTAAATATGGTCAGTCCTGTACCAACCATTACTTAGTTAAAATTCTTGCAACAATGATATATGAAACAAATGCATGAAAACAAACTGTCAATTTTAGAAAGACCATGATGATTACCCACTAATCAAAGGTCATATTTTAGAGCCTACAGGTCGAAACCTTGGCTCTGATACCATAATTGTAACACCCCATTTTGGTAAATGGAATATCACAGGATAATTATGGCGTGTCATCAAAGCATGCAAGGTAAATGTCCAAAAACATTAAATGACCATAAAAGGAAATATCAGAATCAAACATCGGTAGTCCAACATAAGCTCACACACATGAATATAAGTACTGAAATGAAAGGACTAAACAATGTCCAAAAGAAATGAAGTAATGTAATTTATGGAAAATGCATAAAGTAATGAAGGCTAGATAGCTTCCATCCGTATGCACATACTCTCAAATCATACGAGCGTCCCTGAGTACCTGCCGTTTGGGTACATGAAAGGAA
Organism: Glebionis coronaria; assembly: GCA_025667525.1. Taxonomy (NCBI): domain Eukaryota; kingdom Viridiplantae; phylum Streptophyta; class Magnoliopsida; order Asterales; family Asteraceae; genus Glebionis; species Glebionis coronaria. The sequence continues at coordinate 607,528,092 of CM046876.1, read as the reverse complement.
AACGACTGAGCAAAACGCCAAGTGAACGGATATACAAACATAGCATAAAATGACATAACATAATAAGACTAATAGCAGTGGAAAAGTATAAGTCCTAGATAACCTGGAACATGTTATAAAACTGGTTTTATAGTTTGAAAGACTTATGTTTTTATATAAAAACTATATTTTAATTAGCCAATAGCTCATATAGATTATGAGGTTCCACCGTGTATGAATACTTGGAGGGTGATCTCATCATGCAATTAGAGGGGATGCCTCTAATTAAATTAGTCTGGGTAAGAGGGATCAACTCCTTGTGAAGGATGCAAGGCACACACCACATTCACAATGAAAATCCTGTAAAAAAACATGTAACTAGGATGCACCCATACACCCCACATGATAATATAAATATATATCCAAAACTGTAAAGGGACGCCACAAGCAATCACTCCGCCGTAGGGAAGTCATAACACTGGTGCCTCTAGTGTTATGGTTATGGTACCTCCATAACTATGTGACATGGCATGCATGTATATGGCTTAGGCATTTAAAACTAACATAAGCAGATCAAAACATATAAAAAATTACTTGGGAAAACAGTTGGCTGCAAACGGGGAATCTTAATAAGGAAAGAGAGTGTCTATATTGAAGGACGGAATATCCGTACCTTATGTCCAGTGAACGAGGAAAGATGGAAGGATGAAAAGTCCTACTCCGACCTCACTATTGCTACATAAATAAGGGACATGTATGAGTTGTCTGATTACTGAGTATGTTACTGGTTCTTTTATGTTCTTAACTTGTTTTATATGTTCTTGTCTTATTTTACTGTTTTAAATGATATATTGTATTATTCATGTATTTCATGTCTTCTGATTATGTATTATCTTGTATTCTTGTATTATTATACTTATAGTGTAATAGTAAGTAAGTTTCTAAAAATAGCAGGTTTCCAAAAATAGAAATTTTCCAAAAATAGAAAGTTTCCAAAATTAGATCAGTTTCCAAAAATAGAAAGTTTCTAAAAATAGTAAGTTTCCTGAAATATAAAGTTTCCATAATTAGAAATAAGCTGGATTAATAAGCTAATAATATAAGCTAATGTTTACTAGTTAAAAGTTATAAGTCATTGAACTAATATCATAGTTTATTAATTAAATATTATAGGTTATGTCTAATTATTAATTAATAATGATAGTACATGTTTTATTAACTAATAACATATCATGGTTAATTAATAAACTATAGGTTATACAAATTTAATTAAGTCATGGTTTAATTAAAGGGTAAAAGTTATAAAATACCATCGTACTTATCAAAATGTACCGACTTTAAACACTTACAATTTAATCGTTAGACATTACCAACGAACTTGTTTGTTTTGTAACAATATTACCTATATTACCGGTTATATTTCCACGTCATTAATTAATATAACTTATTAATCCACATCACTTACAAAAATTCCAGAATTATGACACGTACTTGGCTTTTAGTTCTTGCTATTATATACTTGTAGTAATAAGGGAAAACTTAGACACAAACAGACAATTTCTTATCTCTTTGCCTCTCTCTCACCTTCCAAATCGTTAAAACCAGGTTATGAAAATAATTTTAAACCGCCATCCTTATCAGGTCTAAAGACGAACTAAATGGATCTTTTCTTTTATCTTTGTTGTTTGTGATTTTTCGTTGTAGACAAGATATTTGATGAACTTTGAAAATATAAGATTTAACGAACAACAGGGTGCTTTGTTATAAGATATGGCAGTCGCCGCCAAAGTTCCGCCAAAGTTCATCAGATCTGGTTTCCATTGTCAAAAGGTAAGGATTGTGTATTTAAGTCATGTGGTTTTGTTTAGCCAGAAAGAGGTAGATAAGCGGTGTGCTTTGGGACGAGTGATGTAGATTTCAAGATTTAAACAATTTCAAGTTTTGCTATATAATTCATCATTCACTAAAACGGATTCTTGACATTCTTTCTATTGTACATTTTCTCCCATGATGGATGAACAACAAAGCCCATGACTTCAGAATTAATACGAACTGTATATGGAAAGTCAAGCTCAGGGGGCAATACAGCCAGAAGAGCTTTCTCAGCAAGAGTACCTACAAAAAGATTCAGAAGGACCAGCAAGTTATTATACAGCCAATGCTATCTGATTGATTAACTTTTTGAAGACAATGTCTTCGAGAGTTCCCAAGTTAAATTTTTTTACAAGAAAAACACACTATAAGATGTATATCTCAGATAAAGTTAGGAAACAAGAAAGCTTGATTTCTTTTTAGCCTATTCTCTAGTCGACATTACTTATTTTAAGATCATATTCTCTAGTTAAGATCTAAAAAACCAGCCGATTATTATTACTATCTATCTGGAGAAACACTTTACTCACCATGTCCAACTTCACGTCGATTCAAACCCATCATTCACTAATCGCAACACCAATCGAAGAGTTCGAATAGTTCGATGATGTGGGTTTCGAGAAATAAACAAGCAGGTTCATTGGAAAGTGATGAATCTGATTTATTAGTTGATTCCGATATGTTTGTTGGATTTTTTTTGAGTGAATGTGTAGCGGCAGTATTTTTATTGGGGTGATTGTGGAAAGATAGTTTTGAATGTTGAAGATGATGAATAGTGGTTAGATTTTTATAGAAAATAATTAAAAAGTGAATATGTGGAAATAACCGGGCCAGCATGTCAGTTACAGGTTACCATATTGGTATAGTCGAACAAAATTTAAAAGTTCGTTGGTAATGTTTAGCGAATAAATTGTAAATGTTTAAAGTCGGTACATTTTTATAAGTACGGTGGTATTATATAGCTTTTACCCTTAATTAAATTAAGTCTAATATAATACTTAGGTTAACATGTATTATTAATTTTAATTAATAATCCTAAGTCATGGAATTATTAATTAATTATAAGTCCATGTGTTAAATAATTAATTAAAAAAACTATAGTCTAAATAAATAATAAATGTACTTACGCTAAAACATGTATTATTTACAAAAATAATATAACCTAAGTTCATGTTTTAATTAAAATAATTAGTTAGGCATGAGAATTAATTTAATTAACTTGTAAAAAAATAAAAATAAATTAACAACATATCCCGAGCCCGAAGCCCGATACAAAACACCCGAGACCAAACACCCCCAGCCGGCGGCTGGTGGTGTGGGCGTGGCTCACGCCGGCGCTGCCGGTGCCACTGGTCGAGCAAAGATCCCACCGGCTTAAGTCGGTGGTTCCCCCTCCTTTGCCTCGTGTACCCACTGTCCCAACAACACACACCCCAGCTTGCGCCGGGGTTCCCTTTTCTGCCCGAGACGACACTGAGCCCCAACGGGGGTCTCGGTCCCCTTGCTGTCCGAACACCACAGCCACACCGAGACCTTGGGGGTCTCGGTTGACGAACCAAAAAGACACCGAGACCAATGGTTGGTCTCGGTTGGTGTGCGACCGAACACACAAACCAAACAAACCCATTTTTCTTGTTTTATTATTATCATAACATGTTTTACCCATTGTTTTTAAAGATTAAACCCCATGTGTTTATAATAGAAAATTAAGTAAACCAAAGATGGAGGTTTGTGGCAAATGAAGTCTAGCTCAGTTGGATGGATGCATTTGGTTATAGTCTCCATGTGAGGAGGTCAGGGGTTCGACTCCTGTCATTCCCCATGTGGGGGATTTTCCCAGAATTGGCAGCCGGGTTTGAATCCCATCGCAATGCCTTGAAGCCCCTTAATGGGAAACTGGATGGCTAGCATGGGGGTTGATATTCTCTTCATGAGATGATTCAAACTCGGGTCGAGAGACTTGGTGCCTTTGTTGCACGCAAGATACTCCGCTGCACCAAACTGCCGTTCAAAAATAAAGATGGAGGTTTGTGATTATACCCTATATGCGTGTGAATGTAGAATTGAAACACGAATACAAACACGTATGAATCCAAGATCAAAACACAACGATGAATCTTCCTTGTGTGGTGGCTGTCGCGGCTTCAAGCAACAAGGAGGCTAGGGTTTATATTTTTTTGTATAAATTCCGTATTATGTTTTTCTTGTGATATACTTTTACTAGTTAAGTTACAAAGGTGGGCTTCCCCCCCCCCCCCCCCCCCCTTGTCTCCCTTGTCCGCGGCTACAACAAGCCCGAAGGCAAACCCATGCCTTTTTCATAGTTAAAGTATTACTCGTGTACGCTCGTGTTTACTATTCGTGTTAGTTCGTGCTTTAATGTTCGTGTTAGTTATACTTCATGTATGTCGTGTTTTAATATTCGTGTTATAATTATTATACGTAATAACTATCGTGTGTTTAAATGTTCGTGATTATAATTATTATACTTAATAGTTATCGTGTGTTATTATTATACGTAGTTTTCTGAAAATAATGCCCGTGACACGTGTACATAATATAAATGGAAAGTTTTAATTGGTTCGTAGGTTTACGTGATCGACTGTTCATGGTATTTATATGCGGGTTTTACAATGCCCTTGATGTTATTCAAAGTTACCGAGAATCCCTTTTAATACCCCAAGGACACTCAAAGTTTATGAATATAACAATTCAAGTCCTTTTTATATTGAACTGTTAGCCCTAGGTCAATATGGGGCTAACGATGAAAAACATATACTAAATAAGCCAAAATGTTATTATTTAACACTTGTTAAATTAGCCTAGCCCATTTGGTTAACTGGCCCATCACCTAATACCCGTCCACCACTAAACCCACCCAACCCTTTGTTGTTAATAGTCAAATCCTAGTCAAACCTAGTTTTGGTGGGGAACAAACATTGTTACCATCATTCACCGCTAATCCCTAACTAATACCCATAAATCTAATCTTAAAGTCAAAGGGGAATTAGACATTAATTACCCAACATTCATATTAAACCCAAGAGCAGATAACCCCGTGTGCTTTTGTCTTGCCGGGCCATACAATCAGACAAGTCCCATGCAGCTCATTTGAAGAACAAGACAAAGAAGACTAAATATTGATGGTTAGGATCCCTCTCCTTGCTCAACACTCCAATCAAACGGTTCTAAGCTACTCCAAGGGAGATGTCGACACCAATATCAAATCCCAGCCATCAAATTTCTATGGGAAGGATCTAAAATAAAGATCAAAGGCCAAGATTAATTTCAGAGAGATAATCATGTGGCATTTAAGGTTTAGGGTTTCCTTCTTCACATTGTATAAGTAGAATAGCATTTCCTTCATGTATTTTGTTCCAAATCTTTTTAATACACCAATTTTTGAGTTCCAGCTTTTCTTTTATGAAATTTATATTTCCAGCAATTTAAATACACCAATTTAAATACCTGGTTATTTATCTAACAATTCTAATTATAACTTATCGAATTCTGCTGAGGCTTCTTGTTCTTTAACCCAATGTCGACGCTCAAGAGTCAGAACTATCAAGACCCCATTGATCGTCAGTTAATGGTTTTATCTTGCTCCAACCGAAATGCTTTTTGTTCGTTCACCATTAACAATTAATTATATCAATCGTTATAACATGTAATAAATAAAAGAAAGAAGAAGAAAAAGTACATACACGATCCTCCGCTTCGACTTATTGCGATACATGTTAGTAGAAGAATTTTGTCCTAATTTCTTAATCGCGGACGATGATGCCCAATCGGAATTGGAATTGGAATATCCCTATCTTTCCTATATTTATACAAAAGTTTTTTTAGAGTTATATCGGGTTTGATTAAAATCCCACGAGTTTCGTCTAGGACTAAACCCGATATGAAATCAGTAAAAGACCAAAATTAATACGAATTTAGTGGTCAAGAGAACAAACTCGATACGTCAAAAACTATGAGGAGATGACCGTTAATAAAACATTATAGGGGCCAATCTGGTTAAAATGGACGAACCACAAGGCCGATTTATGCAATTAACTCTTATTTATATTTATATTTATTACTATCATTGCTCAACTTAACTTATCAAGTTGTCAAGAGTGTTAATGACTAGACTTTCAAAAGCTAAAACAATGCCAAGCTACAAACGTCATTCTTGCGATACATGTTAGAAGAATTTTACCCCAAGTTCTTAGGTGATGATGCCCTTCGGAATTGGAATCGGAATATCCCTATCTTTCTTATATCGACTATTTAACTAGTGCATAATAGGTTTTTTGAGTCCGTTGCATAAATAGTCCTTATGGTTTATCAAGTCTAACAAAAATCGTCCTTGCAAACAAAAAATAACGGATCTTCTCTTTATGATTTTGACTCGTAACAAGTTTAATCCTTTCGTTTGACAATTGTTAATTTTCTCGTTAAATAATATGACGTGGCAAAAAAATAAGAGACATTATTGTCCTTTTATGAGCCGGTAAATCACATGGACGATTTTCTTTATTCATTTTTTTTAAATTAATTTTTTATTATTATGTTATACTAGTTTTAATGGCCGTGCATGCACAGGATTTGAAAATAAAAGATAAATGAGGTAATAATTTCGTTATTACGATTTCATGTACTTATATATGTTTTTACCTAATTTTTCATTATGTGATAATATTAATTGATATTTTTTTTGTGTAAATATTACTACGTAATTGATATTTTATATAAATATTTATTACATAAAAGATTTGAATTTGTTTAAATGAAATTTAGCTATCTTTTTCTAGACATTTTGTGTTTAATAACACATAATGACATTGAAAAAATATATGTTTGTTGTAATATGTAGAATCCCGTCTATTTATTTTCATCTAACAACTATCGTTGAGGTCTTGCATTCATTTTACTATTTATATTCAAGTTAATAATAATTTACGTAGATTGCATTGTTTGATTTTGTTAAGTGTCAAAATATAAATAAATAATAATTTGTGTTTTTATTTGAATATTAATAATCATGTGATTTGTTGACTTTTTAATATTACATATATGTTATATTTCTAAAATATAAAATTTAGATGGTATAAAGTTTAAGGGGGTATTTTGTTTATTTTATAAAGTTATTAAAAAATATAGAAAAATATAAGTTTACACTTAAGTCTATCTAATTTTTTAAAATTCAACCATTAAAGTTTTAATTAATCCGTTCCTATTTTTTAAAATTTTTATTTTCATAAATTTGACACATATATCTTTTTGTGTTTTCATCAAATTTTTCCACCAAAACATTTAATTTTGACTAATTTCATTCAATTTTGATTTTTTGGGCCAATCACATTGCTTGATTTTCCTTATGTGTCAAAATCAAGTCATTTGATTGATCTAATATTTTTTCTACAACCTTCACTTTTCAATAAAACTCTAAAAAATATAATTCTTTTATTATATAAAAAAGATTTTATTAAAAATTAAACTACGCTCATTTATTATTAAATTTGAATTTTTCAAATAAATTTTTGAAGCTTTTTGAAGCGTTTTTTGTTTGAAGTTTCTTTATGCATTAAAAAAATCATGTATTATCATGTTATTTTTATTAAATACATTCTATGCGTTTTTTCATATTTATTCATCGTGAAATCTTGAAGTTTTGTATGCTTTTTGTATATTTTTCTAATAAAATAATTTATGCGTTTGTGTATTTAGTTATTTTGTTATAATTTGTTTTAATATTGTTGTTTTTCAAAGAAAATAACGAAAAAGCATGACTTAAAAAATACAAAGTAAAAAGACGCTTAAAATATTAACTTAAAAAAACTTCACGATTTACAGGAATAAACGTACAAAATGTTATAAATATATTCATTATATATTTATTGTATGTACACATTTGAATGAGTAGTAACTATCCTTAAATTACTAGTTAATTAGCAAGAGAAGTTACATTTCTTATACTCTTATAAATAAGAGATACATTGTACTCATTTGGATACTACTCAATAACAATTATCTTCTTCCTCCTTCATATCTTGTTCTCTACATTTCATAACACGTTATCAGCACGATTTTTGCTCTAAGAAAAACTAGGTAGAAGATTCTTGATATATCTCTATTGTAATATACATGAGCATTACATGTTCTATTGTGATTACATAAAGAGAATACATTTTGCTATTTATTTTTTCTCTACAATTGAAATCTCTTGTAGTTTATGTGAACAACAAATATTCTGTTGTGGCTATATGAAAACAAATTAAATGACATAATCTCATGTTATGTAAAGAGAAAATAAGTATACAAATACTAAGAACCTCATGTTCTAGTATTATTCAATATCATAACCTCATGTTATGTTATTTTATAAAAAAGAGAAAATTAATAATAAAAACCTCAAGTTTTATTATGATTCCCTCTAGAGAATCAAAACATAACTTCTTATAATTGTTATGTGATTTTATAGAACCTCAAGTTCTATAATCTTTATTCTTTTTATTGGTTAATTATAGTCATTTGTGCTATATATATTTCTCTTTCATTCTCTTATATTTTTGTTGCATTTTGATAGCTTAATAATACTAATGTTTCAAGTATACATTAGAAAATGTTAATAAATTCTACAAAGAATTTTTGTTTTTGTTAAAGAATAACAATGCACTTAGAAAAACGTAATCACAAGATTTTTTATGCAACTTGTTTCTCATGTAATTTTTGTGCAATTTGTTTTCTCATGTAATAAATAGCTACAATAAAAATTGAATTTGTATTTAACGTTTTTTTTTATTATTCATATAATTGAACTTATTGACATATTCTAAAAGTCTTTTATTATATTTTGAGAAAATAAAAGAAGTAAATAACTTAAGTATCATTGAACCAAAACTTAAATATCATTTAACATGTTGTGTGGTTACACACAATTTAAATATCATTTTTGAACAAAGACTTTTAATGTGTATAATTCTTATTAAATGTTATTATTTTTTCCTCTAAACTTGTAAACTATATTTTTTTTATTGTTCTTATTTGAATAAAACTCTATTGTAGTTTACAAGAAGAATAAGAAATTTATCCTGCTTACAAGAAGCGAATCAAAATAATATAACGACATGTTATATAATAAAAGAAAGTACGAATCTCTTGTTCTATTGTGATCCATTATAAAAAAAAGGGATCAAAATATATCATAACCTCATATTGTGATTACACTTATTTACAACCTCAAGTTATACTATGATGAGTATAATCAAAATACAATAACCTCAAGTTATTATTTTTTATTCTTGCAAAAGAATAAATATATCACTTAAATTTATATTAATTAAGGACATGATCCCTTATAAGTCTTTCAAATTCGAAACATCATAACCTCAAGTTATGAGTTTTTCAAAGAACCGCGTGTTCTATACGATTCGACTGAATCACAAATAAAATAATCTCATAAAATGTAAAATTCCAAGTTCGTTTACAATTTTATACACAATCAATAAACATAGCCTCATGTTACGTTTATTTTAATTTTAACATTTCATCAACAACATCACAATAATATTTCATCAAGTTATGATTCAAGGTTTAAAGAACCTAAACCTTTATTGTGATCCCGCAAAATAATTAGTAACATCAACTCAATTCTTTCTCTAAAGTATACCCGTTTTGGCTGAAAGAAAACCGGGATATTAACTTAAAATAATGAATTATTGTGTGATGCGTACTTCTTAAAATCTTTTTTCATACTTTTAACATAATTTTTATGACTATGGTATACTTTCATATCATTTGTTTATAAATTACTCTAATTTATACATATGATAATAATGTTCTCATCATTGTATATATAAATATTTTCCAACTATAGAGTGAACGATATGAATTACATTTTTATTCAATATGCGAGTCATTTAAGCAAATAAATCTTACAACAATAATGTCATATTAAAAAAAAGAAAGCAAAATGATTCATTACTTGTTTTAGTAGTGTTTTTTTTTTAAATATTCTACACACGTTATTATGTATTTGCTTTTTTAAATCATGTAGTATTTTCGAATGATGGTACGATATTATCAAAATCCTGTTTAATTGGACATTATCAATTATAATTTTTTTTTACAACTTGCTCATATAGTAGCAATAGCCAAAGACTTTTTAGTCTTGTTCATGTCTCCTTATTCATATACATGTCTTTTTAATAAGCAAGAAAATAATGAGATTTAAAAGGTATCCATTCCCTCATGTGAATGCGATAATATAATAATCAATATATAAATCTTCATTCCCTCAAGTGAATGTGATGAAATGATCAACTTAATGATCGTCATTCTCTCATGAGAATGTGATAATATGAACAACATCGAAATATTCATTCCCTCAAGTGAATATGATGATGTAACAGTACATTTTCAAAAACCTTTTTATCATGATAAATGATATGGTCGAGGTAATATGAAAATGACAAACCACTAATAGTGGCAAAATAAAAAGGAGCAGACGAAAATATGATTTATGGAAATATACAAGTGTGTCAAAAATATTACACACTATATTCATAGACATAAGGATCTATTGTAACACATTATTGCTCCTAAAAGAAAATATAAAATTGTCACGAGGAATGACATTTCATATAATTTATGCATTATATTGCACTTCCTCGACATACATTATAGATAAATTAGTGAAATATTATCACTAGCCATAACATAAATTTATGGCCTATAATTATAATCTTTTTGGCATGACTCGTTATACCATCACGAGTCATTAATGATGTGAAAACTATAAATTGATTAGATTCTTCAATCTAATGTTTTATCTCTAAAAAAAAGTTGATTATTCGTCTATCAACTAGATTTACGACTCAATCCCTTAATTTTCTGGAAAGAAAACAAGTGGATATACGTTTGCATACGTATCCATTTTATGAACCATTTAGAATTCTATAAATCGATGCATCGTCTAAATGGTAATAAAATTGAAACTTCATGTTTGCATGACTAATAGCTCGACATATTAAATGTGAGCATAACATTCCAGAATAAGTAATTCGTTGTGAATATGAGATGAATTACTTCTACATTATCCAATGATAATGAGAGAAAATATTTTTTTATTGTATGGGGTCATACTATCATATACACAAAAACAAAATTAGCATCATGCCAATATATTATTATAATTCCTCCATTTCATAATTGGTTTTGGTTATAAACCAAACCTATCCTATTTTTTGTGCATTACTCCACCTAAATGAAAATATACGAGATATAAACGAAGGGGTAATTCCTTCAGGAGGAGATAAGTAGCTACAAATTCAGAATGAATTACCATATTTTATTGATCCTCGATAGAAATTTTATGAATCTATTATTCAATGATAATCTAATAGCCATACATATACATTGGCCAATAACAAAGTTTCAGCTACTCATGCTCCTACTTTGTCCCTCAAGGACACTACTTAATTATGGCATGCCTCAAGCATGGTAAACAAATCGATTCCAAATAAAATCCTCGATGAAATATATGGAGCAGAAAAACCAGATGGTTGTTCGAGGTATAAAAGACCCCATGATAGTCTCACAAAGAGACACTAGACATAAAGGTTCCAAAAGAACCTTAAATAACTAATGAGATCTCAATAAATTTGATCATGTCTATAATCATATGGAATCAAAACAAAATGACGTCGATAAATTCTTTTACATGCAATATAGCGCTTGTTATCATACATAATGAGGATCATTAATTAATTATTATCCAAAAATGAGCTCATCAAAATGATTGACCAACATGAAAAGAGGCGATCTTTAGAAAATAAGAGAAGGATTAGGACAAGAAGTCCATACACATGAATGTGTAAAAGCTATTGGATATACAAGGGTTGTATGCGCAACCAAATTAAGAGCTCTAAAGTTACATGCTTTAAGACATGAATTATGGAATAAATAAATTCACAAAAGCATGAAACTACTTATTAAGAGCCGTATTTTCTAGAGGTGGATGTAAATATATTATTGATTATATACATTTTATTAGAGCTCTAATATTCCATGATCCATAATGCTTCAAGCATATCTGGCAATTTTAACTTATGAAAGAATTTGATAAAGTTATAAATAACTTATTTGATCAAGCTGAATGAATTATTATATTGATTAATAAACATTTGGGCGCATATTATCTTGTTTTTGCACATGTTTCAAAAAAAAATTTTGGTCCTCAAGTATCAGAAGTGCAACTAAACTTTTGATGTCAATTTTGCAGTCAATATACGTCATGAGATTGTATATATCTTTTTAAATAATTGTATTAGTAATATGTATTTGATATTGGGTTGGAAGCTACACGTATTATGTTATCTTTGCAGGACATAACCTTAAACATTAATAATTCAGTAGACTTTATTACAAACTTTTACCGACACAAGTTTTTTTTGCAACATGTTAGGAAGACCGTCCTTCGACGCTTGAAGGGTATACATTAATTTGAGGAGGAGCATTATGCGCACTGCACTCTTTTCCCTTCATCAAGTTTTTATCCCATTGGGTTCTTTTTTCTTGGTAAGGTTTTTAACAAGGCAGATGATGGCGTATACAAACGGTGAATATCCAAGGAGGAGTGTTATAAATATATTCATTATATATTTATTGTATGTATATTCACATTTGAATGAGTAGTAACTATCCTTAAATTACTAGTTAATTAGCAAGAGAAGTTATATTTCTTATACTCTTATAAATAAGAGATACATTGTACTCATTTGGATACTACTCAATAACAATTATCTTCTTCCTCCTTCATATCTTGTTCTCTACATTTCATAACACAAAACACATATTTAAAAAAAAAAATAATACAGTTTTTCTTAAATTGAGAAATTTCATTTTTCTTTTGAAAGTGCATACAAAATTCTACGATAAATAAACGTTAAAACATAATTTTTATTAAAATAACATAATACTAATAATTTAAAATGATAAAAAGCGCATAAAAAACATCATAATATTATAAAAACGCATAAAGTTCTTAAAAAAACTTCAAAATTTTTAAATTTAACGATGAACAAGCATAAAAAACGCACAAGATTTTTTTAGAAAAGATAACACAATCATAAAAGTTTGAAGTTTTTTAAAGAGTAAACTGCAAAATACATCCCTATGGTTTGGACATTTTCACACAATACATCCCTGGCTGAAAGTATTGGTACTATACACCACTCGTTTTTTTTGAACGGCGATTTTATTATAAAAAGAAGCTAGCAAGAAGCTAGGCTAGACAACAAGTAAAGAAGGGTTTTTAAGCCATTCGTTCCAAGAAAACGAGGCATTACAACGAGACCTACACCAATGAAAAGAACTAGTAACGATATCATCAAATCTGGTGGCCTTTGACGGAATTCTTCCACTGAAAAGGAGTTTGTTACGGAATGACCATGTGTTCCACCACGTTACGTAGAAGATGCCTTCCAAGATCGCTTTGAGCTTCACACCAAGACGAATAGATACCATCCAAGACAACCAATCTTCATACGCATTGAAATCTACAAGGTCCACATCCCATCAACGTGCAATCAGCTTGTAAACCTGACGAATCTGAGGGCAATGGAAGAAAATATGTGCAACGGTTTCAGGCCCGCTATCACAGATGGGGCAGGATAAAGAACCAATGTCAAGACCTCGACGGGATAGGTTAAATCTAGAAGGTAATGCGCCCATTTTAACTTTCCAGGCCATAATGTTGATTTTAATAGGAACGTACTTGATCCACCTTGTCCGAGACGCCACTCTAGGGTTCCTATGGTCATCAATCAGAGAACGCATAGAAGCCACAGAATAGTCCCCATTATTTGGTAACCAACTGTACCTATCACCTTGAGGGGCTAGATGAATCTGGCCAACAACCCCTGCCATACCGTCTAATTGAATTGCTTCAGCTCCACCCCGAACCTTACGACGCAGAGAAGATTCCAAACTAGAGTCTTCCAGTTTAGAGCGGAGTGAAATATTTTTATCCGATTCCAGGGCAAAAATTCGTGGAAAAACCCCTTTTAATATACCTAAATCGCTCCATTTATCTTTCCAAAAACGGATATTCTTACCGTCCCCAATCTTTAATTTAATGAAGTCAAAGAAATTAATACCTCGCTCTTTAAGAACATAGAGTTCTTTAACAATAGTGAGCCAACTTGAACGATGACCTTTAGGAACAGCCCTATCGATATTGCCATCTTCCCCGTGAATCGCTTTAATCACTCTCGTCCAAAGCAAGTTGCTGGCAGAAAAAAATCTCCACACACACTTAAAAATTAAACCACGATTAAGAGCATAAAGACTAGCCACTCCGAGACCCCCTTTCTCCTTGGCAGTCGTGATGTTGCTCCATTTCGTCCATGATGCCTTTCTACTGTCCGTATCCTGTCCATTGAAAAAATGACTACGTATTGATTCAAGATTTTGAAGAACCTGTACTGGAACCTTGTATATGGACATATGGAAAATCGGAATAGACCCTAGAACCGACTTCAATAGAGTGAATCTTCCTCCTATGGATAGGGCTTTCAGTTTCCATCTGGACAATCTCGACTTCACTTTATCCACCACTTCTTGCCATTCTTTGATCCGAGCCATGTTCCCCCCAACTTTGGTACCCAAATATGTAAATGGAGTTCGAAGGACTTGACAACCCAACTTACTAGCCGCCTGAATAATCTTGCAATTATCAACATGAACACCCATAATCTTACTTTTGCTCATGTTAATTTTAAGACCAGAAGCTCTATGAAAACATTCCAAAACGTTAACTAGTGTATCAATATTTTGATCACACCATTTACCTACGAACACCGCGTCATCAGCAAAGAACATATGGGAAATGTTCAATGAGTTATTAATATTCATCCCCGTAAACATGCCAGCATCCACCACTCGTTGAAAAGATACGTGTAAAGTTTCCATAATGAGAATGAAAAGAAAAGGGGAGAGGGAATCACCTTGCTTTAAACCTTTGTAAAATTGAAATTCTTTAGTCGGACTCCCATTGACAAGAATAGAGCCTTTGGACGATTTAAGACAACTCTGAATCCAACCTCGCCATTTACTTCCAAAACCGAATTTATTAAGCACATCATCCAAAAAATCCCATCTGACCGAGTCATAAGCCTTTTCGAAATCTACCTTGAAAATAACAGCTTGCTTCTTTTTCTTGGAACACCATTGTATTAACTCATTGAGAATGAACGGCCCATCCATGATTTGTCTCCCAGCAACGAACGCGGTCTGGACCACGTGAACAAGACCACCAATCACTGGGGCAAGACGATTGGCTAAGACTTTAGTGATGATTTTATACAAGCTTCCTATTAGGCTTATCGGTCTAAAATCTTTAATAGAGTTTGCGTCTGGAATCTTGGGAATCAGCGTGATGAATAGAGAATTACAACCATTAGGAAACTCGCCCTTGTTGAAAAAGTGATTTACCGCCAAGAACACATCATTTTCAATCAGGGTCCAAAACTGTCTATAGAATCCGAACGTGAAACCATCCGGACCCGGTGACTTATCAGTACCACAGTCCCAAACTACTCTTTTCACCTCGTCTCTACTGACATCCGATTCAAGATCCAACATCTGATCATATGTGAGTGAGTTGGGAAAATTCATATTAACATGAATACGATCAGCAGATGGTTGAGCAAATCTGTTTGTAAAGTATTCCAAAAACTCTCCTTTAACTTGGACCGGACAATCAGTCCATACGCCGTCCTTAAGGACCCCTCTTATACTCAACTGCCTCCGTTTTTTATTAAGCATACCGTGAAAGAATCGAGAGTTTTCATCCCCTTCTACTGACCATCTAACCTTTGCTTTTTGAAGAAATTCGCTCGCATGAGACCGTTGGATATACATAATTGAGTTGACTACTTCCATTCTCTTAGCTAAAATCTCCTCAGAAACGCGCCCCTTGTCAATCACGTCATCCATCTTCTGTAATTCCTCTTGTAAACAACTTAAATCTGCCTTTGACGAACGTGTGTGACCGGAGTTCCACTCTTTGATCCTCTTCTTGAGAAATTTAAGTTTAAGCATTAAATTACTAATACCATTGTGACTATGACCAGGAGTACTGGTCCAAGTATCCTCCACAAGTTTCTTGAAACCTTCCACTTCGAGCCAATGATGATAGAATCTAAATGGGGTCGGACCATAATCCACACAAGTCTCCCGTAGAAGAATGGGTTTATGGTCAGACAAGTAACGATCTAGAGTGATGGCAGACATACCAGGGAAAGAATTCCACACTGTGTTCGAGATGAAAAAGCGGTCTAGCTTACTCATTTTTGCAGCTGATTTATGGCACCACGTGAACGCACTACCACCCAAAGGAACCTCCTCTATGTCGGCATGAGAAATAAAATTATTAAACACCTCCGCATCCCTAGCGTTGAAAGTTGAGCCAATTCTATCGGTTTTAACATGTACTTCATTAAAGTCACCCGTCATTATTATGTCACCAGTCCACCCGTTGATCACAGTGACAAGATACTCCTAGAGCATTATTTTATCCCTTCTATCATGAGGGCCATAAACTACAATCAAAAGGGTATCAACTCCTGTGCTCAACCACTTACCCCTAACAATGATAAATGAATCAGACACTGTAGAACTACTCTTACGATAACAATTAGGATCCCATGCACATAATATCCCCCCTGAGTTGCCAACTGAATCACTATGAACAAATTCAAATGCAAAATTACCCCAACATGATTTGACCGTGAAAACCTCCATACTCTCCATTTTCGTCTCTTGTAAGGCTAAAATAGTAACTTTATGTTTATTACATAACTCCCGAACCCAATCTTTTTTAGTCTTTTGGGCAAGACCTTGGATATTTAGAGACATTACATTCATCGATGAACCGAATCCGCTCCTTGTGATTCAATAATTTTATTGATATCCTTTTCACATCCCTCCATATTATAACCCATGGTTTGCCCAACTTTGACCATCTCCTCTAAACAGCTTAAGATAGATCCTCCAGTTTTCACTTTTGGCTTTGCTGATTTTTTAAAGTGGCCTGAACACCCTGAAGTAGTCTCTTTAGTTACGGGACTGGTATGACTATTACTCTCCGAAATATGATTGTTGCTAACTTCTTTATCCTCCGGAACATTATACCCGGAGTCTTTGTTCCCCTCTACAGCAGCTTCTCCTTCCGGAGGTGTATATCCAGGAGGGTGTTCGCGGCTGCTCTCCTGTGATTGGTCCTTGGAATGAGTTGTCTTATCCTTCTCCAACAAGTCATAGATTTCAAAGGGATCAGGTGAATGATTTACATTTTGCCCCGCAGACTCCTCAAAAATAGTTTCTGCCACAGTTTCTGGTTCGGCCATAGTTTCTGGGTGTACTACGGTTTCTTGATCTCGAGGTTTAGTAACAATATCTCCTTCTGGGGAACCATCATCATCATTTAACGAGTCTTCGTCCAAATAACTCTCCTCGTCCGATTCATCCAAGAAATCTGGCACCCAACCTGGGATTTCCTTAGCTCGAATCCAATATGTTTTGCCACGAAAAGTAATCTTAAAGTTGTCAAATATGTTACTTTTCTCCTTAGTGAGGACACAAAGACGTTTGAAGTGATAGCACTTATTATCTTGATCATCAATGTCTATTAACGCTCCCCATTTCCCGGCAATCTTCCTAAACGAATTTTCAGTCCAAAGTTTAAAAGGGACTCCTTCGACATCCACCCATACAATACGTCCTTCATTCATAAATTCCAATGAAGCATGGTGTACCTTTGAAAACCACGAGTTCGCCCCCTGACACCCAACAAATGCTTCCTTGGATTCATGAGATTTGAAGTCCATTAAGATCCACAATTCCCCCATATAATGTATAGAAATGTCAGTGAACCCCTCAACAGATAGAGCATTCCTAATATTAGTTAAGGATGAAAACTCTTTCACCCTTCCTAGTAGTGAGCAAGAAATGTCTCTAGCATTAAGACACTCATCATCGAGCAGAATGGTTGGAGTGGAGCCTCCATCCGACGTAAAAGACACTTTACTATCCTTCAACACACTTACAAACGATCTATCCTTAGCAACCTTACTCACATTTCCATGAGGTATGCCAGACTTACTTTTACTGCCCTCAGTACTATTCGTACCTTGTGTCTTAGGTTCATACGCCGCTGATCTTTGAAACCTAGCAACGTTCGCATGTAGTTTGAGACGACCCATCCATATAGTGCATAAGTTACTGACCAACCGATCAATACTGAAAACGTTTATGAAACGAACAAAACCAAATCTTTTACCACCATTGGATCTCTTCACCGGAATAAATGAATCAATAACATGACCATATACCTTACACGTATGGAACAAGTCCTTAGCCGTGAATGAGTCTGGGAAATTAGTGACGAAGATCGATATAGACACCTTAGACACATCATCTTCTTTAGAGGGAAATCCAACCATGGTGACGAAAAAAATGAAACAAGAAAACCCTAAAATACAGGCAAACCCTAAAGTGCACAAATCTTAGCCGCGCTTAAAGACCTCGTCGATCCTCGATAAAATGAGATTAGAAAACACAACTGTAATGAATCTAGATAGGAATAACTGTTGAATACTGAGCCAACAAGAGATTAAAACAATGTCAATCCCTAGTTCCCCCGCTACGTCGAAACAATTATAACTACCCACAATCCAAACACAATTAGTCCTCGATAATCTTACGTTATAGAGTGAATGAAGGTCCAACAAGGGAGACCACAGATCTTGGCAGCAACGGGATGAGGCGCCCAGAAAATTAGGGTTTAAGAAAATTAGGGTTGGAACACAAGGAAACGAAAACCTAAAAAACCAATTCAAATAAAATAATAAAGAGATTAATCGAATCAACAAACACCTCGTGCGCGCCGATTGATCACAAGAGAGTCGGGACGATTAAAAATCGAAGCCTAAACCCTATCACAAACCGACTGACAACGTTGCGTATGTCAAACATTAATTAATCCCAGTTTTATTCGTTGAATGCAAGGTTAGAAGGTACGGATCCCATGATCAGGGGAAGAGGGTTTTTTGGAATCGCCCATGGAAGGTTTTTCTTATATACTTTGTTACGGTACTATACACCACTCGTTAGGTAAACGTTTGACACAATACATCCCTCAGGACTAACGATGCAAAGTTTTTCGTTATCTATGAACGAGGGATGTATTTTGCAAAAAAAATATTAACTTTTTTCAAAAAAAATATAATTTTTTTTCAAAAAAAAAATGTTTTTGTTTTTTCGAAATTGTTTTGGTCTTTTTTTGAAAAAAAAATTGGTTTTCTTTGCATAAAAAGCTTTTTTTTTCCGTAAAAAAGTATTAATATATTTTTTAATTTCTTTCCAAAAAAATATTAGTCTTCTTTTTAAAAAAACAAAAATTAAAAATAATTAACATATTTATGTTTTCTTTCGATTTTTTTTTCAAAAAGTTAAAAAAATCCAAACATATTATTTTAGTGTTTCTTAACTTTTTTTAATTAAATTTTTTAAAAAAATAAAATAAGTTTTTTTAAACATTTTTGTGTGTTTGAAAGAAAAACTTTTAAATTATCCAAAAATGTTTAAAACTTTTAAAATTTTATTTTATTTCAAACTTATTTTTTAAAAAAATTCTAAAACTTTTTTTAAGTTCATTTTTTTATGTTTTCGAAAAGAAAACTAAACCCTTTTTAAAAAAAACATTTTTTTGGTACATACACAACTTCCAAATAGACACAACTATACTTAGTACATACACAACTTCCAAATAGACACAACTACTTGGATCTTCACAACTATGACACAACTACAAGTATATAAAATTTGATCTTCAATGGATCTTTGGTGGTGGACTCAACACTTCACTAGGATAGTGTTCTTCTATTTGCACTTGGAAAGGAAGGGATGGAAGAACAAGATTCACTTCTTAAACAAGTAATAATCAAACAAATGATCAAAGATTTGAGTGATTAAAGAAGGGGTTTGAATCTGGAAATGAATGTGCAAAAGAGGTGAGGTGAAAAGCTGCGAATGGTCCACTATTTAAAGGATAAAAGAGCCAATGGCTATATCTGCCCGCGGTACCTTATCACAGCCCGCGGTACCTTATCGATAAGGTACCGCCTAGGCGCTAAGGTACCGCCGGACTAGACTTCGCTCCTTTTTGTCCTTTAGTGGTGGAGGTCTTATCTGGGTATAAAAAATATCCTGAAAGGATATTCTTAACAGAATAAGAATATGCCATTTTCAAATTTCAAATAATTAATTTAATAAAACATTTTCTTAAAAATAAAGTTTAATAAAAACTTGTCATATTTAATAAAAAGTGAGTTTTAAGAAAAGATTAAATCACTTGATCACTTGATTAAGGTTAGTACTTGTTTATCCATACCTTAAGTGAAAATGGGTAAAATGAAAAATACTTGAACTCAAGAATTCGTTTTTCGTTGTTTTCGTAAATGCTTGTTTTTACATATTGCCGTAATCAAAACTAAGCGAGACCGAAAAATGCAAGTAACGTTTTTAGTCATTATTGCATTAACAGACACCAATATTTATAGCGGTTCGGAAACGAGGCTCTATCCTCGTTCCTACTCCACTCCTCGAGTACACCTTACTCAAGATTTCCACTATATCCACAAGCTCCCTTCTTGGCGAAGAAAACCTTACAACGTCGCTTATATTATTTTCCGACACTAAGCTAAATGTCGAGCCCTAATCTTAGCTAGGACCAATCTACACAACGTTGCCCTCTTCACTCTTTTACGACACAAGGCTAGATGTCGAGTTCTAATCTAAAGGTAGAACCAATCTTCACAACGTTGCCTACTTCACCATTTTCCGACACAAGGCTAGATGTCGAGTTCTAATCCAAAGCTAGAACCAATCTTCACGACTCTTCACTTTGAAGCTAAGTGAGAACTTCACACAACACAACTACATATCACTTTATAGTTTAGTGAGAACTCACAAGACACAACCACATCACTTTATAGTTTAGTGAGAACTCACAAGATACAACCACATCACTTTATAGTTTAGTGAGAACTAACACAACTAATTACAACTTAACTAATCATATCCAAGTACACACATGTAGCTTGGATCTACACAACATAAATCCAAGCACACACATGCGCAATGGATGTACACAACTCTAATCCAACTATTCACAAATAACTTGGATGAACACAACTAGTCCAAGTATTCACAAATACATTGGATCTACACAAGACACAAATAAACAAATGATGAACATGACTAGATCTTTAGGAGGAGGTGATCTTCATCATTGCTACATCTTTAATCACATCACAAGTGTGTGAGTGATCTTCTCTTTGGACAAGGTAAAGAAGGAGATCAAGAGGATAATCATGAGTAAACATACTTAACACATTAAGTGATCATTTACAAATGACTAGGATTAGAAAGGAGAAAGAAGGCTGAAGAAGATGTTCAAAAAGGGTTGAAGAGAATGCAGATTTGACTCAATATTTATAGGACAAAACATCCAATGGCTATATCTGCCCGCGGTTCCTTATTGGCACCCGCGGTTCCTTATCGATAAGGAACCGCCATAGGTGCTAAGGTACCGCTGGCGTAGACTCCGCTCCTTTTTGTCTTTTAGCGAATTTGAAATATTTGAGGCTCTTTAAACCTTCAAAGGATATTCTTATGGCATATGGAATATGCCATATTTAAATTTGCATTTTCATTTTAATAAAACATTTTCTTAAAAATAAAGTTTATTAAAAATCTTTTGTA
Source organism: Glebionis coronaria (assembly GCA_025667525.1). NCBI lineage: Eukaryota > Viridiplantae > Streptophyta > Magnoliopsida > Asterales > Asteraceae > Glebionis > Glebionis coronaria. The sequence continues at coordinate 607,506,429 of CM046876.1, read as the reverse complement.
ATGTTTAACAAAGGTGAATTTTAAGGCTAATCACTTTTATGATCACTAAGCATGATTAAGATATGTTAGTGTAATGATTATTACCTGATAGTGTTTGTTAGATAATTCGTTTTATTATTGTGTTTGACAATAAATGTCTTTGTAATTTGTCGTGATCAATACTAAGAAAGATTAATTAATACTAACAATGTTTTTAGGCATTGCTTATGCATTAACAATTTGAGCCTCATAACTCAATTTTCCGGAACATTACTCATCTTTGGCTCCAAGAAAACAACTTGGTGGCCAAGGCTAATTCACCTATAAATAAGACCAATGGGGTAGTGTTTATAATCATCTATTTTTTACCTCATCTTATCATGATCTAAATCCATCTCATTTCTCGATACCTGCTACTCACCCCTCACCCATGTGGTGGTGAGTGATGGATTTGGTATCCATGTTCATGTAATAAGCCATAGGAGAGTAGAGAAGAAAGCCATACTCCATACAAAACCCAAGAAGGTTATGGGTAGAATGCATTGTATTTTGGTACTATGAACTCTAATATTTGGTAACTTCTTATTTATTATTCAGTGTTGTTTATGTTCATGTTTATGGTGATTCATGTGTTTTGTAATATTGTGAATGTTGTGATACTTGTGTGAATCATATGAAAACTTGTGATAAATGGATGTTTGGATTCTATTAGTGCTTGTCATTGGATTATAGTGATAACATTATATTTGGTTGAATTGGAACTTGTTCTTATTTGTCAATTTGGTTAATTATTGTTGAGTCTATATGTCGAAATTATTCTCAATATGGTTGATTTCAATTCTTTTATCGATAAATGATTTGGTCCTGTGTTTTGTGACGATTGTGCAAGAGACTTAATAAACATAACCAGTAAGGGTTTAATCAAGATTATAGGTCGAAAAGAGTCTTTTGAATATATTGTTCTAATCAGAATTTATGCAGTCTGCTGCACTTTGTTGTTTTTGAACAACTTATACCTAGAATCAAGACCTTTAACTACTTTTCTTGGAAACTAGACTCTTTCACCTTTCCGAAAAGGTAAGATGCACCGCAAACGAAGTTATGGTTATTTTTCTATGATTTTTTAAAGTCTGCGTAAATTTCTCCATACCTTGCTGTCCAAAATTCAAATTTCGCCAAAACGACCCAAACCCCATGATATGCTATTCTACTCTTAACCAAACTTATATCCCAGCTTGTTAAACATGTATATGATCATTTTCAACAACATTTTCACTTATAACATGTCTAAATTTGCTAATATGGCCTTGTGCCAAACACCCTTTTAAGTTTATAACTAAAGACCATATTCTTCATATACCATGAACTAGCTTCTAACCCTCATACAAATACTACATGAATTCATTAATTTTGAATTGTAATCATTATCTAATCCATAATCATGCATCAAACTTGGATAAAACGTTATGAACATGATTAAAATCATCACTAATACACTTGTTAGGCAAAACCCCCAATTTCTACCATGATCATGAAATTTTAATATGTATTTCATTCATACCTTTGATGAGGAACATGTTAGAGAAGCTTAAAACATAATGTATATAGCACAATCATTATGAATATAAACTTCAAATCATCATAAGGATGATTTCTTCATCCTTAAGTTTTCTAGATCCTTTTCCCTCCAAGAACACATACACAACACGTGTGATAATAAGAGAAAATTATGAGATTTTAGGTTATCTAAACACAAGGGCATTCTTGTAATTTCAACTTCTAATTATAACTTAGCAATCTTGGCAACTTAGATCCCTCAAGTTCCTTTCTTTAATACTTGGGACCCATAATACTTTCTAAAACCATTTACATGACATTTATACTCATGTTTGACTATCGGGTTTAACTAACCAATTACGTAAAACATTCAAACTTATAAAGTCGTAGTCAAACTTACGCAATGGCATTTTAGTAATAAAATACCTTAAACACCATTTTTGGGATGTTATAGCTTGCTTGGTCCTTTTATCTACTTTGCTATGCTTCCTTTGCTTGTATTAGTTTTACTGTTTGCTTGTATCAGTTGTACCGTTTTGCTTGCCTTTGCTTATCTTGCCTTGTGTGTTTTGGTGTTATTCTTTGTGGCGTGCTCCACTCCTCTTTTGCTTGTTTGGGTCCATAATGTGGTTCGCTTCTTTTTCCCTCTTGTTAGGCCTTTGCTCTCTATTGTGTGTTGGGTTCCGGTTATATCTTTGATCCGTGTGTGCTACTCTTGCCCTCTTGCTTCTGTTTTTCCTCTTTGCGCGTGTTAGACTCTTGCCTTTCAATCCATGTTTGTCTTCTTTTTTGTGCTTGTTTGCCTTAGGTTTGTGTGGTACTTTGTTTGTTGCTTTTTACAAGGTATATTTTTGCATCGTTTGTGTCTGTGCTTTATTTTAGCATGCAAAAAAAATCATTAAAAAAATAATAATAATAAAAATCAAAATAAAGTCGGAGGTCTTCCTAGAAGCAGACTACTTACCCGAAGGTTCGCCATAGGGTAGGGGTACGCTCTGTCTACACTTTCATATCTCCATACCCTGCTTTGGCGAGATTGGGTATTGTTGTTGTTCTTATCAAAAAATTATAGAAATGTGGATAAAGAAAAAAGAAAGCTAGGTCCAATCAGAAGCGATCCTAGTTTATAAAGCATTTCTTTAATCATTTAGTGCAACATATCTAGTGGCGGAGCTAGAATAATTACGGAGAGAGGTCAATTTTTTTTATTTTTTAGAACCGAATAATCAAAAGATTAAAATGTACCATTACCAAACTTAATATTGTATCTAAGTCAAGTTACACTAGTAATTTATTTGTTAACATGAGTATAAGTATACACAATGAAAAACACACAAAAAAGCTTAAAAATAAATAAATAAAAGATAAATATTGTAGGACAATAGAGAACTAGGAGAAGTACAAGCCCCTGTGGCTTCAAAACCCAATAAAACGTTCTCTTTCATCTTTATCTTGTCCACTTCATCCTCTTCATCACCACTACAATTCAAGCTTTCAAACACTCCATTGCAACACAGAAAATATGCTTTTCGTCCTCGTTTTGCTTCGTAGTTTACAGAGGACATAATTTTCAGAGGGTCAATGTAAGAAAATACCTTAAAATCCGAAATATCTACACTGCATAATTTTCCGGTGGGGGGTCACATGACCTTCATGACCCCTTGTGGCTCCGCCCCTGAACATATCCGACCAAGTCTTTTAAGATCTCGATACCACAATGAATCGTTTTTGTTTTTACAAGATCAAAATCATAAGATGAGTTCGAGATGGAAGATCATACTTACATATTTAAAAGTCTTATTCTTGTAAAAACACGTATTGAAATTTGAGTTTATAAAAAAATTATATTTATGAAAGTTAAAATAATAAAAAAAAACTAATATATGGTATAATTACGCTTGTTACATTGTTTTACCTTAAAATATCTAATTAATTTATAGTATATGGTAAGATCGAGATCTTACTTGACATCCTATGGCATTTAAAATCGTACAAAAGATCGACTTGTTTTTCTTTACTGAGATCGCAAAATCAAAACATCTTAAGATCTAGATGGTGATCTTAACATCTATGCATTTAACCAGCCCCGCATCAGCAAACTAGTGTCACAAAAGCAAGTTCACATTTTTATTTTTTAGTAGACATCATGGTAGATTCTGCACTGATACTTGTACATGTACCAGGTAAATCTGATTTACTTCTGCTTCTCTTAGTCGAAATAAAGAAATTGGTAGTGGTTGGCAAAACAAGTTAGTACTGTTATGGGTATCAATCAAACTCTTCATGGTAGTAGAGTGTTCTGTACATGTTGTAGAATGATAGAATAAACCCGTCGGTGATATTCCCACAAACCGAACTTGGGCTTATCTTTATCCTCTAACACATGTGACCCAGGAAGGATGATAACAAAAAGAAAGGCTCAAGATATGACAAATATTTTTGCAGCAAAAACTTAATACGGATAGTGACTATTTCCCACTACTACTTGACGCTGGTCAGTGATCACCATTCCTCATCCACATTCCAATCCCAATCTCCATCTTCAACCTTCTCATCCAAAGCATTTTCTCCAAACTTTTCATCCGAACCATCATGTTCTCCAAACGTTTCATCCAAAGCATTTTCATCCAAAGCAAGCTCTCCAAACTTTTCATCCAAAGCACGTTCTCCAAACTTTTCATCCGAAGCATGTTCTTCAAACTTTTCATCCGAAGCATAATCTTTTAGCTCTTTACCCTTTATAAACTGTGATAGTCATAAATAACGTAATTATAAGTGTGAAAACAAAGCTTTATTGCATTACATCCTTCACCAAATAAATAGAAATGATTCTGTAAGGATTTTCATCATAAACAATTGCTGTCATATTAACAAATAACAATATACAAGAACTGTTTGTATTAAATTAAACAATATGGCTTGATAGCTAAAAATATGCTAACTGAATCATAAGCCAGGATCATAAAGAGCATACTACTGCAAGTAGGAAGTCGAATCGTATAATGAAACAAGGATAAAATGAAATACCAGGTTATATCAGAAACACAGTTTCCCATAAGTAATTAGTTACCTCGTCAACAACCGTATTATAGCACTTCTTTGCATCATAATCTGTGATTACAAGAACAAAAAAGAAGTGAAATCATAACATTAACTATGATTAAGCTATCATAAACATAAAAAAAACATTATACTCTTAAGGATTTGTGAGCTTACTCTTGTCCTTGGTATCTGCCCATAGGCCTTCCACATGTAGTTTTTGTTTCGTTCTTTCAAGAATCCTTTCCTTGTCAGTCTCAAATTCAAACCTCACTGTGGCAAATCTGCAACAACAGATTGTTGATGTCAAGATGTAATGTTAATATATCAGTAAATATATATTGTGTTTATATATCTATAAACAATGTGCAGACCCAGAGTAGAAATCTTGGGCATCTGTATCAAGCTTAATAGATGTGAACATATAGCCATGATATGCCTTCACTAGTTCTCGTATTAGCTGCATGATGAGATATATGATTAAGGAATTGTTTAAATAAAGAACAAAAAATAAAAGACCAAGAAAAGTTATTATTCACAGATTTACGTGATAACTCGTATAGGAACGTCCTTCCACAGTAGCTTGCGCCCTTCTTGGCAGTGGAACTGGAAGTATAACAAATAGCTTGAAACGACCGTGTTTATACTGTCTTACACCCCTGTAAATATTAATAGTAGCAACACTGATAAACTAACGAACCAAAATCAGCATAATGTGCTCTAATAATTAACTTAACTACTCACCCTTTATATTCCACAGTTGTAACGAATCCATCTGTGCCAACTGAATGATGTCTCTTACGAATCTATTTAAAGATATCAGATAAACAATCACATTTAAGACGAGATTGGATACCGTTGAGGAGTTATACAATCACATTAAAAAAACTTACAATTTCTGCAGCAGAAAATTGAGATTTCATTAGGAGGAGGGCCTTTCTCATGTAACAACCATTGTCTGGATTGTTAATAAAACGAATTCGTTCAACGGGGCCAATATTGCCGAAATATTCTTCTCTGTAAAAAGTAAGGTGGTGAGAAAGTGTTTCTTTATCAAAGTTGTGTAGGTAAACTTCTTGAAAAGAGAAAAAAAAAAACTTTTGTGTTTTGGAAACACAACTTTTAAGTTGTTATCAAGACACACTTTCTAAGCTTTCAAAAGCCAAGAATCACTTTTTTAAATAGTGTTTCGATAAGCTCATTGTGTTTTGATAACACAATAAGCCGTTAAACACAATATAGTGTTTTGATATAAAAAATGGGCTTTTTAGCTGATCAAATTCAGCTTATACACTCAAATAAGCCATAAGCTCAAGTTGATAAGCTCATAAGCCCAAAAAAGTGAGCATGTTGGCTTTTCAAAATTCTAGTAAGTAGGTGAGCCCACCAAAGTAAGCTAGTCCAAAGAACCCCCTTGTATGAACTAAAATATCACAACTTTATGCAACCTAATTATGAAAACTAAGCTAAAATATCCAATACTGTAGCTTTTTGCAACCTAATGATTTACTTTCTAAAACTACAATAACAAATAAACATAATCCCGTATTTAATATAAGAGGCCCCCTTACTAATGTTAGCATAAATGATAAAGAGTATAATCAAATAACTTTTGGGTAAATTAAGATGATCTATACAAGATGGCAAGGAGTTAGGACCAGCTCACTATAACACTAATGTGTGTGTACCCGTTCATTAACTATGTATATAATCACAACCTGATAGATACATTTTCCTTGAAGTTGTACTGCAGTTGTTAATATGCAGGGCAGACTTGAGAATGGTGGAAATGGCTAAAGGTAGGAATGAACAAGTTGTGACTATAAAGAACACCATTAACCTTCACAAGTGATTATTTGTTACAGAGAGTTTTTGTTCATAAAAGTTACTGTAATTCAATACTTGCATTCCATAAAACTATAGAATGAAAATTAAGTTTTATTAAAGCGCAACTTATTTGGGAGTCTTAATTCGAAAAATATTCACCACATGGGAGAAGTATGCTTGAAATCTGAGTTGTCTTATCCCATATTCATATATTCTTGTCTTCAAAGTTAGAGTGGACCAAGCCACTATTAAGTAAAATGACATACTTGGTTTTAACAAAGAGGACCATAGAAGATAGTGAACTTGACTCCATAATGGTAAATAAAACTTGGGATTTAGTAGATTTGCCTAAGGGATGCAAACCTATTAAGTGTAAATGGATATTTAAGAGAAAAATGAGACCCGATAATACTATTGAGAAATTTAAGGCTAGGTTGGTCGTCGTAGGCTACTCTCAAAGGAAAGGCATTGACTTTTTTGACACTTATTCTCCGGTTACCAAAGTTGCTACGCCGTTCATCATGTATCTATGTGGAAAAACTTGCTCGGGTCTTAAAATAAAGTAAATAAGCTATGCCTCTTAGTGGAAAGAGTAGTGGCCCAAATCTCTTTAAGCATCTTGTTCCCCACTCACACTAAAACCTTCCTCTTCCTACTAAGAGGCTAATTAAGAGTCTCATATGATTCCATTTAAAAAAGTAAACAATCAACTTTGTACGAGAATAAGAATGGAAATTAGGCCTAGTGGAAATATTTGACTTTATATCATAATCGGTGTGGTGTTTAGATACATGTTTTTGGATGTTGCTATTAAAAAGAGGTTAAATGCACACAGTACATGGGTGTATGTACACGGGTGTGTAATAATGGCAATGCATCAGTAGTGACCTATCTGCTTTGACGTAGAAGTATGATCTCATTGTCCTTGAAGTTATTTGTTTCATATTGTAGATAACAAGCGGCATAAAGAATTACAATGTGAAGAACGACTGTCACTGGTAAAGCTTACTTAAAGCACATTAGAATAGTGATAGTAGGTTCCATTTGTCATAGTTAAGGTCTCATACTTTTGAAATCGTGAAAATGACAGTATAAGCTAAAAGTGGCAATTTCGAGTTTTGACCCATTTGGGCTATTTTCTATCTCAAAAAGATTTGAGCACGCGAATAACTAAATAAAAGCTGAATGATAGGAAATGGGTCAAACTGCCGGAAATTGTATATTTCAGTGATTTCACAAGTACGCTTGCAATCTTTAATGTTAGTACAGAGGATGTTAACCCAAAGTCCCAAACGCCCCTTTAACTGCAGAGGATGTGAACCCAAACACCACTTCTGATACAGGACAAGCTACAAAGAAGACAGCTCAAGTCCAAAGCTTATGCAGACAAGCTACTCCACCAAAGATGAAGCTCTTAATTGATAAATGCTAAGTTAGATAATACGTAGTACTTTGTAACTAGAAGATAACTTATAAATCTTCTAGTAGTAGTTAGTTAAATCAGTTAGCTAGTTTTCCATTTCATGTATAAGACTCATGTACATCTTTCATTTGTTCTTAATGAAGTGTTTACACCTTCAACTATGTGTTTTCACTCATTCTTTCTGTTTCTCGACAATCTTTGATCAAAATATGTAGGTGGTCTTAAGGTTGTTAGGAGAAAGGTTAATCATGAGACTCTGTATCCACCATTTTGGAACAAAAAAATTCACTGAAACATATATGCCTTTCAATTTCATTCATTTCAAGTATGTTTGTAAATATTATAGGTTACTTGATGTACCTACCATGTTTCACACATATCTTAGTATGCCAAAATTCAGATTCGAGTAATATGAAAGTGTCTTTGCATTTGGCACTGAAAGGGGGTTAATTTTTTGTTTATGACTATGCAATAATTGTGAGAACATAACAATATTCATATTCCACATAGTGGCTCGGCACAGCTGTACACAATGCAAGTCTTAGGATACACAAAAAATAAGGTCATGTCTGTACTATTTGAGACAAATAGCTAATGATGAAGAATTTAAAGCATTTATAACCAAAATGAAAACATGCTTCTAATGTATTTGATCATTCGACATCAGACCCTTATGCCTTTCAATCTATATTTATATTTATCTTATTCACCGATTTTACAGATTTGACATTCTTTCCAATAACATGCTGACATGATTATGCTTGATAAGCTAAGATATCCATATTATGCAACCTAATAATTGACTTTTTTATATGTGAATAACCAAAAAAAAAAGCATGACACATCTTACAACATATATACCATCCAAGAAAGAATAACTTACAGTGAATCCTTGGGAGTAAGTGGACTCACGTTTTGGACGATTACAAATCTCTTCCATCTTTCCAACGTCAGTTCCAGAAACTTATGATATCCAACCATACTTTCACTTAATATTCACTCAAATACAGTAGGGCAAGTTTGCAACGAGACCACCAGATTCCGTTCAGGCCAGTTTCAGCTGCATTTGGGTATAAAAATGAGACGGTTTTAGGTATATTTTAAATTGTGATTGTAAACATGATATCATTGACATTTTACAAACATATTTAGATAACATTCAGAAACTAATAACTTATATAAACTACTGTAGTACTTTATCAATCTATCTATCACCAAACAGATTGATCATTTAGTCTTTTGAATCATGTCGAAAAAACAGATTGCTCATGTGTTATTTTTTAATCATCATAACAATCAACTATTTAAATAATCATCATTATAACAATCAAATCATGTCTTCTAAGATAAGCAAAAAGTTTAAGAGCAAAAAAAAGTAGCAGTAATATCAAAGTATGAAACAAAGCAACATTTTAAAGAACCACGGAACATGATATTTGGAAGAGCTAACTCTAAACTAAGCATAAAGTCAGCAACACAAAAGTTGGACTTTCCAGCAAGACATTGAAGTAAACTGATATGGCGCTCATACAAAACGAAAACTAAATTAGAGGTACATGTCTGTTGACAAGGCCGGCGACAACAACACATACTTCATTTGTTAACTACACTTGAGCACCATATTATTTTCAATAATTAGGCTTATTCGTATGTTTGGCAGAGTGTATTTAGTCAAATAGGTCGGTAAAGGGGGTGTTTGGCAGTTTGAGTAAGTCCAGACCCAAACACAACTTTATTTTCCTTACGTTCAACAAAGAATCGTTTGGTTATCTAGCGTGTGGGTTATACTTTCCTGTTGACAATAAAGCTGTTTGTGAAGTTTCTAATGCAAATGTGACGGAAAAAATCAGCAAAAACACTGCTAATGATTCTTATTATACACGGCAACAACAATCTGTCCAAAGGTAACCTGAATCTTCTAGTTGTTAACTAATGTAATGCACAAAATTATGAATTCATCATGAACAACTAGAACGATACCCGCGCAATGCGGCGGCGAGTACCTAATAACAAATTTTGAGACTAACAAATATTAGTCTCTTACTCATTGTAAAGTTCTAAAAATCGAATTAAAAACCCACTAAAACTGAAAAAGACTAAAAGTTAATAAAAATATATAAATCAAAATGGATATCGAATTAAAAAGCACAAAATTTTAAAAGATATAGTGAAATTAGATTATAAAAATAATAAATAAATAAAAAGATAAATGTTTTTACAAAAGGTTGTTACAAAAGTTTGTTAGTATATAAGGTTGATGAAGATATCAACAACTTGCTTTATTTAGTAGGTAAAAAAATCAAAATATTCATCGTTGCTATTTTTAGAAGGTCCCAAATGCTTTATATAGTAAAAAGTATAAATAAGAAAAAAAACAAAAAGCTATCACCTTGATTATTTAAAGGTGGTCATCAGGTACATACTATCGCACATAAACAAATATTAAACAAAGTATATGCCCTAACAATTAAAATAAAAGCATATAACAATAAAATGAACATGTTGATAGTCTCACATACATTTTGACTAAACAAAATAACAAAAGGCCTTTTGGCGCAGCGGTATGTGAGCGAAACCAAAGGGGGTGTGAGATGGTTATGAAAACATTTCATTTAAATAAATAAAAAAAAAGTACATTATTTCTTACCTTGAAGCTGCCTGCGTGTATAGGTGTATGTTGCATTGAACTATTGAAGCCAAGATGGTGAATAACAATAGGCATAAAAGGGGTTTTAGGGTTATACAAGGGTAAATGAGTAATTTCCTATTATACTTTTTCAATTTCAATTTTTTTTGTCTTTTTTATAACTAGTCAAACACATTTCAATTTTCAAAAAAAAAAATATACAGTCAATAATGAAAAAGCAAATTTCCTTTTTCAAGTATATGTGTACAAAGTGGATTTTGTGAGTGTTTTGATGTGCTTATTAAAAACAAATTATTTATTTTGAAAATTTTATTTTGAAAAATCATTATTTTGAAAACGCCAAAAAATTAGTGTTTTGATTTGATATTTCAGTTTAAAATCGCAATAATCAAATAATAATTTTTTTAAGTGTTTGGCAAATTTGATTATTTAATAATAAACTGTATTTTGAAAGCTTATTTTTCCAAAACTCCATTTTGAAAATGAAATAAGTAGCTCCCCACTAACTTTTCAAAACTCCATTTTAGAGCTTCTAAACGCAAATAATCACTTATCTCCATTTATTACCCAAACATTTTTTTTTAACTTATCTCCATTTTGGAACTGAGATTTAGAGATAATCTCTTCCTAATCGCACATCCAAACACCCCCTTTGTTTCAAGAAATAAACGACCCAGTAAACCATACTTTTTAAACCAAATATGGACATTTACTTTTTCTTTAATTAATCACACTCTCACAAAATGTGGTTTCAAATGATTCTCGTACCGACACTTACTTCTTCTTGTGGTATCAAGTTTGGTCCTCAACCGCTCATAGTGATCTAAAAACACTGAGAGTGATTGAGGCTCGAAAATATTTCTATATTTAAAGAAAAACTTAGGCTCGAAAATCTATATTTAAAGAAAAATTTAGAAAAAAAAAAAAAAAGATTTTTTGTTTTGTGTGCAAAAGAGTAAAACAGAGATTTTGCATTTTCTAAAAAACGATAACTTGAACGTGTTTTCTATTTTTCTTATTTTCTAAAAAACATTTTATAAAATAAGATATTTTCTATCAAACTAAATGCAGCCTTAAATTTTGTATCCATGATATCTCTCAAATTAATTACATTTTTTAAAGTTAGTACCAACAAAATCAAAACTCTTTTGATATACGCCAATGAATTATTTAGCTCACAATATCATATAGTTTCAAATAGTGAGTCTCCATGAAACAAGAAAAAAAGTTCGTAAACTACAAAAAATAATTCAGATTTATTGTTAGTTTAAAAGTGATTCTTTTTTATTTTTCGTTAGTGTAAAAGTGTTAATGTGACTGGTATACTTTTGGAAAGACAAAATAATGCATTTCCATTTTAGGCTTTAGAGCAAACTCAAATTTGAGATATAGAATCTTTGAAGATACTCCTCCGATTTGACTCGAAATGAGAAACAAGATGTTACATTTGAATTGTATTACTTTTCGTAAACGAATTTGAACAACTAAATTTTTATTTTTCCTTTTGAATTACATTGATTTTTTTTTTTAACGACAGTTTGGTTTTTTGTTTTTTGTTTTTTTATTCGATTAAAGTATTATTGTTATTTAATCAACTCATAATACTATATTCGTCTCAATATTATAATTCACATTATTATTTTTAAACGTCCTAAATTAATTGTTTTAAATAGATAAAAAATATATTTTAAGTTTACCATATCACCATCACTTGGTATTATTATAAACAATAAATAATTTGTAAATTAATTGGTTAAAAGTAAAATTGTTATTGTGTAAAAAGTAAAGAAGAGAAAGCTGAAAATATGATATCTTTATTAAACTACGTGTTTTTTCGGTTGACAATAATTATGAGACAAAGGGAGTAGTAAAAATACAATACAGTTTTTGTGTTGTGACACTTAGAGTGAGGAAGTAGTGGCTGACCACTTGGCTGGTAAGTCTTTAACGTCACTTTGTGGTTGACGCACCGCTCCATGCCTGGTGCCAACATGTCTCGTGCCAAAAACACCAGCCCAGTTGATAGAGTTTTCGATTTTTTTGATTTTTAATTTTGATAATAAAAGTAGGTATATGTAAGCTCATTATACCACTTTGATATCAATTTTTCTAATGTCAACCAGTCCAAGAAAATGTGGTGACAAATAAGTTCTAATGCCAAAACCCTAAAATCTTACGTGACACTTTTGAAATCACTTTTAAACTCTAACCGTTCTGAGCTCTCTTAATGCAATACGAAAATAGTATTATTTACATGTTTATTTCTTGCTAGGAATATACTTATACAACTTGTAGGCCACATGTTTATTCAAAAAAAAAATTAACATGTCAGAAGTGCATTCTTAATGCGTCTAAGGGGCCGTTTGGTTTGTTGAAAGTTTATGATGTAATTGTAATTCATTAATGGAATTGTAATTTGAGTTAATTGTAATTGGAATTGTTAGAGTCTATTATGTGTTTGGTTGTCAAAATGTAATGTAATTAAGTACACATCTATTTACATAATTTTGTTTGGTTAAAAAAAATTGTAAGTTAAAATTTACTCATTAATATTTATGATTTATTTTGTTAGATGTTAACTATAAACCCTACGTAGTATATAATAATAATATGTGATAATAATATTTAAACTAATATAAATAGTATAAGTAAGTATACTAACTCAACTTAAACAACATTATAAAATGCATCGAAAATTTTTTAGTTGTCAAGCAAGAGAAGGATTTTTATATGAATTGGGTTAGTTTTGTAAATATATATATACATTCCATTGTAATGTAAAAACTTTCCAAAACTAAATCAATATAATTGACATTATATCCAAAAAGTGGGCCCAATGTAATATTAGTGATTACAATTCCCTCAATTAACTAACCAAACACATGATGTAATTAAATTCGAATTATAATTACATCAAATTACAATTATATCAAATTACAACGAATTCGGTGAACCAAACTACCCCTAAGTATTTTGAACTTTAATACATTGTCATGTAAGTATCATATCAATATACATTCTCAATGCGTCTAAGTATTTTGAACTTTAATACATTGTCATGAACTTTAATACTTTGTCCAAAAAAAGTACCATATCAATATATAACGTTTCAAAAAAAATACTCATAATGCATGCACGGTTTTACAAATTTTCACGTTACTATTTTAACTTTTAAATATATGAAATATACAAACTCTACATGAATATTTACTAGATGCAACTTAATATAAAAAAATATGAAATCGAAAACTAAAAATACAAAATTAATTCTATCACATTATCATGTTTAAATCAGGTAAAATTTGTTGATTGGTAACAGTTGAAACTTTTATTTTATAGGCCAAAATCTTGTATTCTGTCAACTTCAGATGAATATACCACAAAAGTGAGAGAATTACTTTGCATATACAAAATTGATCTAATATACTTCGGCCCACATCACCACTTATTAAACGTATGTGCGAAAGCGCACGGCTTTTATACGAGAGGGCCGGATTTAGGCCTGTGCAGCCCGGGTCACTGCACAGGGCCCAAAATATAAATGTTTTAAAATTCGGTTTTTTAGTTGATCCGGTCTAGTGACCGGTTCACGGGTCAACCGGTTTAACCTGTTGAACCGCCGGGTTAACCCGGTTTTATATATATGTATATTTTATATATATTTAATATAAAATATTGTATAATCTTATAATTTGTCTTACGTCAAGTTAAATCGATAAAAAGATATTTAGTTTTTTTACTTTAATATTTATAACATTATAAATCAACACGTGGTTATTCCTTTTGCATTTGATACCTTCGGTTTCCTTGCACCTGAAGCGGTGGAGCTTCTGAAGAGAATTCAGCGCGTTATGAATAGCAACGTTATGACACCTAAATCCACAGATGTAGTTTTTCATAGAATTAGTTTCGCTATTCAGAAAGGGCTTGCGGCGCAGCTTGTTGCTCGCTTGCCTTCTACAACTGTGTAATTAAAAAAAATTTATGTACATTTTTGTTGCTAAAAAAAACATTATAACAAATGTATGAAAAAACAATTAATTCATCTTAATCTTAATACTTTATAAAAGATTTAAGACATTCTATTTAAGGAAGTCTTAAAATTTTAAGGCATAAACATTTCTATAAAAAGAAATAAAGAAAAGTTACATAAAAAGCATTTGTATTGTATTGTAACTGCTATAGTATTAAAGCTTAATTTTATGGCTCAATTACAAAACGTCCTCTAATATTATTTACGTTTTCTTTTAAAAGTCAATACGTAACGGCCCATTTAAAAAGTAAAGAAGAGAATTAATTTGCGTTTTTAATATTCGGTTACTACAATACTACATATAAACACACAAACAAAGGCAGAAACACACATCTAAACTCACAAAACACATCTAAACTTTCAAGTTCTTCCTTTCTCCTTTTCTAACACACATCTGAAATCCAACTTCGACCGCTGCCGTTGCCGCCGCCGTAGGCACCGCCACCACCATTAAATGAAGCCGCCACCAAGACCACGAGATCTTGCTTAATACGGTGGTATTTGATTCGGGGTAGTTTCGTTGGTGTTTATGTAGTTTTGGGGTTGTTTCAAGTTTGTTTTTGTGGTGTTTTGACCAGATATATATGTATTCTAAGTATAACATTCAAACATTGTTTTTTAGTAGATTCAAACAACCGAAGCAACAGGATATATAAACCATCCACAAAAGAAAAAACAAATAGCCCGTGTAACTAAGATGTGTGATGTTTGATTGAATGTGTTTTAGATGTGGTTGTAGGTGATGCTTTAGTTTAGTTTGGTTTTGATAGATGAATAACTGAGGATTTTCACACTTTGAGTTACTATTGCTTATTTTCAGTTACTATTGTTTATTTTCAAAAGTATGGTTTAGGTGTTACATGTAACACCTATGCTTATGTTTAGGTGTTTCAAAAGTATGGTTTAGGTGTTTCATGTAACAAAATTATAGCCGATAATTTTGTGCATATGTTTCCAATATTATACACTACTACGTCGGCAAAGAATTGTAATCAGTGAGAATATGAGAAATGAGAAGCGCTTACCATTGATGTAGATGAACTCAACTGATGTTTTATTTATTCATTGTTCGACATAAGATATGAACTTTAATGATGGTTTCGTAGGTTTAGCCAAATCTTACGATATAAGATATGGATTTCGTTTATCTGTTTTTGCCACAAAAGTAGTCACCGGCTACCCGTCGCCGCATTGCGCGGGTAGCCGGCTAGTATATTATAATTTGTATTAAACCATAATAAAACGATATTAATTTATGTTTTAAGTTAGTTTTAATTTTATTTTAACTAACAATAATCACCAATACTTAAATTTATCTTTAAAATTTTGAAATTTTTATGAAAAAAAAAGTTTTTAAAAATAATTTTTTATAAAAAAGTGTGACCCGGCCGGATTTATCAAACCGGGTCAACGAAAAACCGGCGGTTCAATCCGGTTCTCAAACAAGCAAAAACCCGGTCACGTCTAACCCAGTTTACGGTTCAACCGGTCGGGTCAACCCGATTTTTAAAACATTGCAAAATATAATAGGGGGCACCATCTTGTAAAGTTTGCTTGTATATAACTATATATAGTATTTCATGAGCCTTTTTCTTTAAGCCCAAGTACAAAAATGTAATATAAAAAACCAGCCATTGGGCCCTTTTCCAACCAATAGTAAAAATTTGTTAATATATGACATATCGGGCCCTTTTTCTTAACAGAAACTTGAGAGTGTCTTATAAATACAAATATAAGTCCAACTATCTATTTGTTTTTTTTTTTTTTTGAAAGGCAAATTTTATTAACCACCAAAAGAATAAAGATACAAAAGCAACCTCTAGAAACAAGCAAATATAGAGGCTGCAAAGATACACATCACACACCAATCCTCACAACGAAACAAAAAAAAAAGAAAAATATAAATCAAGACCGAGAGCCTTGCACCAAAAGACTCAACCCACATACACATGAGATATGTGTGAAAAGATAAGCAAAAATCCATGCCACCATGTATAAACCTTCAGGAGCCCACACACTTTTACAAACCGCACAAAAAACTCCAAAACCAAAACCATAAAACCACCAAAGCCATCATAGATCTACAGATGGTGTGACATCACAATCAATAGGTCTTTCAAGCCACCTTTTCCAAGAGAAATTATATTTTGATCTCTTGCACACCCATTCGAAAGACCTTAGTTGAATATCATGAAAGGTCCTAAAACTTGTTTCATCCTTTCCTTTAAAAACTTTAACATTTCTAACTTTTCATATAAAATAAGCTGTTATTACCAACACTGCTTCCCATAAGACTCTCGCCTCTTTTCTCATCGTCACTAAACCCCTATGTCCCAACATGTCTTTTAAGTTAAAGGCGTCAACAGGGCCAATCCCCCACCAAGCAAAAACCCGATCCCACACTTTTAAGGCGTTTTCACACAAAACCAAGCTGTGATCAACAGATTCCATCACATTTTCACAACACGGGCATAAGATAGAATCAAGATCAATACCTCTCTTGTCGAGCTCCACACGAACCGGAAGCCTACCAAGAACCGCCCTCCGTACAAAGACATTTACTTTTCTAGGAACGGCTTTAATCCATCCCGTTTGGTTCACCCCCAACATAGTACTAACTCGCCTCTTTTCAATCCAATGAGATAAAGATCTAACCGAGAACACCCCGTTTGAATCAAGTCCCCATTTCCACCTATCCATCCTATTTTCGCTAAAACTAACTTCTTTTACAAGTTCTTCAAGCTCTTCTAAATCTCCAACAGCCCTACCTCTCGGAGGTCTAATCCAATCCTAACCCCGTTCTCACTTTCCATCTACCCATGTACCTTTGCCACCCGCCATCACATTTTTGTTTCTTTCCAAATGATATAATCTAGGAAACCGATTAGAAAGTGGCAAATCACCTATCCGTTTATCTTGCTAAAAGGATGTAGTTTGCCCATCCCCCACCTCCTTTTTAAAATGGTTAATAAACCCCCTTCCATATCATCCAACACCTTTCCAACACGCATAATATCAGCCCCACACCCCGTGCTTCCCACCCCGAGAACCCCCAACCCACCCACCCACCATTGATACCATAAATACTTTTGATAACTCTACACCAAAGAGATCCCCCTTCGGTCCTAAACCTCCACCACCACTTTCCCAATAAAGCCAAGTTTTTAACTTTTAACGACCCAATATTCAACCCCCCATCCCCGTAAGAAGATAAAACCATTTACCACTTAACCCATGGAATTTTTGTATCCCCTCCCACCCCACCAGAGAAGAAATTTTTTCTCACTCTCTCAAGGGCCAAAATAACGCTCGACGGGACGCGGAACAATGAGAAGTAATATAACGGTAAACTACCAAGCATCGATTTTACCAACGTCAGTCTTCCTCCAAAAGACATCGCTCGTGCCTTCCACCCGGAGAGTCTAGATTTAAATCGATCAATTACTCAATTCCCCCCTTTCTCGCGTAAAAGCGATTAGAATTCAAAAGGTGAGGTCCTTCTCATATTGACCCCGATAGGGAGTCCAAGATAAGTGAATGGGAACTCACCTACACCACATTTCATAAAGCGAGCCATGCGGTCTAGCTCTTCACTTTCGAAACCAACACCATATACTTTGCTTTTTCGGAGATTAATTTTTAATCCTGAGACCTCTTCAAAACATTTAAGAATATTCATAAGATTATTGACATTTTCTTTACACCATTCTCCAAATATAATCGTATCATCAGCATACTGCAGATGCGACACCAAAACCTCATCCTTTCCGACCCGAATTCCTCTAAAAATGCTCTTCTCAACCGCCTCTCTAATCAAAGCATTTAAACCTTCTGTCGCTAAGATAAATAAAAAGGGAGAGAGAGGATCGCCTTGTCTAACCCCTCGGACCATAGTGAATTCATTTGTCGGAGACCCGTTGACCAGAATTGAGATTGAGGTTGACTTTAAGCAAGCTGCCACCCACTTACACCACCTACTACCAAACCCCATCCGTTCCATAATCTCCTTCAGGTATCTCCATTCGATGGTGTCGTAATCTTTTTCAAAATCTACCTTAAACACAAGACATTTCCTTTTCTTACTGTTCACAAACTCCATCGTCTCGTTTGCAATAAGAACTCCATCAAGAATATAGCGACCCTCGATGAAAGCATTCTGCACTTCTCCAACAATCTTCCCGATCACTCTTTTGATTCTCTCCGCTAATATTTTTGTAATAATTTTATAAAGACATCCGATCAGACTAATGGGTCTGTAGTCACCAAGCCCCATTGGATCCACGACCTTCGGTATTAGATTAACAAACGATGCATTACATCCCTTGGAGAATTCACCTTTCTCCCAAAACCATCTGATCGCCCTAAGAACGTCCACCTTAATGATATCCCAAAACCGTTTGATATATCTAAAATTAAAACCATCCGGCCCTGGTGCCTTGTCACTCCCGCACCCGCACACCGTGTTCCACACTTCGCTTTCTGAGAACGGGACCTATAGGCTAAGAGCCTCGTCAACAGAGAGTTTAGGAACACGATCGTTTACAAATCTTGGTCTCCTTTTATTAATAGATGATAATATACCTTTGTAGAATTTAAAAATCTCGTCTTTTATTATTTTCGGATCTTCTGTCCAAACACCATCTATCATAAGCCCCTGAATGTTGTTTCTATCACATCTTCTTTTCACCATATTATGAAAGAATCTTGAATTCTCGTCTCCCTCAGCATCCCACTTAATCCTTGCCTTTTGAATAAGAATACTATTCAACTCACTTTTTTTTCAATCCATGTCTTACGAGCCTCCATCCATATTCTCATCTCGTCTTCCTCCAAACTCCTAGTTTCTGCCTCCAATTCCCACTTCATGGCTTCTTTCTTGCATGACTCAATATGTTGTTTTGTACATCCGAACTTTACTTTAATCCACACTTTTAAAGCCTCTTTGACATTTTTAAATCTATCCCTGACAATACAGTCTGGTCTAGAGACTTGGACAGGTTTCTCCCAGGTTGTTCAAAACACGTTATCGATCTCACCATCTTCTAACCATAAGCCAAAGGCTCTAAAGGGTTTTGGACCAAAGTCCATGTCCATATCTTTAAGAGCAATAGGACAGTGATCTGATATCTTCCTTTCGAGCGTCACAGATGCCAAGTTGTCCCATTTAGATAAAAACTCCATTGATACAAGAAAGCGTCCAATTTACTAAATTTGAGTCCATCATTACTAATTCGAGTATATTTACGACCTCCTAGTTGAATGTCCACCAACGAGTTTCTCCTTATGGATTCATTGAAATTATCCGCATCTCTTGTATTGAACTCCGAGTTAAGCCTACCCCCTGTGTTGGGAATCTAAGTTTGTTAGATTCCCTGTATCATAGATTTAAACACAAATTAAGTTGTTAGATAGTCACTTGCCTATGCCTAGGAGGCAGGAAAGTATCACAAGACTCACAGAGATCTAAGTCTCCGTGAGCAACCTCAGAGGAGTCCATGTCAGAGACATTGTCAAGGAAGTCGAAGATTACTTGAAGACATACTCATTGGCTGTGATGGATAACAGCCAAGATGTATCAGGGACTCTGAGGGGTTGAGGGTTAACAGGGGTGGCAATACCCTGTTAACACTCAGCACACTTTGGACATGCCATTTGTGTGTACGAGACTATGAAGAAAAGGGAAACTGTGTCAGCTCTGTTTCCCTAAAGCATTGTGGAAGAATACCAAGAATAGAAGAGCATCTTGTGACAGATGTCTGAAAAAGTGAATGTCTTGTGTAGTCACCATCAACTAGTACTTAGGTCAACCTCGTATCACTATAAATAGGATGTGTAGCCAAGCATTAATGTTTAACACTTTGAGAATATTCACACATTATTGCTTAGAACTTATTGAATTAAACAGCTGTGACTGTATTCATAAGTTAGGTTATTTAGTTGTTCAAAGTGTGCACAAGACATTGTCCATCAAACGGTGTTATCCATAACACTTGTAATTCTTTATTATACAATAATTAGTATTACGTTTAAAAAGTAATTACGTGTGTTGATTAGTCAAGTTTAGTGTTTCTAGCATTGTTTAGGGACTTCCAATTGGTATCAGAGCGGTGTTTGATATTAAAACCTTCAAGAAACATCGTTCTCAGTTTTATAATCAAGATCCACCATGCCGGAAACAACCAACCCACCACCATCGTCTTCTGGGAACAAAAACAATGCACCACCAACTTCACTAAGACTCACTCCACCACCTCCTAATGAAGATGATCTACCTCAACTTCTTGACTCAAGAGGCGGATCACATGTCACCAGCGTACCAGTCTTTGATGAAGAAGATTTTGCTAGTTGGAAGAGTCAATTCCTCGTGTATCTCGATGGACTTGAACCATTTCTTCTAGAAATTCTAGACAATGGTCCTTATGTTCCCATGGCGCTTACCTCTACTGATGAGAACCCTCTTCCCAAACCTCTCAAACAATGGACTCCAGCTGATAGGAAATTGGCAAACCAAGATAAACGTCTCAAAAGCATCATCATATCCTGTCTTCCCAAACACATCATGAAGTCTGTCATTCAGTGTCCCATAGCCAAACAAATGTGGATAGACCTTATCCTTGGTCATGAAGGACCCTCTGAAACCAGAGAAACCAAGATTCAGGCACTCAGACTTCAATTCAACGCTTTCAAGGCACTTGAAGGTGAAAAGGTTCAACAAACATATACAACACTGAAGATTCTTCTCAATGACCTTACTATGAATGATGTCACCATTGGTCAAGCTGAGATTAATGCCACATTTGTCAACAGCCTTCCAAGAAAATGGCTGAGTATGAATCAGACTCAGAAAGCCAATAACTCAATCAAGAATGACACCTTGGCTCAGCTTTATAGAAAGTACAATTATGAAGAAGGTCTGATTGATACTATATACAAATCATAGACAGAAAGATTTGTAGTTCAAGGAGCAACTTCCAAAGCTTTGATCTCTATTTCACACCCTCATGACAGCGACTCTGATGTTGAAGAAGACACACGCAACAGCCAAGAGTTCTTGACAGACCTTAATGTTGAATTTCATGAAAGAGTTTTGCTAGCCAATCAAAGAAGATTCTACAAAAGACCAGGGAGAATAGGATCAACTAGCAAACAAACCGACAGATCAAAAGAAACTTGCTTTGCCCGTGGAAAACTTGGACACTTCCAAAAAGACTGTCCTTCCACAAAGACATCCGCACCTTCTTATCCAACATCTTCCACCAAACCTTACAAGTTTAATTCACAACACAACAACTCATATCACCAATTCAACTCCTCAGACAATGAGAAGAAGGATTACAAGAACAAGTATAAGGCACTTAAAGCTGAGTTAGAACAGATGAATTTGAAGATTGAAGCTCTGTCTATGAAGAAAGGGGGTGATAAAAAGACAGAGAAAGGGTTGGTAGCTGAAGCATATGATTGGAATGATGAGCCGCTGACTTCAGATGAGGAACATACTACTAGAGTCAGGGCTTTCATGGCTATAGCTGAGGATGAACCAGTTGTTGGGAAAGGTGATGCAAGATCAGGACAATGGGTTGACATCACAATGAAAATGGTACACAGGCTTTTATCTATGTCTGATAGTGATGAACGCAAACATGTCCTTGATTACACCATTGTTGATTTGCACTTTATTGAGGAACAAAGAAAGAACTTGCTTGATAAGTTTCACTCTGTTAAAAATGATATGTTAAATGCTAAGTCTGAATGTGAAACTCTCAAACGGGTTAATTTAGAAAAAAATATCCCTTCAAAACGAACTCAATAGGCTAACCTTGAAGAATAGTGCCTTAAATGATCAAGTATCTGAATTAAACAAGGTTATTGAAAAATGGATGTGCAGTAGGTTCACTATAGATCAATTGCTTAATGATGAACTACCTGCTGATATTAAAAGGGATGTCTCTGCTAAGAAAAATAAGCTGAAAATTCTCACCAAACCCAAAGAGATTATTTTCAAACCTACAGAGACAATTCATATGCCAGATCCCATCTTGGCTGATGACCCTGTCTCTAAAGATATGGCTGGATTACCACCCTTGCCCAAACTCTCTGGAGTTGAACCCAGCAGTTCCTCTAGAGGAGCTAAGGGTGAACCTAAAACAGATGTTGAGAAACCACCAGCTAAAATTTTTTCTGTACCTGTAAAACAATCTGTTAAGCAAGTTGCCTTTAAGCCCGTCTCATCAAAATCTGTGAACAAAGTTGATTCCTCAACTGAAGAACGCCTGTTGTCATTAATGAAAGAAGTAGAACTCTTAAAACAACACATTAGCCTTCCGCTGAATGCTCTACTTCTCGTGAACCTAAGTCTGTTCTAGGTGAACCCAAGGGTGAAAGGATAGTCAAACCTTATTGCAATATCTGTAAAAAATCTCATCACATGACCATAGACCATGATAGACAAATGGCTGTTAAGAGAGCTCAGACACCTTCTAGGGAGAGACAACAGGGTTCTAAGAGACAACTAGGGAACTACAGACCTTATCCTCCCTGTAAATTATGTGGATTCACAGACCATCACTCAGATGAGTGTGGTGACTTCCCAGGTTGTGATATCTGTGGAAGTTTCACCCATGAGACAGCTAATTGTCCTTCCCATCGCCAAAAGTTCTACAGGAACTCAAGAGTTGCTAATCAGCAATTCAGGGAACCCACCGGAAAGTGTGTTCACCATAGGAACTAACTTGTTTCTATGTATCTGTGTAGAAACATCTTAAGGAATCGGTATGGTATCTAGACAGTGGCAGTTCTAGACACATGACAGGGATTCGACAATACCTATACAGATACTCAAAAGAGCCAGGTCCTAAAGTGGTGTTTGGAGATAATTCTTCAGGCGACACAGAGGGATACGGCTCAGTGAACTGCAATGGGATAAATTTTACAAGGGTTGCATATGTGAATGGTCTTAAACACAATCTCGTTAGCATAAGCCAATTGTGTGATGTTGACTACAAGGTTTTGTTTACTAAGACTCAGGGAACCATATTCAATAAGAACAATGATGTAGTGCTTATTGAACCAAGAAGGAGAGATGTTTATGTCATCAACATGGCTGTTTGCTCTGAAGACAGCTCCAATTGTTTTCTAGCTAAAGCCTCTGAAAGTGTCATTTGGATGTGGCACAAAAGACTGTCTCATCTCAACTTCAAGAACATCAACAAGATAGCCACACAAAACCTGGTTGCTGGTCTACCTTTAGTGACGTTTTCTAAAGACAAGACTTGTTCAGCCTGTGTCAAGGGAAAGCATCACAGGTCTTCCTTTAAGACCAGGCAATCATTTTCTATTGACAAGTGCTTACATCTCCTTCACATGGATTTGTTTGGGCCTGTCAAACCTCAGACCATTAATCACAACAAATACACCTTGGTCATAGTTGATGAGTTTTCAAGGTATACATGGGTTTTCTGTAACACCCTAAAATATGATATGCGGAAGCGGTGAAGCTCGGGGGCTGTTACGTCATTGTATCATAGTTCAAGGTACAAGAGAACGACTCTAAATGAGACGTTTTATAAAAATACCTCGTTGAATTTAAATTAAAAGCATCACAGTACAAAAGGTCTCAGTTTCAAAAGATAGTGCAGCGGAATGTAAAAGTTTTAAACATCAACGAGATAATAGTTCAAAAGCATAAGTAAATAAATGTCCGAAGATAGCCAAGAAATGCATGCGGACTCCAAGTACTTCACACAGCAGATACAACTCATCATCAATTACCTGAGATAAATGCTAAATTGGGTCAACATAAAGTTGGTGAGAATATAGGTTTCAAGTAAAAATTCATAGTAATTCAATTTCAGATTTCATTTCATGTACACATGCAACTATAGGAGGTATAGTGCCAAGTCTAGGATAAATTGGGTGTTCACAATATTTATGATAGCTAAGCTCGTGACATCGAAACTAGTGATCCAGTGCATACAATAGATTGCATACATAAATTTTGCCCCAATGGAGTACCTAGCCAAGATAACTCCGTTCATACAAATGGTACACACTCGTCCGGCGTCAGAATGCCCGAGTGGAGGTTGCCAACCCTCAATAGATCTATCCGTAACATAAGAGCTTACTCCAGCAGAGTAACTAACGATTTACGATAGTGGGGACTATGGCTAAAGCAACTTAAGCTATCTCATAAATAGTGTTCACAACGCGTTCACGGAAATCAAGTTTTACTTGCGTCCAGAAGCAAGCATCAAAACATTTATCACATCCCAAAACATTAAACATAGAAAGCAGTTTAATAGGGATCTATAAACTCACCTCAAGCAACGATTCAAACCGCACAAGTAAGATCAAATAGTAGCGAGCAAATCTAGCAACAACCTAAATATAATACTATAGTTTAGGCGCTAGCAAATAAGTCACAATAGTTCGTCATGTGCATTACTCATCAATCATATATATATCTTGTTGTTAAAATCGTGACTTGTAATTATCATATCGTTATAACATTATAGTATATATATACTTAGGCAAAAATATTTATGTTTGACTCGACGAAAATTCGGCAGCCTTTCGGCGTAAATTTTAATTTACCAAAATTTATCTTAACAAATTTTTCTATACGATTTCTAACGAAAATTCGGCAGCCTTTCGGCGTCACGTAAAAATTTGCCATTTTTAGTAAGTACTCAAATCTCATCCTAAAACCCCTATTTTCAACAATTTCTCAATCGCCAATATTTCAACAAGTCATTTTCCGCAATAGTATCAATTTCCACTTCCAACGTTCAAACTTTTAACAGTACACCAAGTATTCACATTTCGCGCTAATACCCTTTTTACAAAACAAGTCCAACATTCATATACAACTTTTAGTAACCATTTCGACACTTAAAACATCTCCGTTTGACTCGAAAACGTCGTTTCGACCACTTTAAAAATCTAGACAGCAAACACTTATAGTGTTTTTCACAAAAATTAAGTTTTCCGACATCGAAATTTAAACGACCATATCTTACTCATTTTAGCTCCGTTTTTAGCCCATAATATATCGAAACGAAGGTATTAACTTATGTTTTCATAAGATCGTAGTAAACTAGTGTCAAAACAATTTTTACGACCCTCTACGCCTATTATAAAAATCGGACAGATTGTATGTTTTTCGTAAAAACTCATTTTCGACCATTTTCAAGCGTAACCACTAGTAGTAACACTACTAGTTCCCTTCAATTATTCATAAACACCAACAAAATCAAAGATTTTTCTTCAAGTTCACAAATCTAAAATATACATACTTATATTTTTCACAAGTCTTTCAATTAAACCATTTTCATGTATGGATCTAATAGATCCACACGTAATTTCCATAGATCTTAAAATATTTCATGACCAAAAATAGTTTTTATCATTGTATTACAAGAAAATACTTGATGAGTAACATGCATGCATAGATCTACCAAGATTATGCATGGAAAATGAAAAGATGAAAAAGGTTTAAGAAGTAACCTTGAGTAACGACTCTACGTAATCACAACGACCCGATCTACGCTCTAACCCACTAATAATCAACAAGAACTCTACTTCTATAACTTCAACCCAAAAACTACTCAAATCAACAAACCAAGAATAACCATTCTTCTTTATGCTTGTACAAACTCTAGGGTGTATTTATTTTGTGTTAATTCTTCTTAAAATGAAGCTTTAAGAAATCAACAATGGTGGAAAATGTGTGTGTGTTTGTGCCGTGAGTTTTGAGAGAGAAAGAGAGAGATGTGTGTTTTTTTTTTGTGAAGTGAAGAGTGAATAATGTGTGAATTATTTGAGGTGATATAGGTTAATAAGTTAAATGTTGTAAGATGTGTAAGCCTAAGCTTAAAATGGCAAAGAGTAAGATTTTGGTGCATCATGCACATGGTGGTGTTATGTGGCCGGTTATGGGGGGTCCCATATGGGGTAAATTATTCAAAAAATTTACTATGGTAACTAGTTAAAAGGTTTAAGGTAAAAAGGTTAGTTAGTTTTAGGTGAATATCAAAAAGTATATAGTTAAGTTTAAAATTACGTAAAACTTAAAAATTTGACGAAATATATTAAATTTACGATTTTTTGACGAAAACTGACATTTTATGATTGGTAAAGTATTTTATGCACGCTAACGACGGTTAAACGTAAAAACAACGTAAAATACGAAAACGCGATACGTTAATTGAATAATCACAGTAAATACGATTTATTACTATAAATAGCAAAATACTAAAATACAGGCATATATAAACATATACATAAATATTTAAATACGCTGCTCAAGAAAATACTATCACGTTGTTAAAAACTAAACAGTTAAACACATAATTCATAGATAACGAGTAATCTCATGGATTATCGTCAATTCATTGACCGTCTCAGCACTTTGGTCAGGTTCATAGAAAATGTTCAGAATAATGACTGAGCACAGTGTCAGGCCATTACTCGTCAGCAAACAGTTTTTCAGAAGACGCGGGATAACTTCCCGGTTCCAACACAGTTAAATCACATAGTTGACTAAATAAAAAGTCAAAGGGTAAAATAGTCATTTTACAAAGTAGGGAAAATTACCAGGTGTTACATCATCCCCTTGATAGAGAAGCTTTGTCCTCAAAGCTTAGGAGTGTCACGGTTTCTAGAGTTGTCAAAGAGTTGCGGATATTTCTTGCGAAATTGATCCTCACGCTCCCAAGTGAATTCAGGTCCACGTTTAGAATTCCACCTCACCTTGATGATAGGAATACGACTCTGTTTCAATCGTTTGACCTCACGGTCCATGATTTCAACATGTTCTTCGATAAATTGCATCTTGTCGTCAATTCGGAGTTCCTCCAATGGTATAACGAGTGTCTCATCAGATAGGCACTTCTTTAAGTTCGAAACATGAAAAGTGCTGTGCACGCGGCTCAACGCTTGCGGTAATTCGAGACGATAGGCTACGGTTCCAACCTTTGCCAGAATTTTGAAAGGTCCAATATAACGGGGGTTCAGCTTTCCTCGCTTACCAAAACGTACCACACCTTTCCAAGGCGATACTTTTAGCATCACTCCCACTTGAAATTCGAGAGGCTTACGTCGAACGTCGGCGTAACTCTTTTGACGATCACGGGCTGCTTGAATTCGGCTCTTGATTTGAACAATCTTCTCAGTCGTTTCACGGATGAGTTCAGGGCCAGTGAGTTGACTATCCCCAACCTCACTCCAACACACAGGCGAGCGACATTTACGACCATACAACGCTTCAAACGGTGCAGCCTTAATACTGGTATGATAACTATTGTTGTAAGAGAATTCCACTAGAGGCAAATGTCTGTCCCATTGCTTCCCAAAGTCAAGCACACAAGCACGCAACATGTCCTCCAGCGTTTGAATAGTTCTCTCACTCTGTCCGTCAGTCTGCGGGTGATAAGCAGTACTCATGTCCAATTGCGTACCCAACGCTTTCTGAAGTGATTTCTAGAATTCCGAAGTAAATCTACCATCTCTATCAGAAATTATCGAGATCGGTATCCCATGTTTTGCGACTACTTCCTTCAGATAAAGTCTCGTAAGCTTATCCATCAAATCATCTTCCTTCATAGCCAAAAAGTGTGCAGATTTCGTAAGTCGATCCACAATTACCCAAATTGTGTCGTATCCGTTGGTCGTTTTAGGTAGCTTAGTTATGAAATCCATGGTTATGTTTTCCCACTTCCACATAGGAATTATAGGTTGAACCAACAATCCAGATGGTTTTTGGTGTTCTGTTTTCACTCTAGCACAAGTCAGACACTTCCCTACGTAAGTAGCGATTTCAGCTTTCATATTTGGCCACCAATATAGCTTCTTCATATCCTGATACATTTTGTCAGATCCTGGGTGAATCGAATACTTAGATTTATGCGACTCGTGCATAATCACGTCCCTTAGTCCTCCAAACCGTGGTAACCAACTTCTACCATTCAGACATAGCGTTCCATTAGTGCTAGTCTCCAATTTCTTAGTAACCATTCCTCCTAATTTCTTAGCTTCAACATGTTCAGGCTTAAGGCTTCGGTTTGTGCTTCATGAATTTGCACAGGTAAGTTCGGATTGATAACCATAGCTAACGATCTAACTCTACGTGTCATCAGTTATTCCTTTCTACGTAGCGCATCCGCCACTACATTGGCCTTCCCAGGGTGGTAGCGGATTTCACAGTCATAATCGTTGAGCAACTCGATCCATCGACGTTGTCTCATGTTCAGTTCCTTCAGGTCAAGAATATGTTGTAAACTCTTGTGATCCGTATAGACGACACACTTGGTTCCATACAAGTAGTGTCTCCACAATTTCAAGGCAAATACTACCGCTCCTAGCTCCAAGTCGTGCGTAGTGTAGTTTTTCTCATGTGTTTTCAATTGTCGTGACGCGTAGGCGATAACTTTCTTCCTCTGCATCAACACAGCTCCCAATCCTTTTGCTGATGCATCACAGTAGACCACAAAGTCTTCCGATCCTTCTGGTAACGATAGAATAGGCGCACTACACAACATTTGTTTCAACTTCTGGAATGCTAATTCCTCCTTATCTCCCCATTCGTATTTCACCTTCTTTTGAGTCAACTTCGTCAATGGTTTCGCGATCTTCGAGAATCCCTCGATGAATCTTTGGTATTATCCGGCGAGTCCTAAGAATTGGCGAATTTCAGTCGGTGTCGTAGGAGCAGTCCACTCCCTAATTGATTCAATCTTGGCAGGATCAACATGAATCCCCTTGCTATCAATAACGTGACCTAGAAATTGTACTCTTGGCAACCAAAAATCACAGTTCGAGAACTTAGCGTACAATTCCTCCTTCTTAAGCAATTCCAATATTATCTTAAGATGTTCCTCATGTTCCTTCTCATCCCTTGAGTAAATCAGTATGTCATCGATGAACACAATGACAAACTTGTCCAAATATGGTTTACACACCCGGTTCATGAGGTCCATAAACACAGCAGGTGCGTTTGTCAAACCGAACAACATTACTTGGAACTCATAGTGTCCATACCTAGTCCTAAAAGCAGTCTTTGCAACATCTTCCTCACGGACTCTCAATTGGTGATAACCAGACCTAAGGTCAATCTTCGAGTAAACGCTCGATCCTTGCAACTGATCAAACAGACCATCGATCCTAGGTAACGGGTAACGGTTCTTGATGGTAAGTTTGTTCAACTTACGATAGTCGATACACATCCGAAAACTTCCATCCTTCTTCTTTACAAATAAGACTGGAGCTCCCCAGGGTGAAGAACTCGGTCTTATGAATCCTTTATCAGTCAACTCTTGTAGTTGCGTCGCTAGTTCTTGCAATTCCGACGGTGCTAAACGGTAAGGCGCTCGAGCAACAGGTGCAGCTCCCCGTATTAAATCGATCTGGAATTCAACTTGTCTAGCCGGCGGTAATCCAGGCAAATCTTCAGGAAAGACTTCCGAAAAATCCCGTACGATAGGTACATCTTCCAACCGTTTTTCTTCCGTCTGCTTTTCAGTAACACAGGCTAAAAATACGTGGCAACCTTCCGATAACAACTTCTGAGCCTTGACACGCGAGATAATGTTTAGTCGTGACTTCCCCTTTCCGTTACTTGTATCCCCTTGTACCTCCAAAACTTCATCACCAAATGGTAAACGAACGATCTTCTCGTCGCATACAATCGTAGCATGATATTTCGACAACCAATCCATTCCAACAATCACGTCAAAAATCCCTAACTCAACAGGCATAAGGTCTATTACTAAAGGATGACCTAGAAGATTTAAAGTGCATCCACGAAGTATAGTGTCGGCTTCTATCAACTTCCCATTAGCTAACTCAATAGTGTACTTAGTGTCTAAGGGCGAAGGGGTCACATCAAGTAAGACACTAAAAATAGTCGACACAAAACTCCTATCGGCTCCAGTATCAAATAAAATAGAAGCATAACGACCATTGAGAAGAAACGTACCCGTCACGACGTCGGGGTTTTGTTGCGCTTCTCCTCCTCCTATCACATAGACCCTTCCACGAGCTTCCCCAGCTTTAGCAATCTTTCCTTGGTCCTTGTTCTTTTTATTTGGGCACTCATTGCTGTAGTGTCCCTTTTGCTGACATTCGAAGCAAGTGACGTTGGCTTTCGTGTTGGGTGGTGACTTACAATCTCTAGCAATGTGTCCAGTTTTCTTGCAGTTGTGACATTGTATATTGCATTGTCCATTATGGTGACGCTTGCATCGATTGCACAAAGGTAACGTCCCATTGTACACTCCCTTTTCCCCAGTACCAGCAGTGTACGCTTTCACGGTGTCTTGCCTCTTATTCGGATAGTTCCCATGGTTGTTTGTCACACCCCCAAATTCACCGCAGCGGAAGAATGGCTTTGGGAGGCTGTGACTTCATGAGTATTCAAGAGCTTGATCCGAGAACGACCTTTACATGCCAAGAACCACAAAGAAGACTCCAAATAATCCACATAGACAAGTACCTGAAATACATGCTTAAAAATATCAACATAAAGTTGGTGAGTTCATAAGTTTGTTTTAAAACATTTATGACAAATTAGAGTTTTACCGACCTGCACCTTGCAGTAAAATATAAGAGTTTAAGAATCACAGTTTCTGTTAAATAGACTTTCTTTGACAATTTCAAAGTTTATTAATATTAACAAAGTTTATTGATAAAAACAGAGTCTACTGATAAAAACAAAGTTTACTAATAAAAATAGAGTTCACTGATAAAAGCAGAGTTTACTGATAGTAAATATAGCTTACTGATAACAACAGAGTTTTCTGGAAATAAATAAAGTTTTCTGATAAAACAGAGTTCACAGATAATAGTTAGCGTTTTCTGATAAAAACAAAGCTCACTGATAAATAATAGAGTTTTCCAATAGAATAGAATTGTTTAATGAACCACAAGATTTTCCAACCACTTAGTGACAATATAACAAATACAAAGTCACTAAATAAAATAAGGCATTTATTATTGTCTAAGCTCATGACACCGAAGCGTTAACAACACCGGTAGTATAATCACATAATGCAGCCCCTACGGATGTCTAACCCACGACATCCGTCCACAGACTCAAATGAAACTGTGCCTGCTTGTCCTCTGTTGGACCAAGCCGGACAGGGGCGTCAACCCCGATAGATCTATCCATAACATTCGCGCTTTCGAACGGTCATCCGGTCCGAAATTAACGGTTCATGATAATGGGCCAAAGTAATTGGGTTAAAGTGGGACTTAGACCAATAAATAAACGAGATATGCACTTGTGTTCATTCTTGCAACCATTGTCTCTACCCGAGAACCAGTGAAAAGCAGTTAAAGTTTTGGGCTATGAAAATCACAATAGAAATTTTAGTATCAGCATTCATAAGTATAACAATTAGAGGAGTTGACAACTCAGCACGTAACAATTAAACCAGTTTAAAGATAGTTTATGACCAACCAAGTAAGCTTAACATTAGCTTATGACAATCAAGTAGTTTATAAACAGTTATACACAACCAAACAAGTTTAATATCAGTTTTTGACAACCAAGCAAGTTTATAAGTAGTTTATGACCAAGCATGTACCTCCCCCAAAGAGCAACTATAAAACATTTATAACTCAATTTAAAGCAAGAAAAGGTGTGGTATGAACTCACCTCAACATAATAGCGCGAACAATAGTGATGCTAATAATACGCTCCGCCCAAACGGAAATCGATACGGCTCGGTCATGGTGTTGTGGTTTACTAATCGGCTAAATCCAATAACTTAAAAATGTGTATTTGAGTTCTCGATAGGTATGTACATCAACGTGACTCGTTGATAAAATATTTAAGTTTTAAATTATAATGGTTCGGTAGTTGGTTAAATAAAATGAATGAATTAGACACACACCAAGTGTCCAGTGTATTCCCTACACATTAAGTATGATCGGACGATTATATAATTCTTATGTTGAATTATATAATAGTGACAACAAACTTACAATATAAATCAAGGCATATATTTATTTTGTAGTTACAGTATAAAGATCGTGATAAAAATAATTAGACAACATCATTCGACACATTTAAAAAAAATATCACTTAATTAATAATTGTCACTTTTAAGTAAAAATATAACCTTCATCGGTTTATCAATATAATATAATCTATTTATTTTTATCGCTTACGAATATAATAGTATTTATTTATTTTATCGGTCTACAATTATAGTAGTACTTATTTGTTTTATTGGTTTATAAATATAACGGTATTTATTGTTTTATCGGTTTACAAATATAATAGTAGTTTGAGCGAACAATATAAACTATAAAACTTTACAAAAATTTTGACATGACCTATTCGTTTATACGACGTTTCCATATTTACCAATTCTCAATATTTCTCATTTTCCAAACAATTCACGTTAACACAAATCACAGTTTAATATATCTCACTAAGCTAAATAGTCATCATAATTAAATAAGACTAAACACAATCTATGTGTGATGAATTAAACGTCAAACCGCTCGATGTGGGCTACTTAAACACGTATTTAAAAGTATAATTATTTTTATAGTTCTCATAATATCGATAGTTTTCAACATTTTTATTTAACCATTTTCATACCACCAATTTGTCCATTTTTATAATTAATAAAGTTATATAAGTTATTAGCCGAATTAAACCACAACGAACCATAAACCCAAATCGTGCCCGGCACTCTCAACCCTTGAAACACCGCGTCCAATCGCATCCTTAGTGTTTTCTAACTATACTAAACACCCCTTCGCTGATGTAAATCAGCGAACCAAACGCTCCCTGCTGCTCGTACGCAGCAAACCAAATGCACCTGCTACCGATACGCAGCGAACTAAACACACCTTTATGGTTGTTTATACAGCGAACCGAACGCACCAATCCTGCTACAAATCATCACGCCCTTGCTGGTGTTTTCGTATTGAACCAAACGCCACTACTGTGGCGATCTAACCCGAACAAAACGCGCCTTCGCTGCTGATTTCTCCCCAAGACAAAACACCCTCTGTTGGTTTTCCTGATAAACCCAACGCATCGTGTGACGGCGTTGTTGCTGAAATCGAGACGCACCCCCGTGGTTAACAATACCAATACATAACCAAAACTACACACCACGAACACCACTCGATTTGGTGTCTCGTGGTAACCCAAACAGCAAACAAAACACCCCCGTGGTTAAACAGGCGAGCACCATTTCTTGGGGATGAAAATAACTGAATCAAACTCACCACATCAGTAGGTGACTGCTGGTGGTGGCTGCAAATCATACGCACCCTATAGATATATTAAGCAGAAACAAACGAACACCCTTCTGCTGATTCATGGAAGCAAACCAACACGCGCTTATGAATCAACCACCACGACTGTGGTGGTGTCGAGTGACCGGATCTGAGGACCACATATATGTGGAGATGATAGCAGTTAAAAGGTGATGGCGGCTGGAGTTGGTGGTACACGTCGGTTCTGGTCGTGGTTGTAAAGATGGAGTGGTGGTATACAAAACGATGGTGGTCAGGATAACGACGATGGTGGTATGGTGGCTGAGCAGCCGTGACGGCTGATATGATTTCTCGTGGTGGATTGGTGATGATAGATGAACGATCGAGGGTTGGATAATATACATCTATAGTTTATTTATAATTTTAGGTGGTGGTTATGTTTTCCGGCGACCGGAAAACTCGCCAGACAAAAGGAGGCGTCGGATAATTGTTTAGAGAGAGTGTGTGTAAATTTTAGGGTTAGGGTTGAGGGAGAATGAGAAGAAACCCTAATTTCAGGATTTTATATGTGCTAGTTAAACTTTGTGTAAACAAAGTGTAAGGTTTCTAATACTACAGGGACTAAAAACAAATTTTTGTTATAACGTTTGTATACAAATGGTTCGAGGCTCGTTTAAGATAGTTAGAAACTGGTTCGTTCAACGAAATTCACGTCGTTCCTTTCAAAATGATTTTTACTTTAAAGTAGAGTATTTACTCGACTAATTTTTGTAATCGTATATATTTTTATGTAAGATAGTTACCATTTATCGGTTATCTCGAATAGTTTTCGTTCAAAGAAAATATAATTCAATTTGAATGTTCTCATTTTCAACGTATGATATAAAAGCTAAAATAAAAGTATCCGATAATTTAATAAATCTTTTTATCAATATTTATGAATAATTAAATATAAATTTAATCTGTATCGCGTCATTTCTCAGATTTCGCGCAGTCTTTTACAATATGAAAATAAACTACCGTTTTTGAATCAAATAACTTTGATATTTCTCGAAAACGAATATTGATTAATAAATAATATAATTTATTATTATTTAAAGTCTAGAAAATTCTCGGTTGTCACAGTACATCCGTGTTATTTGGAGTTCATCCTCGAACTCAATCATTGTTACCCAATTACAAGTGTAGAGAAAGGGATTTTGAGGTTCTACCCCAGTGTTATATCAAATATACTTAGATCTGCTCACAGATAATTTTGTCCGAACTTTGAAAATCGTGTTACCCACCAATAGTTACTTAGATACGCAATAGGTAGAAGTGGATTAAACCTAACCGGTTCCACATGTCAATCTGACAAATCGGTCGTCGTTCATAGAACGATAAAATTCGAAACAAAGAGTTTAGAAAAAAAAATCGTTAGTTCTTAAAAGTCTCTAAGGGTTCACCACCACCATCCCATTACGTTCACGTCGATCAATAAATATTTAGAAAAGATTCTCGTAACAATTCGCGAACCAAATGAAGCTTAAAGAATCACTCGTCAAAACGTCGAAATGATACGATAACAAGATGAAATACAATAAATTTGTATGGACGAATCCTGAGTCAAAAGAAATACACCCCAAACTGGAATACTAAATCAATACCATAAATATATAGGGTCACGTCAGATATCCTTAAGCCCACTCATTTATAATCTCATATTTGCATACAGAAGCGTCCTAGTCTATGCAAATATGTTATTATAAACTTATGGTTCGGTGATTTATGTTTTCTTTATTTAAATGCAAAGGCATCCCAATCCATTTCAATAAAGATTTCATAAATCATCCTACTCAAGTGTCACCGAGAAAATACCCAATTCAAAATCGTTAAAATTTCTTAGCGATATTATTCAAATTTACCAAAAGCAAAGAGCATGAGTAGATAATAAACTGTCTTCCATACGTAGACGTCTCGAAAGTACGGGATCGAAGAACATAAGTGTCGATAGGCAATAAAGCAGTCGTAGACGTATATCAAGTAAAGAAACTCACGGTTATAAGTAGGATAAGTATATAGTAGTCAGTTCTAAATAAGCAATTATCCAATCACACAATTCTTTCTCATCCTCGAGGAAGACTCATCAAATACTAAGCTGAGTAATAACTTATCATAACCCAACCTTGAAACACACTCACAAAGAATGGCCCCGGGTTTCGTTATGAATTATTACACATCTCAAACTTTCGATGACTCAGCTCGACTCCGAAAATACAACACATTCCCAATTAACACGTAAGACTGCGAGTCTTACCCACCCCGAGGTAATTCATCAAAAATCATAGGCTGTGTAACTCCCGATACTTATTTCCATCTCGCACTCAATCAAATATGAGGCCCACTGAGAACCAATTAAGTATTGTTACACATCTCAACCCTCTTGATGAATTAGCTCGAACCTGGGGATTCCTCATGACTAATTACTAACCAAAACTCACAAAATGTTTCTAGGTGGAGTTATAAAATATCTACGAGACCATCGTGTAACTCACGATGTCCAATGAATGTTCTAGTGTTCATACATGAAGACAATAATATACGTGTGAGCGCACTTATCAAGCAATCAAACTCATTTAAACAAGTAATTACATGGCGGACAACCAAGCAATAGCAAACATGTATTTCAAGTATTTATATAGCAGCGGAATAAGTATGATGTGATGAGTGTTACTACTAAATAAAACTGAGAGCCGGTTATAGTCTAGAGTTACTAATGCAACCTAGTTCTCTATAACCAAGGCTCTGATACCAATCTGTCACACCCCCAAATTCACCGCAGCGGAAGACTGGCTTTGGGAGGCTGTGACTTCATGAGTATTCAAGAGCTTGATCCGAGAAAGACCTCTACATGCCAAGAACCACAAAGAAGACTCCAAATAATCCACATAGACAAGTACCTGAAATACATGCTTAAAAATGTCAACATAAAGTTGGTGAGTTCATAAGTTTGTTTTAAAACATTTATGACAAATTAGAGTTTTACCGACCTGCACCTTGCAGTAAAATATAAGAGTTTAAGAATCACAGTTTCTGTTAAATAGACTTTCTTTGACAATTTCAAAGTTTATTAATATTAACAAAGTTTATTGATAAAAACAGAGTCTACTGATAAAAACAAAGTTTACTAATAAAAATAGAGTTTACTGATAAAAGCAGAGTTTACTGATAGTAAATATAGCTTACTGATAACAACAGAGTTTTCTGGAAATAAATAAAGTTTTCTGATAAAACATAGTTCACAGATAATAGTTAGCGTTTCCTGATAAAAACAAAGCTCACTGATAAATAATAGAGTTTTCCAATAGAATAGAATTGTTTAATGAACCACAAGATTTTCCAACCACTTAGTGACAATATAACAAATACAAAGTCACTAAATAAAATAAGGCATTTATTATTGTCTAAGCTCATGACACCGAAGCGTTAACAACACCGGTAGTATAATCACATAATGCAGCCCCTACGGATGTCTAACCCACGACATCCGTCCAAAGACTCAAATGAAACTGTGCCTGCCTTGTCCTCTGTTGGACCAAGCCGGACAGGGGCGTCAACCCCGATAGATCTATCCATAACATTCGCGCTTTCGAACGGTCATCCGGTCCGAAATTAACAGTTCATGATAATGGGCCAAAGTAATTGGGTTAAAGTGGGACTTAGACCAATAAATAAACGAGATATGCACTTATGTTCATTCTTGCAACCATTGTCTCTACCCGAGAACCAGTGAAAAGCAGTTAAAGTTTTGGGCTATGAAAATCACAATAGAAATTTTAGTATCAGCATTCATAAGTATAACAATTAGAGGAGTTGACCACTCAGCACGTAACAATTAAACCAGTTTAAAGATAGTTTATGACCAACCAAGTAAGCTTAACATTAGCTTATGACAATCAAGTAGTTTATAAACAGTTATACACAACCAAACAAGTTTAATATCAGTTTTTGACAACCAAGCAAGTTTATAAGTAGTTTATGACCAAGCATGTACCTCCCCCAAAGAGCAACTATAAAACATTTATAACTCAATTTAAAGCAAGAAAAGGTGGGGTATGAACTCACCTCAACATAATAGCGCGAACAATAGTGATGATAATAATACGCTCCGCCCAAACGGAAATCGATACGGCTCGGTCATGGTGTTGTGGTTTACTAATCGGCTAAATCCAATAACTTAAAAATGTGTATTTGAGTTCTCGATAGGTATGTACATCAACGTGACTCGTTGATAAAATATTTAAGTTTCAAATTATAATGGTTCGGTAGTTGGTTAAATAAAATGAATAAATTAGACACACACCAAGTGTCCAGTGTATTCCCTACACATTAAGTATGATCGGACGATTATATAATTCTTATGTTAAATTATATAATAGTGACAACAAACTTACAATATAAATCAAGGCATATATTTATTTTGTAGTTACAGTATAAAGATCGTGATAAAAATAATTAGACAACATCATTCGACACATTTAAAAAAAATATCACTTAATTAATAACTGTCACTTTTAAGTAAAAATATAACCTTCATCGGTTTATCAATATAATATAATCTATTTATTTTTATCGCTTACGAATATAATAGTATTTATTTATTTTATCGGTCTACAATTATAGTAGTACTTATTTGTTTTATTGGTTTATAAATATAACGGTATTCATTGTTTTATCGGTTTACAAATATAATAGTAGTTTGAGCGAACAATATAAACTATAAAACTTTACAGAAATTTTGACATGACCTATTCGTTTATACGACGTTTCCATATTTACCAATTCTCAATATTTCTCATTTTTCCAAACAATTCACGTTAACACAAATCACAGTTTAATATATCTCACTAAGCTAAATAGTCATCATAATTAAATAAGACTAAACACAATCTATGTGTGATGAATTAAACGTCAAACCGCTCGATGTGGGCTACTTAAACACGTATTTAAAAGTATAATTATTTTTATAGTTCTCATAATATCGATAGTTTTCAACATTTTTATTTAACCATTTTCATACCACCAATTTGTCCATTTTTATAATTAATAAAGTTATATAAGTTATTAGCCGAATTAAACCACAACGAACCATAAACCCAAATCGTGCCCGGCACTCTCAACCCTTGAAACACCGCGTCCAATCGCATCCTTGGTGTTTTCTAACTATACTAAACACCCCTTCGCTGATGTAAATCAGCGAACCAAACGCTCCCTGCTGCTCGTACGCAGCAAACCAAACGCACCTGCTACCGATACGCAGCGAACTAAACGCACCTTTATGGTTGTTTATGCAGCGAACCGAACGCACCAATCCTGCTACAAATCATCACGCCCTTGCTGGTGTTTTCGTATTGAACCAAACGCCACTACTGTGGCGATCTAACCCGAACAAAACGCGCCTTCGCTGCTGATTTCTCCCCAAGACAAAACGCCCTCTGTTGGTTTTCCTAATAAACCCAACGCATCGTGTGACGGCGTTGTTGCTGAAATCGAGACGCACCCCCGTGGTTAACAATAACAATACATAACCAAAACTACACACCACGAACACCACTCAATTTGGTGTCTCGTGGTAACCCAAACAGCAAACAAAACACCCCCGTGGTTAAACAGGCGAGCACCATTTCTTGGGGATGAAAATAACTGAACCAAACTCACCACATCAGTAGGTGACTGCTGGTGGTGGCTGCAAATCATACGCACCCTATAGATATATTAAGCAGAAACAAACGAACACCCTTCTGCTGATTCATGGAAGCAAACCAACACGCGCTTATGAATCAACCACCACGACTGTGGAGGTGTCGAGTGACCGGATCTGAGGATCACACATCTGTGGAGATGATAGCAGTTAAAAGGTGATGGCGGCTGGAGTTGGTGGTACACGTCGGTTCTGGTCGTGGTTGTAAAGATGGAGTGGTGGTATACAAAACGATGGTGGTCAGGATAACGACGATGGTGGTATGGTGGCTGAGCAGCCGTGACGGCTGATATGATTTCTCGTGGTGGATTGGTGATGATAGATGAACGATCGAGGGTTGGATAATATACATCTATAGTTTATTTGTAATTTTAGGTGGTGGTTATATTTTCCGGCGGCCGGAAAACTCGCCAGACAAAAGGAGGCGCCGGATAATTGTTTAGAGAGAGCGTGTGTAAATTTTAGGGTTAGGGTTGAGGGAGAATGAGAAGAAACCCTAATTTCAGGATTTTATATGTGCTAGTTAAACTTTGTGTAAACAAAGTGTAAGGTTTCTAATACTACAGGGACTAAAAACAAATTTTTGTTATAACGTTTGTATACAAATGGTTCGAGGCTCGTTTAAGATAGTTAGAAACTGGTTCGTTCAACGAAATTCACGTCGTTCCTTTCAAAATGATTTTTACTTTAAAGTAGAGTATTTACTCGACTAATTTTTGTAATCGTATATATTTTTATGTAAGATAGTTACCATTTATCGGTTATCTCGAATAGTTTTCGTTCAAAGAAAATATAATTCAATTTGAATGTTCTCATTTTCAACGTATGATATAAAAGCTAAAATAAAAGTATCCGATAATTTAATAAATCTTTTTATCAATATTTATGAATAATTAAATATAAATTTAATCTGTATCGCATCATTTCTCAGATTTCGCGCAGTCTTTTACAATATGAAAATAAACTACCGTTTTTGAATCAAATAACTTTGATATTTCTCGAAAACGAATATTGATTAATAAATAATATAATTATTATTATTTAAAGTCTAGAATATTCTCGGTTGTCACATTGTTCCTTTGGTTATTCCCCCATTTTCTCTTGTTGTCCGCGGCATTCCCAACATTTGCTCGAACAACTTGGTCCATCAGACTGTGAGCCATCCTTATAGCATCACTAACTTTTGTCGGTCCAGACGATGTCACATTCCCTTGAACTCTACCCGGTAAACCCCAAATATAGCGCTCAACCTTCTTTTCTTCATCCGGAACCATTCCAGGACTAGCAAACCAATTCTTGGAACCTCCTTGTGTACGTCCCAATGTCATTGTTCTTCACAGTCAGGTTCCACAGTTCGATTTCCATTTTCTGAATCTCATTACGAGGACAGTACTCCTTAGTCAACAACTTCTTAAGTTCCTCCCAACTCATTCCATACGCCTCCTCGGCTCCAGCCGTCTGCACATGGGTGTTCCACCATGTCAACGCTCTAGCAGCTAAAGTACAAGTAGAATAAGTCACTTGGTTTTCAATAGCACATCCACTGACACGGAACACAACTTCCATCTTTTCAACCCAACGACCTAATCCGACAGCCCCTTCAGTACCATTAAAATTCAAAGGGTCACAACTCCTAAAGTCCTTGTAAGTACATAGCTTAGGCGGTCGATTGTCAACATTGTTTGGTGGTGCTTCGTTCACGTTGTTGTTAGCTTGAACGTTTGCCAGTGCAGCAGTCACTCGTTGCGTAATCAGTGCTTCCAATTGTGCGTCAGTCATTCCGTTACGTGTGTTCACCATTGTTTCTCTGCGTTAAGAAAACAATGCAATAAGGTTCAAGCACGAATATACACGTTATATATTTCTTATGCTAAAATAGAATTCAAAATTTAACAGTACAACAAACATGGAAAGGATAGTCATTGGTCAAGGTCATAAAGTTAAATTCCCATTCATAATCAAAATATCGATTACATAGTCATAAAATAAGAGTATGATTACATCTAGTCTACTCCAACTAACCGAGTACTACTCTAGTTTAGTGGATACAATACCTAAAAGATAAAGATGTCAATCTACTATAGAATTAAGCACAATAACGATGAATCTCTAAGTGCGACGACGACGATCACACTCAGCACATCTCGGTGAATCACTCCTCGGGTCTCCATCTGCAGCTCGGTCTCCTCAACGAACTGACTCCAACTCACGCCTCCACCTAGCAACCTCCTCAAGTGTGGTATCCAACAAGTCGCGGGTATCCTCGTTATCCTCTAACAATCCAAACACCGCATCCTCAAGTAGACGAAAACGAACAGCATCTGAATCCCTAGCAGATCCTATCATAACAACACATGACCTAGGTCTATAGGGCTCTCCAACATGATGAGTAGGTGGTGTAGAAACAGTAGTAGCAACTCGAATCCCATGAGTAGGCGATGCCTCAGGTGTAGTGTGTGAATCAGATATACGAACCTTCTTCCGTGGGCATGACGAATCAGAATCGGGCAAAGATCGAGATCTAACACCGGATGGTCAAACTCCATCAGCAGGTGGTACGGTATCATTGGAATCAGTATAAACCTCAGCTGGTGGCGTACCCCATAAAGCTTCCATCTCCTCTCTAAACCGCTGACATTGGACAGTATGCTTCTTCCTCAAGTTGGACGTCTTCCTAATCTCACTCCTCCTACTGGGATCAACTCTCTCAGGTACAACAGTCAAAGCATCAACCCTACTATCATCATCAGCCTCAGCACCCTCGCTATCACTACTAGCCACAACCATCCTAACATCAGTATCACTCTCAATCTCATCATCCATGTCCTCATCATCCTCACGATCTACCTCATATCCATCCATATCATCATCACCCTCACGATCTACCTCAAAACCATCCATATCATCCTCATGACCTACTTCATGTCCATCCATACCCTCATCACCCTCGTGATCTACCTCAATACCATCCACTTCATCCTCAACATCCTCATCGTCCTCACTACCACTAACCCACTCGATCAAAGTACGATGCACAACAGGTGGCATCCCACCAACAACATCAGAAGTATCAGACAACACATAAGGCTCACCCTCATCATCCTCCTTCGGATCCTCGTCAGGGTCATACTCCGCACCTTCCTCCT
The DNA here is from genome assembly GCA_025667525.1 of Glebionis coronaria. Taxonomy (NCBI): domain Eukaryota; kingdom Viridiplantae; phylum Streptophyta; class Magnoliopsida; order Asterales; family Asteraceae; genus Glebionis; species Glebionis coronaria. Next base: position 607,463,805 of record CM046876.1, on the reverse strand, counting down.
CAGGATCAGCCTCCTCTGGGTCATTATCCGGCTCAACATGATCTTGTACCATATCAATCTCGTTTTCCCACTCTTCGTCAGCAGAGTCGGGCTGGTAAGTAACAGTAGATGACGACATAACCTGCAACAACCAAAATGCGTATTAAAGCAGTTGTAAGGTATGCATGAAATAATCATGTATAGAAATTAAAGTATACAAATCAGCAAAATGCATATGTATATAATACATATTACGTATTACATAATATATATTACATATTACTTATAGTGTTATCCTACGTAATACATTACGTAGTACACATATATATATACAGAGTAACAAGTAGCCACATCGGTTATAGTCTAGGCCTAAGATGCAAACCTAGTTCTCTATAACCAAGGCTCTGATACCAATTCTGTAACACCCCAAAATGTGATATGCGGAAGCGGTGAAGCTCAGGGGCTGTTACGTCATTGTATCATAGTTCAAGGTACAAGAGAACGACTCTAAATGAGACGGTTTATAAAAATACCTCGTTGAATTTAAATTAAAAGCATCACAGTACAAAAGGTCTCAGTTTCAAAAGATAGTGCAGCGGAATGTAAAAGTTTTAAACATCAACGAGATAATAGTTCAAAAGCATAAGTAAATAAATGTCCGAAGATAGCCAAGAAATGCATGCGGACTCCAAGTAATTCACACAGCAGATACAACTCATCATCAATTACCTGAGATAAATGCTAAATTGGGTCAACATAAAGTTGGTGAGAATATAGGTTTCAAGTGAAAATTCATAGTAATTCAATTTCAGATTTCATTTCATGTACACATGCAACTATAGGAGGTATAGTGCCAAGTGTAGGATAAATTCGGTGTTCACAATATTTATGATAGCTAAGCTCGTGACATCGAAACTAGTGATCCAGTGCATACAATAGATTGCATACATAAATTTTGCCCCAATGGAGTACCTAGCCAAGATAACTCCGTTCATACAAATGGTACACACTCGTCCGGCGTCAGAATGCCCGAGTGGAGGTTGTCAACCCTCAATAGATCTATCCGTAACATAAGAGCTTACTCCAGCAGAGTAACTAACGATTCACGATAGTGGGGACTATGGCTGAAGCAACTTAAGCTATCTCATAAATAGTGTTCACAAAGCGTTCACGGAAATCAAGTTTTACTTGCGTCCAGAAGCAAGCATCAAAGCATTTATCACATCCCAAAATATTAAACATAGAAAGCAGTTTAATAGGGATCTATAAACTCACCTCAAGCAACGATTCAAACCGCACAAGTAAGATCAAATAGTAGCGAGCAACTCTAGCAACAACCTAAATATAATACTATAGTTTAGGCGCTAGCAAATAAGTCACAATAGTTCGTCATGTGCGTTACTCATCAATCATATATATATCTTGTTGTTAAAATCGTGACTTGTAATTATCATATCGTTATAACATTATAGTATATATACACTTAGGCAAAAATATTTATTTTTGACTCGACGAAAATTCGGCAGCCTTTCGGCGTAAATTTTAATTTACCAAAATTTATCTTAACAAATTTTTCTATACGATTTCTAACGAAAATTCGGCAGCCTTTCGGCGTCACGTAAAAATTTGCCATTTTTAGTAAGTACTCAAATCTCGTCCTAAAACCCCTATTTTCAACAATTTCTCAATCGCCAATATTTCAACAAGTCATTTTCCGCAATAGTATCAATTTCCACTTCCAACGTTTAAACTTTTAACGGTACACCAAGTATTCACATTTCGCTAATACCCTTTTTACAAAACAAGTCCAACATTCATATACAACTTTTAGTAACCATTTCGACACTTAAAACATCTCCGTTTGAATCGAAAACGTCGTTTCGACCACTTTAAAAATCTAGACAACAAACACTTATAGTGTTTTTCACAAAAATTAAGTTTTCCGACGACGAAATTTAAACGACCATATCTTACTCATTTTAGCTCTGTTTTTAGCCCATAATATATTAAAACGAAGGTATTAACTTATATTTTCATAATATCGTAGTAAACTAGTGTCAAAACTATTTTTACGACCCTCTACGCCTCTTATAAAAATCGGACAGATTGTATGTTTTTCGTAAAAACTCATTTTCGACCATTTTCAAGCGTAACCACTAGTAGTAACACTATTAGTTCCCTCCAATTATTCAAAACACCAACAAAATCAAAGATTTTTCTTCAAGTTCACAAATATAAAATATACATACTTATATTTGTCACAAGTCTTTCAATTAAACCATTTTCATGTATGGATCTAATAGATCCACACATAATTTCCATAGATCTTAAAATATTTCATGACCAAAAATAGGTTTTATCATTTTATTTCAAGAAAATACTTGATGAGTAACATGCATGCATAGATCTACCAAGATTATGCATGGAAAATGAAAAGATGAAAAAGGTTTAAGAAGTAACCTTGAGTAACGACTCTACGTAATCACAACGACCCGATCTACGCTCTAACCCACTAATAATCAACAAGAACTCTACTTCTATAACTTCAACCAAAAAACTACTCAAATCAACAAACCAAGAATAACCATTCTTCTTTATGCTTGTACAAACTCTAGGGTGTATTTATTTTGTGTTAATTCTTCTTAAAATGAAGCTTTAAGAAATCAACAATTGTGGAAAATGTGTGTTTGTTTGTACCGTGAGTTTTGAGAGAGAAAGAGAGAGATGTGTGTTTTTTTTTGTGAAGTGAAGAGTGAATAATGTGTGAATTATTTGAGGTGATATAGGTTAATAAGTTAAATGTTGTAAGATGTGTAAGCCTAAGCTTAAAATGGCAAAGAGTAAGATTTTGGTGCATCATGCACATGGTGGTGTTATTTGGCCGGTTATGGGGGGTCCCATATGGGGTAAATTATTCAAAAATTTTACTATGGTAACTAGTTAAAAGGTTTAAGGTAAAAAGGTTAGTTAGTTTTAGGTGAATATAAAAAAGTATATAGTTAAGTTTAAAATTACGTAAAACTTAAAAATTTGACGAAATATATTAAATTTACGATTTTTCGACGAAAACTGACATTTTATGATTGGTAAAGTATTTTATGCACGCTAACGACGGTTAAACGTAAAAACGACGTAAAATACGAAAATGCGATACGTTAATTAAATATTCACAGTAAATACGATTTATTACTAAAAAAAGCAGAAATACTAAAATACAGGCATATATAAACATATACAGAAATATTTAAATACGCTGCTCAAGAAAATACTATCACGCTGTTAAAAACTAAACAGTTAAGCACATAATTCACAGATAACGAATAATCTCATGGATTATCGTCAATTCATTGACCGTCTCAGCACTTTGGTCAGGTTCACAGAAAATGTTCAGAATAATGACTGAGCACAGTGTCAGGCCATTACTCGTCAGCAAACAGTTTTCAGAAGACACAGGATAACTTCTCGATTCCAACACAGTTAAATCACATAGTTGACTAAATAAAAAGTCAAAGGGTAAAATAGTCATTTTACAAAGTAGGGAAAATTACCAGGTGTTACATTTTCTTCCTTAGAAGGAAAAGTGATGCAGCTGATACCATCATGTCCTTCATCAGACAGGTTGAAAATATGAATGACGTTAGAGTCAAAGCTCTAAGAAGTGATAATGGTACTGAATTCAAGAATCATCAACTTGAATCTTTTTGTGATGAAAAGGGAATATCACAAAACTTCTCTTCAGCTGGCACCCCTAAACAAAATGGTGTGGCTGAAAGAAGAAACAGGACTTTGATTGAAGCAGCCAGAACTATGTTAAATGGTGCAGCTTTACCAAAACAATTTTGGGGAGAAGCTGTTCACACTGCCTGCTATACGCAAAATAGATCAATCATTGTCAAAAGACATGGTAAAACTTCCTATGAAGTTTTTAGAAACAGAGCTCCTGATGTCAGCTATTTCCATGTTTTTGGATGCCCTGTGTTTATTTATAACTACAGGGATAAACTTGGAAAATTTGATGAAAAAGCTGATGATGGTTTCTTCTTAGGATACTCTCCCACAACCAAGCCTTCAAAGTATTCAACACCAGAAGACAAGAAGTAGAAGAAACCTTTCATGTCAGATTCAATGAAGATGATGATGTCATACAGAGAACAGGAATAGAGGGTGATGAAATTGATTTTAATGAAAACGTGTCATTCCCAAGTGATGAATTCTCAGAACCAAGACCTTCCTGTCATCAACATCATCACTCCAACACTCTCACTCCTTATGTTCCTACTTTTGACCCTCTGTCTACACACAACATCGAAGTTCCTGCCTCTCAGGAACTTGATGAAGAAGAACCACAGCCTTCTTGTAGTCCATCTTCCTCAACTGCTGTAGATGACTCACCAATTCTTCAAACCCTTGAAGACTCTCCTGCTGATAATGAATCTGTACCCCTTGATATGGCTGAAGTTGACTCAGACACTGAAGTCATCTTTGAAGAAATCCCTCCTAGTCAGTAGGATGAAACTCAAATAGTGCCAGCTACCCCCATAATTGTCCCTGTCTACGATTCCCCAACTCCTCAAACTAAGTGGTCAAGATATCAACACATTCTTCTTGTCAACATCATTGGGGAACCTAATGCAGGGGTTACCACTAGACATCGAATTCATGACTCAGAGTCTGCCTCAGCCAACGAATGTCTCTTTGCTGAATTTCTCTCTCAAATTGAACCTAAGAGAGTAGCTGAGGCTCTTGTGGAAGATGGGTAGGTAGCTTCTATGCAGGAAGAAATTAATCAGTTCAAAAGGAACAAGGTATGGACACTAGTACCTGCTCCACCTGGTAAGAACATCACAGGCACTAGATGGATCTACAAAAATAAGATAGATGAAATTGGAAACATCATCAGAAACAAGGCCAGGCTGGTGGCACAGGGGTATACACAGACTGAAGGAATTGATTATGATGAAACGTTTGCTCCTGTGGCAAGACTTGAAGCCATCAGAATCTTCCTTGCTTATGCTGCATATATGAACTTCACTGTGTATCAGATGGATGTTAAGAGTGCCTTCCTCAATGGAGATTTGGCTGAGGAAGTTTATGTTGAACAACCTGAAGGATTCGAGAACAGCAAGTTTCCCAATCATGTGTACAGATTACACAAAGCCATGTATGGGCTGAAACAAGCTCCAAGAGCATGGTATGAAACTCTTTCTAATTTCTTAACTGAAAACAAATTTGTCAGGGGTTCTATTGATAAAACACTCTTTACCTTCAAGGATAAGAGTGATTTCATCATTGTGCAGATTTATGTGGATGATATCATCTTTGGGTCAACTAATGTTAATCTTAGTAAACGTTTTGCTAAATTAATGACCAAGAAATATGAGGATTTAACTTACTTTTTGGGATTTCAAATTAAACAATGTCCTAAGGGAATTTCAATTTGTCAAGAAAAGTATGTTAAAGATTTACTTAAAAAATATGACTTAGCTGATTGTACATCAGTGAAATGCCCTATGCTTCCACCCAACAACTTGGGTCCTGATGAGTCAAGGGTCTCTGTTAATGAGACTTTATACAGAGGCATGATTGGGTCACTCATGTATTTAACAGCTAGTCGTCCTGATATCCAATTCTCCACATGTCTCTGTCAAGGTACCAAGCTAACCCAAAAGAATCCCATCTAGTGTCTGTTAAGAAAACTTTTAGGTATCTCAAAGGAACACCCTCCCTAGGTCTATGGTATCCCAAGGAATCAGGCTTTGATCTCAAGGCCTATTCAGATTCAGACTATGCTGGATGCTGTATTGACAGGAAAAGCACCTCAGGCAGCTGTCAAATCCTAGGAGGAAAAATGGTTGGATGGAGTGCTAAGAAGCAAAACTCTGTGGCCATGTCATCAGCTGAAGCAGAATATGTCACTGCTGCCAGCTATTGTGCTCAGGTGCTCTGGATGAAAAGTCAATTGGCTGACTATGAGATCTTATATGACAAAGTGCCAATCTTCTGTGACAACACCAGCGCCATTGCCATCTCCAACAACCCTGTTCTTCACTCTCGTACCAAACATATTGATATCAGGTATCATTTTATCAAGGATTACATAATGAAGGGAGATATTGAGCTGCACTTTGTTCCCACAGAGCTGCAACTAGCTGATATTTTCACAAAGCCTTTGGCTGAACCTTCGTTCAACAGGCTAGTTGCTGAGCTAGGGATGCTCAATATCTCAAAGCCTGTGGCTTGATAATAAATGTGTTCGTTAAATGTCTGATTCAATATTAAATGTTTTTCACATGAAACTAGGTAGTTACTTTCCAAGTAAATGCTAAAAAACATTCTCAATATTTAATCATTTATTTTCCGATTAACGAGGAGACAAATAGTTTTTGAAAGGTCAAGGGACCCACATGTTCAGTCATTTTCCCACTATACATTAAATGCGGTTGAATAACTGTTTTCATATTTGAATATATATATATATATATATATATATATATATATATATATATATATATATATATGTTGTCTCACGTCTCTCCTCACCTACCACTATTCTCATTTCACAATCTCATCTCTCTCTCTAAGCTTTCTCTCTCTAAACCCATCCTCCATTTTCGTTTTCTTCAACCTTGAATCCATGGCATTCCTAGTTCCCAAGGCAGCAAACGTCAACTTTGAACTTAATGAAAGCATTCTTGCATCGAACAACTCCATTGGATGGCTCAAGGCTCCCAACGAATCCTACTCAGATCTGGTGAACTTCATGAAAAATTGTGATGCAAGTGAAGCACTCACAAAGTCCCCAACCATTTTCTACCAAGAATACCTTAGGGAATTCTGGTACTCTGCTGAAGTTGTTGATGACACCATTACCTTTAGCCTCTCATGCAACGAACACCCCTTTGCCTTCTCACTAAAAGACTTTGCAAGTGTGGCTGGGTTAAGACATGGCGATGAATGCCTGAAGGTGATTGACAAAAAGGCTGTAAAGGACGCCCTTGCCATACTTAAACCCTCTCAGGATGTAAACCCTGCTCTTACACCCGCTGAAGTTCTCTCCAAGTCTCCTTTGAAGATTAAGTATTTTTCCCCTATGTGGCGTGTCCTCTTCACTTACATAGTCAAATCCCTAGGAGGAATGCAGGGATCCCAAGATCAGATGTCCTTCAACCACCAATCTATTGCTTATGGGTTGATCTGGGTACAAACATTGATGTAGGAAGTCTTCTATTCTCCAACCTAGTAGAACAGCTGAAGGAACAAAACCAGGTCAGGGAGAAAAACATATGCTACGTTCGCTTTCTATCTCTTATCTTCGAAAGCCTGTTGGGTGACAACTATCACAACTCTGCACTCACTTCTCTGAAGCCCTATCGCATCATTGGTGCCATTTATAAGGAGATTGGAGCTGAAGATATCCCTGTCACCTCTCACATGCTGAACATAGCAAACAAACAACCCTCTGTTGAGAAGTCCTTGCTCCCTTCCTCTGAGAAGGTGAATACCTCTGGTGTGTCTGGCAAGTCTACGTCTTTGACCTCTGGGCAGCATACCATGACGTCCAAGGCAACAACTGGCCAACAACCAAAGAAGAAGAAAAACCCATCTTCTTCCCACACCAAAACTGTTGCAAAGGCTAGGGAAAAGAAGAATGTGAACCTCACAACCTCCTCTGTTCCAGAGACTCCTGTGGAATCAGAGACTTCAGCTGACCAACAACAAGGGTCTAGTGTCTCGATGTCAGCCAAGACAACAGGTAACCCGCCGAATTCTGCTGATATCGCACAGGTAATCAGTGTTAATTTTTAGAGGTCCACAAGTAGCCACTCTCAAATGTCTGTAGGTGAGAGTGGTGAAGTTAGGGTAATCCTCGACCCATAGAAGTCATTGTATGCACTTAGAAATCCTTAAGACTCCTGTACACCCTGTCTATGCACCAGCGAATGATTCATTTGTGTTTCTAAAGCACCCCGATGACCCTGCACCCTCTAGACAGTATTCAAGCAAACAACAACCTGAATACATATATGTCTCGACCTAGATTAGCTGTACCTCATACAGTCTCTTGGTTCCCTCGGAAAAAGAATCCCAAAAGTTTTACTTTTAGGGGAGCTGAATCATCATCCTCAGCTCTTCTAGGGACAACGTAACAAGACGATCTTAACCTATATCTTTTTCACACTTAAAAGAATCCCAAAGGATTTATCCTTTCAGGGGGAGCTGAATCATCACCCTCAGCTTTCCTAGGGGCAGGGTAACAGGCGATCTTAACCCACATATGTTTCATCCTTAAAAGAGTCCCAAAGGTTTCTTAACCTTTTGGGGGGTTGAATAATCACCCTCAGCCTTCCTAGGGGCAGCGAATAGCTATCCTTAACAATATATTTTTCACAATCAAAAGAGTCCCAAAGGTTTTAACCTTTTGGGGGGGCTGAATAATCACACTCAGCTTTCCTAGGGGCAGCGAATGGTGATCATTAACCTTATGCTTTTCACCCTTAAAAGAATCCCAAGGATTTATCCTTTGGAGTGGCTGAGTAATCACCCTCAGCCTCTCTCGGACAGCGAAATGGCGACCATTCCCCTTCTTTAATTCCCTGTTACTAATTTGAAACAATTTGCAGGCTGATATTGTATAGCCAAACATTGAATCCCTGGAGCAGCCAGAAAAAGAAGCTGACACAATAATTCAGGATCAACTAAATGAAGAAGAGCCCCTGCTTGATATTGAAGACGAAGTGCTCTAATTAGTTAATGATTTCTCTGAACCTGAATCTATGCCTGAGGACGAGATTCTCCCTGAGGGGATGTTTGAGGAGGAGGACGATGAAGAAGATGATGACCAACAATCTATGTCTCCTCTGAAGGAAATAGCTGTGTCCAAACCAGCTGCTGATACCACTCCTCCTCCCAAGGAAGCTGTAGCAACTCCCACCTCTGCTACCTCAGCCACTACAGTCTTCCAAAGACCTGCTTATGATCCGACAGCTGAGTTCCTTATGTTTGATCATCTTGCCCAAACCAACTTTGTTCTTTTGCCAAGGGAGGATGATTTTGCACAACAAAGCCTGAACATCCATAATCTTAAACCTGTACATCATCAATTAGATATGGAGCGCCTGTCAAGAAAGCTGGATGTTATCAAATCTGAGATGCATAATTTCACTGTCACCTTTCCAGGGATCATCAATCAGGCGGTTAGGGATGCAGTCACCGAACCTATCAAAGATGGTGCAAGAAAAGGAGTATCCCAAGGACTTAGTCATTTGTCCACAATAATCAAGGATTCCATTGTAACAGAGGTCCCTGCCCTTTTTAATGCTCATGAGATAACAATTCATAGAGAGTTTGAAGCTATTCGTAGCAGGCAACTTCGTCACACAAACTTTATCATTGATCGTGTTCATCGCAACACAAATGGAAATTGAAACCTTCTGCTGAAGATTGCCAGAGCTTCAAGGACCAGGAAACGCGATATGGCTGCCTCTATTGAACAGATTGCAAGGCACTTTCAGGCACGTTCATCCAAACGTCTGAAACGACAGGCTCAACGTGAGGGGGAGAAGGAAAAGGTACTTAACCTTGAATCTGCCAAACAGGGCTCAACCTCTGCTGATAACACTATTTCTTCACCTGTCCCTCTCCAAGTCATCACACCAGTGATCATACCCATTGATGAGGATGAAAGTAAGGGGAGCAACAGACTAATGATGGATTTGATTCATCAAAGTCCCTGACTCCAAGGCAATTCAAACCCAAGCTCAGTCGGCGTTCATCAAAAGAGATGAAGAGCTGAAAAACATGAGTGTGGAATCCTCTGTCTCAAAGAAAGGAAAGGAAATAGTTATGGTAGACACAGACGCCAAACTAAAGAAAATAGCTGCGATGCTAGAGACAGGAGGATCAACCACAGACCTATCCCAATTTTCAACCTTCACACCTTCTAATGAGAATCCTCTAACACCTGAAGAGATTGAGAAACAGGCTGTTGAATTCAATAGGCTGAATGAAATCAAGAAAGCCAAGGAGCTTAATGAGGAAACTCTGAGAAAGATGACTCCACCTGAAAGGGAGAAGCAAAGACAAAGGTTGAGGGAAATGGAAGCTAAACGTACAGAGGCACTAAAAAGGTGAAAGCTGATTATGATGTCTGCGTCAATAACAGGTATGGACCTGGAAAGATCACCAAGTTCAAATACACCATTCACAAGTCCACCAACACACCACAAATGATTTTGTGGAGGGATAACCAACAGGCTAATATGGATGTCTTTGAGGAATTCAGGTTAAAGAAACTTGGTTTATCTGAATGGTTTGAACTTGAAGCCTTGGCTGCTAAAAGAACTGGTGTAAAATCCGCATGCTTTTACCATGCATAGTACCCTTAGGATCGTACGTACTAGTTAAAAACTTTCCTAATATAGCATGATTACGATTACGTGTTAGGAGTTTACGTATTACGTACGTGTTAGAACACGATAAGTATTTTTATATGCACGATCACGTAATAATTATTTAACAATAATTAATCACGAACATGCGATCATGAAATCATGAACGTATTTAAAACACGAGCTATTATTAATTACGTATATATATTTATTACGAGCGTAATTAAATATATTAGGTCACGGTATTTACGTAAAGAGAACACTTAAGACACGAACATAAATAATCACACACGAGTAACTGGATAACGAGACACGGAAAAAGGTACGGGAACCCCATGGGGGGGGGGGGGGGTCCCTACCCGCGGCCAAATAAGGGCAATGGGCCAAGCCCATTGTCAATTTTACTAAAAGGGGGTTATATTTAGTTTTCACTACTCAAATTAAGTTACAAAAGATTTTTAAGAAAAACCTAAAAACCCTTTCTCCCTTGTTCTTTGTGCCGCCACCTATACATCACCATACAAGGTGATTCTTTGATCTTGGATCTTGAAGATTTGTTGTTTGTTCGTGTTTGTTCTTCATCCTCTTGATCCACGAATACGGTAAAACCTTTTTAAACCTTTTTTTTAAATTAATCTTTTTATTAATTATGAACATGTGATGTTTTTATAAAAACATATTAATTAATCATAGATCTAACATGTTTTGAGGATTAATTAAATCAAAGGGTCGATTTAAGGGGTGTTTTGTTTTGGCCGCAGGCTGCAACCGACCCCAAGGGGGTTTCGGTTTGCTTAGCCGACCACCACCAAGACCATATGGTCTTGGTTGGTGCGTGTGGGTCCCACGGCAGCAAGGGGTACCCCGAGTTGGTTCGGGGTACGGTGTCGATTCATGTCCGGTTCATGTTTTTAAGCCTAGATCCGGTTCATGGTTTATGTTAGTTTTTTTATGTTATGAACTTATGTTAAAATTAAATTAATAAATGATGTAATTAATTTAATAACATGACTTAGGTTAATTATTTATTAATGATCATGAAATTATTTTAACCTAAGTATTAATATAGTTAAGACTTATAATTAATTAATTATTTTAAAAACCATGGATATAATTAATTAATTAACATGACTTAGGTTATATTATTAATATTTAATAATACATATTTTAACCTAAGTATTTAATATATTTAATTAAAACATGTTATACTTTAATTAAATATTATAACCTATAGTTTAATTAAATTACATGAAATAATTATTAAACTATACAATATATCATATGACTTAGAAAATAATCATGAAAACACTTAGGCTTATTTACTTAGCTTATTTAACCAGCTTATTTCTAATTATGGAAACTTTCTATTTTTAGAAACTTAATTAAATAAGGCAGCTAATCTATTTATGGAAACTTATTTAAGTAAGGCAGCTAATCTATTTATGGAAACTTTCTATTTTTAGAAACTAATCTATTTTAAGCAGTAAATCTATTTTTGGAAAATTTCTGTTTTTGGAAACTTTCTATTTTTGGAAACTTTCTATTTTTGGAAACTTTCTATTTTTGGTAACTTTCTATTTTTGGAAACTTTCTATTTTCGGAAACTTTCTATTTTAGGAAACCTGCTATTTTTGGAAAGTTACTTATTATTACACAGTAAGTATGATAACACATGAAATACCAGAAATACTTAATCAGATTAAGCAGAGTATAAGATTTAATACAGTTTAAGGCTTTAAACAGTAAAACATAGTAAGAACATATAAAAATAAGCTAAGACATGACATAAAACCAGCTATGTATTTAATAAACAGATACTTACTTCATGTACGTATTTATGTAGCACTAGTGTTTCGGAAGTAGGATTCTCGCAGTTCGTCGTTCTCGTTCACTAGACATAAGGTACGGATTCCCGTCCTTTCAGTATGGACATTCTTTCCTTATTAGGATTTCCCGTATGCAGCCAACTGTTTTCCCGTAGTATAAGTATGAGTTTGATTGCTTATGTTTAAATATGATTACCTATAGCCATATACATGCATGACCAGTTTCACCTAGTTATGGAGGTACCATAACCATAACATTAGAGGCACTGATGTTATGACTTCACCACGGCGGAGTGATTGCTCGTGGCGTCCCTTCAGCTTGTGGCCATTTATTTATATTTATCATGTTGGGCGTATGGGTGCATCCTAGTTACACGTTTTTATTCAGGATTACATGGTGAGTGTGGTGTGTGCCTTGCATCCTTCACAAGGAGCTGATCCCTCCTACCCATAAAACTAGTATATTAAATTAGAGGCAGTCCCTCTAATTTGCATGATGAGGTCACCCCTCCAATTATTCATGCACGGTAGATTTTCATGACCTATATTGGCTAATGGTAAAATATGACAAACAGTTTTTATAAGATAAACATAAGACTTTCAAACTATAAAACCAATTTTATTAAGACTTAACCAGGTTACTCGGGACTTAGTTTTCTTTCGCTGTTATTATGTTATATGCTTATCCTATTCATGCTTTATTGTACATCCGTGCACTGAGCGTATTGCTCAGCCGTTTTCCTTTTCTATGTTCCCAAAACGGCAGGTACTCAGGGACGCTCGTAGACACTAAGAGTACGTGCATATGGACTGGAAGCTGTCTAGCCTTCTTTACATTATGCATTTCCTTTCTTTATGATACTTATGCTTTGGAAATTGTTTAGTCCTTTTCCTTTACTATACTATGTTTGTGTGTGATGAGCTTTACTTTTGGACTACCGATGTTTGATTCCGGTATTTTCCTTTATATGGTCAAGTAATGTTTAGACATTTTACCTTGTATGCTTTGATGATACGCCATAATTACTGTGATATTTCCATTTCCAAAATGGGGTGTTAGAACTGGTCAGGCTAATTTTACCCTTCTTAAGACCCTCAAAGCTAAGTTTAACTGGGTTAAAGAAATAGCAACCAAGCTCAAAATAGATCCCCCACCACAAGTGTTTGAACAAGAACCCCCAAAGTCAAGAAAGAAAAGAAGAAGGATGACTCAACTTGTTAAGGAAACCTTCGTCACAGATGATGTTCAAGTGGATGAAATGCACAGGGACTTGGTACTACCAAATGGAATCATTGGTCCTATTGATGGTCGGACCTACACAGAGCCTGAAAGAGGTATGGCCTTCATGAACAGAGCTTGCCAATATGCATTCCAAAGGGAAGATGAGCTAGGCTTAGCATCAACAATTCAGCTGATTTGTCTCAAAAAGGGACTCAAGATTAACTCAGAGTATTCCAAGGTTTTTGCACAAGCGTTGCAGGCAGAACTGGATACTAGGACAGACATAGCTGAAGCTGAAGAAAATATCAAAAATGATGACTATTGAAGGATTTCACAGCTAAATTTTACCTTCGTATTTTATTTCACTTTTGTATTGTACTTGTAATTTCCTTTAAGTATGAATAACATCATGAGGTATGTTTGTTTAGATATGTTATGAGTAAGAAGAAGCTGTTATCTCACTTACCTTAACTTAGATAGATCTAGCTGTATTTATGTTTAAGTAGGGGGAGATTGTTGGGAATCTAAGTTTGTTAGATTCCCTGTATCATAGATTTAAACACAAATTAAGCTGTTAGATAGTCATTTGCATGTGCCTAGGAGGCAGGCAAGTATCACAAGACTCACAGATATCTAAGTCTCTGTGAGCAACCTCAGAAGAGTCCATGTCAGAGACATTGTCAAGGAAGTCGAAGATTACTTGAAGACATACTCATTGGCTGTGATGGATAACAGCCAAGATGTATCAGGGACTCTGAGGGGTTGAGGGTTAACAGGGGTGGCAATACCCTGTTAACACTCAGCACACTTTGGACATGCCATTTGTGTGTATGAGACTATGAAGAAAAGGGAAACTGTGTCAGCTCTGTTTCCCTAAAGCATTGTGGCAGATTACCAAGAATAGAAGAGCATCTTGTGACAGATGTCTGAAAAAGTGAATGTCTTGTGTAGTCACCATCAACTAGTACTTAGGTCAACCTCGTATCACTATAAATAGGATGTGTAGCCAAGCATTAATGTTTAACACTTTGAGAATATTCACACATTAATGCTTAGAACTTATTGAATCAAACAGCTGTGACTGTATTCATAAGTTAGGTTATTTAGTTGTTCAAAGTGTGCACAACACATTGTCATCAAACGGTGTTATCCATAACACTTGTAATTCTTTATTATACAATAATAGGTATTACGTTTGAAAAGTAATTACGTGTGTTGATTAGTCAAGTTTAGTGTTTCTAGCATTGTTTAGGGACATTCACCCTGGTTCTCGAACATCGTTGGAATCTCCAAATAAACACCAACCCCCATCCACCGAGTCTATTAAACCTGATATCCGACTCCACAACTCGACTTTCTTTTCTGTTATGTGATAACCATATATGTTAGCTAAAACAACTTCACCCTCTATCCCTTTCCAAGACCCTTTGATCGCAATAAATCTATCCCCACTCACCACCCCTGAACTTGTGAAAACGTTTGAATCCCATATTGTAACACCCCCAAATTTATACAACTCAGTACAGCGGAAGACTAGTTGGTGTTACGGGATAGTACATTACTCACATCATAGACAACGCATAAAAATCGCGTCGTTTAATAATAAATCATTTCCATTCATAAATATCAAAGTTACATCGGTCCCAAGTCATTATATTTCACACAAAGTTTTACAAAGTATTTGAATGGAAAATATTGTTTTAAGTGCGGGCCATGAATTCTTGTTGTCTTCCCGAGAATTACCTTCAAGTACCTGAGATAAAACATGTTAAAAGAAAAGGTCAGCGATAACGCCGAGTGAATTCATAGAGTTTAATAAATTCCATCAGTATAACTTTGGTATAAAATTAGTACCAAAAATCAATTCGTACAAATCATTGTAATAGGCCGTAAAATAGCCAAAATCATTTTATACAAATCTTTATAATAGGCCATAAAATAGCCAAAATCATTTTATGCAAATCCTTATCGAAAATCATAATATAGGCATTTGCCTTAAAATCAATATACGAGCCAATGTCATAAAAACATCATACAATACGTCTTATGACGTTGTATAAAATCAAATAAAAACCGTTATATGAATATGGTTATGAAAACCAAAATACCAACATAATATCAATAGTATGACCTAGTATTGCTAGTCGGGCAATACATCGTAATTCGGAGCGTCCAGTAATATTTTGGTGATTGGATTATTATAAGCCGCATGACATTGTTACCTTACTAAACCAACAACGGGTAGCTAACCCGATACCAATTTTGCCCATCTAAAGTAGCGTGTCGTCACAAAGGTCACGCTATTGAAATCTTCTCATACATAAATTCGCTTACCAATCAATGTGGCACGACGGGGATCAACCGTCAAGGCGCGAACTGGGGTGATCGTCCCCAAATAGTACTATTAAATGCATAAGCGTCTACCAACTCCCGGTAGTTCACAATTCATGCTAATGGGACTTTTAGTGACATAACCTAACTTTAATAATCCATTTTATTTCATCTATCGGGTCCTTTAATCATTTATCGGGTCATACAATCGGGTCATTCAATCATTCGGGTCCAAAATCAATAAACAAACAATCGGGACAAATGGTGTCCTAAGTTTATAAAAACTAACATGTTATCTCCCTCGCGGGTTTATAAAGCATTTATAAACATTTAAAAGAGTGCGAGGCTATGAACTCACGTTGATGTGGGAAGGCGGGTTATCGGCAATTCGGACGTACGGTGCGTGCTTCAATCACGAAAACCTAGACAAATAATACTCGTCTTAGACTCATGTCCAATGACTTTATAAAAATAACAATTATGTATACATATGATGATTATATATATTTGATGATCAAGTGGGTTTACATATTCTCGTTTACTTATTTTAGTGTTATATGTCAATAACGTTTATACTAGTTTTCTCGTTTTACCTATTTACGTGCTTTAGGTCCAATAAACTTATTATAAGTTCTTTAACTTGTTTTAATCCTTGTTATACTTATTTTATCAGTATGTATACTTTCCATGTTGGGCCCAAATGGGTTAAGCCCAATAAGTTCTTTTTACAAGTTTTTATCTTATTTATTCCAATTATTAGTCCAAGTATTAGTCCAATATGTTTACTTAGCTCGTTAATGTCCGTATGCCCTAAAGTTCGGGTTTTATCGGTTTTTACTTGTTATACATGTCTATATATCAGTATATAAGTTTTATAAAGTTTTCATTAGACGGGTCCAACCATCTAAGTTTTATTTAACAAAAACGTTAATTTTACGGCGATAGCCGAAAAAGTCGTAAAAATCAAGTTTATAGTTTTTATTACTTATAAATATTATTTTTACAACCATTTATATAATTTACTCATTTAATTAACCTTTTATACATTTATATAAATAAGTTCTATAAGTTAGTGGGTTTATATTTTACATTTTATAAATTATAAAGTGAGTGCTTATATAATAATAATAAACATTATTTCCAAAATCTGATTTTTAACTTCATATTCACCATTTTTATCATATCTAGAGTTCTACAATGACTTAGAAGCTCATTTTTGGGTGACATGTTCTTCATAATATGTGCTACATTTAACTTAGTTATAGCTACTGCCCATTTTAAGTTTATCATGCCTTAACAGTCCTTACAAAACTGCTTATTCAGATTAGACCACCTAACTTGTTTTGATCATATCTCACTCATTATTTTGATTCCATTGCATGGCCAACTCTCACATGTGTATAACATCTTGTACTTACTGTAAATGGATCAAACCATGCAATTTTATCAGTTCATCTTTTAGTTACATACTGTTTTTACACAGCCAACTAAATAATCAAGATTTTAGCCTTATTTCTTATAGTTATCAACCTTTTTAATCATATCTATCAACACCAAATCCCCACACAATATTTTTAATCATCATTCATCATCATATACATATACATAAGTAAAATAAATACAAGATTACATAATCAAAAATAACAAGAGGATGAGGAGAACAATCTTTATACCACCATTAGTGATGAAAAGATGAGATTTTTGATGAACAAGACTTGGTTCTTGTTATCAAATCTTCAACTTTAGCAAGGAAACTTCTTGGGTCCTTTGGATAGATGAACACCTCCATGAATTCATCCCTTTAACCTCATGAAAACTCCTTTTCATAGGTTAAGATCACCTCCAATCTTTATATCTTCAAAGGGTTTCCATCATATGTGTGAATAACACAAGTTTTAGTGGTTGAAAATTGATCAAATGGGGTGTTTAAGGTGAGGATGGGACGAATTTTAGAGAGAGGGAGGAGTGTTGTGTGGTTTTTGCATGTAAGAAATGAGTTAGCTAGTTTAGAGATGGTGGTTTTGATGCTTAGTTGCTTACTATGTAAGCTAAGGACAAGTGTCCATAAAATGACACCAAATGTGGTGTGGTGTAGCAAGTTGGACACCCATATAGATAGTGGGGTGGGATAAATTAGTTTATCCCATCCCGCTAATTTACGGGTACTCCTCGATTCTAGTTTCCTTGATTTGCGTGCCCTCGGGTCGTTTTACGAAAAACGTTTTTATAAATTATGAATCAATGTCACAAAACGAATCCAATAAAAATTGTCTCATAAAAAACGGAGTTCGAAAACGTAAATACGTAATCCTAAGGTTTCCGGTTTAGTCGTAAAGGACGTTAAAATAAAATCGTAACTCCTAATCTTTTCTCGTAAATTTGTGAGTTTATGAACTAACACAAATTTAAAATCTCAAAATAATATTCACGGATAAATTTATTTTCTAAAATGTCGGACTGTCACCAAAACGGTGTATGTAAACGTAAGCACGTAACGTAGAATCCTCCGGTTTAGACGTAGTCGACGCTACTTCAAGACGTAAATCCAAATTTCTTCCCAAAAATATGTGAGTTCATATTGTAACATTAAAATAATGTTTTCAAATAAATATTGATAATAAAATATCAATCGTAAATTGACGGATTGTCACAGCATTTACCCCTAAACAGGATCTTTGTCCTCAAAGATCATCTTACTACTCGCTTCCTATAGAGTTAAAGCCATGTGGGTATTTCCTCCACATTAGGTCTTTTCTCACAAGTGTAATTCATTATAATACGCGAGTTTCATCATACATAACTACGGGAATAAGATCAGGCTTAATGTTGACTTACTTTCTCTATCCATGATTTTCATGGGTTTCTGATGAATGCAACTTTTCGCCGATCTAAGCTTTATTAAGAATAATCAGAATTTCACTTGATAGATATTCCATCAAGTGTGATTTACGAAACATAATTCACGCGGTTCTTGAAGTCCTAGGGTAGATCCAGCTTATATGCCTTTCAATCCCAACTTTTACATCGTCTCAATAGTCCCATACAACGGGGACTTATATCCCATGATTTGTCAGATCATGAATTCATTTTTTTCCAAGGTTAAAAATTGTGGCATAACTTCGCTACCCATTTGGCACTTCAAGATCTACATTTCACATTCATATAACCTCTTGCCCACTACCGACATTCAATAATCAAATCCTATTTTCAATAATCATTCCAGATCTCGCGGGTCGGGTATTTTGTAAGGTTAGGTTTGCCATCATAGGAAACCTTAAACCTCAAAGACATGTCCATCTCACAATGGGTGTATGTCGGGTGTCTTCATCTCAACTCCTGCTTACAGATGCTCTAATTTCTAAATCTTAACAAGATTCGATCTCGATCCTAATACGATGATTATCAATGATAATTCTTCCAAAGGGAAACGATTATACGGTCTATTACCAAAGGTCAATCATTCAAACATAAAATAGCACTTATATTACTCTGTATCGTTACTTTACCTCGTCCCTTCGATTTGGGATGGTACATAGTACTCTCATCAAGGTTCGTTCTCAATGATTTCTGAGCAAATCTCTAGAAATCTGATGCGAAGCGAAGATCTTGATATATAGATGATCGATACAGGCACACTATGTTTATATAACTCTTTTGCATTTATCATTAACGAGAATGATATTAGCAGATTTGGTCAGTCTGTCGACGATGACCCAAATCGAATCAAATTCAGATGATGACCTTTGCAATAGCTAGACGTTTACTAATGTATGAGGCGATGTCTGCCTTCATAATTTATCATTAGTACAACTTCTTCAGACAAAGATACTCTTAGTCATAAAATGACATAAATAGAATACTTATACTTACAAATTCCATTATAAATATATCTCACAATCCTCCATATTTAGACAATCACATGTGGTCTTTAAAATATTTAACGCCATTGGCTTCTCAAATCTGTTGGTTCACATTAGCCGCGAATCCCTTTTTATTATCTATTTTATCCTTTTTACAAACATCGTTTATTTTAAATTGTTCGGCAATTTATTTTGCACCTTCATTATTAAGGAACACGTCCTAATGGATTCTTTATCTTTTATACATAATACGTCGGTATCTATATTCACTTCTCATGATGATATAATTATCATGTCCACAATTCACTCAGATATTCTTTCTATATTACGCGTCAGTAATTACGTTCACCTTCCTGATGAAATAAATATCCTAACCGCATTTATTCAAAATTCTTTCTTCATATCTTTTCTATGTTTTAGTTTCGTCTTTACTATCATTTTTATCCGTTTTACTCAATCTGACGTCTAAAGTGTCGATAATTATTACAACTAATTAAATATTAAATATTCAATTTTTATGAAACGTAAACGTAAAGATTTTTAATTTCTTAGTTCGACCAATTATATAAAATGTTCAAAATTAAATTTGAATTTAATTAACAAGATTTTTGGTTGATTTATTGAAAATAATTAATAAGATTCGTAAATGTTCGAAAAACCTTTGTTTATACTTTGGTCAAAGTTTTCTTAGTTTGAAAAGCAAAAATTGTCGTTTCAAATTTCAAATCATAAGTTATATAGTTTCCTCAATCCCTCTTAGGATGTCTTGAGGTATGCACAAACATTTACCCCTAAACAAAAGTTTAGTTAAATGGTTTGTGTATAAGGGAATAATCCCTTAAAATCCTTTGTTAAAACATTTGTCAAAATATATTTCCATTTCTTTTTGGTAAAATCCAAAGTCTTAAAAGGGCTCTTAATTTTTGAAGAGTCTATATGCATACATCTTACCATTATTAATCCAACGGTCATTTTATGTAAAGGATTAAGTCTTAAGTCTCATGTTAATTATTCAAGGTTCAGGTTTACACTGTTCGGCCAATTCAGGGCAGTCTATAATTAATTATTAACTCATTCTTATTCTTATAAACAAACATATAGTCCTTAATGATCACGAGCATGAATTTATCAAATTACAGCCTACACACGTGATTCACTAAATTTATGAATACTACATGTGCATTGGTCAATCCAAACGACATCACGTGAAACTCATAATGTTCATTACAAGTACCGGATGTAGTGATTGGAATAGATAATCTTTTTCGCAGATGCGAAGTTGATGATAACCATGCCGTGGATCAAAACCTTGTAAATGATCGAACAATTCTTCCATTTCGAGTTATGGATATCGGTTTCGATTGTCAATTTACTCAGTCACAGTAATCTATAAATATAAGGAAAGATAACACCATAGCTCTTCAGGATGACAGGCTTGGTATAATAAAATCTTTCTCCGACAACTCTCTAAGTTGTACGGTAATTCCTTAAATTCAGATGGTGCTGACGTACAGTGCACAAGCCACAAGTGCAGCACCGGAAATATAATTAATACCAATTTCAACTTGCCTTAGTGGCGAAGGTCTAGTTAATTCATCAATAAATACCTCCTAAAGTTTCAGATAAGATAAACATCCTTTAATAAATTCATATTAGGTTCTTCTAGATTACAATATCTATAACTAGTTCATAACCATTCACGTTATAATTTCAAGTCTAAATGCAGGATATGGTCATCCATCAAGAGTTATTTAGATCACTTTTGATAATCAACATCTTATCATTTAGGGAAATTCTACTCGAGTTCCCATCAATTAAGACAATGTCGTCATGTCATAATCAATCAATCCATTCTACTGGCACTATCAACACTCCAGTTTCATTGCCGTCGATAAGATGTGAAGTTCTCAAAAGACTAATAATAACTCATAATCCTTCACAAATTCAGGGATATTAGGATACATAACTAACCTTAAAAGAGTAAGGTCAACGCATAATCTACGCGAGAGAATTTCAAATCAGATACAGACGAAAACATTTAACGAATATGAATATATCCCATGTTTTCATAATTTGAGTACGCATTCGAAAGCTCCTCGGATCGTTACCCAGGTTATTCAAATGAAATCAAATCAAAAGAAATGATAAGAACGTCGATACATCCAGTCGGGTATCAACACTCGGTAATCAAGTACTTTTCCTAAGAATCTCACTACGAAAGAATTGGACAAGAAAGAATTGTCAATTGTCAAATAAGACAATTTCCACTGATGAGTAAATTCTACTCAGAAGAATAGATGTTACAGGCACATATGTAGATGTCTCTAACATTATGTCCCTATTTTGCACTTCTTGCAGATCTCGTAAAATTTTAATCTTTCACAATATTCAAAAAATGTAGAGTTTATTCATTAGTTTTATGGTGACTACTAATCAGTCTTGCATAGTCCATTCCAAATTGTATGTAGGCGCGCAACTATATACAATTTCAAGATTAACGATGCAATACTCAGTTCGTCAAAATTTTATGATCATGTTTATAATAAAAACATTTACATGCTCAATTCTTAAATAAGAATCAAAAATAAATTTACAAAGATTTTTCCTTGTTATGAAAACAACTAAGTTTTCCAAGGTGTTTTATAAACAACTTTATTTTGATAACAATCACTTATAAATCTCACTTTGAATAATCCTTATATTGATGAGAATTAAATTTTCTCAAAGGATACCGTTTTAACTTTATAAAAACAATGAATGATCTGCAAAAGAGTGATGAAGAGTCGTTCACCAAGAACTAACTACGATATGATAGGAAATGAGCTTAGCCAATTAATCATGAGGTTCATGACTTCGATGGCACTCACGAAGAATGATTCACAACGTAACTCAAATCAAGATGAGTACTTGTTCAATGGTTGCATCACTAATGCGAACATTACGATGAAGCAATAAAAGATAGACAACATCGATACATGTAGAATTTAGCAATCAAAGGTAGTCTTTTCATTAATCACAAACAAGTCAAATTGTACCGTAACACTTTACGTGTCACTATGTCATACAATTCTCAGAACTCATCCTACCAACTGATGTCTCAGTTAAGTTAGGGATTTTTAAAAGATACCACAATGAATACTAATCTACAAGAGTCATTAGGTGTTCCACATGTCCCAGAAGATCCATCGGTCTCAATTCAGAAGAAGATTTCTTCAATTCATTTCTTGGACACTGGGCATCCTCGTTAGTGGACAATGGCCTAGGAACAGCCCTTAACACAAACTAACAATCAATTAAAACCTTATAATTCAATCACAGAACTTAACAACTTCTATTAATAATCTCACATTCCATACGGGTTAAATTTTACTTTATTCAAATTTCAACCAATTTTATACCCAATTCAATATCCTACCTCATATTCCAATACTTTCAATCTTATTCTTCGGCCTTGTAAAGGCAATACAATCTCAATATGAATCAACACTTAATTTCCAATCCTATTAGCTCTTACAACAACAATTATCAAATGAGTCATTAGTATGAAATGATTCGATCATTCAACTAGACTTCTCGGAAAGGTATTAGTGGCATGAGGCTTTTGGGTAATGGTTCCAATAGCAGCCTCAAGTGCAACATTCACCCCTTTCGATTTCAATTTAAGAATTGGATGACAACGAATCAGATGACATCTTTCTAGGTGGTAACATTTTGTCAAACTCCACTCTATAAGGAAATATCGTCATAACATCGATGTCAGTTTTAATCTCGCCAATTCTTTTTAATATCACAATCAACTAATGTCTACATTTCTACGAATATCAACCATTTGTTGGGATCATAAATATCCACAACTTGGTTTAGATCTAGGATAGCTAGGATTCCTACGAGAATAGCTTCGATTAATTTACTAGGGGAGTTAGGGTTACTTTTGACAATCTACGTCGTATAAATCCCTCGTATAAAAATCAAAATAATCATCAAACAACCATGTAATAAAATTACATCATATATATATATAATCCAAGTTATATATATATATATTAAAATAACACTTCTCAGTCTTGGCCTTGTCGGTAACTCGGGAATTCTTCGGCACCGTTATAGTCAAAAGATTTTTATACATTTTTAGAAAAATGTTTATAGTTAAAAGATTTTGAAATGTTTTATTCAAAACCATAGTTTTAAAAATCTTTCGTTCTCTATAACGAGAGCTCTGGTACCAAACTGTAACACCCCCAAATTTATACAACTCAGTACAGCGGAAGACTAGTTGGTGTTACGAGATAGTACATTACTCACATCATAGACAACGCATAAAAATCGCGTCGTTTAATAATAAATCATTTCCATTCATAAATATCAAAGTTACATCGGTCCCAAGTCATTATATTTCACACAAAGTTTTACAAAGTATTTGAATGGAAAATATTGTTTTAAGTGCGGGCCATGAATTCTTGTTGTCTTCCCGAGAATTACCTTCAAGTACCTGAGATAAAACATGTTAAAAGAAAAGGTCAGCGATAACGCCGAGTGAATTCATAGAGTTTAATAAATTCCATCAGTATAACTTTGGTATAAAAATTAGTACCAAAAATCAATTCGTACAAATCATTGTAATAGGCCGTAAAATAGCCAAAATCATTTTTATACAAACTCTTTATAATAGGCCATAAAATAGCCCAAAATCATTTTATGCAAATCCTTATCGAAAATCATAATATAGGCATTTGCCTTAAAATCAATATACGAGCCAATGTCATAAAAATATCATACAATACGTCTTATGACGTTGTATAAAATCAAATAAAAACCGTTATATGAATATGGTTATGAAAACCAAAATACCAACATAATATCAATAGTATGACCTAGTATTGCTAGTCGGGCAATACATCGTAATTCGGAGCGTCCAGTAATATTTTGGTGATTGGATTATTATAAGCCGCATGACATTGTTACCTTACTAAACCAACAACGGGTAGCTAACCCGATACCAATTTTGCCCATCTAAAGTAGCGTGTCGTCACAAAGGTCACGCTATTGAAATCTTCTCATACATAAATTCGCTTACCAATCAATGTGGCACGACGGGGATCAACCGTCAAGGCGCGAACTAGGGTGATCGTCCCCAAATAGTACTATTAAATGCATAAGCGTCTACCAACTCCCGGTAGTTCACAATTCATGCTAATGGGACTTTTAGTGACATAACCTAACTTTAATAATCCATTTTATTTCATCTATCGGGTCCTTTAATCATTTATCGGGTCATACAATCGGGTCATTCAATCATTCGGGTCCAAAATCAATAAACAAACAATCGGGACAAATGGTGTCCTAAGTTTTATAAAAACTAACATGTTATCTCCCTCGCGGGTTTATAAAGCATTTATAAACATTTAAAAGAGTGCAAGGCTATGAACTCACGTTGATGTGGGAAGGCGGGTTATCGGCAATTCGGACGTACGGTGCGTGCTTCAATCACGAAAACCTAGACAAATAATACTCGTCTTAGACTCATGTCCAATGACTTTATAAAAATAAACAATTATGTATACATATGATGATTATATATATTTGATGATCAAGTGGGTTTACATATTCTCGTTTACTTATTTTAGTGTTATATGTCAATAACGTTTATACTAGTTTTCTCGTTTTACCTATTTACGTGCTTTAGGTCCAATAAACTTATTATAAGTTCTTTAACTTGTTTTAATCCTTGTTATACTTATTTTATCAGTATGTATACTTTCCATGTTGGGCCCAAATGGGTTAAGCCCAATAAGTTCTTTTTACAAGTTTTTATCTTATTTATTCCAATTATTAGTCCAAGTATTAGTCCAATATGTTTACTTAGCTCGTTAATGTCCGTATGCCCTAAAGTTCGGGTTTTATCGGTTTTTACTTGTTATACATGTCTATATATCAGTATATAAGTTTTATAAAGTTTTCATTAGACGGGTCCAACCATCTAAGTTTTATTTAACAAAAAACGTTAATTTTACGGCGATAGCCGAAAAAGTCGTAAAAATCAAGTTTATAGTTTTTATTACTTATAAATATTATTTTTACAACCATTTATATAATTTACTCATTTAATTAACCTTTTATACATTTATATAAATAAGTTCTATAAGTTAGTGGGTTTATATTTTACATTTTATAAATTATAAAGTGAGTGCTTATATAATAATAATAAACATTATTTCCAAAATCTGATTTTTAACTTCATATTCACCATTTTTATCATATCTAGAGTTCTACAATGACTTAGAAGCTCATTTTTGGGTGACATGTTCTTCATAATATGTGCTACATTTAACTTAGTTATAGCTACTGCCCATTTTAAGTTTATCATGCCTTAACAGTCCTTACAAAACTGCTTATTCAGATTAGACCACCTAACTTGTTTTGATCATATCTCACTCATTATTTTGATTCCATTGCATGGCCAACTCTCACATGTGTATAACATCTTGTACTTACTGTAAATGGATCAAACCATGCAATTTTATCAGTTCATCTTTTAGTTACATACTGTTTTTACACAGCCAACTAAATAATCAAGATTTTAGCCTTATTTCTTATAGTTATCAACCTTTTTTAATCATATCTATCAACACCAAATCCCCACACAATATTTTTAATCATCATTCATCATCATATACATATACATAAGTAAAATAAATACAAGATTACATAATCAAAAATAACAAGAGGATGAGGAGAACAATCTTTATACCACCATTAGTGATGAAAAGATGAGATTTTTGATGAACAAGACTTGGTTCTTGTTATCAAATCTTCAACTTTAGCAAGGAAACTTCTTGGGTCCTTTGGATAGATGAACACCTCCATGAATTCATCCCTTTTAACCTCATGAAAACTCCTTTTCATAGGTTAAGATCACCTCCAATCTTTATATCTTCAAAGGGTTTCCATCATATGTGTGAATAACACAAGTTTTAGTGGTTGAAAATTGATCAAATGGGGTGTTTAAGGTGAGGATGGGACGAATTTTAGAGAGAGGGAGGAGTGTTGTGTGGTTTTTGCATGTAAGAAATGAGTTAGCTAGTTTAGAGATGGTGGTTTTGATGCTTAGTTGCTTACTATGTAAGCTAAGGACAAGTGTCCATAAAATGACACCAAATGTGGTGTGGTGTAGCAAGTTGGCCACCCATATAGATAGTGGGGTGGGATAAATTAGTTTATCCCATCCCGCTAATTTACGGGTACTCCTCGATTCTAGTTTCCTTGATTTGCGTGCCCTCGGGTCGTTTTACGAAAAACGTTTTTATAAATTATGAATCAATGTCACAAAACGAATCCAATAAAAATTGTCTCATAAAAAACGGAGTTCGAAAACGTAAATACGTAATCCTAAGGTTTCCGGTTTAGTCGTAAAGGACGTTAAAATAAAATCGTAAGTCCTAATCTTTTCTCGTAAATTTGTGAGTTTATGAACTAACACAAATTTAAAATCTCAAAATAATATTCACGGATAAATTTATTTTCTAAAATGTTGGACTGTCACCAAAACGGTGTATGTAAACGTAAGCACGTAACGTAGAATCCTCCGGTTTAGACGTAGTCGACGCTACTTCAAGACGTAAATCCAAATTTCTTCCCAAAAATATGTGAGTTCATATTGTAACATTAAAATAATGTTTTCAAATAAATATTGAGAATATAATATCAATCGTAAATTGACGGATTGTCACACATATCAATAGCATACCCCCAGATTTGCCAATTGCATCTAACTGAGCGTAACCAAAAATTTTTGATCCCCACACATCTTCAACCCACTGGTCTTTTACATTCTTACACTTAGTTTTCTTGGAACCCAAACACACATGGTTTTTCATCTCTAATAATATCCTTAATCCACCCAACCTTGCCTTTCCTTCTAATACCTCTAATATTTAAAGACACAATCTTCATAATAAATACTAAAGCACGACACCACCACGCTCAAAACCACAACCACCTACTGGTCTGGACTGTAGAAACTAGAAGGGGGGGGGGGGGGGTTGAATAGTTTCCTATATTTACTTGTTAAAAGATGGTTTTCAAAAAAAATCCTTTTTCAAAAACTTAGACTTGAGGAAATATGTGAATCTTCTTATGCACAATATGAACAATGATAGTGTAACTAAACTAATAATAACTAATGTATGTTCACTAAGAATAAAGAATGTAAAGAGTTAAGGGTAAAGAAAGATCAAACCAAACACCAAGGATTTATAGTGGTTCGGCAACGAAGCTCACTCCTCGTTCCTACTCCACTCCTCGAGTACTCCTTACTCGAGAGTTCACTACACAACACGATCCTTATGGTGGAGAAAACCGTACACGTTGCTTAACCAATTTCTGACTCTAAGCTAAAAGTCGAGCCCTAATCGTAGCTAGGACCAATCTACACAAATATACTTAGTACATACACAACTTCCAAATAGACACAACTACTTGGATCTTCACAACTATGACACAACAACAAATGTATAAGATTTGATCTTCAAAGGATCTTTGGTGGTGGACTCAACATTTCACAAGGATAGTGTTCTTCTCTTTGCACTTAGAGAGGAAGGGATGGATGGGATAGATTCACTTCTAAACAAGTAGTAATCCATCAAATGATCAAGGATTTGAGTGATTTAAGAAGTATGTTTGAATCTGGAAATATATGTGCAAAAGAGGTGAAGAGAAAATCTGAGAATGGTCGACTATTTATAGGACAAAGGGCCAACGGCTATATCTGCCCGCGGTTCCTTATCTCAGCCGGCGGTTCCTTATCGATAAGGAACCGCATAGGCACTAGGGAACCGCTGGAGTAGACTCCGCTCTTTGACCTTTAGTGGTGGATGTCTTATCTGATTATAAAATATCCTGAAAGAATATTCCAAATAAAAAAAAAAGATGCCATTTTCAAATTTTCAAATATTTAATTTAATAAAACATATTCTTAAAAAGAAAGTTTAATAAAAAAAACTTGTCACACTTAATAAAAAGTGAGTTTTAAGAAAAGATTAAATCACTTGATCACTTGATTAAGGTTAGTACTTGTTTATTCATACCTTAAGTGAAAATGGGTAAAATGAAAAATACTTGAACTCAAGAATTCGTTTTTCGTTTTTTTCGTAAATGCTTGTTTTTACATATTGTCGTAATCAAAACTAAGCGAGACCAAAAAATGCAAGTAACGTTTTTAGGCATTATTGCATTAACAATCTCCCCCTTTTTGATTCCGACAATACATAAACTCAATCACACAAAAACAAGATTTTCGAAGACGAGTTTAGTCATTTCTCCCCCTTTGTCGAAGCAAAAAGGTTGCATAAGTCGGGGTTGAAGAGACAGACTTTGCAAAGACTCCCCCTTGGTGCTTACTCCCCCTTGCTTGGGGCACCGAGGAATCGAGATATAGTGACAAGCTACATAGAAGGGTTAGTTGAACAAAAGAGACAACCAACAAGAGATAGCTACAGGTCACAAAAAAATAAAATAAAAAGAGAAGAAAACACAAAGACTAAGATCCAAATGAAGTCACATAAAAAACTCATACAAAGATGTATGGAAAAGGAAACAGGCCAAAAGCATAAATCTAATCCTAGTTAATCTAGAATTCTAAGATTTTCTTAAATTAGGTGTCTTGTGGATAAGCAACCAATGCTTATATGAAAGACAAGGTAGTGGCGGAAGGTGGAGGTGGTGGCTTGGTGGAGATCTCATAATCAAAGTGAAGAGGAGGCTTGATTAAGAGACTCTTGATGTAGCTCAACTCCTCATAGATGTGTGCCATAGCAAGATGTTGATATTGACAACAATGACAATATGTCCCATGGTGCATGACATTATCATGAGAAGGAGGGAGAATACTAAAGGGTGGTGGTGGAAGAAAAGATGTTCCACAATCAACATTCTTGGTAGGAGAAATGTGATTAAGAGTGTTATTGGGTGAATTTAGATTGAAAGTGTTCTTGGGTGAGTTGGGATTGAAAGCAATTGGGGAAAATGGAAGAGAATCAAGGCTTTTATTAGGAGAATAAGACATTTTGGGATGTGAAGTATGGCAAAATGATTATGGTTAAATAAGGAAGGCTCAAGGTATTTTTAGGGTGGTCAAAGGGTTGAAACAAAGATTCCCAAAAGTGTTGGAACAAATTTGGAGTTTCAGAAATACCGGAAAAAGGAAGCACTGTACGCGGTTCCTTATCACTTCTGGCGGTTCCTTATCGCTAAGGGGCCGCGATTCATATATGGAACCGCCTACAAAGGCTGTGTTTTGGTGGTTAAGGAAGATTTTTCAATTCAGCAAATCTTTTTTTTCTAGTCTAACTAATCATAGGGATATGCTTAAAAGCAAACATAGACAAAGAAAACACATACGAACTCACCAAATAGAGATTTGACCAAAATACATGGATTTTAAAATAAAAATCGATGTAGGAGGTGTGTAAGACAAGACCTTAAGTCACGACACAATGATCCTCCATGATTCTATCTTGTTCTTGCTATGTTTGAGAGAATCATACATATGAAAAACGTTTTTAGATTGAATTAACAATGTCAAAACATTTCTCGACCATTTTCGAAAGAGACTTTGAGAATTTTGAAAAGGAGAAGAGAAGATTTTCAAGAAGAGTTTAGGAGACTCAATGACTCAAAGTGATAACAGACTCAAAAGAAAATAAGAGACTCAATAAAAGGAAAGCAATTAAGGAATATGTTTCATTAAGCCTAGACCTAGACGCAAGTAATTAAAAGGTTCCCTCTTAAGTGGCTTAGTGAAGATGTCGGCTAAGTTATCCTCGGAGGGTACCTTCTCAATCAAAATGTTCCCCTTTTGAACATTATCCCTAAGGAAA
Source organism: Glebionis coronaria (assembly GCA_025667525.1). Classification (NCBI taxonomy): domain Eukaryota; kingdom Viridiplantae; phylum Streptophyta; class Magnoliopsida; order Asterales; family Asteraceae; genus Glebionis; species Glebionis coronaria. Next base: position 607,433,325 of record CM046876.1, on the reverse strand, counting down.
TGGTGGCGAATTTCTATGTGCTTGGTTCGCGAATGTTGCACAGGATTCTTGCTAAGGTCTATAGCACCTTTATTGTCGCACATGATGGGAACATCATCAAGAGAAATCCCATAATCAACAAGCGCTTGCTTCATCCATAGAGCTTGTTGGCATACTTTTCCGGAACTCACATACTCGGCTTCCGTGGTGGATATCGCAAGAGCGGTTTATTTCTTGGAGAACCAAGAAGTTAAACAACAACCCATGAAGGTACAAACTCCGCTAGTGCTTTTCCGGTCCACATAGTATCCCGCATGATCCGAGTTCGCGTAGACAATAGTTTCTACGCCGGTCCCTTTAGGATACCATAATACTAAATGTATAGTGCCCTTAATGTATCGGAAGATACGCTTAACCGCTTCAAGGTGAGAGGTTTTGGGAGCCTCTTGGAAGCGAGCACAAAGGCAAACACTAAACATGATATCCGGTCGACTTACCGTTAGGTACAACAAACTACCAATCATACCTCTATATTTGGTGTTGTCTACCGACTCACATTCATCATCTACGGTGAGTTTAGTATCCGGGGCCATTGGGGTCTTCATTGGTCTAGATTCTTCTAATCCAAATTTCTTTAGCATTTCTTTAGCATACTTAGATTGACTAAAGAAAATACCATCATCCATTTGTTTAATTTGGAGTCCTAAAAAGAAGTTAAGTTCTCCCATCATACTCATTTCAAACTCATCATGCATGATTTTGTCAAAGTCATCACACAATTCGTGACAAGTTGAGCCAAATATAATGTCATCAACATATATTTACACGATTATGAGGTGAGAAGCTTTCTTCTTTGTAAAGAGCGTGTTGTCTACCATTCCCATGGTATACTCATGTTTAACAAGAAACGCTTTAATTCTATCATACCAAGCTTTGGGTGCTTGTTTAAGACCATAAAGTGCCTTCTTAAGCTTGTAAACATGATCCGGTTTCTCAAAATCAATGAAGCCGGGAGGTTGAGCCACATATACCTCCTCATTGATCAAACCATTAAGAAACGCACTCTTTACTTCCATTTGTTGAAGCTTAAAGTCTAAGGCACAAGCGTAGGCTAAAAGGATTCTAATAGATTCTAATCTTGCTACCGGTGCATATGTCTCGTCATAATCAATCCCTTCTTGTTGATTATAGCCTTGACCTACAAGTCTAGCCTTGTTACGAGACACAACACCATTCTCATCTAACTTATTCTTATAGACCCATTTGGTTCCTATAATGGTAGAACTTCTAGGTGGAGGAACAAGTTCCCAAACAACATTAGCAACGAATTGATTCAATTCTTCTTGCATCGCAATGACCCAACTCTCATCCGTCAAAGCTTCTTTAACATTATTTGGTTCAATCAAGGAGACGAAACAAAAGAAGTTTCTTTGGTTTTGGACTTGAGATCTTAAGGTCCTTTGATTTAAGTCACCAATGATATTATTGAGAATATGATCCTTAGACTCCTTAATGTTTACTTCCTTTTCAACACTAAGGTCTTCAACTCCTATTTTTCTAACCTATTTGGCTTTAACTACTTCTATTTCATCCAAGTCATCATCAACCAATGGTGGTGTCTTGAGTAAAGGAGGGGTTTCATCAAAAGTCACGTTAAGTGATTCTTCAATTACGTCCGAGGTTCTATTAAGGACTATGTAGGATTTGCTATTTTGGGAATAACCTAAAAGGATACATTCGTAAGACTTTGGGTCGAACTTGGTAAGGTAGTCTTTGGTGTTGAGGATAAAGCACTTGCTTCCAAACACCCTAAAGTATTCCAATGAGGGTTTCTTACCTTTAAGAATCTCATAAGGGGTCTTTCCTAGGAAAGGTCGAATAAGAATTCGGTTGAGAATATAAGTCGATGTGTCCACGACATTGAACCAAAACTTTTGAGGCAAAGATTGCTCGTTTAACATCGTCCTACTCATCTCTTGGATGGTCCTATTCTTCCTTTCAACTACCCCATTTGATTATGGAGTGCGAGGAGCCGAGAAGTTATGGGTAATACCATGAGCTTCACAAATGGAACCAAATTGCACTTCATTATCAAATTCCCTACCATGATCCGTCCTAATAGAGACAATTAGACATCCTAGTTGATTTTGAATTCTTCGACTAATGATTTCGAAATGATCGAAAGCTTCATTCTTAGATGCCAAAAATCTAGTCCAAGTGAATCTAGAATAGTCGTCAACTATAACTAGGGTATAAAGGTTACCTCCATAACTCCGTATGGCGGAAGGTCCAAAGAGATCCATATGTAGGAGCTCTAAGCACCGAGAGGTTGAAACTAAATTCTTGGCTTTGTGACTTGAGTGAAAGTGCTTTCCAACTTTGCAAGCATCACAAAAGTGACTATCAAACTTCATCTTGGGGAGGTGTCTTACCAACTCCTTAGAGACTAAAGATTGAATTAAACGCATATTAGCGTGACCTAATCTCCTATGCCAAATAGTAGAACTATCATCTATAGTCGCAAGACATATTTTGTCTTTTGACTTCTTATTAACCTTCATGACATAAAGCCCATGATTTCTAACACCTTTTCCAATGACCTTTACATCTTTTATGATTTCACTGTCATGTTCTGAAATGATGACCTTACACTTATTGTCACAAATTTGACCTATACTTAAAAGGTTAAACCCTAAATTATCTACGTGCTCAACATTTTCAATGGTCATGGAGTCAAGAGAAACCGTACCTTTGCCAATGATATTACCACGTAGACTACTAGCGAATGTGATGTTACCTCCATCATATGCTTGTAGCGCGAGAACAAACTTCGATTACCCGTCATGTGTTTAGAACAACCACTATCCTTAATCCACTCGTCGGGTTCTAAATCAATTCCCAAGAATATCTAGGTAACAACACCCACAATCAAACATTTGGTCCCCAATATCTCATGGGTCCAAAATTGTTAGTTCCAAACATCCCTTGCATTTGGTTAGGATGCATGAATGGAGGAGGGGTTCCCCATAGGGAATAAAATGGAGGAGGATAATAATTCATATAACCATTTTGTTGTTCATTATTTCTCCTAGGTGTATTTGATCTTGGTTTAGAGTTGTGGTCATTCCTTCTAGGTGTTGGAGTTTTACTTCTAGGTCGTGAATTATTTTGACTATCTCTTCTAGGTGTTGTCGTTCTACTTCTAGGCCTAGACTCATTCCGTACTCTTGGTGGAGTAGTGGATGGTCTTGATAAACTTCTATTTCCCATTAGAGGTTTACTCAAGGGCTTATAGAAGTTATCAACGGCATTGTCGTCAAGTATGGGTAATTTGACCTTGTTAACAATAAGATGCTTTGGTTGTTCATCTAAATTTGACTTTTTAGAAAGTTCAGGATTTTCAGCAAAACCTCTTTCTGGCCGCGGTTCCTTATCTAGGGTGGCGGTTCCATAGTGATAAGGAACCGTCCCATACAATCTGGGACCGCGTACAACAGACGGTTTTTCTGAAAATCTAACTTGTTTAGGTTCACTAGTTGATGCTTCATTTGAGTTAAAACCTACACCAAGTCTTTCCTTAGAATGAATTTGTTTGTTTAACATATCATCAAGAGCACTAGTACCTTTCATGAACTTTTCTAATTTAATGGAGGTGCTCTTGAGATCTTCATTCTCTAATCTAAGTTTCTCACAGCTTAAGCAACCTAAATCAACTTCTTTATTTTTCTCAAGCTTGGCTAATTTCTCCCTAAGTTCATTGATCTCATTTTCAAGCTTAGTTTTGGTTGATTTTAAGGTTTTGTTCTTTTCTATGAATTTAAGGCTAATTTTGTATAAATTATCATATTGGCCTTCTAATTCAATATCATCTAAGGTGGAGCTATCATTGCTATAATATTCGGTTTCAGAATGTACCTCTTTAGAAGTATGAGCCATAAGACATTTATCCTCTTTGGGATTGTCATCAACATCTTCACCGCTATCGCTCCAAGAACCACTAACGAACGCCGTGTGTTTCTTATCGCGAAAAGGCTTTGGACAATCACTAATGAAATGATTTGGATCACCACATCTAAAGCAATTCCTATCACCTTTTTCGTTCTTGGCAAACCGATTCTTTGAGAATGGTTTCTTGTCATTGTTGGGTTGCCTCACTTGTTGACCTCGTCTTTTGAAGAACTTCTTGAAATCTCTCACCGCCAATGCATACTCCTCGTCATCGCTATACGAGGAACTATCATGGTCGCTTTGTGCCTTCTTAGATTTGAGTGCAAGATACTTCCTTTCACTCTTGGTTTTTACCAATTCCGAGTCCTTCAAAATTATCATCTCATGAACCTTCAAGTTGCCTATGAGTTCATCGAGTGATAAAGTTGAGAGATCTTTCGATTCTTCAATCGCCGTGACTTTTGCTCTCCACTTCGGATGTAAGGCCCTTAGAAACTTCCTAACATTGTTCTTGCTAGAAAAACCTTCATCAAGTGCTTTTAGACTAGTAATAATAGTGTTAAATCTAGCAAAAGCACTATCAATAGTTTCATCTTCTAAGATGACAAATTGTTCATATTGTTGGACAAGAAGATCGATTTTGCTTTCTTTGACTTGGCTATTACCTTGGTGGGTTACTAAAAGAGTGTTCCAAATATCTTTAGCGGTTTCACACATAAAAATTCTTTCATACCCTTTCTTAGGTAAAGCATTATAAATCACCATTTTAGTCTCATTATTTTTCAAAAGTTTCTTTCTAGTATCGTCATTAGCTTTGTCAAAAGTGACCAATTCTTTTGTTTTAGAAACTTCATTAAATTGATAAGGTAAACAATCACCATGGTAATAACGTGCCAAAGATCTAAATCTTTTGATTTCACATAAGTCTCAAATCTATTTTTCCAATAAATAAAACTATCGGTTTCAAAAAGTGGTGGTCTTTGCATAGGTTGCCCTTCTAGGTACTTGTTGGAATCCATAGATCGATTCAAGTTTTAAAATACAATATACTTTAAAAATTCTTGAGCAACCTCGCTCTGATACCAATTGTAGAAACTAGAAGGGGGGGGGGGGGGGGGTTGAATAGTTTCTTATATTTACTTGTTAAAAGATGGTTTAAAAAAAATCCTTTTTCAAAAAATTAGACTTGAGGAAATACGTGAAATCTTCTTATGCACAACATGAACAATGATAGTGTAACTAAACTAATACTAACTAATGTATGTGCACAAAGAATAAAGAATGTAAAGAGTTAAGGGTAAAGAAAGATCAAACCAAACACCAAGGATTTATAGTGGTTCGGCAACGAAGCTCACTCCTCGTTCCTACTCCACTCCTCGAGTACTCCTTACTCGAGAGTTCACTACACAACAAGCTCCTTATGGTGGAGAAAACCGTACACGTTGCTTAACCAATTTCCGACTCTAAGCTAAAAGTCGAGCCCTAATCGGAGCTAGGACCAATCTACACAACTTTACTTAGTACATACACAACTTCCAAACAGACACAACTACTTGGATCTTCACAACTATGACACAACAACAAATGTATAAGATTTGATCGTCAAAGGATCTTTGGTGGTGGACTCAACACTTCACAAGGATAGTGTTCTTCTCTTTGCACTTGGAGAGAAAATGATGGATGAGATAGATTCACTTCTAAAAAAGTAGTAATCAATCAAATGATGAGTGATTTAAGAAGTATGTTTGAATCTGGAAATATATGTGCAAAAGAGGTGAAGAGAAAATCTGAGAATGGTCCACTATTTATAGGACAAAGGGCCAACGACTATATCTGTCCGCAGTTCCTTATCTCAGCCGGCGGTTCCTTATCGATAAGGAACCGCATAGGCACTAGGGAACCGCTGGAGTAAACTCCGCTCCCTTTTTGTCCTTTAGTGGTGGAGGTCTTATCTGATTATAAAATATCCTGAAAGAATATTCCAAATCAAAAAAGAATATGCCATTTTCAAATTTTCAAATATTTAATTTAATAAAACATTTTCTTAAAAAGAAAGTTTAATAAAAAACTTGTCACACTTAATAAAAAGTGAGTTTTAAGAAAAGATTAAATCACTTGATCACTTGATTAAGGTTAGTACTTGTTTATTCATACCTTAAGTGAAAATGGGTAAAATGAAAAATACTTGAACTCAAGAATTCGTTTTTCGTTGTTTTCGTAAATGCGTGTTTTTACATATTGTCGTAATAAAAAATAAGCGAGACCAAAAAATGCAAGTAACGTTTTTAGACATTATTGCATTAACATGGACCATTACATCCTAGTGATCCGTCTATAGGTCCCTCCATTTCATCCCACAGAACACCTATTTTCTCCCCGATCTTGCTTACGTTATTAAACGAGCAAACACTATCAGGAGATTGTTCCTTACTGTAGAAACTAGAAGGGGGGGGGGGGGGGTTGAATAGTTTCTTATATTTACTTGTTAAAAGATGGTTTTCAAAAAATCCTTTTTCTCAAAACCTTAGACTTAAGGAAATATGTGAAATCTTCTTATGCACAATATGAACAATGATAGTGTAACTAAACTAATACTAACTAATATATATGCACAAAGAATAAAGAATGTAAAGAGTTAACGGTAAAGAAAGATCAAACCAAACACCAATGATTTATAGTGGTTCGGCAATGAAGCTCACTCATCGTTCCTACTCCACTCCTCGAGTACTCCTTACTCGAGAGTTCACTACACAACAAGCTCCTTATGGTGGAGAAAACCGTACACGTTGCTTAACCAATTTCCGACTCTAAGCTAAAAGTCGAGCCCTAGTCATAACTAGAACCAATCTACACAACTATACTTGTACATACACAACTTCCAAATAGACACAACCACTTGGATCTTCACAACTATGACACAACAACAAATGTATAAGATTTGATCTTCAAAGGATCTTTGGTGGCGGACTCAACACTTCTCAAGGATAGTGTTCTTCTCTTTGAACTTGAAGATGAAGGGATGGATGGGATAGATTCACTTCTAAACAAGTAGTAATCAATCAAATGATGAAGGATTTTAGTGATTTAAGAAGTATGTTTGAATCTAGAAATTTATGTGCAAAAGAGGTGAAGAGAAAATCTGAGAAAGGTCCACTATTTATAGGACAAAGGGCCAACGGCTATATCTGCCCGCGATTCCTTATCTCAGCCGGCGGTACCTTATCGATAAGGAACCGTCTAGGCACTAGGGAACCGCCAGAGTAGACTCCGCTCCCTTTTTGTCCTTTAGTGGTGGAGGTCTAAAGAATATTCCAAATCAAAAAAGAATATGCCATTTTAAATTTTCAAATATTTAATTTAATAAAACATTTTCTTAAAAAGAAAGTTTAATTAAAAACTTGTCACACTTAATAAAAGGTGAGTTTTAAGAAAAGATTAAATCACTTGATCACTTGATTAAGGTTAGTACTTGTTTATTCATACCTTAAGTAGAATGGATTGATTGATTATGACATGACGACATTTTCCCCATGAAATCCTGAATAAAAACATGTAACTAGGATGCTCCCATACGCCCCACATGATAAATATAAATAAATGGCCAAAAGCTGAAGGGACGCCACAAGCAATCACTCCGCCGTGGTGAAGTCATAACATCAGTGCCTCTAATGTTATGGTTATGGTACCTCCATAACTAGGTGAAACTGGTCATGCATGTATATAGCTATAGGTATTCTTAATTAAACATAAGCAATCAAACACGTAAAAACATATCATGTAAAAAAGAACGTCCCTAATTTGCATGATGAGGCAGTATATTAAATTAGAGGCAGCCCCTCTAATTTGCATGATGAGGTCACCCCTCTAGGTATTTAAGCACGGTGGATTTTCATGACCTATATTGGCTAATGGTAAAATATGACAAACAATTTTTATAAGATAAACATAAGACTTTAAAACTATAAAACCAGTTTTATCAAGACTTAACCAGGTTACTCGGGACTTAGTTTTTCTTCCGCTGTTATTATGTTATATGCTTATCCTATTCATGCTTTATTGTACACCGTGCACTGAGCGTATTTGCTCAGCCGTTTTCCTTTTCTATGTTCCCAAAACGGCAGGTACTCAGGGAGGCTCGTAGACACTAAGAGTACGTGCATATGGACTGGAAGCTGTCTAGCCTTCTTTACATTATGCATTTCCTTTCTTATGATACTTATGCTCTGGACATTGTTTAGTCCTTTCCTTTATTATACTATGTGTGTGATGAGCTTTACATTTGGACTACCGATGTTTGATTCCGGTATTTTCCTTTTATGGTCAAGTAATGTTTAGACATTTTTCCTTGTATGCTTTGATGACACGCCATAATTGCATGTGACATTTCCATTATCAAAATGGGGTGTTACAGACACCTACATATGTGCCTATAGCATCTATTCTTCTGAGTCGAATTTACTCATATGTGGAAATTGTCTTATTTGACAATTGACAATTCTTTCTTGTCCAATTCTCCCGTGGTAAGATTCTTTGAAAAAGCATCTGATTACCGATTGTTGATACCCGACTTTGTGTATCGCCGTTACTATCATTTCTTTTGATTTGATTTCATTTGAATGACCTGGGTAGCGATCTGAGGAGCTTTCGAATGCGTACTCGAATCATGAAAACATGAGATATATTCATATTCGTTAAATGTTTTCGCCTGTATCTGATTTGAAATTCTCTCGCATAGATTATGCGTTGACCTTACTCTTTTAATGGTAGTTGTGTCTCCATATATCCTTGAATTTGTGAAGGATTATGAGTTATTATTAGTCTTTTGAGAAGTTCACATCTTATCAACGACAATAAAACTGGAAAGTTGATAGTGCCAGTAGAATGAATTGATTAATTATGACATGACGACATTGTCTTAATTGATGGGAACTCGAGTAGAATTCCCCCAAAGGATAAGATGTTGATTATCGAAAGTGATCTAAATGATTCTTGATGGATGACCATATCCTGCATTTAGACTTGAAATTATACCATGAATGGTTGTGAACTAGTCATAGATATTATAATCTTGAAAGAACTTAAAGAAAATTTATTAAAAGAGGTACCTGTTATCTGAAACTTTAGGAGGTATTTGCGGGTGAATTACCTAGACCTTCGCCATTAAGGAAAATTGAATTTGGTATTGATTATATTCCCGGTGCTGCACCTGTGGCGTGTGCACTGTACGTCAACATCATCTGAATTAAAGGAATTACTGTACAACTGAGAGAGTTGTCGGAGATAGATTTTATTCTACTGAGCTCGTCATCATGAAGAGCTATGGTGTTATCATTCCTTATTTTTATTGATTACCGTGAACTAAGTAAATTGATGATTAAAATCTATATCCACTACCCAAGATGATAGATTGTTCAATCATTTACAAGGTTCTAGCGTATGTTTTAAAAATTTTGATCCTCGGTATGGTTATCATTAATTTCGCATCCGCGAAAAAGATTATCTATTCCAATCACTACATCCGGTACTGGTAATGAACATTATGAGTTTCACGTGATGTCGTTTGGATTGACTAATACACATGTAGCATCCCTAAATTTGGTGAATCACGTGTGTAGGCTGTAATTTGATAAATTCATGCTCGTGATCATTAAGAACCATCTGTTTGTTTATAAGAATAAGAATGAGTTAATGATTATTTATAGATTGCCCTGAATTGGCCGAACAATGAAAACTTGTACCTTGAATAATTAACATGTGATTTAAGACTTAATCCTTTATATTAATTGACCGTGTGATTAATAGATAATGGAATACATTGAATCTTAAAGATTAGAACCATTAATGCTTTGGGTTTTACCAAAAAGAAAATGGAAATATGTTTTGACAAATGTTTTAACAAAGGATTTTTAAGGGATTATTCCTGATAACTGAGATTTTCTCAATTAAAAATTATCGTTGTACCAATCTAATCGAATTGATTCAGGTTCTATGTGCGACTCAGCTGTTCATTGGTGAAACAAAAGTGTGTCGTTGTAGTATAATTAAAATGTGCAAAGACGTAAAAGTAAATGGACGTTAAAATAAAATGGCGTGAAATTAAAATGGCGTTTAAAATAAAACTAAGTCTAATTAAAAGAAAGGGGTGTGATATTTAAAACTTTGAAAGGTAAATTAATTAAATGACCAAAATTTAAAGCGTGACGGGAATTAAAATTAGACAAAGAATTAAAATGAGAACTTAAAAATCAAACAAGACAAAATATAAAATCTAACACCCAATCGGAATATATTCCGATCAGACTCACCTTAACCTGATCGGAATGTTGTCGTTGCCTGATCGGAATAAAAAAATGGCCCCTGGTCGGAATGTGGATCGGAACCCCGAGATCGGAATATGTCACCTCTCCTAATAGGAATACCAACTTACTTGATCGGAATGAGGAATGAGATACCAATCGGAATCCTGTCACTAGTCCAGATCGGAATATCCCTACTACCTCAGATCGGAAAGTACACAATCACTCCAATCGGAATATTACTAAACCCTTTTCCGACCAAGCAATGGAGTGCTGGTCGGAATGTATAACCCTTTTCCGATTTGTCAGATCGGAATACGGAAGAAAAGGCACAAAATAAGCTAGAAAAATAAGCTATAATTCTAATAAGCACAAGACGAAAATCCTAAAGCTAACCGTATAAAAATAAGCTACTAAACTGAAATTTAAAGATTTTTATAACACGAAAAGAAAAAGGTTTACGAAAAACAAACTTTTATATTATAATAACTTTTATAAAAACTTATAAACTTGAAAATAAGAACAAATAAGCTATGAAAATCAATGATCCAAAACAACCAAAATCATAAAAATGTAATCTTTAATCAAATAAGCAAGACAATAAGCATGTAAACATAAAGATCAAGCAAGAAAGAAAGGTAGAATGAGAGATGAAAACAAGAAAATTAAAGAACACTTACTTGGAAATTAAAGATATTAAAAGTGCAAGACAAGTATTTAAATGGACAAGTAATTAAAAGTGCAAGAAAAATAAAGGTGGAAGACTAATTGTCACCTTAGCCAACAAGAGTAAAAATGATAATGATCTAATCTATATATAGGGGAGGATTAGGAAGCTTCCTCCCCTCCTTCATTTTCTCTAAATTGCATCATTAGGCCCTTCCTTCTTAATCTCTTTGTTAATTGCACCATTAGTCCTTAAGCCTTCAAATCTTCTTTAATCTTGGACTTATATGACTTTTGGTTCGGGATTTCTTTGAACTCGTCTTTTAATTCTTTAATAAAATGGACTCGAGTTCTTCGGCTTTTGGTAAACTTCCGTCTTTTGACTTTTTCTTCGATAAATCTTCAGAATTGGTCTTGGACTTCCGTTCTTTTTGCACTCTTGACTTCTCGACTTCATCTTTCATATTTTTCTTCAATAAAAGCCCGTAAATGCCGTGTTTCTCCACTTTTCACAATTACGTCCTAAATCACAACAAAAACACAAACCACGCATAATTCCGACATAAAAGACATAAAATACACGTTTTGGCTCGGTTATTATTGTAATTAAGTGGTAAAAAGGATGGGTGTTTACACACCTATCAAATCCCCTACACTTGACCATTGTAATGTCCTCATGCAATGCATTAGTTACAAAGCACGTTTACATTTTTCATCAAAATCAATCCACCTTGGCCTTTATTAAAGAGATAGAAAATTATAAACATTAAAGTAAAGAAATCAAAAGCATACCTTGGGTTTTGGAAATGTCATGAATAATCATCATCTTCAAGTTTTTACTTTCTCCAAACCAAGCTTAAAAACGAGATCATTGTTATTGTAAGTTAGCAAACTAACACGAACTCATGTGGGCCAATTATTCACTTAGACTCCCTTATTCCTAGGTGTATCTCTTATTTTTTATTTTTGTCTTGAATGATCACGAGGATACATTGTTGACTTATTTCGATAGTTTATTAGGCCGAAAATAAAGTGAACAATTTAATCAATAGTTAGCTAAAGGACAAAATCTTTTAAAACTGCTTCTCGGGACCTCATAAAGTTCATATCTTGGCATAACTCGCTTCGCTATTTGAGACCTTTCTCGGACCGATATTTGGCAGCGACTTCATACTTCAAACCTTGAGAGACGTTCATGAAATAATGGTCTTCTCTTCATATTAGGAATTTCATCACTTGAAGTTTTGAGAGATTCATATTTGGACCACGACTTCTTCATTTTTCTCCAATCTTTATTTCGGACTTTGATATACAACGATCCGCCTCCTTTTGTGACTTGGATCTATTTATCCTCATACCATGCTAGGGTCTTTTCGGATACACTTCTCCATGACTTTTGGGGAGTTTTTGCTTTTTCGTCGTGTGTCTCGATCCTTCATATTGATTTTTGATAAATGATTCTTCACATCACTTGGGATCTTTAGCAACAAAATATAGCCCTCATGCCTTGTTAGGGCCTTTTCGGACTCGCCAATCTTCGCGTCCCGCTTCAATAAGTTATGCCTTGGCTATGAACTCTAATCCATACCGAGCAACTTTTAAAGGATCTTGGGCTAGAAGCTAAGTAACTTTTCAAATCGTACAACCTTATTTATTGCAGATAAATTTATTAGCAAGCGATGGGAGAATAGGCTTATAATTAACTCACATAAATTCACGATAGAATACTGTTAATGCAAGTAATGCCTAAAAACATTATTAGTGTTAACTAATCTTTTTTAATTTTGATCACAACAAACCATACAACACATTTAGTGTAGAAGCACAAAATGAATTATTTAACTAACACTATCATCAAGGTAATAATCATATCACTAGCCTTTCTTAATCATACTTAGTGATCATCAAAATGATTATCCTTAAAACTCACTTTTGCTAATAAGACAAAAGACTTTTTAATAAACTTTCTTTTTTAGAAAATGTTTTATTAAAATGGAAAATGAAAATTTGAAAATGGCATATTCCAAATGCTGTTAGAATATCCTTTGAAGAGTTTAAATACCTCAGATATTCCCACCCCACAAAAAGACAAAAAACGGAGCGGAGTCTAGTGGCGGTACCTTAAGTACCTACGCGGTACCTTAGCGATATGGTACCGCGGGGTGAGATAAGGTACCGCGCACAGTAGCCGTTATATATCCGTTGTAACTTTGTCTCCTTTAAATAGTGGGTCAAATCTCATTTTCCAGCAAGCCTCTTGGACGATTTTCTCAGCCCCTTTTCTATTTTCTATAGCATAATCATTAGTAAATGATCACTTAATTTGTTAAGGATGTTTACATATGATTATCCTCTTGATCCCCTCCTTTACCATGTCTAATGAGAAGATCACTCACTCACTAGTGTAGTGATAAAGATGAATTTATGAGCTAGTCATATTCATCATGATACCCCTTTTTGTTTTAGGTCAATCCAATGTATTTATGAATACTTGGACTAGTTGTGTTCATCCAAGTTATTTGTGGATACTTGGATTTGTTGTGTACATCCATTGCATATGTGTTTGCTTGGATTTGTGTTGTGTAAATCCAAGCTACATGTGTGTACTTGGATAAGTCTAGTTGAGTTGTAATAGATTTGATTAGGAGTTCTCACTAAACTATAAAGTGATGTGGTTGTGTCTTGTGAGTTCTCACTAAACTTTAAAGTGATTAGTAGTTGTGTTGTGTGAAGTTCTCACTTAGCTTCAAAGTGAAGAGTCGTGAAGATTGGTTCTAGCTTTCGATTAGAACTCGACATCTAGCCTTGTGTCGTAAAATGGTGAAGTAGGCAACGTCGTGAAGATTGGTTCTACCTTTCGATTAGAACTCGACATCTAGCCTTGTGTCGTTAAATTGTGAAGTAGGCAACGTCGTGTAGATTGGTCCTAGCTAAAGATTAGGTCTCGACATTTAGCTTAGTGTCGGAAAATAATGTAAGCAACGATGTAAGGTTTTCTCCGCCGAGAAGGGAGCTTGTGGATATAGTGGAAATCTCGAGTAGGTGTACTCGAGGAGTGGAGTAGAAACGAGGATAGAGCCTCGTTGTCGAACCACTATAAATCTTGGTGTCTTCCCACTAGGTTGTCTCCTTCCTTGCTCTTTACTTATTTCATTATCATTATACTTGCTTATTATCCTTGCTAGTGTATTTCAATTGAACCTAATCATTATGCAACTTAGAATCAAGTAAAAGATAGTTTTGATACAAACCAAATTGAAAGTAATTTAAATTTGGTCACCAATCGAAGAGAAACTATTCAACCCCCCCCCCCCCCCCCCCCCTTCTAGTTTCTACAATTGGTATCAGAGCGATGGTCACTCACGATCTTTGAAGTATATTGTACTTTAAAACTTGGATCGATCCATTGTCTCCTCAAATTAGAAGGTCTAGTTGTACTAAAGTTTCTCTTTGGTCAAAACTATGTTTTCTTTGAAAAATAGGTCTTTTAATTAAAAATATTGCATCCTACTTAAGATTAGTAGCCTTTATGCATTTTAGATATACTCTTGAAATGTATCTACTAGTTTGCATCTTGCTTTGTGTAGGTACTCATGAAGATCAATCAATTAATTGGTTATGGATTGAGTTACTTGCACTTGTAGAAGAATCATTTTCATTGATCTTTAACATCTTTGAATAATGATACCAAGATGATTGGGAATGATACTAGTCCTTGAAGACTTAATACTCATCATAGTCATTGATTGGGCATAGCACTTATTCCTTCATGGATTGCTCTTTGTGGCCAAGGTACGCTCTCGTTCTTCCACACGCCCTTTGATCATTCTTTTGATCATTACTTGACTATGTGCTTGTTCTTGGCATCCTTGCCTTGACATTTATTTGTGGTTTGTGTTTCTTTTCTTTTATCCTCTCAAACCTTCATTGATTGGATACATGACTCACTATGGTGATGTAGAGTGAGTTAGTAGAAGCTTAAAGTATCAAGCATGATTTCCATGGTTTGCACCCATACGGTTAGTAGGCCCTTTGTGGGAGAGAAAGTGAATTAATACTTTGCTCATATTTTGGTTTAGACTAAGACTATTATTGAAAGTGATCTTAGTTTAGACTTGAATAATTGCTTTGTGCTTATTCATTACCAAAGCCGTTTATCGTTTCGCCGGAAAGGCACGTCTTAAACCACTATATATGACACAAGCTCTTCGTTTATACTACATGAAGATTGTCATTAATCCCTTGAGCATTGATCCTAGTCTTGATTCACTTCTCTTGACTTCTCTCCACTTAGTCGTTTTGCTACGAGTAGTCGTTTGTCCGTATAGGTTCTTTTCGATCTTGATTTAACTCGTAATCCTTCATTAAGGCATATTGCTTAGTGTTATGATGATCCAATGATATTCTAAAAGGCTCATGATTTAATTTTAAGTATTTTAGAAAAACTGGATTTTCAAAATTTCGCGTTTTTCAGAGATAGAAACCTGCCTCTGTAGGCGGTTCCTTATCTCTGCGGCTCAAACCCGCGGTACCTTATCGATAAGGTACCGCGGGCAGAAACTTTTGTCAGAGCGCCAGTTTGTGTTTTTTATTCTTTTTCAAACCAAACTCTCTCTCTCCCAAAAACACACAGCCGACGGGTTTTACCTTTTCCACCATTGTTGAAGCTTCCAAAACCTTCAATCACTCAAATTAACTGATTCCAAGTTGTGGGTTTCACTCATCCTTCATATAGCATCAATTAATTGTAAGTATTTTCTTTCAATTTCATCTATTTTGTTCTAGGGTTCATCCTTTCATAATTGGGGATTTTTAAAATTGAAATTGAATTAGAACCCTAATAGGAATGTGGGTTGACATGGTAATCTTTCTATGATTCCTTAGGTTGATATTCATTAAGATTTCACTAAAACCCACTTATAGAACAAATCCGAATTTAGGCTAAATGATTTTGGTTGAATTATGGATTTGAGATGAACCCATGAACAAGTAGGTAATGACATTGTTAATGCTTACCTAAAAACCTTGTTTTGAAAAACCAATGTTCTAATCCATTGTTGATCTAACATAGATCATGTGTTCTTGGTCAATGATGGAATAGACACATTGTGAACATGAGAATGATATGGATTCAATCCTATGTTTGTCAAGAAATTGATATAACACATTTTCATTTTTCGTTTTCCTTTTTATTTTTCATATGAGTGATTTAAGAAAAATTGTCTTGTGTTTATAATTAGGTACCAATCATGCCTTCACAATACCAAAAGGATCATCAACTCACCAAACAGTATATGCCAAACCTATCCGACTTTTGTCACTCAACTCACCTTGCCCATACTTTTTCCTCTCTCCAATCCCGTTGCTTTCATGAGGGTAAAGTTGTCCAAGAGGATATCAAGAATTATGTCTACATCAAGTCCATGTTTGAACACATTGGATTTGATTGTTTGTTGAACATTAACGAAGACATCTATCCTCGATTCCTTTTGGAGTTCTTTAGCACATACTCTGTCATTGAAAATAATGATGGAATATTTGTTAGGTTCATCTTGAAAGATCAACTCATTCAATACTCTCTCGAAGTGTTTGGTCAAATTCTTGATGTACCATTTGTAGGCACTTGTCGCTTCACGGATAAATGGAAGCTTAGTGCTCTCCTTGAAACCGACAATTGTCCTCCAAATGATCATGAGGAAATTGATCTTGACTTCATTGTCGACGTTGTCTCCAAAAATCGTAATCAACCCGTTAAGAGAAGCCTTCATACTAAGGTACGTTCGGTGAAACGTTATGAGGTTCTCTTGAGCGACCTTAATGATAATATGGCTCAATGGACCAATATCCTTAGGGAAAATGTGTTTTGTCTTGGTGGAAACCGGGATCATGTTCCGGCGAGTTTAGTGCATATGTTATATTGCATCTTTACTAACACCAATTACAATTTGGCATATTTTATCGCTCAACGGATCAATTATGCTATTCACAAGCCTAAAACAAACCTCCCTTACGCAATGCTTCTCACTCGCCTTTTTAAAAGGGTTGGCCGTGATTTTCCAAATCTTGATCTTTCTCAATTTCATCCGGTCAAACGGGTCATGCTATCTATTCGAGAGGTGTATAAGAGAAAGACAAGATCTGACCGTAAATCCGATCAACAAGAGTTCAGTGATGAGGACATGGACATGCCAACAAGTGATGGTGATGGCATTGGCACAAGTGCTCCCATTGACTCTTCGAGTTCTTCTCACCACTCCACAAACTCATTCGTGGATGGTTTAGTTGACATTGATTCCCCTCCCCACCATTCCTCTAGTGAAGTTCCGAATAATCTCAATTTGGAGGAACATTACCGTCAAAATCTTCGAACCCGAGGTGATTTGCATGAACAACGGATTGAGTCAAGAAGGGGAATCAAGTATTTGGGAAAAATGATCAAGGATTTAAGCAAGAAAAGGAGGTGAAGACTTTGTAGTGCGTCAAAGTTTGGTTATCTTTTGCAGCTTAAACTTTTGCTTATTAACACTTTTGTTTAGGTGTTTATTTACATATGTTAATTATTTGGATTACTATTTACTTTGATCCTAAACATTTATTATGCAATCATGATTGTGTTTTACATAGCTTTGTGCATGCCATATGATAGTTAGCTTATTAAATTATGATCTGTAGTTAACTTTGGCTTGTGAAACCTTTGGGAAAAATCTGGGTTTATCAAAAACTGGGATGGGAAATTTTTGAAAACCTTCTGGTCGCGGTTCCATATCGACCCGCGGTTCCTTATCGATAAGGTACCGCCGGTCCTAGATAAGGAACCGCCGGTCACTGTGCACGACAGCATCTTTGCTTTACACCGTTTTCTTAATTTTGTGTAAACCTTGCATGATTTTCAGTAATAAACTGCACATTTCCTAAACTACGGTATCTAAATTCATTATTCACCTAAAATGATTTTAACCCATTACTAGTTTGGATCATCCCCTCAACCATTTAAACCCACCTTGTTTGCCATGTTCTTCACACATCAAACATACTTCCCTAAACCTTAAACCACCCTAATCAACCATGGTGTGTACCAAAACCTCAAACACTTCCAAGACCTCCACCCCAAGAAAAACACTCAAAATAAGGGTTAAGGTAGCTAAGCCTAACTCTTCACCTTTCCATACACCCAAGAATGAGAATGCTCCTATCCTCATTTCTTCATCACCTTCCCCACCTCTTGCACCATGCAAGACCTCCTCCACCCATGGTACTAACCACTCCATTGGTTCTACCTCCTCTTCATTCAATTCTAGAATGAATGAGCTTTCTTCACCCTTCACTCCAAGTGTACCCTTGGAAGTGACCACACAACCTCAACCAATCCAAAGCATTCATTTTGGGAATAACTTTGATGACACTTTGGTAACTTCACCATTTACCCCTCACAACTCAGCCATTTCACCAACCTTGGAGGATTTGCCTCCACACTCACCCATTTCCCCTTTGGGGAACATGCCTCCACTTTCACCCACATCACCCTTGGAGAACTTGCCTCCTCCACCTCCACCCAACTCAAACATCCCATTTTTGAGTGTGCCTCTTTCCCTCCTCTTGGGTGATCCTTACTTTGGGTTTCAACAAACTCATGGTCCTAGATGTCCATGTTGTCTCTACAACCACTTCCTCATCCAAAACCTAAGGATGGATATGTATGGACTACATAGGGGTTTGTAAGATTTCTTTCTTACTTTGTTCTCCATGCCTCCTCCTAGGAGATGAATGATGGAGTCATTTCATAATAAGAGTTTTCAACAACAAGCCAAAGAAAACTATTTATCTAGATTTTATGATAAGCTAGCTATGTATTAGTTAGTTTTATTTATCTTTGTACTTGTTTCCTCATTTATGAATATTTCTTGTTGTTGTGTTATGGATTTAGCTTTGTGTGATTCTATCCTTTTGTACACACTAATCAACTTTAATTTGAAATTAAAATTGAACCTAAATCTATCACAACCCCTAAACTTGACTAAAATTGGTTCAAAATGATATCTAAATTATTTTGTCACCCTTTGTCAAGACATTCTTTGTGAATGTGTTGCTTTATGCAACCCTAGCATATTTTGGTTCTAATAGAGGTAAAATTCCAAGATTTGCAACTTTTTGAAAAAGTCTCAGTTTTTCCCAAAACCCAGGAAAAACTTGGTTTAAAGTCCACTGGACGCGGTTCCTTAAGGACCCGCGGTTCCTTAGTGATATGGAACCGCCGGCCCTTATAAGGTACCGCGGCCAGAATGTGGCTTTTGACGAATTTTTGGTCAAAACCTTTAAACCCCCAGTCAAGATTCCTTGTTTACTCAAATTGACTAAACATTCCTTGACAATACACATTTTGTATTCAAATTCTTACCTTGATTACATTTTACTTATACCCCAACCTTGAGATTTCATTCTCACAACTTCCCAACCTTGAGAATTCATTCTCACATAACCTTGAGATATCATTCTCACACTCTCACAATGCCTAACTCCTACATTCCTAACCTTGACATTTCTTTGTCACAACCCCACTCACCCAAAGCTTGCTCATCCAAGCTTTCAAAGAAACCGAAAATCTCGGTTCGACCCGTTTGGGTTAAGAAGAATGAACCATCTTCGTCCAAACCACCCAAAAACCCTACCTTCTCTCCAATCAAGTATTGGAATGAGACTTACACCATAAACCCCATCACCGGAGCAAAAGAACATGTTCCACCACCACCACAATCCTTCAATACCCCCCAAGTCAATGACCTTTCCACCTTCCCAAACCTCACAAGGCATTGTGAAAACACACCTAAACCCTTTACCCCACCACCACCAAACCCTAAGTTTGATGCTATACCCCCATCAAACGATTTTGTGTTGCATCATGGATCCTCGTGTGATTGTTGCCGATTTCAACAAATTGAACTTGCTCATGTGTATGAGAAGTTAAATTTTCTTGAATTCCTCCTCACTCGACCTCCTATTCAAGTTTTCGTTCCGGTGGACAAAACTTCGAATGATGCATCGTCGTCTTTTTAGTTTTATTTTTAGCAATCTTGAAAAATATCACTATTAGACTAGCTTATGCTTAGTGGTTTATTTTCCATATTTATTGCTTTTAGATACTCATACTATGTGTATGACTATCTTCTTTGTTGTATTTTTTTTTGTTTTCTTTTTGTAACTTTTGTGTTATTTGTGTGCTATCTAATTAGTTCTATTTTTGAGTTGATCTTGGTTAAATTTTTACAATTGCTTATGGGTGATTCCATCAATTCTAAAGCTTTAACCCATTGACAAGCTTATCATCTTCATTTTATTGAAGTTTGATTTTGTCAATTACCTCTTTGGACATACTTAGCAAAATACTTGCTTCTAATTTGAGATTTCTTCTCTTTCTCCCTCTCAAGTTACTTAGTAGGTAGTGATCATATATACATTGGTGTTTCTTTCCTTTCTACTAACCTTTGTGTAGCATGTCACCTTAGCTCACAAACTTGGTGCCCCAAGCTAGGGGGAGCAACCACCAAGGGGGAGCTACTAGCAAAATTCGATGCACTTCAAAGACTTATGCTAACCTTTTTGCTACGACAAAGGGGGAGAAATGATAGTGATAAACTAGTTAATAATTCCATAGTTTGTGTTTATACGTAAATGAGTTTATCGTTTGTCGTAATCAAAAAGGGGGAGATTGTTATTGCAAGTAATGCCTAAAAACATTATTAGTGTTAACTAATCTTTCTTAATTTTGATCACAACAAACCATACAACACATTTAGTGTAGAAACACAAAATGAATTATTTAACTAACACTATCATCAAGGTAATAATCATATCACTAATCTTTCTTAATCATACTTAGTGATCATCAAAATGATTATCCTTAAAACTCACTTTTGCTAATAAGACAAAAGACTTTTTAATAAACTTTCTTTTTTAGAAAATGTTTTATTAAAATGGAAAATGAAAATTTGAAAATGGCATATTCCAAATGCTGTTAGAATATCCTTTGAAGAGTTTAAATACCTCAGATATTCTCACCCCACTAAAAGACAAAAAAACGGAGCGGAGTCTAGTGGCGGTACCTTAAGTACCTACGCGGTACCTTAGCGATATGGTACCGCGGGGTGAGATAAGGTACCGTGCACAGTAGCCGTTATATATCCGTTGTAACTTTGTCTCCTTTAAATAGTGGGTCAAATCTCATTTTCCAGCAAGCCTCTTGGACGATTTTCTCAGCCCCTTTTCTATTTTCTATAGCATAATCATTAGTAAATGATCACTTAATTTGTTAAGGATGTTTACATATGATTATCCTCTTGATCCCCTCCTTTACCATGTCCAATGAGAAGATCACTCACTCACTAGTGTAGTGATAAAGATGAATTTATGAGCTAGTCATATTCATCATGATACCCCTTTTGTTTTAGGTCAATCCAATGTATTTATGAATACTTGGACTAGTTGTGTTCATCCAAGTTATTTGTGGATACTTGGATTTGTTGTGTACATCCATTGCATATGTGTTTGCTTGGATTTGTGTTGTGTAAATCCAAGCTACATGTGTGTACTTGGATAAGTCTAGTTGAGTTGTAATAGATTTGATTAGGAGTTCTCACTAAACTATAAAGTGATGTGGTTGTGTCTTGTGAGTTCTCACTAAACTTTAAAGTGATTAGTAGTTGTGTTGTGTGAAGTTCTCACTTAGCTTCAAAGTGAAGAGTCGTGAAGATTGGTTCTAGCTTTCGATTAGAACTCGACATCTAGCCTTGTGTCGTAAAATGGTGAAGTAGGCAACGTCGTGAAGATTGGTTCTACCTTTCGATTAGAACTCGACATCTAGCCTTGTGTCGTTAAATTGTGAAGTAGGCAACGTCGTGTAGATTGGTCCTAGCTAAAGATTATGTCTCGACATTTAGCTTAGTGTCAGAAAATAATGTAAGCAACGATGTAAGGTTTTCTCCGCCGAGAAGGGAGCTTGTGGATATAGTGGAAATCTCGAGTAGGTGTACTCGAGGAGTGGAGTAGAAACGAGGATAGAGCCTCGTTGTCGAACCACTATAAATCTTGGTGTCTTCCCACTAGGTTGTCTCCTTCCTTGCTCTTTACTTATTTCATTATCATTATACTTGCTTATTATCCTTGCTAGTGTATTTCAATTGAACCTAATCATTATGCAACTTAGCATCAAGTAAAAGATATTTTTGATACAAACCAAATTGAAAGTAATTTAAATTTGGTCACCAATCGAAGAGAAACTATTCAACCCCCCCCCCCCCCCCTTCTAGTTTCTACAAATACCAAACTTATAATTGGCTCTATCATCTCTCGTTCTCCACAGTTTAAAATCTCAAGTAATGAGACTCGTGGATGCTTAGCCTATTAAATCAAAGTTTTGGGTTTTCGAGTCGCCTATAGGATCTTGCAAATTCTTAGACTTTTTTAAGTTTAGAAATCGCATTTTAAAGTTCCCTTGATAAACGACTCTCTAGGATCAATTATAGGAACTTGCGAAAACTTCTTGTTCTTAACCCGTGAGAGTTAAGACTTTCGCGTTTTATAGCTCCCTATATAAAAGCCTAGCAAAACTTGACTTAAACACGTTAAGGATACTTGTTAGAGTAAACTTAGATAAGTAAACTCGGGTTGAGTCAAAAGATTCACAACGTTTGAAAATTAAAACCACTTATTAAAGATTTATTCTAATAAGGAAAGAAAATAACTATACAAAAGGAAAAACTAATAGGCCAAAATAGATCAAAAAATTTGAAAAATGTCGAAAAATTGATTTTCCGGTTAATATGAGGACAAATACAAGGAAAAGACCACTTAACTTCGATAGAAGTCCCCCCTACACTTAAGATAAACATTGTCCTCAATGTTTAAGCATGTGGGAGTAAACTCCCCTACACTTAGGACATTGTGCACGTTGTTTAAATCTCGCTAAGGAAAAGACAACTAAAGAGATTCCTATTTTAATATTGAGAAAATATAAAATAGTGAATCGAAAAGAGTTTAGGATAGAACCGGGAAGAAGTGAATACGGAATCACGGGTCGTCAAGAATCATCAAGAGTGGATCATTGAGCGCTCGAATCCCTGATTAAGAAGTGAGGAGAGGAAAGCAAACCAACGGGTCTCCCCTACACTTATGATAAGGAAAGCTTAAAGATAGATGCATGGGTTGCCTCTCAAGAAGCGCTTGATTTTTGTTAACCGAGTCGTGAGCCTGACTCGACCTTGATCATCAACGGAAGAAGCATGTAACATATCCACCAGGATCAAAAACATAGTTTTCGTCCATCAAATAGCATAAGCTTAAGGCGAACAAGGCAAGCCAAAGAAGAGTAGGCAAGGTTCCCTTAAGCAACGATGGAGCACGGTGGAAGCAAGGGTGAAGTGGTGCAAGCAGATTTTCATAAGTTCCAAAGATATTTCCTTTTATTTCATCAGGTGGATACTGAGATGGCTACAGAATATCGATACCGGGGTCGAACACCTTTTCCTTTAGGGGAAAATAGCACTCAGGCTCAGCAGAGTGTGAAGAAGATCCGCGAAGAAGCACAACCTCGTCCTCAGAAGGGGGACAAAGAGGTGTTAACTCATACGTGTTGCGGATATCGGTGTCGACCGGTTTCTTCTCCTTTGACAGAATGTTCTTCAAATCCAAAGTAGGATCAAGACGATAATCTTCAAAATCATAAGGAGGAGCATCACTCTCATGAGGGAAGTATGTGTTGAGAAACGTAGAGAAGTCTTCCTCAAATGAGTAATCGTCCAAAGTAGGATCGAGTGATGGTGGAGGATCTTCATCATGTGAAGAATCGCTCGAAAGAGTATCAGCCTCATCGAAATCATCATACGTGGGCAGATTGGGATACTCAGAAGTAAGGGCATCGTAATCATCCGAATCTGAGCTAGACTCATCATCATAAGCATCAAAGACCGGTGGAGAGTCATAAATGGGATAAGGTTCCAAATTGGAGAGAGAATCATCCACATCATCTTGAAAAAGTGGATTATCATTGCAAGAGTCGAATAGAGGATTGTTGTAGACGGTAAAATCATCGAGCACATTAATCATATTCACTGATGCTCAACCTCCAAAGGTTGTACTTGTAAGCTTCCCCATTTTGAAAACTTGTGCATCATCCCCGACTCTTATGATTAACTCACCTTCGGCCACATCCACTAAAGCTCGTCCGGTTCTCAAGAATGGCCGACCAAGTATTAAAGGAATACGAGGTTCCATTTCATAATCAACTACCACAAAGTCGACCGGGAAAGTAAATGTGCCAACTTTGATGAACACATCTTCGGCTATACCAACGGGGTAAGCGAGAGTGCGATTTGCAAGTTCAAGAGTCATCTTTGTTGGAGTAAGGTCGGGCAATGATAGTGTTTTCCAAACACTCAAAGGCATAAGATTAATACTGGCCCCGAGATCAGCAAGGGCAGTAAATTCTTTAGTTTTTTTGAACACGCAAGGCAACACAAAACGACCGGGATCTCCAAGCTTTTCCGAAAGTTCTTTAAGAATAACTGCAGAGCAGTTTTCATTTAAGCGTGTGTTGGCGAGTTCAATCAGCTTCTCCAACTTGTTAAGAAATTCCTTAAATGCTTTAACAAATTTGGGCATGTGGACAAGTGCTTCAAGAAAGCTAATGTTGAAGTTCATTTGAGAAATCATCTTCACATAGCGTGCCACTTCAGAGTCATCCTTGGTTAGCATTTTGGTCTTGCCTAAACGAGAAGGATAAGGGATGTTGGGTTTTGGTTGTGAAGGTGCAGGTGTAGGTGAAGGTTGAGATGTTGAAGGGTCCTTCCTAGAGACATTGTCATGACGAGTCGGAGACGGTAATGGTGCACTAATACTAGGTGTAGGAGGAGTAGGGATAAATGGTGGTGAAGGAGGTGTAGATGATGGGGGTGGGATAGGTGGATCGACAATGGTAATTCCACTACGAGTAGTAATAGCACTTACATTTGCTCGCGGATTGGTGACGGTGTTTGAAGGTAGAGAACTCGAAGAAGAAGGTTGAGCGGCGGGCAAGAAACTAGCAAGCATATTCTTCAAATCATTGGTTTGATTGCTGAAGGAGGATTGAATATTATCTCGAAGCTCGGATCTAATCTCATTTCCTTGCTTGGTAATATCTCCTTTCAGATTGATAATTTGGCTCTGTAGATTCTTGATTTGCTCACCGTGGGTTCTCATGATGGCTTCAACATAGGAATTAATGGGTGGGGTTTATTGAGCGGGTGGGTGATAAGGATTATAATCTCTTGGTGGGATTTGGTTGCTTCTAGTGTAATTGTTGGCGGGGTTTTGGTTTTGAGGAGAAAAACCGGGTGAAAGGTAATTGTTGGATCGGTAACTCAACAGATTTCTATCCCCTTGAGTTCGAGCTTGGTAATTGTCCGGTGAATAATTACCATAAGCTGCATACACATTTTCCGGATTTCCTTGAGTCGAAGGACAATCGGTGTATGAGTGAGGACCGCCGCATGTTTCACAAGAAGGTGCAACCGCTTTAACTTGTTGTTGTTGTTGGTTTGAAGCGAGAAGCGTGATACTTTTGCTCATTTCAGTCATCGTGCGGGTGAGTTCGGTCATCTCAGGGTTTGCTGAAGTAGAAGAAACATTGACTCTTAGATTGTTCCTTGAAGAAGCAGAGGAATCCCAGTTTTTGTGGTGAGTAGTCATGTTCTCAATAAGCTCTCTACACTCCTCGGGTCTCCTTTTCATGAATGTGCCACCGGCGGCTGCATTAATCGTATCACGATCACGAAAAGTCAATCCGTTACAGAAAGTATCAATCAATGTGACTGGAAGCATGTTGTGGTTTGGACAACGATCAATCAAGACATTATATATTTCCCAAGCATCAAAAAGAGATTCATCGGGATCTTGCATGAAACCGCTGATTTGATTGCGAAGGCTCGTGACCATGGATGGTGGAAAGTAGCACGATAAAAAGCGTTGAGTCATGTCATCCCAAGTATGAATAGAATTCTTCAGAAGACGATCAAACCATTTCTCGGCGTGATGTGATAAAGTATGTGGAAAGAGTTGTAGGCGAAGAACATCCATTGTGGCACCAGGCAACTTCATGCGTTAGGTGATTGTAATGAACTTGTCGAGGTGTTTGTTGGCATCATCATCAGGCATTCCGGCGAATGGATTAGTTTGCACTTGCTGAATCATGTGGTGCTTCAACGAAAACTCAGGAGCATTGATTTGCATCGGCGCAATCGGTCCTCCTCGTCCAAACATGGTAGGTTGACAAAGCTCCTCCATTGTCCGAAGATCGGGCTGTGGAATAACATTGTTGTTATTGTTGAGGTGCGGTGGATTATTGTTGTTGACACCTGACATACTTAAATCTTCTTGAGTCTCGGGCTCTTGATAATTAGAAGATCTAGTACGCATACACATGAAAATGCAAAAGAAAAAGAAACCAAAGACAAAGACAATATATATACACAATAAAGATAAAATCTTTTTGGATTTTTGAAATTTTTAATTTTTATGGATTTTTAGCAATTTTTAATTTTTATGATTTTTGAATTTTTTATGCAAGAAAAATAACGCTCACAAGTGAACGGATCCCAAAAAGCAACGCGTCTTTCACAGAAAACCGTTAATCTTTACGAAAAGAGCCGGCAGCGGCGCCATTTGATAACTGAGATTTTCTCAATTAAAAATTATCGTTGTACCAATCTAATCGAATTGATTCAGGTTCTATGTGCGACTCAGCTGTTCATTGGTGAAACAAAAGTGTGTCGTTGTAGTATAATTAAAATGTGCAAAGACGTAAAAGTAAATGGACGTTAAAATAAAATGGCGTGAAATTAAAATGGCGTTTAAAATAAAACTAAGTCTAATTAAAAGAAAGGGGTGTGATATTTAAAACTTTGAAAGGTAAATTAATTAAATGACCAAAATTTAAAGCGTGACGAGAATTAAAATTAGACAAAGAATTAAAATGAGAACTTAAAAATCAAACAAGACAAAATATAAAATCTAACACCCAATCGGAATATATTCTGATCAGACTCACCTTAACCTGATCGGAATGTTGTCGTTGCCTGATCGGAATAAAAAAATGGCCCCTGGTCGGAATGTGGATCGGAACCCCGAGATCGGAATATGTCACCTCTCCTAATCGGAATACCAACTGACTTGATCGGAATGAGGAATGAGATACCAATCGGAATCCTGTCACTAGTTCAGATCGGAATATCCCTACTACCTCAGATCGGAAAGTACACAATCACTCCAATCGGAATATTACTAAACCCTTTTCCGACCAAGC
Source organism: Glebionis coronaria (assembly GCA_025667525.1). NCBI lineage: Eukaryota > Viridiplantae > Streptophyta > Magnoliopsida > Asterales > Asteraceae > Glebionis > Glebionis coronaria. The sequence continues at coordinate 607,406,106 of CM046876.1, read as the reverse complement.
AATGGAGTGCTGGTCGGAATGTATAACCCTTTTCCGATTTGTCAGATCGGAATACGGAAGAAAAGGCACAAAATAAGCTAGAAAAATAAGCTATAATTCTAATAAGCACAAGACGAAAATCCTAAAGCTAACCGTATAAAAATAAGCTACTAAACTGAAATTTAAAGATTTTTATAACACGAAAAGAAAAAGGTTTACGAAAAACAAACTTTTATTTATAATAACTTTTATAAAAACTTTATAAACTTGAAAATAAGCACAAAAAGCTATGAAAATCAATGATCCAAAACAACCAAAAGCATAAAAATGTAATCTTTAATCAAATAAGCAAGACAATAAGCATGTAAACATAAAGATCAAGCAAGAAAGAAAGGTAGAATAAGAGATGAAAACAAGAAATTTAAATAACACTTACTTGGAAATTAAAGATATTAAAAGTGCAAGACAAGTATTTAAATGGACAAGTAATTAAAAGTGCAAGAAAAATAAAGGTGGAAGACTAATTGTCACCTTAGACAACAAGAGTAAAAATGATAATGATCTAATCTATATATAGGGGAGGATTAGGAAGCTTCCTCCCCTCCTTCATTTTCTCTAAATTGCATCATTAGGCCCTTCCTTCTTAATCTCTTTGTTAATTGCACCATTAGTCCTTAAGCCTTCAAATCTTCTTTAATCTTGGACTTATATGACTTTTGGTTCGGGATTTCTTTGAACTCGTCTTTTAATTCTTTAATAAAATGGACTCGAGTTCTTCGGCTTTTGGTAAACTTCCGTCTTTTGACTTTTTCTTCGATAAATCTTCAGAATTGGTCTTGGACTTCCGTTCTTTTTGCACTATTGACTTCTCGACTTCATCTTTCATCTTTTTCTTCAATAAAAGCCCGTAAATGCCGTGTTTTCTCCACTTTTCACAATTACGTCCTAAATCACAACAAAAACACAAACCACGCATAATTCCGACATAAAAAGACATAAAATACACGTTTTGGCTCGGTTATTATTGTAATTAAGTGGTAAAAAGGATGGGTGTTTACACACCTATCAATTCCCTTATACACAAATCATTTAACTAAACTCCTGTTTAGGGGTAAATGTTTGTGTATACCTCAAGACAACCTAAGAGGGATTGAGGAAACCGTTAAACCATGACTTAAAATTTAAAACGACAATGTTTGCTTTTCAACTAAGAAAATTTTTACCAAAGTATAACCAAAGATTTTTCGAACATTTACGAATCTCATTAATTATTCCGATAAATCAATAAAAATTGTGTTAATTAAATTCAAATTTATTTTGAACATTTTTATATAATTGGTCGAACTAAGAAATTTAAAACTTTTTACGTTTACGTTTCATAAAATTAAATATTTATTATTTAATTACTTGTAGTAATTATCGACGCTTTAAACGTCGGATTGAGCAAAACTGATAAAAACAATAGTTGAGATAGAACTAAGACTTAGAAAATGTGAAGAAAGAACTTTCGAATAAATACGGTCAGGATATTTATTCCATCTAGGAAAGTGAACGTAATTACTGACACATTATATAGGAAGGATAAAGAATCAATTAGGATGTGTTTCTTAATAATGACTGTGCAAAATAAATTGCCGAACAATATAAAAATAAACGATGCTTGTAAAAAGGATAATATAGATAATAAAAAGGGGTTCACGGCTAATGTGTACCATTAGAATTGAGAAGCCTATGGCGTTAAATGTTTTAAAGGCCACTTGTGGTTGCCTAAATATGGAGATTTTGAGATTTAGTTATGCGGGAATCTTATAAGTATAAGTATTCTATTCCTGTCATTTCTGATTAAATGTATTTTTATCTGAAGAAGTTGTACTAATGGCAAATTATGAAGGCAGACATCGCCTCATACATTAGTAAACGTCTAGCTATTGCAAAGGTCATCATCTGAATTTGATTCGATTTGGGTCATCGTCGACAGACTGACCAAATCTGCTAATATCATTCCTGTTAATGATAGATTCTTGATGAAGAAATTGACTCTTTTGTATTTAAAGGAGTTGTGTAAACATAGTGTGCCGTATCGATCATCTCTATCAAGATCATCACTTCGCATCGAATTTCTAGAGATTTGCTCAGAAGTCATTGAGAACGAACCTTTATGAGAGTACTGTTTACCACCCCAATCGAAGGGACGAGGTAAAGTAACGATACAAAATACTAGAATTCATGATTTATGTTTGAATGATTGACCTTTGGTAATAAACCGTATAATCTTTTTCCTTTGGAGAGATTATCATTGATAGTTATTGTGTTAGGATCGAGATCGAATCTTGTTAGGATCTATATATGAGAGCATTTGTAAGCAGGAGTTGGGATGAAGACACCTGACATACACCCATTGTGAGTTGGACATGTCTTTTAGGTTTAAGGTTGCCTATGATGACAAACCTAACCTTACAAAATACCCGACCCGCGAGACTTGAAATGATTGTTGAAATTAGGATCTGATTATTGACTGCCAGTAGTGGGCAGGAGGTTATGTGAATATGAAATGTAGATCTTGAAGTGCCAGATGGGTAGCGAAGTTATGCCAAAAAAAATTAACCATGGAAAAATAAATTGATGATCTGAAAGATCATGGGATATAAGTCCCCGTTGTATGGGACCATTGAGATGATGTAAAAGATTGGTTTGAAAGGCATATAAGCTGGATCTACCCTAGGACTTCAAGAGATGCGTGAATAATGTTTCGTATATCGAACTTGATAAAATGCCTATCAAGTGAAAATCTGACTATTCCTTGATAAAGTTTAGATCGGCGAAAAGTTGCATTCATCAAAAACCCGTGAACATCATGGATAGAGAATGTAAGTCAACAATAAGCCTGATCTTATTCCCGTAGTTATGTTTGATGAAACTCGTGTATTGTAATGAATTACACTTGTGAGAAAAGACCGAATGTGGCGGAAATACCCACATGGCTTTAACTTTATAAGAAGCGAGTAGTAAGATAAGATGATCTTTGAGGAAAAAGATCCTGTTTAGGGGTAAATGCTGTGACAATCCGTCAATTTATGGTTTATATTTTATTGTCAAATATTATTTAAAAACATTATTTTGATGTTATATTATGAACTCACTTATTTTTGGGAAGAAATTTGGATTTACGTCTTGAAGTAGCATCGACTACGTCTAAACCGGAAGATTCTACGTTACGTGCTTACGTTTACATACAACGTTTTTGGTGACAGTCCGACATTTTAGGAAATAAATTTATCCGTGAATATTATTTTGGAATTTTAAATTTGTGTTTGTTCATAAACTCACAAATTTACGAGAAGAGATTAGGACTTACGATTATAATTTAACGTCCTTTACGACTAAACCGAAAACCTTAGGATTTCGTATTTAGGTTTTCGAACTCCGTTTTTGATGAGACAATTTTTAATAGACTCGTTTTGTGCCGTTGATTCATAATTTATAAAAACGTTCTTCGTAAAACGACCCGAGGGCACGCAAATCGAGGAAACTAGAATCGAGGAGTAACCGTAAATAATGGGGATGAGACAAAACCACTTTTGCCCCACCCCCAATATGGGACGGCAAAACTAGCTAACAAGACACCCCATGTGTCAAAGCTTACTAAGTAAGCTAGGACACTTGTCCTAGCTACTTACAACTTAGCAAAACCATCCAAGCCAAAACCACTTCCCTCATTCTCACACATGCAAACCACACACAATTCTCTCTCTCACTCTTCTTTGTGCCGTCCAAATCCACACAAAACACCCCATTGATACAAAATTTTAACCACAAACATTTGTTATAATTAACATATGTTAATCTCCATTCAAAGAGATGAAGATTGGTGCAAGTTTTAACATCCAAGGAGAAGTTTTGTTGGTGTCCTGGGGCTGATTTTCCACAAGATGTTCATTAAGATAGGTGATCTTGAAGTTTATATTGGTATATCACAAGTTTTGCCATCCAAATCCAAGCCTTGTTCATCAACCTCATCTTTTCATCACTATGGTGGTATAAGGATCATTCTTCCTATCCTTCTTGTTATTTTGATTATGTAATCTTGTATTTTCTTTTACTTATGTATATGTATATAATGATGAATGATGATTAAAAATATTATGTGGGGATTTGGTGTTGATAGATTTGATTAAAAAGATAAGAATCTACATGAAAAAGTGTTAAAATCATGATGTAAGGACTAGGTTGTATAAAACAGTGAAGAAACTTATGATAAACTGTTAAAATGACATAGATTATTAAAGAAACAGTAAGTTATATGATTTTTACACATTTGGTGAGTTGGCCATGCAATGGAATCATTAGGATGTGTGAGATATGATCAAAACAATATTAGAGTACAAATCTGCATAGACTGTTTTGGACGATTTTTATAAAATAGTTAGAAGCTGATTCAACAGTAGCCATAGAAGAGTTAAATGGAGCACATATCATGTAGTTTATGCCATAAAAATTTGAGCTTCTATCTCCATATAGAACTCTAGATATGGCTGTTTTGGTGAACATGAAATTTAAAATCAGATTTGTATAATAAAAACTTATATAAAATAAGCACTCACTTATATATTTATAAAATATATACACATGAAAACCCACTAACAATTAAAAGTAATTATAAATAAGAATTTCATATATTATGATATAAAATAAGACATTTTTATAAATTACAAGTATCAAATATTTTCCAAGTTATACAACTATAAACATGATTTTTACGTCTTTTCGACTAGTACCGAAAGATTAACGTTTTTGTCAAATAAAACTTAGACGGTCGGAACCGTCTAATGTAAACTTTTATAAACTCACATACTGATATATAAACATATATAACAAATAAAAACCGATAAAACCCGAACTTTACAACATATAGACATTAACGGGCCAAAGTAGCCTTATTGGACTATAAACCCGACTAGTTAGTAAAACACTTATAAGTTTACTTATTGGGCTTAACCCACTTGGGCCCAACATGTAAAGTATAATACTGATAATAAAAGTATAATTGGGCTTTAAAATGTAAACAAGTTGAACTAGTGTAACTAGTCTTGAAAATTACCAACACATAAACACTATAATAAATAAGTAAAGATGTATAAACCCACTTGATCATCATCATATGTATAAAATCATCATATATATACATAATTGTTATTTTTATAAAGTCATTGGACAAGAGTCTAAGACGAGTATTATTGGTCTAGGTTTCCGTGATAGAAGCACGTACTAACCGCCTTTCCCAATCAAAGTGGGTTCATAGCCTCGCACTCTTTTAAATATTTTTATGAAATGTTTTATAAACCCGCGAGGGAGATAACATGTTAGTTTTTATAAAATACGACACAATTGTCCCGATTGTCTGTTTATTGATTTGGACCCGAATGATTGTATGACCCGATGAATGATTAAATGACCCGATAGATGAAATGAAATGGATTATTAAAGTTAGGTTATGTCACTAAAAGTCCCATTAGCATGAACTGTGAACTACCGGGATTTGGTAGACGCTTATGCATATAATAGTACTATTTGGGGACGATCACCCCAGTTCGCGCCTTGACGGTTGGTCCCCGTCGTGCCACATTGATTGGTAAGCGAATTTATGTATGAGAAGATTTACACAAGCGTGATTATTGTGACGACACGCTAATTTAGATGGGCAAATTGAGTTTCGGGCTAGCTACCTGTTGTTTGTTGTAGTAAGGTAACAATGTCATGCGGCTTATAATAATCAAAATAACGAAATACTGCTATACGCACCGAATTACGATATATTGCCTGACTAGCAATACGGGGTCTTATTATTGATATTATGTTCGTGTTTTGGTTTTATATAACCATATTCATATAATGTTTTTATTTAATCTATACAACGTTATAAAACGTATTGTATGATGTTTTTAACAACATTGGTTCGTATAATGATTTTGAAGGCGAAAGCCTATATTATGATTTTGATAAGGATTTGTATAAAATGACTTTGGCTATTTTATGGCCTATTACAACGATTTGTACAAAATGATTTTCGGTAATAATTTTATACCGATGTTATATTGATGGATTTATTAAACTCTATGAATTCACTCGGCGTTATCGCTGACCTTTTCTTTTAACATGTTTTGTCTCAGGTACTTGAAGGTAATTCTCGGGAAGACAACAAGAATTCATGGCCCACACTTAAATAACAATTTCCATTCAAATGCTTTGTAAAACCTGTATGAAATACAATGACTTGGGACCTATGTAAATTTGATATTTATTAATGGAAATGCTTTATTAATAAACAACGTGATTCTTAAGCGTTGTCTATGATGTGAGTAATGTGCTATCCCATAACACCAACGAGTCTTCCGCTGTATTGAATTGTGTAAATTTGGGGGTGTTACACGCGAGGGGGATACATGCTATTTGAAAATAAATGAACACAAGTCATGAGTAATTGTTGGACCCGAATGTTGCCTAAAGTTGAATTCATTGTATTGAGTACATTGTTGCTAAAGACCCTAAATTCATGAGCCGTTAACTATCTTCTGACTTGATGTTGTGAGTCGGGAATAGCCGCTTATTCTAATGATAGTACTATTGGGTTGACCACCCTATCTGAGTCCAGGGCATTACGTTGAGTAACCTCTGGGAAGGATAATTTACGGGAATAAGAAGGTGGTATTCTAGCAACTGATACCCTAGAGGGGCAAAGGTTTTATTCTAGTCATGTCGGCATTTGGCGTGGGTGACTATTTGGTTAAGGTCGATGTCATGAGCTTAAATACAATGTTTATTATTGCCTTGAATATTGATTGTGTGTACGACAATTCTATAAATGATTATGATTGATTTTCTTCTTGTGTTCAAATGTGATTTGATAAACCTATAGACTCGCTCAACATTATTGTTGACTCGTTTTAGCATGTATTTCAGGTAATAGGAAGTGATGGAGCATCGAGCTTTGTTGTGGAGGTTGTGGCTTGGCTTTTGGAAGAATGTTGGTCTAAAAACTATTTCTGTCCTTTACTGTTGAACAATTTATTTTATGTTGATGTACTGTATGAAACTTGTTGGTTGTTGGTCGAGATCCATGGGGACTAAACGCTTTACTCTGGTGTCGTTTTAGTACACTTATGGGATGAAATTTATGTTTTAGACTTATTTTGAAAATCTTGTTTATATTTTGTGTAAACGTCTCACTTTTGAGTCGTTCAATATATCTTGTGTGATGATGCTTGTGTCTAGCACCCAATTGTGTATTTCCGCTGCGCAATGTAAATTGGGGGTGTTAGATAACACTTGAGTGCAACCAAGTCCCATGGGACGACCTTAACTTACCAACCTAATTACACCATCTTAGAGGAGGAACGTAGGGTAAAAATGAACACTAACTAAGATTGCCAAGACGGGTGAGCACACAGCAAGAAAGGTAGTCGGAACAACTTATGTATAAAACACAAAAGAACCAAAAACTGACAAATGTGAAAAAAACTTAACTGTCATCTTTTGACTTTTTGAAGTCATTTTTCAACTCACTTTGATATTAAATATTTACGAGCTTCGAAATAGTATTTGCGGATTCACTAGCCAGCTTGGTAGCTTTGCGGTTTTCTTTCTACAACATATGTTAACTTTGTCAGTTTTGAAATTAAGTACTACATATGACTTAAAGGTCGGATTCAAGCAATACGGATGTTGTTGCTACTAATGTCAAGTTAGATTTAGGTGATTGATTCGTTTTGTTTAGTGAATGTTGATGTAAATTTCGCTTGGAGATAAATTTTTCTAAAAGTTACATGTTTGTTTTATTCACTTCATATGACTAATTTTATTAGCTTATAACATAAAGCTTATTGTAGTACTTGAATTTAAGTTTTTCAGATTGAAATCATCAAGAAACAATATAAGATGCTACTAGTAAATAAACTACTCAAAACCTTAAAGGTATTTTCCCTTTGTCATACAAACTCGAAAACATATAAAATGGTACATATACTTTTCTATGTGTCTAGATGTGAGGAAAAGTGATGTAAGGTCTGGACAATAGGTTTACATCACAATGAAAAGGTACGCATACTTCTCTATGTGTCTAAGTGTGATGAAAGAAAACATGTTCTTGACTACACAATTGTAGATCTCTCCACTGTGTGGAAGAACAGAGGAAAATTTGTTAAGCAAATTTCACTTTGTCAAGCAAGAACTTTTAACTTATAAGTCTGACCTTGAAAACTTTACACATGATAACTCTAAGAAAATTGCTCTTCATAATGAAGTTAAAAGATTAACTCTATGTAATGAAACTTTGACTGACAAAGTGGCTGAACTATAAAAGGTTATTGAAATTTGGACCTGCAGTAAAGTTACACTTGATGGGTTGATCTTTGAGCAAGTCCTTGTGGAAACCTTGGTTTCCTCGATCTTTTAGCTACTAGGAATGCATCATGTTCATATGATTAGATAATCAAAGCGGAATTAGAACACGACACATTAACAAGGTGTTTAGGCACAAAAACACATGAATTAAACAAAAGGATTGTTCATTATATTAATAACAAACAATCACTAGACGTGTATACATTTAATCCCACGTCTAGTCGACACACGCTTTTAGGTTTACATTGTGAATGAATGATATCAATAAACCTAATATCCTTGATTCCTTTTATAGTGTAAGGATTAGGGTTTACAAGAGATAATATCAAATAAACATGTAAATCTTCTATTTAAATAAACTAATACATAATATATTCTGCATACTTATCTAAATAGAAGCTTCCAAAGGCTTCTTGTCAATGTTTCTGTCAATGCTTGGATTGCATGTGACAATGCTTGAATTGCACTTGACAATGCTTGCTTCTGTCAACGCCTGATTTGTTCTTGACAACGCCTGGAATACACTTGTCAACGCTTAGACAAATGCCTTCATGTTTTCTTCGTTTTTGAGTTTCTGCCACATCAACTTTTTGACCCAACAATCTTCCCCTAGTTGATGTCGGCAAAACTCTTTGATCTAAAAGAACACCAAAAACCCTAATTTTCACAAAACCCTAAAAACATCATGTCTACTCCAGAAATAACCTCCTCCTCCTCCTCAAACCACAACATCAAGATTCCAGTGTTAGACCTAGGCAATTTTGAGCTGTGGAAGTTTAACTTTGAGCAATATCTGCAAATCCATGATTACACTCTCTGGGAGATTATTGAATATGGAAACATATTTAATAAAGCTCAAAAGATTGCAGATGCCATTGCTACAAGATCAGCTGTTCAAGGATGCTCTGAAGCAGATAAGAAAGAAAAACCTGAAGATGGTAGAGCTGTGTCTGCTGAGGACATAGCAAAGAGAAAGGTTGATATGAAAACCCTAAGCATTCTGAAACTCTCTTTGGGACAAGAAAATCAGCATAAGTACAGAGGCTATGAGTCTGCAAAAGACCTTTGGGCAGCCCTTGAAGTTGCCTATGGTGGTAATGCTGATACTGTGGAAGAGAAAAAGAAGCAACTCTTACATGAGTATGCTGTTTTTAAGGTTCAATCTAATGAGAAGCTAAGTAGTGTGAGAAGCAGACTTCTTGACATTACAAGCAAGTTGTCCTTCATGAGGACAGTAATTGGTGATGTTGACATTATTGCCACTTTTCTTAAAAGCCTTAGTGATGCATGGAAGATTGAGGCAAGATCTATAATTGCCAACAACATTCACAAAAGTTATACTTTTGATGATGTTTACAACAAACTGAGGCTGTTGGAGAATGAAACTCTTTTGGATCATGAAAGTAAGTCTACCAATGGTAACATGGCCTTCTTCTCACATAGTGAAGGTCAATTTGATCAGAAGAATTCATACATGCACCCAGTTACTGGATCAACATGTGTCAACGTTGGATCATATCCTGTCAACGCCTCACATTCAGACGCTGACACATACAAAATTGACTCTCCAAGAGTTAAACCTGCTGGTATGGATCTGGATACTGTGTGTGCATACATTGCTTCATTGCCCAATGGTTCAGTGATTACTTATGAGGACCTTGAGCAAATAAGTGATGAGCATTTGGAGGAGATGGATATTAAGTGGAACATGGCTCTTGCAAGTATAAGAGCAAACAGATGGAATACAAGATTCAAGAAGAAAATGACTTTTAATGCTAAGGACACTACTGGATTTGATAAATCCAAGGTTGAGTGTTACAATTGTCATCGTATGGGGCACTTTGTGAGAGAATGCAGATCTCCAAGAAGATCTGATGCTGGAAAACCCTCAAGCCAACTTGTTAAGGCTCAGGATCCTAAGGCCATGGTGGCAATGCAAGAAATTGATGGTGTTGGATGGGACTGGAGCTATTTGGCTAAGGATGAGGAAGAGGATAAAGCATTGGTTGTTGAGATAGAAGAAGAAGAGCATGTTCACTATGCTCTCATGGTACACTCCTCATCTTCATCAGACAATAAGGTATATGATGATGCTTTTTGTAGTAAGGGTTGTTGTTTAAATACTGAAAGACTTAACAAAGAGGTTTTAAGACTGTTATCAGATGTGAGTAATGAGAGATGCAGGTTGTCTAACTATCAACTTGCTCTTACTCAAACTGAAAAGACTGTAGCTGAGTATAAGAAAATGGAGCTTGACCTAAAAGATAAAATCAATATCTTAAAACATGATTTAAATGCTAGTACTGATATTAGAAATATCATGGAGAGGGTCAATGCTTAACTACAGGTTAAGTTAGATGAGGCTATCAAGAATAAGGATAATGTAGACCTTAAAATTCAGAGATTTGATAAGGCCTCACAAACCCTAGGAGAATGTGTTAGTAAACAAAGGGATTCTAGGGACATGACTGGGATTGGGATGAAAGAGTATGCTGGTGTTCCACCACCAGCTGGGGACTTCTATGGTGTCCAAAGAAAGGACTTATCTTGGACTGGTTTACCAGAACTTCAAGAAGAGGAATTTATTCCTCCACCAAGAGTCCTTACCCTAGTAGAAGAATATAGGCAAAAGTTGACTAATTTGGACCAATGGAAGAAAGCCAACCCTACCTTGTTTGTCAAGGGTGGCATGCTTTGTGATAGCCCAAATGAGTCTACCCCTATCAAAGTAACAAACCCAATCACTGGCAAGACTGTTGACCTTGGCTCAAACGCTGTTAGAAAACCTAGCATTAAATATGCAGAAATGTATAGAAATACTAGGTCACCAAAAAGCCAAGTTAGTGATGATGGAACACGTTTCTTTTCTTCTAGACCTAGAGTTATGTCTAGAAAAGCCTGTTATACTTGTGGTAGATTTTCACATTTAGCCTATAAGTGTGTCAATGCTTCCAAGGTCAACGCTGACAAAAGGTCAAACACTGTCAGACCCAAAATTTTTGTGGAGCAAAGTCCACAAGTTGTTAGACCAGCCCCATTCTTTACTAAAGGGTCTAACACTTATGGACAAAGACCTTTTCAGAAGACCAATACATGGTCTAATAGGCAATGGGTTCCTGTAGCAAACCCTAGGTTTAACGCTGATAAGGGTAATTTCAACGTTGACAAGACCAAATCAAACGCTGACAGAAACGTTGCCAGACCAAATAATGGTAAATATTTGCAACCACATGGAAAGGGGTCTAAAGCTTCTTGTAACTTGACATGGAGACCTAAGCAAGATCAAAACTCTAACTCTAATGTGATTTCTATGACCTGTAACAGATTTAATTACATTTCTAAGGTCATCACAAAACCAATTGGGGTTAACTGGGTGTTTCATCCAAAAAGGGATGAACAAGAGGTTGTTATAAGAACTAAGTTTGTTCTTGTTGAACAACCAGATGAATCCAAGTCTGCTCAGGCTTGGGTTCCCAAAGAAAACTAATTTGTTTTCTTTATGTACAGGGCATTCAAAAGCAGGTAAATGATTATGGATATTGGGATAGTGGATGCTTTAGGCACATGACTGGGAAGGAAGATTATCTCACAAACTTCACTCCCATTAAGGATGGTGATAAAGTTTACTTTGGAGGCGGATATGGAACTATCACAGGCAAAGGAACTCTTCTCACCAACAATTTGCGTTTTGAAAACGTGTTTCTGGTAAAAGAACTTGACTATAATATTTTTAGTGTATCACAAGTTTGTGATAACAAAAATAAGGTTCTTTTTACTGATACTGAATGCTTGGTGTTGAGCAAGGATTTTAAATTACCAGATGAGAAATTCATTGATTATAGGACACCTAGGCGTAAGGACATTTATAATGTGAATCTTAATTGAATTAGGATGATTAATAACATGTCATGTTTTTATGCTAAAGCTTTAGTTGATGAGAGTAATCTATGGCACAGGAGACTAGGGCACATTAACTTTAAAAATATAAACAGGCTTGTGAGACATGGCTTGGTTGATGGTTTGCCTGAAAAGGCTTTCCACAATGACCACTCTTGTGTTGCATGCCTTAAAGGCAAACATCACAAGGTCTTATTTAAGTCTAAACAGGTGCACTCTAGTTCTAAACCTCTTCACTTACTGCATATGGACCTGTTTGGTCCAACTAATATAGAGAGTTTGAATGGTAAATCTTACTGCTTTGTCATCACTGATAACTTTTCTAGGTTTACTTGGACTTTCTTCTTAGCCATGAAAAGTGACACTGCTGATACTTTAATTAACTTTATTAACCAAATAGAAAAGAAAACTGGTAATGAAGTTAAGATGCATAGAAGTGATAATGGTGGTGAGTTTAGAAATAAGCTATTGGATGATTTTTGTGCCAAGAAAGGGATTACTAGACAGTTTAATATTGCCAGAACCCCACAGCAAAATGGAGTTGCTGAGAGAAAGAATAGAACCCTAATTGAAGCAGCCAGGACTATGTTGGCTGATGCTCACTTTCCCATTGCATTTTGGGTTGAGGCTGTGAATACAACTTGTTATGTTCAGAATAGAGCATTAGTCAACAAGATACATAACAAAACACCTTATGAGTTACTTTGGGGAAGGAAACCTAACATTGGTTTTCTTAAACCTTTTGGTTGTCATGTAGTTATGTTGGATACTAGTGATGCCTTAGGTAAATTTAGTGCTAAAGGTGATGAAGGCTACTTCATGGGTTATTCAGTGCAGAGCAATGGATATAGGGTTTACCTTAAAAAGAAAAAATGTATACTTGAAAAAGTACATGTTAGGTTTTTAGAGAGTAAACCTAGTGATCCTGAAAGTGGTCCAAATTGGTTGTTTGACTTGGAACCTCTATCTAGGACTTTGAATTATATGCATGTTACTAATCCAGACATTGTGAAGGTAACTTCAAATGTTGTGGAAGAACCAGTTGTTGATGTTTCAGGTACACAGGTTAATGAAGAGGTTGGATCACAAGCAGACAAGTCATCTCCCATACTTGAGTATGTTACTATTCCCATATGGACAGATGCTTTTGCTGCTGCTGCTGCTGGAAAGGAAAATGGTGGTCCCCAAGTATCACCAGTTAACAACATGCATGGTTCTTCAGGCGCTGACAAAGGAAAATCTGGCGCTGACAAGACAAATTCAGGCGTTGATGGCTCAAACGTTGACAACACCATTTCAGGCGTTGATGGATCCAACGCTGACAACCTTGGTTCCGGCGTTGACAACTCTTTTGACCATATTTTTTCTTCCAATTTTGAACAAGGTGAACCTTCAAGCAGAAAAATGAAGAGGTTCATGCAGATATTGATGGAAGAGAGTCTGAAGAAGATATAGGTAACTTGGATGATGAGATTGAATACAACAGACTTTTTGAGTGAGGAGTTCTTACTTCTACAATGAAGGATCACCCCTCTTCTCTAATTATTGGAGATGTGATGTCTCCTGTTCAGACTAGAAGATCTCATCAGAATCTTGGAGGATTTATTGCCAATATACACAAGAAGGTTGATACCCCTCTTGTTCAAGCATGTTTGTATGCCTGTTTTCTGTCACAACAGGAACCCAAGAAGATTTTTGATGCTCTCAAAGAACCAAGTTGGGTGGAAGCAATGCAGGATGAGCTTCACCAATTTGCTATTCAGGATGTTTGGGAGTTGGTTGATTGTCCCAGATATGTCAGACCTATTGGGACAAGGTGGGTTCTTAGAAACAAGAAAGATGAAAGAGGCATTGTGGTCAGAAACAAGGCACGTTTAGTGGCTCAAGGATATACACAAGAGGAAGGGATAGACTATGAGGAGGTCTTTGCACCAGTTGCAAGGATTGAGGCTATAAGGATATTTCTAGCCTATGCTTCCTGTATGGGCTTTACTGTCTATCAAATGGATGTGAAAAGTGCTTTCCTTTATGGCACAATTGTTGAGGAGGTATATGTCATGCAGCCTCCTGGTTTTGAAGATCCAGAGCATCCAGACAAGGTGTATAGAGTCAAGAAAGCTATGTATGGAATTCATCAAGCCCCAAGAGCATGGTATGGCACATTGTCCACCTATCTGGTGGAAAATGGATTCAAAAGGGGCACCATAGACCAGACTTTATTTACAAAGAAGACTGGTAAGGATGTCTTACTTGTTTAGGTTTATGTGGATGATATCATCTTTGGCTCTACAAACCCAAAGATGAGTGAAGACTTTTCCAAGCTTATGACAGACAAATTCAAGATGAGTGCAATGGGGGAGATGAACTTCTTTCTAGGGTTACAAGTTCAGCAGAAAGAAGATGGTATCTTCATCTCTCAGGATAAATATGTAGCAGAAATCTTGAAGAAGTTTGGCTTTTCTCCACATGAAAAATAGGCTAGTACTCCTATGGATAGAGAACACCCTTGGGAAAAGTTGGAGATGGAAAAGATGTGGATGTCAGGCACTATAGATCAATGATTGGTTCATTGATGTATCTCACAGCCTCCAGACCTGACATTATGTTTGCTGTGTGTGCATGTGCACGCCATCAAGTGACTCCCAAAGAATGTCACCTTCATGCTGTCAAGAGAATATTTAGGTACCTTAGATGTTATCCATATTTGGTCTTATAGTATCCAAAAGATTCCCCATTGGAGATTATTACATATTCAGACAGTGACTATGGTGGTGATAAATTTGATAGAAAATCCACAACTGGTGGATGTCAGTTTCTTGGGAGTAGGTTGATATCTTGGCAATGCAAGAAACAAACAGTGGTGGCAAATTCTACAACTGAAGTAGAGTATGTTGCTGCAGCTGCTTGTTGTGGACAAGTCTTATGGATTCAGAACCAGCTATTGGATTATGGGTATAATTTCATGCATACAAAGATTTTTGTAGACAATAACAGTACTTTATGCATTATTAAAAATCCTGTACATCATTCTAAAACAAAACACATAGAAATTAGACATCATTTTATAAGAGATTGTTTTGAAAAGGGTTTAATACAACCAGATAGGGTTGACACAGAAGAAAATGTGTCTGATTTATTAACTAAACCTTTTGATACTGGAAGGTTTCAATACTTGGTAACAAGTATTGGAATGATCAATCTCACTTAATATGTGTTTTGGGGGTCTTTTTGTAAAAGTATGTACATGATATGCATTGTTATTGGTCTTTTTGAAAAGTTAGATTTTCCACTATATTTGTCTAACGCTGACAAAGGTTATCTTAACACTGATAAATGTTATCGTGACGTTGTCAGCAACATGTTAGTTTTGTGGTTTTTGGTCTAAGCGTGTAGGCGTTGTTAGCATTATACCATTGGATACAGAGTTGCTTATGGATCCTTGGAGAATCAATTGGAGCATGTTTCAATTTATGGATGATGGTTGGAATATTTATATTCCTATCTTGACATAAATTTTTATATTCATGCATATTATTTGGCAACTTGTGTATCACAGTTTAAGGGGAGGTTTTAGGAACCTTTAGGACTTTTAGGTATTCTTATAATACTCTTATCACAATTCTAGATTGTGTCTACAGGTGAGTATGAGTTAGTTTACTAAATCATGAGGCACTGTAGCATGCAAAGTTGACATACTATGCATGTTGCCAAGACATTTTTGGCCTAGAATTGGATGTGGTATGTTGGGAGATCTGGGAATGATTTATAATGGGTTTACCTGGGAGTTTCAAGGAATTTTATGAGATAACTTAATTGTTAAGAATTTTGGTTAGCAAGGGACACTAGAGGACTGTTATGTCTATCTTGCATAAGCAAGTGTGCAACTGGACAGTGCTTGTCGCCCTATAATAATTATCAATTTATAGGTTATCTTCACTAGGATAAATTACTTTGTTAAGGTCCTTTTTCATTTTTATTACTTTTATTTTTGGACGCTGACAAATAATTTTCCAAGCGTTGTTATGACCAATTTAGACGCTGACATGGCTTTGGCAAACGTTGACAAGAATATGGCCGTTGGGAGTTGATGGGTTATTTTTGACCATTGACACTCATTGGGACCTACCCAGTTGTTATTTTTGACAAATTTTGGGGCCGTAATTTTGGGAGTAGATAACTTTTCATTAATGCACAAGATAACTTCTTTTCTTTTCAATATTTTCATCATTATATTTTGAAAATACTTGCCTTATTTTTGACCAATCACATGTGCCTATCTCTCCTATATATTTGGCTCCTATTTTTAAACAGGGTACTTCATATTCTTGTCTAACACTTTTTCTCCTATAATTCATCTTTCTCAATAATTCACAAATAGCTTTCTTCAACAATGGCACCAAAGTTTAAACCAAGTGACTTGTTATTGGGATTCAGGAGTCAGCACAACATGATTGCTTATTTGGAGGCTGATGATACTTTGTTTCCACAATACACCCAGATGGTGGCGTATTTGAATGCATCTCCGATTAGGTATGCACTTTCTCATGCTCCTCTCATCCATGTCACTCCTATTAAGCAGTTTTGGAACACTGTCAGTTCCTCAACAATTAATAATGTGACTACATTATCAGCTATTGTTCATGGGCGTACATGGATGGTTACTGAAGCCTTGGTTCGCCAGGCTTTGCATCTTGATGATGCAGATGATATAACCACCCTCCCCATCTATGAAATAGAACAAGGACTTCGGGCTTTGGGGTATCCTTTCCCTGATGAGGGTACTTTAAACAAATATCATAAACAAGAGTTTCCCCCAGCCTGGAAGTACCTCATACATGTCATCCTTCAATGTTTGAGTCCCAAATGTACTGCACACAATGAAATTAATAGATCCATTGCTAGTGCAATTGTGTGTATTACAAATGGGCAAAAGTTTAATTTTTCAAAATTGATTTTTGATGGCATGTGTAAAAACAAAGGGAATAAGATGACTTTGGCTTATCCCATATTTTTGCAAATGGTTTTTGATGTGCAAAATTACTGCACAAGGGATCATGATGATTTTTATGAGATCCCTGTGCAAAAGAAAGCTATTTTTACCAAGATGAACTCACCCCCTCACCGTGAATTACCCCTCACCCAAGCTATGCTTGCTGTTATTGCAGCAACACAATCCCAACCAGACCCACAACCACAACTTGACCCAATACCAGAACCTTTGCCTTCACCTCAACACATGGAAATTGATCAAGAACCCTTCAACGCTGACACATTAAATGTTGGCGTTGACACAAGTAATCCAAACGTTGACACCTTTCTTTCACAGACCCAAACACCCCTTAAACTTCAAACTACCACCCAATCCACATCATCTTCTACACCCCCTGAATATAGGTTGATTAAACACCCCAGGACTACTGAAGTGTTCTCCTCTAGTGGTCCTAGCCATGTAGTAGAGAGAACCACCACCACAAGTGTGGTTGGTGTTATGGATGAGGCTGGGACTATTGGTACTGGCTTAGATGCAGGCCAAGACACTCCTAACATCTTTAAGACCTCACCCATGCTCTATGACTCTACTTTGGGAGGTCAAATACCCATTCTAGAGGAGGGCAGATTGGAACCATACACATTGATGGAATTGACGGCTGTCTACATTAGCTTGCAAAAGCAAAATGCAGACTTGGTACAAACAGTCAGTACACAAGGCTTTGAACTCAGGCAATTGAGGGAGAGGATTGTTATTTTGGAAGATGCTAACACTAGGCGTGGAATGGAGGAATTTTCCAAAGGGGAGGATGAGCATATCTATGTGAGTGACAAAGGCTCACATGATGGAGAATCTTTGGGTGTTGCTGAGGCCCTCACTGAATTGAAGAAGCAACCAGGTTTTGATACATCTCTGGTCACTCCTACAAATTTGAACTTGTCTTTTACAGCTATGATGGAGCAGTTTACAAGAGGCGCTGAGACAAGTAATTTGGGCGTTGACAAGCAAAATTTGAACGCTGACACACCAAGCGCTGACAAGAGTAAATTGGGCGCTGACACAAGGAATTTGAGCGTTGACAGACCTGCAGATATGGTTGATGTATTCCAGTCATCAGCTATCATCAAAGAAGTGTCTTCACAGGTATTACCATCATCCTTACCCATCATTGATCCATTAGATAAGGGTAAAGGAATTATGGTAGAAGTAGAAGTTCCAAAGGATGCAGCACAAGTAGAGTTTGATTCAAGGTTGGCTGCACAACTTATGGAACAAGAAAGGAAGAAGGTTGGTGAATCACAATTTGTTGTCACTTCTAAGGAACAAGAAGAAAGTGATGAAGAAAGTTCAGATTCAAGTGTGATGATAATTGAACAACCAGAAAGACTTGAATATGGTGATGACTTGGCAAGAGAGAAGCTTAAAGAGTTAAAATTACAAGTAGACTTTGATATGCCAGAAGTAGTTCAGATGTACCATGCTTGGGAGAATAGGATAATGGAGAATCCAGATTTGACAATTTCAGACCAAATTTGGGAATTGAAGATTCTTCTAAGAGTTCAAAGAGACTGTAAGGTAATTCTGAAACATAAGGCTAGCAATGTTTTCTCACTGCTGAAGAGGGATAGAAGAGAGCTTTACTACA
Organism: Glebionis coronaria; assembly: GCA_025667525.1. Classification (NCBI taxonomy): domain Eukaryota; kingdom Viridiplantae; phylum Streptophyta; class Magnoliopsida; order Asterales; family Asteraceae; genus Glebionis; species Glebionis coronaria. The sequence continues at coordinate 607,387,198 of CM046876.1, read as the reverse complement.
TGTTACTCAGATGTCATGGAACTGGATGGACCTTCAAGAAATTGCAGGGATTATCCTTTCAAGAATTATAGTACAAGGCTTTCCCATTTGGGCAAAAGTGCAGGAAATTAACACTCTTAGACTTCTTTCAGATGAGAGGAAAGAAGAGCTTGCAGAAGAGATGGAGATTCAGAAGGCAATGATTGTTCCAAGGCCTTTGAAGAAGGGAGTTCCACTTGAGTTTCCTAAAGATCTAAATAAAGTGGTTCCCAGTGAAGCTGTTCTTAGAAGGAGCATTAAGCTCTCACCCATGGAAGCTTCAGATATGGTACAAGTGTTACCTCTTGATGCCAGAAACCCTATCATTAGCTATGAAGAAGATGCAAGTGGTTTTTGGAAGATTGGCAGATATGGGAAAGAGGTACACACATTTACTACTCTTATGTCTCTCTTTGCAAGTATGGATAGGGAAGACTTGGCAGACCTTTTGTAAAACCCGCATACTTTTACCATGAATAGTACCCTTAAGATCGTACGTACTAGATTAAAACTTTCCTTTTGTAGTATGATTACGTTTACGTGTTAGGATTTTACGTATTACGTACGTGTTAGAACACGATAAGTAATTATTACGCACGAACACGCAATAATTATTTAACAATAATTAATCACGAACATGCGATCATGAAATCATGAACGTAATTAAATCACGGACTAATATTAATTACGTATATATATTTATTACGAGCGTGAATAAATATATTAGGTCACGGTAAATATTTAACGAGTACACACAAAACGCGAACACAAATAAACACGAACGAACAATTAAACAACGAGACACGGAAAACGGTACGGGTACCCCATGTGGGGCCCCCTACCCGCTGCAACATTAAGGAGATGGGCCAAGCCCATCTCAAAACTTACTAAGAAGGGGTTATGGTAAATTTTGCTAGTCATTTTCACATTACAGTAAACTTAAACAAAAACCTAAAAGATTTTTCTCCTTCTCCTTCTTCCTCTCTTATGGCCGCCACACATAAACACCAAAAAGGGGTGTTTAGTTGATTTTGATCTTGCATCTTGTACGTGTGTTCGTGTGTGTTCATCCTCGTTAGATCCACGCATTCGGTATATTCTTTTAATCCTTTTCTTTTTTATTTGATCTGATAAAATAATTAAGAACATGATGTTTTTAAAAAAACTAATTAAAAACATAGATCAAACATGTTAATGGTTTTGGGAAAATCAAAAAGGTTGTTTTCAGGGGTGTTTGTTTGGCCGGCGCCTAAACCGAACCCCAAGGGGGTCTCGGTTTGGCTAATAAACCACCAACGAGACCATATGGTCCCGGTTTGGTGGTGTGGGTCCCACGGCAGCATCAAACCAAAGGGAACCCCGAAGTGGTTCGGGGTATGGTGTCGATTTCATGTCCGGTTCATGGTTTCTAGTCAAGATCCGGTTCACGGTGTATGTTAAGATTATTTTTTTTATAATCATATGTTAAAATTAAATTAATAAATATGACATGATTAATTTAATAAACATGACTTAGGTTATAATTTAATTATTTGAATCATGAAACTATTAATCTAAGAATTTTATATTTTCTAGACTTATAATTAATTAATTATTTAAAAACCATGATTATAATTAATTAATTAACATGACTTAGGTTATATTATTAATAAATAATAATACATGTTTTAACCTAAGTATTTAACTTTATTTAATTAAAAGCATGATATATTTAATTAAATACTTTTAACCTATAGTTTATTTAAATTACATGTAATAATTAATAAACTATACATTATATCAGTATGACTTAGAAAATAATCAGAAAAACACTTAGGCTTATATACTTAGCTTATTTAACTAGCTTATATCTAATTATGGAAACTTTCTATTTTTAGAAACTTGTTTAATTAAGGCATCTAATCTATTTATGGAAACTTTCTATTTTTAGAAACTTATTTAGTTAAGGCAGCTGATCTATTTATGGAAACTTTCTATTTTTAGAAACTTATCTACTTTAAGCAGTAATTCTATTTTTGGAAACTTTCTATTTTTGGAAACTTTCTATTTTTGGAAACTTTCTATTTTTCGAAACTTTCTATTTTTGGTAACTTTCTATTTTTGGAAACTTTCTATTTTTGGAAACTTTCTATTTTAGGAAACCTGCTATTTTTGGAAAGTTACTTATTATTACACAGTAAGTATAATAATACATGAAATACCAGAAATACTTAATCAGAATAGACAGAATATATGATAAACACAGTTTAAGGCTTTAAACAGTAAAACATGATATGAATATATAAAATAAGCTAAGACATGACATAAAACCAGTTATGTATTTAGTAAGCAGATACTTATTCATGTATGTATTTATGTAGCATTAGTGATACCAAAGTAGGATTCTCCTCAGTTCATCTTCTTCGTTCACTGGACATAAGGTACGGATTCCCGTCCTTTCAGTATGGACATTCTTTCCTTATTAGGATTCCCCGTATGCAGCCAAATGTTTTCCCGTAGTATAAGTTTATATGTTTGACTTGCTTATGTTTAATTTAGAATACCTATAGTCATATACATGCATGACCAGTTTCACCTAGTTATGGAGGTACCATAACCATAACATTAGAGGCACTGATGTTATGACTTCACCACGGCGGAGTGATTGCTCGTGACGTCCCTTTAGCTTTTGGCCATATTTTTATATTTATCATGTGGGGCGTATGGGTGCATCCTATGTGACAATCCGTCAATTTACGATTGATATTTTATTCTCAAATATTACTTGAAAATATTATTTTAATGTTACAATATGAACTCACTTATTTTTGGGAAGAAATTTGGATTTACGTCTTGAAGTAGCATCGACTACGTCTAAACCGGAGGATTATACGTTACGTGCTTACGTTTACATACACCGTCTTTGGTGACAGTCCGACATTTCAGAAAATAAATTTGTCCATGAATATTATTTTGGAGTTTTAAATTTGTGTTAGTTCATAAACTCACAAATTTACGAGAAGCGATTAGGACTTACGATTTTATTTTAACGTCCTTTACGACTAAACCGGAAACCTTAGGATTACGTATTTACGTTTTCGAACTCCGTTTTTGATGAGACAATTTTTATTGGATTCGTTTTGTGACGTTGATTCATAATTTATAAAAACGTTTTTCGTAAAACGACCCGAGGGCACGCAAATCGAGGAAACTAGAATCGAGGAGTACCCGTAAATAGACAAGTGGGACACGTGCCCCACCGCCATCAAAACCGGCCCAAGCAAGGACACCACATCATTTGATGTGGCACCTTTGTAACAATAATGCTACACTTGTAAGCAAAGCTTACAAGTTAAGCTTTACCACCTCAAAACAAGCTACCAAATACCACTCTTCTCATTTCTCACCATGCAAACAACTCATCCTCTCTCTCACTCTCTCTAATATGCCGTCCCATTTGCTCCACAAAAACACCATCATTGATCAAAAATCAACCATGAAATCTTATGTTATATACACATATGTTGAAGCCCTTTTGAAACCCTATTGATTGGTGGTCCTTATGACATCCAAGGAGGATTTTTCATGGAGTAGTAGGGCTGATTTTCCACAAGGAGTCTATGAAGAATGGTGGTCTTGAAGATGGTCATGGTTATCCACAAGTTTCTCCATCAATTACCATGTCCAAAATCATAACCTGCATCAACTTGGTGGTATAAAGATTGTCCGCCTCATCTTCTTGTTATTTTGATTATGTAAACATGTATTTTATTTCCTATTGTATATGTATATGATGATTATATGATGATAAAAATGTTATGTGGGGATTTGGTGTTGATAAACATGATTAAAAAGGTGAAAAACTACAAAGAACAAGGCTAAAATCTTGCTTAAAAGTGATGGCTGTATAAAACAGTAAAGAAACAGGTCATGGACTGATAAAATGATGAAGTATAATTTATCTACAGTAAGCTATGGGTCTTGTACACATGTGAGAGTTGGCCATGCAATGGAATCAAAGTAATGAGTGAGATATGATCAAAACAAGTTTAAGGTATAAATCTGAGTTCACTGTTTTGGACGATTTTTAGAAAATATTTAGAAGATGATTCAACAGTAGCTATAGAAGAGTTAAATGTAGCACATATCATTTAGTTTATGTGATAAAAATTTGAGCTTCTATCTCCATATAGAACTCAAGATATGGCAGTTTTGGTGAAAGTGAAGATAAAAATCAGATTTTTGGAAATTAAAGAATAATACTATTATATAAGCACTCAAAATTTAATAGTATAAAATATAAATTAAAACCCACTAACTTATAAAACTTATTTATATAAATATGTAAAAGGGTAAATGAATGAATAACTTATATAAATGGTAGTGAAATAATACTTATAAGTTATAAAACTATAAATATTGTTTTTACGACTTTTTCGGCTAATACCGTAAAAATTAACGTTTTTGTTAAATAAAACTTAGATGGTTGGACCCGTCTAATGAAAACTTTATAAAACTTATATACTGATATATAGACATGTATAACAAGTAAAAACCGATAAAACCCAAACTATAGGGCATACGGGCATTAACGAGCTAAGTAAACATATTGGACTAATACTTGGACTAATACTTGGACTAATGATTGGACTAAACAAGATGAACACTCATAAAAAGAACTTATTGGGCTTAACCCATTTAGGCCCAACTTGTAAAGTGTAGATACTGATAATGTAAGTATAACACGGATTAATACAAGTTAAGAACTTATAATAGGCTTATTGGACCTAAAACACGTAAATAGGTAAAACAAGAAAACTAGTATAAAAGTTATCGACACATAACACAAAAATGAGTAAATGAGGATATGTAAACCCACTTGATCATCATATATATATAATCATCATATGTATACATAATTGGTATTTTTATAAAGTCATTGGACATAAGTCTAAGACGAGTATTGTTTGTCTAGGTTTCCATGATTGAAGCACGTACCGTACATCCAAATCGCCGATAACCGCCTTCCCACATCAACGTGAGTTCATAGCCTCGCACTCTTTATGAAATATTTTATAAACCCGCGAGGGAGATAACATGTTAGTTTTTATAAAATAGGACACATTTGTCCCGATTGTTTGTTTATTGATTTGGACCCGAATGATTGTATGACCCGATGAATGATTAAATGACCCGATAGATGAAATAAAATGGATTATTAAAGTTAGGTTATGTCACTAAAAGTCCCATTAGCATGAATTGTGAACTACCGGGATTTGGTAGACGCTTATGCATATAATAGTACTATTTGGGGACGATCACCCCAGTTCGCGCCTTGACGGTTGATCCCCGTCGTGCCACATTGATTGGTAAGCGAATTTATGTATGAGAAGATTTCCATAGCGTGACCTTTGTGACGACACGCTACTTTAGATGGGCAAAATTGGTATCGGGTTAGCTACCCGTTTTGGTTTTAGTAAGGTAACAATGTCATGCGGCTTATAATAATCCAATCACCGAAATATTACTAGACGCTCCAAATTACGATGTATTGCCTGACTAGCAATACAGGGTCATACTATTGATAGTATGTTTGTGTTTTGGTTTTTATAACCATATTCATGTAACGGTTTTATTTGATTTTATACGACGTCATAAGACGTATTGTATGACGTTTTTACGTCATAATACGTTGCAAAACGTATTGTATGGTGTTTTTAACGACAATGATTCGTATAATGATTTTTAAGGCAAATGCCTATAATATGATTTTCGATAAGGATTTGTATAAAATGACTTTGGCTATTTTATGGCCTATTAAAATTATTTGTACAAAATGATTTCAGTAATAATTTTATACTGATATTATATTGATGGATTTTATCAAACTCTATGAATTCACTCGGCGTTATCGCTGACCTTTTCTTTTAACATGTTTTATCTCAGGTACTTGAAGGTAATTCTCGGGAAGACGACAAGAATTCATGGCCCGCACTTAAACAATATTTTCCATTCAAATACTTTGTAAAACTTTGTATGAAATATAATGACTTGGGACCGATGTAACTTTGATATTTATGAATGGAAATGATTTATTATTAAACGACGCGATTTCTATGCGTTGTCTATGATGTGAGTAATGTGCTATCCCGTAACACCAACGAGTCTTCCGCTGTATTGAGTTGTATAAATTTTGGGGTGTTACAGTTTGGTACCAGAGCTCTCGTTATAGAGAACGAAAGATTTTTAAAACCAAGAGTTTTGAATAAAACATTTCAAAATCTTTTTAACTATAAACATTTTTCTAAAAATGTCTAAAAATCTTTTGACTATAACGGTGCCGAAGAATTCCCGAGTTACCGACAAGGCCAAGACTGAGAAGTGTTATTTTAATATATATATATAACTTGGATTATATATATATATATATATATATATATATATATATGATGTAATTTTATTACATGATTGTTTGATGATTATTTTGATTTTTATACGAGGTATTTATACGACGTAGATTGTCACAAGAAACCCTAACTCCCCTAGTAAATTAATCGAAGCTATTCTCGTAGGAATTCTAGCTATCCTAGATCTAAACCAAGTTGTGGATATTTATGATCCCGACAAATGGTTGATATTCGTAGAAATGTAGATATTAGTTGATTGTGATATTGAAAAAGAATTGGCGAGATTAAATCTGATATCGATATCATGACGATCTTTCTTTATAGAGTGGAGTTTGACAAAACGTTATCACCTGGAAAGATGTCATCTGATTCGTTGTCATCCAATTCTTAAATTTGAAATCGAAAGGGTGAATGTTGCACTTGAGGCTGTCATTGGAACCATTACCCAAAAGCCTCATGCCACTAATACCTTTCCGAGAAATCTGATTGAATGTGTGAGTCATCTCATGCTAGTGACTCATTTGATAATTGTTGTTGTAAGAGCTGTAGGATTGGAATTAAGTGTTATTCATAATGAGCTTATATTGCCCTTTTAAGGCCTAAGAATAAAGATTGAAAGTATTGGAGAATGAAGTAGGATATCGAATTGAGTATAAAAGTGGTTGAAATTTGAATAAAGTAAAATTTAACCCGTATGGAATATAAAATTGTTAAGAGGAAGTCATTAAGTTCTGTGATTGAATTATAAGGTTTTAAATGATTGTTGATTCGTGTTAAGGGTTGTTCCTAGGCCATTGTCCACTAACAAAGATGCCCAGTGTCCAAGAAATAAATTGAAGAGATCTTCTTCTGAATTGGGACCGATGGATCTTCTGGGACAGATGGGACACCTAATGACTCTTGTAGATTAGTATTCATTGAGGTATCTTTTAAAAATTATCCCTAACTTAACTGAGACATCAGTTGGTAGGATGAGATATTGGAATTGTATGACATAGTGACACATAATGTGTTACGGTACAATTCGACTTGTTTGTGATTAATGAAAAGACTAACTTTGATTGCTAAATTCTACATGTATCGATGTTATCTATCTGTTTTTGCTTCTTCCTAATGTTCGAATTAGTGATGCAACCATTGAACAAGTACTCATCTTAATTTGAGTTACGTTGTGAATCATTCTTCGTGAGTGCCATCGAGGTCATGAACCTCATGATTAATTGGCTAAGCTCATTTCCTATCATATCGTAGTTAATTCTTGGTGAACAAGCTTTCATCACTCTTTTGCAGATCACTCATTGTTTTTATAAGATAAAACAGTATCCTTTGAGAAAGTTGAATTTTCATCACTATATGGATTATTCAAAGTGAGACTTATAAATAATCATTATTGAGATAAAGTTGTTTATAAAACACTTTGGAAAACTTAATTGTTTTCATAACAAGGAAAATCTTTGTAAAAAATGGCCAAAACTCATGAAAGCCTTGATTCTCCTCCATTTTCCCCAATTGCTTTCAATCCCAACTCACCCAAGAACACTTTCAATCCAAATTCACCCAAGAACACTCTTAATCACATTTCTCCTACCAAGAATATTGATTGTGGAACATCTTTTCTTCCACCACCACCCTTTAGTGTTCTTCCTCTTTCTCATGATAATGTCATGCACCATGGGACATATTGTCATTGTTGTCAATATCAACATCTTGCTATGGCACACATCTATGAGGAGTTGAGCTACATCAAGAGTCTCTTAATCAAGCCTCCTTTTCACTTTGATTATGAGATCTCCACCAAGCCACCACCACCACCTTCCGCCACTCCCTTGTCTTTCATATAAGCATTGGTTACTTATCCACAAGACACCTTATTCAAGCAAATCTTAGAATTCTAGATTAACTAGGATTAGATTAATGCTTTTGGCTTGTTTCCTCTTTCATACATCTTTGTATGATTCTTTTTATTTTATATGACTTCACTTGGATCTTAGTCTTTGTGTATTCTTCTCTTTTTATATGACCTATAGCTATCTCTTGTTGGTTGTCTCTTTTGTTCAACTAACCCTTCTATGTAGCTTGTCACCATATCTCGATTCCTCGGTGCCCCAAGCAAGGGGAAGTAAGCACCAAGGGGGAGTCTTTGCAAAGTCCGTCTCTTCAACACCGACTTGTGCAACCTTTTTGCTTCGACAAAGGGGGAGAAATGAATAAACTCGTCTTCGAAAATCTTATTTTTGTGTGATTGAGTTTATGTATTGTGGGAATCAAAAAGGGGGAGATTGTTAATGCAATAATGCCTAAAAACGTTACTTGCATTTTTCGGTCTCGTTTAGTTTTGATTACAACAATATGTTAAAACAAGCATTTACGAAAATAACGAAAAACGAATTCTTGAGTTCAAGTATTTTTCATTTTACCCATTTTCACTTAAGGTATGAATAAACAAGTACTAACCTTAATCAAGTGATCAAGTGATTAAGTCTTTTCTTAAAACTCACCTTTTATTAAGTGTGACAAGTTTTTAATTAAACTTTCTTTTTAAGAAAATGTTTTATTAAATTAAATATTTGAAAATTTAAAATGGCATATTCTTTTTTGATTTGGAATATTCTTTAGACCTCCACCACTAAAGGACAAAAAGGGAGCGGAGTCTACTCTGGCGGTTCCCTAGTGCCTAGACGGTTCCTTATCGATAAGGTACCGCCGGCTGAGATAAGGAATCGCGAGCAGATATAGCCGTTGGCCCTTTGTCCTATAAATAGTGGACCTTTCTCAGATTTTCTCTTCACCTCTTTTGCACATAAATTTCCAAATTCAAACATACTTCTTAAATCACTCAAATCCTTCATCATTTGATTGATTACTACTTGTTTAGAAGTGAATCTATCCCATCCATCCCTTCATCTTCAAGTTCAAAGAGAAGAACACTATCCTTGAGAAGTGTTGAGTCCGCCACCAAAGATCCTTTGAAGATCAAATCTTATACATTTGTTGTTGTGTCATAGTTGTGAAGATCCAAGTGGTTGTGTCTATTTGGGAGTTGTGTATGTACAAGTATAGTTGTGTAGATTGGTTCTAGTTATGACTAGGGCTCGACTTTTAGCTTAGAGTCGGAAATTGGTTAAGCAACGTGTACGGTTTTCTCCACCATAAGGAGCTTGTTGTGTAGTGAACTCTCGAGTAAGGAGTACTCGAGGAGTGGAGTAGGAACGATGAGTGAGCTTCGTTGCCGAACCACTATAAATCATTGGTGTTTGGTTTGATCTTTCTTTACCGTTAACTCTTTACATTCTTTATTCTTTGTGCATATATATTAGTTAGTATTAGTTTAGTTACACTATCATTGTTCATATTGTGCATAAGAAGATTTCACATATTTCCTTAAGTCTAAGGTTTTGAGAAAAAGGATTTTTTGAAAACCATCTTTTAACAAGTAAATATAAGAAACTATTCAACCCCCCCTTCTAGTTTCTACAGTAAGGAACAATCTCCTGATAGTGTTTGCTCGTTTAATAACGTAAGGAAGATCGGGGAGAAAATAGGTGTTCTGTGGGATGAAATGGAGGGACCTATAGACGGATCACTAGGATGTAATGGTCCATGTTAATGCAATAATGTCTAAAAACGTTACTTGCATTTTTTGGTGTCGCTTATTTTTAATTACGACAATATGTAAAAACACGCATTTACGAAAACAACGAAAAACGAATTCTTGAGTTCAAGTATTTTTCATTTTACCCATTTTCACTTTAAGGTATGAATAAACAAGTACTAACCTTAATCAAGTGATCAAGTGATTTAATCTTTTCTTAAAACTCACTTTTTATTAAGTGTGACAAGTTTTTTATTAAACTTTCTTTTTAAGAAAATGTTTTATTAAATTAAATATTTGAAAATTTGAAAATGGCATATTCTTTTTTTGATTTGGAATATTCTTTCAGGATATTTTATAATCAGATAAGACCTCCACCACTAAAGGACAAAAAGGGAGCGGAGTTTACTCCAGCGGTTCCCTAGTGCCTATGCGGTTCCTTATCGATAAGGAACCGCCGGCTGAGATAAGGAACCGCGGGCAGATATAGTCGTTGGCCCTTTGTCCTATAAATAGTGGACCATTCTCAGATTTTCTCTTCACCTCTTTTGCACATATATTTCAAGATTCAAACATACTTCTTAAATCACTCATCATTTGATTGATTACTACTTTTTTAGAAGTGAATCTATCTCATCCATCATTTTCTCTCTAAGTGCAAAGAGAAGAACACTATCCTTGTGAAGTGTTGAGTCCACCACCAAAGATCCTTTGAAGATCAAATCTTATACATTTGTTGTTGTGTCATAGTTGTGAAGATCCAAGTAGTTGTGTATGTTTGGAAGTTGTGTATGTACTAAGTAAAGTTGTGTAGATTGGTCCTAGCTCCGATTAGGGCTCGACTTTTAGCTTAGAGTCGGAAATTGGTTAAGCAACGTGTACGGTTTTCTCCACCATAAGGAGCTTGTTGTGTAGTGAACTCTCGAGTAAGGAGTACTCGAGGAGTGGAGTAGGAACGAGGAGTGAGCTTCGTTGCCGAACCACTATAAATCCTTGGTGTTTGGTTTGATCTTTCTTTACCCTTAACTCTTTACATTCTTTATTCTTTGTGCACATACATTAGTTAGTATTAGTTTAGTTACACTATCATTGTTCATGTTGTGCATAAGAAGATTTCACATATTTCCTCAAGTCTAATTTTTTGAAAAAGGATTTTTTTTAAAACCATCTTTTAACAAGTAAATATAAGAAACTATTCACCCCCCCCCCCCCTTCTAGTTTCTACAATTGGTATCAGAGCGAGGTTGCTCAAGAATTTTTAAAGTATATTGTATTTTAAAACTTGAATCGATCTATGGATTCCAACAAGTACCTAGAAGGGCAACCTATGCAAAGACCACCACTTTTTGAAACCGATAGTTTTATTAATTGGAAAAATAGATTTGAGACTTATGTGAAATCAAAAGATTTAGATCTTTGGCACGTTATTACCATGGCGATTTTTTACCTTATCAATTTAATGAAGTTTCTAAAACAAAAGAATTGGTCACTTTTGACAAAGCTAATGACGATACTAGAAAGAAACTTTCGAAAAATAATGAGGCTAAAATGGTGATTTATAATGCTTTACCTAAGAAAGGGTATGAAAGAATTTTTATGTGTGAAACCGCTAAAGATATTTGGAACACTCTTTTAGTAACCCACCAAGGTAATAGCCAAGTCAAAGAAAGCAAAATCGATCTTCTTGTCCAACAATATGAACAATTTGTCATCTTAGAAGATGAAACTATTGATAGTGCTTTTGCTAGATTTAACACTATTATTACTAGTCTAAAAGCACTTTATGAAGGTTTTTCTAGCAAGAACAATGTTAGGAAGTTTCTAAGGGCCTTACATCCGAAGTGGAGAGCAAAAGTCACGGCGATTGAAGAATCGAAAGATCTCTCAACTTTATCACTCGATGAACTCATAGGCAACTTGAAGGTTCATGAGATGATAATTTTGAAGGACTCAGAATTGGTAAAAACCAAGAGTGAAAGGAAGTATCTTGCACTCAAATCTAAGAAGGCACAAAGCGACCGTGATAGTTCCTCGTATAGCGATGACGAGGAGTATGCATTGGCGGTGAGAGATTTCAAAAAGTTCTTCAAAAGACGAGGTCAACAAGTGAGGCAACCCAACAATGACAAGAAACCATTCTCAAAGAATCGATTTGCCAAGAACGAAAAAGGTGATAGGAATTGCTTTAGATGTGGTGATCCAAATCATTTCATTAGTGATTGTCCAAAGCCTTTTCGCGATAAGAAACACACGGCGTTCGTTAGTGGTTCTTGGAGCGATAGCGGTGAAGATGTTGATGACAATCCCAAAGAGGATAAATGTCTTATGGCTCATACTTCTAAAGAGGTACATTCTGAAACCGAATATTATAGCAATGATAGCTCCACCTTAGATGATATTGAATTAGAAGGCCAATATGATAATTTACACAAACTTAGCCTTAAATTCATAGAAAAGAACAAAACCTTAAAATCAACCAAAACTAAGCTTGAAAATGAGATCAATGAACTTAGGGAGAAATTAGCCAAGCTTGAGAAAAATAAAGAAGTTGATTTAGGTTGCTTAAGCTGTGAGAAACTTAGATTAGAGAATGAAGATCTCAAGAGCACCTCCATTAAATTAGAAAAGTTCATGAAAGGTACTAGTGCTCTTGATGATATGTTAAACAAACAAATTCATTCTAAGGAAAGACTTGGTGTAGGTTTTAACTCAAATGAAGCATCAACTAGTGAACCTAAACAAGTTAGATTTTCAGAAAAACCGTCTGTTGTACGCGGTCCCAGATTGTATGGGGCGGTTCCTTATCACTATGGAACCGCCACCCTAGATAAGGAACCGCGGCCAGAAAGAGGTTTTGCTGAAAATCCTGAACTTTCTAAAAAGTCAAATTTAGATGAACAACCAAAGCATCTTATTGTTAACAAGGTCAAATTACCCATACTTGACGACAATGCCGTTGATAACTTCTATAAGCCCTTGAGTAAACCTCTAATGGGAAATAGAAGTTTATCAAGACCATCCACTACTCCACCAAGAGTACGGAATGAGTCTAGGCCTAGAAGTAGAACGACAACACCTAGAAGAGATAGTCAAAATAATTCACGACCTAGAAGTAAAACTCCAACACCTAGAAGGAATGACCACAACTCTAAACCAAGATCAAATACACCTAGGAGAAATAATGAACAACAAAATGGTTATATGAATTATTATCCTCCTCTATTTTATTCCCTATGGGGAACCCCTCCTCCATTCATGCATCCTAACCAAATGCAAGGGATGTTTGGAACTAACAATTTTGGACCCATGAGATATTGGGGACCAAATGTTTGATTGTGGGTGTTGTTACCTAGATATTCTTGGGAATTGATTTAGAACCCGACGAGTGGATTAAGGATAGTGGTTGTTCTAAACACATGACGGGTAATCGAAGTTTGTTCTCGCGCTACAAGCATATGATGGAGGTAACATCACATTCGCTAGTAGTCTACGTGGTAATATCATTGGCAAAGGTACGGTTTCTCTTGACTCCATGACCATTGAAAATGTTGAGCACGTAGATAATTTAGGGTTTAACCTTTTAAGTATAGGTCAAATTTGTGACAATAAGTGTAAGGTCATCATTTCAGAACATGACAGTGAAATCATAAAAGATGTAAAGGTCATTGGAAAAGGTGTTAGAAAGCATGGGCTTTATGTCATGAAGGTTAATAAGAAGTCAAAAGACAAAATATGTCTTGCGACTATAGATGATAGTTCTACTATTTGGCATAGGAGATTAGGTCACGCTAATATGCGTTTAATTCAATCTTTAGTCTCTAAGGAGTTGGTAAGACACCTCCCCAAGATGAAGTTTGATAGTCACTTTTGTGATGCTTGCAAAGTTGGAAAGCAATTTCACTCAAGTCACAAAGCCAAGAATTTAGTTTCAACCTCTCGGTGCTTAGAGCTCCTACATATGGATCTCTTTGGACCTTCCGCCATACGGAGTTATGGAGGTAACCTTTATACCCTAGTTATAGTTGACGACTATTCTAGATTCACTTGGACTAGATTTTAGGCATCTAAGAATGAAGCTTTCGATCATTTTGAAATCTTTAGTCGAAGAATTCAAAATCAACTACGATGTCTAATTGTCTCTATTAGGACGGATCATGGTAGGGAATTTGATAATGAAGTGCAATTTGGTGCCATTTGTGAAGCTCATGGTATTACCCATAACTTCTCGGCTCCTCGCACTCCATAATCAAATGGGGTAGTTGAAAGGAAGAATAGGACCATCCAAGAGATGAGTAGGACGATGTTAAACGAGCAATCTTTGCCTCAAAAGTTTTGGTTCAATGCCGTGGACACATCGACTTATATTCTCAACCGAATTCTTATTCGACCTTTCCTAGGAAAGACCCCCTATGAGATTCTTAAAGGTAAGAAACCCTCATTGGAATACTTTAGGGTGTTTGGAAGCAAGTGCTTTATCCTCAACACCAAAGACTACCTTACCAAGTTCGACCCAAAGTCTTACGAATGTATCCTTTTAGGTTATTCCCAAAATAGCAAATCCTACATAGTCCTTAATAGAACCTCGGACGTAATTGAAGAATCACTTAACGTGACTTTTGATGAAACCCCTCCTTTACTCAAGACACCACCATTGGTTGATGATGACTTGGATGAAATAGAAGTAGTTAAAGCCAAATAGGTTAGAAAAATAGGAGTTGAAGACCTTAGTGTTGAAAAGGAAGTAAACATTAAGGAGTCTAAGGATCATATTCTCAATAATATCATTGGTGACTTAAATCAAAGGACCTTAAGATCTCAAGTCCAAAACCAAAGCAACTTCTTTTATTTCGTCTCCTTGATTGAACCAAATAATGTTAAAGAAGCTTTGACGGATGAGAGTTGGGTCATTGCGATGCAAGAAGAATTGAATCAATTCGTTGCTAATGTTGTTTGGGAACTTGTTCCTCCACCTAGAAGTTCTACTATTATAGGAACCAAATGGGTCTATAAGAATAAGTTAGATGAGAATGGTGTTGCGTCTCGTAATAAGGCTAGACTTGTAGGTCAAGGCTATAATCAACAAGAAGGGATTGATTATGACGAGACATATGCACCGGTAGCAAGATTAGAATCTATTAGAATCCTTTTAGCCTACGCTTGTGCCTTAGACTTTAAGCTTCAACAAATGGAAGTAAAGAGTGCGTTTCTTAATGGTTTGATCAATGAGGAGGTATATGTGGCTCAACCTCCCGACTTCATTGATTTTGAGAAACCGGATCATGTTTACAAGCTTAAGAAGGCACTTTATGGTCTTAAACAAGCACCCAAAGCTTGGTATGATAGAATTAAAGCGTTTCTTGTTAAACATGAGTATACCATGGGAATGGTAGACAACACGCTCTTTACAAAGAAGAAAGCTTCTCACCTCATAATCGTGTAAATATATGTTGATGACATTATATTTGGCTCAACTTGTCACGAATTGTGTGATGACTTTGACAAAATCATGCATGATGAGTTTGAAATGAGTATGATGGGAGAACTTAACTTCTTTTTAGGACACCAAATTAAACAAATGGATGATGGTATTTTCTTTAGTCAATCTAAGTATGCTAAAGAAATGCTAAAGAAATTTGGATTAGAAGAATCTAGACCAATGAAGACCCCAATGGCCCCAGATACTAAACTCACCGTAGATGATGAATGTGAGTCGGTAGACAACACCAAATATAGAGGTATGATTGGTAGTTTGTTGTACCTAACGGCAAGTCGACCGGATATCATGTTTAGTGTTTGCCTTTGTGCTCGCTTCCAAGAGGCTCCCAAAACCTCTCACCTTGAAGCGGTTAAGCGTATCTTCCGACACATTAAGGGCACTATACATTTAGTATTATGGTATCCTAAAGGGACCGGCGTAGAAACTATTGTCTACGCGAACTCGGATCATGTGGGAGACTATGTAGACCGGAAAAGCACTAGCGGAGTTTGTACCTTCATGGGTTGTTGTTTAACTTCTTGGTTCTCCAAGAAATAAACCGCTCTTGCGATATCCACCACGGAAGCCGAGTATGTGAGTTCCGGAAAAGTATGCCAACAAGCTCTATGGATGAAGCAAGCGCTTGTTGATTATGGGATTTCTCTTGATGATGTTCCCATCATGTGCGACAATAAAGGTGCTATAGACCTTAGCAAGAATCCTGTGCAACATTCGCGAACCAAGCACATAGAAATTCGCCACCATTTCCTTAGGGATAATGTTCAAAAGGGGAACATTTTGATTGAGAAGGTACCCTCCGAGGATAACTTAGCCGACATCTTCACTAAGCCACTTAAGAGGGAACCTTTTAATTACTTGCGTCTAGGTCTAGGCTTAATGAAACATATTCCTTAATTGCTTTCCTTTTATTGAGTCTCTTATTTTCTTTTGAGTCTGTTATCACTTTGAGTCATTGAGTCTCCTAAACTCTTCTTGAAAATCTTCTCTTCTCCTTTTCAAAATTCTCAAAGTCTCTTTCGAAAATGGTCGAGAAATGTTTTGACATTGTTAATTCAATCTAAAAACGTTTTTCATATGTATGATTCTCTCAAACATAGCAAGAACAAGATAGAATCATGGAGGATCATTGTGTCGTGACTTAAGGTCTTGTCTTACACACCTCCTACATCGATTTTTATTTTAAAATCCATGTATTTTGGTCAAATCTCTATTTGGTGAGTTCGTATGTGTTTTCTTTGTCTATGTTTGCTTTTAAGCATATCCCTATGATTAGTTAGACTAGAAAAAAAAGATTTGCTGAATTGAAAAATCTTCCTTAACCACCAAAACACAGCCTTTGTAGGCGGTTCCATATATGAATCGCGGCCCCTTAGCGATAAGGAACCGCCAGAAGTGATAAGGAACCGCGTACAGTGCTTCCTTTTTCTGGTATTTCTGAAACTCCAAATTTGTTCCAACACTTTTGGGAATCTTTGTTTCAACCCTTTGACCACCCTAAAAATACCTTGAGCCTTCCTTATTTAACCATAATCATTTTGCCATACTTCACATCCCAAAATGTCTTATTCTCCTAATGAAAGCCTTGATTCTCTTCCATTTTCCCCAATTGCTTTCAATCCCAACTCACCCAAGAACACTTTCAATCCAAATTCACCCAATAACACTCTTAATCACATTTCTCCTACCAAGAATGTTGATTGTGGAACATCTTTTCTTCCACCACCACCCTTTAGTATTCTCCCTCCTTCTCATGATAATGTCATGCACCATGGGACATATTGTCATTGTTGTCAATATCAACATCTTGCTATGGCACACATCTATGAGGAGTTGAGCTACATCAAGAGTCTCTTAATCAAGCCTCCTCTTCACTTTGATTATGAGATCTCCACCAAGCCACCACCTCCACCTTCCGCCACTACCTTGTCTTTCATATAAGCATTGGTTGCT
Organism: Glebionis coronaria; assembly: GCA_025667525.1. Taxonomy (NCBI): domain Eukaryota; kingdom Viridiplantae; phylum Streptophyta; class Magnoliopsida; order Asterales; family Asteraceae; genus Glebionis; species Glebionis coronaria. Next base: position 607,369,755 of record CM046876.1, on the reverse strand, counting down.
TATCCACAAGACACCTAATTTAAGAAAATCTTAGAATTCTAGATTAACTAGGATTAGATTTATGCTTTTGGCCTGTTTCCTTTTTCATACATCTTTGTATGATTTTTTTTACGTGACTTCATTTGGATCTTAGTCTTTGTGTTTTCTTCTCTTTTTATTTTATTTTTTTGTGACCTGTAGCTATCTCTTGTTGGTTGTCTCTTTTGTTCAACTAACCCTTCTATGTAGCTTGTCACCATATCTCGATTCCTCGGTGCCCCAAGCAAGGGGGAGTAAGCACCAAGGGGGAGTCTTTGCAAAGTCTATCTCTTCAACCCCGACTTATGCAACCTTTTTGCTTCGACAAAGGGGGAGAAATGACTAAACTCGTCTTCGAAAATCTTGTTTTTGTGTGATTGAGTTTATGTATTGTCGGAATCAAAAAGGGGGAGATTGTTAATGCAATAATGCCTAAAAACGTTACTTGCATTTTTTGGTCTCGCTTAGTTTTGATTACGACAATATGTAAAAACAAGCATTTACGAAAACAACGAAAAACGAATTCTTGAGTTCAAGTATTTTTCATTTTACCCATTTTCACTTAAGGTATGAATAAACAAGTACTAACCTTAATCAAGTGATCAAGTGATTTAATCTTTTCTTAAAACTCACTTTTTATTAAGTGTGACAAGTTTTTTTATTAAACTTTCTTTTTAAGAATATGTTTTATTAAATTAAATATTTGAAAATTTGAAAATGGCATCTTTTTTTTTTTATTTGGAATATTCTTTCAGGATATTTTATAATCAGATAAGACATCCACCACTAAAGGTCAAAAAGGGAGCGGAGTCTACTCCAGCGGTTCCCTAGTGCCTATGCGGTTCCTTATCGATAAGGAACCGCCGGCTAAGATAAGGAACCGCGGGCAGATATAGCCGTTGGCCCTTTGTCCTATAAATAGTGGACCATTCTCAGATTTTCTCTTCACCTCTTTTGCACATATATTTCCAGATTCAAACATACTTCTTAAATCACTCAAATCCTTGATCATTTGATGGATTACTACTTGTTTAGAAGTGAATCTATCCCATCCATCCCTTCCTCTCTAAGTGCAAAGAGAAGAACACTATCCTTGTGAAATGTTGAGTCCACCACCAAAGATCCTTTGAAGATCAAATCTTATACATTTGTTGTTGTGTCATAGTTGTGAAGATCCAAGTAGTTGTGTCTATTTGGAAGTTGTGTATGTACTAAGTATATTTGTGTAGATTGGTCCTAGCTACGATTAGGGCTCGACTTTTAGCTTAGAGTGAGAAATTGGTTAAGCAACGTGTACGGTTTTCTCCACCATAAGGATCGTGTTGTGTAGTGAACTCTCGAGTAAGGAGTACTCGAGGAGTGGAGTAGGAACGAGGAGTGAGCTTCGTTGCCGAACCACTATAAATCCTTGGTGTTTGGTTTGATCTTTCTTTACCCTTAACTCTTTACATTATTTATTCTTAGTGAACATACATTAGTTATTATTAGTTTAGTTACACTATCATTGTTCATATTGTGCATAAGAAGATTCACATATTTCCTCAAGTCTAAGTTTTTGAAAAAGGATTTTTTTGAAAACCATCTTTTAACAAGTAAATATAGGAAACTATTCAACTCCCCCCCCCCCCTTCTAGTTTCTACAGTCCAGACCAGTAGGTGGTTTTGGTTTTGAGCGTGGTGGTGTCGTGCTTTAGTATTTATTATGAAGATTGTGTCTTTAAATATTAGAGGTATTAGAAGTAAAGGCAAGGTTGGGTGGATTAAGGATATTATTAGAGATGAAAAACCATGTGTGTTTGGGTTCCAAGAAACTAAGTGTAAGAATGTAAAAGACCAGTGGGTTGAAGATGTGTGAGGATCAAAAAATTTTGGTTACGCTCAGTTAGATGCAATTGGCAAATCTGGGGGTATGCTATTGATATGGGATTCAAACGTTTTCACAAGTTCAGGGGTGGTGAGTGGGGATAGATTTATTGCGATCAAAGGGTCTTGGAAAGGGATAGAGGGTGAAGTTGTTTTAGCTAACATATATGGTTATCACATAACAGAAAAGAAAGTCGAGTTGTGGAGTCGGATATCAGGTTTAATAGACTCGGTGGATGGGTGTTGGTGTTTATTTGGAGATTCCAACGATGTTCGAGAACCAGGGTGAATGTCCCTAAACAATGCTAGAAACACTAAACTTGACTAATCAACACACGTAATTACTTTTCAAACGTAATACCTATTATTGTATATTAAAGAATTACAAGTGTTATGGATAACACCGTTTGATGACAATGTGTTGTGCACACTTTGAACAACTAAATAACCTAACTTATGAATACAGTCACAGCTGTTTGATTCAATAAGTTCTAAGCATTAATGTGTGAATATTCTCAAAGTGTTAAACATTAATGCTTGGCTACACATCCTATTTATAGTGATACGAGGTTGACCTAAGTACTAGTTGATGGTGACTACACAAGACATTCACTTTTTCAGACATCTGTCACAAGTTGCTCTTCTATTCTTGGTAGTCTGCCACAATGCTTTAGGGAAACAGAGCTGACACAGTTTCCCTTTTCTTCATAGTCTCATACACACAAATGGCATGTCCAAAGTGTGCTGAGTGTTAACAGGGTATTGCCACCCCCGTTAACCCTCAACCCCTTAGAGTCCCTGATACATCTTGGTTGTTATCCATCACAGCCAATGAGTATGTCTTCAAGTAATCTTCGACTTCCTTGACAATGTCTCTGACATGGACTCTTCTGTGGTTGCTCACAGAGACTTAGATCTCTGTGAGTCTTGCGATACTTGCCTGCCTCCTAGGCACATGCAAGTGACTATCTAACAGCTTAATTTGTGTTTAAATCTATGATACAGGGAATCTAACAAACTTAGATTCCCAACAATCTCCCCCTATTTAAACATAAATACAGCTAGATCTATCTAAGTTAAGGTAAGTGAGATAACAGCTTCTTCTTACTCATAACATATCTAAACAAACATACCTCATGATGTTATTCATACTTAAAGGAAATTACAAGTACAATACAAAAGTGAAATAAAATACGAAGGTAAAATTTAGCTGTGAAATCCTTCAATAGTCATCATTTTTGATATTTTCTTCAGCTTCAGCTATGTCTGTCCTAGTATCCAGTTCTGCCTGCAACGCTTGTGCAAAAACCTTGGAATACTCTGAGTTAATCTTGAGTCCCTTTTTGAGACAAATCAGCTGAATTGATGATGCTAAGCCTAGCTCATCTTCCCTTTGGAATGCATATTGGCAAGCTCTATTCATGAAGGCCATACCTCTTTCAGGCTCTGTGTAGGTCTGACCATCAATAGGACCAATGATTCCATTTGGTAGTACCAAGTCCCTGTGCATTCCATCCACTTAAACATCATCTGTGACGAAGGTTTCCTTAACAAGTTGAGTCATCCTTCTTCTTTTCTTTCTTGACTTTGGGGGTTCTTGTTCAAACACTTGTGGTGGGGGATCTATTTTTAGCTTGGTTGCTATTTCTTTAACCCAGTTAAACTTAGCTTTGAGGGTCTTAAGAAGGGTAAAATTAGCCTGACCAGTTGTAACACCCCATTTTGGAAATGGAAATATCACAGTAATTATGGCGTGTCATTAAAGCATACAAGGTAAAATGCCTAAACATTACTTGACCATATAAAGGAAAATACCGGAATCAAACATCGGTAGTCCAAAAGTAAAGCTCATCACACACAAACATAGTATAGTAAAGGAAAAGGACTAAACAATGTCCAAAGCATAAGTATCATAAAGAAAGGAAATGCATAATGTAAAGAAGGCTAGACAGCTTCCAGTCCATATGCACATACTCTTAGTATCTACGAGCGTCCCTGAGTACCTGCCGTTTTGGGAACATAGAAAAGGAAAACGGCTGAGCAATACGCTCAGTGCACGGATGTACAATAAAGCATGAATAGGATAAGCATATAACATAATAACAGCGAAAGAAAACTAAGTCCCGAGTAACCTGGTTAAGTCTTAATAAAACTGGTTTTATAGTTTGAAAGTCTTATGTTTATCTTATAAAAACTGTTTGTCATATTTTACCATTAGCCAATATAGGTCATGAAAATCCACCGTGCATGAATAATTGGAGGGGTGACCTCATCATGCAAATTAGAGGGGCTGCCTCTAATTTAATATACTGGTTTTATGGGTAGGAGGGATCAGCTCCTTGTGAAGGATGCAAGGCACACACCACACTCACCATGTAATCCTGAATAAAAACGTGTAACTAGGATGCACCCATACGCCCACATGATAAATATAAATAAATGGCCAAAAGCTGAAGGGACGCCACGAGCAATCACTCCGCCGTGGTGAAGTCATAACATCAGTGCCTCTAATGTTATGGTTATGGTACCTCCATAACTAGGTGAAACTGGTCATGCATGTATATGGCTATAGGTAATCATATTTAAACATAAGCAATCAAACTCATACTTATACTACGGGAAAACAGTTGGCTGCATACGGGAAATCCTAATAAGGAAAGAATGTCCATACTGAAAGGACGGGAATCCGTACCTTATGTCTAGTGAACGAGAACGACGAACTACGAGAATCCTACTTCCGAAACACTAGTGCTACATAAATACGTACATGAAGTAAGTATCTGTTTATTAAATACATAGCTGGTTTTATGTCATGTCTTAGCTTATTTTTATATGTTCTTACTATGTTTTACTGTTTAAAGCCTTAAACTGTATTAAATCTTATACTCTGCTTAATCTGATTAAGTATTTCTGGTATTTCATGTGTTATCATACTTACTGTGTAATAATAAGTAACTTTCCAAAAATAGCAGGTTTCCTAAAATAGAAAGTTTCCAAAAATAGAAAGTTTCCAAAAATAGAAAGTTACCAAAAATAGAAAGTTTCCAAAAATAGAAAGTTTCCAAAAATAGAAAGTTTCCAAAAATAGAAATTTTCCAAAAATAGATTTACTGCTTAAAATAGATTAGTTTCTAAAAAATAGAAAGTTTCCATAAATAGATTAGCTGCCTTACTTAAATAAGTTTCCATAAATAGATTAGCTGCCTTATTTAATTAAGTTTCTAAAAATAGAAAGTTTCCATAATTAGAAATAAGCTGGTTAAATAAGCTAAGTAAATAAGCCTAAGTGTTTTCATGATTATTTTCTAAGTCATATGATATATTGTATAGTTTAATAATTATTTCATGTAATTTAATTAAACTATAGGTTATAATATTTAATTAAAGTATAACATGTTTTAATTAAATATATTAAATATTTAGGTTAAAATATGTATTATTAAGTATTAATAATATAACCTAAGTCATGTTAATTAATTAATTATATCCATGGTTTTTAAAATAATTAATTAATTATAAGTCTTAACTATATTAATACTTAGGTTAAAATAATTTCATGATCATTAATAAATAATTAACCTAAGTCATGTTATTAAATTAATTACATCATTTATTAATTTAATTTTAACATAAGTTCATAACATAAAAAAACTAACATAAACCATGAACCGGATCTAGGCTTAAAAACATGAACCGGACATGAATCGACACCGTACCCCGAACCAACTCGGGGTACCCCTTGCTGCTGTGGGACCCACACGCACCAACCAAGACCATATGGTCTTGGTGGTGGTCGGCTAAGAAAACCGAAACCCCCTTGGGGTCGGTTGCAGCCTGCGGCCAAAACAAAACACCCCTTAAATCGACCCTTTGATTTAATTAATCCTCAAAACATGTTAGATCTATGATTAATTAATATGTTTTTTTAAAAACATCACATGTTCATAATTAATAAAAAGATTAATTTAAAAAAAAGGTTTAAAAAGGTTTTACCGTATTCGTAGATCAAGAGGATGAAGAACAAACACGAACAAACAACAAATCTTCAAGATCCAAGATCAAAGAATCACCTTGTATGGTGATGTATAGGTGGCGGCACAAAGAACAAGGGAGAAATGGTTTTTAGGTTTTTCTTAAAAATATTCTGTAACTTAATTTGAGTAGTGAAAACTAAATATAACCCCCTTTTAGTAAAATTGACAATGGGCTTGGCCCATTGCCCTTATTTGGCCGCGGGTAGGGACCCCCCCCCCCCCCCCCATGGGGTTCCCGTACCTTTTTCCGTGTCTCGTTATCTAGTTACTCGTGTGTGATTATTTATGTTCGTGTCTTAAGTGTTCTCTTTACGTAAATACCGTGACCTAATATATTTAATTACGCTCGTAATAAATATATATACGTAATTAATAATAGCTCGTGTTTTAAATACGTTCATGATTTCATGATCGCATGTTCGTGATTAATTATTGTTAAATAATTATTACGTGATCGTGCATATAAAAATACTTATCGTGTTCTAACACGTACGTAATACGTAAACTCCTAACACGTAATCGTAATCATGCTATATTAGGAAAGTTTTTAACTAGTACGTACGATCCTAAGGGTACTATGCATGGTAAAAGCATGCGGATTTTACACCAGTTCTTTTAGCAGCCAAGGCTTCAAGTTCAAACCATTCAGATAAACCAAGTTTCTTTAACCTGAATTCCTCAAAGACATCCATATTAGCCTGTTGGTTATCCCTCCACAAAATCATTTGTGGTGTGTTGGTGGACTTGTAAATGGTGTATTTGAACTTGGTGATCTTTCCAGGTCCATACCTGTTATTGACGCAGGCATCATAATCAGCTTTCACCTTTTTAGTGCCTCTATACGTTTAGCTTCCATTTCCCTCAACCTTTGTCTTTGCTTCTCCCTTTCAGGTGGAGTCATCTTTCTCAGAGTTTCCTCATTAAGCTCCTTGGCTTTCTTGATTTCATTCAGCCTATTGAATTCAACAGCCTGTTTCTCAATCTCTTCAGGTGTTAGAGGATTCTCATTAGAAGGTGTGAAGGTTGAAAATTGGGATAGGTCTGTGGTTGATCCTCCTGTCTCTAGCATCGCAGCAATTTTCTTTAGTTTGGCGTCTGTGTCTACCATAACTATTTCCTTTCCTTTCTTTGAGACAGAGGATTCCACACTCATGTTTTTCAGCTCTTCATCTCTTTTGATGAACGCTGACTGAGCTTGGGTTTGAATTGCCTTGGAGTCAGGGACTTTGATGAATCAACTCCATCATTAGTCTGTTGCTCCCCTTACTTTCATCCTCATCAATGGGTATGATCACTGGTGTGATGACTTGGAGAGGGACAGGTGAAGAAATAGTGTTATCAGCAGAGGTTGAGCCCTGTTTGGCAGATTCAAGGTTAAGTACCTTTTCCTTCTCCCCCTCACGTTCAGCCTGTCGTTTTAGACGTTTGGATGAACGTGCCTGAAAGTGCCTTGCAATCTGTTCAATAGAGGCAGCCATATCGCGTTTCCTGGTCCTTAAAGCTCTGGCAATCTTCAGCAGAAGGTTTCAATTTCCATTTGTGTTGCGATGAACACGATCAATGATAAAGTTCGTGTGACGAAGTTGCCTGCTACGAATAGCTTCAAACTCTCTATGAATTGTTATCTCATGAGCATTAAAAAGGGCAGGGACCTCTGTTACAATGGAATCCTTGATTCTTGTGGACAAATGACTAAGTCCTTGGGATACTCCTTTTCTTGCACCATCTTTGATAGGTTCGGTGACTGCATCCCTAACCGCCTGATTGATGATCCCTGGAAAGGTGACAGTGAAATTATGCATCTCAGATTTGATAACATCCAGCTTTCTTGACAGGCGCTCCATATCTAATTGATGATGTACAGGTTTAAGATTATGGATGTTCAGGCTTTGTTGTGCAAAATCATCCTCCCTTGGCAAAAGAACAAAGTTGGTTTGGGCAAGATGATCAAACATAAGGAACTCAGCTATCGGATCATAAGCAGGTCTTTGGAAGACTGTAGTGGCTGAGGTAGCAGAGGTGGGAGTTGCTACAGCTTCCTTGGGAGGAGGAGTGGTATCAGCAGCTGGTTTGGACACAGCTATTTCCTTCGGAGGAGACATAGATTGTTGGTCATCATCTTCTTCATCGTCCTCCTCCTCAAACATCCCCTCAGGGAGAATCTCGTCCTCAGGCATAGATTCAGGTTCAGAGAAATCATTAACTAATTAGAGCACTTCGTCTTCAATATCAAGCAGGGGCTCTTCTTCATTTAGTTGATCCTGAATTATTGTGTCAGCTTCTTTTTCTGGCTGCTCCAGGGATTCAATGTTTGGCTATACAATATCAGCCTGCAAATTGTTTCAAATTAGTAACAGGGAATTAAAGAAGGGGAATGGTCGCCATTTCGCTGTCCGAGAGAGGCTGAGGGTGATTACTCAGCCACTCCAAAGGATAAATCCTTGGGATTCTTTTAAGGGTGAAAAGCATAAGGTTAATGATCACCATTCGCTGCCCCTAGGAAAGCTGAGTGTGATTATTCAGCCCCCCCCCAAAAGGTTAAAACCTTTGGGACTCTTTTGATTGTGAAAAATATATTGTTAAGGATAGCTATTCGCTGCCCCTAGGAAGGCTGAGGGTGATTATTCAGCCCCCCAAAAGGTTAAGAAACCTTTGGGACTCTTTTAAGGATGAAACATATGTGGGTTAAGATCGCCTGTTACCCTGCCCTAGGAAAGCTGAGGGTGATGATTCAGCTCCCCCTGAAAGGATAAATCCTTTGGGATTCTTTTAAGTGTGAAAAAGATATAGGTTAAGATCATCTTGTTACGTTGTCCCTAGAAGAGCTGAGGATGATGATTCAGCTCCCCTAAAAGTAAAACTTTTGGGATTCTTTTTCCGAGGGAACCAAGAGACTGTGTGAGGTACAGCTAATCTAGGTCGAGACATATATGTATTCAGGTTGTTGTTTGCCTGAATACTGTCTAGAGGGTGCAGGGTCATCGGGGTGCTTTAGAAACACAAATGAATCATTCGCTGGTGCATAGACAGGGTGTACAGGAGTCTTAAGGATTTCTAAGTGCATACAATGACTTCTATGGGTCGAGGATTACCCTAACTTCACCACTCTCACCGACAGACATTTGAGAGTGGCTACTTGTGGACCTCTAAAAATTAACACTGATTACCTGTGCGATATCAGCAGAATTCGGCGGGTTCCCTGTTGTCTTGGCTGACATCGAGACACTAGACCCTTGTTGTTGTTCAGCTGAAGTCTCTGATTCCACAGGAGTCTCTGGAACAGAGGAGGTTGTGAGGTTCACATTCTTCTTTTCCCTAGCCTTTGCAACAGTTTTGGTGTGGGAAGAAGATGGGTTTTTCTTCTTCTTTGGTTGTTGGCCAGTTGTTGCCTTGGACGTCGTGGTATGCTGCCCAGAGGTCAAAGACGTAGACTTGCCAGACACACCAGAGGTATTCACCTTCTCAGAGGAAGGGAGCAAGGACTTCTCAACAGAGGGTTGTTTGTTTGCTATGTTCAGCATGTGAGAGGTGACAGGGATATCTTCAGCTCCAATCTCCTTATAAATGGCACCAGTGATGCGATAGGGCTTTAGAGAAGTGATTGCAGAGTTGTGATAGTTGTCACCCAACAGGCTTTCGAAGATAAGAGATAGAAAGCGAACGTAGCATATGTTTTTCTCCCTGACCTGGTTTCGTCCCTTCAGCTGTTCTACTAGGTTGGAGAATAGAAGACTTCCTACATCAACGTTTGTACCCAGATCAGCCCATAAGCAATAGACTGGTGGTTGAAGGACATCTAATCTTGGGATCCCTGCATTCCTCCTAGGGATTTGACTATGTAAGTGAAGAGGACACGCCACATAGGGGAAAAATACTTAATCTTCAAAGGAGACTTGGAGAGAACTTCAGCGGGTGTAAGAGCAGGGTTTACATCCTGAGAGGGTTTAAGTATGGCAAGGGCGTCCTTTACAGCCTTTTTGTCAATCACCTTCAGGCATTCATCGCCATGTCTTAACCCAGCCACACTTGCAAAGTCTTTTTGTAAGAAGGCAAAGGGGTGTTCGTTGCATGAGAGGCTAAAGGTAATGGTGTCATCAACAACTTCAGCAGAGTACCAGAATTCCCTAAGGTATTCTTGGTAGAAAATGGTTGGGGACTTTGTGAGTGCTTCACTTGCATCACAATTTTTCATGAAGTTCACCAGATTTGAGTAGGATTCGTTGGGAGCCTTGAGCCATCCAATGGAGTTGTTCGATGCAAGAATGCTTTCATTAAGTTCAAAGTTGACGTTTGCTGCCTTGGGAACTAGGAATGCCATGGATTCAAGGTTGAAGAAAACAAAAATGGAGGATGGGTTTAGAGAGAGAAAGCTTAGAGAGAGAGATGAGATTGTGAAATGAGAATAGTGGTAGGTGAGGAGAGACGTGAGACAATATATATATATATATATATATATATATATATATATATATATATATATATATATATATATATATATATATATATATATATATATATATATATATATATATATATTCAAATATGAAAACAGTTATTCAACCGCATTTAATGCATAGTGGGAAAATGACTGAACATGTGGGTCCCTTGACCTTTCAAAAACTATTTGTCTCCTCGTTAATCGGAAAATAAATGATTAAATATTGAGAATGTTTTTTAGCATTTACTTGGAAAGTAACTACCTAGTTTCATGTGAAAAACATTTAATATTGAATCAGACATTTAATGAACACATTTATTATCAAGCCACAGGCTTTGAGATATTGAGCATCCCTAGCTCAGCAACTAGCCTGTTGAACGAAGGTTCAGCCAAAGGCTTTGTGAAAATATCAGCTAGTTGCAGCTCTGTGGGAACAAAGTGCAGCTCAATATCTCCCTTCATTATGTAATCCTTGATAAAATGATACTTGATATCAATATGTTTGGTACGAGAGTGAAGAACAGGGTTGTTGGAGATGGCAATGGCGCTGGTGTTGTCACAGAAGATTGGCACTTTGTCATATAAGATCTCATAGTCAGCCAATTGACTTTTCATCCAGAGCACCTGAGCACAACAGCTGGCAGCAGCGACATATTCTGCTTCAACTGATGACATGGCCACAGAGTTTTGCTTCTTAGCACTCCATCCAACCATTTTTCCTCCTAGGATTTGACAGCTGCCTGAGGTGCTTTTCCTGTCAATACAGCATCCAGCATAGTCTGAATCTGAATAGGCCTTGAGATCAAAGCCTGATTCCTTGGGATACCATAGACCTAGGGAGGGTGTTCCTTTGAGATACCTAAAAATTTTCTTAACAGACACTAGATGGGATTCTTTTGGGTTAGCTTGGTACCTTGACAGAGACATGTGGAGAATTGGATATCAGGACGACTAGCTGTTGAATACATGAGTGACCCAATCATGCCTCTGTATAAAGTCTCATTAACAGAGACCCTTGACTCATCAGGACCCAAGTTGTTGGGTGGAAGCATAGGGCATTTCACTGATGCACAATCAGCTAAGTCATATTTTTTAAGTAAATCTTTAACATACTTTTCTTGACAAATTGAAATTCCCTTAGGACATTGTTTAATTTGAAATCCCAAAAAGTAAGTTAAATCCTCATATTTCTTGGTCATTAATTTAGCAAAACGTTTACTAAGATTAACATTAGTTGACCCAAAGATGATATCATCCACATAAATCTGCACAATGATGAAATCACTCTTATCCTTGAAGGTAAAGAGTGTTTTATCAATAGAACCCCTGACAAATTTGTTTTCAGTTAAGAAATTAGAAAGAGTTTCATACCATGCTCTTGGAGCTTGTTTCAGCCCATACATGGCTTTGTGTAATCTGTACACATGATTGGGAAACTTGCTGTTCTCGAATCTTCAGGTTGTTCAACATAAACTTCCTCAGCCAAATCTCCATTGAGGAAGGCACTCTTAACATCCATCTGATACACAGTGAAGTTCATATATGCAGCATAAGCAAGGAAGATTCTGATGGCTTCAAGTCTTGCCACAGGAGCAAACGTTTCATCATAATCAATTCCTTCAGTCTGTGTATACCCCTGTGCCACCAGCCTGGCCTTGTTTCTGATGATGTTTCCAATTTCATCTATCTTATTTTTGTAGATCCATCTAGTGCCTGTGATGTTCTTACCAGGTGGAGCAGGTACTAGTGTCCATACCTTGTTCCTTTTGAACTGATTAATTTCTTCCTGTATAGAAGCTACCCACCCATCTTCCACAAGAGCCTCAGCTACTCTCTTAGGTTCAATTTGAGAGAGAAATTCAGCAAAGAGACATTCGTTGGCTGAGGCAGACTCTGAGTCATGAATTCGATGTCTAGTGGTAACCCCTGCATTAGGTTCCCCAATGATGTTGACAAGAAGAATGTGTTGATATCTTGACCACTTAGTTTGAGGAGTTGGGGAATCGTGGACAGGGACAATTATGGGGGTAGCTGGCACTATTTGAGTTTCATCCTACTGACTAGGAGGGATTTCTTCAAAGATGACTTCAGTGTCTGAGTCAACTTCAGCCATATCAAGGGGTACAGATTCATTATCAGCAGGAGAGTCTTCAAGGGTTTGAAGAATTGGTGAGTCATCTACAGCAGTTGAGGAAGATGGACTACAAGAAGGCTGTGGTTCTTCTTCATCAAGTTCCTGAGAGGCAGGAACTTCGATGTTGTGTGTAGACAGAGGGTCAAAAGCAGGAACATAAGGAGTGAGAGTGTTGGAGTGATGATGGTGATGACAGGAAGGTCTTGGTTCTGAGAATTCATCACTTGGGAATGACACGTTTTCATTAAAATCAATTTCATCACCCTCTGTTCCTGTTCTCTATATGACATCATCATCTTCATTGAATCTGACATGAAAGGTTTCTTCTACTTCTTGTCTTCTGGTGTTGAATACTTTGAAGGCTTGGTTGTGGGAGAGTATCCTAAGAAGAAACCATCATCAGCTTTTTCATCAAATTTTCCAAGTTTATCCCTGTAGTTATAAATAAACACAGGGCATCCAAAAACATGGAAATAGCTGACATCAGGAGCTCTGTTTCTGAAAACTTCATAGGAAGTTTTACCATGTCTTTTGACAATGATTGATCTATTTTGCGTATAGCAGGCAGTGTGAACAGCTTCTCCCCAAAATTGTTTTGGTAAAGCTGCACCATTTAACATAGTTTTGGCTGCTTCAATCAAAGTCCTGTTTCTTCTTTCGGCCACACCATTTTGTTTAGGGGTGCCAGCTGAAGAGAAGTTTTGTGATATTCCCTTTTCATCACAAAAAGATTCAAGTTGATGATTCTTGAATTCAGTACCATTATCACTTCTTAGAGCTTTGACTCTAACATCATTCATATTTTCAACCTATCTGATGAAGGACATGATGGTATCAGCTGCATCACTTTTCCTTCTAAGGAAGAAAATGTAACACCTGGTAATTTTCCCTACTTTGTAAAATGACTATTTTACCCTTTGACTTTTTATTTAGTCAACTATGTGATTTAACTGTGTTGGAATCGGGAAGTTATCCCGTGTCTTCTGAAAACTGTTTGCTGACGAGTAATGGCCTGACACTGTGCTCAGTCATTATTCTGAACATTTTCTGTGAACCTGACCAAAGTGCTGAGACGGTCAATGAATTGACGATAATCCATGAGATTATTCGTTATCTGTGAATTATGTGCTTAACTGTTTAGTTTTTAACAGCGTGATAGTATTTTCTTGAGCAGCGTATTTAAATATTTCTGTATATGTTTATATATGCCTGTATTTTAGTATTTCTGCTTTTTTTAGTAATAAATCGTATTTACTGTGAATATTTAATTAACGTATCGCGTTTTCGTATTTTACGTCGTTTTTACGTTTAACCGTCGTTAGCGTGCATAAAATACTTTACCAATCATAAAATGTCAGTTTTCGTCGAAAAATCGTAAATTTAATATATTTCGTCAAATTTTTAAGTTTTACGTAATTTTAAACTTAACTATATACTTTTTTATATTCACCTAAAACTAACTAACCTTTTTACCTTAAACCTTTTAACTAGTTACCATAGTAAAATTTTTGAATAATTTACCCCATATGGGACCCCCCATAACCGGCCAAATAACACCACCATGTGCATGATGCACCAAAATCTTACTCTTTGCCATTTTAAGCTTAGGCTTACACATCTTACAACATTTAACTTATTAACCTATATCACCTCAAATAATTCACACATTATTCACTCTTCACTTCACAAAAAAAAACACACATCTCTCTCTTTCTCTCTCAAAACTCACGGTACAAACAAACACACATTTTCCACCATTGTTGATTTCTTAAAGCTTCATTTTAAGAAGAATTAACACAAAATAAATACACCCTAGAGTTTGTACAAGCATAAAGAAGAATGGTTATTCTTGGTTTGTTGATTTGAGTAGTTTTTGGGTTGAAGTTATAGAAGTAGAGTTCTTGTTGATTATTAGTGGGTTAGAGCGTAGATCGGGTCGTTGTGATTACGTAGAGTCGTTACTCAAGGTTACTTCTTAAACCTTTTTCATCTTTTCATTTTCCATGCATAATCTTGGTAGATCTATGCATGCATGTTACTCATCAAGTATTTTCTTGAAATAAAATGATAAAACCTATTTTTGGTCATGAAATATTTTAAGATCTATGGAAATTATGTGTGGATCTATTAGATCCATACATGAAAATGGTTTAATTGAAAGACTTGTGACAAATATAAGTATGTATATTTTATATTTGTGAACTTGAAGAAAAATCTTTGATTTTGTTGGTGTTTTGAATAATTGGAGGGAACTAGTAGTGTTACTACTAGTGGTTACGCTTGAAAATGGTCGAAAATGAGTTTTTACGAAAAACATACAATCTGTCCGATTTTTATAAGAGGCGTAGAGGGTCGTAAAAATAGTTTTGACGCTAGTTTACTACGATATTATGAAAATATAAGTTAATACCTTCGTTTTGATATATTATAGGCTAAAAACAGAGCTAAAATGAGTAAGATATGGTCGTTTAAATTTCGTCGTCGGAAAACTTAATTTTTTGTGAAAAACACTATAAGTGTTTGTTGTCTAGATTTTTAAAGTGGTCGAAACGACGTTTTCGAGTCAAACGGAGATGTTTTAAGTGTCGAAATGGTTACTAAAAGTTGTATATGAATGTTGGACTTGTTTTGTAAAAAGGGTATTAGCGCGAAATGTGAATACTTGGTGTACCGTTAAAAGTTTAAACGTTGGAAGTGGAAATTGATACTATTGCGGAAAATGACTTGTTGAAATATTGGCGATTGAGAAATTGTTGAAAATAGGGGTTTTAGGACGAGATTTGAGTACTTACTAAAAATGGCAAATTTTTACGTGACGCCGAAAGGCTGCCGAATTTTCGTTAGAAATCGTATAGAAAAATTTGTTAAGATAAATTTTGGTAAATTAAAATTTACGCCGAAAGGCTGCCGAATTTTCGTCGAGTCAAAAATAAATATTTTTGCCTAAGTATATATATACTATAATGTTATAACGATATGATAATTACAAGTCACGATTTTAACAACAAGATATATATATATGATTGATGAGTAACGCACATGACGAACTATTGTGACTTATTTGCTAGCGCCTAAACTATAGTATTATATTTAGGTTGTTGCTAGAGTTGCTCGCTACTATTTGATCTTACTTGTGCGGTTTGAATCGTTGCTTGAGGTGAGTTTATAGATCCCTATTAAACTGCTTTCTATGTTTAATGTTTTGGGATGTGATAAATGCTTTGATGCTTGCTTCTGGACGCAAGTAAAACTTGATTTCCGTGAACGCTTTGTGAACACTATTTATGAGATAGCTTAAGTTGCTTTAGCCATAGTCCCCACTATCGTGAATCGTTAGTTACTCTGCTGGAGTAAGCTCTTATGTTACGGATAGATCTATTGAGGGTTGACAACCTCCACTCGGGCATTCTGATGCCGGACGAGTGTGTACCATTTGTATGAACGGAGTTATCTTGGCTAGGTACTCCATTGGGGCAAAATTTATGTATGCAATCTATTGTATGAACTGGATCACTAGTTTCGATGTCACGAGCTTAGCTATCATAAATATTGTGAACACCGAATTTATCCTACACTTGGCACTATACCTCCTATAGTTGCATGTGTACATGAAATGAAATTTTAAATTGAATTACTATGAATTTTCACTTGAAACCTATATTCTCACCAACTTTATGTTGACCCAATTTAGCATTTATCTCAGGTAATTGATGATGAGTTGTATCTGCTGTGTGAAGTACTTGGAGTCCGCATGCATTTCTTGGCTATCTTCGGACATTTATTTACTTATGCTTTTGAACTATTATCTCGTTGATGTTTAAAACTTTTACATTCCGCTGCACTATCTTTTGAAACTGAGACCTTTTGTACTGTGATGCTTTTAATTTAAATTCAACGAGGTATTTTTATAAACCGTCTCATTTAGAGTCGTTCTCTTGTACCTTGAACTATGATACAATGACGTAACAGCCCCTGAGCTTCACCGCTTCCGCATATCACATTTTGGGGTGTTATAGAATTGGTATCAGAGCCTTGGTTATAGAGAACTAGGTTTGCATCTTAGGCCTAGACTATAACCGATGTGGCTACTTGTTACTCTGTATATATATGTGTACTACGTAATGTATTACGTAGGATAACACTATAAGTAATATGTAATATATATTATGTAATACGTAATATGTATTATATACATATGCATTTTGCTGATTTGTATACTTTAATTTCTATACATGATTATTTCATGCATACCCTACAACTGCTTTAATACGCATTTTGGTTGTTGCAGGTTATGTCGTCATCTACTGTTACTTACCAGCCCGACTCTGCTGACGAAGAGTGGGAAGACGAGATTGATATGGTACAAGATCATGTTGAGCCGGAGAATGACCCAGAGGAGGCTGATCCTGAGGAGGAAGGTGCGGAGTATGACCCTGACGAGGATCCGGAGGAGGATGATGAGGGTGAGCCTGATGTTGTTGATGGGATGCCACCTGTTGTGCATCGTACTTTGATCGAGTGGGTTAGTGGTAGTGAGGACGATGAGGATGATGAGGATGAAGTGAATGGTATTGAGGTAGATCACGAGGGTGATGAGGGTATGGATGGACATGAGGTAGGTCATGAGGATGATATGGATGGTGTTGAGGTAGATCGTGAGGGTGATGATGATATGGATGGATATGAGGTAGATCGTGAGGATGATGAGGACATGGATGATGAGATTGAGAGTGATACTTATGTTAGGATGGTTGTGGCTAGTAGTGATAGCGAGGGTGCTGAGGCTGATGATGATAGTAGGGTTGATGCTTTGACTGTTGTACCTGAGAGAGTTGAGCCCAGTAGGAGGAGTGAGATTAGGAAGACGTCCAACTTGAGGAAGAAGCATACTGTCCCATGTCAGCGGTTTAGAGAGGAGATGGAAGCTTTATGGGGTACGCCACCAGCTGAGGTTTATACTGATTCCAATGATACCGTACCACCTGCTGATGGAGTTGGACCATCCGGTGTTAGATCTCGATCTTTGTCCGATTATGATTCGTCATGCCCACGGAAGAAGGTTCGTATGTCTGATTCACACACTACACCTGAGGCATCGCCTACTCATGGGATTCGAGTTGCTACTACTGTTTCTACACCACCTACTCATCATGTTGGAGAGCCCTATAGACCTAGGTCATGTGTTGTTATGATAGGATCTGCTAGGGATTCAGATGCTGTTCGTTTTCGTCTACTTGAGGATGCGGTGTTTGGATTGTTAGAGGATAACGAGGATACCCGCGACTTGTTGGATACCACACTTGAGGAGGTTGCTAGGTGGAGGCGTGAGTTGGAGTCAGTTCGTTGAGGAGACCGAGCTGCAGATGGAGACCCGAGGAGTGATTCACCGAGATGTGCTGAGTGTGATCGTCGTCGTCGCACTTAGAGATTCATCGTTATTGTGCTTAATTCTAGAGTAGATTGACATCTTTATCTTTTGGGTATTGTATCCACTAAACTAGAGTAGTACTCGGTTAGTTGGAGTAGACTAGATGTAATCATACTCTTATTTTATGACTATGTACTCGATATTTTGATTATGAATGGGAATTTAACTTTATGACCTTGACCAGTGACTATCCTTTCCATGTTTGTTGTACTGTTAAATTCTGCATTCTATTTTAGCATAAGAAATATATAACGTGTATATTCGTGCTTGAACCTTAATTGCATTGTTGTCTTAACGCAGAGAAACAATGGTGAACACACGTAACGGAATGACTGACGCACAATTGGAAGCACTGATTACGCAACTAAGTGACTGCTGCACTGGCAAACGTTCAAGCTAACAACAACGTGAACGAAGCACCACCGAACAATGTTGATAATCGACCGCCTAAGCTATGTACTTACAAGGACTTTAGGAGTTGTGACCCTTTGAATTTTAATGGTACTGAAGGGGCTGTCGGATTAGCTCGTTGGGTTGAAAAGATGGAAGTTGTGTTCCGTGTCAGTGGATGTGCTATTGAAAACCAAGTGACTTATTCTACTTGTACTTTAGCTGCTGGAGCGTTGACATGGTGGAACACCCATGTGCAGACGGCTGGAGCCGAGGAGGCGTATGGAATGAGTTGGGAGGAACTTAAGAAGTTGTTGACTAAGGAGTACTGTCCTCGTAATGAGATTCAGAAAATGGAAATCGAACTGTGGAACCTGACTGTGAAGAACAATGACATTGGGACGTACACAAGGAGGTTCCAAGAATTGTGTTTGCTAGTCCTGGAATGGTTCCGGATGAAGAAAAGAAGGTTGAGCGCTATATTTGGGGTTTACCGGGTAGAGTTCAAGGGAATGTGACATCGTCTGGACCGACAAAAGTTAGTGATGCTATAAGGATGGCTCACAGTCTGATGGACCAAGTTGTTCGAGCAAATGCTGGGATCCCCGCGGACAACAAGAGAAAATGGGGGAATAACCAAAGGAACAATGTGACAACCGAGAATTTTCTAGACTTTAAATAATAATAAATTATATTATTTATTAATCAATATTCGTTTTCGAGAAATATCAAAGTTATTTGATTCAAAAACGGTAGTTTATTTTCATATTGTAAAAGACTGCGCGAAATCTGAGAAATGACGCGATACAGATTAAATTTATATTTAATTATTCATAAATATTGATAAAAAGATTTATTAAATTATCGGATACTTTTATTTTAGCTTTTATATCATACGTTGAAAATGAGAACATTCAAATTGAATTATATTTTCTTTGAACGAAAAGTATTCGAGATAACCAATAAATGGTAACTATCTTACATAAAAATATATACGACTACAAAAATTAGTCGAGTAAATACTCTACTTTAAAGTAAAAATCATTTTGAAAGGAACGACGTGAATTTCGTTGAACGAACCAGTTTCTAACTATCTTAAACGAGCCTCGAACCATTTGTATACAAACGTTATAACAAAAATTTGTTTTTAGTCCCTGTAGTATTAGAAACCTTACACTTTGTTTACATAAAGTTTAACTAGCACATATAAAATCCTGAAATTAGGGTTTCTTCTCATTCTCCCTCAACCCTAACCCTAAAATTTACACACACTCTCTCTAAACAATTATCCGGCGCCTCCTTTTGTCTGGCGAGTTTTCCGGCCGCCGGAAAATATAACCACCACCTAAAATTACAAATAAACTATAGATGTATATTATCCAACCCTCGATCGTTCATCTATCATCACCAATCCACCACGAGAAATCATATCAGCCGTCACGGATGCTCAGCCACCATACCACCATCGTCGTTATCCTGACCACCATCGTTTTGTATACCACCACTCCATCTTTACAACCACGACCAGAACCGACGTGTACCACCAACTCCAGCCGCCATCACCTTTTAACTGCTATCATCTCCACAGATGTGTGATCCTCAGATCTGGTCACTCGACACCACCACAGTCGTGGTGGTTGATTCATAAGCGCGTGTTGGTTTGCTTCCATGAATCAGCAGAAGGGTGTTCGTTTGTTTCTGCTTAATATATCTATAGGGTGCGTATGATTTGCAGCCACCACCAGCAGTCACCTACTGATGTGGTGAGTTTGGTTCAGTTATTTTCATCCCCAAGAAATGGTGCTCGCCTGTTTAACCACGGGGGTGTTTTGTTTGCTGTTTGGGTTACCACGAGACACCAAATCGAGTGGTGTTCGTGGTGTGTAGTTTTGGTTATGTATTGTTATTGTTAACCACGGGGGTGCGTCTCGATTTCAGCAACAACGCCGTCACACGATGCGTTGGGTTTATCAGGAAAACCAACAGAGGGCGTTTTGTCTTGGGGAGAAATCAGCAGCGAAGGCGCGTTTTGTTCGGGTTAGATCGCCACAGTAGTGGCGTTTGGTTCAATACGAAAACACCAGCAAGGGCGTGATGATTTGTAGCAGGATTGGTGCGTTCGGTTCGCTGTATAAACAACCATAAAGGTGCGTTTAGTTCGCTGCGTATCGGTAGCAGGTGCGTTTGGTTTGCTGCGTACGAGCAGCAGAGAGCGTTTGGTTCGCTGATTTACATCAGCGAAGGGGTGTTTAGTATAGTTAGAAAACACAAAGGATGCGATTGGACGCGGTGTTTCAAGGGTTGAGAGTGCCGGGCACGATTTGGGTTTATGGTTCGTTGTGGTTTAATTCGGCTAATAACTTATATAACTTTATTAATTATAAAAATGGACAAATTGGTGGTATGAAAATGGTTAAATAAAAATGTTGAAAACTATCGATATTATGAGAACTATAAAAATAATTATACTTTTAAATACGTGTTTAAGTAGCCCACATCGAGCGGTTTGACGCTTAATTCATCACACATAGATTGTGTTTAGTCTTATTTAATTATGATGACTATTTAGCTTAGTGAGATATATTAAACTGTGATTTGTGTTAACGTGAATTGTTTGGAAAAATGAGAAATATTGAGAATTGGTAAATATGGAAACGTCGTATAAACGAATAGGTCATGTCAAAATTTCTGTAAAGTTTTATAGTTTATATTGTTCGCTCAAACTACTATTATATTTGTAAACCGAAAAAACAATAAATACCGTTATATTTATAAACCAATAAAACAAATAAGTACTACTATAATTGTAGACCGATAAAATAAATAAACACTATTATATTCGTAAGTGATAAAAATAAATAGATTATATTATATTGATAAACCGATGAAGGTTATATTTTTACTTAAAAGTGACAATTATTAATTAAGTGATATTTTTTTTAAATGTGTCGAATGATGTTGTCTAATTATTTTTATCACGATCTTTATACTGTAACTACAAAATAAATATATGCCTTGATTTATATTGTAAGTTTGTTGTCATTATTATATAATTTAACATAAGAATTATATAATCGTCCGATCATACTTAATGTGTAGGGAATACACTGGACACTTGGTGTGTGTCTAATTTATTCATTTTATTTAACCAACTACCGAACCATTATAATTTGAAACTTAAATATTTTATCAACGAGTCACGTTGATGTACATACCTATCGAGAACTCAAATACACATTTTTAAGTTATTGGATTTAGCCGATTAGTAAACCACAACACCATGACCGAGCCGTATCGATTTCCGTTTGGGCGGAGCGTATTATTAGCATCACTATTGTTCGCGCTATTATGTTGAGGTGAGTTCATACCCCACCTTTTCTTGCTTTAAATTGAGTTATAAATGTTTTATAGTTGCTCTTTGGGGGAGGTACATGCTTGGTCATAAACTACTTATAAACTTGCTTGGTTGTCAAAAACTGATATTAAACTTGTTTGGTTGTGTATAACTGTTTATAAACTACTTGATTGTCATAAGCTAATGTTAAGCTTACTTGGTTGGTCATAAACTATCTTTAAACTGGTTTAATTGTTACGTGCTAAGTGGTCAACTCCTCTAATTGTTATACTTATGAATGCTGATACTAAAATTTCTATTGTGATTTTCATAGCCCAAAACTTTAACTGCTTTTCACTGGTTCTCGGGTAGAGACAATGGTTGCAAGAATGAACACAAGTGCATATCTCGTTTATTTATTGGTCTAAGTCCCACTTTAACCCAATTACTTTGGCCCATTATCATGAACCGTTAATTTCGGACCGGATGACCGTTCGAAAGCGCGAATGTTATGGATAGATCTATCGGGGTTGACGCCCCTGTCCGGCTTGGTCCAACAGAGGACAAGGCAGGCACAGTTTCATTTGAGTCTGTGGACGGATGTCGTGGGTTAGACATCCGTAGGGGCTGCATTATGTGATTATACTACCGGTGTTGTTAACGCTTCGGTGTCATGAGCTTAGACAATAATAAATGCCTTATTTTATTTAGTGACTTTGTATTTGTTATATTGTCACTAAGTGGTTGGAAAATCTTGTGGTTCATTAAACAATTCTATTCTATTGGAAAACTCTATTATTTATCAGTGAGCTTTGTTTTTATCAGAAAACGCTAACTATTATCTGTGAACTCTGTTTTATCAGAAAACTTTATTTATTTCCAGAAAACTCTGTTGTTATCAGTAAGCTATATTTACTATCAGTAAACTCTGCTTTTATCAGTAAACTCTATTTTTATTAGTAAACTTTGTTTTTATCAGTAGACTCTGTTTTTATCAATAAACTTTGTTAATATTAATAAACTTTGAAATTGTCAAAGAAAGTCTATTTAACAGAAACTGTGATTCTTAAACTCTTATATTTTACTGCAAGGTGCAGGTCGGTAAAACTCTAATTTGTCATAAATGTTTTAAAACAAACTTATGAACTCACCAACTTTATGTTGACATTTTTAAGCATGTATTTCAGGTACTTGTATATGTGGATTATTTGGAGTCTTCTTTGTGGTTCTTGGCATGTAGAGGTCGTTCTCGGATCAAGCTCTTGAATACTCATGAAGTCACAGCCTCCCAAAGCCAGTCTTCCGCTGCGGTGAATTTGGGGGTGTGACAGATTGGTATCAGAGCCTTGGTTATAGAGAACTAGGTTGCATTAGTAACTCTAGACTATAATCGGCTCTCAGTTTTATTTAGTAGTAACACTCATCACATCATACTTATTCCGCTGCTATATAAATACTTGAAATACATGTTTGCTATTGCCTGGTTGTCCGCCATGTAATTACTTGTTTAAATGAGTTTGATTGCTTGATAAGTGCGCTCACACGTATATTATTGTCTTCATGTATGAACACTAGAACATTCATTGGACATCGTGAGTTACACGATGGTCTCGTAGATATTTTATAACTCCACCTAGAAACATTTTGTGAGTTTTGGTTAATAATTAGTCATGAGGAATCCCCAGGTTCGAGCTAATTCATCAAGAGGGTTGAGATGTGTAACAATACTTAATTGGTTCTCAGTGGGCCTCATATTTGATTGAGTGTGAGATGGAAATAAGTATCGGGAGTTACACAGCCTATGATTTTTGATGAATTACCTCGGGGTGGGTAAGACTCGCAGTCTTACGTGTTAATTGGGAATGTGTTGTATTTTCGGAGTCGAGCTGAGTCATAGAAAGTTTGAGATGTGTAATAATTCATAACGAAACCCGGGGCCATTCTTTGTGAGTGTGTTTCGAGGTTGGGTTATGATAAGTTATTACTCAGCTTAGTATTTGATGAGTCTTCCTCGAGGATGAGAAAGAATTGTGTGATTGGATAATTGCTTATTTAGAACCGACTACTATATACTTATCCTACTTATAACCGTGAGTTTCTTTACTTGATATACGTCTGCGACTGCTTTATCGCCTATCGACACTTATGTTCTTCGATCCCGTACTTTCGAGACGTCTACGTATGGAAGACAGTTTATTATCTACTCATGCTCTTTGCTTTTGGTAAATTTGAATAATATCGCTAAGAAATTTTAACGATTTTGAATTGGGTATTTTCTCGGTGACACTTGAGTAGGATGATTTATGAAATCTTTATTGAAATGGATTGGGACGCCTTTGCCTTTAAATAAAGAAAACATAAATCACCGAACCATAAGTTTATAATAACATATTTGCATAGACTAGGACGCTTTTGTATGCAAATATGAGATTATAAATGAGTGGGCTTAAGGATATCTGACGTGACCCTATATATTTATGGTATTGATTTAGTATTCCAGTTTGGGGTGTATTTCTTTTGACTCGGGATTCGTCCATACAAATTTATCGTATTTCATCTTGTTATCGTATCATTTCGACGTTTTGACGAGTGATTCTTTAAGCTTCATTTGGTTCGCGAATTGTTACGAGAATCTTTTCTAAATATTTATTGATCGACGTGAACGTAATGGGATGGTGGTGGTGAACCCTTAGAGACTTTTAAGAACTGACGATTTTTTTTCTAAACTCTTCGTTTCGAATTTTATCGTTCTATGAACGACGACCGATTTGTCAGATTGACATGTGGAACCGGTTAGGTTTAATCCACTTCTACCTATTGCGTATCTAAGTAACTATTGGTGGGTAACACGATTTTCAAAGTTCGGACAAAATTATCTGTGAGCAGATTTAAGTATATTTGATATAACACTGGGGTAGAACCTCAAAATCCCTTTCTCTACACTTGTAATTGGGTAACAATGATTGAGTTCGAGGACGAACTCCAAATAACACGTATGTACTGTGACAACCGAGAATTTTCTAGACTTTAAATAATAATAAATTATATTATTTATTAATCAATATTCGTTTTCGAGAAATATCAAAGTTATTTGATTCAAAAACGGTAGTTTATTTTCATATTGTAAAAGACTGCGCGAAATCTGAGAAATGACGCGATACAGATTAAATTATATTTAATTATTCATAAATATTGATAAAAAGATTTATTAAATTATCGGATACTTTTATTTTAGCTTTTATATCATACGTTGAAAATGAGAACATTCAAATTGAATTATATTTTCTTTGAACGAAAACTATTCGAGATAACCGATAAATGGTAACTATCTTACATAAAAATATATACGATTACAAAAATTAGTCGAGTAAATACTCTACTTTAAAGTAAAAATCATTTTGAAAGGAACGACGTGAATTTCGTTGAACGAACCAGTTTCTAACTATCTTAAACGAGCCTCGAACCATTTGTATACAAACGTTATATCAAAAATTTGTTTTTAGTCCCTGTAGTATTAGAAACCTTACACTTTGTTTACACAAAGTTTAACTAGCACATATAAAATCCTGAAATTAGGGTTTCTTCTCATTCTCCCTCAACCCTAACCCTAAAATTTACACACACTCTCTCTAAACAATTATCCGGCGCCTCCTTTTGTCTGGCGAGTTTTCCGGCCGCCGGAAAATATAACCACCACCTAAAATTACAAATAAACTATAGATGTATATTATCCAACCCTCGATCGTTCATCTATCATCACCAATCCACCACGAGAAATCATATCAGCCGTCACGGCTGCTCAGCCACCATACCACCATCGTCGTTATCCTGACCACCATCGTTTTGTATACCACCACTCCATCTTTACAACCACGACCAGAACCGACGTGTACCACCAACTCCAGCCGCCATCACCTTTTAACTGCTATCATCTCCACAGATGTGTGGTCCTCAGATCCGGTCACTCGACACCACCACAGTCGTGGTGGTTGATTCATAAGCGCGTGTTGGTTTGCTTCCATGAATCAGCAGAAGGGTGTTCGTTTGTTTCTGCTTAATATATCTATAGGGTGCGTATGATTTGCAGCCACCACCAGCAGTCACCTACTGATGTGGTGAGTTTGGTTCAGTTATTTTCATCCCCAAGAAATGGTGCTCGCCTGTTTAACCACGGGGTGTTTTGTTTGCTGTTTGGGTTACCACGAGACACCAAATCGAGTGGTGTTCGTTGTGTGTAGTTTTGGTTATGTATTGGTATTGTTAACCACGGGGGTACGTCTCGATTTCAGCAACAACGCCGTCACACGATGCGTTGGGTTTATCAAGAAAACCAACAGAGGGCGTTTTGTCTTGGGGAGAAATCAGTAGCGAAGGCGCCTTTTGTTCGGGTTAGATCGCCACAGTAGTGGCGTTTGGTTCAATACGAAAACACCAGCAAGGGCGTGATGATTTGTAGCAGGATTCGTGCGTTCGGTTCGATGTATAAACAACCATAAAGGTGCGTTTAGTTCGCTGCGTATCGGTAGCAGGTGCGTTTGATTTGCTGCGTACGAGCAGCAGGGAGCGTTTGGTTCGCTGATTTACATCAGCGAAGGGGTGTTTAGTATAGTTAGAAAACACCAAGGATGCGATTGGACGCGGTGTTTCAAGGGTTGAGAGTGTCGGGCACGATTTGGGTTTATGGTTCGTTGTGGTTTAATTCGGCTAATAACTTATATAACTTTATTAATTATAAAAATGGACAAATTGGTGGTATGAAAATGGTTAAATAAAAATGTTGAAAACTATCGATATTATGAGAACTATAAAAATAATTATACTTTTAAATACGTGTTTAAGTAGCCCACATCGAGCGGTTTGACGTTTAATTCATCACACATAGATTGTGTTTAGTCTTATTTAATTATGATGACTATTTAGCTTAGTGAGATATATTAAACTGTGATTTGTGTTAACGTGAATTGTTTGGAAAATGAGAAATATTGAGAATTGGTAAATATGGAAACGTCGTATAAACGAATAGGTCATGTCAAAATTTCTGTAAAGTTTTATAGTTTATATTGTTCGCTCAAACTACTATTATATTTGTAAACCGATAAAACAATAAATACCGTTATATTTATAGACCAATAAAACAAATAAGTACTACTATAACTGTAGACCGATAAAATAAATAAATACTATTATATTCGTAAGCGATAAAAATGAATAGATTATATTATATTGATAAACCGATGAAGGTTATATTTTTACTTAAAAGTGACAATTATTAATTAAGTGATATTTTTTTTAAATGTGTCGAATGATGCTGTCTAATTATTTTTATCACGATCTTTATACTGTAACTACAAAATAAATATATGCCTTGATTTATATTGTAAGTTTGTTGTCACTATTATATAATTCAACATAAGAATTATATAATCGTCCGATCATACTTAATGTGTAGGGAATACACTGGACACTTGGTGTGTGTCTAATTTATTCATTTTATTTAACCAACTACCGAACCATTATAATTTAAAACTTAAATATTTTATCAACGAGTCACGTTGATGTACATACCTATCGAGAACTCAAATACACATTTTTAAGTTATTGGATTTAGCCGATTAGTAAACCACAACACCATGACCGAGCCGTATCGATTTCCGTTTGGGCGGAGCGTATTATTAGCATCACTATTGTTCGCGCTATTATGTTGAGGTGAGTTCATACCCCACCTTTTCTTGCTTTAAATTGAGTTATAAATGTTTTATAGTTGCTCTTTGGGGGAGGTACATGCTTGGTCATAAACTACTTATAAACTTGCTTGGTTTTCAGAAACTGATATTAAACTTGTTTGGTTGTGTATAACTGTTTATAAACTACTTGATTGTCATAAGCTAATGTTAAGCTTACTTGGTTGGTCATAAACTATCTTTAAACTGGTTTAATTGTTACGTGCTGAGTGGTCAACTCCTCTAATTGTTATACTTATGAATGCTGATACTAAAATTTCTATTGTGATTTTCATAGCCTAAAACTTTAACTGCTTTTCACTGGTTCTCGGGTAGAGACAATGGTTGCAAGAATGAACACAAGTGCATATCTCGTTTATTTATTGGTCTAAGTCCCACTTTAACCCAATTACTTTGGCCCATTATCATGAACCGTTAATTTCGGATCGGATGACCGTTCGAAAGCGCGAATGTTATGGATAGATCTATCGGGGTTGACGCCCCTGTCCGGCTTGGTCCAACAGAGGACAAGCAGGCACAGTTTCATTTGAGTCTGTGGACGGATGTCGTGGGTTAGACATCCGTAGGGGCTGTATTATGTGATATACTACCGGTGTTGTTAACGCTTCGGTGTCATGAGCTTAGACAATAATAAATGCCTTATTTTATTTAGTGACTTTGTATTTGTTATATTGTCACTAAGTGGTTGGAAAATCTTGTGGTTCATTAAACAATTCTATTCTATTGGAAAACTCTATTATTTATCAGTGAGCTTTGTTTTTATCAGAAAACGCTAACTATTATCTGTGAACTCTGTTTTATCAGAAAACTTTATTTATTTCCAGAAAACTCTGTTGTTATCAGTAAGCTATATTTACTATCAGTAAACTCTGCTTTTATCAGTGAACTCTATTTTTATTAGTAAACTTTGTTTTTATCAGTAGACTCTGTTTTTATCAATAAACTTTGTTAATATTAATAAACTTTGAAATTGTCAAAGAAAGTCTATTTAACAGAAACTGTGATTCTTAAACTCTTATATTTTACTGCAAGGTGCAGGTCGGTAAAACTCTAATTTGTCATAAATGTTTTAAAACAAACTTATGAACTCACCAACTTTATGTTGACATTTTTAAGCATGTATTTCAGGTACTTGTCTATGTGGATTATTTGGAGTCTTCTTTGTGGTTCTTGGCATATAGAGGTCGTTCTCGGATCAAGCTCTTGAATACTCATGAAGTCACAGCCTCCCAAAGCCATTCTTCCGCTGCGGTGAATTTGGGGGTGTGACAAACAACCATGGGAACTATCCGAATAAGAGGCAAGACACCGTGAAAGCGTACACTGTTGGTACTGGGGAAAAGGGAGTGTACAATGGGATGTTACCTTTGTGCAATCGATGCAAGCGTCACCATAATGGACAATGCAATATACAATGTCACAACTGCAAGAAAACTGGACACATTGCTAGAGATTGTAAGTCACCACCCAACACGAAAGCCAACGTCACTTGCTTCGAATGTCAGCAAAAGGGACACTACAGCAATGAGTGCCCAAAGAAAAAGAACAAGGACCAAGGAAAGATTGCTAAAGCTGGGGAAGCTCGTGGAAGGGTCTATGTGATATGAGGAGGAGAAGCGCAACAAAACCCCGACGTCGTGACGGGTACGTTTCTTCTCAATGGTCGTTATGCTTCTATTTTATTTGATACTGGAGCCGATAGGAGTTTTGTGTCGACTATTTTTAGTGTCTTACTTGATGTGACCCCTTCGCCCTTAGACACTAAGTACACTATTGAGTTAGCTAATGGGAAGTTGATAGAAGCCGACACTATACTTCGTGGATGCACTTTAAATCTTCTAGGTCATCCTTTAGTAATAGACCTTATGCCTGTTGAGTTAGGGAGTTTTGACGTGATTGTTGGAATGGATTGGTTGTCGAAATATCATGCTACGATTGTATGCGACGAGAAGATCGTTCGTTTACCATTTGGTGATGAAGTTTTGGAGGTACAAGGGGATACAAGTAACGGAAAGGGGAAGTCACGACTAAACATTATCTCGTGTGTCAAGGCTCAGAAGTTGTTATCGGAAGGTTGCCACGTATTTTTAGCCTGTGTTACTGAAAAGCAGACGGAAGAAAAACGGTTGGAAGATGTACCTATCGTACGGGATTTTCCGGAAGTCTTTCCTGAAGATTTGCCTGGATTACCGCCGGCTAGACAAGTTGAATTCCAGATCGATTTAATACCGGGAGCTGCACCTGTTGCTCGAGCGCCTTACCGTTTAGCACCGTCGGAATTGCAAGAACTAGCGACGCAACTACAAGAGTTGACTGATAAAGGATTCATAAGACCGAGTTCTTCACCCTGGGGAGCTCCAGTCTTATTTGTAAAGAAGAAGGATGGAAGTTTACGGATGTGTATCGACTATCGTGAGTTGAACAAACTTACCATCAAGAACCGTTACCCGTTACCTAGGATCGATGGTCTGTTTGATCAGTTGCAAGGATCGAGCGTTTACTCGAAGATTGACCTTAGGTCTGGTTATCACCAATTGAGAGTCCGTGAGGAAGATGTTGCAAAGACTGCTTTTAGGACTAGGTATGGACACTATGAGTTCCAAGTGATGCTGTTCGGTTTGACAAACGCACCTGCTGTGTTTATGGACCTCATGAACCGGGTGTGTAAACCATATTTGGACAAGTTTGTCATTGTGTTCATCGATGACATACTGATTTACTCAAGGGATGAGAAGGAACATGAGGAACATCTTAAGATAATATTGGAATTGCTTAAGAAGGAGGAATTGTACGCTAAGTTCTCGAACTGTGATTTTTGGTTGCCAAGAGTACAATTTCTAGGTCACGTTATTGATAGCAAGGGGATTCATGTTGATCCTGCCAAGATTGAATCAATTAGGGAGTGGACTGCTCCTACGACACCGACTGAAATTCGCCAATTCTTAGGACTCGCTGGATAATACCAAAGATTCATCGAGGGATTCTCGAAGATCGCGAAACCATTGACGAAGTTGACTCAAAAGAAGGTGAAATACGAATGGGGAGATAAGGAGGAATTAGCATTCCAGAAGTTGAAACAAATGTTGTGTAGTGCGCCTATTCTATCGTTACCAGAAGGATCAGAAGACTTTGTGGTCTACTGTGATGCATCAGCAAAAGGATTGGGAGCTGTGTTGATGCAGAGGAAGAAAGTTATCGCCTACGCGTCACGACAATTGAAAACACATGAGAAAAACTACACTACGCACGACTTGGAGCTAGGAGCGGTAGTATTTGCCTTGAAATTGTGGAGACACTACTTGTATGGAACCAAGTGTGTCGTCTATACGGATCACAAGAGTTTATAACATATTCTTGACCAGAAGGAACTGAACATGAGACAACGTCGATGGATCGAGTTGCTCAACGATTATGACTGTGAAATCCGCTACCACCCTGGGAAGGCCAATGTAGTGGCGGATGCGCTACGTAGAAAGGAATAACTGATGACACGTAGAGTTAGATCGTTAGCTATGGTTATCAATCCGAACTTACCTGTGCAAATTCGTGAAGCACAAACCGAAGCCTTAAGCCTGAACATGTTGAAGCTAAGAAATTAGGAGGAATGGTTACTAAGAAATTGGAGACTAGCACTAATGGAACGCTATGTCTGAATGGTAGAAGTTGGTTACCACGGTTTGGAGGACTAAGGGACGTGATTATGCACGAGTCGCATAAATCTAAGTATTCGATTCACCCAGGATCTGACAAAATGTATCAGGATATGAAGAAGCTATATTGGTGGCCAAATATGAAAGCTGAAATCGCTACTTACGTAGGGAAGTGTCTGACTTGTGCTAGAGTGAAAACAGAACACCAAAAACCATCTAGATTGTTGGTTCAACCTATAATTCCTATGTGGAAGTGGGAAAACATAACCATGGATTTCATAACTAAGCTACCTAAAACGACCAACGGATACGACACAATTTGGGTAATTGTGGATCGACTTACGAAATCTGCACACTTTTTGGCTATGAAGGAAGATGATTCGATGGATAAGCTTACGAGACTTTATCTGAAGGAAGTAGTCGCAAAACATGGGATACCGATCTCGATAATTTCTGATAGAGATGGTAGATTTACTTCGGAATTCTGGAAATCACTTCAGAAAGCGTTGGGTACGCAATTGGACATGAGTACTGCTTATCACCCGCAGACTGACGGACAGAGTGAGAGAACTATTCAAACGCTGGAGGACATGTTGCGTGCTTGTGTGCTTGACTTTGGGAAGCAATGGGACAGACATTTGCCTCTAGTGGAATTCTCTTACAACAATAGTTATCATACCAGTATTAAGGCTGCACCGTTTGAAGCGTTGTATGGTCGTAAATGTCGCTCGCCTGTGTGTTGGAGTGAGGTTGGGGATAGTCAACTCACTGGCCCTGAACTCATCCGTGAAACGACTGAGAAGATTGTTCAAATCAAGAGCCGAATTCAAGCAGCCCGTGATCGTCAAAAGAGTTACGCCGACGTTCGACGTAAGCCTCTCGAATTTCAAGTGGGATACAAAGTGATGCTAAAAGTATCGCCTTGGAAAGGTGTGGTACGTTTTGGCAAGCGAGGAAAGTTGAACCCCCGTTATATTGGACCTTTCAAAATTCTGGCAAAGGTTGGAACCGTAGCCTATCGTCTCGAATTACCGCAAGCGTTAAGCCGCGTGTACAGCACTTTTCATGTTTCGAACTTAAAGAAGTGCCTATCTGATGAGACACTCGTTATACCATTGGAGGAACTCCGAATTGACGACAAGATGCAATTTATCGAAGAACATGTTGAAATCATGGACCGTGAGGTCAAACGATTGAAACAGAGTCGTATTCCTATCATCAAGGTGAGGTGGAATTCTAAACGTGGACCTGAATTCACTTGGGAGCGTGAGGATCAATTTCGCAAGAAATATCCGCAACTCTTTGACAACTCTAGAAACCGTGACACTCCTAAGCTTTGAGGACAAAGCTTCTCTATCAAGGGGATGATGTAACACCTGGTAATTTTCCCTACTTTGTAAAATGACTATTTTACCCTTTGACTTTTTATTTAGTCAACTATGTGATTTAACTGTGTTGGAACCGGGAAGTTATCCCGCGTCTT
Source organism: Glebionis coronaria (assembly GCA_025667525.1). NCBI lineage: Eukaryota > Viridiplantae > Streptophyta > Magnoliopsida > Asterales > Asteraceae > Glebionis > Glebionis coronaria. The sequence continues at coordinate 607,337,242 of CM046876.1, read as the reverse complement.
CTGAAAAACTGTTTGCTGACGAGTAATGGCCTGACACTTTGCTCAGTCATTATTCTGAACATTTTCTATGAACCTGACCAAAGTGCTGAGACGGTCAATGAATTGACGATAATCCATGAGATTACTCGTTATCTGTGAATTATGTGTTTAACTGTTTAGTTTTTAACAGCGTGATAGTATTTTCTTGAGCAGCGTATTTAAATATTTCTGTATATGTTTATATATGCCTGTATTTTAGTATTTTGCTATTTATAGTAATAAATCGTATTTACTGTGAATATTCAATTAACGTATCGCGTTTTCGTATTTTACGTCGTTTTTACGTTTAACCGTCGTTAGCGTGCATAAAATACTTTACCAATCATAAAATGTCAGTTTTCGTCGAAAAATCGTAAATTTAATATATTTCGTCAAATTTTTAAGTTTTACGTAATTTTAAACTTAACTATATACTTTTTGATATTCACCTAAAACTAACTAACCTTTTTACCTTAAACCTTTTAACTAGTTACCATAGTAAAATTTTTGAATAATTTACCCCATATGGGACCCCCCATAACCGGCCACATAACACCACCATGTGCATGATGCACCAAAATCTTACTCTTTGCCATTTTAAGCTTAGGCTTACACATCTTACAACATTTAACTTATTAACCTATATCACCTCAAATAATTCACACATTATTCACTCTTTACTTCACAAAAAAAAACACACATCTCTCTCTTTCTCTCTCAAAACTCACGGCACAAACACACACACATTTTCCACCATTGTTGATTTCTTAAAGCTTCATTTTAAGAAGAATTAACACAAAATAAATACACCCTAGAGTTTGTACAAGCATAAAGAAGAATGGTTATTCTTGGTTTGTTGATTTGAGTAGTTTTTGTGTTGAAGTTATAGAAGTAGAGTTCTTGTTGATTATTAGTGGGTTAGAGCGTAGATCGGGTCGTTGTGATTACGTAGAGTCGTTACTCAAGGTTACTTCTTAAACCTTTTTCATCTTTTCATTTTCCATGCATAATCTTGGTAGATCTATGCATGCATGATACTCATCAACTATTTTCTTGAAATAAAATGATAAAAACTATTTTTGGTCATGAAATATTTTAAGATCTATGGAAATTATGTGTGGATCTATTAGATCCATACATGAAAATGGTTTAATTGAAAGACTTGTGAAAAATATAAGTATGTATATTTTAGATTTGTGAACTTGAAGAAAAATCTTTGATTTTGTTGGTGTTTATGAATAATTGGAGGGAACTAGTAGTGTTACTACTAGTGGTTACGCTTGAAAATGGTCGAAAATGAGTTTTTACGAAAAACATACAATCTGTCCGATTTTTATAATAGGCGTAGAGGGTCGTAAAAATTGTTTTGACACTAGTTTACTACGATATTATGAAAATATAAGTTAATACCTTCGTTTCGATATATTATGGGCTAAAAACGGAGCTAAAATGAGTAAGATATGGTCGTTTAAATTTCGATGTCGGAAAACTTAATTTTTGTGAAAAACACTATAAGTGTTTGCTGTCTAGATTTTTAAAGTGGTCGAAACGACGTTTTCGAGTCAAACGGAGATGTTTTAAGTGTCGAAATGGTTACTAAAAGTTGTATATGAATGTTGGACTTGTTTTGTAAAAAGGGTATTAACGCGAAATGTGAATACTTGGTGTACCGTTAAAAGTTTGAACGTTGGAAGTGGAAATTGATACTATTGCGGAAAATAACTTGTTGAAATATTGGCGATTGAGAAATTGTTGAAAATAGGGGTTTTAGGACGAGATTTGAGTACTTACTAAAAATGGCAAATTTTTACGTGACGCCGAAAGGCTGCCGAATTTTCGTTAGAAATCGTATAGAAAAATTTGTTAAGATAAATTTTGGTAAATTAAAATTTACGCCGAAAGGCTGCCGAATTTTCGTCGAGTCAAACATAAATATTTTTGCCTAAGTATATATATACTATAATGTTATAACGATATGATAATTACAAGTCACGATTTTAACAACAAGATATATATATGATTGATGAGTAACGCACATGACGAACTATTGTGACTTATTTGCTAGCGCCTAAACTATAGTATTATATTTAGGTTGTTGCTAGATTTGCTCGCTACTATTTGATCTTACTTGTGCGGTTTGAATCGTTGCTTGAGGTGAGTTTATAGATCCCTATTAAACTGCTTTCTATGTTTAATGTTTTGGGATGTGATAAATGTTTTGATGCTTGCTTCTGGACGCAAGTAAAACTTGATTTCCGTGAACGCGTTGTGAACACTATTTATGAGATAGCTTAAGTTGCTTTAGCCATAGTCTACATTATCGTAAATCGTTAGTTACTCTGCTGGAGTAAGCTCTTATGTTACGGATAGATCTATTGAGGGTTGCCAACCTCCACTCGGGCATTCTGACGCCGGACGAGTGTGTACCATTTGTATGAACGGAGTTATCTTGGCTAGGTACTCCATTGGGGCAAAATTTATGTATGCAATCTATTGTATGCACTGGATCACTAGTTTCGATGTCACGAGCTTAGCTATCATAAATATTGTGAACACCCAATTTATCCTAGACTTGGAACTATACCTCCTATAGTTGCATGTGTACATGAAATGAAATCTGAAATTGAATTACTATGAATTTTTACTTGAAACTTATATTCTCACCAACTTTATGTTGACCCAATTTAGCATTTATCTCAGGTAATTGATGATGAGTTGTATCTGCTGTGTGAAGTACTTGTAGTCCGCATGCATTTCTTGGCTATCTTCGGACATTTATTTACTTATGCTTTTGAACTATTATCTCGTTGATGTTTAAAACTTTTACATTCCGCTGCACTATCTTTTGAAACTGAGACCTTTTGTACTGTGATGCTTTTAATTTAAATTCAGCGAGGTATTTTTATAAAACGTCTCATTTAGAGTCGTTCTCTTGTACCTTGAACTATGATACAATGACGTAACAGCCCCCGAGCTTCACCGCTTCCGCATATCATATTTTGGGGTGTTACAGAAAACCCATGTATACCTTGAAAACTCATCAACTATGACCAAGGTGTATTTGTTGTGATTAATGGTCTGAGGTTTGACAGGCCCAAACAAATCCATGTGAAGGAGATGTAAGCACTTGTCAATAGAAAATGATTGCCTGGTCTTAAAGGAAGACCTGTGATGCTTTCCCTTGACACAGGCTGAACAAGTCTTGTCTTTAGAAAACGTCACTAAAGGTAGACCAGCAACCAGGTTTTGTGTGGCTATCTTGTTGATGTTCTTGAAGTTGAGATGAGACAGTCTTTTGTGCCACATCCAAATGACACTTTCAGAGGCTTTAGCTAGAAAACAATTGGAGCTGTCTTCAGAGCAAACAACCATGTTGATGACATAAACATCTCTCCTTCTTGGTTCAATAAGCACTACATCATTGTTCTTATTGAATATGGTTCCCTGAGTCTTAGTAAACAAAACCTTGTAGTCAACATCACACAATTGGCTTATGCTAACGAGATTGTGTTTAAGACCATTCACATATGCAACCCTTGTAAAATTTATCCCATTGCAGTTCACTGAGCCGTATCCCTCTGTGTCGCCTGAAGAATTATCTCCAAACACCACTTTAGGACCTGGCTCTTTTGAGTATCTGTATAGGTATTGTCGAATCCCTGTCATGTGTCTAGAACTGCCACTGTCTAGATACCATACCGATTCCTTAAGATGTTTCTACACAGATACATAGAAACAAGTTAGTTCCTATGGTGAACACACTTTCCAGTGGGTTCCCTGAATTGCTGATTAGCAACTCTTGAGTTCCTGTAGAACTTTTGGCGATGGGAAGGAAAATTAGCTGTCTCATGGGTGAAACTTCCACAGATATCACAACCTGGGAAGTCACCACACTCATCTAAGTGATGGTCTGTGAATCCACATAATTTACAGGGAGGATAAGGTCTGTAGTTCCCTAGTTGTCTCTTAGAACCCTGTTGTCTCTCCCTAGAAGGTGTCTGAGCTCTCTTAACAGCCATTTGTCTATCATGGTCTATGGTCACGTGATGAGATTTTTTACAGATATTGCAATAAGGTTTGACTATCCTTTCACCCTTGGGTTCACCTAGAACAGACTTAGGTTCACGAGAAGTAGAGCATTCAGCGGAAGGCTAATGTGTTGTTTTAAGAGTTCTACTTCTTTCATTAATGACAACAGGCGTTCTTCAGTTGAGGAATCAACTTTGTTCACAGATTTGGATGAGACGGGCTTAAAGGCAACTTGCTTAACAGATTGTTTTACAGGTACAGAAAAAATTTTAGCTGGTGGTTTCTCAACATCTGTTTTAGGTTCACCCTTAGCTCCTCTAGAGGAACTGCTGGGTTCAACTCCAGAGAGTTTGGGCAAGGGTGGTAATTCAGCCATATCTTTAGAGACAGGGTCATCAGCCAAGATGGGATCTAGCATATGAATTGTCTCTGTAGGTTTGAAAATAATCTCTTTGGGTTTGGTGAGAATTTTCAGCTTATTTTTCTTAGCAGAGACATCCCTTTTAATATCAGCAGGTAGTTCATCATTAAGCAATTGATCTATAGTAAACCTACTGCACATCCATTTTTCAATAACCTTGTTTAATTTAGATACTTGATCATTTAAGGCACTATTCTTCAAGGTTAGCCTATTGAGTTCGTTTTGAAGGGATATTTTGTTGTCCCTAATATGTGATTGTATAGCACGAATTTAAAGATAGAAAGAAAGGAAGAAATGAGAAGAATTCTAGAGAGAGAAAGTAGTGAGAGAAAGTGAGAGAGAAATGGATGGAACTAGGTGAATGTTAGATTAAGGAATGAGAATACAAATGAACCAACCACCCTCCTAACATGCTAGGAGGGTAGTATATATAGTCCACCCACATGCGGGCTTTAATGGACTATATATTGGGTCGGGCTTATCTTTTGGACTTTAATTAGTTTAAATCCAAGCCCGTGAACCACGACTAAATAACTACTTATTACAACGTTCTAATAAATATTACAATAGAAACCTATGACCGAACATTCTTGTTTGACTCAATATTTTGAGGCTAACAATCTCCCCCAATGTGAGGTCATTCCTCTTTGATATTTGGATTCCAATGGAGATTTATGAATTTCGTCATAAATGAATCTTGAACGTGTAACAGTAGTTTTGTTCCTTCATGCTGTGATCTTTGAGCCTTTGTCGTTGTCTTTCGACTTTGTCTTTAAGTCTTGAGATCTTCAAATCATCCTTGACTTGTCTTTGCCATCTTGCGATCTTGTGTCTTCATCCACATGCTCACACTATTAATTGTTGAATATGTCTTTAGGCATGAGTATGTGGTTTCTGAATCATTGACTTTGCTGTGTACACCGTGACGCCACCTTCTCGAGACAAAACATAGACACGGACTGAATGGCTTTGACATTCGTCCTAAATCGGTAGCGTTTTACCTCCGGTCGGTGAAGACCGTTATACGATATTAAATATCGTACCTGTGATCAGGTAGATTCAATTAAGAATCTCCTTGACAGGGTTTCGCGGCTGTACTAGCCGTTCTCTTTACTCGACCGTCTCAAAGCAAGACTGCGAACATAAAGAATGAATCAATTGGATAAATATCCGCTTGATTAAAGTCGTCAATTCAAATTCCTGGAACAAGTTTGATTCATTAAGAATCTTACCATTGTTGCTTTCCAGTTGACACAAGTTTGATTCATAAGAATCTCACAAGTCACCTACCGTAGCGCTGTTTGATGTTGACGCTAGAAGGATTTCCATTCGTCACTGTGAATATTAATAAATATCACTCTGAATGTTCTGGCAAGACCATAAAGATATTGCGTAGAAACCTGAAACGAGTTTGAATCAATTCAGAATCAAACCACTGTTGCTTTTCAGTTTTACATATGTTCAATTCATAAAGAATCTTGCATATGACCTACCGCAGTGCTGTTTGATGTTAACACTGGAAGGATTCCCACTCATCATTGTGAATACTAAGTAGTATCACTCTGAGTGTTCTAGCAATATCACAAGGATATAGCGTAGGACTCTCTTGATCTTCATCCGTGTGTCCTAACGAGATTTGATTGATCTCTTGGCTCTAGACTCGATTTGTGCACTTTTAGTGGTCGGAGGCTGGAGCAGATGCCACCTATTCAATATCAACAATCTCGGAGTGAGAAAGTCAATAGAAGTCGTGTTGATCTCCGTGACAATAAAACAAACTTCTTTTGAGAGAAGCCTGAGTAGCTAGGAAAGGGTTGTGCTTCACATCACTGGTCCATGATGAGTTTGTCTTCATGATGAGTTGACCCGGTTTCTGCCTAAGTTGTATGGAGGGCTTCTTTCTTTACACCCTTTATCCTTACATTTCTTTTTCATTCTTCAACCCCTTCAATGCTTACCAAGACATCATTACTAACACCTTGTTGTGATTGTTCCAGTGCTAGCATCAGTACTTAGTCGGCATTCAGCTACGTTCACATTCTACTCCATCTTTCCTAAGGACTTCTAATAATCTATTGGATTGTCCCTGGGAAGATCCCTCCGGTTCTGGTTGGATCATAGGACTTAAACCTAACCACCCTTTTGACACCAATAACGTCGTGAAATTAAAGATGTTGTGGGTATTTGATCGTAACCATGAAAACCACTTTAAATTCTAACAAAGTGTTTGAAAAACATTTAACACCTTGCTAGTTTTGTCGTTTCAGAAAAGCTCCCCCTTCACATGTGCATCGATAATCGAAAGTGTTTCGCACATGTGGGTAAGAGTTAAAGTGCTTGAGTCTTATATATGATCACATTTTAATCACATTTTCTCCCCCTATCTCTAATATATAAAATCTTTTGATATTAGAGATACCAAATTTGATTAAAATATATTTTGAAAAATAGTCTTGAAAGTCTTCGGGAGAAAGATGTGTTAATCTTTTGCATGAAGTTGAATTGCTCCCCCTCAAAAATTGATCCAATGGAATTGTCATTACGAGGATTTGATCCACATTAAACTTTTGAGGATAGGAGTTGTTGAACACACAATTTTTGAAAGATTTTGAATAATCATTGATAAATTCTTGAAAAAATTGTGTTCAACGCTTTTTGAAAAAATCCTATTTCTTTTTGTCGAAGAGGTTTTTCTAAAGCATAAACTTGAGTTCACAGACTTTGAATGTCTTGACGAATCCACTCAAGTGTAAGAAGATTTAACTTCTTTTGCTAAGGGTAAGAGTACAAAAGCGTACACTCCCCCGTGAATTTAGATCCGGGTTGCAATCTGAAAGTGATTACAAGCCATTGTGTTGAGCTCAAAACGTTGAATGTTTTGTGACAAGCTCAACCCGTGATAGATTGCTCTACCCGTTTGTTAGGATATGGTATCTTTAAAGATACACTTTCCTTTATTTGAGGTCCGAGTTACAGTCTGACATTTAACTGTAAGTCGTGTACATGAGCTTAAAAACTTTGAATGTTTTTATCGATAGCTCATGACCGAGAAATTTTATTTTCCCGTTGTTGAGGATAAGTAATCAGCGTGATCAACTTTCCTTTCTTTGAAGTACGAGTCACAATCTGAGGTAATTGTAAATCATTGAAATGACATGTTTTGAAAAATATTTACAACTTTCATTCGAGCTTTATGTACACACCCGTGTCGTTATTGAGCGACATTTCTAGGTACGTCCATATTATCGATACTGAAAGACATGTCGAGAGGAATATTTTTGGTATTTTGAGAGTTTTTTCGTTTTTTAGTTTGTTTTTCTAAGGATATTTACGTTTTATTATATTTTTGTGTTTTCTCAATTTTTTCGAAAATAATCCAAAATAGACTTTTGTACAACAGAAGAAGATGATATTGAATATACAGAATTGGAACCCTTTGAAGAAGGAGAAGTGGGTTCAGAATCCGCTGTTGTACCTGCAATCACAGAAGAAGAATTTGCACAAATACTAGAATTAGGAGTAACAAATTCCTTTTCAGTGTGTAGAACAGTAGCATTAGTGCTGGTGCAAGTGTCATCACTCTTCTTTATTGGAATCCACTTAAGACCAACTTCTGTGAAGATCCGACCCATTGGTTTCCATTGAAGACTGGATTTAGGAGTAGCTTTCTCTTGCACAGCGGAAGACTTCTTTGGAGAGAAACTATGTCCTTGTTGAATCCACGTTTCAGATTTGGTGTGGTTGCTTTTCTTTACGACGGGTTTGTATCTCCTTGTTGTCTTATGGGATTCTGTATTCGATCTCCGTTCAAAGGAACGAGATTTGACCTCATAGAGGTATTGCAAAATGCAATGGTCATGATTTCCATTTTGAATGCCCTTTTTGCAAGTGGGACATACAGGGAATTTGGGATTCACGAAAGTACTTGTATTCCTTTGTTTTCCAAATCGTTCAGGCGTAGTGTTTGAAACACGACTATTGATGGATGGTTTCCAATTCCTAGATTGCTGGTGAGTGATCCTAGGTTTTGGTTGACTACCATTTGGAGTGTGTTGAACTCTAGCGGGATTTCGTAAACTAGGTTTTTCATACACTGGTTTGTCTTTCTGAATCTTCCATTTCTGTTTCGCATCCTCTAGGTTGTGGGTATGAACGAGGTCATTTGAACCTACAGATTCCTTTGTGGACGTGAATGTCACACGTTTTGGAGGAGTCCTAGAAGTGCTAGGTGCATTCACATGGTTGGGTTTAGCAACAATGTGCTTTCACATGGTTGAGTCAAACAAGAATGTTCGGTCATAGGTTTCTATTGTAATATTTAGTAGAACGTTGTAATTAGTAGTTATTTAGTCGTGGTTCACGGGCTTGGATTTAAACTAATTAAAGTCCAAAAGACAAGCCCGGCCCAATATATAGTCCATTAAAGCCCGCATGTGGGTGGACTATATATACTACCCTCCTAGCATGTTAGGAGGGTGGTTGGTTCATTTGTATTCTCATTCCTTAATCTAACATTCACCTAGTTCCAACCATTTCTCTCTCACTTTCTCTCACTACTTTCTCTCTCTAGAATTCTTCTCATTTCTTCCTTTCTTCCTTAATAATTCGTATTATATATATCATTCATATAAGAGGGACAACAATTGGTATCAATCGCCACGGGGTAGATTTGTGATTGATTGTTGTTATTATATTTGATTCGTATGATTTAATCTATAAATCATCACGAATTCAAATTTTTTTTTGTGTGTTTTTCGTGTTCTTCATCTTGCTACAAATCTTCTATATACTTGTTGTAGAGATTTGGTTGTTTTGGTTTGGTAAAAATCACGAATTTGTTGCCTAAAAGTTGCTAAAATTGTTGCCTAAAAAGTTGGAAAAAGTACTATCATTGCGACAGCTTGAATTTCGGAAAAGGTAAGTACGGTTTCGATCGCAATAACCCTAGGGTTTTACTTTGCGATCAGTATTGCGATAGCCCCTTATTCCGATCTGAACATTTCGATCGTTATTGCGATCTGGATTGCGACGGATTTAAGGCAATCTTGAAACGTTACTCTGCCCACATTGCGACAGCCTCATTGCGATAGGTACTCATTCCGATCTGGGATTCCGATAGGTACCCATTGCGATCTGAATATTCCGATCTGGGATTTCGATAGGTACACTTTGCGATCTGAACATTCCGATCTGAAGGATTCCGATAGGTGCACATTGCGATCAGAAGGACATTCCGATCTAAGCAACATTCCGATGGGCATTCCGATGACATGTTTAGCTAAAATTTTGTTTGAGTATTTTTTAGATTTAGCCACCATCTAGACTAGTTTCGGAATATCGTTTACACGAAGATTAAAAAAAAAAAATAATAAAAAAAAAAAAAAAGAGTTTTTTGGCGGGAAAACCAAAGTAAATTTTATTTTTTCCTAGACCATTTTTAGGCCATTTAAGCTTCAATTTCAAATTTTGGTGATGCGAAAAATTTTTCGACCAAAAATTCAAATTTTCGGACCAAAATTCAAATTTTTAGGCCATTTTTAGATTTTATTTTTCGTTAAAATTTTCATTTTTCAAATTTTTTCCCTACTAGTTATTGGCTATTTCTAGCTCGTTTTCAAATTTTGGTTATTCAAAATTTTTGGGTTTACCGTTTTAGTCGGACTGAGGAATTTATTGTCGGGCTGAGAAAAAATTTTAAATTTTCGGAATTTCAACCTCAACAACAATCACACCATATCTACTTAAGATCCAAAGTCACTTCATTGGAAGAGAGAGAGACGATCATCATGCCAACGAGTAATGCGGTTACTGAAAGTTCAGACGTGAAAGACCTCGAAATGGAACGACTACAACAACATATATGTTTTTTGAGAAAAAACGCCATGGACGGTTTTAGAGTACTTCAAGATTCTTTTCAGCGCCTTTCAAAAGTCCTGTTCGACTTACGTGAATCCACTGGCACATTCAGCAAAACATTCACTCATGCCATGGATAGACTTCAAACACAACTTGTCAACGAAAGAATCATTGCTAGTGAATGCAAGATCACTTTCATTGATCTCAAGACATCACTTGAAACAATGTTTACTTCTGACTTCATCAAGTCCTCGATTACCAACGAGTGCTTCAAGCGATATCATGGAATGGATGCTTTATCATACAAAGATCGGATCACCCGCAACATTGACTTCATTGTAACTTATGTGAATCACACAATACAGACGCAACAAACAATTGATGACAGACTTCATACCAGTTGTGGTATCGCATCAGATATTGAGAATACAAGCTGCAAATATGAGACTCCAACGCATAGTTCAGGGAATGATGACCACAACTCTGGGAAAGACAACAGCATCTCTGGCACACAACACATCGACTCTGAGAATGTCATCAGCAATACACCTTCCTATGATAATGGTCCTGTTTTCGATTCTGAGCCATTGGAAGAGGTACACTATGATGAATATAATGTGTTTGGAAATGCTAATACGCATGAGCATAGTGATCAAACTCATACCATTATTCCCACATGTATAACGGAAAAGGTTGATAGCAATACCATACCTGATCCATTAGACACGTGCAATAATTCCTCTGACAATGATCAACATGCAAATGAGTATGATGATGAGGAGCGTGTCGCGCTTGCTAATTTAATTGCTAGTTTACAAAAAGATGTCAATGAAACTAGAAAGAGTCAAAAGCAATTAAAGAAGGCATACGCAGCGCTCACTCAAAACTTTGAAGAATGCAAAGCCGCTCTAATTAAATCTAATGAGACCCTTGAAAGTAATAGGGCTGAGCTTCTTCAGAAAACCAAAGAGCTTGAGGGGTACAAGGGAAGTGCGTTAAAAAGTCAAAAGGACGATTTTGAAAACAAATATAATACAACTCTGGAGTTATTAGCTAAAGAGAAGCGTCAGTATAATGTTTTCTTAATGGATGAACGTCAAAAAACGTACCTTGCCAATACCAAAGCAAATGAACTTGAACAAAAGCTCTCTATGACCACTACTGATTCTTCTAAAATTCTTGAGGATAAGAAACAAGAGGTAGATGCGTTAAAACAAGACTTCAAAAGTAGATATGATAAAGAAACTGAAAAGGTTACGAAATTAGAAGCACAAGTCGATTTTTTGAAGAACGTTGTTTATAAAACGCATGATTCTATTCAATCCGTAAGAATGCTAGCACCTCCATCAATGTTTAAGGGTCAAGCTAGCTTTGCAAGTCCTGAGTACCTTGCCAAAGCTCAAGCTGCGAACCCATGTCTTTACCTTGATGAGACTGAAAGGGCTGATCTTGATTGCATGCCTGTAATTACCGATAGTGAAGAGACTGCCCTTTGGAATGATGATAGTCAACCACTTGTTAATAAGGAGTTTGTGAAACCATATAATTATGCTTATGAGAATAGTCTTTATGGTTTGTTCACCAAACAAACTCAGAAATCTCGTGAGGAAGTATTTTTAGAATGCAGGCAAAAGAGAATTCAATGGAAGAAAGCGTTTGCCACTAAGAAAACAAACGTTTCTAAGTTCATCAACTACTTGCCCTTAGATGCTTCTAAAAGCAAGAGTAGGCAGATATTTGGGTTTCTTACTCATTACATAGATAATATTAAGTCCATTATTGATAATGATTGGAAACAACGACAAAATGACGAGTGGAAGAAACCAATTCCTCAAGACATAACTGTGCTTGTCAAACAAATCTTAATACCGAACGCGGCCACACTAAAAGAAAATGTTCTTAAATTCGAAAGCTTAATTCGGTCTGAAATGTTTGATGATTTACAATATGTTGAGTCTCTTGAGAAAGCAATTGATGATCTTCAAATGGACAAGTCCGCTTTTTCTGATGAATATGATTTACTCTTGCAAGAATGCGTTTCTAAAGATATTATGTGTGCTTATTTTACATCTTGTGCTGATATTGATGAATATTCTGAAGTTGCATGCCAATATCTTGATAAGATCAAAGAATGTGAACGTCTTGAAATTGAGCTTTCGAAATGTAAAGAAAATGTTGACAAAAAGGATTTTGAGTTACTTCAACACAAAACTGATTTCCTTCAAAAACATTGTCATTCTCTTGAACTTGCTTTGCAAAAAGACGTTGGTAGTTTTCCACATGATAATAAATTGCAAGAAAAACTTTCCCAAACGTTTCGAGAAATGAATGAACAGAATTTGGAAATTAAAGGGTTGAAAGCTCTTTTACAAGACAGGGAAAGAGCTATAGCAGAGTTGCAGAAACTCATTGCTAAGATGGGTGGGAAAGTTGTGGAACCTAAAGTTGTGAAACCTGTTGTTCGACAACCCAATGCCTGCAAGGATCCAAAGCCGTCTATCTTAGGAAAACCGACTCCTTTCTCCAATTCTTCTCATGTAAAATCTAGGTTACCCCCTAAGACCGATGTGCAACCAAGTGTTCCAAAACCATCCGTTTCACCCTATGTTCCTCCATTTAGAAAGCACACCATTGCTAAACCCAACCATGTGAATGCACCTAGCACTTCTAGGACTCCTCCGAAACGTGTGACATTCGCGTCCACAAAGGAATCTGTAGGTTCAAATGACCTTGTTCATACCAACAACCTAGAGGATGCTAAACAAACAGGGAAGATTCAGAAAGACAAACCCGTGTATTCAAAACCTAGTTCACCAAATCCCGCTAGAGTTCTACACACTCCTAATGGTAATCAACCAAAACCTAGGATTCCTCTTCAACAATCTAGGAATTGGAAACCATCCATGAATAGTCGTGTTTCAAACACTACGCCTGAACGATTTGGAAAACAAAGGAATACAAGTACTTTCGTGAATCCAAAATTCCCTGTATGTCCCACTTGCAAAAATGGCATTCACAATGGAAATCATGACCATTGCATTTTACAATACCTCTATGAGGTCAAATCTCGTTCCTTTGAACGGAGATCGAATACAGAATCCCATAAGACAACAAGGAGATACAAACCCGTCGTAAAGAAAAGCAACCAAACCAAATCTGAAACGTGGATTCAAAAAGGACATAGTTTCTCTCCAAAGAAGTCTTCCGCTGTGCAAGAGAAAGCTACTCCTAAATCCAGTCTTCAATGGAAACCAACGGGTAGGATCTTCACAGAAGTTGGTCTTAAGTGGATTCCAATAAAGAAGAGTGATGACACCTGCACCAGCACTAATGCTACTGTTCTACACACTGAAAAGGAATTTGTTACTCCTAATTCTAGTATTTGTGCAAATTCTTCTTCTGTGATTGCAGGTACAACAGCGGATTCTGAACCCACTTCTCCTTCGTCAAAGGGTTCCAATTCTGTACATTCTATATCACCTTCTTCTGCTGTACAAAAGTCTATTTTGGATTATTTTCGAAAAACTTGAGAAAACACAAAAATATAATAAAATGTAAATATCCATAGAAAAACAAAAAAAAAATGGAAAAACTTTCAAAAGACCAAAAATATTCTTTTCGACATGTCTTTCAGTATCGATAATATGGACGTACCTAGAAATGTCGCTCAATAACGACACGGGTGTGTACATAAAGCTCGAATGAAAGTTGTAAATATTTTTCAAAACATGTCATTTCTTCTTTTAATAAAGGAAATTGTCTATTTTGGACAAATATTTCCAAACAACGGGTAGAGCAATCTATCACGGGTTGAGCTTGTCACAAAACATTCAACGTTTTGAGCTCAACACAATGGCTTGTAATTACTTTCAGATTGCAACCCGGAACTATATTCACGGGGGAGTGTACGATTTCGTGATCTTACCCTTAGCAAAAGAAGTTAAATCTTCTTACACTTGAGTGGATTCGTCAAGACATTCAAAGTCTATGAACTCAAGTTTATGCTTTAGAAAAACCTCTTCGACAAAAAGAATTGATTTTTCAAAAAGCGTTGAACACAATTTTTTCAAGAATTTTTCAATGATATTCAAAATCTTTCAAAAATTGTGTGTTCAACAACTCCCATCCTCAAAAAGCGAAATGTGGATCATATCCTCATAATGACAATTCAATTGGATCAATTTTTGAGGGGGAGCATTTCAACTTCATGCATAGATTGACACATCTTTCTCCCAAAGATTTTCAAGATTATTTTTCAGAAAATATTTTAATCAAATTTGGTATCTCTAATATCAAAAGATTTTATATATTAGAGATAGGGGGAGAAAATGTGATTAAAATATGATCTAATATAAGACTCAAGCACTTTAACTCTTACCTACATGTGCGAAACACTTTCGATTATCGATGCACATGTGAAGGGGGAGCATTTCTAAAACGACAAAACTAGCAAGGTGTTAAATGTTTTTCAAACACTTTGTTAGAATTTAAAGTGGTTTTCATGGTTACGATCAAATACCCACAACATCTTTAATTCACGACGTTATTGGTGTCAAAAGGGTGGTTAGGTTTAAGTCCTATGATCCAACCAGAACCGGAGGGATCTTCCCAGGGACAATCCAATAGATTATTAGAAGTCCTTAGGAAAGATGGAGTAGAATGTGAACGTAGCTGAATGCCGACTAAGTACTGATACTAGCACTGGAACAATCACAACAAGGTGCTAGTAATGATGTCTTGGTAAGCATTGAAGGGGTTGAAGAATGAAAAAGAAATGTAAGGATAAAGGGTCTAAAGAAAGAAGCCCTCCATACAACTTAGGCAGAAACCGGGTCAACTCATCATGAAGACAAACTCATCATGGACCCAGTGATGTGAAGCACAACCCTTTCCTAGCTACTCAAGCTTCTCTCAAAAGAAGTTTGTTTTATTGTCACGGAGATCAACACGACTTCTATTGACTTTCTCACTCCGAGTTAGTTGATATTGAATAGGTGGCATCTGCTCCAGCCTCCGACCACTAAAAATGCACAAATCGAGTCTAGAGCCAAGAGATCAATCAAATCTCGTTAGGACACACGGATGAAGATCAAGAGAGTCCTATGCTATATCCTTGTGATATTGCTAGAACACTCAGAGTGATACTACTTAGTATTCACAATGATGAGTGGAAATCCTTCCAGTGTTAACGTCAAACAGCACTGCGGTAGGTCATATGCAAGATTCTTTATGAATTGAACATATGTAAAACTGAAAAGCAACAGTGGTTTGATTCTGAATTGATTCAAACTCGTTTCAGGTTTCTACGCAATATCTTTATGGTCTTGCCAGAACATTCAGAGTGATATTCATTAATATTCACAGTGACGAATGAAAATCCTTCTAGCGTCAACCTCAAACAGCGCTACGGTAGGTGACTTGTGAGATTCTTATGAATCAAACTTGTGTCAACTGGAAAGCAACAATGGTAAGATTCTTAATGAATCAAACTTGTTCCAGGAATTTGAATTGACGACTTTAATCAAGCGGATATTTATCCAATTGATTCACTCTTTATGTTCGCAGTCTTGCTTTGAGACGGTCGAGTAAAGAGAACGGCTAGTACAGCCGCGAAACCCTGTCAAGGAGATTCTTAATTGAATCTACCTGATCACAGGTACGATATTTAATATCGTATAACGGTCTTCACCGACCGGAGGTAAAACGCTACCGATTTAGGACGAATGTCAAAGCCATTCAGTCCGTGTCTGTGTTTTGTCTCGAGAAGGTGGCGTCACGGTGTACTCAGCAAAGTTAAAGATTCACAACCACATATTCATGCCCAAAGACTTATCCAACAATTGATAGTGTGAGCATGTGGATAAAGACACAAGATCGCAAGATGGCAATGACAAGTCAAGGATGATTTGAAGATCTCAAGACTTAAAGACAAAGTCGAAAGACAACGACAAAGGCTCAAAGATCACAGCATGAAGGAACAAAACTACTGTTACACGTTCAAGACTCATTTATGACGAAATTCATAAATCTCCATTGGAATCCAAATATCAAAGAGGAATGACCTCACATTGGGGGAGATTGTTAGCCTCAAAATATTGAGTCAAACAAGAATGTTCGGTCATAGGTTTCTATTGTAATATTTAGTAGAACGTTGTAATTAGTAGTTATTTAGTCGTGGTTCACGGGCTTGGATTTAAACTAATTAAAGTCCAAAAGACAAGCCCGGCCCAATATATAGTCCATTAAAGCCCGCATGTGGGTGGACTATATATACTACCCTCCTAGCATGTTAGGAGGGTGGTTGGTTCATTTGTATTCTCATTCCTTAATCTAACATTCACCTAGTTCCAACCATTTCTCTCTCACTTTCTCTCACTACTTTCTCTCTCTAGAATTCTTCTCATTTCTTCCTTTCTTCCTTAATAATTCGTATTATAACATCACATATTAGGGACAACATATTTTTTCTAAATTAACCCGTTTGAGAGTTTCACATTCAGACTTAGCATTTAACATATCATTTTTAACAGAGTGAAACTTATCAAGCAAGTTCTTTCTTTGTTCCTCAATAAAGTGCAAATCAACAATGGTGTAATCAAGGACATGTTTGCGTTCATCACTATCAGACATAGATAAAAGCCTGTGTACCATTTTCATTGTGATGTCAACCCATTGTCCTGATCTTGCATCACCTTTCCCAACAACTGGTTCATCCTCAGCTATAGCCATGAAAGCCCTGACTCTAGTAGTATGTTCCTCATCTGAAGTCAGCGGCTCATCATTCCAATCATATGCCTCAGCTACCAACCCTTTCTCTGTCTTTTTATCACCCCCTTTCTTCATAGACAGAGCTTCAATCTTCAAATTCATCTGTTCTAACTCAGCTTTAAGTGCCTTATACTTGTTCTTGTAATCCTTCTTCTCATTGTCTGAGGAGTTGAATTGGTGATATGAGTTGTTGTGTTGTGATTTGAACTTGTAAGGTTTGGTGGAAGATGTTGGATAAGAAGGTGCGGATGTCTTTGTGGAAGGACAGTCTTTTTGGAAGTGTCCAAGTTTTCCACATGCAAAGCAAGTTTCTTTTGATCTGTCGGTTTGTTTGCTAGTTGATCCTATTCTCCCTGGTCTTTTGTAGAATCTTCTTTGATTGGCTAGCAAAGCTCTTTCATGAAATTCAACATTAAGGTCTGTCAAGAACTCTTGGCTGTTGCGTGTGTCTTCTTCAACATCAGAGTCGTTGTCATGAGGGTGTGAAATAGAGATCAAAGCTTTGGAAGTTGCTCCTTGAACTACAAATCTTTCTGTCTATGATTTGTATATAGTATCAATCAGCCCTTCTTCATAATTGTACTTTCCATAAAGCTGAGCCAAGGTGTCATTCTTGATTGAGTTATTGGCTTTCTGAGTCTGATTCATACTCAACCATTTTCTTGGAAGGTTGTTGACAAATGTGGCATTAATCTCAGCTTGACCAATGGTGACATCATTCATAGTAAGGTCATTGAGAAGAATCTTCAGCGTTGTATATGTTTGTTGAACCTTTTCACCTTCAAGTGCCTTGAAAGCGTTGAATTGAAGTCTGAGTGCCTGAATCTTGGTTTCTCTGGTTTTAGAGGGTCCTTCATGACCAAGGATAAGGTCTGTCCACATTTGTTTGGCTATGGGACACTGAATGACAGACTTCATGATGTGTTTGGGAAGACAGGATATGATGATGCTTTTGAGACGTTTATCTTGGTTTGCCAATTTCCTATCAGCTGGAGTCCATTGTTTGAGAGGTTTGGGAAGAGGTTTCTCATCAGTAGAGGTAAGCGCCATGGGAACATAAGGACCATTGTCTAGAATTTCTAGAAGAAATGGTTCAAGTCCATCGAGATACACGAGGAATTGACTATTCCAACTAGCAAAATCTTCTTCATCAAAGACTGGTACGCTGGTGACATGTGATCCGCCTCTTGAGTCAAGAAGTTGAGGTAGATCATCTTCATTAGGAGGTGGTGGAGTGAGTCTTAGTGAAGTTGGTGGTGCATTGTTTTTGTTCCCAGAAGACGATGGTGGTGGGTTGGTTGTTTCCGGCATGGTGGATCTTGATTATAAAACTGAGAACGATGTTTCTTGAAGGTTTTAATATCAAACACCGTTCTGATACCAATTGAAAGTCCCTAAATAATGATAGAAACACTAAACTTGACTAATCAACACACATAATTACTTTTTAAACGTAATACTTATTATTGTATAATAAAGAATTACAAGTGTTATGGATAACACCGTTTGATGGACAATGTCTTGTGCACACTTTGAACAACTAAATAACCTAACTTATGAATACAGTCACAGCTGTTTAATTCAACAAGTTCTAAGCAATAATGTGTGAATATTCTCAAAGTGTTAAACATTAATGCTTGGCTACACATCCTATTTATAGTGATACGAGGTTGACCTAAGTACTAGTTGATGGTGACTACACAAGACATTCACTTTTTCAGACATCTGTCACAAGATGCTCTTCTATTCTTGGTATTCTTCCATAATGCTTTAGGGAAACAGAGCTGACACAGTTTCCCTTTTCTTCATAGTCTCGTACACACAAATGGCATGTCCAAAGTGTGTTGAGTGTTAACAGGGTATTGCCACCCCTGTTAACCCTCAACCCCTCAGAGTCCCTGATACATCTTGGCTGTTATCCATCACAGCCAATGAGTATGTCTTCAAGTAATCTTCGACTTCCTTGACAATGTCTCTGACATGGACTCCTCTGAGGTTGCTCACGGAGACTTAGATCTCTGTGAGTCTTGTGATACTTTCCTGCCTCCTAGGCATAGGCAAGTGACTATCTAACAACTTAATTTGTGTTTAAATCTATGATACAGGGAATCTAACAAACTTAGATTCCCAACACAGGGGATAGGCTTAACTCGGAGTTCAATACAAGAGATGCGGATAATTTCAATGAATCCATAAGGAGAAACTCGTTGGTGGACATTCAACTAGGAGGTCGTAAATATACTCGAATTAGTAATAATGGACTCAAATTTAGTAAATTGGACGCTTTCTTGTATCAATGGAGTTTTTATCTAAATGGGACAACTTGGCAGTTGTGACGCTCGAAAGGAAGATATCAGATCACTGTCCTATTGCTCTTAAAGATATGGACATGGACTTTGGTCCAAAACCGTTTAGAGCCTTTGGCTTATGGTTAGAAGATGGTGAGATCGATAACGTGTTTTGAACAGCCTGGGAGAAACCTGTCCAAGTCTCTAGACCAGACTGTATTGTCAGGGATAGATTTAAAAATGTCAAAGAGGCTTTAAAAGTGTGGATTAAAGTAAAGTTCGGATGTACAAAACAACATATTGAGTCATGCAAGAAAGAAGCCATGAAGTGGGAATTGGAGGCAGAAACTAGGAGTTTGGAGGAAGACGAGATGAGAATATGGATGGAGGCTCGTAAGACATGGATTGAAAAAGAAAGTGAGTTGAATAGTATTCTTATTCAAAAGGCAAGGATTAAGTGGGATGCTGAGGGAGACGAGAATTCAAGATTCTTTCATAATATGGTGAAAAGAAGATGTGATAGAAACAACATTCGGGGGCTTATGATAGATGGTGTTTGGACAGAAGATCCGAAAATAATAAAAGACGAGATTTTTAAATTCTACAAAGGTATATTATCATCTATTAATAAAAGGAGACCAAGATTTGTAAACGATCGTGTTCCTAAACTCTCTGTTGACGAGGCTCTTAGCCTATAGGTCCCGTTCTCAGAAAGCGAAGTGTGGAACGCGGTGTGCGGGTGCGGGAGTGACAAGGCACCAGGGCCGGATGGTTTTAATTTTAGATATATCAAACGGTTTTGGGATATCATTAAGGTGGACGTTCTTAGGGCGATCAGATAGTTTTGGGAGAAAGGTGAATTCTACAAGGGATGTAATGCATCGTTTGTTAATCTAATACCGAAGGTCGTGGATCTAATGGGGCTTGGTGACTACAGACCCATTAGTCTGATCGGATGTCTTTATAAAATTATTACAAAAATATTAGCGGAGAGAATCAAAAGAGTGATCGGGAAGATTGTTGGAGAAGTGCAGAATGCTTTCATCGAGGGTCACTATATTCTTGATGGAGTTCTTATTGCAAACGAGACGATGGAGTTTGTGAACAGTAAGAAAAGGAAAGGTCTTGTGTTTAAGGTAGATTTTGAAAAAGATTACGACACCATCGAATGGAGATACCTGAAGGAGATTATGGAACGGATGGGGTTTGGTAGTAGGTGGTGTAAGTGGGTGGCAGCTTGCTTAAAGTCAACCTCAATCTCAATTCTGGTCAACGGGTCTCCAACAAATGAATTCACTATGGTCCGAGGGGTTAGACAAGGCGATCCTCTCTCTCCCTTTTTATTTATCTTAGCGACAGAAGGTTTAAATGCTTTGATTAGAGAGGCGGTTGAGAAGAGCATTTTTAGAGGAATTCGGGTCGGAAAGGATGAGGTTTTGGTGTCGCATCTGCAGTATGCTGATGATACGATTATATTTGGAGAATGGTGTAAAGAAAATGTCAATAATCTTATGAATATTCTTAAATGTTTTGAAGAGGTCTCCGGATTAAAAATTAATCTCCGAAAAAGCAAAGTATATGGTGTTGGTGTCGAAAGTGAAGAGCTAGACCGCATGGCTCGCTTTATGAAATGTGGTGTAGGTGAGTTCCCATTCACTTATCTTGGACTCCCTATCGGGGTCAATATGAGAAGGACCTCACCTTTTGAATTCTAATCGCTTTTACGCGAGAAAGGGGGGAATTGAGTAATTGATCGATTTAAATCTAGACTCTCCGGGTGGAAGGCACGAGCGATGTCTTTTGGAGGAAGACTGACGTTGGTAAAATCGATGCTTGGTAGTTTACCGTTATATTACTTCTCATTGTTCCGCGTCCCGTCGAGCGTTATTTTGGCCCTTGAGAGAGTGAGAAAAAATTTCTTCTCTGGTGGGGTGGGAGGGGATACAAAAATTCCATGGGTTAAGTGGTAAATGGTTTTATCTTCTTACGGGGATGGGGGGTTGAATATTGGGTCGTTAAAAGTTAAAAACTTGGCTTTATTGGGAAAGTGGTGGTGGAGGTTTAGGACCGAAGGGGGATCTCTTTGGTGTAGAGTTATCAAAAGTATTTATGGTATCAATGGTGGGTGGGTGGGTTGGGGGTTCTCGGGGTGGGAAGCACGGGGTGTGGGGCTGATATTATGCGTGTTGGAAAGGTGTTGGATGATATGGAAGGGGGTTTATTAACCATTTTAAAAAGGATATGGGGGATGGGCAAACTACATCCTTTTAGCAAGATAAACGGATAGGTGATTTGCCACTTTCTAATCGGTTTCCTAGATTATATCATTTGAAAAGAAACAAAAATGTGATGGTGGGTAGCAAAGGTACATGGGTAGATGGAAAGTGAGAACGGGGTTAGGATTGGATTAGACCTCCGAGAGGTAGGGCTGTTGGAGATTTAGAAGAGCTTGAAGAACTTGTAAAAGAAGTTAGTTTTAGCGAAAATAGGATGGATAGGTGGAAATGGGGACTTGATTCAAACGGGGTGTTCTCGGTTAGATCTTTATCTCATTGGATTGAAAAGAGGCGAGTTAGTACTATGTTGGGGGTGAACCAAACGGGATGGATTAAAGTCGTTCCTAGAAAAGTAAATGTCTTTGTACGGAGGGCGGTTCTTGGTAGGCTTCCGGTTCGTGTGGAGCTCGACAAGAGAGGTATTGATCTTGATTCTATCTTATGCCCGTGTTGTGAAAATGTGATGGAATCTGTTGATCACAGCTTGGTTTTGTGTGAAAACGCCTTAAAAGTGTGGGATCGGGTTTTTGCTTGGTGGGGGATTGGCCCTGTTGACGCCTTTAACTTAAAAGACATGTTGGGACATAGGGGTTTAGTGACGATGAGAAAAGAGGCGAGAGTCTTATGGGAAGCAGTGTTGGTAATAACAGCTTATTTTATATGAAAAGTTAGAAATGTTAAAGTTTTTAAAGGAAAGGATGAAACAAGTTTTAGGACCTTTCATGATATTCAACTAAGGTCTTTCGAATGGGTGTGCAGGAGATCAAAATATAATTTCTCTTGGCAAAGGTGGCTTGAAAGACCTATTGATTGTGATGTCACACCATCTGTAGATCTATGATGGCTTTGGTGGTTTTATGGTTTTGGTTTTGGAGTTTTTTGTGCGGTTTGTAAAAGTGTGTGGGCTCCTGAAGGTTTATACATGGTGGCATGGATTTTTGCTTATCTTTTCACACATATCTCATGTGTATGTGGGTTGAGTCTTTTGGTGCAAGGCTCTCGGTCTTGATTTATATTTTTCTTTTTTTTTTGTTTCGTTGTGAGGATTGGTGTGTGATATGTATCTTTGCAGCCTCTATATTTGCTTGTTTCTAGAGGTTGCTTTTGTATCTTTATTCTTTTGGTGGTTAATAAAATTTGCCTTTCAAAAAAAAAAACAAAAAACAAATAGATAGTTGAACTTATATTTGTATTTATAAGACACTCTCAAGTTTCTGTTAAGAAAAAGGGCCCGATATGTCATATATTAACAAATTTTTACTATTGGTTGGAAAAGGGCCCAATGGCTGGTTTTTTATATTACATTTTTGTACTTGGGCTTAAAGAAAAAGGCTCATGAAATACTATATATAGTTATATACAAGCAAACTTTACAAGATGGTGCCCCCTATTATATTTTGCAATGTTTTAAAAATCGGGTTGACCCGGCCGGTTGAACCGTAAACTGGGTTAGACGTGACCGGGTTTTTGCTTGTTTGAGAACCGGATTGAACCGCCGGTTTTTCGTTGACCCGGTTTGATAAATCCGGCCGGGTCACACTTTTTTATAAAAAATTATTTTTAAAAACTTTTTTTTTCATAAAAATTTCAAAATTTTAAAGATAGATTTAAGTATTGGTGATTATTGTTAGTTAAAATAAAATTAAAACTAACTTAAAACATAAATTAATATCGTTTTATTATGGTTTAATACAAATTATAATATACTAGCCGGCTACCCGCGCAATGCGGCGACGGGTAGCCGGTGACTACTTTTGTGGCAAAAACAGATAAACGAAATCCATATCTTATATCGTAAGATTTGGCTAAACCTACGAAACCATCATTAAAGTTCATATCTTATGTCGAACAATGAATAAATAAAACATCAGTTGAGTTCATCTACATCAATGGTAAGCGCTTCTCATTTCTCATATTCTCACTGATTACAATTCTTTGCCGACGTAGTAGTGTATAATATTGGAAACATATGCACAAAATTATCGGCTATAATTTTGTTACATGAAACACCTAAACCATGCTTTTGAAACACCTAAACATAAGCATAGGTGTTACATGTAACACCTAAACCATACTTTTGAAAATAAACAATAGTAACTGAAAATAAGCAATAGTAACTCAAAGTGTGAAAATCCTCAGTTATTCATCTATCAAAACCAAACTAAACTAAAGCATCACCTACAACCACATCTAAAACACATTCAATCAAACATCACACATCTTAGTTACACGGGCTATTTGTTTTTTCTTTTGTGGATGGTTTATATATCCTGTTGCTTCGGTTGTTTGAATCTACTAAAAAACAATGTTTGAATGTTATACTTAGAATACATATATATCTGGTCAAAACACCACAAAAACAAACTTGAAACAACCCCAAAACTACATAAACACCAACGAAACTACCCCGAATCAAATACCACCGTATTAAGCAAGATCTCGTGGTCTTGGTGGCGGCTTCATTTAATGGTGGTGGCGGTGCCTACGGCGGCGGCAACGGCAGCGGTCGAAGTTGGATTTCAGATGTGTGTTAGAAAAGGAGAAAGGAAGAACTTGAAAGTTTAGATGTGTTTTGTGAGTTTAGATGTGTGTTTCTGCCTTTGTTTGTGTGTTTATATGTAGTATTGTAGTAACCGAATATTAAAAACGCAAATTAATTCTCTTCTTTACTTTTTAAATGGGCCGTTACGTATTGACTTTTAAAAGAAAACGTAAATAATATTAGAGGACGTTTTGTAATTGAGCCATAAAATTAAGCTTTAATACTATAGCAGTTACAATACAATACAAATGCTTTTTATGTAACTTTTCTTTATTTCTTTTTATAGAAATGTTTATGCCTTAAAATTTTAAGACTTCCTTAAATAGAATGTCTTAAATCTTTTATAAAGTATTAAGATTAAGATGAATTAATTGTTTTTTCATACATTTGTTATAATGTTTTTTTTTAGCAACAAAAATGTACATAAATTTTTTTTAATTACACAGTTGTAGAAGGCAAGCGAGCAACAAGCTGCGCCGCAAGTCCTTTCTGAATAGCGAAACTAATTCTATGAAAAACTACATCTGTGGATTTAGGTGTCATAACGTTGCTATTCATAACGCGCTGAATTCTCTTCAGAAGCTCCACCGCTTCAGGTGCAAGGAAACCGAAGGTATCAAATGCAAAAGGAATAACCACGTGTTGATTTATAATGTTATAAATATTAAAGTAAAAAAACTAAATATCTTTTTATCGATTTAACTTGACGTAAGACAAATTATAAGATTATACAATATTTTATATTAAATATATATAAAATATACATATATATAAAACCGGGTTAACCCGGCGGTTCAACAGGTTAAACCGGTTGACCCGTGAACCGGTCACTAGACCGGATCAACTAAAAAACCGAATTTTAAAACATTTATATTTTGGGCCCTGTGCAGTGACCCGGGCTGCACAGGCCTAAATCCGGCCCTCTCGTATAAAAGCCGTGCGCTTTCGCACATACGTTTAATAAGTGGTGATGTGGGCCGAAGTATATTAGATCAATTTTGTATATGCAAAGTAATTCTCTCACTTTTGTGGTATATTCATCTGAAGTTGACAGAATACAAGATTTTGGCCTATAAAATAAAAGTTTCAACTGTTACCAATCAACAAATTTTACCTGATTTAAACATGATAATGTGATAGAATTAATTTTGTATTTTTAGTTTTCGATTTCATATTTTTTTATATTAAGTTGCATCTAGTAAATATTCATGTAGAGTTTGTATATTTCATATATTTAAAAGTTAAAATAGTAACGTGAAAATTTGTAAAACCGTGCATGCATTATGAGTATTTTTTTTGAAACGTTATATATTGATATGGTACTTTTTTTGGACAAAGTATTAAAGTTCATGACAATGTATTAAAGTTCAAAATACTTAGACGCATTGAGAATGTATATTGATATGATACTTACATGACAATGTATTAAAGTTCAAAATACTTAGGGGTAGTTTGGTTCACCGAATTCGTTGTAATTTGATATAATTGTAATTTGATGTAATTGTAATTCGAATTTAATTACATCATGTGTTTGGTTAGTTAATTGAGGGAATTGTAATCACTAATATTACATTGGGCCCACTTTTTGGATATAATGTCAATTATATTGATTTAGTTTTGGAAAGTTTTTACATTACAATGGAATGTATATATATATTTACAAAACTAACCCAATTCATATAAAAATCCTTCTCTTGCTTGACAACTAAAAAATTTTCGATGCATTTTATAATGTTGTTTAAGTTGAGTTAGTATACTTACTTATACTATTTATATTAGTTTAAATATTATTATCACATATTATTATTATATACTACGTAGGGTTTATAGTTAACATCTAACAAAATAAATCATAAATATTAATGAGTAAATTTTAACTTACAATTTTTTTTAACCAAACAAAATTATGTAAATAGATGTGTACTTAATTACATTACATTTTGACAACCAAACACATAATAGACTCTAACAATTCCAATTACAATTAACTCAAAATACAATTCCATTAATGAATTACAATTACATCATAAACTTTCAACAAACCAAACGGCCCCTTAGACGCATTAAGAATGCACTTCTGACATGTTAATTTTTTTTTTGAATAAACATGTGGCCTACAAGTTGTATAAGTATATTCCTAGCAAGAAATAAACATGTAAATAATACTATTTTCGTATTGCATTAAGAGAGCTCAGAACGGTTAGAGTTTAAAAGTGATTTCAAAAGTGTCACGTAAGATTTTAGGGTTTTGGCATTAGAACTTATTTGTCACCACATTTTCTTGGACTGGTTGACATTAGAAAAATTGATATCAAAGTGGTATAATGAGCTTACATATACCTACTTTTATTATCAAAATTAAAAATCAAAAAAATCGAAAACTCTATCAACTGGGCTGGTGTTTTTGGCACGAGACATGTTGGCACCAGGCATGGAGCGGTGCGTCAACCACAAAGTGACGTTAAAGACTTACCAGCCAAGTGGTCAGCCACTACTTCCTCACTCTAAGTGTCACAACACAAAAACTGTATTGTATTTTTACTACTCCCTTTGTCTCATAATTATTGTCAACCGAAAAAACACGTAGTTTAATAAAGATATCATATTTTCAGCTTTCTCTTCTTTACTTTTTACACAATAACAATTTTACTTTTAACCAATTAATTTACAAATTATTTATTGTTTATAATAATACCAAGTGATGGTGATATGATAAACTTAAAATATATTTTTTATCTATTTAAAACAATTAATTTAGGACGTTTAAAAATAATAATGTGAATTATAATATTGAGACGAATATAGTATTATGAGTTGATTAAATAACAATAATACTTTAATCGAATAAAAAAACAAAAAACAAAAAACCAAACTGTCGTTAAAAAAAAAATCAATGTAATTCAAAAGGAAAAATAAAAATTTAGTTGTTCAAATTCGTTTACGAAAAGTAATACAATTCAAATGTAACATCTTGTTTCTCATTTCGAGTCAAATCGGAGGAGTATCTTCAAAGATTCTATATCTCAAATTTGAGTTTGCTCTAAAGCCTAAAATGGAAATGCATTATTTTGTCTTTCCAAAAGTATACCAGTCACATTAACACTTTTACACTAACGAAAAATAAAAAAGAATCACTTTTAAACTAACAATAAATCTGAATTATTTTTTGTAGTTTACGAACTTTTTTTCTTGTTTCATGGAGACTCACTATTTGAAACTATATGATATTGTGAGCTAAATAATTCATTGGCGTATATCAAAAGAGTTTTGATTTTGTTGGTACTAACTTTAAAAAATGTAATTAATTTGAGAGATATCATGGATACAAAATTTAAGGCTGCATTTAGTTTGATAGAAAATATCTTATTTTATAAAATGTTTTTTAGAAAATAAGAAAAATAGAAAACACGTTCAAGTTATCGTTTTTTAGAAAATGCAAAATCTCTGTTTTACTCTTTTGCACACAAAACAAAAAATCTTTTTTTTTTTTTTTCTAAATTTTTCTTTAAATATAGATTTTCGAGCCTAAGTTTTTCTTTAAATATAGAAATATTTTCGAGCCTCAATCACTCTCAGTGTTTTTAGAGCACTATGAGCGGTTGAGGACCAAACTTGATACCACAAGAAGAAGTAAGTGTCGGTACGAGAATCATTTGAAACCACATTTTGTGAGAGTGTGATTAATTAAAGAAAAAGTAAATGTCCATATTTGGTTTAAAAAGTATGGTTTACTGGGTCGTTTATTTCTTGAAACAAAGGGGGTGTTTGGATGTGCGATTAGGAAGAGATTATCTCTAAATCTCAGTTCTAAAATGGAGATAAGTTAAAAAAAAATGTTTGGGTAATAAATGGAGATAAGTGATTATTTGCGTTTAGAAGCTCTAAAATGGAGTTTTGAAAAGTTAGTGGGGAGCTACTTATTTCATTTTCAAAATGGAGTTTTGGAAAAATAAGCTTTCAAAATACAGTTTATTATTAAATAATCAAATTTGCCAAACACTTAAAAAAATTATTATTTGATTATTACGATTTTAAACTGAAATATCAAATCAAAACACTAATTTTTTGGCGTTTTCAAAATAATGATTTTTCAAAATAAAATTTTCAAAATAAATAATTTGTTTTTAATAAGCACATCAAAACACTCACAAAATCCACTTTGTACACATATACTTGAAAAAGGAAATTTGCTTTTTCATTATTGACTGTATATTTTTTTTTTTGAAAATTGAAATGTGTTTGACTAGTTATAAAAAAGACAAAAAAAATTGAAATTGAAAAAGTATAATAGGAAATTACTCATTTACCCTTGTATAACCCTAAAACCCCTTTTATGCCTATTGTTATTCACCATCTTGGCTTCAATAGTTCAATGCAACATACACCTATACACGCAGGCAGCTTCAAGGTAAGAAATAATGTACTTTTTTTTTATTTATTTAAATGAAATGTTTTCATAACCATCTCACACCCCCTTTGGTTTCGCTCACATACCGCTGCGCCAAAAGGCCTTTTGTTATTTTGTTTAGTCAAAATGTATGTGAGACTATCAACATGTTCATTTTATTGTTATATGCTTTTATTTTAATTGTTAGGGCATATACTTTGTTTAATATTTGATTATGTGCGATAGTATGTACCTGATGACCACCTTTAAATAATCAAGGTGATAGCTTTTTGTTTTTTTTCTTATTTATACTTTTTACTATATAAAGCATTTGGGACCTTCTAAAAATAGCAACGATGAATATTTTGATTTTTTTACCTACTAAATAAAGCAAGTTGTTGATATCTTCATCAACCTTATATACTAACAAACTTTTGTAACAACCTTTTGTAAAAACATTTATCTTTTTATTTATTTATTATTTTTATAATCTAATTTCACTATATCTTTTAAAATTTTGTGCTTTTTAATTCGATATCCATTTTGATTTATATATTTTTATTAACTTTTAGTCTTTTTCAGTTTTAGTGGGTTTTTAATTCGATTTTTAGAACTTTACAATGAGTAAGAGACTAATATTTGTTAGTCTCAAAATTTGTTATTAGGTACTCGCCGCCGCATTGCGCGGGTATCGTTCTAGTTGTTCATGATGAATTCATAATTTTGTGCATTACATTAGTTAACAACTAGAAGATTCAGGTTACCTTTGGACAGATTGTTGTTGCCGTGTATAATAAGAATCATTAGCAGTGTTTTTGCTGATTTTTTCCGTCACATTTGCATTAGAAACTTCACAAACAGCTTTATTGTCAACAGGAAAGTATAACCCACACGCTAGATAACCAAACGATTCTTTGTTGAACGTAAGGAAAATAAAGTTGTGTTTGGGTCTGGACTTACTCAAACTGCCAAACACCCCCTTTACCGACCTATTTGACTAAATACACTCTGCCAAACATACGAATAAGCCTAATTATTGAAAATAATATGGTGCTCAAGTGTAGTTAACAAATGAAGTATGTGTTGTTGTCGCCGGCCTTGTCAACAGACATGTACCTCTAATTTAGTTTTCGTTTTGTATGAGCGCCATATCAGTTTACTTCAATGTCTTGCTGGAAAGTCCAACTTTTGTGTTGCTGACTTTATGCTTAGTTTAGAGTTAGCTCTTCCAAATATCATGTTCCGTGGTTCTTTAAAATGTTGCTTTGTTTCATACTTTGATACTACTGCTACTATTGGTTGCTCTTAAACTTTTTGCTTATCTTAGAAGACATGATTTGATTGTTATAATGATGATTATTTTAATAGTTGATTGTTATGATGATTAAAAAATAACACACGAGCAATCTGTTTTTTTGACATGATTCAAAAGACTAAATGATCAATCTGTTTGGTGATAGATAGATTGATAAAGTACTACAGTAGTTTATATAAGTTATTAGTTTCGAATGTTATCTAAATATGTTTGTAAAATGTCAATGATATAATGTTTATAATGACAATTTAAAATATACCTAAAACCGTCTCATTTCTATACCCAAATGCAGCTGAAACTGGCCTGAACGGAATCTGGTGATCTCGTTGCAAACTTGCCCTACTGTATTTGAGTGAATATTAAGTGAAAGTATGGTTGGATATCATAAGTTTCTGGAACTGACGTTGGAAAGATGGAAGAGATTTGTAATCGTCCAAAACGTGAGTCCACTTACTCCCAAGGATTCACTGTAAGTTATTCTTTCTTGGATGGTATATATGTTGTAAGATGTGTCATGCTTTTTTTTTTTTGTTATTCACATATAAAAAAGTCAATTATTAGGTTGCATAATATGGATATCTTAGCTTATCAAGCATAATCATGTCAGCATGTTATTGGAAAGAATGTCAAATCTGTAAAATCGGTGAATAAGAAAAATATAAATATAGATTGAAAGGCATAAGGGTCTGATGTCGAATGATCAAATACATTAGAAGCATGTTTTCATTTTGGTTATAAATGCTTTAAATTCTTCATCATTAGCTATTTGTCTCAAATAGTACAGACATGACCTTATTTTTTTGTGTATCCTAAGACTTGCATTGTGTACAGCTGTGCCAAGCCACTATGTGGAATATGAATATTGTTATGTTCTCACAATTATTGCATAGTCATAAACAAAAAATTAACCCCCTTTCAGTGCCAAATGCAATTGCAAAGACACTTTTATATTACTCGAATCTGAATTTTGGCATACTAAGATATGTGTGAAACATGGTAGGTACATCAAGTAACCTACAATATTTACAAACATACTTGAAATGAATGAAATTGAAAGGCATATATGTTTGAGTGAATTTTTTTGTTCCAAAATGGTGGATACAGAGTCTCATGATTAACCTTTCTCCTAACAACCTTAAGACCACCTACATATTTTGATCAAAGATTGTCGAGAAACAGAAAGAATGAGTGAAAACACATAGTTGAAGGTGTAAACACTTCATTAAGAACAAATGAAAGATGTACATGAGTCTTATACATGAAATGGAAAACTAGCTAACTGATTTAACTAACTACTACTAGAAGATTTATAAGTTATCTTCTAGTTACATAGTACTACGTATTATCTAACTTAGCATTTATCAATTAAGAGCTTCATCTTTGGTGGAGTAGCTTGTCTGCATAAGCTTTGGACTTGAGCTGTCTTCTTTGTGGCTTGTCCTGTATCAGAAGTGGTGTTTGGGTTCACATCCTCTGCGGTTAAAGGGGCGTTTGGGACTTTGGGTTAACATCCTCTGTACTAACATTAAAGATTGCAAGCGTACTTGTGAAATCACTGATATATACAATTTCCGGCAGTTTGACCCATTTCCTATCATTCAGCTTTTATTTAGTTATTCGCGTGCTCAAGTCTTTTTGAGATAGAAAATAGCCCAAATGGGTCAAAAACTCGAAATTGCCACTTTTAGCTTATACTGTCATTTTCACGATTTCAAAAGTATGAGACCTTAACTATGACAAATGGAACCTACTATCACTATTCTAATGTGCTTTAAGTAAGCTTTACCAGTGACGGTCGTTCTTCACATTGTAATTCTTTATGCCGCTTGTTATCTACAATATGAAACAAATAACTTCAAGGACAATGAGATCATACTTCTACGTCAAAGCAGATAGGTCACTACTGATGCATTGCCATTATTACACACGCGTGTACATACACCCATGTACTGTGTGCATTTAACCTCTTTTTAATAGCAACATCCAAAAACATGTATCTAAACACCACACCGATTATCATATAAAGTCAAATATTTCCACTAGGCCTAATTTCCATTCTTATTCTCGTACAAAGTTGATTGTTTACTTTTTTAAGTGGAATCATATGAGACTCTTAATTAGCCTCTTAGTAGGAAGAGGGAGGTTTTAGTGTGAGTGGGGAACAAGATGCTTAAAGAGATTTGGGCACACTACTCTTTTCACTAAGAGGCATAGCTTATTTACTTTATTTTAAGACCCGAGCAAGTTTTTCCACATAGATACATGATGAACGGCGTAGCAACTTTGGCAACTGGAGAATAAGTGTCAAAAAAGTCAATGCCTTTCCTTTGAGAGTAGCCTACGACGACCAACCTAGCCTTAAATTTCTCAATAGTATTATCGGGTCTCATTTTTCTCTTAAATATCCATTTACACTTAATAGGTTTGCATCCCTTAGGCAAATCTACTAAATCCCAAGTTTTATTTACCATTATGGAGTCAAGTTCACTATCTTCTATGGTCCTCTTTGTTAAAACCAAGTATGTCATTTTACTTAATAGTGGCTTGGTCCACTCTAACTTTGAAGACAAGAATATATGAATATGGGATAAGACAACTCAGATTTTAAGCATACTTCTCCCATGTGGTGAATATTTTTCGAATTAAGACTCCCAAATAAGTTGCGCTTAAATAGAACTTACTTTTCATTCTATAGTTTTATGGAATGCAAGTATATTGAATTACAGTAACTTTTATGAACAAAAATCTCTGTAACAAATAATCACTTGTGAAGGTTAATGGTGTTCTTTATAGTCACAACTTGTTCATTCCTACCTTTAGCCATTTCCACCATTCTCAAGTCTGCCCTGCATATTAACAACTGCAGTACAACTTCAAGGAAAATGTATCGTCAGTTTGTGAGTATATACATAGTTAATGAACGGGTACACGCACATTAGTGTTATAGTGAGCTGGTCCTAACTCCTTGCCATCTTGTATTGATCATCTTAATTTACCCAAAAGTTATTTGATTATACTCTTATCATTTATGCTAACATTAGTAAGGGGGTCTCTTATATTAAATACGGGATTATGTTTATTTGCTATTTTAGTTTTAGAAAGTAAATCATTAGGTTGCAAAAAGTTACAGTATTGGATTCTTTAGCTTAGTTTTCATAATTAGGTTGCATAAAGTTGTGATATTTTAGTTCATACAAGGGGGTTCTTTGGACTAGCTTACTTTGGTGGGCTCACCTACTTACTAGAATTTTGAAAAGCCAACATGCTCACTTTTTTGGGCTTATGAGCTTATCAACTTGAGCTTATGGCTTATTTGAGTGTATAAGCTGAATTTGTTCAGCTAAAAAGCCCATTTTTTATATCAAAACACTATATTGTGTTTAACGGCTTATTGTGTTATCAAAACACAATGAGCTTATCGAAACACTATTTAAAAAAGTGATTCTTGGCTTTTGAAAGCTTAGAAAGTGTGTCTTGATAACAACTTAAAAGTTGTGTTTCCAAAACACAAAAGTTTTTTTTTCTCTTTTCAAGAAGTTTACCTACACAACTTTGATAAAGAAACACTTTCTCACCACCTTAGTTTTTACAGGGAAGAATATTTCGGCAATATTGGCCCCGTTGAACGAATTCGTTTTATTAACAATCCAGACAATGGTTGTTACATGAGAAAGGCCCTCCTCCTAATGAAATCTCAATTTTCTGCTGCAGAAATTGTAAGTTTTTTTAATTTGATTGTATAACTCCTCAACGGTATCCAATCTCGTCTTAAATGTGATTGTTTATCTGATATTTTTAAATAGATTCGTAAGAGACATCATTCAGTTGGCACGGATGGATTCGTTACAACTGTGGAATATAAAGGGTGAGTAGTTAAGTTAATTATTAGAGCACATTATGCTGATTTTGGTTCGTTAGTTTATCAGTGTTGCTACTATTAATATTTACAGGGGTGTAAGACAGTATAAACATGGTCGTTTCAAGCTATTTGTTATACTTCCAGTTCCACTGCCAAGAAGGGCGCAAGCTACTGTGGAAGGACGTTCCTATACGAGTTATCACGTAAATCTGTGAATAATAACTTTTCTTGGTCTTTTATTTTTTGTTCTTTATTTAAACAATTCCTTAATCATATATCTCATCATGCAGCTAATACGAGAACTAGTGAAGGCATATCATGGCTATATGTTCACATCTATTAAGCTTGATACAGATGCCCAAGATTTCTACTCTGGGTCTGCACATTGTTTATAGATATATAAACACAATATATATTTACTGATATATTAACATTACATCTTGACATCAACAATCTGTTGTTGCAGATTTGCCACAGTGAGGTTTGAATTTGAGACTGACAAGGAAAGGATTCTTGAAAGAACGAAACAAAAACTACATGTGGAAGGCCTATGGGCAGATACCAAGGACAAGAGTAAGCTCACAAATCCTTAAGAGTATAATGTTTTTTTTATGTTTATGATAGCTTAATCATAGTTAATGTTATGATTTCACTTCTTTTTTGTTCTTGTAATCACAGATTATGATGCAAAGAAGTGCTATAATACGGTTGTTGACGAGGTAACTAATTACTTATGGGAAACTGTGTTTCTGATATAACCTGGTATTTCATTTTATCCTTGTTTCATTATACGATTCGACTTCCTACTTGCAGTAGTATGCTCTTTATGATCCTGGCTTATGATTCAGTTAGCATATTTTTAGCTATCAAGCCATATTGTTTAATTTAATAGCAACAGTTCTTGTATATTGTTATTTGTTAATATGACAGCAATTGTTTATGATGAAAATCCTTACAGAATCATTTCTATTTATTTGGTGAAGGGTGTAATGCAATAAAGCTTTGTTTTCACACTTATAATTACGTTATTTATGACTATCACAGTTTATAAAGGGTAAAGAGCTAAAAGATTATGCTCCGGATGAAAAGTTTGAAGAACATGCTTCGGATGAAAAGTTTGGAGAACGTGCTTTGGATGAAAAGTTTGGAGAGCTTGCTTTGGATGAAAATGCTTTGGATGAAACGTTTGGAGAACATGGTTTGGATGAAAAGTTTGGAGAAAATGCTTTGGATGAGAAGGTTGAAGATGGAGGTTGGGATTGGAATGTGGATGAGGAATGGTGATCACTGACCAGCGTCAAGTAGTAGTGGGAAATAGTCACTATCCGTATTAAGTTTTTGCTGCAAAAATATTTGTCATATCTTGAGCCTTTCTTTTTGTTATCATCCTTCCTGGGTCACATGTACAGAACACTCTACTACCATGAAGAGTTTGATCATGTTGGCGGGAAGTGGGAATGGAAACTTGTATATACCAAGTTTCGTTGCAAATTTAGCCCCTTAAAATTTGGATAAACTATTATATTTATTACCAACACGTTTGCGAGTGGCTGGAAATGAGAAGTGATCAAAATGCTCTCACATACATGACGTATGAGTGTTATAACCATGGTTCTAAATAGCGCGCCTCGTAGCGGGCTATAGCGTGAAGCGTGGCCTCCACGTTACGAAACAGACTAAGGCGTCATGCCTAGGCGTAGCGTGCTAAAAAACGGCATAAAGCGCGCGATATAGCTTGCTATAGCGCGTAGCGGGACATTTTTTTTAATCTTTTTGCAAATTTACAAGATTTGGGCTTGTTTTCTAGTTTTGGGCTATTTAGTAGACTTGTGTTTAGTAATATTACTATAGGGAAACATCCTTGAGTAACCATTATCTGATTTTGCTTTTAATTTGGTTTAAAGTATTGTTCCATTTTTTAAACTCGCTATATAAATATTAATTTATAAATATTTTGTGCCGCTATATATCACGCTTCAGAAAACGCTATAGATTCGCTATAGCTTGTGTAGCTTGAAGCTTGACAATACCGTTACGCTACGCTTCACGCTATTTACAACCTTGGTTATAACAACCAAATTGTTAAACATTCAAATGCCACATAAGCAAAAAGGATGGTTTTGCAAAAATGAAACTTTCATGCTTTTTTTCGATAAAATGAAAAAAATTAAGAGACAAACTTTCAATTTGAAGAAAATCTTTTTAACTTGGAGATAACTTGATATGTTAAACTGAGCAATATTGATAAAAATAAAAATAAATATAAATAAAAGTTAATTGCATAAATCGACCTTGTGGTTTATCCAATTTAACGATATTAGTCCCTCGAAAGTTTTTTTAACATATTATCTATATGGTTTTTAACCCGTATCGGGGTGTCCCTTGACCAGTTTTGCTCCCGTAACAATAGTTTCGTATTAGGTTTAGTCCTTAGCGGAACTACAACCCAATACCAGTCAAAAACACAAAAAAAATCCATTAAAAAAAGTTTTTAAATTTCGCTAAACTCGACAAACCACTAGAGCAATTTATGCACTTACTTTATAAATAAGCCCTAAAAATTTTACTAAAAAAATCTATAGTCCGTAGCATAAATCGTCCTTGTGGTTTACCGGGTCTAACGAAAATCGTCCTTGCAAACAAAAAGTAACAGATCTTCTCCCTGTGGTTTTGACCCGTAACGAGTTTAGTACATTCGTTTGACAGTTGTTAGTTTTCTCTTAAATAGTGTGACGTGGCAAAAAAGGGCATTATTGTCCTTTTATGAGCCGGTAAACCACGGGGACGATTTTCGTTACTCTTTTAAAAAATAAAGAGTAAACTGCAGAATACATCTATGTGGTTTGAACTTTCTCACACAATACATCCCTTGGTGAAAGTACTGGCAATATACACCACCTGTTAGGCAAACGTTTGACACAATACATCCCTCAGGACAAACGATGCAAATATTTGGTATTATCTTTTAACGAGGGATGTATTTTGCAAGAAAAAAGTTTAGTTTTAGCTCACGAGGGATGTATTTTAAAAAAAAAACGAAAAAATGTGTTTTTTTTTTGAAAACCTTTTTTGATTTTCTTTGCGAAAAAGTTTAATTATGTCTCGAAAAAAGTTTTGACAATGATTTTTTTTCCAAAAAAAAAATTTAGTTTTCTTCTCGATAAATATTAATTTTGTTTTAAATAACTAACATATATATGTTTTTCTTTGAATTTAAAAAAAGTTAAAAAGCAACAAAAATTAAAATTATTTTTTTTTAACTTTTTTCCAAAAAAAATGTTTTTTTTTTAAAGGTTTAGTTTTCTTTTCGAAAACATAAAAAAAATGAACTTAAAAAAAGTTTTAGAATTTTTTTTAAAAATAAGTTTGAAATAAAATAAAATTTTAAAAGTTTTAAACATTTTTGGATAATTTAAAAGTTTTTCTTTCAAACACACAAAAATGTTTAAACAAATTTATTTTATTTTTTTTAAAAATTTAATTAAAAAAAGTTAAGAAACACTAAAATAATCTGTTGGACTTTTTTAACTTTTTGAAAAAAAAAATCGAAAGAAAACATAAATATGTTAATTATTTTTTATTTTTTATTTTTAAGTTTTTTTAAAAAGAAAACTAATCTTTTTTTGGAAAAAAATTAAAAAAAATATTAATACTTTTTTACGGAAAAAAAAACTTTATGCAAAGAAAACCAATTTTTTTTCTCAAAAAAGACCAAAACAATTTCGAAAAAACAAAACATTTTTTTTTGAAAAATTTATATTTTTTTTGAAAAAAGTTAATATTTTTTTTGCAAAATACATCCCTCGTTCATAGATAACGAAAAACTTAACATCGTTAGTCCTGAGGGATGTATTGTGTCAAACGTTTACCTAACGAGTGGTGTATAGTACCAATACTTTCAGTCAAGGATGTATTGTGTGAAAATGTCCAAACCAAAGTGATTATTTTGCAGTTTACTCTTAAAAAAACTTCAAACTTTTATGATTGTGTTATCCTTTCTAAAAAAATCTTGTGCATTTTTTATGCTTATTCATCGTTAAATTTAATAAAATTTGGAAGTTTTTTAAGAACTTTATGCGTTTTTATAAAATTATGATGTTTTTTAATGCGCTTTTTATCATTTTAAATTATTAGTATTATGTTATTTTAATAAAAATTATGTTTTAAG
This sequence comes from Glebionis coronaria, assembly GCA_025667525.1. NCBI lineage: Eukaryota > Viridiplantae > Streptophyta > Magnoliopsida > Asterales > Asteraceae > Glebionis > Glebionis coronaria. Next base: position 607,299,315 of record CM046876.1, on the reverse strand, counting down.
GTTTATTTATCGTAGAATTTGTATGCACGTTCAAAAGAAAAATGAAATATCTCAATTTAAGAAAAACTGTATTATTTTTTTTTTAATATGTCTTTTGTACGTTTATTCCTGTAAATCGTGAAGTTTTTTTAAGTTAATATTTTAAGCGTCTTTTTACTTTGTATTTTTTACGTCATGCTTTTTCGTTATTTTCTTTGAAAAACAACAATATTAAAACAAATTATAACAAAATAACTAAACTTACACAAACGCATAAATTATTTTATTAGAAAAATATACAAAAAGCATACAAAACTTCAAGATTTCACGATAAATAAATATAAAAAAACACATAGAATGTATTTAATAAAAATAACATGATAATACATGATTTTTTAATGCATAAAGAAACTTCAAACAAAAAACGCTTCAAAAAGCTTCAAAAATTTATTTGAAAAATTCAAATTTAATAATAAATGAGCGTAGTTTAATTTTTAATAAAATATTTTTTATATAATAAAAGAATTATATTTTTTTTAGAGTTTTAGTGAAAAGTGGAGGTTGTAAAAAAAAATATTAGATCAATCAAATGGCTTGATTTTCACATATAAGGAAAATCAAGCAATGTAATTGGCCCAAAAAATCAAAATTGAATGAAATTTAGTCAAATTTAATTGTTTTGATGGAAAAATTTGATGAAAACACAAAAAGATATATGTGTCAAATTTATGAAAATAAAAATTTTAAAAAAGAGGAACGGATTAATTAAAACTTTAATGGTTGAATTTTAAATAAATTAGATAGACTTAAGTGTAAACTTATATTTTTCCATATTTTTTAATAACTTTATAAAATAAACAAAATACCCCCTTAAACTTTATACCATCTAAATTTTATATTTTAAAAATATAACATATATGTAATATTAAAAAGTCAACAAATCACATGATTATTAACATTCAAATAAAAACACAAATTATTATTTATTTATATTTTGACACTTAACAAAATCAAACAATGCAATATACGTAAATTATTATTAACTTGAATATAAATAGTAAAATGAATGCAAGACCTCAAAGATCATTGTTAGATGAAAATAAATAGACGGGATTCTACATATTACAACAAACATATATTTTTTCAATGTCATTATGTGTTATTAAACACAAAATATCTAGAAAAAGATAGCTAAATTTCATTTAAACAAATTCAAATCTTTTATGTAATTAATATTTATATAAAATATCAATTACGTAGTAATATTTACACAAAAAAAATATCAATTAATATTATCACATAATGAAAAATTAGGTAAAAACATATATATGTACATGAAATCGTAATAACGAAATTATTACCTCATTTATCTTTTATTTTCAAATCCCGTGCGTGCACGGCCATTAAAACTAGTATAGCATAATAATAAAAAATTAATTTAAAAAAATGAATAAAGAAAATCGTCCATGTGATTTACCGGCTCATAAAAGGACAATAATGTCTCTCATTTTTTTGCCACGTCATATTATTTAACGAGAAAATTAACAATTGTCAAACGAAAGGATTAAACTTGTTACGAGTCAAAATCATAAAGAGAAGATCCGTTATTTTTTGTTTGCAAGGACGATTTTTGTTAGACTTGATAACCATAAGGACTATTTATGCAACGGACTCAAAAAAACTATTATGCACTGGTTAAATAGTCGATATAAGAAAGATAGGGATATTCCGATTCCAATTCCGAAGGGCATCATCACCTAAGAAATTGGGGTAAAATTCTTCTAACATGTATCGCAAGAATGACGTTTGTAGCTTGGCATTGTTTTAGCTTTTGAAAGTCTAGTCATTGACACTCTTGACAACTTGATAAGTTAAGTTGAGCAATGATAGTAATAAATATAAATATAAATAAGAGTTAATTGCATAAATCGGCCTTGTGGTTCGTCCATTTTAACCAGATTGGTCCCTATAATGTTTTATTAACGGTCATCTCCTCATAGTTTTTGACGTATCGGGTTTGTTCTCTTGACCACTAAATTCGTATTGATTTTGGTCCTTTACTGATTTCATATCGGGTTTAGTCCTAGACGAAACTCGTGGGCTTTTAATCAAACCCGATAAAACTCTAAAAAAACTTTTATATAAATATAGGAAAGATAGGGATATTCCAATTCCAATTCCGATTGGGCATCATCGTCCGCGATTAAGAAATTAGGACAAAATTCTTCTACTAACATGTATCGCAAGAAGTCGAAGCGGAGGATCGTGTATGTACTTTTTCTTCTTCTTTCTTTTATTTATTACATGTTATAACGATTGATTGATAATTAATTATTAATGGTGAACGAACAAGAAGCATTTCGATTGGAGCAAGATAAAACCATTAACCGAAGATCAATGGGGTCTTGATAGTTCTGACTCCTGAGCGTCGACATTGGGTTAAAGAACAAGAAGCCTCAGCTGAATTCGATAAGCTATAATTAGAATTGTTAGATAAATAACCAGTTATTTAAATTGGTGTATTTAAATTGCTGGAAATATAAATTGCATACAAGAAAAGCTGGAACTCAAAAATTGGTGTATTAAAAAGATTTGGAACAAAATACATGAAGGAAATGCTATTCTACTTATACAATGTGAAGAACGAAACCCTAAACCCTAAATGCCACATGATTATCTCTCTGAAATTAATCTTGGCCTTTGATCTTTGTTTTAGATCTTTCCCATAGAAATTTGATGGCTGGGATTTGATATTGGTGTCAACATCTCCCTTGGAGTAGCTTAGAACCGTTTGATTGGAGTGTTGAGCAAGGAGAGGGATCCTAACCATCAATCTTTAGTCTTCTTTGTCTTGTTCTTCAAATGAGCTGGATGGGACTTGTCTGATTGTATGGCCCGGCAAGACAAAAGCACATGGGGTTATCTGCTCTTGGGTTTGATATGAATGTTGGGTAATTAATGTCTAATTCCCCTTTGACTTTAAGATTAGGTTTATGGGTATTAGTTAGGGATTAGGGTTGAATGATGGTAACAATGGTTGTTCCCCACCAAAACTAGGTTTGACTAGGAATTGACTATTAACAACAAAGGGTTGGGTGGGTTTAGTGGTGGACGGGTATTAGTGTGATGGGCCAGTTAACCAAATGGGGTAGGCTAATTTAACAATTGTTAAATAATAACACTTTTGGCTTATTTAGTATATGTTTTTCATCGTTAGTCCCCATATTGACCTAGGGCTAACAGTTCAACATAAAAAGGACTTAAATTGTAATATACATTAACTTTGAGTGTCCTTGGGGGTATTAAAAGGGATTTTCGGTAACTTTGAATAACATCAAGGGCATTGTAAAACCCGCATATAAATACCATGAACAGTAGATCACGTAAACCTACGAACCAATTAAAACTTTCCATTTATATTATGTACACGTGTCACGAGCATTATTTTCAGAAAACTACGTATAATAATAACGCACATAACTATTAAGTATAATAATTATAATCACGAACATTTAAACACACGATAATTATTACGTATAATAATTATAACACGAATATTAAAACACGACATACACGAAGTATAACTAACACGAACATTAAAGCACGAACTAACACGAATAGTAAACACGAGCGTACACGATTAATACCTTAACTATGAAAAAGGCATGGGTTTGCCTTCGGGCTTGTTGTAGCCGCGGACAAGGGAGAAAAAAAGGGGGGGCAGCCCACCTTTGTAACTTAACTAGTAAAAGTATATCACAAGAAAAACATAATACAGAATTTTTACAAAAAAATATAAACCCTAGCCTCCTTGTTGCTTGAAGCCGCGACAGCCACCACACAAGGACGATTCATCGTTGTGTTTTGATCTTGGATTCATACGTGTTTGTATTCGTGTTTCAATTCTACATTCAAACGCATATACGATATAATCACAAACCTCCATCTTTTTTTTTGAACGGCAGTTTGGTGTAGCGGAGTATCTTACGTGCCACCAAGGCACCAAGTCTCTCGACCCGAGTTTGAATCATCTCACAAAGAGAATATCAACCCCCATGCTAGCCATCCAGTTTCCCATTAAGGGGCTTCAAGGCATTGCGATGGGATTCAAACCAGGCTGCCAATTCTGGGAAAATCCCCCACATGGGGAATGACAAGAGTCGAACCCCTGACCTCCCCACATGGAGACTATAACCAAATGCATCCATCCAACTGAGCTAGACTTCATTTCCCACAAACCTCCATCTTTGGTTTACTTAATTTTCTATTATAAACACATGGGGTTTAATCTTTAAAAACAATGGGTAAAACATGTTATAATAATAATAAAACAAGAAAAGGGGTTTGTTTGGTTTGTTTGTTCGGCCGCACACCAACCGAGACCAACCATTGGTCTCGGTGTCTTTTTGGTTCGCCAACCAAGACCCCCAAGGTCTCGGTGTGGCTGTGGTGTTCGGACAGCAAAGGGACCGAGACCCCCGTTGGGGCTCAGTGTCGTCTCGGGCAGAAAAGGGAACCCCGGCGCAAGCTGGGGTGTGTGTTGTTTGGACAGTGGGTACACGAGGAAAAGCAGGGGGAACCAACGGCTTAAGCCGGTGTGTTTGGTCTCGGGTGTTTTGTTAATTTATTTTTATTTTTATTTTTTACAAGTTAATTAAATTAATTCTCATGCCTAACTAAATATTTTAATTAAAACATGAATTTAGGTTATATTATTTTTGTAAATAATACATGTTTTAGCGTAAGTACATTTATTATTTATTTAGACTATAGTTTTGTTAATTAATTATTTAACACATGGACTTATAATTAATTAATAATTCCATGACTTAGGATTATTAATTAAAATTAATAATACATGTTAACCTAAGTATTATATTAGACTTAATTTAATTAAACCATGACTTAATTAAATTTATATAACCTATAGTTTATTAATTAACCATGATATGTTATTAGTTAATAAAACATATACTATCATTATTAATTAATAATTAGACATAACCTATAATATTTAATTAATAAACTATGATATTAATTCCATGACTTATAACTTTTAACTAGTAAACATTAGCTTATATTATTAGCTTATTAATCAAGCTTATTTCTAATTATGGAAACTTTCTATTTCAGGAAACTTATTATTTTTAGAAACTTTCTATTTTTGGAAACTGATCTATTTTTGGAAACATTCTATTTTTGGAAAATTTCTATTTTTGGAAACCTGCTATTTTTAGAAGCTTACTTATTATTACACTACAAGTATAATAATACAAGAATATAAGATAATACATAATCAGAAGACATGAAATACATGAATAATACAGTATATCATTTAAAACAGTAAAATAAGACAAGAACATATAAAACAAGTTAAGAACATACAAGAACCAGTAACATACTCAATAATCAGACAACTCATACATGTCCCTTATTTATGTAGCAATAGTGAGGTCGGAGTAGGACTTTTCATCCTTCCATCTTTCCTCATTCACTGGACATACGGTACGGATATTCCGTCCTTCAATATAGACACTCTCTTTCCTTATTAAGATTCCCCGTTTGCAGCCAACTGTTTTCCTAAGTAATTTTTTTATATGTTTTGATCTGCTTATGTTAGTTTTAAATGCCTAAACCATATACATGCATGTCATGTCACATAGTTATGGAGGTACCATAACCATAACACTGGAGGCACCAGTGTTATGACTTCCCCACGGCGGAGTGATTGCTCGTGGCGTCCCTTTACAGTTTTGGCTATATATTTATATTATCATGTGGGGTGTATGGTGCATCCTAGTTACATGTTTTTTTACAGGATTTTCATTGTGAATGTGGTGTGTGCCTTGCATCCTTCACAAGGAGTTGCTCCCTCTTACCCAGACTAATTTAATTAGAGGCATCCCCTCTAATTGCATGATGAGGTTACCCTCCAAGTATTCATGCACGGTAGAACCTCATAATCTATATGGGCTATTGGCTAATTAAAATACAGTTTTTATATAAAAACATAAGTCTTTCAAACTATAAAACCAGTTTTATAACATGTTCCAGGTTATCTAGGACTTATACTTTTCCAGTGCTATTAGTCTTATTATGTTATGTCATTTTATGCTATGTTTGTATATCCCCTCACTTGGCGTTTTGCTCAAAAGTTTTCCTTTCATGTACCCAAACGGCAGGTACTCAGGGACGCTCGTAGGATTTGAGAGTATGTACATACGAATGGAAGCTATCTAGCCTTCATTACTTTATGCATTTTCCATACATTACATTACTTCATTTCTTTTGGACATTGTTTAGTCCTTTCATTTCAGTACTTATATTCATGTGTGTGAGCTTATGTTGGACTACCGATGTTTGATTCCGGTATTTCCTTTTATGGTCATTTAATGTTTTTGGACATCTACCTTGCATGCTTTGATGACACGCCATAATTATCCTGTGATATTCCATTTACCAAAATGGGGTGTTATAATTATGGTATCAGAGCCAAGGTTTTGACGTGTAGGCTCTAAAATATGACCTTTGATTAGTGGGTAATCATCATGGTCTTTCTAAAATTGACAGTTTGTTTTCATGCATTTGTTTCATGTATCATTTTTGCAAGAATTTTAACTAAGTAATGGTTGGTACAGGACTGACCATATTTAGTTGCATGTGCTTTTATTCGAAGCATTTTGTTTTGATGAACCGACCCATAGGCGTTCATCCTCGTCATGTCATTTTTTTGTTTTCTTTTGGTGAACCGACCCATAGGCGTTCACCCAAACCCATGTCATTTTCGTTGGCCATGCCTTTAGACATTGTTTCATGCATAAAAAAAATCATGTTTATATGCATAATTTTTTTCATGTTTATACATTATGTTCTAATCAGATTAATCATTGCATTTTGTTTTATACTGTCAGATGGTTCTCACACATGAACAAGAACAAATGAATGCAGCAGTCCAAGCTGCTATTCAAGCTCTGCTTCCTCAACTGAGGAATGAGATTCGGGCTGAGGTGCAAGCCACCAACAATCAGCAACCTCACCAGAATTAGAATCCTCCTCCACCACCTCCAGCTACCCTGATTACATGGCTGGAGAGGTTCAATAAGCAGCGTCCGAAATCTTTCGAGCAGACTGACAGCCCTGCTGAGGCTGAGAGCTGAATAGCTCACATTGAGAAGATTTTTAATGCTATGGGATGCGGTCCTGTCTTTAAGGTAAGGTTAGCTTGTTACAAGTTCGAGGGAGACGTGCTTGCATGGTGGAAGGTACTTAAGCTGTTGATTAGAGGCGAAAACTGGGTGATTGGCTTGACTTGGGCATAGTTTAAGGAGTTGGTTATGGGACAGTTCTTCCCGAAAGCTGAGCATGATAAGCTCAAGAGGGAGTATCATGGTATTAGGCAGAAGATGGGGAAAATAGCAATGTGTTTATGCAGAGGTTCCTTCGACTGGCTGGATTCCTTGGTGCAGCAGCCGGGACAGCGGAGGAGCAGGCGTATCACTTTCGTTGGGCTCTTCGCACATCTGTCGCCAATAACTTGGTGTTTGCTACATTTAATATTGTGGCACAGGTGGCAGATGCAGCCCGCAGAAGACTGGGGACCGGTCCCAACCGGCCACTCAGCAACAGAATCAGCCTAAGGGTGACGGTCAAACTCAGGACTTTTCTGCTTCGGACAGGCGTGGCGGTAATGACAATTACCGTAACAACACCAACAACTCCAACAACAACAGGTCCCTAAATTTACTCAAATTTATGTTATGTGCTTTATGATTCATGAATTCTGACACTTCAGCATCTACTACCAGGAATACTGGAAACGGGCGGGAGCAGGACCGTAGAGGTTCACCACCCAACCGTGCAGCATCATTTGGTATTACATCTTAAATTTTCTGCGTAGTCCTATTGTACACAATAATCATGTCTCATGCATACTTTCTGAAACAGGATCCCAACCAGCAAGGGCACCTGTTGGAGGGTATACTCACCCTCTTTGCACTACGTGCAACCTCGGACACCAAGGGTCGTGCCACTGTGCTAGCGATGCTTGCTTCAAATGTGGCCAACCAGGCCACCAAATGAAGGATTGTCGAAAGGGAGAGATTGAGGGTACATCTGGGCATGCGGACTCCAAGCCACTTCCGACTACTGGACGTGTGTACACTACTACACTGACCAAGCCAACAAGTCATCAGGTACCATCACTGGAATCTTGTTTGTGTATGGTCAAGCTGCACGCGTTTTATTTGACACGGGCGCGACTCATTCGGTCATATCCATTGCTTATGCCAATCGTGTTAGGATATCCCCTATGCCACTAGAAAATGTCTTAAACATTTCCACACCATTGAGAGACTCTGTACGCATCACACATGGGTACATAGATCTTCCCCTTATGTTTGATGACAGAATCCGTTCAGTTGACGCACTTCTTTTGGACATGTGCGAATTCGACATGAAATTAGGCATGGACTGGTTATCCAAACACCACACCACCATAGATTGCCATTCATATCGAGTTATTTTCGGTGATGTCAACGCACCAGAGTACATTCACAATGGTTTCATACCAGGAAAGTCTGTACATATAATTTAAGCCTTACAGGCACGTGTCTTACTGTCACATGGTTGCGAGGGCTTCTTAGCTATTGTTCATGATATGGAGGCTGAATCTCCATCCCTTCAGGATCAGCTTATCGTGTCAGAATTCCCCGACGTGTTTCCTGAAGAACTTCCGAGCGTACCACCTGCTCGTGAGGTAGAGTTTAATGTTGAGCTCATTCCAGGAGCTGAGCCAATTTCCAAGGCTCCTTACCGCATGGCTCCCGTCGATCTTAAGGAGTTAAAAGAACAGCTACGTGAACTTTTGGAGCGAGGTTTCATCCGACCTAGTGCATCTCCATGGGGTGCACCGGTGTTATTCATGAAGAAGAATGATGGCAGTATGCGACTTTGCATTGATAATTGTGAGCTAATAAGATCACCATCAGAAATAAATATCCTTTGCCACGCATTGATGTTCTGTTTGACCAACTGCAAGGTGCCAAACATTTCTCTAAGATCGATCTGAGGTTTGGCTACCATCAACTACGGGTGAAAGAGCAGGATATCGCCAAGATTGCTTTCCGTACATGCTATGGACACTACGAATTCGTAGTCATGCCTTTTGGACTTACCAATGCTCCAACAGTTTTCATGGAATTGATGAACCGTATCTTTCATGAGTTTCTGGACAAGTTTGTTATAGTCTTCATTGATGACATCCTGATTTTCTCTAAATCAAAGGAAGAAGATGAAGACCATCTTCGTACAGTATTGTAGATACTTCGCCAGAAGCAGGTGTATGCTAAATTCTCCAAATGCGAATTCTGGTTGAGTAAAGTGGCGTTTCTGGGCCACATCGTATCCACAAATGGAATAACCATGGATCCTGCGAAGGTTGAGGCTATTACCAAGTGGCCAAGATCGACGTCAGCAACTGAAGTTCGTAGCTTTCTAGGCTTAGCTGGTTACTACCATAGGTTCGTAGAGAACTTTTCCCGATTAGCACTGCCATTGACCAAACTGATGCGGAAAGGGGAGAAATTTGTCTGGACTGAAGAAAGAGAGAAGAGATTTGAAGAACTGAAGCAGAGGTTGGTATCTGCACCTATTCTTATTCTCCCATCTGGTACATGTGGATTTCAGAATTATTGTGATGCTTCAGGGAAGGGCCTTGGCTGTGTTCTCATGCAACATGGAAAAGTGATTGTTTACGCATCACGACAGCTTAAGCCTTATGAGGAGAACTATCCTACACATGAATTAGAACTTACAGTTGTTGTGTTTGCACGGAAGATTTGGAGGCATTACTTGTATGGCGAATCATGTGATATCTTCACAAATCACAAGAGCCTGAAATATATATTCACTCAGCGTGAACTGAACATGAGGCAAAGAAGGTGGTTAGAGCTGTTAAAGGATTATGACATTAATCTATAGTATCATCCCGTCAAGGCGAATGTAGTGGCAGATGCTCTTGGTAGGAAGTCGGGTATGATCAATGGCATTAAGATAGAGGAAGAAATCATACGAGACTTGGAACGATTGGATATTGAGTTTATGGTACGTGGACAACATGGTTACTGGGAGAATCTTAGAGTTGAGCCTAACTTACTCTCTAGGATAAAGGAAGCTCAGAAGGATGATTGTGAAATCTAGGCGATTATTCAGAACCTATATATACAGACGAAGTTTCGGGTAGATGACGACGGTATCTTATTGCATGGCACTAGACTTTGTGTTCCTGATGATCTTACACTCATGGAGGCTTTATTCGCTGAAGCTCATAGCTCCTCATTCTCTATTCATCCTGGTTCCATCAAGATGTACCACGACATCAAACAGCATTTCTGGTGGAGTGGTATGAAGCAGGACGTCTCTACCTTGGTCTCCACATGTCTTACCTGCCAGCAGGTTAAGATCGAGCATCAGCGATCTAGTGGTCTACTACAACCATTAGACATTCCAGAGTGGAAGTGGGACAAGATCTCCATGGACTTTGTCACCGGACTTCCACAGACCAAGAGGAAGCATGATGTCATTTGGGTTATCGTCGACCGACTTACCAAATCAGCTCATTTCTTACCGATCCACAAGGATGACGCAGTTAGCAAGTTTGTTGATCTTTATCAGAAGGAGATCATTAGACTTCATGGTACTCCATCCAGTATCATCTCGGACAGAGATCCTCGTTTTACTTCGCGATTCTGGAAGAGTCTGCAGAAAGCTTGGGGCACCAAACTTAAATTTAGTACGGCTTTTCATCCTCAGACAGACGGACAATCGGAGCGTACCATTCAGACATTAGAGGACATGCTTCGAGCGTGTGCTTTAGATTGGACAGTAAGTTGGGACGACTATATCTGCTTGGTAGAATTTGCATACAACAATAGTTGGCACGCCAGCATCAAGTATGCACCGTTTGAGATGTTGTATGGCAGGAAGTGTTGCGCCTAATCTGCTGGGATCAGGTTGGTGAGCAAATTCTTGAGTGTCCGGAGATGATAGAGATGACCAACTAGAAAGTCGCTATAGGTCAGGCGAAACTGCAAGAAGCTCGTGCACGTCAAAAGAGTTATGCCGACAAGCATCGTAGGGATTTGCATTTCAACGTGGGAGATCATGTCTTTCTTAAGGTATCACCGGCGCGTGGATTTAGGCGTTTTAGAATCAAAGGAAAACTCAGTCCTCGACTCATCGGACCGTTTGATATCCTCGAACGAGTCGGTGAAGTATCGTATCGTTTAGCGTTACCTCCGCAGCTTTCTCACGTTCATAACGTTTTCCATGTGTCCTTACTCAGAGGGTACAATTATCATCCCCTTCACATGGTTCAGTATCCACTCGAACAGATTCATGAGGATCTTACTTTCATTGAGGATCCCGAACGAGTTCTTGATCATCAAGACCGAGTCATGATGAAGAAGACGATTCCATTCGTCAAAATCCTTTGGAAGGACCAATCCGAGCGGAAAGCCACTTGGGAGACGGAGGAGTCTATCCGAACTTCTTACCCTCATTTCAAGTTCTGATTCGGGTATGTTTCTCTTTCAGCTTACGTTATCTATAATTCGAGGACGAATTATTCTTTTTAGGGGGGAAGAGTTGTAAAACCCGCATATAAATACCATGAACAGTACATCAGGTAAACCTACGAACCAATTAAAACTTTCGATTTATGTTATGTACACGTGTCACGAGCATTAATTTCAGAAAACTATGTATAATAATAACACACGATAACTATTAAGTATAATAATTATAATTATGAACATTTAAACACACGATAATTATTACGTATAATAATTATAACACGAATATTAAAACACGACATACACGAAGTATAACTAACACGAACATTCAAGCACGAACTAACGCGAATAATAAACACGAGCGTACACGAATAATACTTTAACTATGAAAAGGCATGGGTTTGCCTTCGGGCTTGTTGTATCCGCGGACAAGGGAGACAGGGGGGGGGGGCAGCCCACCTTTGTAACTTAACTAGTAAAAGTAAATCATAGGAAAAACATAGTACAAAATTTTTACAAAAAAATAAAAACCCTAGCCTCCTTGTTGCTTGAAGTCGCGAAAGCCACCACAAAAGGACGATTCATCGTTGTGTTTTGATCTTGGATTCATACGTGTTTGTATTCGTGTTTCAATTTTACATTCACACGAATATACGGTATAATCACAAACCTCTATCTTTGGTTTACTTAATTTTCTATTATGAACACATGGGGTTTAATCTTTAAAAACAATGGGTAAAACATGTTATGATAATAATAAAACAAGAAAAGGGGGTTTGTTTGGTTTGTTTGGTTTGTTTGTTCGACCGCACACCAACCGAGACCCCCAAGGGCTCGGTGTGGTTGTGGTGTTCAGACAGCAAGGGGACCGAGACCCCCTTTGGGGCTCAGTGTCGTCTCGGGCAGAAAAGGGAACCCCCGCGCAAGCCGGGGTGTGTGTTGTTTGGACAGTGGGTACACGAGGCAATGCAGGGGGGAACCACCGGCTTAAGCCGGTGGGATCTTTGCTCGACCGGTGGCACCGGCAGCGCCGGCGTGAGCCACGCCCACACCACCAGCCGCCGGCTGGGGGTGTTTGGTCTCGGGTGTTTTTGTCTCGGGCTTCGGGCTCGCGATATGTTGCTAATTTTTATTTTTTTTACAATTTAATTAAATTAATTTTCATGCCTAACTAATTAATTTAATTAAAACATGAACTTAGGTTATATTATTTTTGTAAATAATACATGTTTTAGCCTAAGTATATTTTATTATTTATTTAGACTATAGTTTTATTAATTAATTATTTAACACATGAACTTATAATTAATTAATAATTCCATGACTTAGGTTTATTAATTAAAATTAGTAATACATGTTAACCTAAGTATTATATTAGACTTAATTTAATTAAACCATGACTTAATTAAATTTATATAACCTATAGTTTATTAATTAACCATGATATGTTATTAATTAATAAAACATGTACTATCATTATTAATTAATAATCAGACATAACCTATATTATTTAATTAATAAACTATGCTATTAATTTCATGACTTATAACTTTTAACCAGTAAACATTAGCTTATATTTTTAGCTTAGTAATCCAGCTTATTTCTAATTATGAAAGCTTTCTATAGGAAACTTACTATTTTTAGAAACTTTCTATTTTTAGAAACTGATCTATTTTTAAAAACTTTCTATTTTTGGAAACTTTCTATTTTTGAAAACGGGTTAATATACAAAGAAGTTATTAAACTTTCCAAGAAATTTGTCCTAAGGTAACGAACGTACATTTTGTGTTTCTAAGTTAATAAACTTTACTAAACTATACATCACTATAATTTAGTGTTAATTTGAGTAACTTGAATGCATATTTTTTGATAAGTTAAGTAATATAAATGTCTTGTTTTTTCATGTTAAGTAACATGAATATCACTTTTTTGATAATTGGGTAACTTAATCAACCGGTCATATAAACATTAGTAACTTAGAAACAAAAAATGAACGTTCGTTATCTTAGGACAAATTTCTTGGAAAGTTTAGTAACTTCTTTGTATATTAACCATTTTGAAAACTGTCTATTTTTGAAAACTTTCTATATTTGGAAACTTGCTATTTTTAGAAAGTTACTTATTATTACACTACAAGTATAATAATACAAGAATACAAGATAATACATAATCAGAAGACATGAAATACATGAATAATATAGTATATCCTTTAAAACAGTAAAATAAGACAAGAACATATAAAACAAGTTAAGAACATACAAGTACCAGTAACATACCCAGTAATCAGACAACTCATACATGTCCCTTATTTATGTAGAAATAGTGAGGCCGGAGTAGGACTTTTCATCCTTCCATCTTTCCTCGTTCACTAGACATAAGGTACAGATATTTTGTCCTTCAGTATGGACACTCTCTTTCCTTATTAGGATTCCCCGTTTGCAGCGAACTGTTTTCCCAAGTAATTGTTTTATATGTTTTGATCTGCTTATGTTAGTTTTAAATGCCTAAGTCATATACACGCATGCCATGTCACCTAGTTTTGGAAGTACCATAACCAGAACACTGGAGGCACCAGTGTTATGACTTCCCCATGGTGGAGTGATTGCTCGTGGCGTCCCTTTACAGTTTTGGCCACATATTTATATTATCATGTGGGGCGTATGGGTGCATCCTAGTTACATGTTTTTACAGGATTTTCATGGTGAATGTGGTGTGTGCCTTGCATCCTTCACAAGGAGTTGATCCCTGCTACCCAGACTAATTTAATTAGAGGCATCTCTTCTAGTTGCATGATGAGGTCAACCCTCCAAGTATTCATACACGGTGGAACCTCATGACCTTTATGGGCTATTGGCTAATTAAAATACAGTTTTTATATAAAAACATAAGTCTTTCAAACTATAAAAACAGTTTTATAACATGTTCCAGGTTATCTTGGACTTATACTTTTCCGCTGATATTAGTCTTATTATGCTTATGTCATTTTATGCTATGTTTGTATATCCGTTCACTGGGCGTTTTGCTCAAACGTTTTCCATTCATTTTCCCAAACGGCAGGTGCTCAGGGACACTCGTAGGATTTGAGAGTATGTGCATACGGATGGAAGCTATCTAGCCTTCATTACTTTATGCATATTTCATACATTACATTACTTCATTTCTTTTGGACATTTTTTAGTCCTTTCATTTCAGTACTTATATTCATGTGTGTGAGCTTATGTTGGACTACTGATGTTTGATTCCGGTATTTCCTTTTATGGTCACTTAATGTTTTTGGACATTTACCTTGCATGCTTTGATGACACGCCATAATTATCCTGTGATATTCCATTTACCAAAATGGGGTGTTACATGCATTCTGGTCCTTTCGAGAGAATTAGGGCTATGAGGCCCGTTAAGTGACATTCCGGCTTTTGTTTTCTTATACGTCTTCGTTCCTCGTGTTCGATTTGTCTTGTACTTGTTATAATCTTGTGATTTCTTTATATTTGTGCATGTACACACACAAACAATATAACAAGCATATATTTTGGCATTTATGATAATATTTTAACCGCTTTTAGTCCGATTTACGAAGAATTAAGATGTGTAATTAGAGTCACATCAAAGATCCTGAATACAGGGTATGGTACTCACATTTGCACTATTTTAGATGGTCTATAGGAAAGTAGGAGGTTGAAACATGGAGAGCTCAACTTATTCATGGGTGATTTTAAACGTTGAAGAATGGGTGATGTGTTTCTCGTCTTGGGTACATAAACAAGAAACACATCACCCATGTTCAAAAGGATGGAGTGTTGGAATCATTCGACCTTAAAGCATATGATGTATGTGAGTCTTTCTTATTGGGTAAGCTGACTAAATCACCATTTACAGGAAAACGTGAAAAAGGTGAAGGACTGTTGGATTTGGTACACACAGATGTGTGTGGACCATTCTGATCAGCTAAAAAAGACGAAAAACGGTACTATGTTACGTTTATTGATGATTTAGTACATACGAATATGTTTATGATCATATCCACAAATTTTGAACACACACAAAGCCTAAGAATTTTAGTTTATCTTCTTTTTCCCTTCCTTTGCGGTATTTTCACTTGCTCCTACATTTGCACATCCTTTTCCCTTATTAAGACTTTTAGACCCTTGTACTAACTGCTACAACGCCTAAATTGAACTTCTTACTGGATGTTGTCATTTAGGTGGAACAACTAGAGTTTTGGATAATGAAGGATGACTTTTGTAGCTTGACATTGTTTTAGCATTTGAAAGTCTAGTCATTGACGCTCTTGTACGTTAAAAATAGTTTGTGGTGAACTTGAATCCTTACTGGTTGTCGAATCCTCATCATAAATGGTTGAATGGGTATCATCAAAGCTTCTCTAAAAGAGGGTAAATATTGGGATGAGTCTTAAAGCTTCTTTGAACAAAGACATTGGTTTGATGAGTATCAATGCTTGTGTCTGAATTACAGTCAATTATTATAACTTCTGCATATAAGATTCAATTGGTAAGTTTCAATATGAATGCAAAGGCATTAAGATGAAAGGAGGTGCCTGGATGGATTAACTTGTTTCATAACCTTACTATGCAAAAGAACACGTTAGTTTAGTACTTCATAATTCACTACCAAAGGGGTATTTGGAGTAACTAATTTGTTTCCTACCCTTTAGTTTCATAAGTAGGTGTCATTTGTTTCTTGACCTTATGTTAAGCTGAAAGGGTGTTTGGATGAACTCGTTTGTTTTTAACATTACAAAACTAAGGATTTGTATCATGTGAATTTCTGTTAAATTATATATACCTTTTTTCCAATATAATTTTCTCAATTACCTTGTATATAACCTTTTCTACATTTTGTAGTCCCATTTAAAAATTATCCAGACACCTAATCCTTGTTAGCTTTCTTTCATATCTACAAAGTTATAAAAAAAATACATAACATACTATCAACGGGTGATCATGGCGTATTGCATAGATACGGCCCATTGGGCCTAAAAACCATACACCAAACCTTGGTCCTAGACCCAAGTATATGAAAAGTCCACCACGTTGGCAGAAGCACTAAACGGCTCCGCTTCCAGCGAGCTGAGGTGCAACGTAATACCGGACATACTTCCAACAAGCATGTCCGAGGTCACTGCGAACAAGTTCTCAAAGAGCCGGTCCGCAAGTCACGATAGGCAACAAACAGAAAAATGGTCTTTTGGACCACAAAGGCCCACTCCCAAGTACTATCCGATAAATGAGGAAAGGCCCAGTACTTTCCATTTATAAATAGTACCCCACTTGCACTCCAAACGAGGTATGATTTTCTCACTCATCTTTACACACACATATATCTCGGACGATATGAGTACTTACTCTCACGCTGGAATCTAATCGTGGGGTCCGTCCCCATGATAAGAACTAACGGTATTACTTTACTTGTATAGGAAATCGTCAACTACATCTCTTGATAGTACAAAATCCACCACGATTCAAGGCATCTAAGTACCTCATGATGAGTACTTAGACCTACTTTCGACCCCGATCGATAACCATACCAACAAGTGGCGCCATTCGTGGGACCCAGTACACAACCGCATTCCATAAAATTCTCATTCCAAAAATGGGCGATCAGGCACCAGATCTTTCAACACCTAACACGTCCGTCATGCGCATTTGCGCAATACAGGAGTTGAGAAGACGAACAAAGTCGTAAAGAACCTAGAATCACCGGCGTCTGAAGCATTCATCATGGATTTCTGCGACAAATACTTCAATCAAATGTTACCAGTGATAGCTGAGAAGTTTCACGAAGAAGAACTAATAAGTGTGAAAACACTTATCCTTTTACCACTTATTTCCAATAATAACAAGACCAAAACGTGTATTTTATGTCGTAAAAGTCGGAATTATGCGTGGTTTGTGTTTTTATTGTGTTGTAGGACCAAAAGATGAAAAAGGAAGAAAACACGGGCTTTCACGGGCTTTTATCGAAGAAAACGAGAAAGACGAAGTCAAAAGATCAAGAGTGCAAAAATAACGGAAGTCCAAGGCCTATTCTGAAGATTTATCAAAGAAAAAGTCTAAAGACGGAAGTTTAATGTAGTCGAAGAACTCAAGTCTAATAGAAGAAAAAAATTACTAGACAAGTTCAATTTACATTGACAAATCCCGAGACGACGTCGAGAAAGACAAAGAATTTAGATCGAGTCGAGAAGAAAAGAAAGAAAGAAGGAAGCACATATGCATTCCCCACTCCCTATATATACCCTCCTAATGACACATTAGGAGGGTGTTAGTCATTAGCTAGTTTCATTTTTTCTTTGTTTTAGTTTTCATTTTAGAGAGAGAAAGTTTTTAACTTTCTCTCACTAAAACTTCATCCTTTCTTTCAAGTTAAGCTTTGTTTAATCTTTGTATTAGAGTTTCATTAATCAAAAGTTCAAGTTTAAGCTTTTAATCTTTTATCTCTTTCTACCTTTCTTGATTTTGCTTTGTCCTTGATCCGAAACTTCATCTTTGATCTGAATAGTCCTTAATTCGTGTTTGATTTTGATGTTTTAGTGATTAAAAAGTTAATCTTTTCATTCCTTCCTAAGCTTTTGTACGGTATAAGCTATAAGCTTGTTGTGCTTATTGGCTTGTTTCATATATATAGCTTATTGCATTTTCGGATTTCTTAAAAAGTTTAGTGTTTTTAAAAGGTTCGATTTATAAAGTTTGCTTATTTGGAGTTTTGAAAGTTGTCAAATTTATGCTTATTGAGTTGTTTAAGATTCGGTTAAGAGTGCTTATTGGAACTGCTTATTGAGAATTTGGCTTATCTCCATTTTCGGATTATTTGGTGTTCATCGCAATATTGAGGTTTTACACATTCCGACGGCAGCTTGTTTGTATCGCGATAACCCTTGTGGTTCTACTTTGCGATCTAGAGTAACATCCCCCTTATTCCGATCTGGGATTGCGATCGCTCATTGCGATCGCATATTCCGACGGGTCTTAAGGCCATTTTAAGTCGAAACTATGCCAAATTTTAGTTTGCCACTTTCCGATGGTTTAACATTCCGACAGAATTGATCCTTGTATTCTGATATGGACATTCCGATAGTAGTGTATTGCGATAGAAGTGTTTCTATTATTCCGATCTGAACATTCCGATAGGCATACATTCCGATGGTTATTCAGATGGATTATTCCGATGGACTTTACTTTGATATTCTGATGGGTTTGATTGCATTAATTCCGACAGATTGGGTTTATTATTATTCCGATAGTTTAAGTTTTTTAAGTTTTATAAAGTTTTAAGTTTCAAGTTCATTACGTTTTAATTTCTAAAAATTGCACGATTCCCGAAATCTCTATTTTTACCAAGTATTTTTCTAGTAATTTTTAAAGCTTTATTTTTTACTTAACGACATTTTCATATTTACTTTTAGTTTAAAATAGATAATCAAACAACCCATTTTATTTTCCACCAAGAACAACTGGGTCACACTAATTAACGATAATCAATTCGAAAAGATCGGATTCAACGAACTTTCATAACTAAGTGAAAACATAGTTATTAAATGGCGCCGTTGCCGGCTCTTTTTGTTAAGATTAACAGTTTTTAGTGAGAGACGCGTTGGATTTTGGGATCCTTTCTTTTAGGAACGTTATTTTCAAGCACAAAAATTTTCAAAAATCCATAAAAATTAAAAAAAATTAAAAAATACAAAAATATTAAAAAAAATCATAAAAAGCATTTCTTTTCCTAAGTTTTGCACCAAAAAGATTATATATATATTCTCTGTTTCTTTGGTATCTTTTTCTTTTGCAGGTGTATGCGTACTAGATCTTCAAATTATTCTGAGCCCAAGACTCGTGAAGATTTAGATATGGCTGGTGTGCATAATAACAATAACAACCCACCTCTACCCAATTTGAATAACAATAACAACAAAAACAATGTTCCCCCACCTGATTTACGAACAATGGAGGAACTTTGTCAACCCACCATGAACGGACGCGGAGGACCGATTGCGCCGATGCAAATCACGGCTCCTGAATTTTCGTTGAAGCATCACATGATCCAGCAAGTTCAAAACGCTTGCCCGTTTAGCGGATTACCGGATGATGATGCTAACAAACATCTCGACAAGTTCATTACCATCACCCAAAGCATGAAACTTCCCGGTGCTTCCATGGATTTTCTTCGCCTTCACCTTTTTCCACACACTTTATCCCATCATGCCGAAATATGGTTTGATCGTCTTCCCAAAAACTCAATTCAAACATGGGATGACATGACTCAAAAATATTTGTCGCGCTACTTTACACCATCCATGGTCACTAGTCTTTGCAACCAAATCAGTGGATTTACTCAAGAACCTGACGAGTCGCTTTACGATGCTTGGGAACGTTATAATGTCTTGATCGACCGTTGTCCGAACCATAACATGCTCCCCGTTACTTGGATTGATACCTTCTACAATGGTTTAACTTTTCGTGATCGTGATACAATTAATGCTGCCGCCGGTGGTACATTCATGAAGAGAATACCTGAGGAGTATAGGGAGCTGATTGAGAACATGACCGCTCACCACAAAAATTGGGATTCATCCGCATCCTCATGATCAAACCCGAGAGTCAATGTTTCTTCTACTTCTTCAAACCCTGATATTACCGAAATGTCCCGCGCAATAGTCGAAATGAGCAAAAAGATTGAACTTTTAGCCACTAACCAATTTCAACAAGCCAAAGCTGTAGCCACGTCTTGTGAGATTTGCGGGGATTCTCATTCATACACCGATTGTCCTTTTACTTAAGACACTCCGGAAAATTTGTATGCCGCCAACGGTAACTTTTCTATGGGAGGCTATCAAGCACGTCCTCAAGGTGACCGCAATTTGCTTAGTTATCGTTCGAATAACTATCTATCTCCACCCGGTTTTTCCCCTCAAAACCAAAACCAAAACAATTTCAACCGCAACAATCAAAGCCAACCTCAAGCTACCAATCAATATCAACCCAAAGAAACCCATATCCGCCTCAAGGAAATAATTCAGCTTACCAAGCCCCACCTCTCAATCAACCCACGGCATTGAACCAAGACCTCAAAACTTACATGAGGACCAATAGAGAGATGGTGACGAATCTTCAAAGCCAATTCATTAACTTGAAAGGTGACATGGCAAAACAAGGGAACGATATTCGAGCCGAGCTAAGGAATGACATGGCGAAACAAGGGAATGCTCTTCAAGCCGACATGAGAAACTCTATGAGCAATCAAACAAATAACTTAAGGGATATGATGGCTAGTTTTTTCCCAAGTAATCAAGCCTCTGGTTCGGGTTCTCTTCCGAGTAAAACCGTTGCTAATCCAAGAGGGAGATGAAATCAATCACCACCCGAAGTGGCAAAGGTTTAAAGGAACCCGAGATTCCTACACCTACATCCGTGATTGTGACAAAGGAAAACGAGTCCCCTTCTCCAATTACTCCACCTTCTACTTCCACCCCTCCACCACCCAAGGATGTGAGTGAGAATTCCTTACCAAAGCCTTCATCTCAACCCAATATACCTTATCCCTCAAGGTTGAGGAAAGAGAAATTGAAGAACAAGGATGATATTCAAGTTTCTAACTTTCTCAAAATGTTTAAACAACTGAATTTCAATATCTCCTTTGCTGAGGCTCTCGCTCACATGCCGAAATATGCGAAAATGTTTAAAGATCTTCTCAGTGATAAGGAGAAACTCCTTGATATCGCTCAAACCCAACTTAATGAGAATTGCTCTACAGTCCTCTTAAGGAAATTACCAACCAAACTTGGTGATCTGGGTCGTTTCCCCATTCCTTGCAACTTCCCTGGGGTAGAGAATTGTATGGCCCTAGCCGATCTAGGTGCTAGTATCAACTTAATGCCTTTAAACGTTTGGAAACAATTATCTCTACCGAGCTAGTCCCTATACGAATGACTTTGGAATTAGCTAACCGTACGGTTGCTTATCCGGTGGGGATAGCCGAAGATGTCTTTGTCGGTGTCGACAAATTCACCTTTCCGGCGGATTTTGTTGTCGTTGACTACGAGATGGACCCCCGTGTTCCATTAATCGTTGGACGTCCATTCTTGAGGATCGGTCGCACTCTCATTGATGTATCCGTGGGCGAATTAATCATGAGAGTTGGTGACGATAAAATCGTCTTCAACATGGGAAAACTTTCTAAGCAGCCTTCTAAAACAAGAGTGTTAATTTCATTGACGTTCTTGATGAGGCTTGTGAAGAACATTTCAAAGACGCTTGTAAAAGTGGTTCTTCTTCTCTACCCATTGTTGAGACCGTTGCCTCTATTGCTCCATCACTAACTCCATTTGGAGAAAGTGATTTCATTTTGAAATAATTTGAAGCAACTTTGGGAGATGTGGATTTGCAATATGACGATTCTCCCTCCAATTGGGATGCAGACATTCGTACCATTGAGAAACTTCTCAATGAGGACCATATTTCTCCACCATCTCCTAAGGATATCTCTATCAATGATTCGAGTTTGAAAACTCCGTCCATCAAAAATCCTCCGGATTTAGAGCTTAAGGATCTACCGTCTCATCTTGAATATGTGTTCCTTGACGACAACAAGAAGTCACCCGTCATTATCGCAAAGGACTTGAAAGAGGAAGAAAAATCTCGACTTATCACCGTACTGAAGAATCATAAGAAAGCGATTGCATGGAAAATCTCCGATATTCGTGGAATTGATCCTCACTTTTGCACACATAAAATTCTCAGGGAGGACGATTTTAAACCCACTATTCAAAGCCAACGAAGGGTGAATCCCAAGATCCATGACGTTATCAAAAAAGAGGTTATCAAACTTCTTGATGCGGGCATGATCTATCCTATCTCGGATTCACCATGGGTTAGTCTGGTCCATTGTGTTCCTAAGAAAGGCGGAATCACCGTTGTGCCCAATGAAAACAACGAGTTGATCCCTACTCGTCTCGTTACAGGGTGGAGAGTTTGTATAGACTATCGCAAATTCAATGATGCTACGAGAAAGGATCATTTTCCCCTTCCTTTCATGGACTAAATGCTTGAACATCTAGCGGGTAATGACTATTACTGCTTCTTAGACGATTTCTCCGGTTATTTTCAAATACCCGTCGATCCCCAAGACCAAGAAAAAACCACATTCACTTGTCCTTATGGAACATTTGCTTACAAAAGAATGCCTTTCGGCTTATGCAATGCTCCTAGGACTTTCCAAAGGTGTATGATGGCTATTTTCCATGACATGGTTGAAGAAACTATGGAAGTCTTCATGGATGATTTCTCGGTCTATGGTGATTCCTTCTCTACTTGCCTTGCCAATTTGGAACGCATGCTTAAGCAATGTGACGACACTCGCCTTGTTCTAAATTGGGAAAAATGCCATTTCATGATAAAAGAAGGCATTGTGCTTGGACATAAAATCTCCAAAGCCGGTCTTGAAGTGGACCGTGCTAAAGTGGATGTCATAGCCAAATTACCTCCACCTTCAACCGTGAAGGGTGTGAGAAGTTTCCTTGGTCATGCGGGCTTCTATCGTCGATTCATTTAAGATTTTTCTAAAATCGCTCGCCCGATGACCCACCTCTTGGAAAAAGATACTCCTTTTATCTTTTCTAAAGAGTGTCTTGAATCCTTCAATCTTCTCAAGGACAAGCTAACTAAGGCACCGGTCTTGGTTACCCCCACTTGGGAGCTACCTTTTGAATTGATGTGTGATGCTAGCGATTTTGCTATTGGAGCGGTTTTGGGCCAAAGAGTGAACAAACACTTCCAACCAATCCATTATGCTAGCAAGACAATGACGGGGTCTCAACTGCATTATACCACTACCGAAAAAGAGCTTTTAGCTGTAGTGTATGCTTTTGAGAAATTCCGCCCCTATCTTGTTCTTTCCACCACCATTGTCTATACCGACCATTCCGCGTTGAAGTACTTGTTAACTAAACAAGATTCCAAGCCAAGACTTCTTCGTTGGGTTTTGCTCCTTCAAGAATTTAAAATCAAAATTTGTGACAAAAAGGGAGCCGAAAACCTAACCGCGGATCATCTAAGTAGACTTGAGGATCCTTATCAAGGGGATCATCCGAATCAAGAGATCAATGACTCTTTTCCCCTTGAGGCCTTAATGTCTATCAATTCCAATCTTTATGACACCCCATGGTTTGCGGACATTGCAAACTACTTAGCGGGTGGTATCCTTATCGAAGGGTTAACATCCCAACAAAAGAAGAAGTTCTTTAAAGATATTAAGACTTACTTTTGGGATGACCCTTATCTCTTCAAACAATGCGCTGATCTGATTATTCGCTGATGTGTTGATGGACCCGCACCTTTAGAAATTCTTGAAGCTTGCCATAAAGGACCGACCGGTGGTCATTTTGGTCCAAATTATACCGCGAAGAAAGTGTTCGACTCTGGATTCTATTGTCCCACCATTTATCGTAACGCTCACGAGATGGTTAAACGTTGTGATGCTTGCCAAAGACAAGGCAAGATCACACATAAAGATGAGATGCCTCAAAATTTCATACAAGAATGTGAAATCTTTGATGTATGGGGTATCGACTTTATGGGGTGATGAGACTGCTTTTATACATAGTCTCATCGTCCAAATCGGGCTTAAAATGCATTAAATATCAGTAAAACTGCCAAATATATGCTTGTGTTTGTTGCTTGTGTTGCCAATTTTAAAATGCATTCTTCAAGGTCATTAAATATCATTAAAACGGGCCCAAATCTGGAATTTCCAAAAATGACCTTGAAGAATTGAAAATTGGCAACATTGGTCCCTCATTTTTGAAGACTTGGCAATTTATACCCTTGCAAAACTCATAAAATGCATTGGGGTCCCTAAATTATCAAGTATTTACAAGAGCAGCCCTTGAAGAATGCAAGAAATTACATAAGAAGTCCTTATTCATGGTTTGAAAAGTATTTGTGCCAAAATTGAAAAAATGGCAAACTAGAAAACAAAGGGAAATGAAGTTATTGCTGTTTATTACAACATGAAGAAAAGAAGAACTTTGAGGGACTCATTTGGGCAGACATCCAAACTTAACCCAGCCAACCATAAGCTTACACGTCACCCACTTCACAACACACAGCTAATCACAAACCTCCCTTTGTCCACCTCACTTTCCACTCAACATTATTAACCAAATTTATTAATCAGATTTAAAAAACGGGGGTAAACACAATTTTGAAATTTAATCCACCCTAATCTAAATCAATCACCCCTGTTTACTCACCTTCATCCCTATAAACCCTAAAAAAAAACCAATCCTAATTACCTTTTTAAATCAAAGGGTTTTTACCCCAACCTTTCCAGATTGGTAATTTACCTTCACCTAAATCAAACCCACCTCCCAAAACCCTCACACACTCACCCAAGGTCCCCACCCGACCACCCCTGCTCACGTCCCTTTCCCCCAAACCCCATAAGGAGACAAGATTAAAGGTGGGATCTCTTTCCTTGCTCCCAAAGTACTCTTCAACGTTCAAGATTGCTCCAAGCCAACTGTCAACAGTACAAAGATCACATGAATTCATATTGACCAAGTTTGAATTTTTCTCCAAGGGTTTTTCAGGAATTTCAGCTACTAGGGTTTAGCATTCTAGATAATTCTATGTACTAGTATATAAGGGTGTCGCATGTGAACCCTTATCTTTGATCTAGATTTTTCTCCAAGCATTTGTAACTCCTTTTTATAAATTTATAAAGTTGGTATTTTTTCAGTTAAATTATAATTCCTTTTATGGTTTTTGAAAGTTAGTGTATGTTTGTGAGATAATCTGAGTTCCTTTAATCATTTGTTACACACTTTGTGTGTTTGAGTTTTCAAAAAGATTATAAAAAGGTTTTTAATTTTCAGAAATCTAAGGTCCAAGAAAGTGAAAGTGGACTTGGACTATTGGATTTCTGAGTTTGGACTTGTTTTAAAAACGTTTTCTAGGTTCCAAGGTTTGTTGGATTTTAAGGTTTCAAAAAGAAGTTTGGAAGAAAAATCAGATTTTTTGGATATTGTGCTTTCTTCATTATTTTTCTTAGCAGGTTTGTTAATTGTTTTGTCCAAGGTTCAGCACAAGCCACCAGCTTGTGGGAGGTGACATAGCAGTCACTGAGGGACCTGGATGTAGGTCCCTCAAGGTAAAGTCCTTGTTTCCTTGTTTGAGTTTCAAATTTTAAGATTTATGTGATTTTGTAAGAAATTGTGAGAATCTGTTTGGAGTTTGTGTTAACTGCTTGTATGGGTCTTTTATTGAATAGTATGCATGTTTAGATTGATTAGGAACAATTTGGTTTGAATTTTTCTTGTTAAAATCATTTTCAGTAATATTAAGGGGTGTTTGGATTAAGGCTTAAAATGGTTTAAACGGTTTAAACTTTGCTTGTAATCCTGTTTTATTCACTCATTAGGTAGCTAATAGGTTGTATGTTAGTTTGTATTTCAGTTTGGAAGAGTTTTAAAACATTTGCATGCTAAAATCTTGGGTAACATAGCCTAAATCAGTAACTGCTTGTTTTTGCATATACTTGTGTGATTTTGCTCATCTATCTTGGTAGTTGCTAGTGGATAGGTCTAAGAAAGGTTTGTGATAGCTTATATGTGATTTGGTTTGATTTATGTGCAAGTTTTGAACCTTTGAAATCCACTTTTGTGCCAAATAGTTCAGTCATTTACTCATCAGAAACTTTGTGTGATCTTTGTGTGAATTTTTGTGTTAGGACTTGCTTGTTTTTGTGTTCCATTTGACTCCTTATACTCAACTGAGTATAAGGGTGCCTTATTTCCCAATATAAGCTCACAAATAAGCTCTCCTGAGCTTATTGGTCAACTGACCAACAAAATACACTATCAGTGGGAACTCCTTTCCCACTGGTAGCACAATTGTTTCCCCTGCTTCACTAGCAGACAAGACTTGGTCACATGTCACTATCATATTTTGGATTTTTTGTCTTTTGTGGGTGAAAATTAGAGTTAGGACCAGAGTTTTGTTTCAATATTTTTCTTATTTTATTTTTGATTTTTCTGGTTAATTAGATTTTTATTTACTGTTCATTTTATATTTTTTAGATTTAATAGCATTTTTAATTACTTTTATTGTTTCTGTTTTTGTCTTGTAGTGACAAAGTACTTATTTTTCAGTTTAAACATTTTTCCTAGACTTAGAAAAAGATTTTAAGATTTTTAGTTAAAAAAGTTTTTACTGTTCATCTTTTAATTATTTTTTAGAATTAATTTAAGTTAATTAGGGTTTTATATTAAACTGTTTTTGTCTTTTAGTGGTAAATTTAATATTTTTCAAACTTTTTCATTTTTCTACTGTTCATTAGAGTAATTTAGGTTTTTTAAAATTGGTAGATTATTTTAGCATTATTTTATTATTTTTTATAATTATTTTAGTTTTAAAATAGTTTTTAGTGATTTAAAAATAGAAAAATAGTTTTTAAAATTTAGGAAAAATACTTTTTAGTCTTTAGATAATATAAGTAAGTTATTTGTTCAATAAAATAATATTTTGGACATTTTGATTAATTATATTTAATTTTAGGGCTTTAATTAGCCTTTAAAATTGAATATTTAATTAATAAAAGGTTTTAAAATATCTTTTATTGGATTTTTTATTCTTATTTATATCATTTTAGACTACTTTTAGCTTTTAATTAATTTTTAGGTTTTATAATTTTTAATTTTGTACTTTTTTACGGTTTTACGTGAACGCCTTTTCGTCTTAGCTCGATCCGTCTTCGTAACCGTCATTTCTTTCTTATTTCTATTTTCTTTTCTTCTCAATAAAATCACAAACATTAAATCAATTCATTACACAACACACTAGCCTCCTCGAGAACGAACTCACTTCACTTTTAGGGTCATTCACACACGGTTTTCCTAAATCGTCGTGCATATTTGCCCTATTTTGTCATCCTTTTCCTAAAGGGTACAAAAACTCTACATCAATTTTTGGCGCCGCTGCCGGGGAGGCGTGTTGTGTTTTGATTACAATTGTTGTTTTTTTTATATAGCCATAATTAGTATTGTATTAGTAGCACTCTACTAATACGTATTATCGTTTTTCGATTTTTGTGTGAATACTATTAATATATTGTATACGTAGAACAATAAATTCACAAGTACTCCAAATACGTGAGAAATCACAACCTTGACTTGGGAGGTCATTACCCAATCATTGTATTCGAATCTCAAACCAAAGAAAAAGGCAAAAATAGATAAATACTTTCGTGAAGCTCGATTTTGAAAAATACAAACTATAAGGTGGGTATAAGGCGGTTGTATTTCACGACCTAAAGGAAAAAGGCTCTTAAGTGCTTCGCGCCGCCTCGTTTCCTCCGCTTGCTTGTGCGTATTTGATTTTGAGAGCTAATCGAGGGTTTTGCCGCACAAAGTATTATTACATATCATATATATATTTTCTTGGTTTCTATTGATTAAACCCTCTTGAACGATTTGGTGTTCCACCATCGTTCTAAAGTCATCGAAGGCGTTCACTCCACGTGATCGTTTTCATTCCTTGAGGCTTCTTTAATCGAGAGATTTGATTAAGGAGGAGATTTGTAGATTTTTGTCTACCTAATACATTCCAAAATTCAAAAAAAAAGCAAAAACAATCAAAAACCACAAAAAAAATTGAAAAATACAAAACACCAAAAAGAATCTTCTTTGCTCGTCTCCTCGTTGTACGTGACGTTTATGCTAACTCGTAATCAAGCAAAACGTGCACGTAGACGAAAGAACAAAACTCCCACTCCAACTCATTCTAGTGAGGAGTCTCCTATTGACGAACCCATTGTACGAGAAGCACCAACCATGGCGAATCGAACTATGATGGAGTTACTTCAAGCACCCACCGAGGGTTATGGAGAAGCTATTGTGATTCCCGCTATCCTTGCGGAGAATTTTGAGGTGAAAACGGGTTTGTTGTCGATGATCCAAAACAACAAATTCCGTGGTGATGAGAAGGACAATCCACACAACCATATCCGCCAATTCAATCGTCTTACCGCCACTTGCAAATTCAAGGATGTCTCGAATGACTCGATTAAGATGATGCTTTTTCCGTATTCCTTAGCGGGGCCCGCTAAAATTTGGTTAGAGAAAGAGCCACCTAATTCTATATTGACGTGGAAGGATCTCGTTTCAACATTCGTGACCAATTTTTTCTGCCCTCTAAGACTACGCATTTGAAAAATGAGATTTCTAAATTTTCACAAGAATCAAATGAAAGTTTTTCAACGGCTTGGAATAGGTTTAAAGAGATGTTACATGAATGTCCTCATCACGGTTTTTCCGACTTGCACCAAATTGACACGTTTTACAATGGACTTAATGATCATGAAAGAGATTATTTAAATGCCGCCGCGGGTGGTAATTTTTTGTGTAAAACGGTCGAGGAAGCTTTGGTCATAATTGAGAATAGGTTTAAGGTTTATAGCCCTCGTAACACACCGAGTGTTGCCAAATTAGGCTCGTCATCATCGTCTCGTAGTATCAATGCCTTACATGATGAAGCAAATGAAGAAAATCGGTTTTTTGATAGATTTGCTAACCTTATGTCCCATTGGAAAGCTCAAGAAGCTTCGAATTCCGCTTCGGTTAAAGCGGTTTCTAAGAGTTGTTTGTCGTGTGGTGGAGCTCATGATCTTTCCGAGTGCATTACCGCGGATGGTAACACTTTGAGTGCTTATGTAGCCACGGGAACTTATAACCAAAACGGTCAAGGTTCCCGCCAAAATCAAGCTCCACCAAATCAAAATGCTAATAACTATCGAAACAACAACCAAGGTAATTATCAAGGCAATCAAAGGAATTACAACAAGGGTAATTATCAAAGTGGAAATGGGCAAATTTCAAACCAAAACCAAAACCGTGATTTTCAAACTACCACTCAAGGTTTTCAAAATGATCACACCAAAAATCTTCAAGGAGAATTTTTGAATTATGCTAAGGCTAATGATGCTAAGTTTGACAATATGCAACGTGAAATGGTTAGCTTAAGATCCGAGTTGAAAAACGAGCTTAAAAACGAACTTGCTAATGAACTTAAGACTCATGCTAATAAAATGGAAGGAAATGTTCAACGACTCCAACAAAATCAACAAAAAATGGAGCAAGGTCAACATGAGATTAAGCAAGAATTGTTAAAAGCGGATGCTAGGCAATCTAAGTTTGAAGACCGAATGGGAAAAATGTTTGAAGCTATCATGTGTAAACCCTCTTCTTCGGGTGGTCTTCCTAGTGATACCATCGTGAACCCGAAAGGAGAATTGAAGGTTGTTACTACTCGTAGTGGTAAAACTTTCAAAGAACTCATTTCTCGTCCAAGTACTTCTATGGAGAAGGAAAAAGAGAAAGAACCCGAGGTGGTGGTAGAAAAGGAGCAAATTCAAAGCCCACGAAGTACCGCTTAAACCACACCTACGGTTGAACCAATACCAATCATGGAACCCGAGATTCCAAGGCCGATGCCTATGCCTATGCCCCAACCCACACCACCCTTACCCTACCCTTCAAGACGAGACAAGGAAAAGGCACAAGAACGAAATAACTATCAATTTGAACTTTTTATGAAAATGTTTCGTGACTTGCATTTTAATATAAGTTTTGCCGACGCCTTAGTCATGATGCCTCGATTTGCCGCAAACTTCAAAAGTATGTTGAATAACAAAGAGAAATTGCAAAAATCGTCTAGTTGTTCATCGGTTTTTCTAAGCCGCATACCTCAAAAAGTCAGTGATCCCGGTAAGATTTTAATCCCATGTGCTATACAAGACATGGAAGAATGCTACGCCTTGGCCGATCTTGGTGCTAGTATTAATTTGATGCCTATTGAGATTTTTAAATCGCTCAATCTTCCCAATCTCACTCCTTCAAGAATGTCAATCGAAATGGCCGATCATTCTACGATTCTAGCTTGTGGAGTAGCCGAGGACGTCTTTGTGAAAGTTGGAAAGTTCTACTATCCTGTAGACTTTATTGTTGTTGACATTCCCATCGATCCTAAAGTTCCTCTAATTTTAGGTCGATCATTTTTGGATACCTCGAGAGCACTTATCGATGTGCATGCAAGGAAAATCACTCTTCGTTCTCGTCATTAATGCAACTCAAAACTCCACGCTTTCTCATGTGTACTCTATCACGTCTTTGTACAATGTCAATCCTATCAAAAAGATTTCCAAAAGAGTTTTAGGAGTTGTTGAGAATAATGAAGTTCCTTCCCCTCCGCCGGTGGAGGTTAAGAGTGTTAAGCCTACGATTCCAATCTCGAATGATTCTTCGGATGATGAATATGTTGATCCCAATGGGGGAGTTTTCTTTATCGACAAACGTTTTGAAAACTTACCACCACCTATACCAAAACGGTTTTCAAATGTGAGAATTTTTAGTGTGACTAACATTGCTTTAGAAACACCAAATATTTTTGACATAATTAAATCGGGTTTTCATAAGGAGAGTTTAAAAGATGAAAAAGGAAAGGATTTTAAATTGAATTTAAAAGATTTTTCTACAATTCTAACTCCGTCATCACCACGTGTTTTGAGTACTACAAGCTCGTCTTCTCCTTTTGACGATGCTTTGTGTGGACTTAGTGTGGGGGAATCCCCTTATGTTCCCTCCCCTTTCTCCACCGAGGACGAGATATTTGATCCTGGAATTGCTTATAAAGGGAAATCTCGGTCTTCCACCGATGCAATAAATGGAAAATCTTTCTATGTGATTGGTGCGAGTCTACCTCGAGTAGCTCAATGTTTTCATGACTTACCCATTGTCCCACCCTTCTATTTCTTCTCTCCTATTTTCTTGAAACTCTTTGAGTTTTTGTTGGCACACGATGAAGTGGCGTTGATTTGTTTTTCCAATGAAAACGAGAACGCCATCTTCGATCCCGGTATTTTGCACCATCAAAGGACTTAGTCCTTTATACCGGTTGTTTTTGGGCCTTGTTTATCATGTAAGCCCCACTAAAAATTGACCATACCATGATTATCCCTAAATGATCACATTTATGGGGATTCGAGTCGAGCTTTTGACTCGGTTATCAAAAACAAGGTGCCTCGTGGGGGAGACCCATGCTTATCCATGTACATATTATTGTTTTCTAATTAGTTTAATGTGAGGGGATTTGTGCCCTTCCAACCTTTGTTTCGTGGTTGTTTGTGCATTGTGGTTTTTAGATCATGATCTTCACGATTGGAGCCTCTCGTGTTTGTTTTGTGGGAGCACTCGATCGTTTGCTTTCTCAATATCCAAATGATATATCCTTTTGATGTTCTAACCTTAGGTTTATAGCACACTTCATAAACGGCTATTAATTTATTGGTTACACCCTTTCCATGCTAGATTAGGTATTCGACTACGTCTCTAGTATGGGGGTGTTTGCACCCCTAGACTCGAAACATTGAGGACAATGTTTAACTTTAGTATGGGGGGGTGAATAGATACTTGTCTTGCCAAACCTTCACGCTTTCCAAAGTTTATCTTTTTGTTTATCGTTTTTGTTGCAAAATAAGGCTAAAAATGGCCAAATTTTAAAAATTTTCTCATGTTTTATAAGTGTTTGAAGACACGAATGTAGGTTTTCCGATGGCGAGAATAAGAGTAATTTTTGACTCGACCGTGCGTGTTGAGCACTTAGCTTTGGTTCCTTAACTACACATTAGGCTAAGTCTCTTAAATGAGGGCGAGAAATGATAGAGTTAATTATAAGTTACTATGCTAAACGTAGAGTACTCGTATTCTTTCAAAAACTCATGTATTCTCGTTGTTTGCTTATTCTCCCTTCGCTTGTAAATATTTTTTGCTTAATAAATATTGACTTAGCGGTTTAGTTAGGATTGTTGGGTTTCTAGTCTTTTCTAGTAGCTTCCGTGTAATTAAATTGGGAAGACATTAAGGTATCGCCAGCGTCACGGTTTTGAAGTATTGGCAACCCGAATAATCAAAAGCTTCACCCAATAATAAGATTTCAAGTGCTCACCTAAATCAAGCAAACAATTTGAAGCCCCACAAGGCCGAAAAATCTATGCAAAATTGAAAGTGAATCAAGCCTTAATCTTCGAAGCTTTAAAGATCCAAAATTCGCCTTAGCGTGAGGATATACGTCTTTGGCTAATAAAACCACCGATGAGGCGGATAATAAAAGGCAAGGCAAGACCGAAGTCATAATAAAAGCTTCATGGCGAAGTTGAATAAAAGATGGAGGTAAACCAAAGATAATAAGGCCCTTCCGTTAGGGGGCGTATAAAAGTCTTGGTAATAAGTCTCATGTTCAAAACCGTTATAAAACCGTGTTTATCGATTCTTCTTGTCAACTTAATTTTTTAACATCGTTGTCTATTGGGAGGGGTTATTGATTTGATGGTCTTAGTTACACCGTTAGGACTCTATTTTTAGACCTAAATCTCTATTATCGCATAAGTCAACAATGTATCCTCGTGAAACATTCAAGACAAAATAAAATATAAGAGATACAACTTAGGAATAATGGGAGGATAAGTACGTGATTAGGGCATATGAGTAGTGTTAGCATTACTAACTTATAATGACAATGATCTCTCTTGCACGCTTGGCATGGAATTAAGGTGAAAATCGAGGACGATGAAATTATTTCTAACGAAGCATTCACGTGTTCTTATTCTATGAACCTAAACGTCCCATTTTGCGATGAAAATCATACATTATGTCTAAAACGCAAGTAGTAGTAATAGTAGTAGTGTAGCTAGTTTATCTTTCAATAAAGTGAATAAAAATGAATTTTGGAGATGCTACGATACTTTATTCTAGCATTGCGTGAGGGCACGGCAATGGTTTAGTATGGGGGAGTGATGAGACTGCTTTTATACATAGTCTCATCGTCCAAATCGGGCTTAAAATGCATTAAATATCATTAAAACTGCCAAATATATGCTTGTGTTTGTTGCTTGTGTATTTTAGGTACGGATATTGAGGAAATGGCAAAAGATCACAAGAATCAATCAAAAACGAACACGGGAAACGAAGCCGCACAATGAACCGGGCCTAAATCTGGAATTTCCAAAAATGACGTTGAAGAATTTCCATTTCCATCATCTAAAGGGAACAAGTACATCCTCGTAGCCGTTGACTACGTTTCTAAATGGGTTGAAGCAAAGGCTCTTCCTACGAACGATGCGAGGGTGGTTGTGAAATTTCTCAAGCAACTTTTTGCTCGATTCGGTGTTCCTCGTGCTATAATCAATGACCGTGGAACTCATTTCTGCAATGATCAATTTGCAAGAGTCATGGCTAAGTATGGTGTCAATCATCGTCTTTCCACCGCTTATCATCCTCAAACCAATGGTCAAGCCGAGGTATCTAACCGTGGATTGAAGCGAATTCTAGAGCGTATTGTGGGAGAGCATCGTGCCTCGTGGGCCGATAAGTTAGATGATGCTTTGTGGGCTTTTCGTACCGCTTATAAGACCCCGATTGGTTGTACACCTTATCGTCTTGTGTATGGGAAGGCATGCCACCTCCATATCGAGTTGGAACATAAGGCATACTGGGCCTTGAAGTGGGCTAACTTCGACATCAACAAAGCCGGCGATCTTTGGAAGATTCAACTCAATGAGCTAAATGAATTGAAGAATGAAGCTTATGAGAACTCGTTGATCTACAAGGAGAAGACCAAAATCATCCATGATGCTAAGATTAAGAACCGAGAGTTCCATGTTGGTGATCAAGTCTTACTCTTTAACTCTCGATTGATGATCTTTTCGGGCAAGTTGAAGAGTCGCGGGTCTGGTCCATTCACACCTCGCCAAAGTCTTCCCCTATGGCAACATTGAGCTTTCTCAGCCAAATGGGCCCAACTTTAAGGTGAATGGCCAGCGCGTGAAGTTGTACTTTGGTGAGGACATCTCTCATGAGATGATTCCATCCCTCACCATGTTTCCCTCGAACTAGTTCTGGGTCGAGTCAGGCTCGTGACTCGGTTATCAAAAATAAGCGCTTCTCGGGAGGCAACCCGTTGTTCTATCCTTTACTGTTTTCATCATAAGTGTAGGGGGAGCCCCGTATGTGTTTGTTGTCTTGTTTCTTATTCTGTGCAGGGATTCAAGCTTCAAATAGTACTTATGATGACTTTTAACGAACCGTGATCCCGTGTTCCCGTCTTCCTGGTTCTATCCTAAACTGTCGTGATTCAATATTTCATATCTTATATGTTCACATTGAAATCACTTTAGTTGTCCTTTCCTTAGCAAGATTTAAACAAAGTGCCTAATGTCATAAGTGTAGGGGAGTTTACTCCCACATGCTTAAACATTGAGGACAATGTTTATATCAAGTGTAGGGGGACTTTTATTGAAGTAAGTGGTCTTTTCCATGAATTTGCCCTTATTTTAACCGGAAAACTTGATTTTTCGACATTTTTTAAAATTTTTAATCTATTTTGGCCTAGTAGTTTTTCCTTTGTTATTGTTATTTACTTTCTTTGCTAGAATAAAAATTTTAATAAAGTGGTTTTAATTTTTCAAAGTCGTGAATATTTTGACTCAACCCGAGTTTACTTATCTAAGTTTACTCTATCTAGTATCCTTAACGTGTTTAAGTCAAGTTTTGCTAGGATTTTATATAGGGAGCTTTAAAACACGAAAGTCTTAACTCTCACGGGTTAAGAACAAGAACTTTTCGCAAGTTCCTATAATTGATCCTAGAGAGTCGTTTATCAAGGGAACTTTAAAACGCAAATTCTAAACTTGAAAAAGTCTAAGAAGATGCAAGATCATATAGGCGACTCGAAAACCCAAAACTTTTATTTGATTGGCTAAGCATCCACGAGTCTCATTCCTTGATATTTTAAACTGTGGAGGACGAGAGATGATAGAGTCAATTATAAGTTTGGTATTCTTTCGTGAATTTATGTGAGTTGATTATAAGCCTATTCTCCCGTCGCTTGTTAATAAATATATCTGCAATAAATAAGGTTGTACGATTTGAAAAGTTACTTGGCTTCTAAGCCCAAGATCGTTTAAAAGTTTCTCGGTATTAATTAGAGTTCATAGCCAAGGCATAACTTATTGAAGCGGGATGCGAAGATTGGCGAGTCCGAAAAGGCCCTAACAAGGCATGAGGGCTACATTTTGTTGCTAAAGATTCAAAATTGATGTGAAGAATCATTAATCAAAAATCAATATGAAGGATCGAGACACACGACGAAAAGCAAAAACTCCCCAAAAGATCATGGAGAAGTCTATCCAAAAAGGCCCTAACAAGGTATGAGGATAAACAGATCCAATTCCTAAAAGGAGGCGGATCGTTGTATATCAAAGTCCAAAATAAAGATTGGAGAAAAATGAAGAAGTCGTGGTCCAAATATGAAGAATCTCTCAAAAACTTCAAGTGAAGAACTTCCTATTATGAAGAGAAGACCATAATTTCATGAACGTCTCTCAAGATTTGAAGTATGAAGTCGCTGCCAAATATCGGTCCGAGAAAGGTCTCAAATCGTGAAGCGAGTTATGCCAAGATATGAACTTTAACCCGAGAAGCAGTTTTAAAAGATTTTATCCTTTAGCTAACTATTGATTAAATCGTCCCACTTTATTTTTGGCCTAAATAAACTATCGAAATAAGTCAAACAATGTATCCTCGTGATGATCCAAGACAAAATTAAAATATAAGAAATACACCTAGGAATAAGGGAGTCTAAGTAAATAATTGGGCCACGTGAGTTCGTGTTAGTTTGCCAACTTATAATAACAATGATCTCGTTTTTAAGCTTGGTATGGGGAACGCAAAACGTGAGGATGATAAACATTCATGGCAGCCAAAACCCCAATGTAAGTTTCTGATTTCTTTACTTGTTTCTATCTTATTATTTTCCTTAATGTTTAGTATTTAATAAAGGCCAATGTGGGTTATTTATGATGGAAAATGTAAACCGTGCTTTAAAATTAATGCATTGCATGAGGGCATTGCAATGGTCAAGTGTAGGGGATTTAATAAGTGTAAAAACACTTATCCTTTTACCACTTATTTTCAATAATAACAAGACCAAAACGTGTATTTTATGTCGTAAAAGTCGGAATTATGCGTGGTTTGTGTTTTTATTGTGTTGTAGGACCAAAAGATGAAAAAGGAAGAAAACACGGGCTTTTATCGAAGAAAACGAGAAAGGACGAAGTCAAAAGATCAAGAGTGCAAAAATAACGGAAGTCCAAGGCCTATTCTGAAGATTTATCAAAGAAAAAGTCTAAAGACTGAAGCTTAATGTAGTCGAAGAACTCAAGTCTAATAGAAGAAGAAAATTACTAGACAAGTTCAATTTACATCGACAAATCCCGAGACGACGTCGAGAAAGACAAAAAATTTAGATCGAGTCGAGAAGAAAATAAAGAAAGAAGGAAGCACACATGCATTCCCCACTCCCTATATATACCCTCCTAATGACACATTAGGAGGGTGTTAGTCATTAGCTAGTTTCATTTTTTCTTTGTTTTAGTTTTCATTTTGGAGAGAGAAAGTGTTTAACTTTTTCTCACTAAAACTTCATCCTTTCTTTCAAGTTAAGCTTTGTGTAATCTTTGTATTAGAGTTTCATTAATCAAAAGTTTAAGTTTAAGCTTTTAATCTTTTATCTCTTTCTACCTTTCTTGATTTTGCTTTGTCCTTGATCCGAAACTTCATCTTTGATCCGAATAGTCCTTAATTCGTGTTTGATTTTGATGTTTTAGTGATTAAAAAGTTAATCTTTTCATTCCTTCCTAAGCTTTTGTACGGTATAAGCTATAAGCTTGTTGTACTTATTGGCTTGTTTCATATATATAGCTTATTGCATTTTCGGATTTCTTAAAAAGTTTAGTGTTTTTAGAAGGTTCGATTTATAAAGTTTGCTTATTTGGAGTTTTGAAAGTTGTCAAATTTATGCTTATTGAGTTGTTTAAGATTCGGTTAAGAGTGCTTATTGGAACTGCTTATTGAGTATTTGGCTTATCTCCATTTTCGGATTATTTGGTGTTCATCGCAATATTGAGGTTTTACACATTCCGACGGCAGCTTGTTTGTATCGCGATAACCCTTGTGGTTCTACTTTGCGATCTAGAGTAACATCCCCCTTATTCCGATCTGGGATTGCGATCGCTCATTGCGATCGCATATTCTGACGGGTCTTAAGGCCATTTTAAGTCGAAACTATGCCAAATTTTAGTTTGCCACTTTCCGATGGTTTAACATTCCGACAGAATTGATCCTTGTATTCTGATCTGGACATTCCGATAGTAGTGTATTGCGACAGAAGTGTTTCTATTATTCCGATCTGAACATTCCGATAGGCATACATTCCGATGGTTATTCAGATGGATTATTCCGATGGACTTTACTTTGATATTCTGATGGGTTTGATTCCATTACATTCCGACAGATTGGGTTTATTATTATTCCGATAGTTTAAGTTTTTTAAGTTTTATAAAGTTTTAAGTTTCAAGTTCATTACGTTTTAATTTCTAAAAATTGCACGCTTCCCGAAATCTCTATTTTTACCAAGTATTTTTCTAGTAATTTTTAGTTTAATTTTTAAAGCTTTATTTTTTACTCAACGACATTTTCATATTTACTTTTAGTTTAAAATAGATAATCAAACAACCCATTTTATTTTCCACCAAGAACAACTGAGTCACACTAATTAACGATAATCAATTCGAAAAGACCGGATTCAACGAACTTTCATAACTAAGTGAAAACATAGTTATTAAGAACAATGCGGGAAGAAGCTAAAATAAGTGAGAGCACGTCTGACCTATGGAGAGAGCTCGAAGAAAATATGGAAGGAAAACTAGTACTCCGGATATTCCGAGTCCGCCACTCCCAGGCCCGACAAAGGACGAAGGGGTAAGAGGCGGATGTCCCCGGACAGATGTGAGAGCTGATGACAAAGCAGAGATACACCCTCGCGAACACAACATCAATCGATCGACCAAAGAATTCATAGCAAATGAGGTGTCTTCGCAAGGCTGGGGCCACAAGACAGAGGAATATTCGACGAACTAAAAGGAAAAGATCCCCAGAACAAGAGAAGCTCCGTTATCAGAGATCTAAATGATGAAGCAACCTGCAATCCATACTCAGAGATCGACGAGAACAACAGTAGGATGTGAGAACCGAGAAAACAATGATGACATGTTCCGACCTTGGTTATATGAGGACGTTGACCCATTCACATCCCGCATAAGAAACTTTGATTTTCCAAAGAAGATTTGAATTCCAAGCCAAGTAAAGACATATGACGGGTCTGGAGACCCAAAAGATCATGTGAAAAATTTTCAAGCATCAGCCAAGGTAGAAAAATGGGCCATGCCCACATGGCGCCAGATGTTTAAATCTACTTTGATTGGCAACACCCGGTATGGTTCGATGACCTATCAGTGGAAACAATTGATAGCTATGATGACTTAAAGGCGTCATTCCTCGCCAACTATCTCCAAGAAAAGAAATGCATCAAAGACCCGGTGGAACATCATCACATCAAACAAAGGGAAGGAGAATCCATGGAGGATTTCATGAAGCACTTCATAACTGAAGTTCGACATGTTAAGGAAACCCCCGAATGCTTGAAAATATTTGTATTCATGTACGGCATCACACATCCAGGATTAATCAAACTTCTACATAACAATATACCTAAGACAATGGACGAAACAATAAGGGAAATCATAGCCTTCTGCAGAGGAGAGGTCACAGTTGCAAATCAGTCCAAAAAGAAAGGGGGACCTACATGGAAACATGAAGGAAGCATGAGGACACACTTTGACAGGAGACTAGATTTCCGTAGTAATATGAGGCCAGATAGGAGGAACGAAAAGTTCACACTACTGAAACACCTAAAGTAATCTTAGCCTTTGAAAGTGGAAAGTTCAGATGCCCACCGCCAATGAATACCCTAACAGAAAAAAGAGATCCGAGCAAGTACTGTGAACATCACGGAGACATCGTTCACAACACCGATGAGTGCCAAAACCTAAAAAGGTAGATTGATGAACTAGCTAGAAATGGAAAATTCGCACAATGGGTAAAAGAAGTAAAAAATAATGGTGGGAACGATCAATAAAAAACGGTCAAGAAAGCTGAAACACCAGCAAGGGAAAAAGATCCGGCAATCCTCATGGTGAACTCCTGGCAGAGAACCGTGAAAAGAAAAGTTGTAAAAAAACTTTTCCCCAAGGATTGAGACATTTTTTCCACCATTGATTGAAATAGAAGCGGAGGAAAGCCACATAGTCATAGAAGCATAAATAGGAGGGCACCATATCCATAGAGTATATGTAGATGAAGGGTCAGCCTTTGAAATTATGTACAAACACTGCTTCAACCGCCTCTAACCTAAAACCAAGAAAATGATGACCCCTTCCACAACCTCCCTAGTAGGGTTTAACGACGAGGTAATATGGTTGTTGGGACACGTAGAACTGCAAGCACTAATAGGGGATGAAGAACATTGGACAGAAATATTAGCCTCAAAATATTGAGTCAAGCAAGAATGTTCGGTCATAGGTTTATTATGTATCGTATTTTAGAACGTTGTAATAGGTAGTAGGTTAGTCGGGTATTACAGGTTTAACTTTAAGCTAAAAGTTCATGTTTAAGGAACTAAAGCCTAAAAGGAAAGCCCGGCCCATTAAGATATAGCCCAAAAAAGCCCGCATGTGGGTGGACTATATATACCCACCTCCTAGCATGTTAGGAGGTGGTTGGCTCATTTCATTTTCTCTCTTAATCTAATATTCACAAGTTCCAACCACTTTCTCTCTCTAAAATTCATCTTTATTTCTTA
Organism: Glebionis coronaria; assembly: GCA_025667525.1. Lineage (NCBI taxonomy): Eukaryota > Viridiplantae > Streptophyta > Magnoliopsida > Asterales > Asteraceae > Glebionis > Glebionis coronaria. The sequence goes on along the minus strand of CM046876.1, from coordinate 607,258,946 downwards.
TAATCAAACCATGGTGAAGTGATTAATATGGGTACAACAGTTGTTATCATTCGTCACGGGGTACATTAGTGATTGTTTTTGGGATATTTTATCATGTTCGTGTGGTTTTTAGCTTAAAAAACCTTAATTTTAAAAAATATTCGTGTTTTTTATAGTTTAATCTTTCCTAAAATCATCTACATAGTTGTGGTAGTGATTTGGGATATTTATATTGGTTAAAAACACAAAAATTTTGGGCATTTGGCTTGATTTTGGTGCTAAAACTCGAATTTTGTTCTTTTTGTCCGAGAAAAAGTATAATCTCGCAATACATATTGTGAAATCCCTTTATTCTGAGATCAGCCTCAGTAGAAAATCTTGAAACTACACCTTGCTTCTTTGATTGCCAGGATTGCCTATTATATTCACAAGCTGAATGTGACTATTTTGAGTCCAAGATTTTTGTGGAGCTGGTGAATAAGCACTGGTATGATAATGAGAGCTAGAGCTTGGAATTCCATGACATGGAATTGGAGTTGGATTGTCTTTAGTGTCTACTGAAGGATATTCCATAGACAAAGGTTTAATCATTGGAGGGCTTTCCTCTTATTCAGAGGAAATGTTTCCAAGACCTAGTTCTCTTGAGACAACTAGAGAGCTTCGATCACAAGGCTCAGATTGTTCATTTGAAGCTTGCTGATCATTTAGATCATTTGTTTGATCTTGCTGATCATTTTGATCATTTGTTTGAGACTGGTCATTTTGACCATTTATTTGAGACTGGTCATTTTGAGACTGATCATATTGATCATTTGATTGACAACCATCAATATTTGATACTAAAGGATTTCCTTTTGTAGGACTTGTCATATCTTCAAATGGATCAATATGAGGAACTGAATTTCTTGTTTGATATCTTTGAGAAGGCTCATAATGTTAAAATTCATCAGATGGATAATTGTGAGATTCATGAATATGAAGTTCATCATCTGATGGATTTGTAAACTTGAGAGCTTTAGAACTTTCATTGAAAGAAATGTGAAAAGTTTCTTTAATAAATTGTCTTGTTGTGTTGAAGACTCTATATGCTTTAGATACTAGAGAGTATCCAAGGAAGTAACCATCATCAGATTTTCATCAAACTTACCAAGGTGATCCTTGTTATTCTGAATAAATAATGAACACCCAAACACATGTAAGAATGAGATGTTTGGAATTCTCCCCTTGAAGACTTCATAGGGTCTTCATGTGTCTCTTCACAATGATTGATCTATTTTGAGTACAGCAAGCAGTGGCTACAACATCAATACAAAAATGCTTAGAGAGAGCTGAGCCAGGAAGCATTGTTCTTGTTGCTTCAATCGAGGTTATGTTCCTTCTTTCAACCACACCATTTTGTTCTAGTGTGTAAGGTGATGAGAAATTTTATGTTATTCCTTTGTCATCACAAAACTTGATCAGAGTATGATTTCTGAATTCAGTGCCATTGTTAGTTCTAAGTTGTTTGACATGAGTATCATTTTGATTTTAATCTCTTCTGATGAAAGACATAATGGCATCTGGTGCATGGCTTTTCTTTGTCAGAAAATATACCCAGGTGTACCTAGAGTACTCATCAACAATGACAAGTGTATATTTTTCATGACAAATGGCCCAAGGTGATACTGGGCCAAACAAGTCCATGTGAAGTAGATGAATACTTTCTTTGATTGAGAAAGTTTGTTTTGTTTTGAAACTGGCCCTATGGTGCTTCCCTTTTTCACATGCTGAGCATGGTTTGTCCTTGGAATAGACAAGTGAAGGGAGACCAATAACAAGATTTTGTTTTGCCATCAGAATGATTGTTTTGAAATTTAGATGTGAGAGCCTTTTATGCTAGAGCCAATTAGTAATGTTTGAAGCTCTAGCAAAGAAACATGTCACCTGAGTATAGTTCATGTTCATGACATAAACATCTTTGACTCTGGGAGCAATCATCATAATTTCATGATTGGAGTTGAAGATTGTACCTTTTTTTGTCATCAAACAGGACTAGGTACTTTGCATCACAAAGTTGACTGATGTTGTTGAGGTTATGCTTCAATCTATTGACATATGCTACCCTTGAGAAAACTATAGCATTGCATTTCACTAAGCCAAATCCTTCGGTAGTATATGATGAGTTATCACCAAAAATAACTTTAGGACATGGTTCCTCCTTATACTTGTGCATATGACTTTTGGTTCTAGTCATATGCCTTGAGCAACCACTATCTAGGTACCAAATAGGCTTCTTGAGATCATACTGCACAAGTTAATGAAATGGTCAGTTTTGTTTTGAAACCCACCTTTGATGGGTGGGTGTTTTAGATCTAGAAGGTGTTCTAGATCTGAAGGATCCTTTTGGTGAGGATTAATAAGATTGCTCAGAAGATGAAGGAGAGGTTTGAACAACATTTGCTTTCTTAGCCTGAAGGGCTTCACCTATGCTGAACCACTCTATATGATTGTGATCAGATACATTGTGTACATTACTTCCACAAGTTTCACAACATTTGGCAATAGATTTTGGGTTCCTAGATTTGATGCCTCTTCTAAGAGAGATTACTCGATTATGTTCATGAGTGTCATGGTCATAACTTCCACAAATGTTACAAACATGGTAATAGTGACAGTCATCTGATGATGATTGCTCATACCACAATGAATGCATGGTGGGAAAGGTATTTTTCGCCTAGAATGAGATGCTTCAGTGTTATGAGCATCAGCACTAGTTTTAGCAAGCATATATTCAATATGTTCACAAGTGCGATGGTCAGTCCTCTCATATTTAGTACAATAAATCACTTTTAGGCAAGTTTCAGTGATATGGTTGTTTAAACCACATAAATCACAGGCCCTTTTAAATTGTGTCTTGTATTTATAATGTGGAGAGTTTGAAGGTTCATCCCTGAATCGAGTTGGTGTTTGTTGTTTCCTGAGTTGCAATTTAAGATCATTGATCTCTTGTATGACAAGAGACATTCTCTCATATTCCTTATTTCTAACATTCTTCAGTTTATTTGATGAAACTGAAGAAGTAGTTCCCTTATGACTACCTTCAATAGGAGCTGAAGAGTTTTTTGATGTGTCAATTTTGACATGCTTGGGAGCACTACTTTTGTATGTTGTGTGAGATTTGATGATTGACTGGATTGATTTTGGTCCATTAGAGGGTTCAGCACCAGCCAACTTCTCCAGAGGAGAAAGTGAGATACTTACTTCATTCTCTAAATCATCATCTGAGTCATCTTCAGTAACTGAAGACTCAACAGGTGCTGATGAGTCAGCATTTTCCTGAAACTCAGGGAGTAGGATACGTCCAGTGTCATGATTTGGTAAATTCTCTTCACCCGACCTTACAACATTAGGGATCGCGCTACCATCCTCATTTGAGGATTTGGCAAAGAAAATATCATGAGAGTTGGTGCTGGAGGATACTTTAGCACCAAGCATTTTCCTTTTTTGAGCAGGAATTTGTTCATTGATACATTGATTTACCCTATCAGAGTTTCTAAGCCATGATTTAACAATATATTTTGCTTCTTTTAGTTCAACTCTTAGATATTTGTTTTCATCAATGATTTCTGAGTTCAATTGTTGAAAAGTAAGTATATCAAGTTTAGCCTCTTTTAGCTCTATTAGCTTACTTTCAAACTCATCAAGTTTAATAACAAGTTTATGATATTTTTCAAGCAAGTTGTTTCTTTTTTATTCAACAAAATTTAAATCAATACACAGGAAATCAAAGACAAATTTAATGTCATCCTTATCTTATAATTTAAGAAGAGGTTGTACCTTTTTTATTGTGATATTGACCCATTCACCATTTCGAGCACTTTCTCTGGCCACAACATTAGAGTTTGACCCTTCATCATCAACAAGTGCCATCGACACTTTCACATTAACCATCTCATCATCATCTGAAGAGACTTCCTCTTCATCCCATTCATAGACCTCAGCTACAAGCCCCTTGTTCTTTTCTTGCTTGGTTGGCTTTGAGGAAGATCCTTCAGTGGTGATTAGAGCCAGCCTAGCCTTTTGTAAGAACCCGTATTTTCCCAGTATTATTTTATTCTTTTATTCGTGCTTCTTGAATTTTCCAACGTATTACATTTTCTTGTATTCTTATATGTAAATTTTGAGATTATGATAATTTTCATAAATTATACTTTTTAAGTATTTTCTGATCAATGATAATACTTTACTTAGAATTATAAAAAATTTATTTTAATTTTCCATATTTATTTAAATCACAATTTTTGATTTAAAATCACCCGCGTACATTTTACAATGAGTTTAATCAAAATCAATGAACAATAGATTTCTAGTGATCGCGATACCGACGGATGCCCAAAATTTTACATTTTTATCGATTGTTTCGATAATTAATATTTTCGACGATTTTATTTTAATTACGTGTTAAGTCGTGTCGGGAAACCATATTATCATACTTTTGATGCATTCTAACTTTTGAAAAGTATTTTTACGAAACCCGAGTCCCGTAAATATTTTCAAGATTTACTAATAGTCATTTTCTACCCTTTAAACTATAAAATTTCTTTTAGGTCCAAAAGGTTTCACTATCGGCAAAACTAGCCCCTTACCCCCACTATATATATTTTTCCCATTATTAAAAATACATAGTATCAGTGTGTAAACAAAAATCAAACACCCCTTTGCTCCCCTTTGTTCTTGTCGCCACCTCTCTAGCCCAAAACCACCCTTGATCTTCAATTTCTATCATGTATTAACAAAATCTAATCAAATTCGCATTCATAAAATCTTCTTGTGATTCTTTTGGTACAAAAATTTACCACATGCATCAACTTTCAAGAACTATTATGATTTTATGGTTGGGTTGTGTTTTGATCATTATGCATGTAATGATCATGCTATGATCATGATGTTTTGATCATAAAAAGGTTTTATTTTTAATCTTGGATTTTTGTTAAATTTGACATGCAGGTGTTTAGGAGTTTGTTTGGTTGATGGGTATGATAGTAGGGTAATTTTAGAGGTATGGAAATGATTAGATTTGGTTGAAAAATTGATTTGATATGATTTTTAAAGAAGGTATTTTGGACAGCAGGTTAGAGCAGATTTTTCGTGGGTCAAAGTTTGATAAAAGCTTGATATTATAGTATAGCATTGTAGTGGTTGTCGAGACGCTCGTTTTGATATAAGGTAGAGCTTCTAACTCATTACGGATCAAAAGTTATGCTAGTTTAGTATTCGTGTACCGGGAGACGCAAATCGGCACAATCCGAAATTGTGGTTGATTTTGGGTCGACTCTCGAGGACTTTAGGCATGGTTAGATAGTGGATACTACTGGTTTTCAAAGTTCACAAACTTAATATGATGAGTCTATTAGTGGGTTTAAAAGGCGAAATGTCAATATAGTACTTTTAAAGTGGTATAAACGGTTTTATAAAACAAGTACACATTCTGTCCCAAATTTAGAGTCGAGTAAAGTGTCGAGCTGATGGGTTTTAAAATGTGAACTTTGGCTCAAATTTTGTCAGGGTCTTATACAGGTTATAATTGACCTTGACACAAAGTTTCATCTAAAACGGACAAGTTTAGATAGGGTAGATTGGTGTGTAAATTTGGAGTGTACTTGCTGATTTGTATTTTGGACACATAGTTCAATGCTCGTGTGGCGTGAGTTTGAGTATTCACTATTGGACATGGTGACTTACTAAGGTGCTTAGTCATTATATAAATATCTTAGTTACTGGTCCGAGTGAGGTTAAGTGATAGTTTGACTTGCGTTGACTTGGCATCTTATGACCGGTCAATTTCGAGAGTGCAAGTGTTTAAACGAGTAGTGTCAGATAAATAGGATAATATGGATTCATTTGGTTCGTGTCGTTAGTCATGAAATATGAAACTTTGAAAATATTTAAAGTCATATTATACTTGGTATATATCGATATTTGAGTTCGAGTCTTAACGCGCGCCTTATTTTGATAGGTTGCGGTTTTCGTGTTTCCCGGGCATCCATATCGTCGGTGATCATCATAATACTACTGTTTCTACTCAGCTTCTGAGTACCGTGACTCACTTACCTCATGGCTAAGGTGAGTTCATAGCCCCTTTTACTTGTACATCTTTTCTAAACGCGGGGTGAGGTTATACATGGTGGAACACAACAATTTAAAAACTGTATGCTATCCTGAACTTGTATGTTATCTAGAACTTGTATGCTTTCCAGACTTTCATTATTATTATTGCTTTTAGTCTATAGCCTTAAGTTTCCTATCCTGATCATGAACCGTTAATTATTGAGTACCAAGCGCAAATGTTGTGGGTGGATCCATAAGGATTGACTATCCCCGTCTCAAGTACCTTGACACACTAATACTTATTTATACTTGAGTATTTTCGCTGAATACTCCCTAGAGGAACTTACATGAGTTAAGATTCGGTTCATGAATGAACAGCAATAATAATGGTTTCAGACTATGCTTACTGTACATAACCATTTTCCCTATTTCTTGTTACAAATGGATGCTTGTGTTCCACACCTTTACTGCTAAACCTATGAATATCACTCAACTTTATGTTGACGATTTTACATGTTTTATCTCAGGTATTATTACTTAGTTTTGCTTGGATTGGAGCCCGTAGGATATTATCGCAGCTTGGAGATTTCTGTGTATATTTTAAATTGTGGTTTTATCTAAAAGTTGTCATAAGTTATTCTGTCTTTTGGTAACTATATGTTACAAATCATGATGAAATAATAAATTTTCCGCATATAAAACTCTGGGACCTATGTTTAAAAATCTGATCTTTTATGATGTAATGTATATGTTTTTATTACGCTAACTTTGTGTCAACATTATTTCATTGTTTCTTGTACCATGACGTGGAACCCCCTTGTTGCCTAGTTGTTCCCTTTCCTGATTCTGTGGGTCTCATAGATTGGTTTCAGAGCGATGGTTATAGGGAACTGAGTTGTTTTTCAAAACTTAGTCTATAACCGAAAGTTCAGATATTTCATGTTTCTAAATGTCAAACACAGAATCTGCCAATGTTGTTCGATATCTGCGCGGGTAACTCTCTAATCCTTATTATTTACTTTTAATTATCTTTGTAGTATTTCATCTCTTGATTTTATCTTGAAATATTACATTACCCTAATGATGATAATTACTATCTCTTTTCAAAGATTTGTGCATCATGAATTATCATTTGATATTACTTGATTACATATGCTCTTACTGCATTTCTTGAATTCTTGTTCTTATGAATTGGCCTTGTTGCAATGATTTTGTATTGTTATGATATTCATACTTGTATTCGGAGCGCGTATGCTGCCGACTTTGCATACTCACTTTTGTGAGTACTATTGCTATTTCGTCTATGCGTGATACGACTGACCTCGTCTATGCGTGATACGACTGACCTCATTTTAAAGTGGTATAAACGGTTTTATAAAACAAGTACACATTATGTCCCAAATTTAGAGTCAGTGTGTACATTTGGAGTGTACTTGTTGATTTGTATTTTGGACACATAGTTCAATGCTCGTGTGGTGTGAGTTTGAGTATTCACTATTGGACATGGTGACTTAATCAAGTGCTTAGTCATTATATAAATGACTTAGTTACTGGTCTTAGTGAGGTTAAGTGATAGTTTGACTTGCGTTGACTTGGCGTCTTATGACGGGTCAATTTCGAGAGTGCAAGTGTTTAAACGAGTAGTGTCGGATAAATGGGGTAATATGGATTCATTTGGTTCGTGTCGTTAGTCATGAAATATGAATACTTTGAAAATATTTAAAGTCATATTATACTTGGTATATATCGATATTTGAGTTCGAGTCTTAACGCGCGCCTTATTTTGATAAGTTACGATTTTCGTGTTTCCCGGGTATCCATATCGTCAGTGATCGTCATGCTACTACTGTTTCTACTCAGCTTCTGAGTACCGTGATTCACTTACCTCGTGACTAAGGTGAGTTCATATCCCCTTTTACTTATACATGTTTCCCAAACGCGGGGTGAGATTATACATGGTGGAACACAACCATTTAAAAACTGTATGCTATCCTGAACTTGTATGCTATCCAGAACTTATATGCTTTCCATACTTTCATTATTATTATTGCTTTTACTCTATAGCCTTAATTTTCCTCTCTTGATCATGAACCGTTAATTATTGAGTACCAAGAGCGAATGTTGTGGGTGGATCCATTGGGATTGACTATCCCCGTCTAAAGTACCTTGACGCACTAATATTTGTTTATACTTGAGTCTTTAGGCTGAATACTCCATAGAGGAACTTACATGAGTTAAGCTTCGGTTCATGAACTGAACAACAATAATAATGGTTTCGGACTATGGTTAGTGTACATAACCATTTTCCTTATTTCTTGTTACAAATGAATGCTTGTGTTCCACACCTTTACTACTAAAACTATGAATATCACTCAACTTTATGTTGACGATTTTACATGTTTAATCTCATGTATTATTACTTAGCTTTGCTTGGATGGGAGCCCGCAGGATATTATCGCAGCTTGGAGATTTTTGTGTATATTTTAAACTGTGGTTTTATCTAAAAGCTGTCAGAAGTTATTCTGTCTTTTAGTAACTATATGTTATAAATCATGATAAAATAATAAATTTTCCATATATAAAATTCTGGGACCTATGTTTAAAACTCTAATCTTTTATGATGTAATGTATATGTTTTTATTACGTTAACTTTGTGTCAACATTATTTCATTGTTTCTTGTACCATGACGTGGAACCCCATTGCTGCCTAGTTGTTCCCTTGCCTAATTCTGGGGGTCTCACACCTTTATCTCTTTATATTTAACCTTGAAGTCTTTTGCTGGCCTTAATTCAACCATATGTTGCTGAAAAGAAGATGAAGCAATTTGCTTTTGTTGAAATGGAGATTGACCAGATGGTTTAGACTGTGCTGGTGAGGAGTAAGAGGGAATGGATGTTTTGAAATAACAATCCTTGGCAAAGTGACCAGGCAAACCACATTTAAAACACACAGTGTCAGCTAAGGCTTTTGTAGTGCTGGAGAACCTACCTCCCTTCTTAAGGAACCTTCTAGACTTGGCTAGAAGATCTCTTTCATGAAATTCCTCTTAAAGGTCTTTCAGATATTCCTCGCTTGTTCTTGTGTCTTCTTCATCATCTGGACTATCTTGGTAGTCCTGAATGACAGCTTCACTGAAGAAGGATGTTGACAAGGGTGTACCAATTGTAAGTGCTTTACCCTTGTTGGGGCCTTCATGGATTCTATCAACTAAGTTTTCTTCATATTTAAGTTTCCCAAAAAGAAAAGCTAGATCACAATCTTTAATGTGATTAGCATTTCTCAAGCTTTGGCAGAAGTTGAGCCACTTCTTTGGCAAAGCATTGACAAAAACTGTGTTGATTTCAAGTTTTGAAAGCTCAACACCATCATTTACCAATTCATTCATCAGAGCTTTATATCTAGTGAAAGTTTGAGTAAGGGTTACCCCTTCTCTGTTTTTGAAAGTGTTATACTAAAGCTTTAAGTCCATTACCCTTGTTTCCTTCACATCAGAGGGTCCCTCATGATACAATATAAGGTCCTCCCATGTAGATTTGGGTGTCTTACAATTCACAACAGAATTCATTTGGTCATCTGGGAGTACAGGCATGATGAGACTTTTGAGACGCTGATCTAGGTTAGTAGCTTTTCTCTCATCAGCAGTCCATTATACTTCAGGTTTTTTATTGTCCCCAACCATGGGAACAAATGTACCATTTTCAATGATTCCAAGGAATTGGGGTTCGATTCCAACCATGTAGACAAGGAACCTTTTCTTCCAATTAGTGAAATTTGCTACCTCTAGAACATGAGCAACATTGAGTTAGACACCCCTATATTCTAGGGTTTGTGGTATTACTTGAGCCATGTTGGATCTTGATTTGAAAACCTTAAAAATGAGCAGTTTAATGAAAATAAGAGTTTAGCTAATCAAACTGCTCTGATACCACTTGTTGGTCCCTTGTAACTCGTTATTACTTATCAACCTTAAGTAATAACTCGTTACCAAGACTCAAGTGAGTTGTTTTAACAATTTATAAGAACTAAGAACAATTAAAACAACAATACCAATATAACTTTTCAAAGTATAGACTTTTATTAAAACTCAATAAAGAATCTATAACCCACTTTGTTTGCGGAATAACAAACTGGTTGAATAACAAACTGGTTGTTTTAACAATTTATAAGAACTAAGGTAATAGTCTAAGCTCCAATCTAAACGTTCATATGCTCTTTGGCTATATGGTTTAGCTGGTATTGAGAGAGAAGGTTTTTCCAGAGTTTTTACTCTTGTAATGGTTAACCTTTTCTCTCCCAATATGCACTCCTTAAATAGGCAGTGCAAAAACTAGGGTTTGCATTTCGCATGTTCCCATGCATAAGTTTATCCAGTGGGTGGTTGATGCCCATGTTGGATAAACAGTACAAAGTACTAATAAACTATTCTAGAAAAAGATAAAGGTTGCACTTATAGCTAACTATACAAGAAACCTACTTTGACTTAAAGTAATCTTTTCCCGCCTAATGCAAACCTTCAGTATATTGAAGTGTCTTCAGTACTCTAGAGGAGATCGACATCATTCAGTTTGGTATTGTCAAGCCAAACTAAACCAAAAGCTCTTCTCTAGGACTTGATCTTCAGCAACTAGACCGCCTAGTCTTTGAAGCAAAGACTCCTTTGTATTCTAAGTTCACTGGAAGAGGAAAGCTGAATATCCTTCAGCAAAACATTCTTCAATAGGAATCTTTGTTCCTCTGGCCATGCTTTAGCATAGTCACCTTTCTGCTGAACATGAAACACTTAGGGGGATTTTATATTCAAATCCTAGAGTTGCTATAGGGTCAGTAAATACTGACCCAACAGTCAGGGTAGTCACTACTTTCAAACCCTGGTGGTTGTTTAACGTAAACTTCCTCAGCCAGCTTCCCACTGAGAAATCACTCTTAACATACATCTGGTATACCATGAAACCTATATAAGTTGCATAGGCTAGAAATATTCTAATAGCCTCTAATCTGGCAACTGGTGCAAAAGTTTCATCATTATCTGTTGGAAATACGTTTTTACGTACTTAGGAAGGATCGGTCACTCCAACCATAGATACGTAGTATGGGCTCGTGATCTAGTTATGTAAACATATAACCCACAAAGCCCACATGTAGGGTGGGCTATATATACCCCCTCCTAGCATGTTAGGAGGGGTTGGTCATTGGTTGTTGGTTCTTACTTTCACATTCAATCTAATATTTTTCTTTTCTCTCTAACCTCTTTCTACCTTCTCTCTCTACATCTTCATCCATCTCTCTCTCTCTAGTAATCATCTCTATAGTTAGATAATCCAAGGATTATGATAAACTGTCAATTGGTATCAAGAGCCTTGGGATGATTGTTTTGTTTTTGTGTCTGTGTTAGAAGTATTTAAAGTGATGGTCATATAATATACTGTTGCGAAGCTCGTGGAAAATGCTACTTAACGGTGTTGAGAGTTCTAGTATAATGTTATGTATGTAACGGGAATTAGTCCCGAACCCACAAATGAGGAAGGCCTTCCATACATTAGACGTATAGTATAAAAGGCCCAAGGCACCTCATTTGTGGTGTGTGTTTTCCATTCCATTGTTTTGTAGAGAGAGAAACATATGTGTTTCTCTCACTAGGAATTCACAACCTTTGTTTTCTCTTTTCCTTCATCTAATCTAATCTTTCTTTTTTGGTTTAATCTTCATCTTTATTTCTTGTTCTATATTAGTCGTGTGAATCATTTCTACAAGTGGTATCATTCGCCAAAGGATTCGTATTTAAGCATTTCGTGAGTTTTTGATTGTTTTTTGCCAAAGCATCTGAAAAAAAATTCGTGTTTGTTAGTGTTCTTAAGTCGTATACCTTCTTTAATTGTGTCGTAGTGATTTGGGTATCTTGGTTTTGGTTAAAACACAAATCTTTTGGATCAAAAGTTACAAACTTTCTTTTTTTTCAACTTTTCGAAATTCTAGCAAGTCATACCATCGGAAAGTACAAGTGAGTGAGGCTTGATCGCAATAACCACAAGGTTCTACTTTGCGATCTAAGGATTCTGATACCTTATTCCGATCGTTCATTGCGATCGCGGATTCTGACGGTTTTTAAGGGATATTGAGACGTTACTCTGTCCAAATTTTTTTAGCCATATTGTGATCTAAACATTCCGACAGAACAACATTCCGACAGCTCAACATTCCGACAGATAAATATTCTGACAGATCAACATTCCGACAGATCAACATTCCGACAGCTCAACATTCCGACAGATCAACATTCCGACAGATCAACATTCCGACATATCCAACATTCCGATTGAAGGACATTCCGATCAACATTCTGATAGATCATTCCGATCAACATTCCGATACCATTCCGATAGATCATTCCGATAGAATATTCCGATGGAAATTTTGTTTGAGTAATTTTTAGACTTGGCCACCATCTAGACTAGTCCCGGCACATAGTTTACACGAAGATTAAAAAAAAGAGTTAAAATTTTTAGGTCAAGTAAAATCAAATTTTTTTCCCTACTAGTTTTTGGCTATTTCTAACTCAATTTCAAAATTTGGCGATACAAAAATTTTCAGCTTACCTTTTGTCGGACTGAGAAATTTATTGTCGGACTGAAAAAAAACTAAAAATCAGAAGTTTCAGAATATCAACAACATCACACGCTTTCTACGAATTGAGATCCTTTTTTTCACGCGACTTCTACGATGACGTCTCAACAAGATATTTATGCTGCGGGTACCGAGAATCGTCCACCCATGCTTACTAAGGAGAACTACACTACATGGGCTAGTCGTCTCCTTCGTTATGCAAAATGTAAACCTATGGGAAATTTGATTGTCAACTCGACTCAAAAGGGTCCCTATGTTAGAAGAACAATTATTGTGCCTGGGGACCCTACGAATGCTAACCCAGTGGCTGGCTCTAGTCATGAGCAAACGGATGAAGAATTAACTGAAGCTGAATCCAAACAACTCGACGCTGATGATCAAGCAATTAAAGTCATTCTTATGGGACTTCCTGAAGATGTTTATGCTGCTGTCGATAGTTGTGAAACAACACACGAGATGTGGCTTAGGATTTAGAAAATGATGAAGTGCAGTGAAATCGGTTTACAAGAAAAGGAAACTAAGTTGGTTCGTGAATGGGAGAAATTTACGTCTACTGAAGGGGAACAAACTGAACCTTATTATCATCGGTTTTCAACCCTCATGAATCATCTTAGAAGAAACAAACATGAACCTGCACAAAACTGCTACCAACATCAAATTTCTTGATAATCTTCCTTCTGAATGGTCACGATATGTCACTCTAGTCAATCAAACCAAGGATCTTCATGTCGTGGACTACACTCAAGTATATGACTATTTGAAGATGAATCAAGATGAAGCTAACGAAGTTAGGGCAGAAAGACGTGCCAAGACACAAGATCCGTTGGCTTTTATGGCAAACTCTCCATCATCTATGTCATATCCCATGGTACCCTACCATCAACCCTCATCAAGTAACTTCATGCCACAACAACAACAACAACTCACTGCTTATGGATATCAACCTCCTGCTGCTATGAATTACTTACAACAACCGATTGCCTGTTTTGATGACATCACCAATCCTACTCATGCTCTTAATACTGGTCTTGCCATTCTTGCAAAGGCATTCAAATTCACCATTAACCCCACCAACAACAATTAGAGAATCTCCTCGAACACTAGAAATAGGCTGATTGCTCAACCTTTCATGAATGTGAATCAAGATCGCCAATTGGTAGTTGCTGGAAACACGGGGACTCAGTTTCAACAATATGGTCAGAATGCTGGGCAGACCGTTGGCAATGCAGGAAATCAGTATGGTCAAAACCGTGGTCAAAATCCGGGTGTTCTGAATGCGGGTAATCAGAATGGGTTATTAGTTGTGCCAGCAGTTGGTAACCAGATGGGAAACATTATGGCTGCAAGGGCTGAGAATACTGGTACGGGAAATGGAAACAACAATCGTCAGGTTCAGTGCTACAACTACAGGGGATTCGGTCATTATGCTCGAGATTGCACAACCAAAAAGAAGAGGGATGCTACTTATCTTCAGACTCAGCTTCTCATAGCACAAAAAGAAGAGGCAGGGATTCCACTTCAAGTTGAGGAATTTGATCTTATGGCTTCTGTTGCAGAATATGACGAGGAAGAAGAGGTGAATGCCAACTACATCTTGATGGCAAACTTATAGCAAGCATCAACCTCAGGAATGCATGATGACAGAGCTCCCGTCTATGATTCAGACGGCCCCTCTGAGGTACACCCAAGTTTTGATGATAATGATATATATAGTATGTCTAATCAGGAGGAAGAGTATACTGAGATGCTTGAGCCCTACATTGAGACACACGGGGACCAAACAAATAATAGTAATATTATTTCGAATGAGCCCAGTGTGGACCTTAGTGTGGATCAAGTTGCCCAGCCTATAACCCTTCCTGATGAGACACATGTGTATTATGAATCTCTATTTGATAAGCTTGCTAAGGATGTAGATCATGCTACGGTGGTTAATAATAAGTTTAGAGAAACTAATGCCAAATTGACCACTGAGCTTGCGGGATATAAGGAACGGGAGAAAAGTTTTGAGATTCATCATGCTAAAATCAAGGAACTTGAACAAGCTCATGCTACATCGGTTTATCAAGAAAAATGCACAACTAAGAAATTAAATGCCTTACACTTAAGTAGTGCTAAAAAGATAAGCGAATTGAATGATGAAATCACTTCTCTTAATAAACAGCTTTCAACCGAAAAATCTATTATTTTGGATTTAAAAGAAGAACGAAAAAAGCTGAAACATGATTTCAAAATTCGAGAAGATGGGCTTCTTGAAGATTTTTGCAAAGCTCAGGATAGGATTAGAGAATTAGACAACCTTTTAGTAAAACGTGGCCAAACTATGCAGACGATAAATATGCTCGCACCAAAAGTGAATGAGATAAATTACACTCGATACAAATTGGCTTTAGGTTGTCCTCTTCCCCCTAATCCCGGATACCTTAAGCAAGTTCAGGCCACTAATGAAACTTTATATAATAGTAGTGTGCTATTGTCTGATGAGCATGATCCTCCTAGTGTGCATGATTCCGAGGAAACTACTGAACTTGCTGTAGAGACTCGTTTAAGAAGGAAAAAGCTTGATAAAGAAGTGATACCCGTTTATTATCCAAAAGTTAATCCTCCAACTGTTTTTGTTCGGTCTAAAACGAGTACTGAAATGTTGTTGCTACCAAGTGAGGAATTGTCTGATGACCCTCCTAAACCGAGTATCACACGCCGATTTCTAAACGAGCTTAAAGATAACTTTGTCATCCTTAAACGTGTTATTAATTCAAAAATAACTGGAGGTAATTTTACATCACCTGTTCAGATTGAGGTTCAGAAAATTCTTCAAAACGATATTAATTCGATTATTAATCAAGTTGATGCTTGGTTAGGAAATTTGGAAAAAGCTTTTCTAAAAGAATTAGCCAACTTTGTTGAAGACTTTAAATCTTTGATGAAGGAAGCTGATGAATCTCTTGATAAAATCAAAGTTTTGGAAAACGATCTTGAACGCCTCTCTAAAGCTCGTGATTGTATTGATAGTAGCCCTGTTGAGTTAGGTACCTCTATGTTGCATAGAAAACCTCCAAACTGAGCTTGATCTTATGAAAGAGAAAATGGAATCTTATGTCATTAAAAAGGATAAAGAATTCACCGATCTTTGGAATAAATTTGTCAAAAAAATATGATGAATGCAAATATGACAAGATTTCGTATGAAAAAGCTTACAATGAAATGCAACAAACAATCGCACGGTTGCAGGCTTAGTTAGGAGGGGTTTCAGAAACGAATTTGGCTTCGTCAGGGTTAGAGAGTGCTAGTGGTGGTAATGTTCAGAAGCTTAAGGCTAAGATTGCAGATTTAGAATCTGTTGTTGTTTCATATAAGCGGATTGTTGAACAAAGTAAGTCTGTCTATCAAAAACTTATTGATAAAATTTGTGAGAACTGTAAGTTAAAAGCCTTGTTAAAAGATAAGACTTTTGAAGCTAGCTCGATTGTGGATACGATGATCCAAAAACCAGCAACCTCGGGACCCACTCGTATTGCTGTGACACCTTTTCCCAAGGTTGTTGGAACAAAAACTGTTGTGATTGCCCCAGGAATGTTCCGTGTTAGTTCTCCCTATGTGCCTAGCAAACAACGTAAAGCAAGCGTTAGGACACAACCGATCACTATAACTCAACCACAAGTTATTGATTTAAAAAGTGCTAATTCTAATAGACGCGTGTCTTCTTCTACATGAATAAACAACTACACTAAGAGCAGAAGGCCACAGCCTACGAGCAATACAAGGAATGATAGGGTCCCTTTTGTCTCTAGAATTAGTCGCCCCAAGATCAATAATGTGGAAGTAGAAGAACACCCTAGGAATTTACCGCCTTTTAATCATAATCAGAAACCTAATTCATCTGAATGTAATGACTTTAAGCTTGCTATTCGGAATGAAAAATCTGAAGTTATTTGTGCTAAATGTAATAAATGTTTCTTTACTTTTGGTCATGATGCTTGTGGTTTGACTATGAATGGTTTGAATTATGGTGGTTACACTCGAATTGACAAGCTGTCAGTCAGTGAACAACAACGCATTCCTAAGGCTAAGGTGTATGTTCTAAAAAGTACGCATGTAGGGTCCACAGAAAGTCTTGCTAAGCCTAGTAGCCCTAGATTCACCTCTAAATGGTTGCCTATTGGTAGAAATTTTGACTGTAATGGCAAAGTTATCGACACTAGTAGATCTCATACTGACAGTGAAACGTCGGTATGTGATATGGCTTAATTATCATCTAACCCTACAAGAACCTATTTCATCGGTTGCCAAAATATTTTCTTCTCTTATCATTGGCAGGCTGTTGAAATTTGTCTCTAGTGCGTGGACTCGGGCTGTTCCAAACATATGACTGGGAATCTAAGCCTTCTCAAAAACTTTGTATGGCATTTCATGGGAACTGTTTGATTTGGAAATGATCATGTTGCGGTAATTCTAGGCTATGGTGATCTTCATTGGGGAAATATAATCATCACCAGAGTCTCTTTTGTTGATGGCTTGGGACACAATTTGTTCTCGGTTGGGCAATTTTGTGATTCAGACTTGAAGGTTGCTTTCAGAAGTCATACATGTTTTGTAAGAGATCTTGAAGGAATTGATTTGTTAAAAGGAAATCGTACCACCAACCTTTACACCATTGATCTTTTTCAAATGTCTGCTGCTTCTCCAATTTGTCTCATGGCCCGAGCCACATCAACAAAGTCATGGTTATGGCATCAAAGGTTATCTCATCTCAATTTTGATGCCATCACCCAATTCGCGAAAGATGATCTCGTTATCGGTCTTCCAAAGTTTAAATATACAAAAGACCATCTTTGTCCTTCATGTGAGCAAGGTAAAAGTAAGAAGAAGCCTCAGAAACCCAAACCTGTTCCCAACTTAACGAATAGGCTACATCTCTTACATATGGATTTGTGTGGCCCAATGAGAATCAAAAGTATTAATGGAAAGCGATATGTCCTTGTCATTGTGGATAACTATTCTCGTTACACATGGGTTCATTTTCTTGCTTCGAAAGATGAAGCCCCTGGTGTAATTATTAATTTCCTGAAGAAAACATCAGTACTACTGCAAGCCCCTGTCATTATTGTGAGAACGGATAACGGCACAGAATTCTCCAATCAGAAATTGAAAGCTTACTTTGACGAAGTTGGGATTTCTCATCAAACTTCGGCTGTAAGAACTCCATAGCAAAATGGAGTTGTGGAACGGAGGAATCGTACGTTAGTTGAAGCTGCTCGAACGATGCTTCTATCCTCCAGTGCACTGTTATTTCTTTGGGCTGACGCTATAGCAACTGCATGTTATACTCAAAACCGCTCCATAATTCACACCCGTTTCAACAAAACACCTTATGAGATCATTAATGGAAGAAAACCGGATATCTCATTTTTACATGTCTTCGGTGCATTATGTTATCCCAAGAATGATCGTGAAGATATCGGTAAACTTGAACCTAAAGGTGATATTGGCTTTTTCGTTGGTTATTCTTCAACTGCTTGTGCTTACAGGGTTTATAATCGAAGGACAAGAAAGGTAATGGAGACTATGAACGTTACCTTTGATGAACTCTCGGGTATGGCCTCTCAGCATAGAAGTTCACATCCCAAGCTTCAAGGTCAGACTTCTGGACACGTAAGTTCAGGACTCGCGCTTCAATTTGCACCGTCAGCAATCTCATCGTTACAACCTTCGGAACGTGACTTGGAAGTTTTTTTGGGCCAATTTATGATGAATATATGGAGAGTCCTTCGTCATTTGGTGTTCCTCAAAATGCCCCGGCTGCACCTGCTACGGTAGTTCAAGAACCTCCGACTGCATCTACACCAACGGCATCTACTTCTGCACCATCTACGTCAACCTCAACCATATTGACTCCAAACATTCCAACCACTTCTTCGACTGCTGACGCAACTCAACAACATTCTCAGCAAATTCCTACTCATGTTCATCTTCAGAATGAAATAGTTGCTGAATATGCAAACAATGCGATGCTCAACGAACACGAGTTTGTTAATCCATTTGCGGCTTCCACAAGTTCTACTCTGCCTTCAACACTGTCACACACGTGAATTTTTAATATATTTTATTTATTTGAAACGCTATAGTTCGGGTTAGACTTGTGTGTCTATTGATATTCCCGATTGATTAAGCGTAACTGTGTACGAATTTAAAATTTTTATGAATGACAATCATGAATATTTTTCAAGTATGATACGTACTAGGAATTTTTATTTTGAGAATCGACATTGAATTATATCAACGCAATTTAATTTATTAAGTTCGCTACGCAAATTAAGTTATTCACCCAGTATGTTTAAAACACACTTAGAAGTTACCCATTTTCGTCTCAAATTAAATTAATTAAAACTACTACTACTTTAGTTTTATGTAAACTCAATGATACACATAGACTTTTAAACTTTACTTTTACACTTGCATAAATTATATACAAACAAAACAAGAAACCGGTCCCCCACTTGATATCAAACCCACGTTTATTTTGCTTATTGTGAGAATTATACTTCACCCACTCTTTTATTATCTTTGTACCTTGGTCCCCTCTTCTCCCCTTTCAAACCGTCAGACACACACTCCTTCTCCCATTGTTTCCCAAACATTTCAATCCTACAAGTAACATATTGACTTAGTCAACTCTAGTACTACATCACCTTTTTCTTTCCTTCTGTCCAAGACGATTTCGAAAAGAGGGATTACTCTTCCCAAACTTAATACGAGTCCCTATGCTAATCCATTCGGTTAGCTTTAGTTATCATCAAACCAAAATCTCAACTAAACCCTAACTAGAACAACCTCAACCCTAAACTCATTTTGGACCCTATAAATACTAATCTACTCTCACTTGAACACACACACTCAAAATAAAAACTCACCAAGGAAAACACCGAGCCTATTTGGTAATAAGTCACGGCTGAGGAAAAAGAAAAAAAAAAGGTCTCGGGTTGCTTGAGTTACGAGCTAATGGTATAATAACTATTTGGTTGATCGTGTGCATTTGATTCGGGTTAAGATCTTTGGTTCTATTCCATCTCCTTCATCAAATACTTAGGACCCTTGTAAGTTACGATAACCCTACTCGTTTTATCTTGGTTGATAACATACTTGCTAAAAATATTTTGTAAACACGAACCAACTAGTCACGGGTTAGGACTTTGACGGGTGTTTACTTGATGACCTAAATAATGGAATAAAATACACAAAGTCACGATGGGGTTTGAAGTAGTAAAAACCTTAATGGCCTTCGCGATAAAATGAATACATGAACAACTAAGAACCACGAACATATACTTTATTTTGCTTGACTCTTGCATGAAACCACGACATGATATCTAGACTAAATTAGCCAAACATCAATGAACTTTGGTTGCTATCTCCATATGTATATCGAAGTGTAAGATCTTCAAGGCTTCGAAGACTCGTTGTATTCAGTAAGGATTAGGGTTACATGTATACTAGGGTTGTATGAGAACAATGGGCAGTATGCATGCTAAAGCCTTAAGCAAACTTTTACGACATATAAAGAGATGTATGATTTTATGTGAATATATTTACTTGTCTATGCATGCATGTAAAACGTATAGCCAAATCACCCTACGAAGATAGTTCATGTGTAGATGTGTAAAACATGTGAGTGTGTGGATTGCTTGGGAATGACTCCTGATTGTTAAACAGTAACACATAAACGAAAACTGGACATTTACGTGTTTTCTTGTACGTGCGTATGTGTTCTGCGTGAAAATAGTGACTCAAAAACAGTAGACATACCAAAGAAATGTGAGACGTGTGTGTATGTGTTTAGCCTGGATGAAACAGATTTAAGAATGTGTGTATCGATGCATTGTCAAAACAGAGACATCAAATATAACTCCTTAAAAACTATATTATGTGTGCGTGTGATATACACAAGAAAAGGATCAACCTTCTCTCACAAGTACTGGGTGTGTGGGTTAGGGTGTAAAGAAAACCAAGGGCAACTTAAAAGGGTACTAGTAAAAATATGTGTGGAGTGTGAAGTAAAGAGTGCATATGTATGTTTAGGTGTTCACATGAGGAGTAAAACAAGTATGCATGTTTTGATAGCTGTGATTTTGTGATTTTTATGTGAGAACTAGTAACTTGAAATTTCCATCCTATTGTATAAGTGTTGCTGGAAAGTCACATGCAAAAATGTGAGATCTTAGAAAGGACCAAGATAAATCAATATATATATATTAAGTTGTGTGTTTAAAGATAGAACAAGTACTAGTGGTGACCACCATTTCCTCTTTGGGGTTACCCTGCTGCGAAGACAACAAGCAAACAGGGGCATCCCTCCTTCTTTTTCCTTTCTTTATACTTGCTATAGGAATAGTGGTATGCTATGTGAGAAAAGTAGCCATAAGATACTCATTGATATGATAAAGCAACTAGAACCTATGCTTTCTTGACTGGGCTGCAAACAGTAAGCACAATATACATATATGTATATATGATAACATGGAATAGTAAAAGTAGAGACACCATTATGTGATTATGCAATACATACGTGTATATGGTATATGTGTGCATGAACAAGGTGTAAACGCATAGTATTAGCCAACTAGGATGGATTGATAATAGCTTATGTCTCATGCGTATGTTCAAAGATTTAACAGATCATATGTCCTTGTGTCTCACGCGTGTGTGTTAAAGGGTTATGTATGCGTGAGTTTTGCTAACCTTTTTTTTCCTGAAAATACTTGGAACATGAGTACATATATATATGTATGGAGTAAGAAACAGATTGCATGGCTCCCTTGTTTTATATAGCATGATTGTGATATGTGACAAAACAAGGAAAAGTGGTAAGTACTGCCAAGTTGTATAATTAGGGAGGGTACATGGGTAGTTTGAAAAATAACAATGTAGGACTTCACCTCATGACTTCACGCTTTGGCATATAGCAACCATGAATAGGAAGAAAATGACTAAATTTAATAACTGGAAGTGAAGTTGGGCGTGAAAGTAGACGTGCAACAGAAAACAAAACCATACCATTTATGCCATGACAAGAATTACAGTACTATATAGTAGATGTAAACTTGGTTGATTACCCTACTTCACGCCTAGTTTTAACCAACTTAATGACCATGCCCCGACCATCTAAATATTTCTTGACAAACTTGACATGGCCTATTTTATAACGTGACTTTTCGTTCGTCGTGAAGTTGAGTAACGAACCCGTAATTAATTTTCAAAAATGCTTGGTTGACACATGGAAATAATTGAACCTCATTTGTTTATTTTATTGCGAGTGCACTACTTTGTCCAATTATTTGCTATACTTAGAGACTTCATAAAAATGCGATATTTATCAAATATCAAAGAGCTCGTGGTCTAGTTTTTATAATGAGAACCCGATTATTTGTCGGACTAAAAGATAAGGAGTTATTAAAGCCTAAAGTCGACCCCGTGACTAAAATGGTTGAACGAGAAAAATGTATAAAAACATTTTATAAATCTATAGCAAGTATAAATTATCAACCAAGTGCATTGTACGTTATTATTTATTGTATTTAGCCTAAGTGCGGATATTTTACTTAGGTTACGAGTAGATCGTTGCGCATTGTTTTGCGTGCCTTGATATTCCGTGCTATCCTTGTTGATCATATTTATCTACCTCATCGAGGTGAGTTTCATAGCCCCACTTTTAATTGCTTTAACTATTTTGGGGTGAGAACATTGCTTGTTTTTAACGGATGAACATAAGTGCTTTAAACTCATACGTTTGCCTACATGATGTCTAAGTAGCGATATCCCTAGATGCTTTAGCCCACTATCGTGAACCGTTAATTACTTTGTGTAAGCGCGAATGTTATGGATAGATCTATCGGGACTAACCTCCCTATCTAATTTGGTTGTGTGGCCAAAGTTAGATACACTTACATTTGAGGATTTACAAATGCTTCGGGATAGGCATTTGCTCGGGCTCTTATTATTTCTTGTTGGTTGAGGTTAACGCTTCGGTGTCACGAGCTTAGGCGTAGGTGATTAAAACGTATACTTTTGATTATAATCTTGTATTTGTTATAAGATTATATGCCGGTTGCCTTGGAAAATCTTATGGTTCATCACACTATTTAAACTTAAACCTATGAACTCACCAACCTTCGTGTTGACACTTTAGCAATGTTTTTCTCAGGTATCAAGACGGAGGAGTGACGTGGTTATGCATGGGAGATTTTTAAATGAAAATGGTCGTGACTAGTATATGGATATTTGGATCAATGTTAAAGTCTTTTGAAACAATGTTTTATTATGATCTGGTGTAATTCGCTTCCGAAACAAGTTTTATGCTTTTAATTAAATTAAAACGACTTTTAAATAGTCGTTCTTTGTATCTATGTCTTTTGATAGTCATGACCGTCGCACCCCATTGTGTTGTATTACTCTGATAAATTGGGGGTGTGACAAACACCATATATGGATCCGTCGAGCTCGCATCAAGTTTCTCATACACTTCCACATGAACATAAATGGACTAAGAATCATCCTTTGGTTCAAGTGATTGGCAATCTCTCACGACCAGTCTCAACACGAAATCAGCTGCGAACCGACGGTGATATGTGTATCTATGCACTATCAGTCAGCTCAATGGAACCAGCAAGTGTGAAAGAAGCAATGACCGATGCATCCTGGATTGAGTCTATGCAAGAAGAACTCAATCAGTTCATCCGGTTTGATTTATGGGAGTTAGTACCTCGACCGGACAATATTGACCCCCTTACTCTGAAATGGTTATTCAAAAACAAGATGGATGAGGAGCAAACGGTCATTAGAAACAATACTCGGTTAGTTATGAGAGGTTATAAATAGAGGGAGGGAATTGACTTCACAGAATCCTTTGCCCCGGTTGCTCGGATGGAAGCTATTAGGATTTTCTTGGCATAAGTTGCACACAAATCATTCACAGTGTATCAAATGGACGTGAATACGGCTTTCTTGCATGGACCGTTAAAAGAAGATTTGTATGTATGTCAACCAGAAGGTTTCATCAATACCGAAAATCCAAGCCATGTCTACCAGTTGAAAAAGGCAATTTATGGTTTGAAACGAGCACCGAGGGCATGGTACGACGAATTATCATCATCTCTTCTACAAAATCACTTCAGCAAAGGAACCATTGATCCAACTTTGTTTATCAAGCACTATGGCAACGACATCTTGGTGGCTCAGTTCTATGTAGATGATATTATATTTGGTTCTACTAACCTAAAATATTCTATATTATTTGCCGACCTTATGAAAAGTCGATTCGAAATGTCCATGATGGGGGAAATGACGTTCTTTCTTGGTCTCCAAGTTCACCAATCCCCCCGTGGTATTTTCATAAATCAGTCCAAGTATGTGCTTGAGATTCTAACAAAATTTGGCATGGAAAACTGTGATCCTATTGGTACTCCAATGGACACTAAACACAAGCTTGATTTGGATAAGAAATGGACATTTGTAGATGCTACAAAATACCGAAGCATGATCGGGTCCCTTATGTACTTAACCTCAAGCAGACCGGACATTGTGCATGCTACTTGTTTATGTGCTCAGTACCAGGCGAAGCCAACCGAGAAGCACCTCAAGGAGGTTAAAAGGATCTTTCGTTATCTTCGGGGAACCATTAACATGGGTCTCTAGTATACGAAGGTTTCTGGTTTTAATCTCACTGGTTTTTCAGATGCCGACCATGCAGGGTGTCATGATACATTCAAAAGCACTTCCGGTGGAGCACAATTCTTAGGCGAGAAGCTAGTGAGCTGGTCATCAAGAAAACAAGACTGTACGGCGTTGTCCACCGCGGAAGCAGAATATGTGTCTCTATCCGCGTGTAGTGCTCAAGTCCTTTGGATGAGAACACAACTCATGGATTATGGCTTTCACTTTAACAAAGTTCTTATTTATTGTGATTCACAATCAGCCATAGCCATAGCCTGCAACCCGGTCCAACACTCCAAGACCAAGCACATAGCTGTCCGATTCCATTTCATAAAGGAGAATGTGGAAAGAGGAACGATCAGACTGTATTTTGTCAAGACGGACTACCAACTAGCCGACATCTTCACCAAAGCTCTTTCTCAAGAAAGATTTGAATTCTTGGTTCGTCGACTTGGTATGCGTAGTTTCACTCCAGATGAACTTGAACGTCTTGCACATTCGCAGTAACCTTGTATATATCTATCAGAAAATCAAAATACAAAAATATAAAACCTATAAAAACAAAATAAAAATGAGAAAATCTTTTAAAAATATTACAAATATTCTTCTCCGACATGTCTCTCAGCATCGATAATATGGACGCACTTAGAAATATCGCTCAATAACGACACGGGTACGTACATAAAGTTCGAATGAGAGTTCAAATATTTTCAAAACATGTCTTTTCTACTTTCTTCTCATAATGGCTTATAGTCACATGTCAGACTATAACCCGGTCCCCAAAATAAAGGAAAGTCGTTGACTTATCCTCAACAACGAGAAATTCGTTTTTCTCGGTCATGAGCTTATATCAAAACATTCAAAGTTTTAAGCTCATGAACACAATTTTCACGGACTTTTGAGCACAATTTTCAAGGTATTTCAAAACAATGTGCTCATATACTCCCCTATTTAAATAGAATATCTTTTCAAGGGGGAGTATAATGATTTCATAAACATTTGTTCCAAAGTTTCATGACACATTATTCTCTCCATGTTTCATCACTAGTTTCACAAAAATTTCAATTTCATGCAATTTTTGAGGGGGAGAATAGTGATTAAAATGTGATATAAGTGATTTCTCTTCCTAATATGTACAAAAACCTTTCCTTTTATGATGCACATATGTAGGGGGCATTTTGGTGATACAAAAAAACCTTCAAGGTGTAAACACTGATTTCATCAACACCTTGATTGCTTTTTCAACAAGTTTTTCTGGTTACGATATCTATACCCTTTAACACAATTAATCACGATGATATTGGTGTCAAAAGGTGGTTAGGTATTCGTCCTATGATCCAACCAGAACCGGAGGGATCTTCCCAGGGACAATCCATTAGAACTTAGAAGTCCTTAGGAAATATGGAGTAGTTGAGTGTACGGGAATAATGCCGACTAATGACTTAAGCTAGCACTAGAACAATCACAACAAGGTGCTAGTTATGACGTCTTGGTAAGCATTGAAGGGGTTGAAGAATGAAAAAGAAATGTAAGGATAAAGGGTGTAAAGAAAGAAGCCCTCCATACAACTTAGGCAGAAACCGGGTCAATACATCTATTATCAGAATCACTTTGATGATTTCTGATACTGAAGACAAAGCATCATGGACCCAGTGATGCAATGCACAACCCTTCCCAGCCTACTCAAGCTTCTTTCAAAAGAAGTTTGTTTTATTGTCATGGAGTTCAACTCATTTTTATCAACTTTCTCACTCCGAGATAGTAGATATTGAATAGGTGGCAGTTTGCTCCAGCCTCCGATCACCAAATAACGTACACTTATAGAGTCTAGAGCCAACGAGATTCATCATAAATCTCATTAGGACACTTATTCCATATATCAATTGTTGTTCATCACTAGAACACATGCGATAAATTACAGAGTCCTACGCTCTATCCTTGTGATATTGCCAGAACATTCAGAGTGATACTCATTAGTATTCACAGTGATGAATGGAAATCCTTCCAATGTTAACATCAAACAGAACTGCGGTAGGTCATATGTAAGATTCACTTGAATTGAACATATGTTAACTGGAAAGCAACAGTGGTTTGATTCTTAATTGATTCAAACTCGTTCCAGGTCTCGACGCAATATCTTTATGATCTTGCCAGAACATTCAGAGTAATACTTATTAGTAATTACAGTGACGAATGGAAATCCTTCCAGTGTCATCATCAAACAGCACTGCGGTAGGTAACTTGTGAGATTCTATATGAATCAAACTTGTGTCAACTGGAAAGCAACAATGGTTTGATTCTTAATTGATTCAGACTTGTTCCAGGAAATTGAATTGAAGACTTAATCAGCAGAATGGAACTACATGATTCACTCCTTACTTTGAATTATCTTTCGATATATTGAAGTATCGAGAACGGCTACCACAGCTAGAAATCCTATCAAGGAAGTTCTTTGAACTTACCTAATCACAGGTACAGTATTCATACTGTATAACAGGAAACCGGTGGAATGCAAACGGTGGCGTTATCTCAAGAGTCGCAATTCAAGGCCACATACTCAAGTAATTGAAGAAAGCTTAAGGACATCTAAAGACAAAGACTTCCACTACTATGATGATCAAGGGAGATTGTTAACAAGCTTTCAAGACTACGCAAACTACGAGTATGTGGGAAAAGACACAAGAACACAAGTTGGCAAAGCTTAAAGATCAAGTCAAGGCAAAGATCAAAGATCCAAGATCACAAGTCATGAAAGGAACAATGAAGGAACTCTCAAGACAACGAGCTTCAAAGTCAACAACACCAAAGAAGTAAAGTCACATATTACATGACCACCCCTTAGGGGGAGATTGTTAGAAGTATTTAAAGTGATGGTCATATAATATACTGTTGAAGCTCGTGGAAAATGCTATTTAACGGTGTTGAGAGTTATAGTATAATGTTATGTATGTAACGGGAATTAGTCCTGAACCCACAAATGAGGAAGGCCTTCCATACATTAGACGTATAGTATAAAAGGCCCAAGGCACCTCATTTGTGGTGTGTGTTTTCCATTCCATTGTTTTGTAGAGAGAGAAACATATGTGTTTCTCTCACTAGGAATTCACAACCTTTGCTTTCTCTTTTCCTTCATCTAATCTAATCTTTCTTTTTTAGTTTAATCTTCATCTTTATTTCTTGTTCTATATTAGTCGTGTGAATCATTTCTATAGTTTGTGTTCTTGATTTTAGTATTTTTGATCTAAAAAACCCACGTCCAATTTTTTTTTGTGTTTTTTTGTGGTTTGATCTTTACCAATATCATCTACATAGCCGTGGAAGTGATTTGTGTTATTTGAAATCGCTCAAAAACGCAAAATTTTTGGGTGTTTGGCTTCTTTTTTAGCTTCAATTTTCGAAAATCAACAAGTACACTCGATATCCACTGTTTTAGTACAATTCCGCAATATCTACAACATTTCGGAATCTTGCACCTGAGTGGATTACGGAATCTTGCCCTGAGTGGATTGCGGAATCATACATTTGTGTGGATTGCGAAACCATGCACCTAAGTGGATTGCGAAATCATGCACGTTTGTGAGATTGCGGAATCATTTGATTGCGGAATCTTGTACTAGTGAATATTGCGGAATCATACACCTTTAGATATTGCGGAATCATACGCTTCCACATATTGCGGAATCATACACTTCACTTATTGCGGAATCTAATCTTCCTAAACATTGTGAAATTGTATGTTCCTACTATTGCGGAATTATGTGCCTTAATGATTGCGGAATCATGTGATTACCGAGATTGCGGAATTGTGTGGATTATTAAGATTAAGGAATCATAAGATTCACATTGCGAAATCATATCATTCTTCACATTGCGAAATTGAATTACCTTGCAAAATCATTGGAATTTCAAGATTTTTGTAAAAACGTGATTTAGAAAGTTGTTTCGTGATTAATTTTGCATTGGAATTTTTGGTTTCTCAAGAACCATATTTAGAGGATTTAATCATTTGCTTCAATACTCAAGGGATTTAATCGACAACAACAAACACAATAACTTTCTTTCATTGCTCGATCGATAAGTAATCCTTACCTTCATTTTTCATCGATTTTCAATGGATTCGTTGAATTCGACATCTCGAGAGGGAGAATTGCAAAAGATGCAAGAAGAAGCAAGACAAAGATGTCAGGTCTCATTTAGACAATTTGAATGTCATCTCTACGAGCTTACCAAGCTAGACTAAGGACCATCCTTTGTGACAGTCTTTAGTCAAGATGCTCCTTTCTTCATGGAGGTTGTGATGATAAACTTGGATATTCTTCAGCAGCAACTTGACAAAGAAGACTTTAATCACATTGAATCCGTATCTGCACTTCAAGTTCTTTTGAAACAATTTTCGATTTTTCTTCAATTCGATGTTGCCAAGAAAGAAAATTTATTGTTTGCACGTCATTCCTTGAAGACATAAATACCGAGATTCAAGACTTCCGTGGTACTTTGTCCAAATACGTGACCTCTCTTACGCATTTGTTTCAAGAACGATTACGACTTCAAATTGCTTATGATAATTGGAAGTAAGAAAATCCGATGCAGATGCCAGAGGAAACTAATGGTCTTTTGGATGACTCAAAGGAGACCGCTTTGGTTAATGATGATAGCAGTGTCATAAATTCACGTCAAAGCATGCATGACGAGGAGCCAATAGTTGGGGTACAATTCAATACTGTATCCAACAATGATTTACAACATGTTTAGAATTCCGAACCCACCTATGCCAAACATGGGATGGAAAAGGGTGATACCACTTCTGATTCATCTGATGTGAGTCATAATGGGGGAGAAAGTGATCAAAATGCTAAAAATCATGATATATGTCTTATGACTGCTTCTTTAACCAATACTGCTTCTAGGATTAAAGACTTGAAACGATTTTAGCTCAACAATCAAAAGAGCTTGAGGATGCCAAAATTGAATTTTCGAAGAAAACTGATAAATTTGAAAAGTATTTTGAAAAACTTAAAAATTCAAACGTTGTTCTTGAACGAAAATTAGATCAAAAAATTCTATATTCTAACACTGAAAAGGATAATCTTTTGAAACAAATTAAGTTGCTTGAATCTAAGTTGGCATCCCAAGATAAACTGCTCAAAGAGAATGAGACTTTAAAGGCTCAAACAGGAAAAGGTTTTTGCTATAGTTGCTCTGAAAAACGAGCTAAGGAAAATTAAGGGCACTAGTGTGGATACTAAGCTTGAAAAACCATCAATCTTGGGGAAACCGCCTAAAAATCAGTCCGTTCGACAACCGACTGCATTTAGATCCGAGCAACCAAAATCCTCGAGATCGCGGTTTGCCTCCCAAGTTGATATGGTTCATATTTCTAGACCAGTCACTCCATTATCTAGGCCTAATGTGATCAAATCAGCCTATGCAAAACCTACAAACAAGACTACTACTAGTGATTCTAGGTATAGTTCTAAGAATATGCCACAACATCAGTCGAATAGCATGCCTAATAATCACTATGTAGATTCATCTAAGAAAATGACACAAGCAAGAACTAGGATCTCTAGATCTCATTCGGACCACAAATACAGTGTTTGTTCTGTATGCATGAAAAGTGCCTTCACGACAAATCATGCGGCTTGTGTAACTAAAGTCTTGAAGGAGCTGAACTCAAGTGCTAAAAGAGGGATTCCTAAAGGAAATAGGTTTTCTACCACTAAGTCTTCCGCTGTACATAAGAAAACCATATCGCCTAGATCCAATCTTAGGTGGCAACCCACGGGTAGGATTCTCAAATCGAGTAATCTTCAATGGGTTCCTACAGGAAGGATATTCCCCTCTAGCACTACCAAGGTTGACTGTGAACTCCCACATGGTTCTAAAATAGATATCGCTAACCCATATAAAAGCATGCAAACTTCTAATGAGAATGCAGTTACCAAAGTCAACATTCAACAAGAATAAAGCGGTCCAATCTTTGTATACCGTTCAACTAAGGACACTCTCAGAGTTTGGTTGCTGAAGAAGCTGATATCTAAGAAACAAGTGTATCAGGGGACTCGCAGTTAAGCTTAGAACAATGGCTCATAGACAAATCACAGTCCGTGACCCGCTCTTCAAAGAAAGGGAAGTTTATCTCGTCAACGATAACTTACACTCAAAACGAGAAATTAAGTTTTCTCGGACACCAGCTTACACTAAAACCATTCAAAGTTTTTAAGCTCGTGTACATGGCTCATCGTTAAATATCAGACAATGACCCGATTTTCAAATAAAGGAAAGTTTATCGTCGATGATAAACTTATCCTCAAAAACGAGAAATTAATTTTTCTCGGACACGAGCTTACATCTAAAACTATTCAAAGGTTTTAAGCTCGTGTAAACGGTTCATTGTTATATGTCAGACAATGACCCGGACTTCAAATAAAGGGAAGTTTATCTTGTCAACGATAACGTACCCTCACAACGAGAAATTAATTTTTCTCGGGCATGAGCTTATATTAAAAACATTCAAAGTTTTTAAGCTCATGCACAACGGTTTGCAATCACATGTCAGATTGTAACCCGCGCTTCTAAGAAAGGAAAGTTTATCGCCGATGATAAACTTATCCTTATTAACGAGAAATTAAATTTTCTCAGACACGAGCTTACATTAAAACTATTCAAAGGTTTTTAAGCTCGTGTAAATGGCGTATAATCACATTTCAGATTATGCCCCGGACTTCAAAGAAAGGAAAGTTTGTCGCCAATGATAAACTTATCCTTACAACGAGAAATTAATTTTTATCGGGCATGAGCTAATATTAGAAACATTCAAAGTTTTTAAGCTCATGCACAATGACTTACAGTTAAATATCAGACTGTAACTCGGACTTCAGTTCTTTAGGAAAGCTTATCTTTAATGATAACTTATCCTCGTAACGGGAAATTAATTTTTCTCGGTCATGAGCTTGTATTAAGACATTCCAAGTGTTAAGCTTAGAAAGGAAAGTGTATCTTTTAAATAAGAGAACTTTTCCTCATAACGAGAAATTCATCTTTCTCGGTCATGAGCTTTATGTTAAAACATTCAAAAGTTTTTCAAGCTCATGAAAACGACTTCTAAGTAAATGTCAACTTAGGACTCGTTTTTCAGTTAAAAGGAAAGTTTATCGCCGATGATAAACTTATCCTCACAACGGGAAGTTTACAACTCTCGGACTTGAGCTCGTTTTGTAAGATATTCAACATATTAAGCTCAAGTAATTGGTTTTCAAAACATTGAACACAATTTTTCGAGAATTTGTCAAAAGGTTTTTCTAAATCTTTCAAAATTGTGTGTTCAAAAATGTTTTGATCAAAAGAGCATGCCTTCTGGAATCGATAATATTTACGATACTAGAAATGTCATTCAATAATGACACAGGGTTGTAAATAAAGTTCGAGCAGAAGTTTAAATGTTTTAAAACATGCTCAAAATGGCTTGTAGTTATTTCAGACTGCAACCCGCTTTTCATATTAAAGTCAAGTATTTCACCGGAAAGCTTTGACTCAACAACGAGAATTAATTTTCTCAGGCATGGTTTACTTTATAACCATGTAAGGGATTGTGTTTACGTAGTAACACAATCTAACACGAATATATGTACACATCAGTGCATTTATTTGTTAAAACAAGAGAAATCTTGTTTTTATGAAGTTATGATCTCCACAATCCGCAATAATTTACAATTGATATCTACATACTCGACGATGCGACTACTCAAACGGCGACTACAGACTCTTTCAATAGAACACGGGTCAACAATTGAGGGGGAGCAATTGTCCAGCATTCAGAATCTTTGATGCCGCAAGTGCCAAGGTCGCTAATTGGTGTCAAGACAATGATATCAATCGTACACATGGTGTCAAGAGATAACTTCAGACGTGACGAGGCGACCAACATTCGTAAACAAGAACCATGTGATTCTATCATACGATGTTCTCCATCATTCAGGTCCAACCTCATAAATTGCTAATCTTGTGAATACATTATCATATATGATCTTTGTACGTGATAAGTACCTTACACTTGTGTTTAAAAGGTATTTTATTTACGTTTCAAGTACACCCTCATTAATTTGAGGGGGAGCTTGTGTAAATCATGAAGATAATTGGATTTGCATTTTTCTTCCCAAATTTTCTTAAAATCCTATTAAATCAATTGATATTAAAAATATCGATTGGGTTAATATTTTTAATATGGGGAAAAATGTGATTTAATATGGGAAATGATTAATCACAAATGGTTTGACTTAACATGATAGCTCATCCTGACATGTGCAAAATGTTTTCGAATATCATGGCATATGTTAAGGGGGAGCAAAATTGATTTGCTATATCAAAAATCGATTTTCATGGTGACATACTTACCCAACCCATTTATTTCATGACGATGAAGATTGTGGTGACATAAGGATGGTAGGATAGGTTAAGTCCAATGATTCTTCCAAAACCGTAGGAATCTTCCCAGGGACATTCCATAGCTAGAAATAGTAGTCCTTAGGAAAGATGGGTAAAGATTATGAATGTAGCTGAATGCCGACCAAGTACTTAAGTTAGCACTGGAACAATCACAATAAGGTGTTAGTTATGACGTACTAGTAAGCATTGAAGGGGTTGAAGAATGAAAAAGAATTGTAAAGATAAAGGGTCTAAAGAAAGAAGCCCTCCTTACAACCTTAGGCAGAAACCGAGTCAATACATATGCTATTGAGATCATTTTTAATGATGCTCGATATTGAAGATAGACATCATGGACCCAGTGATGCAATGCACAACCCATCCCAGCTAACTCAGATATCTCTTAAAAGGTATTTGTTTTATTCACACGGAGACAACGCATTATCAATCGATTTATTCACTCTGAATATATTGATATTGAAATGGTGGCACTTCTCTCCAGCCTCCGATCACTAAAATCCAAAATGCACGATCGAGTCTAGAGCCATTTGAGATCATCAAATATCTAATTAGGACACACTTCCATATTTCCTTGCTTCTTCACACACTGTGAAAAGTAAGAAAGATATTAAGAGTCCTACGCAAAATCTTCATGATGTTGCCTGAACATCCGAGTAATACGCAAGTATTTACGATGAAGATGGAAATCCTTCTTGAGTGAATATCAAAAAGCTCATGGTAGGTGACTTGTGTGATTCTTTATAAACTAAGATTGTGATAACTAGAAAGCAACAGTGGTTTAATTCTTAATTGAATTTAAACACATTCCAGGCCTCTACGCAATATCTTAATGATCTTGCCAGAACACTCAGAGTGACACTCTTTAGTGTTCACAGTGATGAGTGGAAATCTATCTAGTGTTAACATCAAACAACACTTGGTAGGTAACTTGCAAGATTCTATATGAATCAAGCTAGTGACAACTGGAAAGCAACGATGGTGCGATTCTTTAATGAATCAAACTTGTTCCAGGAACATGAATTGACGTCTTCAATCATGAGGATAACTTTATCCAAATGATTCACTCTTTACGTTCGCAGTCAGCTTTGGACGGTCGAGTAAAGAGAACGGGTTTACCCGCGAAATCTTGTCAAGGAGGTTCTTAATTGAAACTACCTGCCACAAGTACGATATTTAATATCGTCCAACGGTCTTCACCAAACGGAGGTAAAATGCTACCGAATTAGAATGAAATGTTTAAGGCCATTTCATCCGTGTATATGTTTTGTTGCTAACTGTCTTATGCAGCGTAACAAGAAGGTGGCATTGCAGTGTACAATCTAGAAGAAGTCGTCATCACATGCTTATACTGTATGCACTTAATACTTCAACAAATTCAAGAAAGTCTAAAAGTCAAGTCTTCCGATGTATCAAACTCTGAAGCTTTCAAGAATTTATAAAAGTATAAGTATGTCGAACATGAAGTCACGAAGAGGCAAATATCACAAGTGATGAATGCACAAGGTTAAGGCAAGGAAACATGCTCAAGACTAAAGTCAAAGATCACATCTAGCATATTCACAAGAACAAGATCGAAGACTCAAGCATAGTATGCTAGGTTTAAGATTTTGTAAAATGGTGTGACCTCCCTTAGGGGGAGATTATTGGAAATGCGTTTTTCCAAAGAAAGTCTCGGTCACATCATTGTTAGCATAGATCAGGAGCTATAAACTATTTAGGACATTGTAACTTGGAGTGACCTCCTTTAGGGGGAGATTGTTGGAAATACGTTTTTACGTATTTAGGAAGGATCGGTCACTCCAACGATAGATACGTAGTATGGGCTCGTGATCTAGTTATGTAAACATATAACCCATAAAGCCCACATGTAGGATGGGCTATATATACCCCCTCCTAGCATGTTAGGAGGGGTTGGTCATTGGTTGTTGGTTCTCACTTTCACATTCAATCTAATATTTTCTCTTTTCTCTCCAACCTCTTTCTACCTTCTCTCTCTATATCTTCATCTATCTCTCCCTCTCTAGTAATCATCTCCATAGTTAGATAATCCAAGGATTACGATAAACTGTTGTAATCAATTCCCTCTGATTGATCGTATCCCAGCACCACTAGCCTAGCTTTGTTTTTAACAGTCATGCCAGCTTCATCCCTTTTGTTTTTGTAGACCCATTTAGTTCCAACCACTTGCTTTACAACTAGAGCTTTTACCAGAGTCCACACCTTGTTCCTCTTTATCTGATTCATCTCATTTTGCATAGCTACAACCCATCCTTCATTAAGCAGAGTTGTAGCAACATTCTTGGGTTCATCTTCAGAGAGGAAATCGGAGAAAAGGCATTCATTCGCTGAGGCTGTTTCCAGAGACCTTAATTTTCCTCTGGTGGTGACTCCTTCAGAGGGTTCACCAAGAATATTCACAAGAAGAATATCTTGGTTTCTATTTCACTTAGATTAAGGAGCAGGAGTCTTTGTGGGTTCAGGAGTCATAGTAAGTTCATTGCATGAAGGCGTTTCATCACATATGATTTCTTCATCCATAAGAGAATTGAGAGAGTCATGATCATCATTTTCCATAGTAGGAGGTGGAGTGTGTGATTCAACAACTACAATCTCTGGAGTAAGATCAGAGATTGAGTAGGGATCAAATGCATGAACATAAGGGAAGTCTTTGTGACATTTTTGAGATGATTCCTTGGGAATTGAGAAAGTATCCTCTGGGTATGATTTAACTTCATTATGTCGATGTTACAGGTGTCTGAGTTGGTGTGAGTGATGACAACGTCAACTTCATTGAAGGTGACATGGATAGATTCTCCTAGATCTTGCCTGCGGATATTGAACACTCTAAATGCTTTGGAGGTAGGAGAGTATCCAAGGAAGAAGCCATCATCTGACTTTTCATCAAATTTACCCAGATGATCCTTGTAGTTGTGAATGAAAGCAGGGCAACCAAAGACATGGAAGTAGCTTACATCAGGGGCTCTCTTCCTATAAACTTCATAAGCAGTTTTGCCATACCTTTTCATAATGATGGATTTGTTTTGTGTGTAACATGTTGTGTAAACAGCTTCACCCAAAAATTGCTTTGGAAGTCTTGATTCGCTGAGCATTCTAGCAGCCTCTATGAGGGTTTTGTTCCTTCTTTCAGTGACACCATTTTGTTTTGGGGTGCTTGGCTTTGAAAAGTTCTGTAAAATTCCTTTTTCATCACAAAAGGCTTCCATGGCATGATTCTTGAATTTTGTGCCATTATCACTTCTGATAGCCTTAACTCTACAGTCATTGAAGTTCTTTATTTCTATGATGAAAGACATGATCCTATCAGCTGCTTCACTTTTCTTTTGAAGAGAGAATACCCAAGTGAATATAGAGAATTCATCGACAATGACAAGTGTGTATTTGTTGTGACTTAGGGATTGAAGTTTTAATGGTGCAAATAAGTCCATATGAATAAGATGGAGGCCCTTATTTATTGAGAATGATTGTTTGGTTTTGAAGGAGGCTCTGTGATGCTTCCCTTTTTCACATGTTGAACATGGCCTATCTTTGGAGAAGGTCAGAGAGGGAAGTCTAACAACTAAATCATTCTTAGCCAGTTTGTTGATGTTTTTGAAGTTGAGGTGAGAGAGTCTCTTATGCCAGAACCAGTTTTCACTTTCAGAGGCTTTGGCAAAGAGACAGGTGTTGCTTTCTTCTGGACATGATGTCATGTCAATAACATACACGTCCCTTCTTCTAGGTGCAACAAGAACAACATCATCATTTTGATTGAAGATTGTTCCTTGGATCTTGGTGAACAGAACTTTGAAACCAACATCATAGAGTTGCCTGATGCTGATTAAGTTGTGCTTCAGTCCATTGACATACGCGGCCCGTGTGAAGGTGATTCCATTACAATCCACTGAGCCATATCCTTCAGTAGCCCCTGAGGAGTCATATCCAAAGACTACCTTGGGACAAGACTCCTTTTTATATCTATGCAGATATTGTTTAACCCCTGTCATGTGTCTGGAGCACCCACTATCCAGATACCAAACAGATTTTTTCAAGTGTTCCTGCATAGATATAATGAAACCAAATTAGTTTTGATGATGAACCCACTTTCCAGTGGGTCCATGCTGTTGTTGACTAGCGACATTGGGTCGTATTTGGTTCCTTTCTCCCCCTCTTTGGATGTAATCTCTGGTTTCATGATGCATACTCCCACAGATGTCACATCCAGGATAGTGTTCATACTCATTAGAGTGATGATCATGGAAGCCACAATACTTGCAAGGAGGAAAGGGTATGAGTCTCTAGGGAGAGTCTCTAGCTCTGGGTTCTGGTCTCCTAGAGGAGTTATGAGGAGTTTTGGATCTGATTTTGAGTCTGGCCTT
The DNA here is from genome assembly GCA_025667525.1 of Glebionis coronaria. Lineage (NCBI taxonomy): Eukaryota > Viridiplantae > Streptophyta > Magnoliopsida > Asterales > Asteraceae > Glebionis > Glebionis coronaria. The sequence continues at coordinate 607,221,731 of CM046876.1, read as the reverse complement.
TCGGACTGCAATAATCTCCTCATGTTCTCTGGAGGTATGTTCAGTAGAATCAAATGTGATACATTTGAGTTTCTTTGAACAATTTTCAAACAAATGATTTTTGAACCCACAATGTTTGCAAGGTCTAAACATGGCTCTCCCCTTAGAGCTACTACCAGACCCTTCACCATGAGAGCTAACAGATGGACTGTCAGACAGAGGTTTGATTTGTTTTTTCAAACCTTTAACTTCTTACATAAGGGTAAGAAGAAATTTCTTGGTGGGTGATAGCTCTTCAGTGGGAGGAATGGGTTTAGTTTCTTTTGATTCCTTAGCCACAAAAACCTTTTTATGGGTTTTTCAGCAGCTCTGGTGGGGGTTTGATATGGTTAGGTGTACCAGAGGCTTTGATGGCAAACACTGGACCAAGTAAAGAGTCAGAAGGATCAACTACAACAAGTTTAGGTAAAGATGGAAGGGGGCTAGAATCCTCTGACTCCCCTTCAGAATCATTCTCAACCACAAAGGTGGGTATAAGAAATGGATCATCTGAGGGGAAAAACTTTACTTTGGCCACTGGTATATGTTTTTAAACCTTCCCTTTCCCCCTATTGCCTAAACCACATTCCCCGAAATGTTTTCAGTGACAATATCTTCTAAAGTGTATTGACCTTTGTTCCACTTTTCAATGGTCCTTCTAAGTTCAACATTTTCATTAGACGCAGACTCACTTTCATAGGTCAGTCTACTTACTTCATTTTGAAGTTGATTTGCAAGATTGACAAAAGGTTTTAGATTGGTTATCTTAGATTGACAAAGATTTAAATCAGTTTTAAAATTATGAAATTTGTTTAACAGATTTTTTCTTTGTTCTTTCACAAAGTGGAAGTCAACTAAGATGTAGTCAAAGACATGGTCCTCATCTGGACCTTCAGGCATAGTAAGCAATCTATGTACCTTTTTCATGGTGATATCAACCCATTGTCCAGATCTTGCTTCACTTTTACCAACAACTGGTTCCTCATCAGCGACAGCCATGAAAGCTCTAACAGTGGTGGTGGATTCATCCTTAGAGGTAAGAGGTTCATCATCCCAATCAAAGGATGCAGCGATGAGAACCTTCTCTATCTTTTTGCCATCCTTTTTCTTAGCTGCTTCATCAACCTTTTGATTGAGCTTCACCAACTTAGCTTTCAGCGCTTTGTATTTGACCTTATAGTCCTCCTTTCCCTCAGAGTCAGAGTGAGAAGCTTGCTTGAAGGGAGATGGAGAAAACTTCTTCTTGCTGTGATTACTTCTAGATGAGGGAAAACTTGGAGAGGAGGTTATGTTTGACCAATAATCTTTCTAGTAATTACCAGCTTTTCCACAAGTGTAACATATCACTTTGGATATATCAACTTTAGCAGCTTCAACTCTACCAGATCTCTTGTAATATCTCTTTTGATCAGCGAGAAGAGCTCTGTCATGGAATTCAACATGTAGCTCATCAAGAAATTCTTGACTACTTCGAGTGTCTTCTTCTATATCAGAGTCGTTGTCCTGAAAAGAATGGTTAGCAACAAGATCTTTTGAACCAGAGATATGGGTGGTAAACCTATCGGGCTCTGACTTGTAGATGGAATCAATTAACCCTTCTTCATAGTTATATCTACCAAAACAGTTGGGCCAGAGTATAACTTTTAATGGCATTGTTGGCTCTTAAGGTTTTGTTTAAACTTAGCCATTTTCTAGGTTAGCTATTAACAAAAGTAGCATTAATTTTAGCTTTTGGCAAGACAACACCATTGTTTCCAAGATCATTAAGCAATATCTTAAGTCTGGTGTAAGTCTGAGCCACAATTTCAGTTTCTAATGCTTTGAAGGCATTAAACTTAAGTCTGAGAGCTTGGATTTTGGTCTCTTTTGTTTATTCTGGACCTGCATACCCTATAACTAATTCAGTCCACATTTCTTTAGCAGAGTTGCATTTGATAATAGACTTCATTATGTTCTTGGGTAGGCAAGAGACTATGATACTTTTAAGTCTTTTGTCCTGGTTCGCTAGACGTCTATCAGCTAGAGACACTATTTAACATGTTTCTTGATGGGTCTCTCAAGGGTAGAAGAAACAGCCATGGGAACATAGGGTCCATATTCTAGAATCTCTATAAGAAAAGGTTCTAGGCCATCTAGGTATATGAGGAATTCATTTTTCCAACTAGAAAAATCCTCTTCGTCAAAGGCAGGGACATTGGACACATGTGACCCTCCTATACTATCAAGAAGTTGAGGGCAGTTATCATCATTAGTACTCACACTCACAGCAGGTGTGGGTGTGGTAGTAGTGGATGTGGTGGACGGAGTGGTGGTCGTAGCATTTGCTTGACTCGTTTGGCCAAAGGGTGGTGACATAGGAGGTAAAGTATCAGGCATATTAGGATCTTGATTTTAAAAACAAGAACGGTTTATAAAAGTTTTACAAATCAAACCGCTTTGATGCCAATTGAAAGTCCCAAAATATGACTATTGTTGATACAATAACTAGTATGTAAAGATAACACAATATGAATTACTTTTCAAACGCGGGTAATGCTTTATTATATCTATTAACAAAGTATTACAAAGTGTTACGGATACACCCGTTGAGTGACAATAAAGAAAGGAACCCTTAGACACGTAAACTTGATTCGAGACTCAAGTTTACGAGAGAACCTTAGAGTCGCTGGTAGACAACTGAGGGACTCAGAGGTTCTAGTGGGAGAAAAGACTTAGATAAATTATCCAAGCACAAGGGTTGTGTTTGTCTTCTTTCTCCCTCCTATTTATAGTGGTACGAGGATGACTCCTTAGTGGGTGTAGTTGATACGTGTCTACTTCTGAGTGGAAGTAGTACAACACATTAAATGTATGTCTATAAAGAGACATACCTTTAAATTTAATTTTACCATATTGTACATTTAGCTTGTAAAATTGTATTCCTTACACAATGTTTTGGTTTATGCATTAAAATGAAGTACAATATGTAAAATATAGTAGTACCTCTTAATTTCTTTTTTTGTATTTAATAAGAAAGAGATATCAATATCTTTTATAAAGGAGTTAGATAGATACTCTATAAACCTTAAACTTTAGTAGAAAAAAACTTTTATATAAAATATAGGAAAGATAGGGGATATATCAATTCCAATTCCAATTCCAATTCCGATTCCGATTCCGATTGGGCATCATCGTCCCTGATTAAGAAATTAGGGCAAAATTCTTCTACTAACATGTATAGCAGGAAGCCGCAGCAGCGGAGGATCGTGTATGTACTTTTTTTTTCTTTTTTTTTTATTACATCTAATAACGATTGATTAGAGTTAATCGTTAATGGTGAACGAACAGGAAGCATTTCGATTGGAGCAAAATAAAACCATTAACCGATGATCAGTGGGGTCTTGATAGTCCTGAGCATCGACAGTGGGTTAAAGAACAAGAAGCCTGTGCTGAATCCGATAAGCTATATTTAGATACTGTAAGTCTTTTTTTTTTTTTAATTAAATTATTGCGTTTGTTTTTGTTTTCATAAACCTGCTACAGAAAAAGGATTTTCCTAAAAACAATTATTTTTGTTAGTTAGTTTCAATGTCTTATTATATGCTTATTCAGGTTGACTTATCTCACCTTGGAAGCAAGGTAGGGGTTTCATCCCAAAATTCAAAGAAATTGTACAAGCTCAGGAGGCAAGCAATTGCTCTCAAGAAGCTTGTGGAGACGTACATTCAGAACCACAAACCCAACCCACGCGCTGCAAAATTATCGGTTTCTCTTCAACACGTCGTCCGTTATCTTGATGTCTACATCAAGGCCTGCAGGGATCTGCCTTTTGACTGGATAAAGTGCGTGTTTCATGCCTTTTATATTTTTATTTTACATACAAATTAATAATATGTTTTCATTCGCTTTGTGATTTTCTCAACAGGAGGGTTTTTCTTTCAGAAAGTATGCGGGGTTTCAAGCTTTCTTATCCAGATGTAAGAATTAGTAAATACGATAGCTATTCTTCCATACTTTTGTTTGCTCTCATAATGATTAATATATTCTAGGTTGGATCAGCTGATACACTCATGGCTAAAAAACCAGAAGTTATATATGTTCAGGTACATACATACACTCATCAGAAGCCTTGGTATTGTTAGTGCTATGTTTGGTTTTGCTTTAGTCATATAGTTACACTTTCTGATCGTGCACATTCATGCAAATAGATGTAGTTGTTTGGCCAGCAATCAAATTGATATTAGTAATAATAACAAGACTAGTATCAGATTTCCCAAACATTGTAAATGATATGAGTTTGAACTTTTAAATACGAAAAGGATTCTCACTTAGAGAGGACACATATGTTATTGACTGCTTGAAACAAATAAACATAATGCTATTGTTTGTTTCAATACATCAATTTTCATTAGACTTTGCAAGCACAAGGACTTTATATGCTTTTCAGATTATGGAAGTAATGTTTTTATCAGATTGCAAATGACTTGATATCATTGGTTCACGTTTAAGTCTTTTACTTTAAAATAGAGTTCTGTCTGCACTCCTACCTCCTAATAAAAGAATCTATTTTGTTGATTTGGTTGATCATTACATCTTCAGTCAGATGACGACAACGAATGTGAGTCTGTGAATGAAAGCCAGACTCGGGAGGGACCTTTCGAGTACCCGGGTATTTCTAAACTTACCAATCTGGACATATGTCTGTGTCTGCAGAGGAGACATGGTATTTATCTCTATTCTTCTGTTTGGCAATTTTCTTGATTGATGTTAATTGTGCTAAAAAACAATTTCAGTTAGCTCATTATGTTGTCTTTGTTATTGTTTTGGTATGCTCACGGTAAGTTTTCTGGTTCAGGTATATGTCATCGCCCTGATAAGGATGAGCAGAAAATCTGGCTGGAGTTTAAAAAGTTCGATAAGGGGACTGTATGTATATATGAATATCTCCATTTCTCTATGTGTATTAATGTTCATACACATCTGAGTATATTTTAATTTTCAAATGTTTAATTGGCAGCGTGGAGCTGAAGTAGAAAATCCCGAGTTTGTTAATGAAGAAGAGATGAGGTCAATTGAAGCCGATCATCCGATTGTTAGTGTGGTTGGTAACTTTGCAGTTGCTGCTTTTAACCGTGCCTGCTGGAAGGTATGGTGCCTTCAGCAATGTTTTTAACTTCTGTTTTTATTTATTATATTATCTTTGACTAAATATAAACAAATTTGTGGATGTTTGCTTGTTAAGGAGAGTGGACACAAGAACCTCCGTGAATTTGAATTTATGGAGTGCAAATACTCTAAAGAAGACCAGTTTTATTACTTCTACATAATCATAGAGGCCATCAAACAAGGAAATAGCGGCACCTACATGGCTGAAGTTGCTTGCAATAGATTTGATGGTCTGAGCATACTATGCAAGTTTGTACTTACGGATTGTAAACCATGCGGTATGTGGTTATTTTTTTGATTTTGTTATGACTGATTGAACCCATAACTGGAGCTGGCAATATGGAACTGAACTCTTAAATTTGGGCCGCTCCTATTCTTTATTTAACCTTAATGGGTTAACTTGGGCCATGTGTAATTTTTCAGTGGACATCTGGCTCGAGTTAATTTTAAAAAAACGTGGAGTAGACAAACTTTATTCACAGAAATATAAAAACAAAGGACCCGCTGCCAAGTGCATGCTTTCAGCAGGCAAAAGGCCCACATGTTGTATTAATTGCAATTTTTTTAAAGTTCTGTATGTTGAGGACCATCAAATATAAAGTAGCTCGTTAGATAACCTTTTCAAGTTTTAGGCGTAATAAAACTTTTCTGTAGTCTTGTTATTTTTTCCTGTTTGGTCTGTAGCACTTTATTGATTGAAGTCACGCTTTAAATTATCTTTTGCTTGAATAGAAAGAGCACCTAATTTTTGTTTTTCTTTTTGTTCATCGAATTTATAGTTATATCAAGTTCAAACTCGTTTTTGAAATGAAAGTCTAGATTAATTTTAATTTTGAAGGCCGACACAAATATCCTGCTTTAAATTATTAACCTAGATACCACGTTTAATAATATCTACAACTATTAGTATTTTGGTTTGCTTGTGATCCTATATCCTTGAACTTTTTCCTGAAAATTATTACAACTTTATTTATTCTTTTATATTCGATGTCTTCTGTCTTAATTTCTTATGGTTCATCTAGGTACGAAAGCAATGGCACTATCATACTTGTCTTGCCTGGAATCTATATGTATAACTATGGAGGGTTAGTCTTTTTTCATGTATTAAATTAATTGCTACACCTTTTCTTTACCAAAACTTTCATGCTGATATAAAACATATTCACAATGCTTTGTATTTCACCTTATGCATAATAGTTACTAATGAAAGGTTTACCAAAGATTTTCTGCTCATTAAGTGCATTAGAGTAAGCGTTGTTTGCACATTGATTAGGATTGTTTGTTATTCTTTATTAACGACGGGGTTTTGTCTGCAGATCTATTTAAAGAGAAACATATAAGGTTGTCTGAATTATCTAGATCTTTAAGAGGTAAAATTCTCCCTTTGTTGTGAAATCTAATTTAGAACTTGTTGCCGACTGGCATGGAATGGGTTTATCACTTTGTATAATTTTACAGATCCTGCGAGACTGAAAGCTTTTTCTGAGATTTTTCGTCTTAAAAATCTCCACGCTAAAGTTTGTGAAGGTTAGTAGTATTCAATATCACATGTCATTATCGCAACGTATGTCTCATTAGGAAAAAGTTCTTTTACTTTCTAAATGGAGGAAATAATTGTCAGTATAATCGGTTTTTGTGTATATTTATTATACGATAAAAGAATCTATAATGCGTTGCTTACTTAATAGGTCTTCGCTCTAAGATTGTCCCGCACAGAGAGTTCCATTTTCCACCAGATCTTAATCAAAGGACTCATCCAGGTTAACAAACTTACCAGGCTTGAGTTCTTCTCACTCTCCTTTTTTTATTATTGGTAGTATGGTACTGTAGAGATGGCAATCTCCTCCCTTTGACGTGTTTTTGAGTACTTGGGTTTTGGTTGTGTGTCATGCTAGTCAATAAACTAGCTAACTGTGATACGTATAAGATGGATCAAACGGGTCAAAAGGTGCCTAAACGGCTATTAGAAAACTTGGAATGTTACTATTACAATTTAGTTTGTATCTTTTTATATATCTGCTTAAAAATGGACAAATAAGTTTTTGCGGGTCAATTCGACGAGACCAGACCCAACCTCACCCCCCACCCCCCTTCCATCTCTATGGTCCACTTTTTTTCTTCACTTATCCGTCTTTTGATTTTAAGTAAACAATCAAATCTTCCTGTAGGTGTTTGGACTGGCGATGATTGTTGCAGTGGTTTGGTGCGTAGGCCGAGTGGTAGTGGTTACGATTACTGCAACCCAGTATTGAATGGATCAGGTAAATTAGTTGTTTACAATGATGAATAATGGTATTGGAAGTAGCTCAATATCATGATTCTTGATAGTAGTTTCTGATTTTTAACTGTATGGCTGTGGTGGTGAGTCGGAAGTCAAATAAAATGATATGGCTCTTAGTAAATTTGTGTTGCAAAAATTGGTTCATACATGCGACACTATCATATAGCAATAATGTGTTAATCATTCTTCTTGCTAATGCTTGTAATTTTGAAGAGCCAATCACTGTTTCCACCCTTAATTGTAATCAAGCTGCTGTTGGGACACAGATTTGTAATATACTTAAAAAGGGATGAATTGTGTTAAGCTTATATATGGAACTTCTCGTCTTTTTCTACATTGTGATGCTATCTTTTTTGTGGATGCATATCAGTCAATACTTCTGACCTTGAGGCAAAGGAAGCTAGTCCATGGAAAGTAATTTTATGCGAGTAAGGAGCACAAGAAAACTTCTTAAGCTGTAACCTCAGTGTGTTGTCTGCTGCAAGTATTTTAGGTATCTGTTGGATGTTTCAACTGAAAAAGGTCTACGAATTTGGATCTTTCACCATGGTGTATGTTCAATTACTCAAATTTGTATCTTTCTTGTACGGAACTATGAAAGTGTGTTGCTTTTGTTCTCAAGGTACGCCGTAGCGATAATAGGGCAATTACATAAAATGTTCCCGTGGTTTCCTGTTTTTGCGCCGCATGCAGCTCAAGATTTTTTATTGCATTGATTGCCATTGTAGTTGGGTTCTCTTTTCATTCAATGTCATTCTCATTAATGGGTGTCGGTTTTTCTCATTAAATCATTCCATGTACCACATGAGAGCATATTAGTAACTACACCATTCCAAGGAAAATTTGCAGCCAAACCTTGAGCTATATTTACCATCAGATATGACCATTTTGATCTTCTCCACTTCTACTTTCTACAAACAACACCCGAATCATCACCACACCACCACAAAAAGCTTTTTCTTGGCCCGTTGTGCCCATAAAACTCCTCCACTCTGCCTTTTGTCATTTAAACCGAGTTCAAAACCACACCACCACCAAGTTATTACACTTTCTGCAAATGAAGTCTAGCTTAGTTGGATGGATCCATTTGGTTATAGTCTTCATGTGGGGGAGGTCAGGGTTCGACTCCTGTCATTCCTTATGTGGGGGATTTTCTCAGAATTGGCAGGCGGGTTTGAATCCCATCGCAATGTCTTGAAGCTCCTTAATGGGAAACTGGATGACTAACATGGGGTTGATATTCTCTTCGTGAGATGATTCGAACTCGGGTTGAGAGACTTGATGCCTCGATGGCACGCAAGATACCCCGTTCAAAAAAAAGAAGTTATTACACTTTCTATATTAAACCTTCTATATTTACACGCTTTGGATCCATTTTCACATTATTATGTACTACTATAACAACGGGAAAGTCCAATGTAATATTTTAGCATAAACTCAATCAACCAATCACTAACAACTCATTTTTTTCATTAACAAACAAATCTATTTTTAAAATCTCACAACCGTTAATCGGTACTCAAAACGAAACACACCATCTTGACAAGTTTTTTTTTTTTATAACGGCACCTCAATCTCAACTAAAATCCGACCTCGAGTTATACCATCCATAACGGGCAGACCCAGGGACCCGAACCACTAGGAGAGACTCGCAAAGAGAAACCCCTAGATATCACGGTTTCACACTAAAGAGGAAAATCATGAATTTTTGTCTTCTGTAAGACTTGAACCCTATACCAAACCCTCTTCCCAAGCTCCGAAAGAAACCCAGGTGGCCAACTGCTCTAAAGCAGTTGGTTCATCGTGACAAGAAATTAAATCATCTTTCTATCAAGGGCACATGTATATACTTTCGTCGAAATTTTTTTTTGTTGAGAAAATCATATATGATTCGTATCATCAATTATATATGATTTTAGAAAATCATATATGATCCGTGATACGAATCATATATAATTTTCTCAAAAAAAAATCGTCGAAAGTATATACATGTGTATCTCAATAGAAAGATGATTTAATTCTCGTTATAATGGTGTATTTTTTATCACTTGACAATTTACCATTTGTGAGATATTTAATTTTTAAGAAAAAAGTAAAAAGTTGATTTGAATGAATATAATCGGTTGTTGGGTCGATACTAAAAATATGGTGTACATTGATCTCAAACTCAAATACGACGTCGTTTCATACTGTAGCCCAAATAAAAACAACAGCCCAACAAGGAAAAAATCAGGTGGCCCAAATGATCTTTCGTATAAATAAAAGGAGAATACAAACCTTTGTCCAAAGTATACAACAATTTTGAAAAAAATCTTAGCCTTTTTGCTATTTACGTTTTTTTATATATAGATATGTTTTTTACGTACATAAGATTTTATAAAAAAAAATGTTGAAGTTCACTATACCAGTTTTCTATATTTTTCTTTTTTTAAAAGAGAAAAAAAAAAAAATATCAAAACACTACTTTGAATAACTATCGTAAAATCTGATCAAAGTCAAATAAGACTTTTAAAAGCAATTTATAGAATGGTCTACAAAACTTACTCTTACAAAAATTGCCTACTGTTCACTATTCATGATTGTTTTTAATTACAATGTTTCTTCATCAAATATTTAACGACTTTCCTATTAAAAATATAATCGAATTACAAACAAAACGAGCACGATATTAATATGCTTTTAACATACGTAGGATTTTATAAAAAATATCTAGTCTAATATATATTTTTCAAAAAGAAAATAAAAAAGCACCATTTAAAATGATTATACGACCCGTTAACAAATATAAGTTATTCAAGTTACAAACCAATATCTCTTTGATAGGCTTGGTCAACGAGTTTTGACAATTTCGGTCCATGTTTCTTCTTCTTGATGGATTGTTCATAGGATGGGGAAGTGGTAATCGGAGTTGTGTTTTCGTTGCTAGTATCTCTTTGATAGGCTTGGTCAACAAGTTTATATTGAACACCGGAGCTATCCGGTGGTTATCGTTTCGAGGAGGTTGGTATGGTGCTCGGTAATCTATGTCTCGATTCCTATTTTGTTTATAGAAATCCTTTCCCTTGAATGCTTCTCTTCCTCCATTCCTTCGATTGTTTGCCCAACTATTGTTTCTTTGGCTAGATCATCTCTTTTTTTGGTGGGCGAGTTGAGTTTCTTGGGTACCTCGACACCTTCTCCTTTCGGAAGCTCTGTGTTTGTGAATGCCTCTTCACCTCGGACAAAGTCATCTAATCTCTCCATCATTTCGTCTACAGTTTCGGGTTCCTTATCGGAGTACCTTTTTGCCAACTCGGGACTTTTGACAGAGTCCATGAATGTCGAATCTTCATTACTTCCAGAACACCGTGGATGATACCTACCTCAGTCGTCCATCTCTCTTTGAGGTCCGTGAGTGTCTCGTTGGCTTTTCGTGTTATCTTTGTGATCCCATGTGGGCCTTTATGACATGCTTTTCTGATGGAGTACCTTGTGGTGAACGCTTTTCTCAACTCAGACCATTAATCGATGCTTTTCGGCTCTAAACGCTCGAACCATCCTCTTGCTCCTCCGCCAAGTGTCTGTTGAAGCATCCCACACCAAACTGGCATAGGCCATTCCCCCGAGTTGCCGCTATTATAAAACGATTCAAATGATCCTTCGGATCACCTGATCCTTCATACACCTTGACGTTGGACGGAAGCTTATACAGTGGATCGACAAAATCTATGATTCTTTAGGTGAGCGGGGTCTTCACAATTTATTTAAATGGTTTCCTGAGGTCCGCATCAGATACTACTTTCCTACGGACTATCTTAGTGTTAGTGATCCCTTTGTCTTCCTCATTGAAGCTCAGTCGGATTGGTTCAATTGCGTTCTTGTTGTGTTCCTTGATTAGTGACCTCAAGGCTGAAATGTGTTCTTTAATCTGTTCTTTTGCGGTTTGGGGCGGTGGTGTTTCGTGGGATAATAGGACTCGTCATTCTTAGCAAGTGGTAGATAGAATGATAGGTTCCACAGATGGCGCCAAATGTTTAATTAATTTATTGCTATGATCCGGATGGAAGAATCCTTCGGACTTCGGTTGGGCTTGTTGTTCGGATATCCTAAAACCAAAGTAAACATGTTAGCCTCGTCCGAGTGTTGGAATCCAGACTAAGCTCCGGCGTGAGAGTAATTAAGTAATTATGAGCCGAAAGGCGAGATAAAGATATAGTATGATAATAAATATAATAATAGGAAATAAGTTACCTCAACCTTGAATAGTGAAAGGGTATTTATACTACTCCAAGTTCCTAAAAGGCCGCTAGGCCCAAAAGGCTTTGGTCAAAATGTTATAGGTCGCGTGGGAGACAACCTTCCTGAAATCTAGAGTGCTTGTTCCTGCCTTTCTAAATATCCTGGGCTTTGCTATCCGGACGTGATGTGAGGCGTTTGGACCTAGACCAAATCTATTATTCGGACTTGGGTTTAGTTCTGCTGTTCAGACCTATACACGAACAACATGCAATGATGACATCGTAGACATCATCACACCCTAGAGCCATGGCCGATCTTCAAACTCCTGTAACACGTTTGAAAGATTAGATGACATTGTCTGTCCTTTAGTGACCCCCTTTGGATAATTTGTTACATGTATGAAAGCCTAAAAATTCAAAGTATTTATGTAATTGAGCCTTTTTCATCTGTCTTTAATGAAAAAAAAGGTTCACCAAAGACTCTACCCTAATTTACTTTTTTTTAGAACAAATGTTAGTGGTTAGTGGATCGAGTCGTGCAATAACATTCAAGCGGCAGAATGTCTTCTTCGAACACTCCCCTAGTTATGTTAAACTCCTTATCCGCTTCGCCTGAGAGGAAAAGCCCTTGGCAAGTCCTAAACTAGTATATAGACTAATTATTAAGTACAAATGTTGGAGATTATGGTACAGAAACTGAGAAAAGTCAATGTGTTAAAAATGCTCACAAGTTATAGTAGGGTGTTGCTGCAATTTCAGATTTGTTTAAAGATGAGGGAATTGCCTTGTAAAATTATACTCCGTAGCATACTTTAGATGAGTTTTTTTAAAAGGTGTTTATCGTAGTGAATTTGATGCAACTCAAGAACGAAAGACACAAAAAGGGTACAAACTCCGAGGCACTGTGGTTACAAGTTCTCATTGAGTAAAAGTAAAGTCATACTAACTTCTCTAGCAAAAACAAGTTGATATTACCCAGTGAGGACCCCTATATGGGATGGGCCCCAATCAACAGCTGCAAATGCATTGCAAAGATAACTTTCTGGGGAGAGCTTCCATGAGTTGATATTACGATTGTCTATCATAAGGTTGGAGCTGCCCACAACTTCACTTTTTTGTCAACGCCTGACGTTGCTAAAATATTGACCCATTGGTCACCTGTGACAATAAAGTACACTTGATTTAGGTCGCAAGACAGTGGTTTTATAGACACAAATTAAAGTTCAATTCTTGGCTCAACATATACATCGGCCTGGTTTAGGCTTTGTATGGGACATGTTATAAGTGTACTAACCGACAAGAAGAGGTTTCGGTGCCCATGAGATGCTTGTGATATCACCTGCATACATAAAAATAAAATAGCGGGCATTCAAGCAAAACTACATCAAGAAAAAGTAGTGTACCACACAAGGAAATAAGGAAAATATTCTTTTACTAAGCAAATCAATCCACAAGTTTGATTGGTAATAACACCACTTGTCTATTTTGAATTGGGTTAATTCCATATATACCCAATTTAGACCCGGCAAATGTCATATTTACCAAAGTAATGTCAAAATGCCATAATACAATTTAATACCATATTTATCAGTTTTGTTACTAAACCAGTTAAAACAAAAATTACATTATTGAATACCCATTATACCCATAACACAAACACAAAATCTCCATAGACACCGTCGGTACCAAAACAAAAACGCTACTCATTTAATTAAACAAAAACACGCGGAACTATGTCTAACTCCGTCGATATCATGCAAATTTCTTTTATTGTATGTTTTGCTAGGAAAGGAAGGATTTCTCTACCAAACAACTGAGAACTAAACGAATAAAGGAACAACTATATAAACCGCATGCCTTGGCAACAGTTCACATACGGTTAAAATAGCAGCTTATGTAGATTGGTACAAAATTAAATGTACGGCCAGAAGTAACAAGAGCTAGGATTGCACTATGTTTTGTGTATATGGAAGTCTTTAGTAACAGGTTTCTTTTTCTTCTAGATGAAGATAAACAAAAAGCACCACATTGACCGCCAATTAAGAAGGGTAAATGTAAATTAGTCGAAACATTTTCCATTGATAACATTTAAGAATTTTAAAATGATTGTTGTAGTGTGGATAAATATGACAAATTTTGTATTTAAATTGGGTATATACGGCATAACGATTTTTATTTGGGTAAATACGACATTTAGGGGTTTAAATTGGGTATATATAGAATTAACCCTTTTAAATTAAAGTTTTTTGTTGATTTTAAGTGGCAAAGGGACTAGACATGTTTTAATAACAAGAAAGCATGAAAACATAGAATGTGCACTTATTTTGGGACTAAAAATGTAGTGTTTTTTTTTTGTTAGAGCATCTATTATGTTAAACCTTTATAAAGGTTTATAGTTTTATTATTGCACAAATTTATAAACCTTTTTGTTATAACCTATCTTCACTACTATGTAAAAAGCTCATAAAGCTTTATATACTTCATACATAATTCAAATACATTAAATTATGAAGAGGTTTAATATTCTAAACCTATTTATAAACTTACAAGCTCTTCGACCCCTTTATCATTTTATAAACCTTTTCATAAACTACTATAGTGGATGCCCTTAAAAATAAATGCAACTATTTCAGGATATAAAAAGGACAGTTGAGAAGAGATAACACCTCATAAGATTATAAAAAGAATTTGTCATACCCTCATGTGCTTTGTCAGCTGTGTCTAATACTTCACCAGTATCAATAGATAGCCACTGTACTACTGAAGCCTGAGTTACAGCAGCGAGAATCTTTCCATCAGGCGATATACAGAGACGGTCATAATGAGATGTAGTGGAATTCTTTGAACCCTCCCGAGGAATTGGGAACTCTTTTAAAGTCTTTGGTTCCTCCTTAGCTTCAAGAACAGTTTACATATAATGTGAATTAGGCATATAATAAGTACTTTGTTGCATCACGGACACGGACCATTATCTAGTATTCTGTTAAGCAACAAATAATTTTCCAAGAGCTAATTACAGATTAATATTTTAGGATAATACGTACCAGCAATGTGCAACATTTGAACTCTTCCATCTTCTGATGCGGTTATGATCCGTTCTGAGTCAGGTGAGAAGCACAACCATGTAACCTGAAAAAAAAATGACAACGCTTGAGGAACATTAAAAATCTCAAGGAGCTAATGTGCATTGAAATGCCATAGATACTAAGTCGACTATGCTGGACCACAGACTGGAAGAAGATTTTAAAATGGGAATAAGTAGGAGAAACTATCATATTTGTAATAGTACACCAAAAAAGGGAGAGAGTGGAAGCTAGATGACCTTGGCGCATTCCAATGCTGCAAATGGTGCAACCATAGCTGTATTATCCACTTGTGAAGCTGGAACCGAGCTATTCACTATCTCCCGTACCTGTCCAAATAGTTCACATAATCAGTCGGCCATTAGTTAAATTAAGACACATAAATCCCCATGATTAGAAACTTCCGAAACAAACAACTGTATGTTTTGTAGATTGGAATTATATTCCAAAGAAACAATGTTAAAGGGAAGAGTCGTATGTGTGTAAAATAATTACAAACCAATACTGAATTGAAAAATAATTTCGTGAATATCTCAGGCCACATGCATTTCAATCACATAAAACTGTGAAAAAAACTAAATATATACCACCAGATGTCTATTATAGAAATAGTATAAACCACAGCACTAGCATGCAGCCTTTTATCTTCCTTTTCGAGTATGTTTTGTAGACTTTTGAGATTTGAACAGTGCATAGTCAGTCAGCAAATGTTAGATTTCTTTGTATCTTTGTAGAGAAAGTTATCCTATTCCTAATCTGAGAGGCTACCAGAAGGGGGATATACATCAGCAACAAACCCCGCTGAATCAGGGGGTACAACACAGTTTACCAAAAGGAGCCACAGTCCCACATATATGGTAACCAAAAGAAACATAGTACTAGAGTTTCAATCTCATATTATATTCAGATCTTGTCTAGCAGCAATTTACCCCCTAAAGGCTACACTTTTCACCATACCAGATGCGCACGACTTGGACACAGGGTGCAAAACCAATCAGTACTTTCAGCCCCAAATTTCCTACTGATATACTGTATGTAGGAACAATAGTCATTATGTCAACAGCTATTTTACATAAAGACTAAAAAACACATGATATTTGACAAACTATACAAAGTTTTTAGTATTTTCATGGTCATAACAGATTTATGTGATCCAAATATGGGATCAAAAACCAGAATCTTTAAGCTAAGATAGAGCATTTCCAACGCTCCAGAAGAGTACGTATTATTCACATTATATATTTCTCATTTTTTTATATTGCAGATAATCTGTTGAAGTTGTCTAGCAATGTTTAGCAGACAAGTGAAACATAAAGAAGTTCGAGCGTGTAACCTTAACAGTGTCCAATGCGGCTGCAGCAATAAACCGCCCGTTTGGAGATATGCAAGCCATGTTGTTCTCAATCTCATCCATTCCCAAAAATTTTCCAGAGTCTCCTTGCCATACTCTTATATCAGTTCCTGTGAAAGGCAAGAGAATGAAGAAATATTTGAAAAAGATGGTTGCATTCAAAAAATGGTATAATCTCACAAATCCAATATTCTAATAATTAATGTTACAAGTTCACTTCTTGAAGAAGAGAACATGATATAGCAAATAGAAGCGCAATAATCCAGGAACCACTGAATGAGTGGAAATGAGGGAACGTTAACCTATCCGTGGATTATTTCTCTGACTTTTTTCATACAATGGCAAATCACTAATTATGATAATTAACTTATGAAGTCCCTTTGGGTGTGTGACTCAGCAAACTTGATGGGTCTACATATACAATGAATTATAGAGTATCCTCTAGATTATCCTTGTAAATTATATCTACTTTACACGTCCCTCCCTTATGATCCCCAAATCATCACAGCAATTATTGTAAATATGAGGATATGTTACTAGTTTAGTGGAGTATGTCGTAAGAATGTACCATCAGAAGTGAGAATTATAGTACTCCCTTCAGCACCACCATGAGTAACTAGAGCTCCGAATAACGTTATGATATTTGTATTATCCACCATTTGCTTCACCCACTTAATACTGAAATTTTGGCCTGTTGAGTTGTCTTCATACATGTGTAAAAAAGTTTCTGTTCCATGTGTAGCCACAACAACTGATGATGAAGAATCACCTACAAAGACAACTCCAGTTGGACGACATCCAGGCCGCATATTGACGCTCTTAAATCTACAGTGAATCCAACGTGATTTAGATTATATTATATTGAATGAGTTCCATTAAATAGGTGTTTATATGATACGAACCTATCCCATACTAAGCTCGTAATCGGTTCATAAGTCCCAAGTGTAGAACTCACTCAAAAAGCTAGCTTGTTTGAGGAGGGGACACCTAGGCTTTATAAACAATCAACCAATCCCATACATGGCCGATGTGGGATCATAATACTACCCCCACCCTTTGAAGAAACAACGTCCTCGTTGGTCACGGCTATGTTGCTCACGGTTGGCACCCCATTTGGGTCCAAGCCACCAGTCCATAGGCCACCACTCCGAGCTCGTTGGTCACGGCTATGTTGGTCACGGTTGGCACTCCCTTTGGGTCCAAGCCACCACTCCATAGGCCACCACTCCGAGTGTTGGAACCTCGTAAGGTAGGGATAGCTCTAATACCAATTGGTATCCGATGTGGGATCATAACATTATAACAATTAAAATTAAGAATTTCATACCTGAAGCTCTCGCTTGAGACGTCGTCCAACTCAAAGATCCGGACAATGCCATCATTACAAACTGCATGTCCAAAAGAACATATAAATCGATATACAAGTTACACTTGCACCAACGTAAAAAGTACACCACTAGGATAAACGATACTTGAATTATAACTATATGACCATTTTACATATAACTATATTTGCTGTAAAGAAATTAAGAAAAAGAAGCGAGGCTTGAAAATTTAACAAAGCATTATTGATGTTAAAAATGCTGAGTAGTTAATTCTCATAAAAATTTAACAAAACATTATTGTCATGGGTTTGATCATGTTAGATTTCTGATGGGCTCAATTCTCATAAACCCATAAATGAAAAGGCTACTCATGTGAAGAAGAGAAAGATGAAGACTATGAATCTTTTTAAGTTAATTCAGATTAAACAACGTGAGAAATTAATGAATGATATGAAAAAGGGTACTCCAAGGCTACGGTCTTCTAAAGCTCTCAACTTGCTTCGGCAAGTGGCATTGTGATTGGTTTTATTTTTAAAGTAGTGGTTTGTTGGTTTTCTTTGGGTTCTGGCTTATAACATTAGGCTTAGTCTATTCATAGGTGTAGTTGTTCATTGGTTTCATTCAGGTGTAGTTTTAGGTTGCTTATGGATGTTGTTTGTTTTTCTAGCTTCTTACTAGCTTTTTAATATAATTCTGCCGTTCAAAAAAAAAATGCTGAGTAGTTTATTACTAGCCTTTTGAGGATCAGTTTGTTGTTGTAATAGAAGAAAATGGAATGCCATTCTTTCTAGGAGTAACTGGTAATGAAACAATATATGAAATTATTAAGTTTCTTATCTTAATAGATCTCAAAATGTCCTATATAGAAATGGTCAAATTTGTTGCACAATATTCATCTCAACTACTCTAGCACTGTGTAAAATACATGTCCAAATTTTTACATCACAATTACTCTTAACATTGTTAGAGATAACAAAATCACAGCCAAATTTGTTACTGTTCCTAGGACTTTAGGAGTTTGTTCAAAGGTACAATAAATGTGAATATGAATATATTATCATGTTTTCCTACTTTGGTAAGTGGGATATTTCCAGACCATCTTCAAAACTTCAAAATCAAACTAAAGATCTAATGCTTATAGGTATTTATCGAATCTTAAAAAGCGCATCTCAAAGTTATCTTGTTACTTAGTTGATGACAACAAAAAGTCGTCAAATTTGTTGCACAATGTTATCGCCATTTGCCACCTCGGCCACTATAGAAGATGGTAAGATACAGTTGAATATCGTCATGTTGTCTAGCATGGCGAAGATTACAAAACCATGTAAAAAATTTCAAATTTTATAATTATCTTGTTGTCGTTATCTCAACAGCTTAATGCTTCACTTTAGTTTCCTTTCTAGCTTCTTGCTAGGTTTTTAGAGATAATTTCGGCTCAAAAGAGAAATGCTTCACTAAAGGTAAAATATGAGGCCCGTTATTCTTATCCATAAGTTTGATCTGATTATTATTCGCCTTCATGTTTCCCTAACAGCCTTACCTCTTTATATTCCTTCAAATTTAAAGCTTATAAGCGAAGTCAAAGAGTAACAACTCGTTCTTGCAAAAATAGACCAGCCAAGAAGGCACGAACAAGAAACGCCCAAAACTGGGAATGTAGAGGATCCTCTGTTGCGGGGACTGACCTAGATTGGTTTTCTTACAGGCTAGAGATTCAATCACGTCAAACAGCAGGCTGTTTGGCTTTAAACATCATTCATAAAACTAGCATGCAACTAGTACTCGTAAACTAAGTCTATATGAGTCATATTAAACCAAATCATACGGTGAGGTGCTGTGGTTCGGCTCAATTGTGATTTCTCTTGTGTTTGAGACCAAGTTTGACTACATTCTTGACATAACCAAAGTTCCAGAACTCCAAGTTTATTCTAGGCTGAACCTGACTACCTAGAGTTTATGATCAAATTATATACTCCCTCAAAATGCATAGTTAAACTTAACTTGTTTTGTCCATCGTTTATACAAAGCTAATTGGTAAGGAGATTTTGAGAGCCTTTGTTAAGCGTTTCTCTTATCACTTTAAATGGTTGCTAAATTGCTATTTCTATATACATTACTTTTTATGGTAATTTACTTGCTAATACCAAATCAAACTCCACCTAGTACTATAAACCATAGCAGGTGTGGTTAATTAACAAGTAACACCAAAAGTTCCCAATTGCATAACAGGTTGATATTTCGAGCAACAGATTTAAACAACTGTAGCTAGTGGTGCCTACATTTACTTGATAGTATCACAACAATTTTCACCTAGTACTATAGGAAATGAATGTGGTTAAAGAAGGAACAACAAATATTAAGTGGTTGAAAGCAGCACCAGCCTAGTTTACTAACTTAGGAAAGCCAAAAGCGTTTTAAGTATGTCCGCATGGAAACTCGCGCAACTGCAAAATTTTCTATACAATAACAAAAATTACATTGCAATCTGTAAATACTTAAATTGGGTTTTAAATTTGAACAATTAGATAGAGTTGATAACTTCCATTAAAAAAAAGTGAATCCAGTTGCCGTATAGATAAGAGTCAATCAGTCAACATACATTATAAAAAAATGTTAAAGCGAGAATTACCCGTTGCCAAATTGTGTCCATCAGCGGAGAAGCATAATCCATTGACAGAATCCGTGTGATCTATAGTATTCAGATACAATGGGTGGCGGTGTTTTTTACAACCCTACATGCACATCCATTAGTGTCAAATTAAAATGACCGATAAACATATAAATAAGCCAAACAATAGAATAAACCCACATAAGCACTAGTGTTTCTGATGCTACCAGCCCACGTATAGAAAAATGTTTATAAAGGTTGAAAAACAATGGTCTATCAGCCATGTTTGTTTAATATAATGTGCAAAAAAGCTTAAACGGAGGTCAACAGAAACTATCGTATGAGCCCATAATCAGATAGTATAATAACGATACACTAATGCTAATCCACAATTAAAAGACCATATACTCATAAAGAAGTTCAAATATTTCCAGCAACAAGAGCCATACCTTATTGTCGCCCCTCATAACAGGTACAAATATATAATTAAGAAAATGATATGTGACTGTTGAGAAGCCACCTTCACCCCAGTGTTCCCCGTAACTATTTTGTATCTCTACCGAATGCTCTTCATCGTAAAGAGATGAGGTATCCAATCCCGTTATAACTACTGCGTGGGCTACCGGGCGTTTCACCAAATCTTCCTCCTCAACAATGTTACTACTTGGTACCACGACTTGGATAGTTGTATTTCGTCTAAAAGGGGTCGATTTGTCATGAACAAACCCAGTCATATCAACACAAGCAACTATAGGGTATTTAGGACCCCACTGTCCAAAATTTTGTATGAGCGCATCTCTGATTTGCTCGTAACCAACAAGAATCTTTGCATCATACAGAGTATATCTATGGCCGGTTTGATACTTAAGTTTGCCTCTAATAAAAATAAACGGATAGTCGCAATGTTGTTGTAAACCATAGTCTTTGCTAGTAATCAAAAGCTTTGCATCTCTAAAGGAACGAACGCCGAGATCAATAAACGGTTGAGGTGAGATATCAACAATATAACCATACTTAAGGACATAAGCTACAGTGGTGGCAGTCGCCATAGCAATCGGCAAGCAGATGCTTTCACGTTTCTGATTGTACACCCTGCGATAAACCCCCCGTACCGAACACTTAAACCGGCGTGAATCGTTACCTAAGATAACAAACTCCATAACTAACTAACTAACTAACTAACTGACTAAAAAGTTGAGATAAAAAAAAGGGGAAATCAATCTTTTCGATCATTCTATGCATGCAATGAAATGAAAACCACAATTGACCGAACCCTAATCCGAACCTTTATAGGGATGAGGGAGGTGAAATGCAAACTATCGAGTACAGTATTTTATTAATTTTAATCGGATCAAACGCTCGCTGCTGATTCAACTGGAATTGAAGCTTCTATGTGTTTTTCTTGTTTTGATGTATTACAACTGTGTTTTCGAAAAATGAAATGAAAGTAAGGGTGTGTTTGGTAACCGGTTATTTAAGGGTTTGGGCTTAACCCAACAAGAAATCAGGTGTTTGGTTGGCTGTATTTTGATGGGACAGGTGGGTTTTTATCCAATTTTTCAATCCTGCCTTACCCTTTTATTTTTGGATGCATCATTTATAATTAAATAAAATTTTTTATTTTGAAAATCCTCAACCACTCATTATAGAATTATGATGTTTTGTTTTTATTTTTTAACTTGTATTTAATGTTTATTAAATTTCTAAAACAAATAATAATATTATTTTTTCTCTTTTCAAAACCTACATTAAATTCAAATTTTACCCAATTCTAAACCTTTCACTTTATAAACACACACCTAAAGTAAAACCCGAATTCAAACCAAACGGGCCCTAAAGTTTAGTAAGGAGTATTATGATTTAAATATTATACTTTTCTTTGTATACGAGGTGACTCATTTTTTAGAGATCAAAAAACTTCGAACCAGACGGAGAATCCGATACCCGAATCTGAATTGATCGGGATTCTCCGAGTTGACCGCGTACGGGGATGGGGTGGGGTTCCCCGATAATAAAAAACGGTTATGGAGGCGGGGATGGTAATACCATTGGTTCCCCAAACCCGTCCCCAAACCTGCCTCCGAATATCTTTATTATACATATACATTTATATATCTTGTATGTTTCAAATGTCTATTAGATATTTGAAACACTATTAATCGATGGTTAATATCTTCTTTGACATTAACCTTCTAGGATGAGCTCCTTTGTGTTAATTTTGTTATTATTAATACTGAGCATGATCGCATGAATGTTAATCTCGTTAATATTGTTTGATATTACCGTATTATGTTATTCGTAATGGTTGCGTCATTTGAAACATAGTTTAAATGTTAAGCGTGTAACGGGGAAAAAAAATCCCTGATTCCCCATTGGGGATCCCCGTTCCCCGCTGGGGATGGGGATGGTATGTAGTTTGTAATCCCCAATGGGGATTGGGACGGGGATGGGGATAGATATTTAATTTCGGGGACGGGATGGTAGCAACCATTCCCCGCAAACCCGGTCCCGTTGCGTCTCTAAATTCTCCACCATCAATCTTATTTTAATTCAATGGATAAGATTAAACACAACATATATTTTCACCCTAATTTTTCAAACATTAATATCTCTTAAACCGTTAATCGTTATGCGAAAAAAAACATACCGTTACGAAGAGCATTTAATTATCTTTCTATAGATATGTTATATGATACACTTTCAATAAAAAAAATCTTCATTTTTTTCACGTTTTCGAAAATTATCATATATGATACTAATATCATATATGATGTAACATCAGTACTATATACGATATGACCTATCATATATGATAGAAACCAATATCATATATAATTTAACGCTGTTATCATATATGATGAAACAGTATTATCATATATGATATTTCACGTAAATTTTAACAAGAAGAAAAAAACGATTTTTTTTTCTTCGAAAGTATATCATATTGCATATTGGTATAAAGATAATTAAACGCTCGTCGCGATGGTATAATTATTTTTGTTTAACACTTAATGGTTTAAAAGATATTCAAATTATAAAAAATAGGTAAAAAATAAAATATATTTAATCTCATCCATTAGATGAAAATGAAATGAATGGTAGAGATGAGTCCCCTCATATTTAAGAAAAAGTATGGTATCCAAAATAACTCTTCTCGAGTATTATTTTGTTGAATTTGAAAAAAAATGTAAGTAAAGTCTTTCTTCCTAATAGTGGTGGGTACTTCTATTTCGTTTCAATTTCTTTAATTAGGATATTTCATTTAGGTTGGGTTGTGAAAAAAATTTATTAAACAAAAATAAATGAAATAAAATTAAAATAAAAAAGTTTTGCATTTAAGTTTTTCATTAAAAAATGAAAATAAAGTGAATTGTTATTTGGTACAATTTAAATGAAATAAAAGTAAAGTGATTAGGCTAAAACATTTTATTTTTATTTCTTTTAATTTTCTTTAAGGAAGAATCTCCAAATATAGTGTTAACAAAAAAGAACAAATAAATAAAAGTAATGCGGAAAAAAAGTTGTCGAAAAAAAAAGAAATAAAAACAAAGTCAAATATTACTTAGTTGAATTTGAAAATAAAATGGTTCACTTCAATATCAACAACAACAACGATAATCAATCTTGCGAAAGCAGGGTAAGGGGGAGGTGAGATGTAAACAGATTATAACTCTACCTTCGGAAAAACCCGAAGGTAAAGAGACTGCTTCCAAAAAGACCTCCAGCTAAGAGAAGGGAGAAGAAAAGCGATGTAACGTCGATTTATTTATATATATGCATATTATTATTATTATTATTATTATTATTATTATTATTATTATTATTATTATTATTATTATTATTATTATTATTATTATTATTATTATTTTTTAATTTAATCATCATTTTATTAGAATAAAATGATTTACAAAAAGTTAGTGGGTAGCCGAGATACTAACTGAGCCCCCACTCCTTTAGCTATAGCAAAACCAATCCTATTAAAAATATGCACAGCGGCACGTGCTCCAATGTCTTGAGTCAAAGAGAACTTCCGGATCCGCTTCAATAAGGAAACTGCATCCTTCTCTAATTTCCCAAACGAGGAAAATGAAAAAGGGAGAAAACCATATCTAATGTCTGAACATTTAGTATCATACTTGACTCGTTTACGATGTGTTGCATCAGCCACCGCACGACCTGCTACAAAATCAACCATCCCAGTTTGTGTCAAAGGAGAGGACCCTGTCAAATCCACACACACATCAAGCCCTCCATCTCACGAGTAAAGTAAAATGTCCGCTGGACGTAAGGGTTTGCCATGTCCTCCACCAAGCCCAATATCAACTTCCTTACCGACAGAAATCCCCGACCTAAAATAGATGTCGACAAGGGTATCACGTAGGACATTATGCCGATGTTAGTACAAGCTACCGCACGACCTGCTACAAAATCAACCATCCCAGTTTAATGCCAATGATACCGACACAAGATACAACATGGTCTTCATAAATATCCCCCGTAAACATCTTAGTACAAGCTGAGCACGATTTAGGAACAGAAAATAAGGGAACACCTAACCGGTAACATAAAATACAACGGTAAGTCTTACCATTCATAGTCTGGCCCAAGCCAGACATTGGAACCACCCTAAGCCAATCAGAAGTGTAATCCTCCCTTTGAGAGTTCCATAAGGCCATATGTCGAGAAGATAAAGAAAATGTGGATTCTGCATTTTTGGTAACCTTTGTGAAATATATATCTGCCATTTTCTTCATGTGTTTGGGGGCAGCGATCTCACTAGGATTACTATTATTATTATTATTAAAACATATTGTTATTCATATTATAATATATAAAGAACAATAAAGTAACAACAAGGGGCAAAGCAACCAGACAAACCACGCAAGGCGAGGGCGATCAAACATGCAAGTGCGAAAGAAGACATACCAAAGCAAACAAGGCAACAGGGCAACAAGGCGCGAAGTAAAAGCACATAGACGAATAAGAAAACCACCAACCCCTTCAGACCTACTATCTAACCACAACAAACACAAGCAAGTTTAACCAAAACAAACATAAGCACAAAAATACGAAACCACCAGAAACAAGCATGCAAGAAAAAAAAGACACCCATGAGCATGAAAACTAGGAAGCACAACAAAGCTAAAAACGAACCAAAGCAACAAAGAAGCCCTCAAACCTAGAACAGCTAGGTAACACGCACAAAAGTTACTAAATATAACCCCTACCCGCCTAGTCTAATTCTATCTCTCCATTCATTCCTATCTGAGGTCACGACCTTTGACAAAAGAAGCTTCTTCATGTCAAATTTCACTTTATCCTCTCACCTAAGTTTTGGTCTACCCCTCTTCCTCCTCAAGTCGTCGATAACCAAAGCTTCTACTCTTCGAACTGGTGTTGATTGCGGTCTTCTCCTGACATGTCCATACCACCTCAACCGTCCTTTCCTCATCTTGTTGATGATAGTCTCGATTTCAAATAGTGATATATACACTTAAATAGGGATCATGTCACACAAAGATTTACCACAAATTCACCTAAGCATTCTCAATTCCGCCACTTTACCCTGTTAGCAAGGGCTTTTGTAATACACCAACACTCGGACCCATACAACATGGCCGGTCTGATAGCGACTCTATAAAACTTTCCCTTTAGCTTGAGGGGGACATTTCTATCGCAAAGGACTCCTGAGACCGCCCTCTACTTCAACCTGGCTGCTTTAATATGGTGAGATGAATTCTCATCAATCCTCACGGATTTGTGCAACATTGAACCGAGATATTTAAAAGACTCCTTAGGTTGTAAGATCTTGTCTCCAATACACATATCCTCTTCTTTGTTGTGGTCGTTCACAATGTTACTAAAGTCACATATTAGATATTCAGTCTTCTCTCGACTGACCCTTAAGCCGTTGTCCTCTAGCACATCTCTCCAGCTCTCTAGTTTGTTGTTTAATCCTTCCGTTGTTTCTGCAACTAACACAATATCGTCTACAAAAATCAAGCACCATGGGATGTCCTCTTGGATTCCTCTCGATAGCTCATCCAAGTCAAAGCAAAAAGATATGGGTTAATTATCGATCCCTGGTGGAGCCCTACTTCTACGAGGAAAAATTATGTGTTTCCGGTTGATGTTCCTAGATGGGATTTCGCCCCATCATACATATCCCTAATCACCTTGATGTATCTTCTTGGCGTTCCTTTGTAGACTAGAGTCTTCCAAATCAACTCCCGTGGTACACTATCATACGCCTTTTCTAGGTCTAAGATGGCCATATGCACGTCTCTTTGCCTCTCCCCCTGTACTTCTCCATAAGACTTCTGATAAGGTGTATTGCCTCGAATGAAGATCGAACAGGTATAAAACCAAACTGGTTCTCTAACACCGAAGTCTCTCTTTGTAGTCTTCTTTCGATTACTCTCTCCCAAAGTTTCATAGTGTGACCAAGTAACTTAATACCCCTATAGTTGCTGCACTCTTGCGCGTCGCCTTTGTTTTTTAAAATTGGGATGACTTCACTGAGTCTCCACTCTTCACGCATCTTTGTGCTAGTGAAGATCTTGTTGAAGAGACAAGTTAGATAGAAAATACCCTCGTCCCCAAGGCTTATCCAAGCTTATATTAGTATTTGGTCAGACCTATTGGCTTATTTCTCCCCATTTTCTATAAAGCAATCCTCACTTCTGCCTGGCTGATCCTCAAGTAGTAGCAGTCTTCCGTAGGTTTCACAACCTCTTCGCGTCTCTCTTGTACTCTCGTATTGAAAAGAGAAGAGAAGTACTGCCCCATCTTTTCTTAATCTCTTATTCGTTCGTAATGGTACGACCTCCTTCATCTTTACTAAAACAAATGTCCCTTATGTCCTTTCTTCTTCTTCCTCGGGCTTTTGCAATCTTGAAGATGGCATTTTCTACTTCTTTAGAGTCTAGTTTCTTGTACATATCTTCATATGCCTTTTTTTTTTCTTGGGCTACAACTTTCTTTGCTTCTCTCTTAGCTTCTTTATACATATCTATTGCGCTATTTTGTTCCTCTCGGTTACCCTCTTGACACGAGAGTGGCTCTCTAAACCTCGCTTGTTTCATCGTGACTTTTGATTGTACCTCTTCAGAAAACCACCAAGATTCCCTACTGGCGGTAAGAGTTTTTGATGTCCCTCTAGCTACACCTATGGTATCCTTTGCCGCATCTTTGATGATATTTGAAAGGATGTTCAACGTAGAATCTGCATCACTAGTAGATAGAGCCTCTACTTGTGTAGAGACACCCTTAACAACTCTATTTCTGAACGCCTCTTTTGTGTCCTCGTTGAGGTTCCTCCACAAGATTCTCGGCAAGGCGCTTCCTTACCTTTGGTGTTACACCTTCTTAAACAGGGTGTCGAGTGCTAACAAGTTGTGTTGGGAAGAGCATGCTTCTTTTGGAAAGACTTTACAATCTCTACACGCCTTAAGGTTTCCTCTTGGCACCAGCAAATAATCAATTTAGGTGCAACCCCCACCCCCGCCCGCTATGAATGGTAACTAGGTGGGGATTTCTCTTCTTGAAGAAACAGTTTACAACCACCAAGTCGTGGGCTGTAGCAAAATCTAGAATCGCGCGACCTTCTTCATTCCTCACTCCAAAACCGAAGCCTTCATGAACACCTGTGTATCCCTCTATCGCCGCCCATATATGGATATTTAAGTCGCCCCGTTAAAAACAGTTGTTGGTCCGTGGGGAAATCCCTCAAAACCATGTCTAAGGAATCCCAAAAGGTATTCTTTGTTGCCTCACTTAGGCCCACTTAGGGTGCGTACGCGCTAATTATATTAACGTTCTCTCCATCAATCACTAGCGATAGTCATATGATCCTGTCGTAGCAACGGTTAACGTGGACTACTTTTTCCTTAAGGCACACTTTCACGATCACTCCAGCCCTATTTCTAGCAGTCGGAGAGCCTACGTACCAAAGCTTGTAGCCATTAACATCAAAATTACTAGATCCATTCCATTTGGTCTCCTGGATACACGCAATGTCCAGTCTCCGTCTCTTCAAGGCATCAACAAGCTCTAAGCATTTACCTTTGAGAGAACCTACATTCCAACCACCTATCCTAATCCTACGAAATGCTGCTACTCTACCATCTATCCTAGACTCACTATGCCCACCCAACCTTGTCCGTCCGGTAAGACACGACCTCAAAAAGTTTCTATCCTACCCTCACACAACCAAAGCCAAAGTCACACAAAACCAAGCCCACAAAAGAGCACAGACAGGTAAAAAATAAAACACCCAAAACAGGACAACAACGCACCACAAGCAGGTAATGTCACAACGGAACCACACAGAGCAACAAGAAGGTTATCCTAGGAGGAAAAGAGACAAACACGTAGCTCAAAAATATAAAAATACAACAATAGAAAAGCTTAGGGGACACTAGGTTTAAAACAATAGCAAATTAGAGAAATATAAAAGCAATAGCATAAAATAAAAATGAATATATAATAGATGGATGAAAGAAGCAAGCTAAGTTGTTGTCGGAATTCAGAAAAATTCCGGCCACCAATGGTGGTCAATCTCCAACAATGATGGCAGATATTGGTGGTCGCAAGAGACTATAACGATGATGCAACCTGGGTAGGACACGTGAAAAAGGGGAAGCTCCACTCGCCGGAGGTGCTATGATAGTGAGCCAAGAACACGGCGTACAAATAGGGTATCAAGAACACAGCATATTGATATGGTGTCAAATGGGTCAACCCTACTCAACTCGAACTCGAATCAAACTTAATAAGACCTTATAGAGTCGGTTTGATTTGGGTTCAACTATCTTATCAGAACTTGATAAAGTCGATAGTTTTATAGGATCGAGTTAGAGTTATAATTAGTTTGTTATCGAATTATCGGGTTAACACGATAAACCCTTTAAAAATCTATTAAATTTGAACTAAACTTGTTTTTAACATTTTATTAGTGACAAAATTTGATCAGAAAACTTTATTATGCAAAACCGCTATCGAATGATAGAAAACTTGAAGAATGACATGACATGAAAGAATAATGGTCATATCTCACATCAACCGCACCAAAGAAATGAGATTATATTTTTAAGCATGAAACTCGGTAACCCGGTAAATTTAACTTGATAACCCGCAACCTGATAAACCCACACCCCATACATTCGAACCTTTATAAGGTCAAATTACGGGTAAGTTTTTTATTTTTTCAAAACTCGATCAGACTCGACTCAATAAACCCTTAATCTAATCTAACTAATAACCCGATAGACACCCTTAATTACAGGCCAACCCAAAAAAACACACTAAAAATTACGCCGTGTTTAATTCATATATCACCTTTCTATTAATGATCAATTATGTATATACCCGGTGTATGTGAATGTATAATATATAATGTTTATAACAATGTTTTAAAAGGTTCGACATATCGTTGCAAAGACCTCGCAAAGGCGCAAGGATTTACTTTCATGCTACGAAATAAATCAATGCGTAGGCTTGAGACTTAATGTGAGATGAGATGAGAATAAAAAAACATGATAAAACGCGATAAGTCATGATGCACTTTTTTTTACTTACTCTTTTTATGTATTATCCTTTTTGTAAACTTAATATGTTTGAAGTATAATATAAATATAATAGTTAATAAATAGTTTCTTATTTTTTGTCGTTTTAGGTCAAGTATCCAAAACGTTATAACTCGACATGGCTTATAAGGCGTAAGGCTCGATCATGTCGACCCCCTCCTACAAATGTGAGTCATGAGCAAAAGTAGTAACATAAGTTCACACGTGACCCACTAAAACAAAAATAAAAAAACACAAAATTTTATCGGGTGGTTCGTCGTTTTAACCCGAGGATCGACAACGCGAGCCTTGGTATGGTGGCACAACTAGTTGGAATATTTTTCACTATTCCACCCTCTTTTAAAGGTGTGTTCAAGTCAAAGTTCAATTCGACTAGTTGACATATTTACCTATATACTAAAAATCATCACAAATAATGCTAAAATAGCTTGAGTTTTCTATCAGGCTTACTTTACTCCAATTTTATGCTCCATCATCCTGGCCCAACTACATTATCTTAAACTTAATATGTTTATTATTTGATAACAAATTAACGAGTCTTAATTCAAAAATTAACTAGTTAATTAAGTCACTTTAAGCATGTTTATTTTGGGCTAAAATTTAACACATAACTTTCTAGAAAAAGCCACATATGAGAGAGTCTCTGTATTAAGTCGTGACTTATTTTCATAAGTTTACATTATTACCTGATAGTTTAGCGTAATCCTTGGATTATCTAACTATGGAGATGATTACTAGAGAGAGAGATAGATGATGAACTCTAGAGAGAAAGTAGAGAGATGTTTGAGAGAAAAATAGAAAATATTAGATTAGAAGTGTGTAATGTGTGAACCAACCCCTCCTAACATGCTAGGAGGGGGTATATATAGCCCACCCTACATGTGGGCTTCATGGGTTATATTGTTACATATTGGATCACGAGCCCATACTACGTATATATCGTTGGAGTGACCGATCCTTCCTAAATATGTAAAAACGTATTTCCAACAATCTCCCCCTAAGGGAGGTCACTCCAAGTTACAATGTCCTAAATAGTCTATAGCTCGTGATCTATGCTAACAATGATGTGACCGAGACTTTCTTTGGAAAAACGTATTTCTAACAATCTCCCCCTAAGGGAAGTCACACCATTTTACAAAATCTTATATCTAGCATACTATGCTTGAGTCTTAGATCTTGTTCTTATGAATATGCAGATGAGATCTTTGACTTTAGTCTTGAGCATGTTTCCTTGCCTTGACCTTGTGCAATCATCACTTGTGATATTCGTCTCCTTGTGACTTCATGTTCCATATACTTATACCTTTACAATTCTTCAAAGCTTTAGAGTTCGATACAGCGGAAGACTTGACTTTTTGGCTTTCTTGAATTTGTTGAAGTCTTAAGTTCATAAAGTATAAGCATGCGAGGACGACTTCTTTTCGGATAGTACACCGCAATGCCACCTTCTTGTTACGCTGCATAAGACAGTTAGTAACAAAACATATACACGGATGAAATGGCTTTGAACATTTCATTCTAATTCGGTAGCATTACCTCTGGTCGGTGAAGACCGTTGGACGATATAAAATATCGTACTTGTGGCAGGTAGTTTCAATTAAGAACCTCCTTGACAAGATTTCGCGGGTAAACCCGTTCTCTTTATTCGACCGTCCAAAGCTGACTGTGAACATAAAGAGTGAATCATTTGGATAATATTATCCGCATGATTTGAAGTCGTCAGTTCATGTTCATGGAACAAGTGAAATTCAGTTAAGAACCGCACCATCGTTGCTTTCCAGTTTTCACGAGCTTGATTCGTATAGAATCTTGCATGTTACCTACCAAGTGCTGTTTGAGGTTAACACTAGAAGGATTTCTACTCATCACTGTGAACACTAAGATATCACTCTGAGTGTTCTGGCAAGATCACTAAGATATTGCGTAGAGGCCTGGAACGTGTTTAAATTTAGTTAAGAATTAAACCACTGTTGCTTTCCAGTTATCACAAGCTTGATTCATAAAGAATCGCACAAGTCACCTACCATGAGCTTTTTGCTATTCGCTCAAGAAGGATTTCCATCTTCCTTGTAAATACTTTCGTATTACTCGGATATTCATGCAAGATCATGAAGATTTTGCGTAGGAATCTTAAGATCTTTCTTACTTTTCACAGTGTGTGAAGAAGCAAGGAATTATGAAAGTGTGTCGTAATGAGATATTTGATGATCTCAAATAGCTCTAGACTTGATGGTACATTTTAGATTTTAGTGATCGGAGGCTGGAGAGGAGTGCCACTATTTCAATACCAATTTATTCGGAGTGAATAAATCAATAGATAATGCATTGTATCCGTGTGATTAAAACAAATATCTTTTGAGAGATATATGAATTAGCTGGGATGGGTTGTGTATTGCATCACTGGGTCCATGATGTCTATCTTCAATATTGAGCATCATTAAAAATGATCTCAATAGCATATGAATTGACCTAGTTTCTGCCTAAGTTGTAAGGATGGATACTTTCTTTACACCCTTAATCTTTACAATTCTTTTTCATTCTTCAACCCCTTCAATGCTTACCAATACGTCATAACTAGCAACTTGTTGTGATTGTTCCAGTGCTAACTTAAGTACTTGGTCGGCATTCAGCTACATTCACAATCTTTCTTCATCTTTTCTAAGGACTACTATTTCTAGCTATGGAATGTCCATGGGAAGATTCCTCCAGTTTAGAAAGAGTCATTGGACTTAACCTATCCTACCATCCTTTTTGTCATCACAATCTTCATCGTCGTGAAATAAATGGGTTTAGGGTAAGTATATGTCACCATGAAAATCCATTTTGATGCGCAAATCCGTTTTTCTCCCCCTTAACATATGCCACGATATTCGAAGACATTTCGCACATGTTGGGATGAGCTGTCACGTTAAATCAAACCATTTTTGATTAAACATTTCCCATTAAATCACATTTTCTCCCCCATATTAAAAATATTAACCCAATCCATGTTTTTAATATCAATTGATTTAATGTAGTTTTAACAAAGTTTTTGGAAAGAAAAATGCAAGTTCGTTTTATCTTCATGATACCAATGTGAGATATGATACCGATTTGTAAAGTAATCACATATACACCATATAAGAGTAAATTGACAAGGTTGGACCTGATTTATGAGAACATCATATAATGATATCACATGGTTCTTTTCGGCAAATGTTGGTCGCCTCGTCACGTCTGAAGTCATCTCTTGACACCACATGTACGATTGGTATAGTTGTCGTGACACCAATTAGTGAACTTGGCACTTTCGGCATCGAAGATTTTGAATGCTTGACAATTGCTCCCCCTCAATTTTTGACCCGTGTTCTATCGAAAGAGTTGTAGTCGTCGTTTGAGTAGTCGCATCGTCGAGTATGTAGATACCAATTGTAGATAGCTATGGTTGTAGAGATGATAACTTCATGAAAACAAGATTTCTCGTGTTTTAACGAATAAATGCATTGATGCGTACATATATCCGTGTTAGATTGTGTTATAACGTAAACACAATCCCTTACATGGTTATAAAGTAAACCATGCCCGAGAAAATTAATTCCCGTTGTTAGCCAAAGCTTTCATAAGAAATACTTGACTTTAATATGAAAAGCGGGTTGCAGTCTGAAATAACTACAAGCCATTTTGAGCATGTTTTAAATCATTTAAACTTCTGCTCGAACTTTATTTACAACCCCGTGTCATTATTGAACGACATTTCTAGGATTGTAAATATTATCGATTTCAGAAGACATGCCCTTTTTAGAAACCAATTACTTGAGCTTAAGATTTTGAATATCTTACGACACGAGCTCAAGACTGAGAAGTTGTAAACTTCCCGTTGTTAAGGATAAGTTATCATCAGAGATAAACTTTCCTTTTGTTGATTTCCAGGGCATAATCTAAAATGTGATTATACGCCATTTACACGAGCTTAAAAACCTTTGAATAGTTTTAATGCAAGCTCGTGTCCGAGAAAATTTAATTTCTCGTTAATGAGGATAAGTTTATCATCGGCGATAAACTTTCCTTTCTTTGAAGTCCGGGTCATCGTCTGTTATTTAACAATGAACCAATGTTGTTAGCTTAATCGTAAATCCCCTGAAACACTTGATTTGTAGATATCAGCTTCTTCATCAACCAAACACTAAGAGTTTCCTTAGTTGAATGGTATACGGAGATTTGATCGGTTTATTGTTGTTGATGCTTGACTTTAGTACCTGTACTGGAATCAACAATTTGCATACTTTCACATAGGTTAGCGATATCTATTTAGAACCATGTAAGGGTTCACAGCCAACTTTAGTAGTGCAAGATGGGAACATCTTTCCTGTAGGAACCCATTGAAGATTAACTGATTTGATAATCTTACCCGTGGGTTGCCACCTAAGATTGGATCTAGGCGACATGGTTTTCTTATGCACAGCAGAAGACTTAGCGGTAGAAAACCTTTTTTTTTGGAATTCCCTCTGTTATCACGGGAGTCTAACTCCTTCAAGACTTTAGAAACATAAGCGGCATGATTTTTTGTGAAAAGGCTCTTCATGCATACGGAGCAAACACCGTGTTTAAGATCCGAACGAGATCTAGAAATCCCAGTTCTTGCTTGTGTCATTTTCTTAGATGCATATACATAGTGATTATTAGGCATGCTATTGGAACTATTTTGTGGCATATTCTTAGAACTATACCTAGAAATCACTAGTAGCAGTCTTGTTCGTAGGTTTTGCATAAGCTGATTTGATCACATTAGGCCTAGATAGTGGAGTGACTGGTCTAGAACTATGAACCATATCAACTTGGGAGGCAAACCGCGGTCTCGAGGATTTTGGTCGCTCGAATTTAAATGCAGTCATTGACGAACGAACTGATTTTTAGGCAGTTTCCCCAAGATTGATGGTTTTTCAAGCTTAGTGTCCACACTAGTACCCTTAATTTTCCTTAGCTTATTTTTCAGAGCAACTATAGCAAAAACCTTTTTCTGAACCTGAGCCTTTAAATCAGCATTTTCAGTAGTTAACAAGGTCATTGACTCTAGAGTTTTAGACCTCATCTCTACGATAGAATTATTTAACTCATTACAACGCTGTTTTAAGGCCTCGTTTTCTTTTTGTAAAAGGTCTTGAGATGCCAACTTAGATTCTAACAAAGTAATTTGTTTCACAAAATTATCATTTTCAGCATTAGAATCTAGAATTTTTTGATCTAATTTTCGTTCAAGAACAACGTATTGATTTTCAAGTTTTTCAAAGTACTTTTCAAATTTATCAGTTTTCTTCGAAAATTCAATTTTGGCATCCTCAAGCTCTTTTGATTGTTGAGCTAAAATCGTTTCAAGCTCTTCAATCCTAGAAGTAGATTTGGTTAAAGAAGTAGTCATAAGGCATATATCATGATTTTTTAGCATTTTGATCACTTTCTCCCCCATTATGACTCACATCGGATGAATCAGAAGTGGTATCACCCTTTTCCATCCCATGTTTGGCATAGGTAGGTCCGGAATTCTCAACATGTTGTAAGTCATTGTTAGATACAGTATTCAATTGCACCTTAACTATTGGCTCTTCGTCATGCATGCTTTGACGTGAATTTATGACACTGCTATCATCATTAACCAAAGCGGTCTTTGTTGAGTCATCTGTAAGACCATTAGTTTCATCTGGCATTAATAAGTGTGAAAACACTTATCCTTTTACCACTTATTTCTAATAATAACAAGACCAAAACGTGCATTTAATGTCGTAAAAGGGGGAATATACGTGGTTTATGTTTTTATTGTGTTTTAGGTCAAAAATATGAAAAAGGAAGAAAACACGGGCTTTCACGGGCTTTTATCGAAGAAAAAGACAAAAGACAAAGTCAAAAGGTCAAAAGTGCAACAAGAACAGAAGTCAAAGGCCTATTCAGAAGATTTATAGAAGAAAAAGTCTAAAGACGGAAGTTTATCGAAGTCGAAGAACCAAGTCTACTGAAAGAAGAAAATTAGAAGACAAGTTTATTTTATCATTCGACTAATCCCGAGACAAAGTCGAGAAAGACGAGTTATTTAAAAGACAAGAACGAAGAAGAAAAGAAGACAACACCCTCCCCTTCCCCTATATATAGCACACATATGTCATTAGAAAAAGAGTAGGCTTTTAATTTTTAGTTACTTTTATTTTAGTGTGTATTTTACTTTTTCTCTCTAGCTTTTCTTTCAAGCTTATTAAACTTTCATCTTAATCTTGTAATTATGGATCTTAATCTTCAATCTAATCAAGCTTTTGAATTAATTCTCAATCTACCTTTCTTAATCATAATCTATTATTTTGCTTTATTAATGATGTAGTTGGTTTAATCTTATTGAATGTGTGATTGATTTGCTTATTGGATTGTGCTTACTGATTTGGCGTGTTTGAGGTTTTTAGATTATTGTGCTTATTACTTAACTTTTATGTTTTTTAAGTTTTTAAATAAGTTGATTTTGGTAGATTAATTTTTATAAAAAGTTGATTTTAAATAATTTGATTATTTAGTATTTTTAAAAGTTTTTAAATTGTGTCTTATTAGCTTTTTCTAAAATTTGATTTGGTTTAAGTTTTGGTAAGTGCTTATTGTGATTTAGCTTATTTTGTGTTAATCCGGGTTTTAGAAACCCTTTTATCCCGACTTATGTGTGTAACCATATCCCGAATTATAGTTCTTCCATATTCCGGATTGCATGTGTGGTTGATATTCCGAATAATGTAAGTAACGAAGATTCCGGATTATGTCGGAAAACTTGATTCCGAATTAGTTCAGCATTGGATATTCCGGATTACATGTATTTCCATTATTCCGGATTAGGGTTATTATCCGGATTCCGAACTACATTAGAAATTATTTCAGATTATGTAAAGCATTGCTACATTCCGAACTAAGTGGGTATTCTGGATTACGTACAAGATACGTATTCCGGATTGTGTAGGGAAAGGTATTCCGGATTACGTCTAGGACACGTATTCCGGATTAGGTTTAGTGTAGGGATTCCGAACAGTTTTCTTTGTCACGGATTCCGGATAAGGTGTGAAACACCATATTCCGGATTGTTTAAGCTTTGTGGATTCCGGATTACTTTAAGGACCTGGATTCCGAATTACATACAGGATTTGGTATTCCGGATTAGATTTGATAACTGATTCCGAATTAGGTCTTGGTCAGTCATTCATAATTGGACTTGGATTTTTGTATCCCGACTTATGTTCTATCTTGTTTTCCCGAACTTATTTTCAAACTTAATTTTTCCCGCCAATTTTACTTAGCATTTTTCTTTAATTTTTATTTTAAATTGTCTTGTCTTAGCTTTATTAAGAGTTTACATTTTCATTAAGTTTTCAAAATTAATTTTTACCAAGTTTTAATCTTTCGTCTATTATTTTAAAAGTCTTAGTTTTTAGTTTAATCTTTTCAAGTTTTTGACTTTATTTTAAAATAGATAATCACCTTTAGTTTCTTTCACCAAGTTCTACTATGCTGCATTCGTTCTGGACAAGCAATCAAGGTTAGACATTCTTATTTGGTTTTTATATTTAATAGCTTTAACGTTTATATTATTAGTAGACTTAGATAATCAAGCTCCCCCTTTTAGTGACTAACACCAATAATTTCACCTTAAACCGTGATCAATTCGATTAGATACCGAGAACGATTGAGTACACATATGCAAAACCAATTAAATCAAATGGCGCCGTTGCTGGCTCTTTTCGTAAAGATTAACGGTTTTTAGTGAGAAAAATTGGATTTTGGGATCCGTTCTTTTGTGAACGTTATTTTCAAGCATAAAAATTTCCAAAAAAAAAATCCTAAAAAATATAAAATTTTCAAAAATTCATAAAAAATATAAATAAATAAAAAAGTTAAAAAACCAAAAATATCGTAGCTCATTTTTAGTGTATGCGTACTCGATCTACGTCTTATTCTGAGCCCAAGACTCGTAGAGACTTAGATATGGCCGGTGTGCATAATAATAATAACAACCCACCTCACCCCAATTTGAATAATAACAACAATAACAACCATGTCCCTCAACCCGACTTTCGTACGATGGAGGAGCTATGTCAACCGACTACGAACGGACGTGGAGGAGCGATTGCACCGGTACAAATCACGGCTCCCGAATTTTCGTTGAAGCATCACATGATCCAACAAGTTCAAAATGCTTGTCCATTTCGCGAATTACCGGATGATGATGCCAAGAAACACCTCGATAAATTCATAACCGTCACTCAAATCATGAAATTGCCCGGTGTTTCGATGGATTTTCTTCGCCTTTATCTTTTTCTACACACTTTATCCCACCATGCCGAAAAATGGTTTAAGCGTCTTCGGATATGAGTGATTTTACTCATATCATTTATATAAATAAACATACAATAAATGCATAAAATATATCAATATTGCCTTGTATTTGTTTGTTTGTTTTTTAATGTGTGTAGGTACCGAAGTTCGCGAAAACCGGCAAAATCGGCACGAGTTTGAAGAAAAGATCAACAAAGCCAAAGTCAAGCTCGTTTTTAGTGGATTTAATCTTTTATGAAGATAAATGGGCTTATGGGTCCCACATTTGGGTATTGGGCCCAAAACCCCAATAAGGAAGTCTATGTTATTTACTTTTGGTAAATAAGCCCATACAAGGCCCAAATAAGCAACTTATGAGACGGTTCAGTTAAATGGGCCAAAAGCCCAAAATGGCAAGTTAATTTAACAAAGGACGTGTGATTCATGGATCTTTAAGCCCAATTGGATAAAACACAAACGTATAGCGTGCAATTTATATACGTTTTGTTTGTTGCTTTTTGACAAACGATTATTAAAACCACCCACTCACAACTTACACATCACCACACACATTTAATTAACCCTTCGATACTACCTATGCCTCACCTTTTCTCTCATCTTCCCAAAACTAAATAAACCAGACCCAATATTTACCCCAAACCCTAATTTACAATCAATACTGGGGGTTTTGCCTATTAAGGGCGCGTGATGATTCACGCGTTCTTAATTAATTCCCTGTTAATTCGGAGCTTAAATATGCCCATTCCAGGTGGCGTGGCATAACCTCTCTCATCACAGGCCTCTCCTGATTGGATAAGACACCTCACCAAAAACCATTCCTCCAATCAAGACTTGCCACATCAGTTTTGAAGAAGCACAACTAGCACAAGGATTGCCACCTTGGTAATCCGTGTGATAGTTGAGCATCTTTCCAACGTTGGATCAAAGAGAAGAAAGAGAGTGATTAAATCAAAGGTCAAGGATGAAGATTCTACTCAACAAACTTCTCAGCAAAGGGCTAGGGGTTTGCCTATAAAACCCCCCAAAAAGATGTAATTGGCATCCCATTTTTAATCTTTAAAGTTATTATGCTTAAATAGGTGTAGGATAAATTGTAATCTTCTTTTTCTCTAGTATTGTAATCAACTTCGAATATTAATAAAAGTTAATTTGGTTTTAATTAAGTTCGAGTTTATTTACTGTTTAAGTTTAATTTTTCAATTTATTCTTGAATCTATTCTGCTATAATAACGTTGAGGTTATTCAATTAAGCTGATTAATAGCTTTAATTGGATAATTAAAATTAGTATTGGGGAAAACTTTCCCACTGGAAAGTTTTATCAATTTAGATCGAAAGATGTTTGATGGTTCGAATGGTGTTGACTGATAAAGAGGGTGATGGTGAATAATGATCTCGATTCGGTATTTAGACAGCTCAGTGCCGCTCTACGTTTCAACGATTTTCTTCAATAGGTTTGTACCATTTTAATTTTATGTTAATCTATATTTTAATAAATCTGTTTAAGTGTTTATGCTAAATGGATTAGGAGTTTAGGATTATGTGATAAGAATTATTGGATCTGTCATTTATTGTGATAATAGTTTGTCGATATTCTTTTTGTTTAAACTGCTGATTATTTGTTAATTTGATATTAAAGTCTGTTTTGCTGCTAAGATTGATTATTGCCTGTTTTAGTTTAATTGTCATTTCGATTTGAATCCGAATATATGCTCATTTTTGGATCTTCTTGTTTTAGTTTTGATGTCTCATGTTAGGTTTAGTTATAACTGATTTTAGTATATGGCGCTTTTAGATAATATACCTGCTAAATGTTCAGATTAAATAGTTGAATTAGACAGATATGAATTTTCTGTTTAGAGGATTTGATATTGGCATATAGATTGTTAGATATGTGTTTGTTCTTAGTTGTGATCTATGCTGAGTTTGGATATATTTACGATAACTTTTGACTATCTTTGTTATTTTTGCTTAGACTTATGCCTGCATTTTATTATCTGCATTAGTTGTGTTCCAAGTTTTGCAGAATTTAGTTTAAATTTTGTTGAGATATATTAACCAACAGACCCTCTTGGTCTGTGTGGTTCATTTGATTCCATATTATCAGTCCAAAACGTATTATCACAAGTTGTCACTCCTGTGACTTCTACCAGTTTTATTTTAATTGTTCAAAAAAATAATTAACCAAAAAAAATATCCTCACCGGGACTCGAACCCTTGACCTCAAGGATAATTCCCCAACGTGATAACCAGCTTGACTGGTTTGTTGTTTTGCTTTAATTACTGACTTTGTAATTAATAGTGTATATGCTGTCAGATTTTGAAAGTGATTTAAATACGCAGTTTTTACTTTATTTCAATTTAAATCATTTTAAATACTTTTATGAGGTTTACAAATTTTAAAAGATAAAAATATAAAAATGTTTTAGAAATTTAATTAGTTATAAAAATTAGTATTTAAATAATTTAGATTTTAATTAATTGAGTTTTTTAAAAAAATTAGTTTAAAAATAGATGTAGTAAAAGTAATTTTTAAATAGATTTAATAGTTTTTAAATTAGTTTAAATTAAGCTTTAAATAGTGTAAAAGTATGTTTAGTTAAATAGGTAAGTTTTTAATGGATTTTAAATAGTTTAAATTTTTAATAGTTTTTTATAGATTAAATATCGAGAAACGATTCATGCACTTTAGGATTTTAATTTGTAGGAGTAATTTCAGATTAAAAATCGAAACCAAATTCAAATCGATTGTCCAAATTAAAATAGAACGTCTCAAATTCACTTGATCTCTGTGTACAACGAACTTGGTTCATCAACGTGTTTAATTAAATCCGTCTTCGACTTATTTATGGATTATTACCTTTTCCTAAGGGTAATCTCCTAAATTTGTCCTATACCGTATCTAATTAAAATACATCGACGTTTCCTCATCACATCAAAAATTTTGGCGCCGCTGCCGGGGATCTAGTGTACGATTCATCTTGTGGAGATTTGTTGATCATTGATTTGAAGACCCTTTCCATCCTCGGAAAATTTTGTTATTTTTCTATTATTATAGTATGTATCGTTTTTCGTGTTTTTTGTGATTAATATATTATATTACATAGAACAAAAATTTCCCTACTTCCAAATAAGACCTTAGTTGGGATTTCATCACCTAGCTATTGTATTCGAATCCAAAACGAAAAAAAGGCAAAATAGATAAATACTAATAAAAAGTTTGAACTCGATTTATACAAAATATAAGGTGGGTATAAGGCGACGATCTATAAAAGGCCGTCTAAGGAAAAAGGTTTTTAAGTGCTTTGTGCCACCTCGTTTTCCCGCTTGCTTGTGCGTATATTGAGAGGGACGACCGATTATTGGTTTGCCGACTCAAGTAGTATTATATCTTATTTTTGTAGTTTACTTATTGAACCTCGAGACGTTTAGGTTTTTACCTATCGTTTCAAAGTCGACCGAGGGTAATTTACTTCCATAGTAATTATCCTTATTCCTTGTTTTTTATCAATCTTTTTGATTGAGCAATACCAAATAAAAATACCAAAAATAATCTTCTTCTTTTCTAATTTCTTTTCTTCAACCCTCTAAAATTCTCGTCACTTTGGTTTATGCAATTACGATCTTCTCGACTTTTGATTGATTACAATAGGCTTGAAAATATTCCTTGTAGAATCAGAAATCGTCAACAACGAATAATGGAACCCGATCTTCCACCTATTGTTGTAGAGATGGCCGATAACCGAACAATGGAGGAATTGCTCAGTGCACCCACCGAAGGGTATGGGGAAGCAA
This sequence comes from Glebionis coronaria, assembly GCA_025667525.1. Taxonomy (NCBI): domain Eukaryota; kingdom Viridiplantae; phylum Streptophyta; class Magnoliopsida; order Asterales; family Asteraceae; genus Glebionis; species Glebionis coronaria. The sequence continues at coordinate 607,179,992 of CM046876.1, read as the reverse complement.
TCGTTGTGCCGGCTATTTTGGCGGATCATTTTGAGATTAAGACGGGCCTTTTATCACTCATTCATTCCGACCAATTTCGTGGCAATGAGACCGATAACCCGCACTCTTACATTCGGAATTTTCATCGAATTACCTCGATTCTCAAGTTTAGAGATGTGCCGAATGACGCGATTAAGCTCATGCTTTTTCCGTACTCGCTCGAGGGGAACGCTAAGCTTTGGTATGAGAAAGAACCACCGGGTTCGATTTTAACATGAGATGATTTAGTGTCTAAGTTTGTGAATTACTAGTACTTCTTTCCACCATCCAAAACAACACACTTTAAGAATGAGATTACTAGATTTGAACAAAAAGTGCATGAATCGTTTGGAGTTGCTTGGGAAAGGTTTAAAGATTTGCTAAGACAATATCCACACCACGGTTTCTCAGAATTACACAAAATCAATACTTTTTATAATGGACTTAATATGGTTGAACAAGATTCTTTAAATGCCGCCGCGGGTGGAAATCTTTTAAGAAAAAATCCGAGAGACGCGTGGGGTATAATTGAGAATAAATCTAGAGTGCAATATTCACGAAACACACCGGTTGTTTCTAATCTGAATTTATCTAATACCAAAATTGCTAGATTGGACTCTAAGATTGGTAATGGATTTGCTACATTGTTGAATGAGATTAGGAAGAATCCTCATGAATCAATTAATATGGTTGAGAATTTTTGTATATCATGTGGTGGAGCACATCCTAATTATGCTTGTTCAACCACGGGGTTTGATCAAGCTAGTGCTTTTGCCGCGACGGGAACTTATGGCCCTAACGGTCAAGTTCCTCGTCAAAATCATGTTGCTCCACCGGTGCAAAATAGGTACAACAATGGAAATAATGGGAATAATTTTAACCGTGATAACCAAGGGAATTTCAATCAAAGAAATGGGTTTCATGCTAATCAAAACAATCAAGGGTTTCACAATAATCAAAATGATTTGTCAAGCTATATCAAGTCAAATGAGGCAAATTTGAAAGCTTTTCAAAATAATATTCAAGGACAAATGGCAACTTTGAAAAATGAATTTCAAAATATGATCAAGGGGCAAAATAACAAGATTGAGCTTAACCAAAACCGTATGGAGAAAAGTTTAGGGCAAAGTCAAAATCGTATGCAACAAAGTTTGGAACAAAGTCAAAATAAATTGCTTTTGATGTTTGAAACTTTTATGTCCAAACCATCTTCTTCTTCGGGTTGCTTACCTAGCAATACCATTCCAAACCCGAGGGGAGAGCTTAAGGCTATCACCGTTTATGATGATTATGATAAGTTAGAAAAAGTGATTGAGCTTTATACTCCACCTAAAGAAACTTTTCTTGATGTTACCAAGGCTACTTTAAATGTGTTTAGTTCCTCGGTTTTCTTTGATTTGTTTCCCGAGAAATATAGAGATCCGGGTCAATTCTTGATACCTTGTGTTTTTAATGAGCTTGGGGAATGCAAAGCTCTAGCCGATCTAGGAGCTAGAATTAACGTAATGCCCTTAGCCTTTTGGAAGACTCTTGACTATGAACCACTTAGTCCCACTCGAATGATCATTGAGCTTGCTAATGGTACCACCACCCATTCGGTTGGTATAGCAGAAAATGTCATTGTTAAAGTGGGAGAGTTCATTTACCTTGCCGATTTTGTAATCGTTGATTATGAGACCAATCCTCGTGTGCCTATCATTTTAGGACGACCATTTTGTACACGGCTCATGTTATTGTTGATATGAGAGAATAAGAGATTAAATTGTTTTATGTGGATAAACATATTATTTTCAAGCCAGAAAAAATTCCAAGATTTGTTTCTAAGAAAGAGGAAAATGTGAAACTTGTTAAACCTATTGAAAGTAACACAAACGAGAGATCTCTCGTTTACAAATGTGTTTTGCCAACTATGAAACCCTCATTTTGTGAAGAAGGAAAGTTAATTTCAAAGAAAGATGCTTGTTTTGTTGAATCTTGTTGTAATATTATCTCGTCTCCACTCACTCCACACGAGGATGATAGTTCTAAGATTGAAAAGGAAATTGATGATTACCTTAGTACACCATTTTATGCTAGTGAGTTTGATTGTGAGAATTTTGATCCCGAGAGAGATATTGCTTTAATTGAAAAATCATTGAAAATGGACTCATTTTCACTCTCTTCGAAGGACCAAATTGATGATCCTAAGGCACAATCTTCATTTGAAAAGCCTTTGATTCCTAACTTCACACCGAGTGAGGTTAGTGACTATTCGTTAGATAAGTTCGTCGATGAACTTGTTGATCCACTTCCACGGGGAAGTGAAGACGTTTCCGATCTCGAGATCGAGCGTGAACCTCATGTTTTACCTTCCATTCTCGAGGAATTCTCCGATGAATTTCCTTCTAATGAGAATGATGATCTTGTATCCGAGTGTGACACACTTGATACTATGTCGGATATTTCTTGTGATGAAAATATTGATGACACTTATGTGACTTACTCGAATCCACTCTTTAAAGTTTCAATGAACAATAATCAATTGTTTAAACAGGATTTTGAGAGCATCATACCTCCTTCATCTCACAACCTTTGTGATGATGAGCTTTTCATTAAGGAGTTTGATAATTTACTTTATATAGACATTCCTTAGGAATTTGAGGAAGAGTCTAATGACGGTGATGAAAATCCTTGGTTTAATCACCCGATTTATGATGATGATAATGTTGACCCGGAGGGGGAAATTACCTTTACTCCAATTCTCTTTCCCACTCGCTTTGATCTTAATGTGTGGATTTTTCATGCGACTCATTTTGAGTACCATGACCCATTTCTCCACATCATAAGAGTGATAAGGTCAACAAAGTCATGCAAGTTGATACCACAAGTGTTGAGACTTTTAACACACCATTACCATGTGCTTTAAATGATCATGCATTAGCATGGGGGGATGACACCGTGTTGTATATTCCTTTCTCTCTCGAGGACGAGGTATTCGACCCCGGAATCGTTGATTTAGGGAAATCTCGGCCTTTCACCGATGTAATAATTGAAAGACTTTTCAATCATCTTGGTGCGAGTTTATCTCGGGGAACATGCTATATCCATATCTTGATTTGTGACCACCATCTCTTTTTGGAGATTTATGTTGGAGTTTTATCCTTTCGTTTGTTATCCGACAACAAGGATGAGATCTTTGACCCCCGCATCGTGCTTTATTATGGATTTTACTCCAATATGCCAGTTTTCACCATTTTCCCTAAGGACAAATGAATGCGAGGATCGAGTCGAGCTCATGACTCGATTAACAAAAACGAGGTTCCTTGTGGGGGAGTCCCATACATTCTATCTTCTTTCTATTTTCTAACACTAATAAGGCTTGATCTTTCAATCTCGTGCTCGTGTTTTGTTGTGTTGTGAATCTTAGGTATGACCCTAATCATTGAAGACTCTCGTGTTCGGTTTTGCCGGTTCACTTGATCTTCCATACTTTGATTGCCAAAAGGGGCACACTCTCTATCCTTTGATTTTTATCGACTAACGTTTTATCTTGAGGCATAATTAATAAACGGCTTATAGATTTGCATGCTCTTTCCATGTTAGGATTTTTCATTAGACTCTTCGTGTTTTAGCAAGGGGTGTTACTCTTGAGCTAAGAAACATTGAGGACAATGTTTGGTTTTAGCATGGGGGGAGTCAATCGATATAATCGCTTGCAATTGCTTTTGTCGTGTCTAAGTGTAATCGTTTTTCTCGTTTTTCATAAAATTTTAATTTTTTTTGTTATTTTAAGTTTTAATAAAGAAAATAAGTGCTTTTGACACAAATGTAGGCTTTCCGTTGGTGAAAATAAAAATAGTTTTTGACTCGACTCGGTTTTTTACCTTAGCTTTTCCTTAACGTGTTTGAATCAAGTTTTGCTACGATTTTATATAGGGAACTTTAAAACGCGAAAGTCTCATACGGGTTTAAAAACGAGAACTTTTTGCAAGTTCCTATAATTGATCCCAGAAAGTCGTTTATCAAGGGAACTTTAAAACGCAAATTCTAAAACTTGAAAAAGTATAAGAAGATGCAAGATCCTATAGATGGCTTGAAAACCCAAAACTTTGATTTAATAGGCTAAGTATCCATTGATTTCACATTTTTGAAATTTTACAATATGGAGAACAAGAGATGATATAGTTTAATCATAAGTTTCTAAGGTTAATTCTTCCTTGTGTAAGTATTTTTGTGTTTGATTTAATCTCCTCGTAGTTATTTTTCACGTTTGAATAATAAATTGCTTAATAAATGAAGTTTTTAGCGGTTTAAGCTTAATATCTTAACTCGTAACTCCTTCTTTTTCTTCCCTTGTAATTAAAGGGAGAACACATTAAGGGTGTCAGCGTCATGGACTTTTGATCATGGGATTGCGGAAATTTGGCTTACTATAAATATCATAATAATAAGAAGAATAAATAAAAACATGTTCTCTATGAGCCTTCGGGTGGGAGTCATATAACACTAACCTTGTCATTAGAGCCTTAGGGTGTATGGCATGGGGACGTGTTTAATAAAAATTGCTTCATCATCATGAGACATAAGGTGGGATGGTGAATGTCAATTCTCTTATTTTTGTCCAAGAAGCCTTCGGGTGTGGATTTTAAATAAGGAGCACAATTGCATCTTAAAGAGCCACAAGGTGATATGATGTAATTGTTGCTAACTCCATTAATAAAGTCATAATTGACTTTGGAGGATTTATTGTTGCTTTAAGTAGACCTATTAGCCAAATTTCGGATCCAGGGATTTATCCCTCAAATCGTGTTAAGTTATCCTTGATGTGGGCTTTCTTTAGTGACAACGGTTTTTGAAGTCGAGGTTAGGTTTTGAGTGTTGAGTTTACACCGTTTTTTTGCCTTCATCTTTGGATTAATAAATATCAAATAAAGTCAAATGAGCCTTTGGGTGAATGACAAATAAAATCTAGAGATACAATTAGGAATAAAAGGAGATTGAGTTTAACACATATTACTTGTATGAGTTGTTTTAATTTTGGGGCTTATGAAAGGCAATGATCTTGTTTTTACACTTGGCATGGAAAACTGAAAAGTCGAGGACGATTAATCTATTTGAGTTTTATGATTCTAAAAGTTATTTTTCAAATAATGAAAGCATTACATTATGTCTTTGCAAAATAAAGTCTCAAAAGTTGAATAAAATTGTAGTTAGTAGTTTTATTTTATCATTGCGTGAGGACACGACAATTGTTTAGCAAGGGGAAGTTTGATATGAGTGATTTACTCATATCAATTATATCAATAAGCATATAATAAATGCATAAAATGTATCAATATTGCCTTGTATTTGTTTGTTTGTTGTTTAACGTGTGTAGGTACCGAAGTTCGCGAAAACCGGCAAAATCGGCACGAATTTGAAGAAAAGATCAACAAAGCCAAAGTCAAGCTTGTTTTTAGTGGATTTAATCTTTTATAAGGATAAATGGGCTTGTGGGTCCCACATTTGTGTATTGGGCCCAAAATCCCAATAAGGAAGTCTATGTTATTTACTTTTGATAAATAAGCCCATACAAGGCCCAAATAAACAACTTATGAGACGGTTCAGTTAAATGGGCCAAAAGCCCAAAATGGCAAGTTAATTTAACAAAGGACGTGTGATTTATGGATCTTTAATCCCAATTGGATAAAACACAAACGTATAGCGTGCAATTTATATACGTTTTGTTTGTTGCTTTTTGACAAACGATTATTAAAACCACCCACTCACAACTCACACATCACCACACACATTTAATTAACTCTTCGATACTACCTATGCCTCACCTTTTCTCTCATCTTCCCAAAATCAAATAAAACAGACCCAATATTTACCCTAAACCCTAATTTACAATCAATATTGGGGGTTTTGCCTATTAAGGGCGCATGATGATTCACGCGTTCTTAATTAATTCTCTATTAATTCGGAGCTTGAAGATGCCCATTCCAGGTGACGTGGCATAACCTCTCTCATCACAGGCCTCTCCTGACTGGTTAAGACACCTCACCAAAAACCATTCCTCCAATCAAGACTTGCCACATCAGTTTTGAAGAAGCACAAGGATTGCCACCTTGGCAATCCATATGATAGTTGAGCATCTTTCCACCGTTGGATCAAAGAGAAGAAAGAGAGTGATTAAATCAAAGGTCAAGGATGAAGATTCTCCTCAACAAACTTCTCAGCAAAGGGCTAGGGGTTTGCCTATAAAAACCCCCCAAAAAGATGTAATTGGCATCCCATTTTTAATCTTTAAAGTTATTATGCTTAAATAGGTGTAGGATAAATTGTAATCTTATTTTTCTCTAGTATTGTAATCAAGTTCGAATATTAATAAAAGTTAATTTGGTTTGAATTAAATTCGAGTTTATCTACTGTTTAAGTTTAATTTTGCAATTTATTCTTGAATCTATTCTGCTATAATAACGTTGAGGTTATTCAATTAAGCTGATTAATAGCTTTAATTGGATAATTAAAATTAATATTGGAGAAAACTTTCCCACTGGAAAGTTTTTTATCAAATTGGATCGAAAGATGTTTGATGGTTCGAATGGTGTTGACTGATAAAGAGGGTGATAGTGAATAATGATCTCGATTCGGTATTTAGACGGCTCAGTGCCGCTCTGCGTCTCAACGGTTTTCTTCAATAGGTTTGTACCATTTTAATTTTATGTTAATCTGTATTTTTAATAAATCTGTTTAAGTGTTAATGCTAAATGGATTAGGAGTTTAGGATTATGTGATAAGAATTATTGGATCTGTCATTTACTATGATAATAGTTTGATGATATTCTTTTTGTTTAAACTGCTGATTATTTGTTAATTTGATATTAAAGTCTGTTTAGCTGCTAAGATTGATTATTGCCTGTTTTAGTTTAATTGTCATTTCGATTTGAATCCGAATATCTGCTCATTTTTTGATCTGCTTGTTTTAGTTTTGATGTCTCATGTTAAGTTTAGTTATAACTGATTTTAGTATATGGCGCGTTTAGATAATATACCTGCTGAATGTTCAGATTAAATAGTTGAATTAGACATGTAGAAACTAGAAAGGGGGGGGGGGGGGGGGGGGGGGGGGGTTGAATAGTTTCTCTTCGATTAGTCACCTAATTAAAATTACTTTCAATTAGGTTTGTATCAAACTATCTTTTACTTGAAGCTAAGTTGCATAATGATTAGGTTCAATTCAAATGCATTAGCAATGGTAATAGGTAAGTATAATGATAATGAAATAAGTAAAGAGTAAGGAAAGAGACAACCTAATGACAAGACACCAAGATTTATAATGGTTTGACAACGAGACTCTATCCTCGTTTCTACTCCACTCCCCGAGTACACCTACTCGAGATTTCCACTATATCCACAAGCTCCCTTGTTGGCGGAGAAAGCCTTACATCGTCGCTTACATTATTTTTCGACACTAAGCTAAATGTCGAGACCTAATCTTTTGCTAGGACCAATCTACACAACGTTGTCTACTTCACAATTTAACGACACAAGGCTAGATGTCGAGTTCTAATCTAAAGCTAGAACCAATCTTCACAACATTGCCTAATTCACAATTTAACGACACAAGGCTAGATGTCGAGTTCTAATCTAAAGCTAGAACCAATCTTCACGACTCTTCACTTTGAAGCTAAGTGAGAACTTCACACAACACAACTACTAATCACTTTCAAGTTTACTGAGAACTCACAAGACACAACCACATCACTTTATAGTTTAGTGAGAACTTCTACACAATCTATTGCAACTCAACTAGACATATCCAAGTACACACATGTAGCTTAGATCTACACAACATAAATCCAAGCAAACACATATGCAATAGATGTACACAACAAATCTAAGTATTCACAAATAGCTTGGATGAACACAACTAGTCCAAGTATTCATAAATACAAATGGATCAACAAAAAACAAAAAAGGCTAACATGATGAACATGACTAATTCATGGATTCATCTTTATCACAGCACTAGTGAGTGAGTGATCTTCTCTTTGGACAAGGTAAAGGAGGAGATCAAGAGGATAATCATATGTAAACATACTTAACACATTAAGTGATCAATTACTAATGATTATGCTATAGAAAAGAGAAAGGGGGCTAAGAAAAACGTCTAAGAGGGTTATTGGAAAATGAGATTTGACCTACTATTTATAGAAGACAAAGTGCAACGGCTAGCTGGGCGCGGTTATTTAACTAGCCCGGCGGTTCCATATCGCTAGAGAACCGCCTAGCTATTTAAGGTACCGCCCAGTAGACTACGCTCCTTTTTTGTCTTTTAGTGGGGTAGGAATATCTGAGGTTTTTTAAACCTTCAAAGGATATTCTTATGGCATATGGAATATGCCATTTTCAAATTTACATTTTCCATTTTAATAAAATATTTTCTTAAAAAGAAAGTTTATTAAAAAATCTTTTGTCATATTAACAAAAGTGAGTTTTAAGGATAATCAATTTGATGATCACTAAGTATGATTAAGAAAAGTTAGTGACATGATTATTACCTTGATGATAGTGTTAGTTAAATAATTCGTTTTGAGTTTTATACTAAATGTGTTGTATAGTTTGTTGTGATCAAAACTAAGAAAGATTAGTTAACACTAATAATATTTTTAGGCATCACTTGCATTAACAATCTCCCCTTTTTTGATTACAACAAACTATAAACTCATTTACGTAGAAACAAAAAGTATCGAATTATTAACGAGTTTATCACTTTTGTTTCTCCCCCTTTGTCGTAGCAAAAATGTAAGCAAAAGTCTTTGAAGAGAACCAGACTTTGCTAGTAGCTCCCCCTTGGTGGTTGCTCCCCCTTGCTTGGGGCACCAAGTGTATGAGCTATGGTGACATGCTACACAAAGGTTAGTAGAAAGAAAAAAACCCCAATGTATATATGATCACTACCTACTAAGTAATTTGAGAGGGAGAAAGAGAAGAAATCTCAAATTAGAAGCAAGAAATTGCACTTCCTCAAACTTTGGTTAGCCCAGATTTTTACCAAAGGATTATCAAGCCAAACTTAACTACTGACCAAAATCTAGGAAGCTAACTAACACATAGGATGCACAAAGCTATGCAATCGTAAACACGATGGCATAGACAATCATTAGGATAAAAATAACAAGTAATCCAAACAACACGATGGGTTAAAAACATTTTATGTGAATAATGAATTTAGGTAACCTAGTTTAGGAAATGTGCAGGTTTTTGCAAAGAATCAAGCAAGGTTTATACTGATTTAGGAAAATAGTGTAAAGCAAAGATTCTGTCGGACACAGTAGCCGGCGGTTCCCTATCTAGGGTGGGCGGTTCCTTATCAATAAGGTACCGCTGGTCGATATGGAACCGCGACCAGAGGTGTTCAAAAATGGCACTTCCTCAAACTTTGGTTAGTCCAGTTTTTTACCAAAGGATTATCAAGCCAAAATTAACTACTGACCAAAATCTAGGAAGCTAACTAACACATAGGATGCACAAAGCTATGCAAATCGTAAACACGATGGCATAGACAATCATTAGGATAAAAATAACAAGTAATCCAAACAAGTAGTATTAGTTAATACACAACCAAAATAAGGTAAAAAGAAGAAAATGTTCAACATCATATTACATGTTTACCAACATGTATACTTTGAAACAGTTCAAAGTCTTCACCTTCTTTTCTTGCCCAATCCATTGATCATATTTCCCAAGTACTTAAATCCATTCCTTGACCCAACCCGATGTTCATGTAACTCACCTCGAGTCCTAAGATTTTCACGGTAGTGATGCTCCATATTGAGATCTTTCGGTACTTCACTAGAGGAATAATGAGGTGGAGGAGCTAAGTCTTCAAGTCCATCCACGAATGAGTTTGAGGATGGGTGGGAATTACTCGAAGAGTTGAAATGAGAACTAGAACCTATGCCATCACCATCACTTGTTGGCATATAGGTTTCCTCATCATCCGTCTCTTGATGATCGGATTTTCGCGAACCTCGATCACTTCTAGGCTTTCTTTCATATACCTCTTGAATAGGCAACATAACCCGATGAACCGGGTGAAAGCGAGAAAGGTCGAGGTGGGGAAAGTCACAAACAACCCTTTTGAAAAGGATAGGAAGAAGCATAGCATAGGGAAGGTTTGTTTTGGGCTTTGAAGTAGCATAATTTATTCGTCGAGCGATATAGAATGCCAAATTGTACTTGGTTGATGTAAAGATGCAACACAACATATGAACCATACAAACCGGGATATGATATCGGTTTCCACCAAGACAAAATACATTCTCCCTAAGGATATTTGGCCATTGGACAATAAAATCCTTAAGATCGCTTAAGAGCACTTCATAGCGATTCACATTTCGCACATTAGAATGAAGGCTTCTCACAACGTTTCCATCACGCTCTTTCGAAATGATATCAAGGATAAATTCCGGATCAATTTCAGCGTGGTCATTTGGAGGTTTGTCGTTGGATTCTAAGAGAGCATCAAGTCTCCATTTGTCCGTGAAACGACAAGTGCCTTCATATGGCACACCAAGAATTTCACCAAAATCTTCGAGAGAGTATTGAATGATTTGATCGTTCAACAAGAATCGAATGAAGATTTTGCCATTGTATTCAAACGTGGAGTAAGTGCTAAAGAATTCTAGAAGAAACAAGGGGTAAATATCTTCTTCTATGTTGAGCAAGCAATCAAACCCCGTATGCTCAAACATAGATTTGATATAGATATAACCCGTTATTACCTCATCAACAACTCTACCCTCATGGAAATTTCGAGTTGAAAGAGATGAAAAGGAGTTTCGAAGTTGAGTGGAAGCAAAGGTTTGGGAAATGTTTGGCATATATTGTCTAGTGAGTTTATGATCCTTTTGGTATTGTGAAGGCATGATTAGTACCTAATATAAACACAAGAAAATATATTTCCAATCACTCATATGAAAAATAAAATCAAAAATCAAAACTTGAGAATGTGTTATATCAATTTCTTGACAAACAAAGGATTGAATGCATATCATTCTCATGTTCAAAATGTATCTATTCCATTATTAACCAAGAACATATGAACTATGTTGGATCAACAATGGACTGGAACATTGGTTTTTCGAAACAAGGTTTTTAGGTAAGCATTAACAATGCAATTACCTATTTGTTCATGGGTTCATCTCAATTCCATCTTTTAACCAAAATCATTTAGCCAAAATTTGGATTTGTTCTACAAGTGGGTTTTAGTGAAATCTTAATGAATATGAACCTAAGGAATCATAGTAAAATAACCATGTCAACCCATATTTCTATTAAGGTTCTAATTCAATTTCAATTTTAAAAATCCTTAATTATGAAAGGATGAACCCTAGAACAAAATAGTTGAAATTGAAAGAAAATACTTACAATTAATTGATGTTTGATGAAGGATGAGTGAGACCCACAACTTGGAATCAATTAATTTGAGTGATTGAAGGTTTTTGAAGCTTCAACAATGGTGGAAAAAGTGGAACCTGTCGGCTGTGTGTTTTTGGGAGAGAGAGGGTTTAGTTTGAAAAAGATTAATTTAATAAAACTGGCGCTCTGACGAGTTTTACTGCCCGCGGTTCCATATCGATAGAGAACCGGGGGTTTGAATCACCAGAGATAAAGAACCGCATACAGAGGCAGGTTTTTTTTATCAATGAAATATGCCAACTTTTTGAAAACCAATTTTTATAAAATACTTAAAAATATATCTTAAACCTTTTAGAATATCATTGGATCATCATAGCACTAAGCAATATGCCTTAATGAAGGATTATGAGTTGAATCGAGATCGAAAAGAACCGAAACGGACAAACGACTACTCGTAGCAAAAAAGCAAAGTGGAGAGAAGTCAAGGGAAGTAAATCAAGACTAAAACCAATGCTCAAGGGATTAATGACAATCTTCAAATCGAGGAGACGAAGAGCTTGTGTCATATATAATGGTTTAAGACGTGCCTTTCCGGCGAAGTGTTAAACGGCTTTGGTAATGAATAAACACAAAGAAAATTTTAATGCATAGACTAAGATCTCTTTCAATAATAGTCTTAGTCTAAACCAAAATATGAGCAAGGTATTAATTCACTTTCTCTCCCACAAAGGGCCTACTAACCGTATGGGTGCAAACCATGGATTTCATGCTTGATACTTTTAAGCTACTACTAACTCACTCTACATCACCATAGTGAGTCAAGTATCCAAGCAATGAAGGTTTGAGAGGATAAAAGAAAAGAATCACAAACCACAAACAAATATCAAGGCAAGGATGCCAAGAACAAGCGCATAGTCAAGTAATGATCAAAAGAATGATCAAAGGGCGTGTGGAAGAACGAAAGCGTACCTTGGCCACAAAGAGCATTCCAATCCATCAAGGAATTAATGCAATGCCCAACAATGACTATGATGAGTACTAAGTCTTCAAGGACTAGTATCATTCCCAATCATCTTGATATCATCATTCAAAGATGTTGAAGATCAATGAAGATGAGTCTTCTACAAGTGCAAGTAACTCAATTCACAACCAATTAAATGATTGATCTTCATGAGTACCTACACAAAGCAAGATGCAAACTATTAGATACATTTCAAGAGTAGATCTAAAAATGCATAAAAGCTACTAATCTAAGAGGGATGAAATATTACCAATTAAAAGACCTATTTTCCAAGAAAGAATAGTTTTGACCAAAGAGGAACATTAGTACAACTTGACCTTCTAATTTGAGGAGACAATGGATCGATCCAAGTTTTAAAGTACAATATACTTCAAAGATCTTGAGTGACCATCGCTCCGATACCAATTTTAGAAACTAGAAGGAGGATTGAATAGTTTCTCTACGATTAGTCACCTAATTAAAATTACTTTCAATTAGGTTTGTATCAAAACTATATTTACTTGAAGCTAAGTTGCATAATGATTAGGTTGAATTAAAATGCATTAGCAATGGTAATAGGTAAGTATAATGATAATGAAATAAGTAAAGAGTAAGAAAAGAGACAACCTAATATCAAGACACCAAGATTTATAGTGGTTCGACAACGAGGCTATATCCTCGTTTCTACTCTACTCCTCGAGTACACCTACTCGAGATTTCCACTATATCCACAAGCTCCCTTCTTGGCGGAGAAAGCCTTACATCGTCGCTTACATTATTTTCCGACACTAAGCTAAATGTCGAGACCTAATCTTTAGCTAGGACCAATCTATACAACGTTGCCTACTTCAAAATTTAACGACACAAGGCTAGATGTCGAGTTCTAATCTAAAGCTAGAACCAATCGTCACAACGTTGCCTACTTCACAATTTAACGACACAAGGCTAGATGTCAAGTTCTAATCTAAAGCTAGAACCAATCTTCACGACTCTTCACTTTGAAGCTAAGTGAGAACTTCACACAACATAACTATTAATCACTTTCAAGTTTAGTGAGAACTCACAAGACACAACCACATCACTTTATAGTTTAGTGAGAACTTCTACACAATCTATTACAACTCAACTAGACATATCCAAGTACACACATGTAGCTTGGATCTACACAACATAAATCCAAGCAAACACATATGCAATGGATGTACACAACAAATCCAAGTATTCACAAATAGCTTGGATGAACACAACTAGTCCAAGTATTCATAAATACAAATGGATCAACATAAAACAAAAAGGCTAACATGATGAACATGACTAATTCATGGATTCATCTTTATCACAACACTAGTGAGTGAGTGATCTTCCCTTTGGACAAGGTAAAGGAGGGGATCAAGAAGATAATCATATGTAAACATACTTAGCAAATTAAGTGATCATTTACTAATGATTATGCTATAGAAAAGAGAAAGGGGGCTGAGAAAAACGTCCTAGAGGGTTATTGGAAAATGAGATTTGATCCACTATTTATAGAAGACAAAGTGCAACGGCTAGCTGGGCGCGGTTCTTTAACTAGCCTGGCGGTTCCATATCGCTAGAGAACCGCCTAGCTATTTAAGGTATCGCCCAGTAGACTATGCTCCTTTTTTGTCTTTTAGTGGGGTAGGAATATCTGAGGTTTTTTAAACCTTCACATGATATTCTTATGGCATATGGAATATGCCATTTTCAAATTTACATTTTCCATTTTAATAAAACATTTTCTTAAAAAGAAAGTTTATTAAAAAATCTTTTGTCATATTAATAAAAGTGAGTTTTAAGGATAATCACTTTGATGATCACTAAGTATAATTAAGAAAAGCTAGTGACATGATTATTACCTTGATGATAGTGTTAGTTAAATAATTCGTTTTGAGTTTTACACTAAATGTGTTGTATAGTTTGTTGTGATCAAAACTAAGAAAGATTAGTTAACACTAATAATGTTTTTAGGCATCACTTGCATTAACAATCTCCCCTTTTTTGATTACAACAAACTACAAACTCATTTACGTAGAAACACAAAATATCGAATTATTAACGAGTTTATCACTATCATTTCTCCCCCTTTGTCGTAGCAAAAAGGTAAGCACAAGTCTTTGAAGAGAACCAGACTTTGCTAGTAGCTCCCCCTTGGTGGTTGCTCCCCCTTGCTTGGGGCACCAAGTGTATGAGCTATGGTGACATGCTACACAAAGGTTAGTAGAAAGAAAAGAAACACCAATGTATATATGATCACTACCTACTAAGTAATTTGAGAAGGAGAAGGAGAAGAAATCTCAAATTAGAAGCAAGTATTTGCTAAGTATGTCCAAAGAGGTAAATGACAAAATCAAAGTTCAGTTGATGGAATGGAGGTAGAAGAGAAACATCCAACCAATGAAGATGATAAATTTATCAAGGGGTTAAAATATAGAATTGATGGAATCACCCATAATCAATTGTAAAGATTAACCATGATCAACTCAAAAGAAAGAGAGAATGATCAAATAAAGAAAACAAACAAAACATAAGGGTTTCATATTACATAAATATGAAAGAAACAAACAAGGTAGATACTCATACACACAATATGAGTATCTAAAGCAAAAGATATGGAAAATAAACCACAAAGCATAAGCTATTCTAATAGTGATAATTTTCTAAGATTGCTTAAGATGTTATTGACTCCAAAACAACTAAAGTATTATTGACTCCAAGAGTGCTTAGTCCTTTAGTTGGAAAAATAAGACGATGAGGCATCATTCGAAGTTTTGTCCACGTGAACGAAAACTTTGAGAGGAGGTCGAGTGAGGAGGAATTCAAGAAAATTTAACTTCTCATACACATGAGCAAGTTCAATTTGTTGAAATCGACAACAAGCACACGAGGATCCATGATGCAAAACAAATTTGGTTGATGGGGGAAGGCCATCACACCTAGGGTTTGGTAGTGGTGAGGAGAGTGGGTAGGAAATGTTTTCACAATGCCTTGTGAGGTTTCAGAAGGTTGAAAGGTCATTGAGTTGAGGGGTGTCAAAAGGTTTTGGTGGTGGGAGAATATTTTCCTTTTCTACGTTGATGGGGTTAATGGAGTAGGTCTTATTCCAATACTTGATTGGAGAGAAGGTGGGGTTCTTGGGTGGTTTGGATGAAGAGGGTTCATTTTTCTTGATCCAAATAGGTCGAACCGAGATCTTCGGTTTCTTGGAAAGCTTGGATGAGGAGGTTTGTGACAATGAAATGTCAAGGTTATGAAAGGAGGAGTTAGGCATTGTTGAGGTGTGAGAATGAAATCTCAAGGTGGGGGTATAAGAAGAAAGTAGACAAGGCAAAGGTTTGAAAATCAAATGTAAAATGTCAAGGAATGTTTAGCCAAATTGAGTAAACATGGAATCTTGACAGGGGATAGGGTGATGAAGAAAGACAAAAAACGAGCCAAAACTTGGCTATCTGTCCGCGTTTCCTTATAGGGACCGGCGGTTCCTTAGCACTTAAGGAACCGCGCGACTTTAATGAGCCGCGCGCAGTGGACTTGAAACCATGATTTTTCAAGGTTTTGAGAAAAACTAAGACTTTTTCAAAAAATTGTAAATCTTGGAATTTTACCTCTATTTGCACTAAATTATGCTAGGGTTGCATAAAAGCAACGCATTCACAAAGAATGTCTTGAAAAAGGGTGACAAAATATTTAGATAACATTTTGAACCAATTTTAGTCAAGTTTTAGAGGTTGTGATAGATTTAGGTTCAATTTTAATTTAGAATTAAAGTTGATTAATGTGCACATAAAGATAGAAACACATAAAGCTAAATCCATAATTCATCCTCATGAAAAACTCATGGAGGGAAAGAGATACATTAAGGAAATAAAAGAAAAAAACAACTAACTAAAACAAAGTTAGCTTAAAACTAGTTCTTTGATGAGTAGTCTTCCTTGGCTTGTTTTTTCTTGAAATTTTTTTTTTAAAGAAAATCACCATTCATCTCCTAGGAGGAGGCATGGTAAACAAGGTGAGCAAGAAATCTTGCAACCTCCTATGAAGTCCAAACATCTCCATCCTAAGGTTGTGAATGATGTAGTTATTGTAGAGGCAACATGGACAATGAGAACCATGAGCTTCTAGGAACCCAAGGAAGTAAGGATCACCCATAAAGAGGGGAAGTGGGACACCCAAAATGGGAGTGTTTGAGGGAGGTAGAGGTGGAGGAGGTATGTTCTCCAAGGGTGATGTGGGTGAGTGTGGAGGTATGTTCTCCAAGGGTGAAATGGGTGAGTTTGGAGGGGTAAATGGTGAAGTCACCAAGGTATCAACAAAGTCATTCACAATAGGAATGCTTTAGATGGGTTGAGGTTAGGTAGTCACATCCAAGAGAGTACTTGGAGTTAGGGGTGAGCATGGTTCGGTTTGGTTCGGTTTTTGCATAAAACCGAACCCGAACCAATAAAATTCGGTTTTTAACTTTTAGAAACCATTCAGTTTCGGTCTTGTATCGGTTTGGTTTTTTGGTTGTCGGCGTATTTTCGGTTTGGTTTCTCGGTTTTTTCGGTTTCTTACGCTTTATCGAGCTTTGATTTTACAAAGTCGATTTGGAATATATCATAAACAAACACCTAAAGCTTTAAAAAAACAATACATATAACGAGAATACAAAACATAAATAATGATTGAAAAAAACCAAATGACCATATAAAATCCTTAAAGAATTGTTTGTGTTATGAATCAACACAATAACCATAAAAACATAATAAAAACCCTAGAAGAGAACTTATTATTGTCCTAAATGACATGTTCAAGAAGCAAAAACAAAGAGTTATTACTCTATAGTGAATCTAGCAGAGCATACTCATCCATCAATTAGCTTCAACTAGAACTTATGTATGTTCCCATGTGCGACAAAGTCTTCACTCCATGTGATGATGTTAATCCTCATCCATGCATGACTCGAATGATTTTTGGCCAGTTGGAAATTCATCTACAAACAGGTGATGTATTTAACATTAGAATGTGAACAACAGAAGGTATGCATAAAAAAGAAAACTGTTAAAGCCCTTACCAAGTTCTATCTTCTCCAATTTTTCCTGCAACTCTTCTAGCGCATTAAATGTCATATCTTGCATCCCAATATCAGTTGGTGTAGAACGTATCCAATCTTGTGTGCAAATTAATGCTTCTGCAGTCTTTGGAGTAAGTGAACTTCTAAACTGATCAATGACTCTACCTCCGGTACTAAAAGCTGACTCTGATGCAACAGTGGATATAGGCATCCCCAATACATGCCTAGCAATTAGAGAGAGTATCGAGAACTTGAGTGAATTGACTTTCCACCAATTTAAGATGTCAAAGCTATCATCTCTCTTCTCTAATCCATCATCCAAATAAATTTCAACCTCTGTCTTATTGACCCCATGTCCATGTTCTTCCAAATACTTCAAGAAACTTGTTTCTAAACTAACTTACGCTCCACCGGTAAAAAGACTCGAGTCAGATGTAGAAAATGCAGAATTCTTTTTGTTTCGAGCATTCACTCTCTCTTCTTTCATCCTATAATGCTGAAACAATTCATTTAAAGTGTCGACCACTTTCTTAGACATTACCTTTGTTTTATCAGAATTCATGCCATAGATCTGTCCCAAACAGTAATCAAGATAAAACAGTTTATTGCGGGGATCTAAAAGGACAGCAACATACAACAGAAAATTAATGTTATCGATGTTGTCCCAATACTTATCGTACTTATCTTTCATCGAAGCAGCCATTGCTCTTTTCTGCTCATCTTCGTCCACACACATTCGTGATATGCTTGCATGCATAGTCACGAGCTCCCCAAAAAACAGATTTGAAGTAACATACTTTGATCCTGAAATCATATTGGTTACATTATAAAAAACCCTCAAGTACTCGATAAATTGCCTAGCCTTCTCCCAAGCATCTTCCTCCGGAGCCCCAAAAACCTTTTCTTTCCTTTTCCTTTTCCTAGTATTATCAGCAGGATCATCTTCATCATCGCCACAAAAGTAAGATCTATACTTATAATCAATCAACTTAAGTCGGTCAAAAGCAACAACATATTTCTCGGCTGTTTCCAACATTAGAAATGTTGAATTCCACCGAGTCTCTACATCCAGACAAGGTTTCTTAGCACACTGGATGTTAACCCTCTCAACTGATTCTATGAAGCTAGCTGCTTGGGCAGGAGATGATCTAACATACCTTATGTTGATCCCAAACTTAGATCGATTAAGCTTTGTGTATACGAGATTAGATCAAGTAATACACGTAGAGAAACCTTTGCTTATGAATAAAGTAACTAAGTGTTATGCGGAATTAACACTTAATCTAAAACACAAAGATGTTAAACAAACTTTCACTTGTATTAGAATAATCAAACTTGATTACAATGAAAGAGGTTTAACAGTCGAATACTTGTGAAAACTTATTATAACTGATGATTAACATTAACCTAAAAGATCTTCTTTTATAGATTAAGAAGTCTTGTACAAGAAGCTACGAATCAACTATTCTAGGTAAAGATAATAATGGAAAATACAATGTCGAGTTTATCTTTACCATATACAAATAAAGAAACAAAAGATTCGTATAAGATAACTTCCATCAGTGCTTGTCTTCCAGGCTATCAGCGTTGACTTTCTTCACTGTCAACGCTTGGCTGTCAGCGTCCAATGTCATCTTATCAGCGCTTGAACTCTTCTTATCAACGTCTAGTGAACTGACCCATAATTTATTCCCAACAATCCTCCCCTAAACTTGATATCCACTCTAATGATCAAGTTTCTGAATAAATACTAAAGGCTAGGAGGAATCTTACAAAAACTTCCTATGTTGGTGATAAACATGTCTAATTAAGTCCTTGGCCACGTCACTAGTATAATCAATCTCCAAGGGTGTCTCCTTCATCTTCTCCAATATTTCTTTGGACAAGAAATAGTCAGCATCCACAAGTAGATACTCTGAAAACTTTGTAGAGCTCAAATGAAACACACCACAAGTAGAATAAAGCCTCCAATGAAGACCACTGAGGTCATCTTCAAGATCCTTCCATATGGCAGGATCTGCTTCCCTTGGACCACACAAAGTCAAAAATGTGTGCCATAGTCTTATTCCATTTGCTGAAGTAGGTGCTTCAGCATTATACTTGGCCTCTATCAATCTCCATAGATGCACCAAGTCTTCTCTGTCTATGCTTGCAAAGATAGAAATAATCGAAGTGAAAGTGTGTACCTCCTTCCCAAATCTGCCAATCTTCCAAAATCCACACTCATCTTCATCAAAACTTATGATTGATTTTCTGGCATCTAGAGATACTACATTAACCAAATCTGAAGCTTCCAATGGAGAAAGCTTAAGATGCTTCCTTATGATAGTTTCACTTGGATCATACATATCCATATCTTTGGGAAATTGGAGAGGATCTCCTTTCTTCACTGGTCTTTGAGCAATCCTCATCTCCTTTTCAATCTACATTTCCTCAGCAAGCTCCTGTTTCCTTTCTTCTGAAAGAAACTGTAAGACATTATTTTCTTGCACATGCCTCCAAATAGGATGTGCCCTGTACTCTAGCTCCTCAAAAGATAAAGCCAGCAACTTCTTGTATGTCCATCTAGGTTGATGGCATCTAAGCAACTTGTAATACAATTGCCTTCTATCTCTTCTAAGCCAAGTCTTGACCTCTTGTGCATTATACTTCAAAATCACCTTTATATCATCTTGTACCCTGAGAAGAATTTCCAACCCCCAAATTTGATCTGATAAGCTCATCCCTGGGTTGTCCATTACCTTATCTTCCCAAGCATGGTACATTATGGTGATTTCTGGAAGGTCAAAATCAACCTGCAACTTCAAATCTCTCAACCTTTCTTTTGCCAACTCATCCCCATATTCAAGTCTTTCTGGATCTTCAATGATTTGAACACTTGAATCTGAGCTAGCTCCTTCTCTTTCATCATCACTCTCTTCCTCACTCTCAGAAGTTGCAACAAATGGTGATCTACCACTCCTCTTCAAATCTTCTTCCAAAAGTTGTGCAGCCAACTGATTATCAAATGCAATTTGTGCTGCATCTTTCTTTGGAACATCTTCTTCAACCATAATTCCTTTACCTTTGTCTTTTGGATCAATGATAGGTAAAGTAGATGAAGATACCTGTGTAGACACATCTTTGATGATTGATGATGACTGGAATACATCAACACCACCTGCAACTTTGTCAACGTTCAAGTTACCTTTATCAGCGCCCCGATTACCTTTGTCAGCGCTGGATGTGTCAGCGTCTAAACTTTTGTCAACGCCAAGATTACTTGTGACAGCGCCCTGGGTAAAATGTTCCATCACTGCTGTAAATGACCCATCCAAATTCAAAGGGGTTACCTTGGATGTATCAATGACAGGGTGCTTCTTCAAGTTGGTGAGTGCTTCAGCAACATTTAAAGATTCACTAAATTGTGAACTCTTCTCACTAGCTGTATGAATCAGCTCATCCTCTTCATCCTCCCCTTTGGAAGATTCCTCCATTCTACTCCTGCTACTAGGATTCTCCAAAACAATTACCCGCTCCCTCAATGCTTGGAGTTCACGGCCCTGATTATTGACAATTTGTACAAGGCTGACATTTTGCTTTTGCAAGCTAATGACAGCAGCCGTCAATTCATTCAATGTCATAGGTTCCAATCTGCCCTCAGCTAGAATGGGGATTTGACCTCCCAAGATAGAATCATAGGGCATGGATGAGGTCTTATCAATGTTAGACCTGTCTTGGCCAGCTTCTAAGCTTGTACCAATAGGTCCAGCCTCACCCATGTCACCAGCCACACTTGTGGAGGTGGTTCTCTCTGCTACATGGCTAGGACCACTAGAGGAGAACACTCCAGCAGTCCTTTGGCGTTTTCTCAACCTAGATTGTAAGGGGGTGGGAGATGAGGTAGATTGTGTGGGTGTTGGTTGGTTAAGGGGTGTTTGGGATTGTGCAGGGATGTCATCAGCGTTGGGATTGGCTGTGTCAGCGCCAACATTTTGAGTGTCAGCATTAACATTGGCTTGGTCAACGTCCATGTGTTCAGGTGAAGGTAATGGTTCAAGAACAGGCTCAAGTTGAGGTTCAGGGTCTGGTTGTGGTTGGGCAGCCTGAATTACTTCAAGCATGGCTTGGGTGAGAGGTATAGGTCTGTTTGTGGAGATCATTTTGTCAAAAATGGTTTTCTTTTGCTTAGGGATCTTATAAAAATGGTCATGATCCCTAGTACAATATTCTTGTAAATCAAACACCATTTGCAAAAATCTTGGGTAAGCCAAAGTCATTTTACTTCCCTTTGAAAAATTATACCTAAGCCCACGTGACATACAAACCAAAGCACTTGCAATGGACCTGTTTATTTCATTAAAAGCAGTACATTTTGGACTTAAGCATTGAAGAAGGACATGTATCAAATATTTCCAATCCGAGGGAAATTCCTGCTTATGATATTTATTCAAAGTTTTACCAGCAGGAATAGGATAACCCAATTCCCTAAGACCTTGTTCTATTGTTGCAATGGCAAGGGTAGTCACACCATCAGCGTCATTAAGACGCAAAGCTTGGCGAACCAAAGCTTCAGTGACCACCCATGTTCTACCATGAACAGTAGATGTTAATGTAGTCACTCCATTAGCTGTTGTGGAACGTACATTATTCCAAAACTGTCTAATGTGTGCGACAGGGACTAGTGGTTCATGAGAAAGTGCATACCTTATGGAGGATGCATTTAAAAATGCCACCATTTGTGAATACTGAGGGAACAAATCATTATCAGCGTCCAAGTAAGCTACCATATTATGTTGGCTCTTGAACTCCAATGTCAGATTGCTTGAGTTGAACTTTGGTGCCATGATGAAAGCTGTTTAGGTTATGTGATATGGGAAAAATCTAGGAGAAAAATGTTAGACAAGAAAATATGAATACCCAGAATGAAAAGTTAGCCAAATTTATAGGAGAGATGCATGATTATGATTGGTCAAAAATGAGGCAGTTATATTCAAAGAGTAATGATGAAAATATTGAATCAAATATAACTTATCTCATGCATTAATTAAAAGTAACAGCTCCCCAGAAATTACGGCCAAAGATTAGTCAAAAATAACAACTGGGTAGGGCCCACTAGGTGTCAACGGTAAAAAATAACTCATCAACGCCCAACGGCTATATTTTCTTGTCAGCGTTTGCCTAAAGCCTTGTCAGCGTCACGATTGGTCTTAACAGCGTTTGGAGAAAAACTTGTCAGCGTCTAAAAATAAAAATATTTTAAAAAAAGAAAAAGACCTTCACAAAATAATTTATCCTAAGGGAAATATCAACTTGTCAGCGTCTAAAAATAAAAATATTTTAAAAAAAGAAAAAGACCTTAACAAAGTAATTTATCCTAAGGGAAATATCTTGCAAGTTGATAATAATTACTGGGTGGCAAGCATTGTCCACTTATGCACACTTGCTTAAGCAAGATAGACACAAATGTCCTCAAGTGTCCCTTGCTAACCAAAATACTTACCAACAAAGTTATTTCATAAAATCCTTTGTAACTCCCAGGTAAACCCATAACAAAAATATTCCCAAGTCTCCCAACAGACCACAACCAATTCTAGGCCAAAAATGTCTTGGCAGCATGCATAGTTTGTCAACTTTGCATGCTACAGTGCCTCATGGTTTAGTAAAACTAACCCATACTCACCTGTGGACACAATCTAGAATTGTGATAAGAGTATTATAAGAATATCCAAGAGTCCTAAAGGTTCCTTAAACCTCCCCTTAAACTATGATACATGAGTTTCTCAAAATATATATGAACATTAAAAATTTATGTCAAGATAGGAATATAAATATTCCAACCATCATCCATAAACAAAAACATGTCCAAATAGCTCTTCAAAGATCCATAAGCAACTCTGTATCCAATGGCATAAAGCTAACACCACCTACACATTTAGATTGAAAAACCACAAAACTAACATTGTTGCTGACAGCGCCCCGACAACACTTATCAGCGTTGAAGGAACTCTTGTCAGCGTTAGACAATAATATTTCTAACAACGGCAAAATAACACTTGTCAGCGTTAAATTTACCTTTGTCAGTGTTAGAAAAATAAAGTGGAAAAATCTAAATCATCACAAAGACCAATAACAATGCATTATCCTGTACATACTTTTACAAAAAGAGTTCCAAAACACATATTAAGTGAGATTAACCATTCCAATATTTGTTACCAAATATTGAAATCTTCCAGCATCAAAAGGTTTAGTTAATAAATCAGCCACATTATCTTCTGTGTCTACCCTATCTGGTTGTATTAAACCTTTCTCAAAGCAATCTCTTATAAAATGATGCCTAATTTCTATGTGTTTGGTTTTAGAATGATGTACAGGATTTTTAATAATGCATAAAGTACTGTTATTGTCTATAAAAATCTTGGTATGCATGAAATTATACCCATAATCCAACAGCTGGTTCTGAATCCATAAGACTTGTCCACAACAAGCAGCTGCAGCCACATATTCTGCTTCAGTTGTAGAGTTTGCCACCACTGTTTGTTTCTTGCATTGCCAAGATATCAGTCTACTCCCAAGAAATTGACAACCACCAGTTGTGGATTTTCTATCAAACTTGTCACCACCATAGTCACTGTCAGAATATGCAATAAGCTCCAATGGAGAATCTTTTGGGTACCATAAGCCAAGATCTGGATAACATCTTAGGTACCTAAAGATTCTTTTCACAGCAAAAAGGTGACATTCTTTGGGATTCACTTGATGGCGTGCACAAGCACACACAGCAAACATGATGTCAGGTCTTGAGGCTGTAAGATACATCAATGAGCCAATCATTGATCTATAGTGCCTAACATCCACATCTTTTCCAGCTCCAATTTTTCCCCAAGGGTGTTCCCTATCCATAGGAGTGGAAGCACTCTTTTCATGTGGAGAAAAACCAAATTTCTTCAAGATTTCAGCTACATATTTGTCTTGGGAGATGAAGATACCATCTTCTTTCTGCTGAACTTGTAATCCTAGAAAGAAGTTCATCTCACCCATTGCACTCATCTTGAATTTATCTGTCATAAGCTTGGAAAAGTCTTCACACATCTTTGGATTTGTGGATCCAAAAATGATATCATCAACATAGACCTGAACAAGTAAGACATCCTTACCTTTCTTCTTTGTAAACAATGTCTGATCTATGGTGCCCCTTTTAAAACCATTTTCCACCAAGTAGGTGGACAAAGTACCATACCATGCTCTTGGGGCCTGATGAAGTCCATACATAGCTTTCTTCACTCTATAAACCTTGTCTGGATTCTCAGGATCTTCAAAACCAGGAGGTTGCATGACATATACCTCCTCAACAATTGTTCCATAGAGGAAAGCACTCTTCACATCCATTTGATAAACAGTGAAGTTCATACAAGAGGCATAAGCTAGGAAAATTCTTATAGCTTCAATTCTTGCAACAGGAGCAAAGACCTCTTCATAATCTATCCCTTCCTCTTGTGTATATCCCTGAGCTACCAAACGTGCCTTGTTTCTGACCACAATACCCCTTTCATCTTTCTTGTTCCTTAGAACCCATCTTGTCCCAATTGGTCTCACATATCTAGGACAATTAACCAGCTCCCAAACATCCTGTATAGCAAATTGGTGAAGCTCATCATGCATTGCTTCCACCCAACTAGGTTCTTTGAGAGCATCAAAAATCTTCTTGGGTTCCTGTTGTGACAGAAAACAGGCAAACAAACATGCTTGTACAAGAGGGGTATCAACCTTCTTGTGGATATTAGCAATGAAGCTATCATGAGTCTGGTGAGATCTTCTAGTTTGAACAGGAGTCATGATATTCCCAATGATTTGAGAGGGAGGATGATTCTTCAAAGTAGATCTAGGAATTCCATTTTCAAGAATTCTGTTGTCTTCAATATCATCCTCCATGTTGCTAATATCTTCTTCAGACTCTCTTCCATCTTGAACCTCTTCATTTATTCTTGAAGGTTCACCTTGTTCAAAAGTGGAAGATACGAAATGCTCATGAGTGTTGTCAACGTTGGAATTTTGCTTGTCAGCGCTGGAATTACTTTTGTCAGCGCCAGAATCATTGTTGTCAACGTTTGAGCCATCAGCGTCTGAATTGGTCTTGTCAGCGCTAGAATTGTGCTTGTCAGCGCCTGAATGACCATGCATGTTGTCAACTGGTGGTATTGAAGAACCATCTTTATCCTTTCCAGCAGCAGCAGCAGCATAATACTCATCTGTCCATATGGGAAATGTAACATATTCTTGTGTGGGAGATGATTCAACTGCTTGTGGTCCATCCTTCTTAGCAACCTGTGTACCTGAAACATTACCAATTCTCTTTTCCAAAACACTTGAAGTTACCTTCACAATGTCTGGATTAGTAACAGGCATATAATTTAAAGCTCTAGATAAAAGTTCCAAGTCAAACAACCAATTTGGACCACTTTCAGGATCACTAGGTTTACTCTCTAAAAACCTAACATGTACTTTTTCAAGTATACGTTTTTCCTTTTTAATGTAAACCCTATATCCTTTGCTCTGCACTGAATAACCCATGAAATAGCCTTCATCACCTTTTGCATCAAATTTACCTAGGTCATCACTAGTTTCTAAAACAACTACATGACAACCAAAAGGCTTGAGAAAGCCAATATTTGGCTTCCTTCCCCAAAGTAACTCATAAGGTGTCTTATTGTGTATTTTGTTGACCAATGCCCTATTTTGAACATAACAAGCTGTGTTAACAGCTTCAGCCCAAAAGGCTATAGGAAAGTGGGCATCAGCCAACATGGTTCTGGCTGCTTCAATTAGGGTTCTATTCTTCCTTTCAGCAACCCCATTTTGCTATGGGGTTCTAGCTATGCTAAACTGCCTAGTAATCCCTTTCTTGGCACAAAAATCATCTAACAATTGATTTCTAAACTCACCCCCATTGTCACTTCTAAGAATTTTGACCTCATTACCACTCTTCTTTTCAATCTGGGTAATGAAATCAATCAAAATTTGGGCAGTTTCACTTTTCTTGGCTAAAAAGAAAGTCCATGTAAACCTGGAAAAATCATCAGTGATGACAAAACAATATGATTTACCCTTCAAACTTTCTATATTAGTTGGACCAAAGAGGTCCATATGCAATAAGTGAAGTGGTTTAGAACTAGAGTGCATCTGTTTAGATTTGAATGAGACCTTGTGCTGCTTGCCCTTAAGACATGCAACACAAGAGTGGTCATTGTGGAAAGCCTTTTCAGGCAAACCATCAACTAAACCAAGTCTCACAAGTCTATTGATATTTTTAAAGTTTATGTGCCCTAATCTCCTGTGCCAAAGATTACTTTCATCTACTGAAGCTTTAGCATAAAAACATGACATTTTATTATTCATCTTAATTCCATTAAGATTCACATTATATATGTCTTTATGCCTTGGTGTTCTAAATTCTATGTATTTCTCCTCAGGGAGCTTGTAATCTTTGCTTAACACCAAGCATTCAGTATCAGTAGAAAGAACTTTATTCTTGCTATCACACACCTGTGATACACTAAAAAGATTATAGTCGAGTTCTTTTACCAGAAATACGTTTTCAAAACGTAAGTTGTTGGTGAGAAGGGTTCCTTTGCCTGTGATAGTTCCATATCCGCCCCTAAAGAGAACCTTATCACCATCTTCAATGGGAGTGAAGTTACTCAAGTAATCTTCTTTCCCAGTCATGTGCCTAGAGCATCCACTGTCCCAATATCCATAGTCATTAACCTGTTTTTGAATGCCCTGCACATAAGAAAACAAATTAGTTTTCTTTGGGAACCCAAACCTTTGAAGGCTTGGATTCATCTGGTTGTTCAACAAGAACAGACTTGGTTCTCATAACAACCCCATTTTCATCCCTTTTTGGATGAAATGCCCAGTTAACCCCAATTGGTCTTGACATGACCTTTGAAATATAATGAAACCTGTTGCATGTCATAGAAAGACCAGTAGAATTAGGGTTTTGGTCTTGTTTTGGTCTCCATGTTAAGCTAGTAGAAGCTTTAGACCCCTTTCCCTGTGGTTGCAAATACCTAGGTTTGGCAGTGTGTCTGTCAGCGCTGAAATTGTTCTTGTCAGTGCCCCGATTGCCTTTATCAGCGTTGAACCTAGGGTTTGCTATAGGAACCCATTGCCTATTGGACCAAGTGTTTGTCTTTTGGAAAGGTCTTAGGCCATGTGTGTTAGACCCTCTAGAAAAGAATGGGGCTGGTCTAACAACGTGTGAACCTTTGTTCACATAGGTTTGGTGTCTGACAGTATTTGACCTATGTTGACTTTTGTCAGCGCTGAAATGGTTCTTGTCAGCGTTGACATTTGAAGCGTTGACACATTTGTATGCCAAATGTGAAAAGCTACCACAAGTGTAACAGGCTTTTCTAGACATGGTCTTAGGTCTAGAAGCAAAGAAGCCTGTTCCATGGTTACTAACTTGGCCTTTTGGTGACCTAGTATTCCTATACATCTCTGCATACTTAACACTAGGTTTTCTAACAGTGTGTGAGCCAAGGTCAACAGCTTTGCCAGTGGTTGGGTGTGTGATTTTAATAGGTGTAGGATCATGGCTCGTGATTGGTGTGGGCTCATTTGGACTTTCACACAACAACCCTCCCTTAACAAACAAAGTGTGGTTAGCTTTCTTCCACTCATCTAGGTCAGTCAGTTTTTTATTATACTCTTCAACTGGGGAAGTCACTATAGGTGGAGGAATGAATTCCTTCTCTTGGAGTTCTGGCAAGCCAGTCCAAGATAAGTCCTTTGATTGGACACCATAGAAATCCCCAGCTGGTGGTGGAACACCAGTATAATCTTTCACCCCAATCCCACTCATGTCCTTAGAATCTCTTTGTTTACTAACACACTCTCCTAGGGTTTGTGTGGCCTTATCAAATCTCTGGATTTTAAGACTCACATTATCTTTATTTTTGTTAGCCTCATCTAACTTAGCTATCAAATCAAGATTAACCCTGTTTGTGATATCTTGAATATCTTTACTTTGATGTAACTCATGTTTTAAGATATTTATTTTATCCTTTAAATCAAACTCCATTTTCTTATACTCAGCTACTGTCCTTTCTGTTTGGGTGAGAGCAATTTGATAATTAGATACTTTGCATCTTTCAGAACTTGCCTCATCTAATAATTTTACTATCTCCTGATTTAGTTTTTCAGTATTTAAACGACAACCCTTAGAACAGAAAGCATCATCATATACCTCATTATCTGATGAAGAGGAGGAGTGTGCCATGAGAGCATATTCAACATGCTCTTCTTTAACTTCAGCAACCAATGCTTTGTCCTCTTCCTCATCCTTAGCCAAAAAGTTCCAGCTCCAGTCCCATCCTCCAACACCATCAATTTGTTGAACAGCTACCATGGCCTTGGAATCTTGGCTCTTAACCATTTGGCTTGAAGGCTTACCAACATCAGATCTTCTTGGAGATCTACATGCCCTCATAAAGTGCCCCATACGATGACAATTGTAGCACTCAACTTTGGATTTGTCAAATCCAGCAACGTCCTTAGCATCAAAGGTCATCTTCTTCTTGAACCTTCTATTAAACCTGTTTGCTCTTAAACTTACAAGATCCATAGTCCACTTGATGTCCATCTCTTCCAATTGCTCATCACTTATTTGCTCAAGATCCTCATATGTAATCCTTGAATCACTGGGCAAAGAAGCAATGAATGCACACACAGTATCTAGATCTAAACCAGCAGGTTTAATTCCATCAGCGCCAAAACTGTAAGTGTCAGCGCTTGAGTGTGAGGCGTTGACAGGATGAAATCCAGCGCTGACAGGATGTGTTCCAACGCTGATAGGATGTGATCCAACGTTGACACTTGCAGATCCAGTGACTGGATGTCCATAGGAGTTCATGGAATCAAATTGACCTTCACTTTGTGAGAAGAAGGCCATGTTGCTACTGGAAGGTTTATTATCACTCTCCAAAAGCCATTCATTCTCCAACAGTCTTAGTTTGTTGAAGATGTCATGAAACCTAGAGGTTTTGTGGGTGTTATTGACAAGAATGGATCTTGCCTCAATCTTCCATACATCACCAAGGCTTTTGAGAAAAGTAGCATTCAAGTCAGGGTCATCAATCTGTGTTCCCATGAAGGAAAGTTGACTTGTAATGTCAAGCAGTCTACTTCTCACACTGCTGAGATTCTCATTGGGTTGAGCCTTAAAGACAGCATACTCATGCATGAGTTGCTTCTTCTTTTCTTCTTTTGTGTCAGCATTGCCACCATGTGCTACTTCAAGAGCTTCCCAAAGCTCTTTTGCAGACTCAAAGCGTTTGTACTTGTGCTGATTCTCATGACCCAAGGCGTGTTTCATGATGTTCAAAATTTTCATGTCCACCCTTTTCTTGGCTATATCTTCAGTAGATACAGCTCTTCCATCTTCAGGCCTTTCCTTCTTATCAGCTTCAGGACAATTAGGAACAGCTGACCTTGTGGCAATAGCATTAGCAATCTTTTGAGCTTTGTTGAATGTGTTCCCATATTCAACAATCTCCCAAAGAGTGTAGTCATGGATGGCTACATATTGCTCAAAATTGGACTTCCAAAGCTCGAAGTTCCTGGCATCAAACATGGGAATTTTGATACTAGGGTTTGTGGTGTTGCTTTGTAGCAAAACAGGAGCAGGAGGTTGTTCTGAGCCAGACATGATGTTTTTAGGGTTTTGAGAAATTTAGGGTTTCGTTGTTTTAGGGTTCTTGCGTTACTTAAAGATAAAAAGTTTCTCAACAAGCTCTGATACCACTTGTTGATCCCAAACTTAGATCGATTAAGCTTTGTGTATACGAGATTAGATCAAGTAATACACGTAGAGAAACCTTTGCTTATGAATAAAGTAACTAAGTGTTATGCGGAATTAACACTTAATCTAAAACACAAAGATGTTAAACAAACTTTCACTTGTATTAGAATAATCAAACTTGATTACAATGAAAGAGGTTTAACAGTCGAATACTTGTGAAAACTTATTATAACTGATGATTAACATTAACCTAAAAGATCTTCTTTTATAGATTAAGAAGTCTTGTACAAGAAGCTACGAATCAACTATTCTAGGTAAAGATAATAATGGAAAATACAATGTCGAGTTTATCTTTACCATATACAAATAAAGAAACAAAAGATTCGTATAAGATAACTTCCATCAGTGCTTGTCTTCCAGGCTATCAGCGTTGACTTTCTTCACTGTCAACGCTTGGCTGTCAGCGTCCAATGTCATCTTATCAGCGCTTGAACTCTTCTTATCAACGTCTAGTGAACTGACCCAAAATTTATTCCCAACACCTTACAGCATTGCGAATCTTGGAAATGAATTTGAATTGTTCTTCCAACCCATATCTTACCACAAGATTTAGTATATGTGCACAACATCTCAAGTGCAAGTACTTGCAATCTAAAACAGCATGTGGCCCCTTAAGCATTTTACCCAAAAACTTAATAGCACCATCATTTGACGAAGCATTATCAACAGTGACTGTGAAAACCCGTTCTATACCCCATTTCTGTAGGAACTGATAGACCATCTTGCCAATTGTATCACCCCTATGATTCGCTATAGGACAGAAGTTCAGAATCTTCTTCCTTAACACCCAATCATCGTCAACCCAATGTGCCGTCAGACACATGTAGTTCACATTCTGTACAGACGACCAAGTATCAGTTGTAAGAGAAACCATTTGATCTTTCAACAGGCCCTTAAGTTTTTTCTCCTCTTCTTTATAAATCTTTAAACAATCCTTAGCAACAGTCCACCTAGAGGGTATTTTAAACAGATGATTCATTTCCCATGAGTAGTATCGAAATCCCTCGTTATCAACAATACTAAATGGTTGATTGTCTTTGATGCAAATTCGAGCAAGTGCTTTTCTACACCTTTCTTGGCTAAAAGAATGAGTAGCCAAAGAACCACCTGCGATCTCTCCCTCGGATATAGGATTAAAACCTAAAGTAGCTTGCTTCTCTGAATCAATGTTCTTTTTGTAAAGAGGTGATGTGCGACAAACATTAGTAAGATGACTCGCCAAAGTACTTGTACCATTTTTCTTACCAGCACATGCTATAACGGTCTTGCAATATGGGCAAGGTGCTTTTTTCACACCTTTTACAAATGTGAAATGATCCCAAACAAACGACCTTCTGCCGCCTTTCTTATCATTATCAGCAGTTTTTTCATCTCCAACGCCATTAGCATTTTCACTATCAACATCAACCACGTCGTGTGTGACAATCCGTCAATTTATGGTCAATATTTTATTCTCAATATTTATTTGAAAATATTATTTTATGAACTCACTTATTTTTGGGAAGAAATTTGGATTTACGTCTTGAAGTAGCGTCGACTACGTCTAAACCGGAGGATTCAACGTTACGTGCTTACGTTTACATACACCGTCTTTGGTGGCAGTCCGACATTTCAGAAAATAAATTTGTCCATGAATATTATTTTGGAGTTTTAAATTTGTGTTGGTTCATAAACTCACAAATTTACGAGAAGAGATTAGGACTTACGATTTTATTTTAACGTTCTTTACGACTAAACCGGAAACCCTAGGATTACGTATTTACGTTTTCGAACTCCGTTTTTGATGAGACAATTTTTATTGGATTCGTTTTATGACGTTGATTCATAATTTATAAAAACGTCTTTCGTAAAACGACCCGAGGGCACGCAAATCGAGAAAACTAAAATCGAGGAATACCCGTAAATTAGTGGGATGGGACAAACTAATTTATCCCACCCCACTACACATGGGGCGGCCAAAATCCACCAACACATCTTATGATGTGTCCATAACTTCACAAAACAAGCAACATATGGCATTAGCTTAGCTAGTAAGCTAAGCTTACCACAAAACCATCAACTACTTCACACTTTCTCATTTCATCCATGCAATACCACTCACAAATCCTCTCATCCCACTCCATTGTGCCGTCCCATATTCACCAAAAACACCTCCATTTAATCCAAATTTAACCACAAACTATTGTTATAACTTACATATGTTAATCTCCTTCAAAAGAGATGAAGATTGGTGGTGATTATAACATCCAAGGAGGAGTTTTTATGGAGTCTTGGGGCTGATTTTCCACAAGGTGTTTATGAAGATTGGTGGTCATGAAGATGGTCTTGGTGCATCACAAGTTTCTCCATCAAAATCCATGTTTTGATCAACCTACATCATCATGGTGGTATAAAGATTGTCCTCCTTATCTTCTTGTTATTTTGATTATGTAAACATGTATTTTATTTCCTATTGTATATGTATATGATGATTATATGATGATAAAAATGTTATGTGGGGATTTGGTGTTGATAAGCATGATTAAAAAGGTGAAAAACTATAAAGAACAAGGCTAAAATCTTGCTTAAAAGTGATGGCTGTATAAAACAGTAAAGAAACAGGTCATGGACTGATAAAATGATGAGGTAGAATCCATTTACAGTAAGATATATGTCTTGTACACATGTGAGAGTTGGCCATGCAATGGAATCATTGTAATGAGTGAGATATGATCAAAACAAGTTTAAGATACAAATCTGAGTTCACTGTTTTGGACGATTTTTAGAAAATACTTAGAGGATGATTCAACAGTAGCTATAGAAGGGTTAAATGTAGCACATATCATGTAGTTTATGTGATAAATATTTGAGCTTCTATCTCCATATAAAACTCTAGATATGGCAGTTTTGGTGAAAGTGAAGATAAAAATCAGATTTTGGAAATTAAAGAATAATACTATTATATAAGCACTCAAAATTTAATAGTATAAAATATAAAATAAAAACCCACTAACTTTTGGATTTTATTTATATAAGTATGTAAAAGGTTAAATAAGTGTACATTTTATAAAAATGGTAACTTGTTAAGTTTTATAAGTTATAAAACTATAAACATGATTTTTACGACTTTTTCGGCTAATACCGTAAAATTAACGTTTTTGTTAAATAAAACTTAGATGGTTGGACCCATCTAATGTAAACTTTATAAAACTTATATACTGATATATAGACATGTATAACAAGTAAAAACCGATAAAACCCGAACTATAGGACATACGGACGTTAACGGACTAAATTAACGTTATTGGACTAATAATACAACAAAAATGGACTACAACACTTATAAACTTATTATTGGGCTTGACCCATTTAGGCCCAACTTGTAAAGTTTAAATACTGATAATATAAGTATGAAATGGATTAAAACAAGTTAAAGAACTTATAATAAGTTTATTGGACTTAAAAACACGTAAATAGGTAAAACTAGTAAACTAGTATAAACGTTACCGACACATAACACTAAAATGAGCAAACGAGAATATGTAAACCCACTTGATCATCATATATATATAATCATCATATGTATACATAATTGTTATTTTTATAAAGTCATTGGACATGAGTCTAAGACGAGTATTATTTGTCTAGGTTTCCGTGATTGAAGCACGTACCGTACGACCGAATTGCCGATAACCCGCCTTCCCACATCAACGCGAGTTCATAGCCTCACAATCTTTTAAATGTTTTATAAATGTTTTATAAACCCGCGAGGGAGATAACATGTTAGTCTTTATAAAATAGGACACCATTTGTCCCAATTGTTTGTTTATTGATTTGGACCCGAATGATTGTATGACCCGATTGTATGACCCGATGAATGATTAAAGGACCCGATAGATGAAATAAAATGGATTATTAAAGTTAGGTCATGTCACTAAAAGTCCCATTAGCATGAATTGTGAACTACCGGGATTTGGTAGACGCTTGTGCATATAATAGTACTATTTGGGGACGATCACCCCAGTTCGCGCCTTGACGGTTGATCCCCGTCGTGCCACATTGATTGGTAAGCGAATTTATGTATGAGAAGATTTCCATAGCGTGACCTTTGTGACTACACGCTACTTTAGATGGGCAAAATTGGTATCGGGTTAGCTACCCGTTGTTGGTTTAGTAAGGTAACAATGTCATGCGGCTTATAATAATCCGACTAACGAAATACTACCAGACGCTCCGAATTACGATGTATTGCTTGACTAGCAATACTGGGTCATACTATTGATATTATGTTTGTGTTTTGGTTTTTATAACCATACTCATATAACGGTTTTTATTTTCATACAACGTCGTAAGACGTATTGTATGACGATTTTACGACATTGGCTCGTATAATGATTTTTAAGGCAAATGCCTATATTATGATTTTCGATAAGGATTTGTATAAAATGACTTTGGCTATTTTATGGCCTATTAAAATGATTTGTACAAAAATGATTTTCAGTAATAATCTTATACTGATATTATATTGATGGATTTTATTAAACTCTATGAATTCACTCGGCGTTATCGCTGACCTTTTCTTTTAACATGTTTTATCTCAGGTACTTGAAGGTAATTTTCGGGAAGACGACAAGAATTCATGGCCCGCACTTAAACAATATTTTTCCATTCAAATACTTTATAAAACTTTGTATGAAATATAATGACTTGGGACCGATGTAACTTTGATATTTATGAATGGAAATGATTTATTATTAAACGACGCGATTTTTATGCGTTGTCTATGATGTGAGTAATGTGCTATCCCGTAACACCAACGAGTCTTCCGCTGTATTGAGTTGTATAAATTTGGGGGTGTTACAGTTTGGTACCAGAGCTCTCGTTATAGAGAACGAAAGATTTTTAAAACCAAGGTTTTGAATAAAACATTTCAAAATCTTTTAACTCTAAACATTTTTCTAAAAATGTCTAAAAATATTTTGACTATAACGGTGCCGAAGAATTCCCGAGTTACCGACAAGGCCAGACTGAGAAGTGTTATATATATATATATATATATATATATATATATATATATATATATATATATATATATATATATATATATATATATATATATATATATATATATATATATATATATATATATATATATATATATATATATATATATATATATATATATATATATATATATATATATATATATATATATATATATATATATATATATATATATATATATATATATATATATATATATATATATATATATATATATATATATATATATATATATATATATATATATATATATATATATATATATATATATATATATATATATATATATATATATATATATATATATATATATATATATATATATATATGATGTATTGATTACATGATCGTTTGATGATTATTTTGATATTTATACGAGGTATTTATACGACGTCGATTGTCACAAGTAACCCTAACTCCCCTAGCAAATCAATCGAAGCTATTCTCGTAGGAATTCTAGCTATCCTAGATCTAAACCAAGTTGTGGATATTTATGATCCCAACAAAGGGTATACTCGTAGAAATGTAGATAGTAGTTGATTGTGATATTGGAAAAGAATTGGCGAGATTAAATCTGATATCGATGTCATGACGATCTTTCCATATAGAGTGGAGTTTGACAAAACGTTACCACCTAGAAAGATGTCATCTGATTCGTTGTCATCCAATTCTTAAATTGAAATCGAAAGGGTGAATGTTGCACTTGAGGCTGTCATTGGAACCATTACCCAAAAGCCTCATGCCACTAGTACCTTTCCGAGAAGTCTAGTTGAATGATCAAGTCATTTCATATTAATGACTCATTTGATAATTGTTGTTGTAAGAGCTAATAGGATTGGAAATTAAGTGTTGATTTATATTGAGATTGTATTGCCTTTACAAGGCCGAAGAATAAGATTGAAAGTATTGGGGAATGAAGTAGGATATCGACTTGAGTATAAAATTGGTTGAAACTTGGATAAAGTAAAATTTAACCCATATGGAATATGAGATTATTAATAGAAGTCGTTAAGTTTTGTGATTGAATTATAAGGTTTTAATTGATTATTGATTCGTGTTAAGGGTTGTTCCTAGGCCATTGTCCACTGACGAGGATGCCCAGTGTCCAAGAAATGAATTGAAGAAATCTTCTTCTGAATTGGGACCGATGGATCTTGCGGGACAGGTGGGACACCTAATGACTCTTGTAGATTAGTATTCATTGTGGTATCTTTTAAAAATAATCCCTAACTTAACTGAGATATCAGTTGGTAGGATGAGTTCTGAGAATTGTATGACATAGTGACACATAAAGTGTTACGGTACAATTTGACTTGTTTGTGATTAAGGAAAAGACTACCTTTGATTGCTAATTTCTACATGTATCGATGCTATCTATCTTTTATTGCTTCATCCTAATGTTCGCATTAGTGCTGCAACCATCGAACAAGTACTCATCTTGATTTGAATTACGTTGTAGACTATTCTTGTCGAGTGCCATCGAGGTCACGAACCTCATGATTATTTGGCTAAGCTCATTTCCTATCATATCGCAGTTAGTTCTTGATGAACAAGCTTTCATCACTCTTTTGCAGATAACTCATTGTTTTTATAAAGATAAAACAATATCCTTTGAGAAAAATGGGATTTTCATTACTATATGGATTATTTAAAGCGAGAATTATAAATAATCGTTATCGAAATAAAGTTGTTTATGAAACACCTTAGAAAACCTAATTGTTTTCATAACAAATAAAATCATTGTAAATTTATTCTTGATTCTTATTTAAGAATTAAGAATGAAAATGTTTTTATTATAAACATGATGATAAAGTTTTGACCAACTGAGTATTGCATCGTTAATCTTGAAATTGTATATAGTTGCCCGCCTACATACAATTTGGAATGGACCATGCAAGGCTGATTAGTAGTCACCATAAAACTGATTAATAAACACTAAATATTCTTTGAAGATTGTGAAATATTAAATTTTATGAGATCTGCAAGAAGTGAAAAATAAGGACATAATGTTAGGGACACCTACATATGTGCCTGTAACACCTATTCTTCTGAGTCGAATTTACTCATCTGTGGACATTGTCTTATTTGACAATTGACAATTCTTTCTTGTCCAATTATCCCGTAGTGAGATTCTTAGGAAAAGTATCTGATTACTGAGTGTTGATACCCGACTGGATGTATTGACGTTATTATCATTTCTTATGATCTGATTTCATTTGAATGACCTGGGTAACGATCCGAGGAGCTTTCGAATGCATACTCAAATTATGAAAACATGGGATATATTCATATTCATTAAATGTTTTCGTCTGTATCTGATTTGAAATTCTATTGCGTAAATCATGCGTTGAACTTACTCTTTTAAGGTTAGTTATGTCTCTTAATATCCTTAAATTTGTGAAGGATCGTGAGTTATTATTAGACTTTTGAGAAGTTCACATCTTATCGACGGCAATAAAACTGGAAAGTTGGTAATGCCAGTAGAATGGATTGATTGATTATGACATAACGACATTGTCTTAATTGATGGGAACTCGAGTAGAATTCCCCTAAAAGATAAGATGTTGATTATCAAAAGTGATCTAAATAATTCTTGATGGATGATCATATCCCGCATTTTGACTTGAATTTATACCGTAAATGGTTGTGAATTAGTCATAGATATTATAATCTAGAAGGAACCTAATATGTATTTATTAAAAGATGTTTATCTTATCTGAAACTTTAGGAGGTATTTGTTGGTGAATTACCTAGACTTTCGCCATTAAGGCAAGTTGAAATTGGTATTGATTATATTTCCGGTGCTGCACTTGTGGCTTGTGCACTGTACGTCAGCACCATCTGAATTTAAGGAGTTACCGTACAACTGAGAGAGTTGTCGGAGAAAGATTTTATTCTACCAAGCCTGTCATCATGAAGAGCTATGGTGTTATCATTCCTTATGTTTATAGATTACTATAAACTGAGTAAATTGACAATCGAAAACGATATCCATAACTCGAAATGGAAGATTTGTTCGATCATTTACAAGGTTTTTGATCCATGGCATAGTTATCATCAACTTCGCATCTGCGAAAAAGGATTATGTATTCCAATCACTACATCCTGTACTTGTAATGAACATTACGAGTTTCATGTTATGTCGTCTGGATTGACTAATACACATGTAGCATTCATAAATTTGGTGAATCACGTGTGTGGGCTGTAATTTGATAAATTCATGCTCGTGATCATTAAGGACCATTTGTTTGTTTACAAGAATAAGAATGAAGTTAATAATTAATTATAGATTGCCCTGAATTGGCCGAACAATTAAAAATTGTACCTTGAATATTTAACATAAGACTTAAGACTTAATACTTTACATGATTTAACCATGTGATTAATAGATAATGGAATATAAATTGACTCTTTAAAATTTAGAAGTCATTTAAGACTTTGAGTTATACTAAAAAGAAAATGGAAATATGTTTTGACGAATGTTTTAACAAAGGATTTTAAGGGATTATTCCCTTATACACAAACCATTTAACTAAACTTCTGTTTAGGGGTAAATGTTTGTGTATGCCTCAAGATAACTTAAGAAGGATTGAGTAAAACCATTTATACCATAACCTGAAAACTTAAAACGACAATTTTTGCTTTTCAACTAAGAAAACTTTGACCAAAGTATAAACAAAGGTTTTTCGAACATTTACGAATCATATTAATTATTTTCGATAAATCAACGAAAATTCTTGTTAATTAAATTCAAATTATTTTGAACATTTTTATATAATTGGACAAACTGGGAAAATTTAAAATCTTTACGTTTACGTTTCATAAAAATTGAATATTTATTATTTAATTAGTTGTAATAATTATCGACGCTTTAGACGCCAGATTGAGAAAAACTGATAAAAATGATAGTTGAGACGAAACTAAAACATAGAAGATATGAAGAAAGAATTTTGAATAAATACGGTTGTGATATTTATTTCATCAGGAAGGTGAACGTAATTACTGACACATAATATAGAAAGAATATCTGAGTGAATTGTGGATATGATAATTACATCATCATGAGAAGTGAATATAGATACTGACATATTATATAAAAAGGATAAAGAACCAATTAGGATATATTTCTTAATAATGAATGTGCAAATCGCCGAATAATTAAAAATAAACGATGTTTATAAGAAGGATAAAGAATCCATTAAGACGTGTTCCTTAATAATGAAGGTGCAAAATAAATTGCCGAACAATTTAAATATGAACAATGTTTGTAAAAAGGATAATATAGATAATAAAAAGGGGTTCGCAGTTAATGTGAATCATTAGAATTAAGAAGCCGATGGCGGTACATATATAAAAGGCCACTTGAGGTTGCCTAAATATGGAGATTGTGAGATATAGTTATGTTGGAATTTGTAAGTATAAGTATTCTATTTATGTCATTTATGACTAAAAGTATCTTTGTCTGAAGAAGTTGTACTAATGACAATTATGAAGGCAGACATCGCCTCATACATTAGTAAACGTCTAGTTATTACAAAGGTCATCATCTGAATTTGATTCGATTTGGGTCATCGTCGACAGACTGACCAAATCTGTTAATATCATTCCCGTTAATGATAAAATTCTTGATGAAGAAATCGACTCTTTTGTATTTAAATGAGTTGTGTAAACATGGTGTGCCTGTATCGATCATCTATATCAAGATCCTCGCTTCGCATCGAATTTCTAGAGATTTGCTCAGAATTCACTGAGAACGAATCTTGATGAGAGTATTGTGTACCATCCCAATCGAAGGGACGAGGTAAAGTAACGATACAAAATAATATAAGTGCTGTTTTATGTTTGAATGATTGACCTTTGGTAATAGACCGTATAATCGTTTTCCTTTGGAGATATTATCATTGATAATCATCATATTAGGATTGAGATCGAATCTTGTTAGGATCTAAATATTAGAGCATCTGTAAGCAAGAGTTGAGATGAAAACACCCGACATACACCCATTGTGAGTTGGACATGTCTTTTAGGTTTAAGGTTTCCTATGATGGCGAACCTATCCTTGCAAAATACCCGACCCGCGAGATCTGAAATGATTGTTGAAATTAGGATTTGATTATTGACAGCCGGTAGTGGGCAAGAGGTTATGTGAATATGAAATATAGATCTTGAAGTGCCAAATGGGTAGCGAAGTTATGCCACAATTTTTTAACCTTGGAAAAATGAATTCATGATCTGAAAAATCATGGGATATAAGTCCCCGTTGTTTGGGACCATTGAGATGATGTAAAATTTGGGATTGAAAGGCATATAAGCTGGATCTACCCTAGGACTTCAAGGACTGCGTGAATTTTGTTTCGTAAATCGAACTTGATGGAATATCTATCAAGTGAGAATCTGATTATTCTTAATAGAGCTTAGATCGGCGAAAAGTTGCATTCATCAAAAACCCGTGAACATCATGGATAGAGAAAGTAAGTCAACATTAAGCCTGATCTTATTCCTGTAGTTATGTTTGATGAAACTCGCGTATTATAATGAATTGCACTTGTGATAAAGGACCGAATGTGGAGGAAATACCCACATGGCTTTCACTCTATAAGAAGCGAGTAGTAAGGTAACATGATCTTTGAGGACAAAGATCCTGTTTAGGGGTAAATGCTGTGACAATCCGTCAATTTAATGGTCAATATTTTATTCTCAATATTTATTTGAAAATATTATTTTATGAACTCACTTATTTTTGGGAAGAAATTTGCATTTACGTCTTGAAGTAGCGTCGACTACGTCTAAACCGGAGGATTCAACATTACGTGCTTACGTTTACATACACCGTCTTTGGTGGCAGTCCGACATTTCAGAAAATAAATTTGTCCATGAATATTATTTTGGAGTTTTAAATTTGTGTTGGTTCACAAACTCACAAATTTACGAGAAGAGATTAGGACTTACGATTTTATTTTAACGTCCTTTACGACTAAACCGGAAACCCTAGGATTACGTATTTACGTTTTCGAACTCCGTTTTTGATGAAAAATTTTTATTGGATTCGTTTTATGACGTTGATTCATAATTTATAAAAACGTCTTTCGTAAAACGACCCGAGGGCACGCAAATCGAGAAAATTAAAATCGAGGAATACCCGTAAATTAGTGGGATGGGACAAATTAATTTATCCCACCCCACTACACATGGGGCGGCCAAAATCCACCAACACATCTTATGATGTGTCCATAACTTCACAAAACAAGCAACATATGGCATTAGCTTAGCTAGTAAGCTAAGCTTACCACAAAACCATCAACTACTTCACACTTTCTCATTTCATCCATGCAATACCACTCACAAATCCTCTCATCCCACTCCATTGTGCCGTCCCATATTCACCAAAAACACCTCCATTTGATCCAAATTTAACCATAAACTATTGTTATAACTTACATATGTTAATCTCCTTCAAAAGAGATGAAGATTGGTGGTGATTATAACATCCAAGGAGGAGTTTTTATGGAGTCTTGGGGCTGATTTTCCACAAGGTGTTTATGAAGATTGGTGGTCATGAAGATGGTCTTGGTGCATCACAAGTTTCTCCATCAAAATCCATGTTTTGATCAACCTACATCATCATGGTGGTATAAAGATTGTCCTCCTCATCTTCTTGTTATTTTGATTATGTAAACATGTATTTTATTTCCTATTGTATATGTATATGATGATTATATGATGATAAAAATGTTATGTGGGGATTTGGTGTTGATAAACATGATTAAAAAGGTGAAAAACTATAAAGAACAAGGCTAAAATCTTGCTTAAAAGTGATGGCTGTATAAAACAGTAAAGAAACAGGTCATGGACTGATAAAATGATGAGGTAGAATCCATTTACAGTAAGATATATGTCTTGTACACATGTGAGAGTTGGCCATGCAATGGAATCATTGTAATGAGTGAGATATGATCAAAACAAGTTTAAGATACAAATCTGAGTTCACTGTTTTGGACGATTTTTAGAAAATACTTAGAGGATGATTCAACAGTAGCTATAGAAGGGTTAAATGTAGCACATATCATGTAGTTTATGTGATAAATATTTGAGCTTCTATCTCCATATAGAACTCTAGATATGGCAGTATTGGTGAAAGTGAAGATAAAAATCAGATTTTGGAAATTAAAGAATAATACTATTATATAAGCACTCAAAATTTAA
The DNA here is from genome assembly GCA_025667525.1 of Glebionis coronaria. Lineage (NCBI taxonomy): Eukaryota > Viridiplantae > Streptophyta > Magnoliopsida > Asterales > Asteraceae > Glebionis > Glebionis coronaria. The sequence continues at coordinate 607,137,425 of CM046876.1, read as the reverse complement.
AAGTATAAAATATAAAATAAAAACCCACTAACTTATGGATTTTATTTATATAAGTATGTAAAAGGTTAAATAAGTGTACATTTTATAAAAATGGTAACTTGTTAAGTTTTATAAGTTATAAAACTATAAACATGATTTTTACGACTTTTTCGGCTAATACCGTAAAATTAACGTTTTTGTTAAATAAAACTTAGATGGTTGGACCCATCTAATGTAAACTTTATAAAACTTATATACTGATATATAGACATGTATAACAAGTAAAAACCGATAAAACCCGAACTATAGGACATACGGACGTTAACGGACTAAATTAACGTTATTGGACTAATAATACAACAAAAATGGACTACAACACTTATAAACTTATTATTGGGCTTGAACCATTTAGGCCCAACTTGTAAAGTTTAAATACTGATAATATAAGTATGAAATGGATTAAAACAAGTTAAAGAACTTATAATAAGTTTATTGGACTTAAAAACACGTAAATAGGTAAAACTAGTAAACTAGTATAAACGTTACCGACACATAACACTAAAATGAGCAAACGAGAATATGTAAACCCACTTGATCATCATATATATATAATCATCATATGTATACATAATTGTTATTTTTATAAAGTCATTGGACATGAGTCTAAGACGAGTATTATTTGTCTAGGTTTCCGTGATTGAAGCACGTACCGTACGACCGAATTGCCGATAACCCGCCTTCCCACATCAACGTGAGTTCATAGCCTCACACTCTTTTAAATGTTTTATAAATGTTTTATAAACCCTCGAGGGAGATAACATGTTAGTCTTTATAAAATAGGACACCATTTGTCCCAATTGTTTGTTTATTGATTTGGACCTGAATGATTGTATGAACCGATTGTATGACCCGATGAATGATTAAAGGACCCGATAGATGAAATAAAATGGATTATTAAAGTTAAGTTATGTCACTAAAAGTCCTATTAGCATGAATTGTGAACTACCGGGATTTGGTAGACGCTTGTGCATATAATAGTACTATTTGGGGACGATCACCCCAGTTCGCGCCTTGACGGTTGATCCCCGTCGTGCCACATTGATTGGTAAGCGAATTTATGTATGAGAAGATTTCCATAGCGTGACCTTTGTGACGACACGCTACTTTAGATGGGCAAAATTGGTATCGGGTTAGCTACCCGTTGTTGGTTTAGTAAGGTAACAATGTCATGCGGCTTATAATAATCCAACTAACGAAATACTACCAGACGCTCCGAATTACGATGTATTGCCTGACTAGCAATACTGGGTCATACTATTGATATTATGTTTGTGTTTTGGTTTTTATAACCATACTCATATAACGGTTTTTATTTTCATACAACGTCGTAAGACGTATTGTATGACGATTTTACGACATTGGCTCGTATAATGATTTTTAAGGCAAATGCCTATATTATGATTTTCGATAAGGATTTGTATAAAATGACTTTGGCTATTTTATGGCCTATTAAAATGATTTGTACAAAAATGATTTTCAGTAATAATCTTATACTGATATTATATTGATGGATTTTATTAAACTCTATGAATTCACTCGGCGTTATCGCTAACCTTTTCTTTTAACATGTTTTATCTCAGGTACTTGAAGGTAATTCTCGGGAAGACGACAAGAATTCATGGCCCGCACTTAAACAATACTTTTCCATTCAAATACTTTATAAAACTTTGTATGAAATATAATGACTTGCGACCGATGTAACTTTGATATTTATGAATGGAAATGATTTATTATTAAACGACGCGATTTTTATGCGTTGTCTATGATGTGAGTAATGTGCTATCCCGTAACAACAACGAGTCTTCCGCCGTATTGAGTTGTATAAATTTGGGGGTGTTACATCGTGATCATCCACAGCTTTCACCACTTCAACGTTATCATCAATCGCGTCGTTATTATCCGCATATCTCAGTTTACTACTAGATGCCATCTACATCAAAAGCAAGAAACACATATATTTAAGAGCTTATTCCTTTTCGAAAAATACAAATTGAAGTAACAAGGACATCTACATGTTTCATTATTTCTGATAAAACTAGTAAAATATGCCACTTTGTACGAATTCTAAAAGTTAACAAGCTAAACTACTTTACAAAACTAACTAAAAGCAACTCACTGATATCAACTACTATATAACTAGCTAAAAGCAGGTCATCAACTAAAGCACAATTTAAAGAAAACAAAGACCCAATATACATTCAGTATACTTATTAAAGAGTATTAAATAAAAGATATCAAAATGAAACCATATTGTCCATACATCAATGTGATATTAGATCAATATTCAATCACTAACAGTGTCTACTTTTATAATCGCTAGAACAAAACAATACACACTAAATGGCATGTCACTTCTTAAAACAATGCACACTTATATCATGTCATGATTTTAATAACAACATATAATCAATGAATTAGCTTTGAATGTGCACTCTTAGTTTAAGATATTTATAGGCTGACAACAACATGTATCTATATTAGACTTCTTGACATGTCCAAATGAAAGCTTTTCCCATCAATCTAATGTCATTGTATATGTCCTGTAACATAACTAAATGGATGATGCACCTCATAAAAGATAATTTTATTGATTTCGGCCACCCTAAGAGGTATGGTCAAGTTCTGCCATTGTTTACAAAACTATTACGGGACCAAAATAATGAAACTATTTCAAAAATCAAAACTAATATTATCTATTATTCATCACTTCTTAACAAATTAAAAACATAAACAAACAATCTCCTTGATATATTAAATTAGACTATTATATAAATCAATTACCAACTAAGATTAATTGATTAACAAATTGAGGAAGAAAAATTGACCTTAAAGATATTGAGGATAGCAGCCAATATTTGGAACTTCGATGCATGGAATTATTTATACCGAAGGATTGAACAGATAGAGATGAAAAGTTAGGATCTTTTAAATTATTTAGAGATTAGAGATCCTAACAAACTAAAGATTGAAAAGAATCAGAGATCCTAGGGGATAAGAGATAGAGATGAAAAGTTTTGAAATTGTAAATATTATCCTAGTCAGAAGGTGCGGATCGGTTCGGTTATAAGGCATGGCTCGGTTCGGGTTCAAAACATTTCGTACATGATAGTCGGTTCGGTTCATATTTGGTTTTTTTAATGTTAAAACCAAACCGAACCAAAAACTTCGGTTTTTTCGAAATCTTAAAACCAAACCATCGGTTTTTTTATTGGATTCGGTTTTTTTGGTTTCGGTTTTCGGTTTTTTCGGTTTAGGTTTAGTTTTTCGGTTTTCTGCACACCCCTACTTGGAGTGAAGGGTGAGGATATCTCATTCATTCTAGATTGGAATGAAGAGGAGGTAGAACCATGAGAATGGTTGGTACCATAGGTTGAGGTAGTCTTGCATGGAGCAAGAGGTGGTGAGGTTGATGAAGAGATGAGAATTTGAACAATCTCATTCTTGGGTGTGTGAAAGGGTGAAGAGTTAGGTTTGGGCAACTTAATCTTAATCTTAATACTTTTCTTTGAAGCGAAGGTTTTGGATGAGTTTGAGGTTCTTGTAGAAACCATGGTTGTAATGAGTGGTTTAAGAGTTAAGGATGAATGGTTTGATGTGTAAAAAACATGGCTAACAAGGTTGGTTTAAAAGGGTGAGGGGATGATCCAAACTAGTAATGGGTTAAAAACATTTTATGTGAATAATGAATTTAGGTAACCTAGTTTAGGAAATGTGTAGGTTTTTGCAAAGAATCAAGCAAGGTTTACACTGATTAAGGAAAGTAGCGTAAAGCAAATATTCTGTCGGACACAGTAGCCGGCGGTTCCCTATCTAGGGTGGGCGGTTCCTTATCAATAAGGTACCGCTGGTCGATATGGAACCGCGACCAGAGGTGTTCAAAAATGGCACTTCCTCAAACTTTGGTTAGCCCAGATTTTTACCAAAGGATTACCTAGCCAAACTTAACTACTGACCAAAATCTAGGAAGCTAACTAACACATAGGATGCACAAAGCTATGCAAATCGTAAACACGATGGCATAGACAATCATTAGGATAAAAATAACAAGTAATTCAAACAATACGATGGGTTAAAAACATTTTATGTGAATAATGAATTTAGGTAACCTAGTTTAGGAAATGTGCAGGTTTTTGCAAAGAATCAAGCAAGGTTTACACTGATTAAGGAAAATAGTGTAAAGCAAAGATTCTGTCGGACACAGTAGACGGCGGTTCCCTATCTAGGGTGGGCGGTTCCTTATCAATAAGGTACCGTTGGTCGATATGGAACCGCGACCAGAGGTGTTCAAAAATGGCACTTCCTCAAACTTTGGTTAGCCCAGATTTTTACTAAAGGATTATCAAGCCAAACTTAACTACTGACCAAAATCTAGGAAGCTAACTAACACATAGGATGCACAAAGCTATGCAAATCGTAAACACGATGGCATAGACAATCATTAGGATAAAAATAACAAGTAATCCAAACAAGTAGTATTAGTTAATACATAACCAAAATAAGGTAAAAAGAAGCAAATGTTCAACATCACATTACATGTTTACCAACATGTATACTTTGAAACACTTCAAAGTCTTCACCTTCTTTTCTTGCCCAATCCCTTGATCATATTTCCCAAGTACTTAAATCCCTTCCTTGACTCAACCCGATGTTCATGTAACTCACCTCGAGTCCTAAGATTTTCACGGTAGAGATGCTCCATATTGAGATCTTTCGGTACTTCACTAGAGGAATAATGAGGTGGAGGAGCTAAGTCTTCAAGTCCATCCACGAATGAGTTTGAGGATGGGTGGGAATTACTCGAAGAGTTGAAATGAGAACTAGAACCTATGCCATCACCATCACTTGTTGGCATATAGGTGTCCTCATCATCCGTCTCTTGATGATCGGATTTTCGCGAACCTCGATCACTTCTAGGCTTTCTTTCATATACCTCTTGAATAGGCAACATAACCCGATGAACCGGGTGAAAGCGAGAAAGGTCGAGGTGGGGAAAGTCACAAACAACCCTTTTGAAAAGGCGAGTAAGAAGCATAGCATAGGGAAGGTTTGTTTTGGGCTTTGAAATAGCATAATTTATTCGTCGAGCGATATAGAATGCCAAATTGTACTTGGTTGATGTAAAGATGCAACACAACATATGCACCATACAAGCCGGGATATGATCTCAGTTTCCATCAAGACAAAATACATTCTCCCTAAGGATATTTAGCCATTGGACCATAAAATCCTTAAGATCGCTTAAGAGCACTTCTTAGCGATTCACATTTCGCACATTAGAATGAAGGCTTCTCACAACGTTTCCATAACGCTCTTTCGAAATGATATCAAGGATAAATTCCGGATCAATTTCGGCGTGGCCATTTGGAGGTTTGTCGTTGGATTCCAAGAGAGCATCAAGTCTCCATTTGTCCGTGAAACGACAAGTGCCTTCATATAGCACACCAAGAATTTCACCAAAATCTTCGAGAGAGTACTGAATGATTTGATCGTTCAACAAGAATCGAATGAAGATTTCGCCATTGTATTAAAACATGGAGTAAGTGCTAAAGAATTCTAGAAGAAACAAGGGGTAAATATCTTCTTCTATGTTGAGCAAGCAATCAAACCCTGTATGCTCAAACATAGATTTGATATAGATATAACCCGTTATTCCCTCATCAACAACTCTACCCTCATGGAAATTTCGAGTTGAAAGAGATGAAAAGGAGTTTCGAAGTTGAGTGGAAGCAAAGGTTTCGGAAATGTTTGGCATATATTGTCTAGTGAGTTTATGATCCTTTTGGTATTGTGAAGGCATGATTAGTACCTAATATAAACACAAGAAAATATATTTCCAATCACTCATATGAAAAATAAAATCAAAAATCAAAATATGAGAATGTGTTATATCAATTTCTTGACAAACAAAGGATTGAATCCATATCATTCTCATGTTCACAATGTATCTATTCCATTATTAACCAAGAACATATGAACTATGTTGGATCAACAATGGACTAGAACACTGGTTTTTCAAAACAAGGTTTTTAGGTAAGCATTAACAATGCAATTACCTATTTGTTCATAGGTTCATCTCAATTCCATCTTTTAACCAAAATCATTTAGCCAAAATTCGGATTTGTTCTACAAGTGGGTTTTAGTGAAATCTTAATGAATATGAACCTAAGGAATCATAGTGAAATAACCATGTCAATCCATATTTCTATTAAGGTTTCTAATTCAATTTCAATTTAAAAAATCCCTAATTATGAAAGGATGAACCCTAGAACAAAATAGATGAAATTGAAAGAAAATACTTACAATTATTGATGTTTGATGAAGGATGAGTGAAACCCACAACTTGGAATCAATTAATTTGAGTGATTGAAGGTTTTTGAAGCTTCAACAATGGTGGAAAAAGTGGAACCCGTCGGCTGTGTGTTTTTGGGAGAGAGAGGGTTTAGTTTGAAAAAGATTAATTTAATAAAACTGGTGATCTGACGAGTTTTACTGCCCGCGGTTCCATATCGATAGAGAACCGTGGGTTTGAACCGCCAGAGATAAAGAACCGCCTACAGAGGCAGGTTTTTTATCAATGAAATATGCCAAATTTTTGAAAACCAATTTTTCTAAAATACTTAAAAATATATCTTAAACCTTTTAGAATATCATTGGATCATCATAGCACTAAGCAATATGCCTTAATGAAGGATTACGAGTTGAATCGAGATCGAAAAGAACCGAAACGGACAAACGACTACTCGTAGCAAAAAAGCAAAGTGGAGAGAAGTCAAGGGAAGTGAATCAAGACTAAGACCAATGATCAAGGGATTAATGACAATCTTCAAATCGAGGAGACGGAGAGCTTGTGTCATATATAGTGGTTTAAGACGTGCCTTTCCGGCGAAGTGTTAAACGACTTTGCTAATGAATAAACACAAAGCAAATTTTGATGCATAGACTAAGATCACTTTCAATAATAGTCTTAGTCTAAACCAAAATATGAGCAAGGTATAAATTCACTTTGTCTCCCACAAAGGGCCTACTAACCATATGGGTGCAAACCATGGATTTCATGCTTGATAATTTTAAGCTACTACTAACTCACTCTGCATCACCATAGTGAGTCAAGTATCCAAGTAATGAAGGTTTGAGAGGATAAAAGAAAAGAATCACAAACCACAAAAAAATATCAAGGCAAGGATGCCAAGAACAAGCACATAGTCAAGTAATGATCAAAAGAATGATCAAAGGGCTGTGTGGAAGAACGAAAGCGTACCTTGGCCACAAAGAGCATTCCAATCCATCAAGGAATCAATACAATGCCCAACAATGACTATGATGAGTACTAAGTCTTCAAGGACTAGTATCATTCCCAATCATCTTGATATCATCATTCAAAGATGTTGAAGATCAATGAAGATGAGTCTTCTACAAGTGCAAGTAACTCAATTCACAACCAATTAAATGATTGATCATCATGAGTACCTACATAAAGCAAGATTTAAACTAGTAGATACATTTCAAGAGTAGATCTAAAAATGCATAAAAGCTACTAATTTAAGAGGGATACAATATTACCAATTAAAAGACCTATTTTCCAAGAAAGAATAGTTTTGACCAAAGAGAAACTTTAGTACAACTTGACCTTCTAATTTGAGGAGACAATGGATCGATCCAAGTTTTAAAGTACAATATACTTCGAAGATCTTGAGTGACCATCGCTCTGATACCAATTGTAGAAACTAGAAGGGGGGTTGAATAGTTTCTCTACGATTAGTCACCTAATTAAAATTACTTTTAATTAGGTTTGTATCAAAACTATCTTTTACTTGAAGCTAAGTTGCATAATGATTAGGTTTAATTCAAATTCGTTAGCAATGGTAATAGGTAAGTATAATGATAATGAAATAAGTAATGAGTAAGGAAAGAGACAACCTAATGACAAGACACCAAGATTTATAGTGGTTCGACAACGAGGCTCTATCCTCGTTTCTACTCTACTCCTCGAGTACACCTACTCGAGATTTCCACTATATCTACAAGCTCCCTTCTTGGCGGAGAAAGCCTTACATCTTCGCTTACATTATTTTCCGACACTAAGCTAAATGTTGAGACCTGATCTTTAGCTAGGACCAATCTACACAACGTTGCCTACTTCAAAATTTAACGACACAAGGCTAGATGTCGAGTTCTAATCTAAAGCTAGAACCAATCTTCATAACGTTGCCTACTTCACAATTTAGCGACACAAGGCTAGATGTCGAGTTCTAATCTAAAGCTAGAACCAATGTTCACGACTCTTCACTTTGAAGCTAAGTGAGAACTTCACACAACACAACTACTAATCACTTTCAAGTTTAGTGAGAACTCACAAGACACAACCACATCACTTTATAGTTTAGTGAGAACTTCTACACAATCTATTACTACTCAACTAGAAATATCCAAGTACACACATGTAGCTTGGATCTACACAACATAAATCCAAGCAAACACATATGCAATGGATGTACACAACAAATACAAGTATTCACAAATAGCTTGGATGAACACAACTAGTCCAAGTATTCATAAATACAAATGGATCAACATAAAACAAAAAGGCTAACATGATGAACATGACTAATTCATGGATTCATCTTTATCACAACACTAGTGAGTGAGTGATCTTCTTTTTGGACAAGGTAAAGGAGGGGATCAAGAGGATAATCATATGTAAATATACTTAACACATTAAGTGATCATTTACTAATGATTATGCTATAGAAAAGAGAAAGGGGGATGAGAAAACGTCCAAGAGGGTTATTGGAAAATGAGATTTGATCCACTATTTATAGAAGACAAAGTGCAACGGCTAGCTGGGCGCGGTTCTTTAACTAGCCCGGCGGTTCCATATCGCTAGAGAACCGCCTAGCTATTTATGGTATCGCCCAGTAGACTACGCTCCTTTTTTGTGTTTTAGTAGGGTAGGAATATCTGAGGATTTTTAAACCTTCAAAGGATATTCTTATGGCTTATGGAATATGCCATTTTCAAATTTACATTTTCCATTTTAATAAAACATTTTCTTAAAAAGAAAGTTTATTAAAAAATCTTTTGTCATATTAACAAAAGTGAGTTTTAAGGATAATCACTTTGATGATCACTAAGTATGATTAAGAAAATTTAGTGACATGATTATTACCTTGATGATAGTGTTAGTTAAATAATTCGTTTTGAGTTTTACACTAAATGTGTTGTATAGTTTGTTGTGATCAAAACTAAGAAAGATTAGTTAACACTAATAATGTTTTTAGGCATCACTTGCATTAACAAGAGATATATGAATTTTATGTTTAGAGGATTTGATATTGGCATATAGATTGTTAGATCTGTGTTTGTTCTTAGTTGTGATCTATGCTGAGTTTGGATATATTTGTGATAACTTTTGACTATCTTTGTTATTTTTGCTTAGACTTATGCCTGCATTTTATTATCTGCATTAGTTGTGTTCAAGTTTTGTTGAATTTAGTTTAAATTTTGTTGAGATATATTAACCAACATACCCTCTTGGTCTGTGTGGTTCATTTGATTCCATATTATCAGTCCAAAACGTATTATCACAAGTTGTCACTCCTGTGACTTCTGCCAGTTTTATTTTAATTATTCAAAAAATAATTAACCAAAAAAAATGTCCTCAACGGGACTCGAACCCTTGACCTCAAGGATAATTCCCAACGTGATAACCAGCTTGACTGGTTTGTTGTCTTGGTTTAATTACTGACTTTGTAATTAATATAGTGTAACCGCTATGTTGTCAGATTTTGAAAGTGATTTAAATACGTAGTTTTTACTTTATTTCAATTTAAATCATTTTATATACTATTATGAGGTTTACAATTTAAAAAAAAATAAAAATATAAAAATGTTTTAGAAATTTAATTAGTTATAAAAATTAGAATTTAAATAATTTAGATTTTAATTAATTGAGTTTTTAAATAAAATTTAATAGATTTAGTAAAAGTAATTTTTAAATAGATTTGATAGTTTTTAAATTAGTTTAAATTAAGTTTTAAATAGTGTAAAAGTATTTTTAGTTAAATAGATAAGTTTTTAATGGATTTTAAGTAGTTTAAATTTTTAATAGTTTTTTTTATAGATTAAATATCGGGAAACGATTCATGCACTTTAGGATTTTAATTTGTAGGAGTAATTTCAGATTAAAAATCGGAACCAAATTCAAATCGATTGTCCAAATTGAAACAAAACGTCTCAAAGTCACTTGATCTCCGTGTAAAACGAACTGGTTCATCAACGTGTTTAATTAAATCCGTCTTTGACTTATTTATGGATTATTACCTTTTCCTAAGGGTAATCTCCTAAATTTGTCCTATACCGTATCTAATTAAAATACATCGACGTTTCCTCATCACATCATCTTCCCAAAAACTCAATTTATACATGGGACGAAATAACTCAAAAAAATTTGTCGTGCTACTTTCCACCATCCATGGTAACTAGCCTTAGGAATCAAATCAGTGGTTTCACTCAAGAACCTGATGAATCGCTTTTCGATGCTTGGGAACGTTATAATGTCTTGATCGATCGTTGTCCTAACCATAATATGTTCCCCGTCACTTTGATTGATACTTTCTACAATGGTTTAACTTTTCGTGATCGTGATACGATTAATGATGTCGCCGGTGGTACATTCATGAAGCAAAGACCCGAGGAGTGTAGAGAGCTTATAGAGAACATGACCACTCATCACAAAAATTAGGATTCATCTGCATCTTCAAGAAATAATCTGAGGGCCAATGTTTCTTCTACTTCATCAAACCCCGAGTTAACCGAACTCACCCGCCAAATAGCCGAGATGAAAAAAAATTTCTTAACCATGGCTACGAACCAATTTCAACAAGTTAAAGTTGTAGCACTTTCTTGTGAGACTTGCGGGGGTCCTCATTCATACACCGATTGTCCTTTTACTCATGACAATCCGGAAAACGTGTATGCGGCTAACGGTAACTTTTCCACGGGAGGCTATCAAGCTCGTCCTCAAGGAGACCGTAATTTGCTAAGTTATCGTTCAAACAACTTCCTTTCACCACCCGGTTTTCCTCCTCAAAACTAAACCAACTTCAATCGCAACAATCAAAACCAACCTCGACATCCTAATCAATAACAAACCCAAATAAACCCATATCCACCTCAAGAAAATAACCAAGTTTACCAACAACCCACTTTTCAACCACCCGCTTACCAAGTTCCCCATCCGAACCAACCCACGGCATATAATCAAGAGGTTGAAACGTACATGAGGACTAATGACGCGCTGGTGAAGAATCTTTAGAGCCAAATTATTAACTTGAAAGGTGACATGGCAAAACAAGGGAATGATCTTCGAGCCGAGCTTTGGAATGACATGCGAAACTCTTTAAGCAGTCAAATGAATGACTTAAGGGATATGATGGCTACTTTCTTCCCAAGTAATCAAACCTCTGCTTCGGGTTCTCTTCCGAGTAACACCGTTGCTAATACAAGAGGGGAGATGAAAGCAATCACCACCCGAAGTGGAAAAGGTTATAAGGAACCCGAGATTCCTTAACCTACTCCGGTGATTGTGACAAAGGATAACGAGCCCCCTTCACCAATCCCTCCACCTTCTACTTCCACCCCTCCTCCACCCAAGGATGTGAGTGAGAATTCCATTCCAAAGCCTTCGTCTCAACCCGATATAACTTATCCTTCAAGGTTGAGGAAAGAGAAGTTGAAGAACAAGGATGATATTCAAGTTTCAAACTTTCTTAAAATGTTTAAACAATTGAATTTCAACATATCCTTTGCTGAGGCTCTCGCTCACATGTCTAAATATGCTAAAATGTTCAAAGATCTTCTCAGTGATAAGGAAAAACTCCTTGATATTGCTCAAATCCAACTTAATGATAATTGCTCCGCAGTTCTCTTAAGGAAATTACCAACCAAACTTGGTGATCTGGGTCGCTTTCTCATTCCTTGCAACTTTCTCGGGGTAGAGAATTGTATGGCCCTAGCCGATCTAGGTGCTAGTATCAACTTAATGCCATTAAGCGTTTGGAAACAATTATCTCTACCCAATCTGGTCCCAGCACGCATGACATTGGAGTTAGCTAACCGTACAGTTGCTTATCCGGTGGGGATAGCCGAAGATGTCTTCGTTGGTGTCGACAAATTAACCTTTTCGGCGGATTTTGTTGTCGTTGACTACGAGATGGACCCCCGTGTTCCATTAATCGTTGGACATCTATTCTTGAGGACCATTCGACTCTCATTGATGTAGCCGCGGGCGAATTAATCATGAGAGTTGGTGACGACAAAATCGTTTTCAACATGGGTAAACTTTCTAAGCAACCTTATGAACACGAGAGCGTTAATTTCATTGACGTACTTGATGAGGCTTGTGAAGAACATTTCAAAGACACTTGTAAAAGTGGTTTTTCCTCCCTACCCATTGTTGAGACCGTTACCTCTAGTGCTCCCTCATTGACTCCATTTGGAGAAAGTGACTTTGTTTTGAAAGAATTTGAAGCAACTTTAGGGGATGTGGACTTAAAATATGACGATTCTCCCTGCGATTGGGACGAAGACATTCGTACCATTGAGAAACTTCTCAATGAGGACCATATTTCTCCACCTTCTCCTATGGAAATCATAAACGATAATCCAAATTTGACTAAGCTTTCCATCGAAAATCCTCCGGATTTAGAGCTTAAGGATTTACCGTCTCATCTTGAATAAGTTTTCCAAGAAGACAATAAGAAGTTACCCGTCATCATTGCAAAGAACTTAAAAGAGGATGAAAAGTCTCGACTTATCGATGTGCTCAAAAATCATAAGAAAGCAATTTCTTGGAAAATTTCCGACATCTGCGGAATTGATCCTAACTTTTGAACTCATAAAATTCTCATGGAAGATGACTTTAAACCCGCAATCCAAAGCCAAAGAAGGGTTAATCCAAAAATTCATGACGTCATCAAGAAAGAAGTTATCAAACTTCTAGATGCCGGAATGATTTACCCTATTTCGGATTCGCCATGGGTTAGTCCCGTCCATTGTGTGCCTAAGAAAGACGGAATAACCGTTGTTCCCAATGAAAACAACGAGTTGATTCCTACTCGACTTGTCACGGGTTGGCGAGTTTTCATAGACTATTGCAAGCTCAATGATGCCACTCCCAAGGATCATTTTTCTCTTCCTTTCATGGATCAAATGCTCGAGCGTTTAGTGGGTAATGACTACTATTGCTTCTTAGACGGTTTATCCGGGTATTTTCAAATTCCCATCGATCCAAAAGACCAAGAGAAAACCACATTCACTTGTCCTTATGTAACATTTGCTTACAAAAGAATGCCTTTCGGCTTATGCAATGCTCCTGGGACTTTCCAAAGGTGTATCATGGCTATATTCCATGACATGGTTGAAGAAACTATAGAAGTCTTTATGATGATTTCTCGATCTATGGTGATTCTTTCTCATCTTGGCTTGCTAATTTAGAACGTATGCTCAAACGGTGTGAAGACACTCGTCTTGTTCTAAATTGGGAAAAATGCCATTTCATGGTAAAAGAAGGTGTTGTTCTTGGACATAAAATTTCCAAAGCAGGTCTTGAAGTCCACCGTGCTAAAGTCGATGTGATTGCTAATTTACCTCCTCCTTCAACCGTGAAGGGTGTGAGAAGTTTTCTTGCTCATGCGGGCTTCTATCGTCGATTCATTCAAGATTTTTCTAAGATAGCTCGCCTGATGACCCACCTCTTGGAAAAGATACTCCTTTTATCTTTTATAAAGAGTGTATCGAATCTTTCAATCTTCTTAAGGATAAATTAACTAAGGCACCGGTCTTAGTTACCCCTAATTAGGAGTTACCTTTTGAATTGATGTGTGATGCTAGCGATTTTGCTATTGGAGCGGTTTTGGGACAAAGAATTAACAAACATTTCCAACCAATCCGTTATGCTAGCAAGACTATGACGGGGTCTCAATTGCATTATACCACTACCGAAAAAGAGCTTTTAGCGGTAGTGTATGCTTTTGAAAAATTCCGCCCTTATCTTGTCCTTTCCACCACCATTGTGTACACCGATCATTCCGAGTACTTGTTAACAAAACAAGATTCCAAACCAAGACTTCTTCGTTGGGTTTTACTCCTTCAAGAATTCAAAATTGAAATTCGTGATAAAAAGGTAGCGGAAAACCTAGCCGCGGATCATCTTAGTAGACTCGAGGACCCTTATCAAGGGGAACTTTCAAATCAAGAGATTAATGAATCTTTTCCCCTTTAGGCCTTAATGTCTGTTAACTCCAATCTTGACGATACCCCATGGTTTGCAGACTTTGCAAACTACTTGGCGGGTGGAATTCTCATCGAAGGGTTATCGTCCCAACAAAAGAATAAATTCTTCAAGGATGTGAAAAATTACTATTGGGATGACCCTTATCTAATTAAACAATGTGTTGACTTGATACTTCGTCGGTGTGTTGACGGGCCCGCAGCTTTACAAATCTTGGAAGCTTGCCATAAAGGACCAACCAGTGGTCACTTTGGTCCCAATTACACCGCGAAGAAAGTTTTCGATTCTGGATTTTATTGGCCCACTATTTATCGTGATGCACACGAAATGGATAAGCATTGTGATGCTTGCCAACGAAAAGGCAAGATCACATATAAAGATGAGATGCCTCAAAATTTCATCCAAGAATGTGAAATCTTTGACGTATGGGGCATCGACTTTATGTGGCCATTTCCATCATCTAAAAGGAACAAGTACATCCTTGTAGCCGTTGACTACGTATCTAAATGGGTTGAAGCAAAATGTTTACCTATGAACGATGCGAGGGTGGTTGTGAACTTTCTGAAAAAATTATTTGCTCGATTCGATGTTCCTCGTGCTATCATTAGTGATCGCGGGACTCATTTTTGCAATGATCAATTTGCTCGAGTCATGGCTAAGTATGGTGTCAATCACCATCTTTCCACCGCGTATCATCCATAAACTAATTGTCAAGCCAAGATTTCAAACCGTGGACTTAAGAGAATCTTAGAGCGAACTGTGGGAGAGCATCGTGCCTCATGGGCCGATAAGTTAGATGATGCTTTGTGGGCTTTCCGTACCGCATATAAGACACCTATTGGTTGCACTCCATATCGTCTTATGTACGGAAAGGCATGCCACCTCCCCATTGAATTGGAGCATAAGGCTTATTGGGCCTTGAAATGGACTAATTTTGATATCAACAAAGTCGGTGATCTTAGGAAGATCCAACTCAATGAACTTAATGAACTGAGGAATGAAGCTTATGAGAATTCTTTAATCTACACGGAGAAAACCAAGCTCATTCATGATTCTTTAATCTACTCTCGGTTGAAAATCTTTTCGGGCAAGCTTAAGAGCCGTTGGTCTGGTCCATTCACCGTCGTTGAAGTCTTCCCTTATGGCACCATTGAGTTATCACAACCAAATGGGCCAAACTTCAAAGTGAATGGCCAACGTGTTAAATTGTACTTTGGTGAGGACATCTCTCATGAGATGATTCCATCCCTCACCTTGTTTCCCTTGAATTAATTCTGGGTCGAGTCAGGCTCGTGACTCGGTTAACAAAAACAAGTGCTTCTCAGGAGGCAGCCCGTTGATCTATCCTTTACCCGTTTTCATAATAAGTGTAGGGGGAGCTATGTAGGTGTTTTTTGTCTTGTTTCTTGTGATGTGCAGGGATGAAAGTTTCAAAGAGCACTTTTGATGATATTTGACGACCCGTGATCCCGTGTACCCGTCTTCCCGATTCTATCCTAAACTTTGTGATTCAATATTTCATATCCTATATGTTGACACTGAAATCACTATAGCCGTCTCTTCCTTAGCAAGATTTAAACAAAGTGCACAATGTCTTAAGTGTAGGGGAGTTTACTTCCACATGCTTAAACATTGAGGACAATGTTTATCTTAAGTGTAGGGGGACTTCTATCGAAGTTAAGTGGGTTTTTCCATGAATATGTCCTCATTTTAACCAGAAAATCTAACTTTTCGACATTTTTCAAAAATTTTGATCTATTTTGGCCAAGTAGTATTTTTCATTTATTCTCTTTTATGTTCTTTCCTTTTGTTATCGCATCGTATGTATATATTTCAATTCAAAAATAAAGTCAAAAGAGAAAAATAAAGTTAAATAAAATGGTTTTAATGAGTTTAGATGTCTTTGATATATTAGGCCCGTCATGAATCTTTTGACTCAACCCGAGTTTACTTATCTAAGTTTACTCTAGCTAGTATCCTTAACATGTTTAAGTCAAGTGTTGCTAGGATTTTATATATGGAACTTTAAAACGCGAAAGTCTTAACTCTTATGGGTTAAGAACAAGAACTTTTCGCAAGTTCCTATAATTGATCCTAGATAGTCGTTTATCAAGGGAACTTTAAAATGCGAATTCTAAACTTGAAAAAGTCTAAGAAGTTGCAAGATCCAATAGATGACTTGAAAACCCAAAACTTTGATTTAACTGGCTAAGCATCCACGAGTCTCATTCCTTGAGATTTTAGATTGTGGAGAACAAGAGATGATAGAGTTAATTATAAGTTTGGTATACTTTCATGAATTTATGTGAGTTAATTATGAGCTTCTTCTCCCATCACTTGTTAATAATATAATTGCAATAAGTAAGGTTTTACGATTTGAAAAGTTACTTAGCTTATAGCACAAGATCGTTTAAAAGTTGCTCAGTATTAATTACAGTTCATAGCCAAGGCATAATTTATTGAAGCGGGATGCAAAGATTGGTGAGTCCGAAAAGGCCCTAACAAGGCATGAGGGTTACATCTTGTTGCTAAAGATCCAAAGTGATGTGAAGAATCATTTATCAAAAATCAATATGAAGGATCGAGACACACGATGAAAAGCCAATACTCCCCTAAAGATCATGGAGAAGTCTATCCGAAAAGACCCTAGCAAGGTATGAGGATAAATATATCCAAGTCCTAAAAGGAGGCGGATCGTTGTATATCAAAATCCTAAATAAAGATTGGAGAAAAATGAAGAAGTCGTGGTCCAAGTATGAAGAATCTCTCAAAAATTTCAAGTGAAGAAATTCCTATTATGAAGAGAAGACCATTATTTCAAGAACGTCTCTCAAGATTCGAAGTATGAAGTCACTGCCAAATATCGGTCCGAGAAAGGTCTCAAATCGTGAAGCAAGTTATGCCAAGATATGAACTTTATGAGGTACCGAGAGGTAGTTTTAAAAGATTTTGTCCTTTAGCTAACTATTGATTAAATCGTCCTACTTTATTTTCAGCCCTAATAAATTATCGAAATAAGTTAACAATGCATCCTTGTGATCATTCAAGACAATAATAAAATATAAGAGATACACCTAGGAATAAGGGAGTCTAAGTGAATAATTAGGCCACATGAGTTTGTGTTAGCTTACTAACTTATAATAACAATGATCTCGTTTCTAAGCTTGGTGTGGGGAACGTAAAACTTGAGGGTGATAAACATTCATGACGACCAAAGCCCTAATGTAAGTCTTCGATCTCTTTACTTGTTCTTCTTTCCTACATTTTGTAAATTTTCTAATCTCTTTGGTTTCCTTAAAGTGTTTAGTATTTAATAAAGGCCAAGGTAGGTTAATTATGATGAAAAATGTAAACCGGTTCTTTGAAATTAATGCATTGCATGAGGGCATTGCAATGGTCAAGTGTAGGGGATTTAATAAGTGTGAAAACACTTATCCTTTTACCACTTATTTCTAATAATAACAAGACCAAAACATGTATTTAATGTCGTAAAAGGCGGAATTATGCGTGGTTTGTGTTTTTATTGTATTTTAGGTCAAAAATATGAAAAAGGAAGAAAACACGGGCTTTCACGGTCTTTTATCGAAGAAAAAGACAAAAGACGAAGTAAAAAGGTCAAAAGTGAAAGAAGAACGGAAGTCAAAGGCCTATTCTAAAGATTTATCGCAGAAAAAGTCTAAAGACGGAAGTTTATCGAAGTCGAAGAACCAAGTCTACTGAAAGACGAAAATTAGAAGACAAGTTCATTTTATCATTCGACTAATCCCGAGACAAAGTCGAGAAAGACGAGTTATTTAAAAGACAAGAAGGAAGAAGAAAAGAAGACAACACCCTCCCTTCCCCTATATATAGCACACATATGTCATTAGAAAAAGAGTAGGCTTTTAATTTTTAGTTAGTTTTATTTTAGTGTGTGTTTTACTTTTTCTCTCTAGCTTTTCTTTCAAGCTTATTAAATTTTCATCTTAATCTTGTAATTTTGGATCTTAATCTTCAATCTAATCAAGCTTTTGAATTAATTCTCATTCTACCTTTCTTAATCATAATCTACTAGTTTGCTTTATTAATCATGTGGTTGGTTTAATCTTATTGAATGTGTGATTGATTTGCTTATTTGATTGTGCTTATTGATTTGGTGTGTTTGAGGTTTTTAGATTATTGTGCTTATTGCTTAATTTTTATGTTTTTAAAGTTTTTAAATAAGTTGATTTTGGTAGATTAATTTTTATAAAAAGTTGATTTTAAATAATTTGATTATTTAGTATTTTTAAAAGTTTTTAAATTGGGTCTTATTAGCTTTTTATAAAATTTGATTTGGTTTAAGTTTTGGTAAGTGCTTATTGTGATTTTGCTTATTTTGTGTTAATCCGGGTTTTAGAAACCCCTTTATCCCGACTTATGTGTGTAACCATATCCTGAATTATAGTTCTTCCATATTCCGGATTGCATGTGTGGTTGATATTCCGAATAAGGTAAGTAACCAAGATTCCAGAATATGTTGGAAAACTTGATTCCGAATTAGTTCAGCATTGGATATTCCAGATTACGTGTATTTCCATTATTCCGGATTAGGGTTATTATTCGGATTCCGAACTACATTAGAAATTATTCCAGATTATGTAAAGCATTGCTACATTCCGAACTAAGTGGGTATTCCAGATTACGTACAAGATACGTATTCCGGATTGTGTAGGGAAAGGTATTCCAGATTACGTCTAGGACACGTATTACGGATTAGGTTTAGTGTATGGATTCCGAATTGTTTTCTTTGTCACGGATTCCGGATAAGGTGTGAAACACCATATTCCGGATTGTTTAAACTTTGTGGATTCCGGATTAATTCAAGGACCTGGATTCCGAATTACATACAAGATTTGGTATTCCGGATTAGATTTGATAACTGATTCCGGATTAGGTCTTGGTTAGTCATTTAGAATTGGACTTGGATTTTTGTATCCCGACTTATGTGCTATCTTGTTTTCCCGAACTGATTTTCAAACTTAATTTTTCCCGCTAATTTTACTTAGCATTTTTCTTTAAGTTTTATTTTAAATTGTCTTGTCTTAGCTTTATTAAGAGTTTACATTTTCATTAAGTTTTCAAAATTAATTTTTACCAAGTTTTAATCTTTCGTCTATTATTTCAAAAGTTTTAATTTTTAGTTTAATCTTTTCAAGTTTTTGACTTTATTTTAAAATAGATAATCACCTTTAGTTTCTTTCACCAAGTTCTACTGTGCAGTGATGAGACTGCTTTTATACATAGTCTCATCGTCCAAAAAGGGCTTAAAATACATTAATTATCATCAAAATACCCAAATATATGCTTGTGTTTGTTGCTTGTGTATTTTAGGTACGGATATTGAGACAATGACAAAAGATTAGAAGGATCATGCAAAAACGAACACGGGAAACGAAGCCGCACAATGAACCAAGCCCTAATAAAGAATTTTCCCAAGAAAACCCTTGAAGATTTGAAGAATTATGAAGAAGGGTCCTCCAATATGGAAGAATTAACACTTTATACCCTTGTATCTTCATAATTACAAGATTGGTCCCTAAAGTTTGTCAAAATTGCGAAAAAGGCCCTCAACTTTGAAGAATTGGCAATTTTAGTCCCTCATCAAAACAAAAATGTCAATATTTATCCTCCTCATAGTCAAACATACCAAGAAGGACTCCAAGTTACAAGAATTACAAGTTTGGTCCTTTGAAAATATCAAAATTACCAAAAGGACCCTTGACTTTGAAGATTTGGCAAAAATGGTCCCTCATTTATCATGACTTGGCAATTTTAATCCTCCAAAATGTCAAATATGCAAGTCAAGACCATTATCAATCAAGAAAATGCCAAAACAGTCCTTCAAGAATCACAAAATGGCAAGAAATACCCCTGAATTCACTTTACAAAACTTTTTGGGGCAAAAGTATGAAGTTGAAAACTTCATTAACAAAGGAAAAGGAGTTTTAGCCAGTTTTAATGCAAGTGAAAGAGTTTAGAAAGATGGGGGGTGAAACATGGCCGACATCCTAACTTACCTAGACCAACCAAAGAACGCCACCTGTCCCACTCACTCCTCTCCTCCAATCACACTTCACCAAACTTCCACCTCACCCCTCCACTAAACCGGTTTAATCTTATTAATAACTTGGCGCCTTAAACATATTTTTAAAAATTAATCACCCCTAATCTAGATTAAACGTAGCACTATTTATCTCAAGAACATAATTGGGTTTTCCTAATTGTGTTACAATTAAAACCCCACCTTATCCAGATTAGTGATTAATGATTCCATAATCACATCCCAACCTTAATATTACTTGCAACATCACTCCTTTGTCCCACACAAGATTCCCCTGCTGCATAAAGGAAGAAGATGCCAAAACAGTGGCCCTCATCCAACGACCCACATGTTTGCTTGGAAGTTAAGCTTATTACAAGCCTTTGGATCAACTTTTGTCTTGACAGCACACACAACCAGCCAAGAATCAGTCACATGAAGCCAAGCTTTTCAAAAAGCTCCAAGGGCAATTTTGGGAGATCACAACCATTAGGGTTACGTTTTTAGTTTTTCTAGATCAATTGTATGCCTATATAAAGGCTTAGGACCTTGCATTTTTGCTTTGCTTTTGGTTTTTCCTTGTTTACAAACCTGTAAATCCTACTTTCAGTTAATGAAATTGTATTTGAGTTTGTTGAAGAAAGACCAAATGCCACTTAATTCTAAGCTTGTTTATGTTATATGTTAACTAAAATTGAACCTTAAAACATTTTTGTAAACCTTGTGTAAGAAATTACACATTGGTCTAAAATTTGATATTTTGCTAAGATTCTTGGTACATCTTGGAATTTTTGGGATATAAGCTGATCATAGCACCCTAATTGTGATATTAAGGTGTTGTGAAGCTCATATCTTGGGGATAATCAAGAGTGGGTACAATAAGTTGCATTAATCAAGTTTATTTTCCAAAAAAGTCACCTTTCTGTTTTGATAATGCGCTTCTAACTTTGTTGAATCTTAGTAGGGTTGTTGTTGGAATCTTGTGCTTGTTCTTGCTAGCACATAAGCTCTAAAATTCGTGGGTGTGGATGTACATCCATGAGGTTTGTCTTAAAACCTTGAAAATCTGATAAAATTTGGATTTTTTGTAAATTTGTGCTCTACTTGTGTTCTTGTTGTTTTCTTGGCTTGGATCTGCTTAATCTTGCATGTTAATGTTGTTAGTATGCTAGATTAGTCATTTGGTAAACTGAATCACACTTATACTTGTGTAATTTTTGGATTAAAAAGATAAAGGGGTGTTTGGGATTACCTGTTTGAGATCATAACTTGTTATTGTGTGGAAGGAAGTTTGTGTATTTGCTTGGTATCTGCTATATGCTTGTTTGAGTACATTTTGCTGCAAGTTTTCAGCTTTAAAACACTAAATCATACATTGTGCTATAACTACTTGATTTTAACTGTTTTTGACCTAAGATTTTGGGAAAACCTAGAGTTTATGCATGCTTAGGGTTAAAAGTTGCTTAAACATCATTTATATAAAATATGTGATAGATTTGGAGGTTTAAATTTGGCTTGTTGGTCAATTGCATCAGCAAAGTATAAAACTGCATGTTTTTGTGTTCATCAGTAACTTTAAGTGCTTGAATCTTGCTTAATACTTTGAATCAGTGCATGAAACCTGTTTAGACTTGCTCATTTAAGTTTAATATTGTTTGTATATGCATTTGGTTAAGTTTGGTTGGCTGAATTGTGCTCTAAGTACTTATTGAACCTACACTGCTTAAGTGTTCATGTCTGTATCAGATCTGGTGATTGTTTGAATAAACTGTATCATTTGGCTGTTGTTGATTGTGATTTTTTGATTTTTATTGACTCCTCTTGATCCACTGATCATTTGGGTGCCTTTGTGTAACTTGAATCTCCAAAAAAGTCACTAAAGACAAAAAAAGTCAACAAGTCAAGCAATGGGAAAAGTTCCCACTGCTCAACACCCAAAACTAGCCCCTGCTAGTACAAATTTTCAGTTAGCTTATTAATAAGCTATATATGCTTATCTAGACCTGCAACAACTTATTTTTTGTGATAGATCTTCATTATTTGACCCATTTGATTGAACTGGAGCTTATTAGACTTTGACTTTAACTTTTTACTAGAAAACCAACTTTTTTGACTTTTTCATAAGTGCTTATTTGCTTTTTCCAGCTTATTGAGTCAGCTTATTTGAAAACTTTTTGTTGATTTAGCTTATTTAAGTCATTTAAAAGCTTTTACAGTTTGAATCAGCTCGTGGGATAGCCTACAACTCAAAAACGACTATTTGGTCGTTTTCTGTAGATTGTTTTTTGCATTTTCAGGCTTATTCCTTTGGCTTATTTCAAATTTCTTTTTACAGAAGTCTTAGTTAGCTCAAAAGAAGCTTGTGTGTCTAATTTTAGCTTATGGCATTAGCTTATAGCTTAATGGGCCAAAAAGCCCATTAAGAATAAGCTGTTTGGTATAAGCTTGCTTATTTCAGATTTACAGCTTTTGGGCCTTTGGAAAATGTTGTTCCGAATCAAATTTTGAGTCAAGTAGTGGTTTTTGGGCTTATTTGGGTCACTTTTTCTTATTGGGCTCAATTTGGCCCATTAAGGTGACTGTTTGGCCCATTTGAAGGCCCAATAAGGGTATTTAGGTAATTTCAACTTCATTTCTGTGTTATTTAGGTTAAAATTAGCTAGTTTGCAACTTTTTAGAATTTTTTAGGATTTTTGGATTTTTATTAATATTTTAATATTATTTTATTATTAAAAATTAAAAGTCTGGTTTTCTAAGTTTTTATATTTTTCCTAGAGTCTAGACACTTAAATAAGAGTTTTACAACTTTCCAAATATTTTTAGGATCTTTCAGTTATTTTCTAGAATTATTTTAAGTTTTTATAGCTTTTAATAGTTTTTAATTGTTTAAAAATAGTTTTTATTGGTTTTAAAATTTAGAAAAATACTTTTTCGCTTAATTAGGTTATTTTAAAGGTTTACAAACTTTAAGATCTTGATTTGGACTTTTTATTAGTTAACTTTGATTTTTAGGGCTTTAATTAGCATTAAAAAATTAATAATTAATTAATTAAAAGGTTTTAGCAAGTTTTGATTTTTTGTAAACCCTTAGAATATTTTAGTGGATTTTTAGTGATTTTCTAGAAATTTTTAGGATAAAATTTTAAATTTGGTGCTTTTTACGGTTTTACGTGAACGACCTTTTTCGTCTTAGTGTAAATCGTCATCGTAACCGTCATTTTCTTCTTATCCCCTTTCTAATTTCTTTCTCATAACAATATAATCACATCACTAATCATTTCTTAACACACACACCAAGCCTCTTTGAGAACGATCCCCACTTTGGGTCACAACTCGTGGTTTTCCTAAATCACTTGTTAACGCTTGCCCTAATTACGCTCTTTTTCCTAAAAGACATATTTACTCAATTATCATTTTTGTGCCGCTGCCGGGGAGGCGTGTTGTGTTTTGATTTGGACATTGTTGTTTTTATATATAGCCATAATATCTATTGTATTAGTAGCACTCTACTAATACGTATTATCGGTTTTTTGTTTTTTGTGTGAATACTATTACTATATTGTATACGTAGAACAATAAACACACAAGTACTCCAAAAGTGAGAAATCACAACCTTGACTTGGGAGGTCATTACCCAATCATTGTATTCGAATCTCAAACCAAAGAAAAAGGCAACAATATATAAATACTTTCGTGAAGCTCGATTTTGAAAAATACAAACTATAAGGTAGGTATAAGGCGGATATTATAAAATATATCCTAAGGAAAAAGGCTCTTAAGTGCTTCGCGCCGCCTCGTTTCCCCGCTTGCTTGTGAGTATTTGATTTTGAGAGCTAATCGAGGGTTTTGCCGCCCAAAGTATTACTAAGTATCATATATACTTTCTTGGTTTCATTTGATTAAACCCTCTTGAACGTTTTGGTGTTCCACCAACGTTCTAAAGTCAACGAAGGCGTTCACTTCACGTGATCGTTTTCATTCCTTGAGGCTTCTTTAATCCAGAGATTTGATTAAGGAGGAGATTTGTAGATTTTTGTCTACTTAACACATTCACCAAAATCCAAAAAAGGTTAATACAATCAAAAACCACAAAAAAATTTTGAAAAATACAAAACACCAAAAAGAATCTTCTTTGCTCGTCCCCTCGTTGTACGTGAAGTTTATGCTAACTCGTAATCAAGCAAGACGTGCACGTAAACGAAAGAACAAAACTCCTACTCCTAATCTTTCTAGTGAGGAGTCTCCTATTGACGAACCCATTGTAAGAGAAGAACCAACCATGGCGAATCGTACTATGATGGAGTTACTTCAAGCACCCACCGAGGGTTATGGAGAGGCTATGGTGACGAGAAGGACAATCCACACAACCATATCCGCCAATTCAATCGTCTTACCGCCACTTGCAAGTTTAAGGATGTTGCTAATGACTCGATTAAGATGATGATTTTTCCGTATTCCTTAGCGGGGCCCGCTAAAATTTGGTTAGAGAAAGAGCCACCCAATTCTATATTGACGTGGAAGGATCTCGTGTCTAAGTTTGTGAACCAATTTTTTCCGCCCTCTAAGACTACGCACTTGAAAAACGAGATTTCAAAATTTTCACAAGAGTTTAATGAAAGTTTTTCAACGGCTTGGAATAGGTTTAAGGAAATGTTACATGAGTGTCCTCATCACGGTTTTTCCGACTTGCATCAAATTGACACGTTTTACAATGGACTTAATGATCATGAAAGGGATTATCTTAATGCCGCCGCGGGTGGTAATTTTTTGTGTAAAACGGTCGAGGAAGCATGTTAATCATTGAGAATAGATCTAAGGTGTATAGTCCTCGTAACACATCGAGTGTTCGTAAGGCTTCGTCTTCGACTTCACCTTCTTTGTCTACTACTATCGATGCTTGCCAAATTGAGGCGAATTTGGAAAATAAAATATTTGATAAGCTTAAAGGTCTTTTAATTGAGTTCAAAGTTGTAGAACCAAGTGCTCCCGCTACGGCTAAAGCGGTTGAGGTTTCATGCGTGTATTGTGGTGGAGGTCATGATTTCTCCGAGTGCATTACCAACGGTGGTAACACTTCGAGTGCCTACGCGGCCACGAGAACTTACAACCAAAACGGTCAAGTTACCCGCTCTAATCAATTGACTCCACTGGGTTTTGGTTCAAATCAAAATGCTAACAACAACTATCGCAACAATCAAGTTGGTTTTAAAAACAATTACAACAAGGGAAACTATGGGAATCAAGGTGCTAATAATCAAGTTTCAAACAAAAATCAAAATGATTTTCAAAACAACAACAAGAGTTTGCAAACTATGAAAGATCTTCCAAATGAATTTGTTGAATACGCTAATGGAAACGATGCTAGGTTTGACAACATTCAAAGAGAAATCTTTAGCTTAAGATCCGAGTTTAAGACCGACTTGAAGAAAGAGTTGAAAAATGAGTTAGAAAATGAGCTTAAAATCCACACAAACAAGATGGAAGGAAATGTAACTAGGTTACAACAAAACCAACAAAAAATGGAACAAGGGGAACATGAGATAGAACAAGAAATGATTAAGGCCGAGAAGAGGCAATATATGTTTGAAGATAAAATCTCATCTATGTTTGAGGCAATTATGTGTAAACCATCTTCGAGTAGTCTTCCTAGCAACACCGTATCAAACCCTAAGGGTGAGATGAAAGTGATTACCACACGTAGTGGTAAGACACTTAAGGAACCGACTCCTCAACCAATTGCTCCTACGGAGGAAGCAATTGAGGAAGAACCCGAGGTGGTGGTCGAAAAGGAGCATGTTCGAATCCCACGAAGTACCACTTATGCCACACCTACGGTTGACCCATTACAACCCGAGATTCCAAAGGCTATGCCTATGCCTCAACCCACACCACCTTTTCCCTATCCATCGAGACTTAGAAAGGAGAAACGTCAAGAGCGCGACAATTACCAATTTGAGCTTTTTATGAAAATGTTTCGTGATTTGCACTTTAATGTGAGTTTCGCCGATGCTTTGGTCATGATGCCTCGATTTGCCGCTAACTTTAAGAGTATGTTGAACAACAAGGAGAAATTTCACCAATTGTCTAGTTGTTCGTCTGTTTATCTTAATCGCATACCTCAAAAAGTCGGTGATCCCGGTAAATTCTTGATCCCTTGTGCAATCCAAGATATGGAAGAATGCTATGCCTTGGCCGATCTTGGTGCTAGCATTAACTTGATGCCACTTGCAATCTTCAAGTCGCTCAATCTTCCTAATCTTACTTCTTCACTAATGTCTATAGAGTTGGCCGACCAATCCACGATTCCCGCATGTGGATTGGCGGAAGACGTTTTTGTGAAAGTGGGAAAGTTCTACTATCCCGTAGACTTTATCGTTGTCGATATTCCCACGGATCCTCAAGTTCCTCTCATTTTAGGTCGTTCGTTTTTAGATACGTCTATGGCTTTGGTCGATGTTCATGCTAGAAAGATCACCTTACGTTTCAACGACGAGGAACTTGTTATAAACGCAACTCAAAACTCTCAAATTTCTCATGTTTATTCCGTTGCGACTATAAACCTCGTTGATATGATTGACGTGGTTTGCGAGGAATTTTCACAAGAAGTTCTAGGTTTTGGTGATGAAGAAAATGGTGGCAATCCCACTATGTTAGATCACATCTTTGATAACTCGACACCAACCTTCACTCCATTTGAAGGTGGTGGTTTTACGTTGGAAGAATTCGATGTTCCACGTACTTGTAACGAAGACCTCGACAACGATGAGGACTTCTCGATTATCAAGGATTTCCTTAACGATTTCCCATTTCCTCCACCCGAGGAGGTTATGAGTATCGAGCCAAAATCTTCAATTAAGGAACCACCTATCCTCGAGTTGAAAGATTTACCTCCTCATCTCGAATATGTCTTTTTGGAGGAGGGCGACAAGTTGCCGGTTATTATTGTGAAGTAACTTTCGAATGATGAAAAAACCGCACTTGTCGATGTTCTAAAGGATCACAAAGGGGCAATTGCGTGGAAGTTATCCGACATTAAGGGGATCGATCCCAAATTTTATACCCACAAAATCTTAATGGAGGATGATTACAAGCCCGCAATCCAATGTCAAAGGAGGGTGAACCCCAAAATTCACGACGTCATCAAAAAGGAAGTCCTTAAACTCCTTGACGCGGGAATGATTTACTCTATTCCGATAACCCTTGGGTGAGTCCTATCCATTGTGTCCCTAAGAAGGGAGGAATGACCGTTGTGCCAAACGATGCCAACGAGTTAATTCCTACTAGACTCGTGACCGGATGGAGAGTGTGCATTGACAATCGTAAGTTGAATGAAGCCACTCGTAAAGACCATTTTCCCTTGCCCTTCATGGACCAAATGTTGGAGCGTCTTGCGGGAAACGATTTCTATTGCTTTCTAGATGGTTTTTCCGGTTACTTCCAAACCACATCGATCCTCGTGATCAAGAAAAAACTATGTTTACGTGTCCATATGGAACGTTTGCCTATCGTAGAATGCCATTCGGACTTTGCAATGCACCGGGAACCTTTCAAAGGTGTATGATGGCTATTTTTCATGATATGATCGAGAAGACGATGGAAGTCTTCATGGATGACTTTTCCGTGGTTGGTAATTCGTTCACTTCGTGTTTGTCTAATCTTGAGAAAATGTTGAAGCGTTGTGAGGAAACCAACCTTGTGCTCAATTGGGAAAAGTGTCATTTTATGGTTAAGAGTGGAATCCTCTTAGGCACAAGGTCTCGAAAGCGGGGATTGAGGTAGATCAAGCTAAGGTAGACGTCATCGCCAAATTACCTCATCCCAAAACCGTTAAGGGAGTTAGGAGTTTCCTAGGCCACGCGGGCTTTTATCGTCGATTCATCAAGGATTTTTCAAAGATCTCTCGACCCATTACACATCTTCTTGAAAAGAAGCACGTTTTGTCTTTGACTAAGATTGTGTACGAGCCTTTGAAATCCTTAAGAGGAAACTTACCGAAGCTCCCATTCTTGTTGCTCCCAATTGGAACCTCCCCTTTGAGCTCATGTGTGATGCTAGTGACTACGCTATTGGGGCCGTATTGGGGCAACGTCATGAAAAACACTTCTTGCCTATTCACTATGCCAGCAAGACGATGACCGAGGCTCAACTTAAATACACTACAACGGAGAAGGAGTTCCTTGCCGTGGTGTATGCATTTGAGAAATTTCGACCTTATCTCGTCTTGATGAAATGCATAGTGTATACGGATCACTCGGCTATCAAGTATCTTATGGCTAAACAAGATGCTAAGCCAAGATTACTTCGTTGGATTCTCCTCCTTCAAGAATTTGATCACAAAATCGTTGATAAAAAAGGAGCCGAGAATCTAGCGGCCGGTCATCTTTCTCGTTTGGAAGATCCTCACCAAAGTTTTTACGAGCCCAAGGAAATCACCGAAACATTTCCGCTCGAGACACTTGGTGTAGTGAATTCTAAGCTTGATCCTTCCACCCTATGGTTTGCGGACATCGCAAATTACCATGCGGGTAACTTCATCATCAAGGGTATGACGACTCAAGAAAAACGAAAATTCTTTCGTGATGTCAGGTTCTACTTTTGGAACGACCCTTACTTGTTTCGAACTTGTGCGGATCAAATCATTCGACGTTGTGTATTTGGCACCGAAGCTTCTAATATCCTTAGAGCTTGTCATGAGGGACCCACGGGTGGTCACCATGGTGCTAATCTCACGGCTAAGAAGGTCTTTGATGCCGGCTTCTTTTGGCCTACTATTTTCCGAGATGCACAAGATCTTGTGAAGTCATGTGATTCATGCTAACGACAAGGAAAAGCCTCACAAAAAAGATGAAATGCCATAAAACATCATCCAAGTGTATGAGATCATTGACGTTTGGGGTATAGACTTTATGGGGCCGTTCCCATCATCTCGTGGTAATAAGTACATCCTCGTCGCGGTTGACTACCTATCTAAGTGGGTGGAAGCTAAGGCTTTGCCCATCAATGATGCTCGTGTGGTAGTCAAGTTTTTGAAGCAATTGTTCTCTCGGTTTGGAACCCCTCGTGCGATCATAAGCGATCGTGGAACCCATTTTTGTAACGACCAATCCGAAAGGGTCCTAAGGAAATATGGGGTTACACATTGACTTTCTACGGCTTATCACCCACAAACGAGTGGGCAAGTCGAGGTTTTAAACCGAGCTTTGAAGAGGATCTTGGAGAGATCCGTTGGGGAAAACCGACAATCTTGATCGGATAAGTTGGACAATGCTTTATGGGCCTTTAGGACCGCTCATAATACGCCCATTGGGTGCACTCCCTATAAGCTTGTGTATGGGAAAAATTATCATTTGCCAATTGAATTGGAACACAAGGATTATTGGACCCTTAAGCATTGTAATGATGACATGGAGACCGCGGGAAAACACCAGAAAATGCAATTAAATGAATTGGATGAATTAAGGGATATTGCTTATGAAAATTCATTGATTTATAAAGAAAAGACTAAAAAGTTACATGATTCTAAAATTAAAAACCGGATTTTTAACATTGGGGATCAAGTCTTGCTTTTTAATTCTCGTTTGAAAATCTTTTCCGGTAAGTTGAAATCCCGTTGGTCCGGTCCATTCACCGTGACTCAAGTTTTTCCATATGGGACCATCGAGCTAGCTCAAAATGATGGCCCTAATTTCAAGGTGAATGGACATAGGTTGAAGCACTACTTTGGAGGGGAAGTTCCATCCTTGAACTACCTCGACCAAATTACCTTCCCCAATGATAATTAGTATTGAGGGGATCGAGTCGAGCTCATGACTCGGTAATAAAAAACAAGGTGCCTCGTGGGAGAGTCCCATGCTTATCCTATGTACATATTATCGCTTTCTAATGTATTAAAGTGTGGGCATTTGTGCCCTTCCAACCTTTGTTTCGTGGTTGTTTGTGAATTGTGGATTTTAGATGATCATGATCTTCACGATTGGAGCCTCTCGTGTTTGTTTTATGGGAGCACTCGATCGTTTGCTTTGAAGACTTTCTCAATATCCATGATATATCCTTTGATGTTCTAACCTTAGGTTTATAGCACACTTCATAAACAGCTTTAAATTTAACGGTTACACCCTTTCCATGCTAGATTAGGCATTCGACTACGTCTCTAGTATGGGGGTGTTTGCACCCCTAGACTCGAAACATTGAGGACAATGTTTAACTTTAGTATGGGGGGGGGGGGTGAATAGATACTTGCCTAGCCTTCACGCTTTCTAAAGTTTATCTTTTTGTTTATCGTTTTGTTGCAAAATAAGGCTAAAAATGGCCAAATTTTAAAAATTTTCTCATATTTTATAAGTGTTTGAAGACACGAATGTAGGTTTTCCGATGGCGAGAATAAGAGTAATTTTTGACTCAACCGTGCGTGTTGAGCACTTAGCTTTGATTTCTTAACTTCACATTAGGCTAAATCTCTTAAATGAGGACGATAAATGATAGGTTTAATTATAAGTTACTATGCTAAACGTAGAGTACTCGTATTCTTTCAAAAACTCATGTGTTCTCGTTGTTTGCTTATTCTCCCTTCGCTTGTAAATATTTTTTGCTTAATAAATATTGACTTAGCGGTTTAGTCTTGATTGTTGGGTTTCTAGTCTTTTCTAGTAGCTTCCGTGTAATTAAATTGGGAAGACATTAAGGTATCGCCAGCGTCACGGTTTTGAAGTATTGGCACCCGAATAATCGAAAGCTTCACCCAATATTAAGATTTCAAGTGCTCACCTAAATCAAGCAAACAATTTGAATCCCCACAAGGCCGAAAAATCTATGCAAAATTGAAAGTGAATCATGCCTTAATCTTTGAAGCTTTAAAGATCCAAACTTCGCCTTAGCGTGAGGATATACGTCTTTGGCTAATAAAACTACCGACGAGGTGGATAATAAAAGGCAAGGCAAGACCGAAGTCATAATAAAAGCTTCATGGCGAAGTTTAACAAAAGATGGAGGTAAACCAAAGATAATAAGGCCCTTCCGTTAGGGGGCGTATAAAAGTCTTGGTAATAAGTCTCATGTTCAAAACCGTTATAAAACCGTGTTTATCGATCCTTCTTGTTGACTTACTTTTTTGACATCGTTGTCTATCTCTTGGTTACACCGTTAGGACTCTATTTTTAGACCTAAATCTCTATTATCGCATAAGTCAAACAATTTATCCTCGTGAAACATTCAAGACAAAATAAAATATAAAAGATACAACTTAGGAAATTGGGAGAATAAGTGCGTGATTAGGGCATATGAGTAGTGTTAGCATTACTAACTTATAATGACAATGATCTCGTTGCACGCTTGGCATGGAATTGGGGTGAAAATCGAGGACGATGAAATTATTTCTAACGAAGCATTCACGTGTTCTTATTCTATGAACCTAAACGTCCCATTTTGCGATGAAAATCATACATTATGTCTAAAACGCAAGTAGTAGCAATAGTAGTGTAGCTAGTTTATCGTTCAATAAAGTGAATAAAAATGTATTTTGGAGATGCTACGATACATTCTTCTAGCATTGCGTGAAGGCACGGCAATGGTTTAGTATGGGGGAGTGATGAGACTGCTTTTATACATAGTCTCATCGTCCAAAAACGGCTTAAAATGCATTAATTATCATCAAAATACCCAAATATATGCTTGTGTTTGTTGATTGTGTTTGTTGCTTGTGTATTTTAGGTACGGATATTGAGAAAATGACAAAAGATCACAAGAATCATGCAAAAACGAACACGGGAAACGAAGCCACACAATGAACCAAGCCCTAATGAAGAATTTTCCCAAGAAAACCCTTGAAGATTTGAAGAATTATGAAGAAGGGTCCTCCAATATGGAAGAACTGACACTTTATACCCTTGTATCTTCATAATTACAAGATTGGTCCCTAAAGTTTGTCAAAATTGCAAAAAGGGCCCTCCACTTTGAAGAATTGGCAATTTTAGTCCCTCATCAAAACTAAAATGTCAATATTTATCCTCCTTAAAGTCAAACATACCAAGAAGGACTCCAAGTTACAAGAATTACAAGTTTGGTCCTTTGAAAATATCAAAATTACCAAAAGGACCCTTGACTTTGAAGATTTAGAAAAAATGGTCCCTCATTTATCATGACTTGGCAATTTTAGTCCTCCAAAATGTCAAATATGCAAGTCAAGACCATTATCAATCAAGAAAATGCCAAAATAGTCCTTCAAGAATCACAAAATGGCAAGAAATACCCCTGAATTCACTTTACAAAACTTTTTGGGGCAAAAGTATGAAGTTGAAAACTTCATTAACAAAGGAAAAGGAGTTTTGGCCAGTTTTAATGCAAGTGAAAGAGTTTAGAAAGATGGGGGGTGAAACATGGCCGACATTCTAACTTACCTAGACCAACCAAAGAACGCCACCTGTCCCACTCACTCCTCTCCTCCGATCACACTTCACCAAACTTCCACCTCACCCCTCCACTAAACCGGTTTAATCTTTTTAATAACTTGGCGCCTTAAACACCTTTTTAAAAATTAATCACCCCTAATCTGGATTAAACGAAGCACTATTTATCTCAAGAACATAATTGGGTTTTCCTAATTTTGTTACAATTAAAACCCCACCTTCTCCAGATTAGTGATTAATGATTCCCTAATCACATCCCAACCTTAATATTACTTGCCACATCACTCCTTTGTCCCACACAAGATTCCCCTACTGCATAAAGGAAGAAGATGCCAAACAGTGGCCCTCATCCAACGACCCACATGTTTGCTTGGAAGTTAAGCTTATTACAAGCCTTTGGATCAACTTTTGTCTTGCCAGCACACACAACCAACCAAGAATCAGTCACATGAAGCCAAGCTTTTCAAAAAGCTCCAAGGGAAATTTTGGGAGATCACAGTCATTAGGGTTACGTTTTTCGTTTTCCTAGATCAATTGTATGCCTATATAAAGGCTTAGGACCCTGCATTTTTGCTTTGCTTTTGGTTTTTCCTTGTTCACAAACCTGTAAATCCTACTTTCAGTTAATGAAATTGTGTTTGAGTTTGTTGAAGAAAGACCAAGTGCCATTTAATTCTAAGCTTGTTTATGTTATATGTTAACTAAAATTGAACCTTAAAACGTTTTTGTAAACCTTGTGTAAGAAATTACACATTGGACTAAATTTTGATATTTTGCTAAGATTCTTGGTACATCTTGGAATTTTTGGGATATAAGCTGATCATAGCACCCTAATTGTGATATTAAGGTGTTGTGAAGCTCATATATTGGGGATAATCAAGAGTGGGTACAAGAAGTTGCATTAATCAAGTTTATTTTCCAAAAAAGTCACCTTTCTGTTTTGATAATTTGCTTCTAACTCTGTTGAATCTTAGCAGGGTTGTTGTTGGAAGCTTGTGCTTGTTCTTGCTAGCACATAAGCTCTAAAATTCGTGGGTGTGGATGTACATCCATGAGGTTTGTCTTAAAACCTTGAAAATCTGATAAAGTTCGGATTTTTGGTAAATTTGTGCTCTACTTGTGTTCTTGTTGTTTTCTTGGCTTGAATCTGCTTAATATTGCATGTTAATGTTGTTAGTATGCTAGATTAGTCATTTGGTAAACTGAATCACACTTATACTTGTGTAATTTTTGGATTAAAAAGATAAAGAGGTGTTTGGGATTACCTGTTTGAGATCATAACTTGTTATTGTGTGGAAGGAAGTTTGTGTATTTGCTTGGTATCTGCTATATGCTTGTTTGAGTGCATTTTGCTGCAAGTTTTCAGCTTTACAACACCAAATCATACATTGTGCTATAACTACTTGATTTTAACTGTTTTTGACCTAAGATTTTGGGAAAACCTAGAGTTTATGCATGCTTAGGGTTAAAAGTTGCTTAAACATCATTTATATAACATATGTGATAGATTTGGAGGTTTGAATTTGGCTTGTTGGTCAATTGCGTCAGCAAAGTATAAAACTGCATGTTTTTGTGTTCATCAGTTACTTTAAGTGTTGAATCTTGCTTAATACTTTGAATCAGTGCATGAAACCTGTTTAGACTTGCTTATTTAAGTTTAATATTGTTTGTATATGCATTTGGTTGAGTTTGGTTGGCTGAATTGTGCTCTAAGTGCTTATTGAAACTAAACTGCTTAAGTGTTCATGTCTGTATCAGATCTGGTGATTGATTGAATTAATTGTATCATTTGGCTGTTGTTGATTGTGATTTTTTGATTGTTATTGACTCCTCTTGATCCACTGATCATTTGGGTGCCTTTGTGTAACTTGAATCTCCAAAAAAGTCACTGTAAAACCCGCATGCTTTTACCATGAACAGTACATTAATAATCGTACGTACATGATTAAAACTTACCTTATATAATATGTACACGTATCATGAATATTAATTACAAGAAGTACGTACGTGTTATTACACGATAAGTATTAAATACGTGTTAGTACAAAATAATTATTAACAATAATAATTATAATCACGAACATAAAATCATGAACATGAAATCACGAACAGATAATGGTGTGCCTACATAGTTATTAATACGACGAATGTCGTTACGTACAAGTAGTTATAATAACACGAATAATTAATAACTATGTAGCACGTAAAAACAAACATTTAACATGCTTATTATAATCACGTGACACGAGTAATTAAAACGACTATTATTACATAAATAATAATCACGTTTCATATGCATAAGGATGACTAAGAAAATTCACGACATTGAAACACGTTTACGCATAACGTTTTCGTGACGCGTATAAATAAAAGAAAGAAAGTTTAATGTTATTTGGGCTGTTTTAGACAAAGAAGAAAGAGAAGGGACTTGGGCTCAAAGCCCAAGTGTGTTTGTACGCATAAACAGAATAAAAGACGGGGAGGGGGCTTTGTTTTTCTTTTGGTCGACACAAACACCACACAAACAGAAAACCCTAAAATACATCTAACAGCCGCCTCTTTTTGTGGACCTCTTCCTGTCACCGAGTTAAGAACAAGAACCAAGGAGGTCGAGGCTTAAAGGTTCAAGGATCAAGATGTTTGATTCACGTATGTTAATTCTAAACCCTAATCAATATGTACGTAAAAACCCTAATACGTTTCTATTTTCTTTTTCTTTTAATCTGATTTCAGGGGTATTTAAACATGTTCAAACAGTAATTTAAGGAGGGGTTTCGTTTTGGGTGTCGCTGTGTTGTTTTGGCACGTATACCGAGACTCATGGGAGTCTCGGTGATGAGCTTACACCACCAGCCGCAACCCTAAAAAGGATGGGCTTGGTTTGTGCTACCAGTGGGAACCCCCGCAGGGGTGTGTGTTCTAGCAGTGGGAACCAAGACCTTGTTGGTCTCGGTGGAAACTTATAACAGGCAGGGGGAATTCCCCACTGTCAGGGGGAATTCCCCACTGTCAGGGGGAATTTTGTAGGGACAGGGGGTGTTTGGCAACCAGTTTTAGGAACAGTTTAGGGGCTGTTTGGCTACGGGTTTAAGGGCAGGAAAAAGGGCTGTTTGGCTTGGCTTATTTATAATACATAACACGAGTTTCACGTTTAAATTAATAAGACACGGGTTCGGTTTTCGATGCATTTTAATAAAATAATACAAGAATACGTGTTATTATTTTTGCAAGTTAATTAGCTTTACATGTATATTAATTACAAGGTCATTAAATTAATAAAACATGACTTATAACTACAAGATTATTATTTGCAAGTTTAATTAAATTAATTTGACATGTTACTTAATTAATTTAATTACATCATGACTTGGGTTATTATTATTAATAATAATACATGGATTTTAACCTAAGTATTTTATTACTTATTTTACACTATAGTATTAATTAATTATTAAAACATGACTTATAATTAATTAATTTTCATGACTTAGGTTATGTTAATCATAGATAATAATACATGTTTAACCTAACTATTTATATCTTCATTTAATTAAATCATGTTATGTTTAATTAAATACTTTAACCTATAGTTTATTTAATTCACATGAAATAATTAATAAACTATACTATTTTATTACATGACTTAGAATATTAATCAGTAAATACTTAAACTTATATTATTAAGCTTATTAATCCAACTTATTTCTATTATGGAAACTTTCTATTTTTAGAAACCTATTTAATTAAGGCAGCTGATCTATTTATGGAAACTTTCTATTTTTAGAAACTTATATATTTTAAGCAGTAAATCTAATTTTGGAAAGTTTCTATTTTTAGTAACTTTCTATTTTTGGAAACTTTCTATTTTAGGAAACCTGCTATTTTTTAGAAAGTTACTTATTATTACACAGCAAGTATAATAATACAAGAAATACAAGTAATACTTAATCAGAATATACAAAATACACGATAAACATAATATAACGTTACAATCAGTAAAACAAGACATGAACATATAAAACAAGCTAAAACATGACTTAAAAACCAGTTACGTACTCAGTGATCAAATACTTATCGCATGTATTTATGTAGCATTAGTGACACCGAAGTAGGACTCTCTTCCGTTCGTCTTCTTCGTTCACTGGACATAAGGTACGGATTTCCGTCCTTTCAGTATGGACATTCTTTCCTTATTAGGATTCCCCGTATGCAGCCAAATGTTTTCCCGTAGTATAAGTTTATATGTTTGACTTGCTTATGTTTAATTTAGAATACCTATAGCCATATACATGCATGACTAGTTTCACCTAGTTATGGAGGTACCATAACCATAACATTAGAGGCACTGATGTTATGACTTCACCACATCGAGTGATTGCTCGTGGCGTCCCTTCAGCTTTTGGCCATATTAGTATATTTATCATGTGGGGCGTATGGGTGATCCTAGTTACATGTTTTCAGCAGATTACTCAGTGTGAATGTGGCGTGTGTCTTGCATCCTTCACAAGGAGCTGATCCCTCCTACCCAAAACCAATATATTAAATTAGAGGCAGCCCCTCTAATTTGCATGATGAGGTCACCCCTCCAAGTATTCATGCACGGTGGATTTTCATGACCTATATTGGCTAATGGTAAAATATGTTAAATAGTTTTCATAAGATAAACATAAGGCTTTTCAAACTATAAAACCAGTTTTATGAACATGTTCCAGGTTTTCCAGGACTTATACATTTCCGCTGCTATTAAGTCTTTATTATGTTTTAGTCATTTATACTATGTCTATATCCGTGCACTGTGCGTTTTGCTCAGCCGTTACTTTCCTTTCCATGTCCCAAAACGGCAGGTACCCTAGGAAAGACTCGAGCATTTGGAGGACATGCGTAGGATGAAAGCTGCTAGAGACTTCTTTTCCTTTTTGCCTTCATATACTTATGCTTGTTTAGTCTTTCATTCATTTCTTTCGCTTTATTATGTTTTGGGCTTATGTTTGAGAACCGATGTTTGATTCCGGTTATCCCTACGGTCATGTAATGTTTTAGACATTTATCCTTGTATGCTTTGATGACACGCCATAATTACGCGTGACAGTCCATTATCAAAATGGGGTGTTACAATTATGGTATCAGAGCCAAGGCTTCGACCTGTAGGCTCTAAAACTCGACCTGTGACTAGTGGGTAGTCACCAGAAGCTTCCTAAGCCAACGTTTGTTATTCTACGTATTGATGTTTTCAGCGCGTTGTTGTTTTAACCATGATGTTTTCAGCACCTTGAGGTTGTAACCTTGATGTTTTCATCGATATTGTTGTACTAATATGGATGGACAACCGCCATTCATGTTTAGTTATGTGTCATTGTTTCATGCATGACGTTCCTCGTGAACTATGACTATGTGGACTGAACCTCAATAGTTCATAATTAGTCACATAAAATTTTTTCTGATAAGTTTTAACAGATGAGTTTCATTTATTTATGTTTCATGTATCATTGTTGCAGGGATTATGACTAAGTAATGGTTGGTACAGGATTGGCCCTATTTAGTCGCGTGTGCTTTTATCAAAACTTTTAACTTTGGGACCGACCCATAGGCGTCCCCTCGCCATGTCTTTTGTTTTGGGGCCGACCCATAGGCGTCTCCTCGCACATATAAAGGTTTTTATAAACTACATTATACATTCATGCACTGTTTTTCATGCATAAAATTTTTCTCATGATTTATTGGCATAAATTTTTTTCATGTCCCCTCATAAGTGATTATGTTTTTATGTCAAGTATGATGTCATACTGTCATGGTTAACTTCGGTTTCATGCTGATTATGTTATACACTCCTTCACATTGAGTTGTTCCGTGTTTCTTCATAATGACTGGGTCTTCACGTGATTATGTCTTACGTCTCTTTTGTTGTCTTTGCTTCCATGCAAGACACTGTTGGAATTCATGTAAATTATGCTTTCATGATAGTCATGGTTGGTTTTCATTGATCATGCTTTCAGGCAAATCATCTTGAATTTTGTATAACCACACTTTAACGTTTCTCTATGCAACCAGAACGAGGTATATACTGGCATTGCCAGGTTATCATGATGTTTTTCCTAACCGTTTAACCAATATACTTTCCTTAAATCATGACAAATGATCGACCCCCATACCGATCATTTCATGAGCATTCTGTGTGTACTCCATGTACCGTATTCCATGTGTATTTCGCATACCTTAATCCATGTGTATTTCACTTGCAATACTTCGCGAGTATTCGCTAGTCGATTCTGAATCATCTCAGGCATATTTTCAATTGCTGATATTCTACAAGATTGTTGATGCCGCTCATAACTTGGAGATGTTACTAAGGGTTGATGCTGCTGACGTTCGGAGACGCTACGAGAGGCGGATGCTGTACACAACCTGAAGATCCTACAAGACGAAGAAAAAGGCGTCAGAGCAAAGCAATTGGACGAGAAGATGCTTCACCATCAGACGATTTCTATCAATCATTGTCCCTAATTCTTAGTTACATGTCACACGTCATTCGGCTATCATTTCAGCCATATGAGTGCAAACCGGTACCAGCCGGCCACTCAGCTGAATAGTCACATGAATCACGGTCATGAGAATGACCATCATGGAACTGACAGACAGGACGATAGTAACCACTACTATGACAGCAACTATCCTAGAAATCGCAACCGAGGCCCCGGCCGCGGACGTGATCGGACATACAAATGATCAGTAGTCCAACCGATCCGCCAATTCTGGCATAATAACCTAATATTGTGGTTCTAGTTATTTCACATCTCGAGACACATGTCAAGACATCAGTCAAGACACATGTCTCACGTATACTTTCTGAAGACACATGTCAAGACACCAGTCAAGACATATGTCATGCTTATATTTCCAAGATACGAGTCAAGACACATGAATCACGTCCAATTATGGAACATCTCTAAGAAATTCAGAGTACCCTACTAGGGTATATCCATTTTGTTGTGCCATGTATTAATCAGGCCACAAGAATTTCAGTACCATTATCGGCGCATCAGTGAGAACTATCACATTTCCCGATGACACTTTCATTTCTTGTAACCATAGCTCATAGATTCATTTCCATAAAAGACGCCTTTCGTATTCCCACGTATACGAAGGTTTTCCTTCAGTTTAATGATGAGATCCAAGCTGCTAACGCATTTCCTCGGACAGACACGAGTTGAATTTTATCCTAATTATGGACTATGAATAGCCGCCATGCTACGATTCATAATTATGTACAGTAATGTTCAGGCTCCTGAATACATTTAGCTTGATTTTCCATCAGGAAAATCTGTACAAATTATCTATGCTTACAAGCATGTGCGTTGTTAGCCATGGTCGCTAAAATTTTCTAGTTGTCAGTAAGACACGACTACTTAAGTCCTTTTACGCATAGCCAGTTGATTATTCCAAAATCTTCCCATATATTCCAAAAGAACCTACAAGGAGAAGGACGGTGCCATGAGATTATGTGTCGACTACCGTCAATTTAAACAAATCACCATTCATGACCGTTATTCTCCTCCACGTATTGACAACATGTCCAATCGACCCTATAGTGTTAATCACTTTTCCAAGATCAAACTCATGATCATGCTGCCAACAGTGACGAGTGAAAGAGCTGGACATGTCCATGACTGCTATTCGTACGTGACTCGGTCATGCTAGATTTATGATTTTGAGTTAGTCCCTTCAATGCTCCAACAGCATTATAAGAATGAGTTTCCATGAACTCATAACCAAATTCATCAGTGTTTTCATTGAGGATAACCTGATTTCCCTCTAAGCCTAGAGAAGAACAGGAAGACCATATTTACACCATGTTACAAATTCTATGACAGGAGAAATTCCACCCTGGAAAATTCCAATTTCAATTCTGGTTGATTACAGTGACACGCTGGATCACATGGATTTACATGGTTCATCTTACCATGACTCAGCTTATGCGTAAAAGAGATAACCCTACATTACATTAGGTGTTATAGAAATCCTACGCTAAGAGAAGTTTAGATTCATAGACTCAGGGTTTCGCAAACTCCTATGTATCAAGTTCAATGAAGCAAGATACAGTTACGTTCATATCTTCATACCTGTCATATAAACAGGCTAAGATAGGACACCAACAGACTGAGATGTTTTCATCATCTGAAATTATGAATTGAAAAGGGACAATATCTCCATGGATTTTGGTTACTAGATTAACGCAAACTCAGAAGAAGCATGATGCTATCTGGGTTATTGCAAACAGTTTGATCAAGTCTGTAGAATCCTTACATCTGCAAGGATTTCAGAACCAACAGATTGATCGGACATGTTCCAGCCAAGGCTCATCCGATCACTTGGCAACCCCTCAGTTATCGGGTCAGACAAAGATTCGCAATTTTACTCCTTATTTACTTCATGTCTTCATTCTAATTCCACGACTTGCTTTCGTGCTCGCGTTCATGACACTACTCACGTTCATGATGGCATCTCGGCTTACGATTTTACGTTCATTTTCTCATTCTGGGAGTTTTGCAAGAGCTTGAGAGACCAGACCCAAGTTTAGTATAACTCCCTATCCTCAGATAGACGTTTCCCGTCATATTCTATGTCTCACCTTGTAGCGTTTGGCGTTACCGCCATTATATTCTATGTTCACGATATGTTTCACATGTCATGTTCATTCCACGTTCCTCATATCATGATCAAGATATGTTACACGTATCATGGATCACGATATGTTTACTCATACTACACTCACCATATCTCCACGTATTACGTTCAAAAATTTTCACGTATCACGTTCAAAATTTTTCACGTACTACGTTTCTTTATGTCTCGCGCATTGTTGCAAATTATTAGTTAAGATTAGAGTGTTTTGCACGATAACGTTTTAGTTGCCCTTACACGTTAATTCTTATTCCCTCGATCAAATTTAGGGGATCTACCTTACGTTGATAACCAGGAAATTCTTCGTATTTCAAGTCAAGGTCAGGAATACCAAGATTTATCATTGTGTCAAGATCTTGAGAAGGAACCGTTCCAAGAGGGAAACCACTTGGAAATGAACAAGTTCATCTGAACTTCTTATCCATTTTCTGTTATCGATTAGATACGTTCTTTCAGTCACGTCACGTTCCATGTCCCTTCAAGACATGTCACGTTCCACGTTCCTTTCTACCACGTCACATTCAGGTCCTTTTATCTTACATACCCTCCCAGTTCGATTCGGGTATGTTTCGCCTCTAGTTACGATATCTATAATTCGGGGACGAATTATTCTTTTTAGGGGGGAAGAGTTGTAAAACCCGCATGCTTTTACCATGAACAGTACAATAATAATCGTACGTACATGATTAAAACTTACCTTATATAACATGTACACGTATCATGAATATTAATTACAAGAAGTACGTACGTGTTATTACACGATAAGTATTAAACACGTGTTAGTACACAATAATTATTAACAATAATAATTATAATCACGAACATAAAATCATGAACATGAAATCACGAACAGATAATGGTGTGCCTACATAATTATTAATACGACGAATGTCGTTACGTACAAGTAGTTATAATAACACGAATAATTAATAACTATGTAGCACGTAAAAACGAACATTTAACATGCTTATTATAATCACGTGACACGAGGAATTAAAACGACTATTATTACATAAATAATAATCACGTTTCATATGCATAAGGATGACTAAGAAAATTCACGACATTGAAACACGTTTACGCATAACGTTTTCGTGACGCGTATAAATAAAAGAAAGAAAGTTTAATGTTATTTGGGCTGTTTTAGACAAAGAAGAAAGAGAAGGGACTTGGGCTCAAAGCCCAAGTGTGTTTGTACGCATAAACAGAATAAAAGACGGGGAGGGGGCTTTGTTTTTCTTTTGGTCGACACAAACACCACACAAACAGAAAACCCTAAAATACATCTAACAGCCGCCTCTTTTTGTGGACCTCTTCCTGCCGCCGAGTTAAGAACAAGAACCAAGGAGGTCGAGGCTTAAAGGTTCAAGGATCAAGATGTTTGATTCACGTGTGTTAATTATAAACCCTAATCAATAT
Organism: Glebionis coronaria; assembly: GCA_025667525.1. Classification (NCBI taxonomy): domain Eukaryota; kingdom Viridiplantae; phylum Streptophyta; class Magnoliopsida; order Asterales; family Asteraceae; genus Glebionis; species Glebionis coronaria. Next base: position 607,094,536 of record CM046876.1, on the reverse strand, counting down.
GTAAGTAAAAACCCTAATTCGTTTCTATTTTCTTTTTTTTTAATCCGATTTCAGGGGTATTTAAACATGTTTAAACAGTAATTTAAGGAGGGTTTCGTTTTGGGTGTCGCTGTGTTGTTTTGGCACGTAAACCGAGACTCATGGGAGTCTCGGTGATGAGCTTACACCACCAGCCGCAACCCTAAAAAGGGTGGGCTTGGTTTGTGCTACCAGTGGGAACCTCCGTAGGGGTGTATGTTCTAGCAGTGGGAACCGAGACCTAGTTGGTCTTGGTGGAAACTTATAACAGGCACGGGGAATTCCCCAATGTCGGGGGGAATTTTGCAGGGACATGGGGTGTTTGGCAACCAGTTTTAGGAACAGTTTAGGGGCTGTTTGGCTACGGGTTTAAGGGCAGGAAAAAGGGCTGTTTGGCTCGGCTTATTTATAATACATAACACGAGTTTTACGTTTAAATTAATAAGACACGGGTTCAGTATTCGACGCATTTTAATAAAATAATAAAAGAATACGTGTTATTATTTTTGCAAGTTAATTAGCTTTACATGTATATTAATTACAAGGTCATTAAATTAGTAAAACATGACTTATAACTATAAGATTATTATTTGCAAGTTTAATTAAATTAATTTGACATGTTACTTAACTAATTTAATTACATCATGACTTAGGTTATTATTATTAATAATAATACATGGATTTTAACCTAAGTATTTTATTACTTATTTTACACTATAGTATTAATTAATTATTAAAACATGACTTATAATTAATTAATTTTCATGACTTAGGTTATGTTAATCATAGATAATAATACATGTTTAACCTAAGTATTTATTTCTTCATTTAATTAAATCATGTTATGTTTAATTAAATACTTTAACCTATAGTTTATTTAATTCATATGAAATAATTAATAAATTATACTATTTTATTATATGACTTAGAATATTAATCAGTAAATACTTAAACTTATATTATTAAGCTTAATAATCCAGCTTATTTCTATTATGGAAACTTTCTATTTTTAGAAACCTATTTAATTAAGGCAGCTGATCTATTTATGGAAACTTTCTATTTTTAGAAACTTATCTATTTTAAGCAGTAAATCTAATTTTGGAAACTTTCTATTTTTGGAAACTTTCTATTTTAGGAAAGCTGCTATTTTTTTAGAAAGTTACTTATTATTACACAGCAAGTATAATAATACAAGAAATACAAGTAATACTTAATCAGAATATACATAATACATGATAAACACAATATAACGTTAAAATCAGTAAAACAAGACATGAACATATAAAACAAGCTAAAACATGACTTAAAAACCAGTTACGTACTCAGTGATCAAATAATTATACATGCATGTATTTATGTAGCATTAGTGACACCGAAGTAGGACTCTCTTCCGTTCGTCTTCTTCGTTCACTGGACATAAGGTACGGATTCCCGTCCTTTCAGTATGGACATTCTTTCCTTATTAGGATTCCCCGTATGCAGCCAAATGTTTTCCCGTAGTATAAGTTTATATGTTTGACTTACTTATGTTTAATTTAGAATACCTATAGCCATATACATGCATGACCAGTTTCACCTAGTTATGGAGGTACCATAACCATAACATTAGAGGCACTGATGTTATGACTTCACCACGGCGGAGTGATTGCTCGTGGCGTCCCTTCAGATTTTGGCCATATTATTATATTTATCATGTGGGGCGTATGGGTGCATCCTAGTTACATGTTTTCAGCAGATTACTCAGTGTGAATGTGGTGTGTGCCTTGCATCCTTCACAAGGAGCTGATCCCTCTTACCCAAAACCAGTATATTAAATTAGAGGCAGCCCCTCTAATTTGCATGATGAGGTCACCCCTCCAAGTATTCATGCACGGTGGATTTTCATGACCTATATTGGCTAATGGTAAAATATGTTAAACAGTTTTCTTAAGATAAACATAAGGCTTTTCAAACTATAAAACAAGTTTTATGAACATGTTCCAGGTTTTCTAGGACTTATACATTTCCGCTGCTATTAAGTCTTTATTATGTTTTAGTCATTTATACTATGTTTATATCCGTGCACTAAGCGTTTTGCTCAGCCGTTACTTTCCTTTCCATGTCCCAAAACGGCAAGTACCCTAGGAAAGACTCGAGCATTTGGAGGACATGCGTAGGATGGAAGCTGCTAGAGACTTCTTTTCCTTTTTGCCTTCATATACTTATGCTTGTTTAGTCTTTCATTCATTTCTTTCGCTTTATTATGTTTTGGGCTTATGTTTGGGAAACGATGTTTGATTCCGGTTATCCCTACGGTCATGTAATGTTTTAGACATTTATCCTTGTATGCTTTGATTACACGCCATAATTACGTGTGACATTCCATTATCAAAATGGGGTGTTACAGTCACTAAAGACAAAAAAAGTCAACAAGTCAAGCAGTGGGAAAAGTTCCCACTGCTCAACACCCAAAACTAGCCCCTGCTAGTACAAATTTTCAGTTAGCTTATCAATAAGCTATATCTGCTTATCTAGACCTGCAACAACTTATTTTTTGTGATATGTCTTCATTATTTGACCCATTTGATTGAACTGGAGCTTATTAGACTTTGACTTTGACTTTTTGCTACAAAACCAACTTATTTGACTTTTTCATAAGTGCTTATTTGCTTTTTCAAGCTTATTGAGTCAGCTTATTTGAAAACTTTTTGTTGACTTAGCTTATTTAAGTCATTTAAAAGCTTTTGCAATTTGAATAAGCTCTTGGGATAGCCTAGAACTCAAAAACGACTATTTTGTCGTTTTCTGTAAATTGCTTTTTGCATTTTCAGGCTTATTCCTTTGGCTTATTTCAAATTTCTTTTTACAGAAGTCTTAGTTAGCTCAAAAGAAGCTTTTGTGTCTAATTTGAGCTTATGGCATTAGCTTATAGCTTAATGGGCCAAAAAGCCCATTAAGAATAAGTTGTTTGGAATAAGCTTGCTTATTTCACATTTTCAGCTTTTGGGCCTTTGGAAAACGTTGTTCAGAATCAAATTTTGAGTCAAGTAGTGGTTTTTGGGCTTATTTGGGTCACTTTTTCTTATTGGACTCAATTTGGCCCATTAAGGTGACTGTTTTGGGTTTTGGCCAATTTGATGGCCCAATAAGGGTATTTAGGTAATTTCAACTTCATTTCTGTGTTATTTAAGTTAAAATTAGCTAGTTTGCAACTTTTTAGAATTTTTTAGGATTTTTGGATTTTTATTAATATTTTAATATTAAAAATTAAAAGTCTGATTTTCTAAGTTTTTATATTTTTCCTAGACTCTAGACACTTAATTAGGAATTTTACAACTTTCCAAATATTTTTAGGATCTTTCAATTATTTTCTAGAATTATTTTAAGTTTTTATAGCTTTTAATAGTTTTTAATTGTTTAAAAATAGTTTTTATTAGTTTTAAAATTTAGAAAAATACTTTTTATCTTAATTAGGTTATTTTAAAGGTTTATAAACTTTAAGATCTTGATTTGGACTTTTTATTAGTTAATTTTGATTTTTAGGGCTTTAATTAGCATTAAAAAATTAATAATTAATTAATTAAAAGGTTTTAGCAAGTTTTGATTTTTTGTAAACCCTTAGAATATTTTAGTGGATTTTTAACGATTTTCTAGGAATTTTTAGGATAAATTTTTAAATTTGGTGCTTTTTACGGTTTTACGTGAATGACCTTTTTCGTCTTAGTGTAAATCGTCATCGTAACCGTCATTCTCTTCTTATCCCCTTTCTAATTTCTTTCTCATAACAATATAATCACATCACTAATCATTTCTTAACACACACACCAAGCCTCCTTGAGAACGATCCCCACTTTGGGTCACAACTCGTGGTTTTCCTAAATCACTTGTTAACGCTTGCCCTAATTACGCTCTTTTTCCTAAAAGACGTATTTACTCAATTATCATGCAGCATTCGTTCTGGACAAGCAATCAAGGTTAGACATTCTTATTTGGTTTTTATATTTAATAGCTTTAACGTTTATATTATTAGTAGACTTAGATAATCAAGCTCCCCCTTTTATTGACCAACACCAATAATTCCACCTTAAACCGTGATCAATTCGATTAGATACCGAGAATGATTGAGTACACATATGCAAAACCCATTAAATCAGGCATCTACATCGGATTTGCTTCCTTCCAATTATCATAAGCAATTTGAAGTCGTGATCGTTCTTGAAACAAAAGTGTAAGAGAGGTCACGCATTTGGACAAAGTACCACAGAAGTCTTGAATCTCGGTATGCATGTCTTCAAGGAGTGACTGACAGAGCACTGAATTTTCTTTCTTGGCAACGTCGAATTGAAGAAAGGTCGAAAACTGTTGCATAAGAACTTGAAGTGTAGATACGGATTCAATGTGATTAAAGTCTTCTTTGTCAAGTTGCTGCTGAAGAATATCCAAGTTTATCATCATAGCCTCCATGAAGAAAGGAGCATCTTGACCAAATACTGCCACAAAAGATGGTCCGTAGTCTAGTTGGTAAGCTCGCAGAGACGACATTCAAATTGTCTAAATGAAACCTGACAATTTTGTCTTGCTTCTTCTTGCATCTTCTGCAATTCTCCCTCTCGATATGTCGAATTCAATAAATCCATTGAAGTTTGATGTGAAGATGAATATCAGGATTACTTGTCGATCAATTAATGAAAGAAAGTAATTGTGTTTGTTGTTGTTTGTAGAAGCCGAGAAATAATGTTGAAATCCCCTAAAGGTGTGTTCTTGAGAAACCGAAAATTCCAAGGCAAACAAAAACTAAAAAATTTCAAAAACACGTTTTTGAAAAATCTTGGAATACTTGTCGCAATGTCTCAAAAGTCAACCTATCGGAATGTAGTCGGAATACCTATCGGAATGTGATCGTAATACCTATCGGAATGTGATCGCAATACCTATCAGAATGTGATCGCAATATCTATCGAAATGTGATCGCAATACCTATCGGAATGCCTGATCGCAATGTGATCGAAATGTTGATCGGAATGCCTGATCGCAATGTGATCGCAATGTTGATCGGAATATCTGATCGCGATGTTAATCAGAATATCTGATCGCAATGTGTGATCGCAATATGTGATCGCAATGTGTGATCGCAATATGCGATCGCAATATGTGATCGCAATATGTGATCGCAATATTGATCGGAATATCTGATCGCAATGTGTGATCGCAATATGTGATCGCAATGTGTGATCGCAATATGTGATCGCAATATGTGATCGCAATATGTGATCGCAATATGTGATCGCAATATGTGATCGCAATTTGTGATCGCAATATGTGATCGCAATGTGTGATCGCAATGTGTGATCTCAATATGTGATCGCAATGTAAAACCCTTATGAAGTCCGATGTGCACTTTTCTTGGATAAAACACAACCAAGTCGAGATTTTAAGCCAAAAAATGATCCAAATACCAAATTTTTTTGTGTTTTTAACCAAAGAAACAATATCAAATCACTACCACAAGTATGTAGATGATTTGTATCAAGATTAAACCATAAAAACACAAAAAAAATGGTTCGTATGATATAGATCAAAATAGGCACAAAAAATCAATAACACAAACACAAAAACAAAGCAATCATCCCATGGCTCTTGATACCAATTGATAGTTTATCGTAATCCTTGGATTATCTAACTATGGAGATTATTACTAGAGAGAGATAGATGATGAACTAGAGAGGTAAAGTAGAGAGAGGTTGGAGAGAAAAGTAGAAAATATTAGATTAGAAGTGTGTAATGTGTGAACCAACCCATTCTAACATGTTATGAGGGGTTATATATAGCCCACCTTACATGTGGGCTTCATGGGTTATATTGTTACATATTGGATCACGAGCCCACACTACGTATATATCGTTGGAGTGACCGATCCTTGCTAAATATGTAAAAACGTATTTCCAACAATCTCTCCCTTAGGGAGGTCACTCCAAGTTACAATGTCCTAAATAGTTTATAGCTCGTGATCTATGCTAACAATGATGTGACCGAGACTTTCTTTGGAAAAACGTATTTCCAACATTACCTTCTCACTCTTTAATACTTATTTTATATGAAAGGATATAAAAATATTTTCTTTAGTTCAGACACGTTATTCAGCACACAAAACAAACATTTAAATACCCTTATACAAACAGATAACGTATATCCAGTTAATTATTTTAAATGATTGTTCGAATACTCGCGATTCGAATTACAGATAATTATTTTAAATGGTTGTTCGAGTTTAATCATATACACTCTAAACAATTAAATGGTTTATACCTCCATTTAATCTAACTAGCAGGGTCCCCGCGTAATGCGGCGGCGGGTACCCTGTGACTATATTTTGTGGTTAGTAAATGTTATATGGTTAACTTTTTTTAACAATAACTTTTTACAAATGAATGATAATATACATTAAAATAACTTTAAGCAATAACAATGCTTGTGAAGGATTTCAATTTTAAGACTTCCAAATCCTGGCACAACACATCCAATCGAAACACTAATCACAATAAAACCATTGATTTTTTTCTTCTGTTGTAATCACGAAAACCACCAGATCTACAACCAAAACTACCAAAGCACATCAAACCGTTTATTTTTGCGACTGATGGTGGCAACGGTGATGGTAGTGGTGGTAGAGGCGGAAGTGGTAGAGGCTGTGGGCATGTGGTTATGGAGAAGGTTTTATAGAAGTTGTTTTTTTTTGTATTATTTTGAAGATATTGAGAGAAAAGAGAAAGGGATATGAATGTGTATGAGAGTGTCTTATAATAGTTTTTATATTATTTGAAAAGCGGTTACTTATTTTGCATATTAAAAGTGCACATTAATATAAGGACGATTACTTTTCATTTAAAAAAATGTTACATACGTTTTGCTATGGCAATAATTCATGTTGACTAAAAAATGAATATACATTTTGAACAATATTGACCCAATTGTTAGACTTCTTTTTTTAGAAATGTTTTAGGCTGAATTTTTTAAGACTTTCAGTTATAGAAAGGGTCTAAATACTTTATAAAGTAGTATAGATTAAGTAATTATGTGTGGACCTTAAAGATTTCTGGTCTTTTTGGTTGTCAAATACAACGGTTGTTTTGACAGTTTCCTTCCTATAGAAATGAACCTCATAGTTTTACTAATATTATTATTATTATTATGTTTTGTAATTTTTTTATTCTTTTATTTTTTTAGAACGGCAAATGTTAGTTTTGTAGTGTGTTTAGTTATGTAATGTTTTTATTTAATGAAAAAAGTTGAACTTTGTTGTCTTGTTGTGTAAACAAATCGCTTATAAGTCGTCGAAGAAAAAAAACTAATGTAACAAAAGAAATTATGATCGTATGTGCTCATTGTTGCGAGTGACCTAAGCTTTTTTTCTTTATAATAAATTCATATACAAAAATGTATTGAATATTCTATAATGAACACTTATCTCATGTCTACTTGGCATGTAAAAGTTTTAAAAACCATTTTTATGAGTTCAATATACAGAAAAGTTCAATATACACCCTTAATTTAGCATATACTAAATCAATTAATTATAACCATTCATTTTTATCATGTAAAACAAACTCATTTTTTAAAAAATTAAATATTATCACAAACCCTTCATCGTTACGTAAAATAAAACATATCATCGCGACGAGAATTAAACCATCGGGGCATATGTATATACTTTTGACGAACTTTTTTTTCGACTTTTTTTCTTAAGTCACGTCTGAGAGTCTCATATGTGATTCATCACAAAACATATATGATTTTCAGAAAATAATATATGACTCATATCACGAATCATATATGATTTTCTGAAGATCATATATGATTCGTGACGAATCATATATGATTCTCTCATACGTGACTTAAGAAAAAAAAGTCGAAAAAAGTTCGTCGAAAGTATATACATGTGTCACTCAATAGAAAGACGATTTAGTTCTCGTTGCAATAATGTATTTTTTTCGTTTGACGATTTACCGTTTGTGAGATATTTAATTTTTTAAAAAGTAGTGGGAAGTGAGTTTTTTAAAAAATAAGTTATTATGATTAGTTGAATAGGTTTATATTAATTTAAGTGTTTACATATATCTTAACTCCATACTAAATATTTTGTTAAATATAATATTTTGTAAAGTTGCAAAAGTTTATAGATAGATATATGTAAGTGTATCATATAAAAAGTCTGAATTCTAAAATTTGTTGATAGTTATATTCTTATAAAGTTTATGTTGAAAAGTGAGTTAAAATTTAGTGTTCTTTATAATAAATTTGTTTTTAAATAATTTGGTATATTTTAAGTTCAAATATTCTTTATTAATGATTAAAAGTTTAATTACATAACTGTAGAAGGCAAGCGAGCAACAAGCTGCGCCGCAAGCCCTTTTTGAATTGCAAAGTTAATTCTAGTAAAAATCACATTTGTGGATTTAGGTGTCATAACGTTGCTATTCATAACGCGTTGAACTCTATTCAGAAACTCCACCGCTTCAGGTGCAAGAAAACCGAAGGTATCAAATGCAAAAGGAATAAACACGTGTTGATTTTCAATGCATGCTTTTTCGTGTTTTGTCACTTTGCATGAGGCGGCTTTCAAAGCAGCCTGATCCGCTGTAAAACCCCGGCTACTCATCCCCACAAGAGGAGAAACCCCAGTCAGATCCACACATGCATGTTTTCCTCCAACCCATCCAAAAACCAGAATGTCTGCCGGTCTGAGTGGGGATCTTCCATCTACCGGGTCAGTCAAAAAGTTCACTTGTGCTTCTTTCTTGGCGGAGATACCAGCACGTCTACATATGTCAAAAAGAACGTCTCTTAAGTTATTAGTTTTTTTATAAGTAGAGGCGAATAACATTAATTTTTTATAAGTAGAGACCAATAACATTAATCTTTTATACCTTTTGATTAAGATATTTCTATTTGTACTTTTGGTTTTGAATTTATAATTTTGTTTAGTATTTGAATAAAACTTTTGTTTCGTTTGTATGATTGTTTGTTTGAATATTTAACTAGGGGTGTGAGAGATAAGTCGATTCATGATAAAGAGGAATGTTCTTTTCATTTTGCGTGTTCGAATGTCTTGGGTTTTGAAGTTCGATTGGTTTTTTATGACTTCTGTTTGATGTGAGGGCTATTATTTGTTTTTTTATTGTGGCGTATATTTGTTGAAATTGAAAACTGCTCTTGTGAATTTGTTTTATTAGTTATTCAAAAAAATATTTGTTTTATTAGAGCATTTTAAATGGACAAAATTTGTGTCATGATTTTTTACTATTTTAATAAGTTTTTGACATGTTTTAAAGCATTGCACTCAAAATTTTTTAGAAAGCTTGTTACAAACACTTGTCAAACACTAAGGGTCCGTTTGGTAAGAGCTTTTCTAAAGCTTTTATAAAACGGTTAGTTTTTTTGTTAAAAAAATAATTTAATAGCTCTGTTTGACACAACATTTTTTTAGAGTTGTTAACTTTTTATTTTAACCAAATAGCTCTTAAATAAAAAGCTGTCCCATACAACTTTTTAGATTGTCAAGAGCTGTTAAGGCTGTAAATTACTGATATAACCTCCAAACATATTATAATTTAGGGCTAAGTACAAAAAGAGACTAAAGTACACCTAAAGGTCCCCTACCCAGACTTTTTTTTTCAAAATTCCAAAAAAAGACTTGTACTTTTGATCAACTGATCAACCCACTTAAAATTTTGACACGTATACAACTGATCAACCTTTTTTATTGTTATCTTCTCCCAAAGTTTGACCTACACATACTGACATTTGTATTGTTACATTGATCAACCGACGGCGGATCAACTGATCAACCTTCTTTTTGACTTTGAAAATTGAAAAAGTTAAAAAAAACTGTACTTTTTGTACAAAAGATTTTGTATATCTTTTCTTGGAAAAGAACATTTATACAAAAAAATCAAAAAAAAAGTTCACACATTACAAACACACATTGATCAAAACCAATAATTCATTTCAAAACCTCACATTTCATCCCTTTTTGAATCTCTTGTTTTTTCCGTCGCCTAGATTCGGCTTTATTTCAAAACCTCACATTCATCGTCGTGTTGAATCCCTGTTCCGAGTGTAGGGCTTTGTTTTTAGGGCTTCAATTTCAGGGTTTCAATATCCATCTATGGATTCCTTAGTAACAGTAAGTTCTTAATTGTTATTCTTGTTAATTGATATTAATTATTTGGCTTATAATTATTCTTGTTAATCGATAACGGCCATCTCATGAAATGATCAATTGATAAACGTGGTAATTTATAAATTAGATGCCTTAATATCAATTTCACGGTGGTGGCGGCAGTTTCACGGTGGTAGTGGAATTTGAGCAACTCGATGGATGTATCAAATTACATTCCATTTCAACCTTACGTTTTGTCGGGCTAGCCATGGGGGGCATCGGCCCCCATACTACATACATGCATCCATCCCTGCTCCCTTTACGTGTTTTTTGTTAAATTGATTGGTGTATCATTTGTTCTAGTGGTAAATTACTCATTTTATTTACTTTAAATGTTATTCACTGATGTACGCCATTCACAGTCAAAAATGATTTGAATATAGTTTGTGTATTACCATTGCCGGACATATAGATAATTTCAAGATTATGCTAATGTAGGTCTGTCTTGTTTTCAGACTTATTGGCTTATATAAGTTTATCATATCCTAACAAACTTATATAAGCCCACTAGTCTCAAAATTAAGCCACAAATTTGGGCTTATGAAATATAAGCTGAAATTAAATAAGTTCATAAGCCCACATATAAGTCGACACAGACACCCATTAGACGACTTTATACCCATTTACCTGCACCTTTAATCAATTCTAACTAATTGACGAGTCTACATTTTAACTTCATATATTTGCAAGATCGGATATTTCGTATCACATATTTTAAAATAATCTCCTTAAAAAGTAAGTAAGGTGGAGTTGACTTATTTACTAAAACTTCACTGCTTTGGTGCATCGAAGCTTAGAAACCTTCAATTCGTCAAACTCAAATATTGTACTGCATATACAACTTCATAGACATCCACAATATGTTCCACATAAAAGGTTGATGTATTGACCTTAATTTAAGTCGCTTATTGGAGGAAGAGTAAATTTGGAAAATGCTTGTATGTGGCGTTTTTTGGTTTATTATGATAAAATGATTTATGGTGCGTGATTAGAATGGAAATCATAATTTTCTGCAAAGACTATTAGGGTGTATATATATACACTAGTTGCTTTAATGTAGTAGAAACTAGAACTGAGATACGCCATTTCAGCACGCTAGTTTTTCTGTTTTTATTGGCTTGATTCGTTCTTGTTATGATTATTTGAAAAATTATACTATTACAAGGTTATATATTTAGTTGTTTAGGAAAATTACTAGGCTATTGTCGGAAAAGTAGTTTCGGAAAATGCTTTTCATGTGGTTGTTCTCGGGTTTTATTAGTGTTTTATGCTTATGTATTTAGGAAGTCATATATTGGTGAATTGAGTCATATACTGCTGGTTTTTTTAATGCAAATAAGCAGTTTCCAGTGTTTGGATGGAAACTACTGGTTTTGGGTCTGTTTTGGACACACCTTAAATGGTGCAAATTTTGCAAACAGTGTGAGTGAAGAAGCCCTGGAAAAAATGAAGTATCTTCATGCAGCTTTGACAGACATTCTCAGATTCTTTCCTGTAGTTCCAGTGGTAAGTGTGATACTTTCTTGTTTTAACTGTACTCATCCATTGACTTAATTGAGCCTTATACTAATCATGACTGGATAGTCGAAGGTATGAGACAAACCTGACTCACTTTATGTTATGAGCTGTTATGTAGGATGCCAAGATCGATATGCTTTGCAGACGATGTTTTACCACGGATTATCACCATCATTATCATTTGAGTGTATTATGTTAATGTTGAATATATTCATATAAAAAAAAGTAAACATACCTTCGTGTGTTGCTTCTGACCTTTAACGTCTTCCGTTACTTTCTTTTACATAAAAAAAACTTATGAATAGAGTCTTAGTAAGGCATTTTTTGATATCTCACTCACTAGATAACCATTAAATAAGCAATCCCAAACACCCCATACAAATCTAAATCCTTAAATAAGCAAAACTTCCAAACTCAGAAATACCTACCACTTAGATTATTATGTTCATTTTAGCAGATGTAAATACTATATATCTAAACATTATCTCGTATGTTGCATTTTGTTATAGTTGATTAATTCGACTTAACACACATAAAAAACATATAAATTTTACTATGTCTTCCCAAACGCCCCTTAGAATTTCTTTTTATGTTATCAATAACAACAAGAAGTAATACAATGAATTTTGAAGATTAGACTGTCATTTTATTATGTCGTGTGATCTGCTGATAATACAATATTAATTTATGATTGTAGAACGTGTCCTTCTGAGAGGCAATCATTTATGAGCATCTATGGTCAACGATCACAAGTCCCTGGAAGTATTATCATTGATGGTAAGGATCTATTTACCGAACTAAATTCTGCCGCACAAAAGTTAACCATTTTTTCCCCTTGGCTTTATGGTATGGATGATTATTCCAAATTTGGACGATGATCTTATGTTACTACATTGGTTCATATCTTTTCTGTTGGCTTAGGCGGCTCTGGCTATTGTAAATTTGATTCTCCTTCTGGGCGGTCAGCAACATTCTTGGTAAGTGAATGCTTTATATTTACTATAGCACTTAGATGACTAGTACTATTATGGAACGATAAGCGGAGTTATTATTTAATGTATTAAGAGATTGAGTTTACGTGTAGGAGTTTGGTAACATAGAGTCTCCAATGTACTCAAGGCTTCGCCATTTTTTCGCAACAATTTATAGCAGGATGCAAGTGAAATCATCCACGCAGCCAATTGTTGTCTCAATTCCGATAACCCAATATGATGGTAGGCTCGTAATAGTGCACCATAGTCAAAGAGTTTGTCGAAGAAATATATAACTCAATCTTTTGTTCTTTACTAAATTTGTCTCAGATACTGAAGAAGCTAAAGCTGCTAGACGGCAACTTAAAGAAGCTATATACTCGGCATTATTTGGCATGAATGTTCCTGCTGTTTGTGCAGTCAGCCAGGTTTGATGAGTACTCGTAACCTTTTAGCTATTTAATTTTGGTAGATGTTGTTCCGAATATGTTCCTTGGCGTGCACTAAAATAGAAGTGGTAAGAACTATATATCTTTATACGGAGTAATTATTTTTCTTACTCTTAATGTTGCATTATTGATCATGTACAGGCAACTTTAGCTTTGTTTGCAGCAAAAAGAACTTCAGGAATTGTTGTCAATATCGGTTTCCATCAAACATCTGTTGTTCCAAGTAGGCTATCATTTAAGTTTGAAGTCATTTTTGAATGTTCTGTAATATGAATGGAAACGTAACTAAAGCTGTGAAAGTTAAGATTTTGACTATAAAAGATGGTTATTTAAAATATAACAACTTCCTAGTATGTTTCAAAATTTAAATTTGGGATTTTTAGTTACCACTATTGGCATATATCCCTAAATATAGTTTGTTCTTCCAGTTTTCCATGGTAAGATAATGCGCAAAGTAGGTGTGGAAACTGTGGGAGTTGGAGCTTTGAAACTTACTGGATACCTAAGGGAACAAATGCAGCAAACAAATCTACATTTTGATTCGTTATACATTGTTCGCTCACTGAAAGAGGTATACAAATTAATTTGGTTGCTTAATCATTTTACGATTCTCTTGTTTGTTATACATGTTAAATTAATGTTGTGTGGTTGATTAACATGCAGAACCTTTGTTATGTTGCTCTTGACTATGAAGCCGAGTTATGTAAAGATACAGAAGCACCATATGAAGTGGCTGCTGCAGGCTGGTTTACTCTTAAACGAGAGCGGTTTCAAACAGGAGAGGTTCTTTTTCAACCACGTATTGCAGGAATGTAAGTATATGTATATTTTTACATTTAATAGTCTTATTTTAGTTTTTGTTTATATTCCTTTAATGATATCTTCGGTTTAGGCGTGCGATGGGTTTGCATCAAGCTGTAGGACTTTGTATTGATAATTGTCATGATGCTGAGTTGACCACTGATGAAAGTTGGTACATGACCGTCGTCTTGGCTGGAGGAACTACATGCTTACCAGGAGTAGCAGGTATGATGCATAGATGAGTATCATATGTAAATCTAATTGTTTTGGTGGTCGTTATCGTGTTTTCTGAACTATTTTAAAACTCACAGAAAGATTAGAGAAGGAACTTCATGATCTTCTTAACCCGTCTATAGCCACTGGAATTAAAGTTATTGCACCTCCTTATGGAGCAGCATCTGCGTGGTACGGGGCAAAACTTATCAGCAATGTAAGTTTTTATAAGCCAACTTTTTTATAAGTCGAAGAAACGTTGCTTTATCACAGGTCAAACTATCAAAACTGCAACGTACTATTCACTTTTTATCGACATATGCAGTGAACTCCTATAAATGATTATATGCAATTTGTTACATTTATTGGTTACGAATTGCTTACTCTGGTAGGAAGCGGTAATTGTGTTGCACTAAATGGGTAAATAGTGAATAGATCATTGTTGTTACTATTGGCCTATATAATACGAGACATAGAACTCATGATGGAGATGTAAAAGTAACACTTTTTTTTCTCTTGGCGCAGTTGAGCACATTTCCAAACTCCTGGTGCGTCATAAAGAAAGAGTTTCGGTCCAAGGCAAGAAGAAACCTCATATGGTGAACTTGAGAGTTGAGGGTGCTAGAGCTTGTATTTGTCATTACTAATAAGTATAGGTTAAAAGTATTAAGTGCCTTTCGCAGCAATGGTGTGTTACTCCAACATAATGATATATGATATATATAGAAGCTGAACATTAGTTCTCGTCTTTTTTTCACTTACTTTCAACCAGCTAGTACTGTATATGAAAAAGATGCATCCCTTTGTTATCCCGTAAAACTCTGGTGCCAGATCTGACCAATAAATGGCTCGACTCAGCTACTAAACGGCTGGCTCGATAAGGCCACTTACGCCGTAGGCCTTCACTAATTGTCCTTTCGATTTGGCGTCTAAAGGATCTACGGCGTAGAGGGGACAAGCTTCTACGCCGTAGACATTGTCTTAATAAACTTTTACATACAAGAAGATTCAGATTTCCCAGTCACCTATTCGGCCCCGTCATGAAACAAAAACTTAAATCATACACAGAGAAGCACAAAAGAAAAGAAAGGAAAAAAGCAATATATGATTATAAAGTTACTTTTTTTTAAATTAGAGTCGGGAAACAGTCAACAAAAACTATCGCCTATTACATGATGTGTCGATTACTCGCCTCTTATAAAAAGGGCGTAATTGTGTATGGATGCAGTTTCTCCATATATTTATATATTTGCTACTGCTATATTTGTTGTAGGATTCACCTCTCTTCCTATTTAGCTGTACATTCACTCGCAACACATTCTTCGCCTCTGCAACCAAAGAAAAAAACAAGTTTTTAAGTTATATGTATTCAAAATTGGATTTCATTAATTCAGTTCAGTTTTGATACGCCTTGTTACATTTTTCAGGGGGGGGTTAGTTTTGATACGCCTTATTACATTTTTCCAGTTGTCTTATGGAGTGTTTAGGATAGCGCTTGCAAAATGCCGTTTACCCAAAAGGCAGCTCAAGTGCTTTCTCAATATTGCATTTTTTCTTGAACAAAACAGAAAGCAATTTTGTTTTTAATAATTTGCCAAGCGCTGTTATAGTATTATATGTGTTTTGAAAAGTAGTAACTGAATGATCTCTCCGAAATGCAATCCCAAACACCCTCTTAAAAAGTAACTCAACCAATTTCTCAAGATACTTTCATAATGAGCAAAAATGAAAGGAAGTAGTTTACATGGAATTTAGAATCCTGAAGATTCTCCATCAAGGCTGCAATCTCGAGCTGCTTCACCACAGTAGCATGTAGTACCTGTGAAATAGAAAATTATGACATTAATGATGATGATAATGATAATGATTAAACTATAAAAGGTTATGATAATGCTGTATGAACCTACTCGCTTAGTTTTGTTTAGGTCAAACTCGACTGATTTTATCCGGTCCAAGGAATGATGCAGCATATGCTCTTTCTCCACAGGAATTTGAGCAGGTCTTTTTCTAAGTTCTTCAAGTATATCCTCAAGTTTTTTAAGGCGTTCAACACATGGAAGGATCTGATCTTCTCTGGTAGCTTCGGTATGGATAGGTGGATCACTCTCGGGTATGTTTACCACTACATTAGTTGGATATATGTTGTTTTGTCTTCTTAAATATTCAATGGGTAGGCTACAAATATGCCCAATCAATTTTCCTATTAAGGAAACCAGTGGTCTTGCTATACAATTGTAGCTCCTTTTTACAACCTTTTCAAGAATAGCATCCAGTAATTGGACAACCAACGCCCCTAAACCAGAACAATCATTAGCTTGATTTAGAGTAAATCTTTTACAATAACGAGTTTTTATCTATCAAAAAGCAGAACCTTTTAGAGTTATTGTATAGAGCAAACATACCTTTCGAATCTTGGAGGGCTACACGAGGAATGTCAAGTCGTTGGTCCATGGCACTCGCTTCTTCACACGGACTAAAATGATCATTGCAATTATAAAAGGTTGGGGAATCAGATGTTGTAGCCTGCATATTAAACAGACTTCCTGTTATTATGCAGAAGAAAAACATACGCACATACATATATGATTTGGGTTAAAAACAAAAGGATAGGGGTTCCCAATGCACCACTTACTTCTTCACAATACAATTTTGGGATCCTAGGACCATTTAGGCTAGTCATAGAGCAAAGTTCATCCACATCTGATCCAGATTCTATGTTTGACATGTCACTTCTTCTCCCCTGAAATTACAAATACTTCTTGTAAGGGAACTTAGGAAACCATGTACGTATATCATTGTTCTATGTATTTGACTGACTGGCACTTACCTTCACAGGGTAAATCTAGTATAAGAGTCCACTTTCTCTTGATCACTAGAGAGACTGGTGATCTGCCTTACAAATGTGGCTTCCGCATTATTAACAACCTGCAAGAAGGGCATGCGTTTTATCACAAAGAAGTACTAAAATGAAAATACCCTGATAAATTTTAGGTTCCTTTATAGCACATGTAAATCCTCAAAAGAATGCATACCTTCATTATTTCTGGGTCATTCCATGGACCCAGGTTCGACCTAACGCAGCCACCCTCGCCAGGACATGTGCATGACCCACCAAGGAAGTCGGGCAATTGACTAAAAGGAGTACCAAAAATCAGGATAATCCCTTTTGATGAAGATTTAACAAATCAAAATGATGTTGAGAAGCAAACCTTGGGTCAATGACCTCATGCAGTTTACCCAATGACTTGGGGTCCAACACCTGTAATATCAAAAACATAAGGAACTGTATTGCAGACAGTTCAAGCGATTGAAATCAGAGACACAAAGAGCTAACACAATTAGTTACCTGGATTTTTGCAATTGTCTTTGCATCCAGAAATTTTTGTGCAGCAGGCCACAAGAATTTCTTAAACGTAGGGGCAGCATTCACGACGTACATGCGGTGTAGCGTCTGTCAATAAACAGACAAGTCCATTATTGGCAAAAACAAGTGCCTATTTCCTAAAAGCAAGTTAGTCGAAGAAGTTATTTACCTCCGGGTAGTAGTTACTGTCAACTTTTGCCATGGCCCCAAGTATACTTGCTGCAGTTGGGGTGAAATTCAAGCCCTGCACAATAAATAAATGAGAAGATACGTAAGGTATTCTCGATCAACAAAAATTATATTCTCATATACATGACCATATTTAGTAGGTTTTGTTACCAGGGAAACAAATCGTGGTCACATATCATATTATCAAATCACATACCAAGCCTTGTACATCCAAAATTGTGGTAGTAGAACATATATGTCTCTTTGCTGCAATTGAACAAGCAGGGAACTTCTCGCTGAAGGCCCTTTCAAACTCTTGGACATGGTATTTTAGGTAGCGCTCGATCGAAGTAATGCGCATAAGCCTACTAGGGTGTGCTTTTCCAAGCCTTTCAATATAAACTGGTCTCCCTTCCCTATCTACTCCATGGTACCCATCGAGTTGCTCAAATTCCACTACCACCGTGAAACTGCCGCCACCACCGTGAAATTGATATTAAGGCATCTAATTTATAAATTACCACGTTTATCAATTGATCATTTCATGAGATGGCCGTTATCGATTAACAAGAATAATTATAAGCCAAATAATTAATATCAATTAACAAGAATAACAATTAAGAACTTACTGTTACTAGGGAATCCATAGATGGATATTGAAACCCTAAAATTGAAGCCCTAAAAACAAAGCCCTACACTCGGAACAGGGATTCAACACGACGATGAATGTGAGGTTTTGAAATAAAGCAGAATCTAGGCGACGGAAAAAAAGAGATTAAAAAAGGGATGAAAATGTGAGGTTTTGAAATGAATTATTGGTTTTGATCAATGTGTGTAATGTGTGTTTGTAATGTGTGAATTTTTGTTTTGATTTTTTTTGTATAAATGTTCTTTTCCAAGAAAAGATATACAAAATCTTTTGTACAAAAAGTACAGTTTTTTTTTTAACTTTTTCAATTTCCAAAGTCAAAAAGAAGGTTGATCAGTTGATCCGCCGTCGGTTGATCAATGTAACAGTACAAATGTCAGTATGTGTAGGTCAAACTTTGGGAGAAGATAACAATAAAAAAGGTTGATCAGTTGTATACGCGTCAAAATTTTAAGTGGGTTGATCAGTTGATCAAAAGTACAAGTCTTTTTTTAGAGTTTTGAAAAAAAAAAGTCTGGATAGGGGACCTTTAGGTGTACTTTAGCCTCTTTTTGTACTTAGCCCTATAATTTATTATTTTATTATTAAAAATTAAAAGTCTGATTTTCTAAGTTTTTATATTTTTCCTAGACTCTAGACACTTAATTAGGAATTTTACAACTTTCCAAATATTTTTAGGATCTTTCAATTATTTTCTAGAATTATTTTAAGTTTTTATAGCTTTTAATAGTTTTTAATTGTTTAAAAATAGATTTTATTAGTTTTAAAATTTAGAAAAATACTTTTTAGCTTAATTAGGTTATTTTAAAGGTTTACAAACTTTAAGATCTTGATTTGGACTTTTTATTAGTTAATTTTGATTTTTAGGGCTTTAATTAGCATTAAAAATTAATAATTAATTAATTAAAAGGTTTTAGCAAGTTTTGATTTTTTGTAAACCCTTAGAATATTTTAGTGGATTTTTAACGATTTTCTAGGAATTTTTAGGATAAATTTTTAAATTTGGTGCTTTTTACGGTTTTACGTGAATGACCTTTTTCGTCTTAGTGTAAATCGTCATCGTAACCGTCATTCTCTTCTTATCCCCTTTCTAATTTCTTTCTCATAACAATATAATCACATCACTAATCATTTCTTAACACACACACCAAGCCTCCTTGAGAACGATCCCCACTTTGGGTCACACTCGTGCTTTTCCTAAATCACTTGTTAACGCTTGCCCTAATTACGCTCTTTTTCTTAAAAGACGTATTTACTCAATTATCATGCAGCATTCGTTCTGGACAAGCAATCAAGGTTAGACATTCTTATTTGGTTTTTATATTTAATAGCTTTAACGTTTATATTATTAGTAGACTTAGATAATCAAGCTCCCCCTTTTAGTGACCAACACCAATAATTCCACCTTAAACCGTGATCAATTCGATTAGATACCGAGAACGATTGAGTACACATATGCAAAACCCATTAAATCAGGCATCTACATCGGATTTGCTTCCTTCCAATTATCATAAGCAATTTGAAGTCGTGATCGTTCTTGAAACAAAAGTGTAAGAGAGGTCACGCATTTGGACAAAGTACCACGGACGTCTTGAATCTCGGTATGCATGTCTTCAAGGAGTGACTGACAGAGCACTGAATTTTCTTTCTTGGCAACGTCGAATTGAAGAAAGGTCGAAAACTGTTGCATAAGAACTTGAAGTGTAGATACGGATTCAATGTGATTAAAGTCTTCTTTGTCAAGTTACTGCTGAAGAATATCCAAGTTTATCATCATAGCCTCCATGAAGAAAGGAGCATCTTGACCAAATACTGCCACAAAAGATGGTCCGTAGTCTAGTTGGTAAGCTCGCAGAGACGACATTCAAATTGTCTAAATGAAACCTGACATTTTTGTCTTGCTTCTTCTTGCATCTTCTACAATTCTCCCTCTCGATATGTCGAATTCAATAAATCCATTGAAGTTTGATGTGAAGATGAATATCAGGATTACTTGTCGATCGATTAATGAAAGAAAGTAATTGTGTTTGTTGTTGTTTGTAGAAGCCGAGAAATAATGTTGAACTCCCCTAAAGGTGTGTTCTTGAGAAACCGAAAATTCCAAGGCAAACAAAAACTAAAAAATTTCAAAAACACGTTTTTGAAAAATCTTGGAATACTTGTCGCAATGTCTCAAAAGTCAACCTATCGGAATGTAGTCGGAATACCTATCGGAATGTGATCGTAATACCTATCGGAATGTGATCGCAATACCTATCGGAATGTGATCGCAATACCTATCGGAATGTGATCGCAATATCTATCGAAATGTGATCGCAATACCTATCGGAATGCCTGATCGCAATGTGATCGAAATGTTGATCGGAATGCCTGATCGCAATGTGATCGCAATGTTGATCGGAATATCTGATCGCGTTGTTGATCAGAATATCTGATCGCAATGTGTGATCGCAATATGTGATCGCAATGTGTGATCGCAATATGTGATCGCAATATGTGATCGCAATATGTGATCGCAATATTGATCGGAATATCTGATCGCAATATGTGATCGCAATATGTGATCGCAATGTGTGATCGCAATATGTGATCGCAATATGTGATCGCAATATGTGATCGCAATATGTGATCGCAATATGTGATCGCAATTTGTGATCGCAATATGTGATCGCAATGTGTGATCGCAATGTGTGATCGCAATATGTGATCGCAATGTAAAACCCTTATGAAGTCCGATGTGCACTTTTCTCGGATAAAACACAACCAAGTCGAGATTTTAAGCCAAAAAATGATCCAAATACCAAATTTTTTTGTGTTTTTAACCAAAGAAACAATATCAAATCACTACCACAAGTATGTAGATGATTTGTATCAAGATTAAACCATAAAAACACAAAAAAAATGGTTCGTATGATATAGATCAAAATAGGCACAAAAAATTAATAACACAAACACAAAAACAAAGCAACCATCCCATGGCTCTTGATACCAATTGATAGTTTATCGTAATCCTTGGATTATCTAACTATGGAGATTATTACTAGAGAGAGATAGATGATGAACTAGAGAGGGAAAGTAGAGAGAGGTTGGAGAGAAAAATAGAAAATATTAGATTAGAAGTGTGTAATGTGTGAACCAACCCATTCTAAAATGTTATGAGGGGTTATATATAGCTCACCTTACATGTGGGCTTCATGGGTTATATTGTTACATATTGGATCACGAGCCCACACTACGTATATATCGTTGGAGTGACCGATCCTTGCTAAATACGTAAAAACGTATTTCCAACAATCTCTCCCTTAGAGAGGTCACTCCAAGTTACAATGTCCTAAATAGTTTATAGCTCGTGATCTATGCTAACAATGATGTGACCGAGACTTTCTTTGGAAAAACGTATTTCCAACATTACCTTCTCACTCTTTAATACTTATTTTATATAAAAGGATATAAAAATATTTTCTTTAGTTCAGACACGTTATTCAGCACACAAAACAAACATTTAAATACCCTTATACAAACAGATAACATATATCCAGTTAATTATTTTAAATGATTGTTCGAATACTCGCGATTCGAATTACAGATAATTATTTTAAATGGTTGTTCGAGTTTAATCATATACACTCTAAACAATTAAATGGTTTGTACCTCCATTTATTCTAATTAAGTAATGATGTGTGGACCTTAAAGATTTCTGATCTTTTTGGTTGTCAAATACAACGGTTGTTTTGACAGTTTCCTTCCTATAGAAATGAACCTCATAGTTTTACTAATATTATTATTATTATTATGTTTTGTAATTTTTTTATTTTTTTATTTTTTTAGAACGGCAAATGTTAGTTTTGTAGTGTTTTTAGTTATGTAATGTTTTTATTTAATGAAAAAAGTTGAACTTTGTTGTCTTGTTGTGTAAACAAATCGCTTATAAGTCGTCGAAGAAAAAAAGCTAATGTAACAAAAGAAATTATGATCGTATGTGCTCATTGTTGCGAGTGACCTAAGCTTTTTTTCTTTATATTAAATTCATATACAAAAATGTATTGAATATTCTATAATGAACACTTATCTCATGTCTATTTGGCATGTAAAAGTTTTAAAAACCATTTTTATGAGTTCAATATACAGAAAAGTTCAATATACACCCTTAATTTAGCATATACTAAATCAATTAATTATAACCATCCATTTTTATCATGTAAAACAAACTCATTTTTTAAAAAATTAAATATTATCACAAACCCTTCATCGTTACGTAAAATAAAACATATCATCGCGACGAGAATTAAATCATCGGGGCATATGTATATACTTTTGACGAACTTTTTTTTCGACTTTTTTTTAAGTCACGTCTGAGAGTCTCATATGTGATTCATCATAAAACATATATGATTTTCAGAAAATAATATATGACTCATATCACGAATCATATATGATTTTCTGAAAATCATATATGATTCGTGACGAATCATATATGATTCTCTCATACGTGACTTAAGAAAAAAAGTCGAAAAAAAGTTCGTCGAAAGTATATACAGGTGCCACTCAATAGAAAGACGATTTAGTTCTCGTTGCAATAATGTATTTTTTTTCGTTTGACGATTTACCGTTTGTGAGATATTTAATTTTTTAAAAAGTAGTGGGAAGTGAGTTTTTTAAAAAATAAGTTATTATGATTAGTTGAATAGGTTTATATTAATTTAAGTGTTTACATATATCTTAACTCCATACTAAATATTTTGTTAAATATAATATTTTGTTAAATATAATATTTTGTAAAGTTGCAAAAGTTTATAGATAGATATATGTAAGTGTATCATATAAAAAGTCTGAATTCTAAAATTTGTTGATAGTTATATTCTTATAAAGTTTATGTTGAAAAGTGAGTTAAAATTTAGTGTTTTTTATAATAAATTTGTTTTTAAATAATTTGGTATATTTTAAGTTCAAATACTCTTTATTTATGATTAAAAGTTTAATAACATAACTGTAGAAGGCAAGCGAGCAACAAGCTGCGCCGCAAGCCTTTTTTGAATTGCAAAGCTAATTCTAGTAAAAATCATATTTGTGGATTTAGGTGTCATAACGTTGCTATTAATAACGCGTTGAACTCTATTCAGAAACTCCACCGCTTCAGGTGCAAGAAAACCGAAGGTATCAAATGCAAAAGGAATAAACACGTGTTGATTTTCAATGCATGCTTTTTCGTGTTTTGTCACTTTGCATGAGGCGGCTTTCAAAGCAGCCTGACCCGCTGTAAAACCCCGGCTACTCATCCCCACAAGAGGAGAAACCCCAGTCAGATCCACACATGCATGTTTTCCTCCAACCCATCCAAAAACCAGAATGTCTGCCGGTCTGAGTGTGAATCTTCCATCTACCGAGTCAGTCAAAAAGTTCACAGGTGCTTCTTTCGTGGCGGAGATACCAGCACGTCTACATATGTCAAAAAGAACGTCTCTTAAGTTATTAGTTTTTTTATAAGTAGAGGCGAATAACATTAATTTTTTATAAGTAGAGACGAATAACATTAATCTTTTATACCTTTTGATTAAGATATTTCTATTTGTACTTTTGGTTTTGAATTTATAATTTTGTTTAGTATTTGAATAAAACTTTTGTTTCGTTTGTATGATTGTTTGTTTGAATATTTAGTGTGTGAGATAAGTCGATTCATGATAAAGAGGAATGTTCTTTTGATTTTGCGTGTTCGATTGTTTTGGTTTCGTTTTGAAGTTCGATTGGTTTTTTTATGACTTCTGTTTGATGTGAGGGCTATTATTTGTTTTTTTTATTGTGGTGTATATTTGTTGAAATTGAAAACTGCTCTTGTGAATTTGTTTTATTAGTTATTCAAAAAAATATTTGTTTTATTAGAGCATTTTAAATGGACAAAATATGTGTCATGATTTTTTACTATTTTAATAAGTTTTTGAGATGTTTTAAAGCATTGCACTCAAAAAATTTTAGAAAGCTTGTTACAAACACTTGTCAAACACTAAAGGTCCGTTTGGTAAGAGTTTTTCTAAAGCTTTTATAAAACTGTTAGTTTTTTTGTTAAAAAAATAATTTAATAGCTCTGTTTGACACAACATTTTTTTAGAGTTGTTAACTTTTTATTTTAACCAAATAGCTCTTAAATAAAAAGCTGTCCCATACAGCTTTTTAGATTGTCAAGAGCTGTTAAGGCTGTAAATTACTGATATAACCTCCAAACATATTATAATTTATTAAAAGATGTCCTTTTAAGTCATTTTACATCTTACCTTTACAGTTAACAGTTAATATACCAAACACATTTATTAAAATTAACAGCTTTTTAGCAAACAACTTACAGCTTACAGTTAACAACTTACAGCTTACAGTTAATAACTTACAACTTACAGCTAATTTTGCCAAACACAGCCTAAGGTGTCGTTTGGTTGGGGCAAGATGGAGGATATTGGGGGATACTTAAAACTTTGACATTTTAATTTCCCCAAATATTGTGTTTGGCATGACTAACAAGGAATTTAAAATTCTCCGAATTCCAAAATGAAGGATATTGAAATTACTCCAAAAAGTGAGAAATTTTAATTTACTTGAAAATTTTATTTTATAAACTTTATTTCTAATCATTTTTATTCGAGGCTTTATGTTTATATAAAAAATTATAAAATTTAAAAAATTTATATAAAAATTATTTTTTTGATTTTTACTCTTTTAAATAGCAAAAATAATTTTTTTAAAAATTTATAAAAATTTCTATAAAATTTATAGAAATATTTAATAAAGTTTATAGGAATTTTTAACAAAATTTCTATAAATTCTACAAAAGAATTATTAATTTTTTTATAAAATTTATAAAAGTTTTTTTAAATTATTTATATAAGTTTTTATAAAGTTTACTGAATTTTTTTATAAAATTTATATAAATTTTTTATAAACTTTATATAAATTTTTTATAAATCTTTTATAAACTTTTTATAATTTTTTTATAAATTTTTTATAAAGTTCATATAAAATTTTTATAAAATTTATAAAATAACTATATAAATTTTTTTATAAAATATATATAAAAAGTTAAAATTCGATTTTTAATTTTTCAATAAAAATTTTATAAAAAATATTTATTCGTTAATTGGTTTAATACAAATTCAAGAGTTCAAAATATTACAAAATCCTGTCAACCAAACAAGATTAGGCATTTTAAATTCTAAAATTTTAAATTCTTGGGAATTTTAATTTACTAGATATTAGAATTTTAGAATTTTAAAATTTTGAACCAAACGACCCCTAAGTTTTTGGTAAAAGTCTTTACTCATAATATGCGTCTGTATTTAATGCTTTAAATGCAAAAAGCTATCAAAAAAATTTTGCATTGGATATATTATTAGAGCATCTCCATTGCACCAAGTCTTAAAGACTTGATGCATTTAATGCATTAACTAGCCAATACATTTAATAAGCTTAACTTTGAAGAATGACTTGTGTTTACCAAGTCATTGATGAAAAGCTTTTCAAAAAGCTCATGTTGCATTGCCAAAAACCTTATAAAATGACTTTTTACTATTCTAAAAAGCTATGAACAACTTTTGCCATTGCACATGCTCTTAGTTGTGAATTTGAATTGTACGGTGATATTGATACTGGCACTCGAATTGTACGACGATTTTGAATTTGTTTAGTTTTTAGCTTTTAAAGTTGGTTGATCGAATTTGATAATTTATGGTGAATATTGTTTGAGTTGATTTGTGTGTTTGGTTGATTGAATTTGGAATTAATTTTGGATCGTTTTCAGATTCGATCATTGAGATTTGTATTGAATTGCTTTCAGGTTTGATAGTTTGTTTGGTTATGGATCGTTTTTCAGATTTGATCGTTTGTTTTGTTGATCGTTTTCATGTTCGATCATTTGTTTGGTTTTAAATCGTTTTATGATTTAATCATTTGATTTGTTGATTGTTTTCAGGTTCGATCGTTTGTTTTTTGTTTTGAATTGTTTTCAGATTCGGTAAGTTATTTCAATTTTGGCTAGTACATCTAGCGTTTGGAAATTAAAAAATGGCATGGAACATTTGAAGAATTTATCTAACGGTGGAGATCGTTAGAAAATGAGTTAAACTTTAAGGTATGTTTAGTAAATTAATTTTTATTTATTATTTTTTTTTGTTACCTTTTGATTGGAATATTAGCTTTGTAATTTTTTGGATATAACTTTGGCTTCGTTTATATGCATTTGTTTGTTTGAATTTATCCAAGAGTTTAATTTCGTAATAGATGCTCGGACTGCATTTAGGTCTGTGCAGGTTAAGCAAGTGCACAAGAGCCAAGGTGCCATGTTATATGTTAAGCCCAATTTTATAGCCTATTATGTTTAGTTTGACCTTTTGGTGCAACTATAAAGTTGATAAACATCAAAAGCTATTTTTTTAACGGCGAGTTAATAATTAGTGATTTCAGCTTACAGTAACATTGAATTGGGTAGTATACAAGTCTCGAACCTCCTTTTTATGGGATAAACTTATTCATGCTTCTATTTAATTCGAGCCTTTGAAGGTTCTTAGCGAGACTCGAACTTGAAACCTCTCTAAGAATACTTCTTTAAAATTACTCTTGGTAGTCAACTGAGCTATCAAATAGTAATCTTGTCTCATTTGAGGTTTTTTTTTCTTTTTATCTTTTTTTAGTTATATATATTTGGTACTAGATAAAAAACAGATATTTTATTAGTGTTTTAATTGCTTAAATTATAACAAGTCTTTTTGTGTCGAATTATGTATTTTACAAGTACTTAATATTAGAGTTTAAGACATAGTTTATGGTTACGGCACAAGGCCTTTAAAATATACAAAACAACACCGGCCTCTAAAATTCACGTGACGGTCTTAATAGATGCCCTATATTTTTAGCTTTTTATGGGGGATGAATAACCAAATAAACTCCCTTTAAGCATATTCTTACCCTATTCTTACTGCCATGCTGCGATTTCATCATCTTTAGAATTTCTGGGGAATTTTTGGATAAATCCAGTTATGTGTTTACTACTTTACTTTACAAAACTCTTTTAAATAGAATCTGCATAGTGCATAGTTATTAAACTGAGGTATAAAAAAAGTTCCAATCAAATATTTTTGGCATTGATCGAAGAGGTGAGTTTTGACCGCTGGTGATGTGGTTAGCCATTAGATAGTATAGTACTGTTAACCTTATATATATCTATATATCTCTATATTTATATTTATACTATTATATAAAGAGCTTAACTCCGATCTTAATCCCAAATCTAAAATTTGCAAACCTAACTCTAAACCAAAAATTAAGAAGGTTAAATTTAAACCTTTAGATCATATTTTGTTAAATTGATCTTGTCCATCTATATGTTTTTATAACAAACTTTTATAACAACCTTAGTAACAAACAATTCAAAAAACTTTTATCTTTAAATTAAAATATCTTTTGATATATATATTTTTTATAATCTAATTTCACCATATTTTCAAAAATTTCGTGTTTTTTAATTCAACATCCATTTTGATATAATTTTATTAAATTTTAGTTTTTTCGTTTTTAATGAGTTTATTTAAGTTAATTTAATTTTTTTACTACTTTAGTTTTAATTTTAACCTTAGGAAAGCCGCTGCATTACGCGGGTACCATGCTAGTACTTAGTAAAATAACTATAACAGGTCTAAATTTAGTCGAATTCGATTTTTTAAACACCGTTGTTTTAGTTGGCTCACTCGAACTATCGGGTCACGATTTAACCGGCGGTTCAACCGGGTTCTTCGCTCAAAACCAGTGTTCGGTCATCCAACCAGGTCACGATACAACCGTCCGAGCCAACGCGGTTTAAAACACTGTCAAATTCATCTTACTTTTGTTTGGCAAAAGTAAGGTCAAGATAGTAAAGTAAAACTTTTGGGGTTCACAATTGTACCGTAATAGTTGGATGACCATAAAATTGGATAACTGGGTTATCAGATAATACAAGAACCCAACAAAATTCGGTCGCCTAATTAGCACAAATTTTGAACCTGTTGTTAGAATGCATGTATAGACTAATTGGCACATCCTTTTTAAACCAACTAAGAGCTGAATATAGTTTTTGCCAAGACTATGTTTGGCAAAACTAGCTGTAAGCTGTAAGCTGTTAACTGTAAGCTGTAAGCTGTTTTCTAAAAAGCTGTTAATTTTAATAAAAATGTTTGGTATATAAGCTGTTAACTTTAAAAGTAAGATGTAAAATGACTTAAAAGGAAATCTTTTAATAAATTATAATATGAATTTACAGCTTTAACAGCTCTTGACAATCTAAAAAGCTGTATGAAACAGCTTTTTATTTAAGAGCTATTTGGTTAAAATAAAAAGCTAACAGCTCTTAAAAAATGTTTTGCCAAACAGAGCTATTAGATTATTTTTTTAACAAAAATGCTAACAGCTCTATAAAAGCTTTAAAAAAGCTCTTACCAAACGGACCTTAAATGAGTTTCACTGAAACCATTAGCTCCCTTCATGTACATCAACCTTAGTCATACTGAATATTCTTAGTACCCAAAACTACACAGGAAGCATTGCGCGAGAAACCCAAAACGGTTTTGATAAACCTAAGCAGAAGTCCCTACTAGTAGCCTAATAATTCAAATACAACTTTGATAACTGAGTCACATGCTCTCCGAACACTCATCACTTCAATTACTTGTGTTATGGGACTGCATAGCACCATGTTTTAAAGTGGCCTGCATATAACCAAAGATGCAAAGTTAAGTTTATTGTTCGGGTAAGATTTAAGCTTTGAAGCTCTTGCATCCTTACAAAAATCCAGAACACTGAAGCTTGAGTTTATCAGCTCTTTTCCCTAAGATATAAACTATAATAGCTGAGCTTCTAAAAGAGCTTGTTTTGAGACTATTGTATTTTAATATCAAAATAAGCTACCAAGTACCATAAACTTTTTGGCTTACAAGAGCTTTAAATATGCTTATTTTATTATAAATACAAGGCAAATAAGCCACTCACTTCAAAAGTGTTTAAATATGCAATAAGCACTAAACCAATAAAACATACCTTCTTACAGGACCTGCTGCTTGAAGCCATCATCAGCTGTGTGACATCGGCCATAGAATTGCTGCCCTAAACACCAACAAGTAAATAAATACATCATCAACACCATCTCTAAACTCTGCACACGTTTGTGCTACATTAAACTTTAAGCGAGTCCACAAGTATGAACTGCCCAAAAGCATACGATATCAAAAGTCTCATAATTATTAACTGAGATGAAATAGATTTTTGTATGCTACATGAATGGTATTGTTAGTTTGTTATGAAAACTTGGGTCTCTTGAACGTAAATGTGTATGGCCACATAATTGATTTTATTGTTACATTTTTTTGGGTAAAGGGTTATCCCGCTAAATATGTATTAATCACAGAAACGTTTACGTACAATGGAATGTGGTTGAGTACCACATTAACCGCAAGCTATGCTCAAGCTACTACTATAACAAGCTCATGACTCATTATATTGTTACTGCAGTTAAATATTTGAGAAAATATCAGACCCTGAATGATATGCTATAACTTCACATACAAGTACTTATTAGTTACCATTTAGGCAACTGTGGGAACTCGATGAATCACCAAGGACTTTTATATAAAGAATGTGAAAATGGGTTTGTGCAGGGTCATAGTAGAACTTAATTGGAATTGTAGGAAACCTTGTTTAGCATGGAGTGAACTTCTATCTTGAGAGATTTAGTAGTGAGTTAAATGTGACTTGTCTTAACGGGAACGCAGGCATGTATTTTACAAATGACGCTTCTGATGTTAGGATGCGCCTTATCTTAACGGGAACACAGGTGTGTTGTTTTAAGCTCATAGTTTTGTATGAAGCTCATTTATATTGTGGGATAATTATATACCCATGAACTCCCCAATGTAAGCTAACCGTTAGAATATATCTCAAGGCAGGAATGATGACATCAGGTTGGAATGCCAAGGAAATGGTTTAAACTTTAGAAACATTAAAGCCTGATTCTATTGAGACTATGATTAATTATAATATTTTGTTTTCTGCTCTCTCATTACCATTTAGTTTGCAACTTTGCAACTAACAGTAGTTATAACGGTTCAGCAGTATATATTGGATTAAGAAAAGTTATCTTATAGCTAAGTTTTACATCTAGAGGTGGAATGGATCAAAACAGGCTGGGTCGGGTTCGGTTGACCCATAGATGCTTTTTGTACTTTTTTCAAAATTCATCTTCCAGAATCTATCAATGTTTTTATTATGATTACTTGCAACAATATTATTTCAGTAATGAAGAAAGATCTTTAAATAAAACGATTATAGAGGTTGTATACATTGGAAATAGACCTCTGAGCAACTTTCAACCCATTTAGCCCATTATCCCCTTTTATCTCACCCATTGAAGATAAACACAAGCCAACTTGATTCATTCATAAGTTAAAGGGTCAAAATTGCCCACCCTAAGGTCAAAATTTCCGCCACCTATAACAATCAACTTATATCGAAGGATTTGGTCCAGTTCTGGTTCAGTTCATAAATAAGAAATGCATATATGTTTCTACAGTATGCGTTAGAAAGTGGAAACATAGATAACACTGCTCTAAATAACTCACTATGGATATACAGTCTTCTATGTTGAAAACTTATCATCTTCTGAGTCTTATATTGGCATCATCGCTATAGGATACATGAACGCAGCACTTTAGTGAGCATGGTCGATAACTATTAGCATCAACAGACTTTCACTATTTTAAGGGCTTCTAAACCACGTTGTCTGGTAACCCTAGTTCACGTTCCTTCTAATAAATCTATAGAAAACATGATCATTTTGAGCTTATAATTCTATACTTAACGTCTTATTTTGTAATGTTGCAGATAAAAGATAAAACACGTGTATACAAAATATTTTTGATTCAGAAAATGTGAAATACCTGCCCAAAGTCAGAATCCTTTCTGGTGACCTCTTTTTCATTAGCATCCCTAATTTGTTTAGCGTCAAGCTTCTTCTCTATCAACTCTGCACAGAACTTAAAATATTACCATCAAAATTTATTATTATGCAAATTCATACTGTAATACAAAATGAAGGCAAGAATCCGTTTCATACTCTTAAGTTCTCGAGGGGTGGCAGGCTCGTCTTTCTCATCCTCATCAACTGAACACAGGAAAAAACATCTTTGTAAGAATAAACAAAAAATAGGGGGGTGTGGATTGCTTATTTTGAAGACTTATAAATAAAGAATAAGTAAGTAGGTGGCAACCTGCTTAGTTAAAATGCTTTTATTAATGTAAAACAAACAAATAAAGGGTTTATGTCAAACGCTAAAAACTACATATCTCAAGCAGATAAGTACTTAAATAAGCAATTTCAAACACCATCTCAAAGAGAAATGTAGGGTAGAGATTTACACTAACCGATATCGCCATGGAGAGTGACGCAGCAGAAAGGGAATTATGTCAAGGAATCAACAGAACGCAACTTAAAGATATTAACAAAAAGAAACTAAAAACTGATAAAAGAAACTAACAAGTGAGTAAGTAAAAAAAAAACAAAGCACATGAAGGATATAATTCATCGTTGCCAGCAGGTTGATTAGTTAGGTATCCAGATAAAACCACGCTCCCATTCTCCCAGTTATTTGAAACAGTAAATGTTCTTTCCAGAATTAAGTCACAAAATTGTTGTGGGAACTTTTTGGGATTCAATGCTATTAAAGCAAAAAGTTTGCCTCCGACTTCCATACGCACTGAAGCAGGTTCGTCTAAAGGGCGCTTCTTGATGTCAAGAGTAGCCTGCAGATAATAAAGTAGATGTTTATATGCTTGATGTAGCAACAGAACCTTATAGCCTTGTACCAAAACATATTTATACCTGGGAGATGTGCAAGACTACCTCCTCAGAAATTGGTATTTGACGTGTCTCACCACTGTTAAGCTCAATGCCTGCGTCAAAACAAATACCAATAAGCGGAGTCAACAGCAGAAGACAATAGGTTAAAACTATCATACATGAACTGTGAATACAATTTAGGGTTAATCGTGTCTAAATGTATCATAGTTGATACATATAGAAATAGAAGGAACGGGAGACAACTATGATACATTTAGATGCCATCAACCCTACAATTAATAGGTGACGTCAAACTAATAAAAATGCACGCTTGGACTTTACATCTTAGAAACTAGAATCTGCTGTGCGGTGAATTAAACATGTATCTATATAAGTATCGATTAAAGCAAACTAAAGAATCAGATGGACCCAAAAAAATGGATTCAAGTGGCCAAAAATATATCATGTAACTACGTAAGGCATCAAATAAAAGTCATTCACCATCATTTATAAATCTAACTAGAGAATCTGTATAAATATAAACTCTCTACATCATCCCTATACTTGTATAAGCAAACAAAACAGTGTTAGATAAACATTTTGGTAACACTAATACAACAAACAATCAGACTCACAAAATATGTCACTTTAAACGATCTGATTAAAGTAATAGCGCCGCATTGGTGATACTAACTTAACAATGTGTCTAAACCTGTTTTTTTTATCAAACGAGAAGTAACAATATCATCAAGTTTCTATAAACTTACGGTAAAACCACACAAAAATTATATAAAATAATGCGATGGTATGCAATCTCTTACCCCAACTCCACATTGCAGAGTGGTAACCTGCAGAAAAGAAAATTTAGGATCTTAGAAGATGAATAATAAGGAGAAACATAACTCTTTTATTTAGTGAGTTGCAGCAAAGGTCCCTCTCGTTTGTAGATAACCATGGATCTAGTTCCAGTTCTCATATAATAAATTCATTTCAAATCGTCTAAAATTCAATAGATTTTAGTATCATCAACAGATACATGTAAATACGAACACATGTACTCAGTTAAAAAGAGCCCATGGCCCGCAATGAAATGTAGACTCTCTTTTAGAAATCAGTTACAACTAACGCAAATTACATTCATTATATGGGGAATCAATAACCATGGTACAGATTACATAAACAACACACAAATTGACTCAAGTAAACCTAATTTCACAAATGATCATGTAAGGGGTGTTTGTTTAAGCTTATTTTTGGGCTTATGAAACATAAGTCAAAACAACATAAGCTCATTAGCCCAAAAACTAGCTTAAACAAACACACCCTTGAATAACAAAAATGTGTACTACTAAACCTGGACTTTGTTAAACCCTCAAACAAATATATCCTTTGATGCAGCGAGAAAGAAAAACCAAAAGGAAGTTTACCATATCCTGACACACTATAAAGTGATCTGTAAAACAACATCGTTTAATCACTTAAACTTTATTTTTACCCGTTGATTAAACTCCTTGAGTTTCTCATAAAGCTTTAAAAGTACGACACTTAACTAATTTGTTCAATTTCTTTCTAACTAAAAGCGGCCTATTATTTGATCATTAGGATCAAAGGTGTTCATGATTCGGTTGAAAAAAAACAGTAACAATATTCACGGAGAGGAGGTATCCTGTTTACAAACTCGAACCTTACCTAAAAGGCGACAATTACCCAAATTGGAAATAACATTTATATATATCAAATCGAGTCGGTAAAACAGGGTACACATCCTGTGAGGACGAGTATCTACTTTTCTCTCATGAACCTACACGCCTCGATGCCTCATACTACACCAACTTTTTTGGTTAAATTATTGTCTGCTGTTTGGTTTAGCTTATATAACGTAAGCTCATCTCGGCATATATAACATAAGCCTCAATTTTGTGGCTTATTTAAAAACTTATGGGCTTATATAAATTTATTATGATATAACAAACTTATATAAGCCCATAAGTCTCAAAATAAGCGACAAAATTATGACTTATTTTCGACTTATATAACATAAGCTCCCATTTTGGTTTATATATATTTACCATGATATTATAAACTTATATAAGCCCATAAGTCTCCAAATAAGCGACAAAATTATGGCTTATGTTATATAAACCGAAATAAGCTTACGTTATATAAGCCAAACAAAACACCCACTTAACTTGCAGCAACCAAACTTACACTTTAAAACATACCACCACAAAAAATCAAAAAGTAATTAAAAAAACAAAAAAAAAGACCAACGACTAGTTGATTAACCAATTAGTCATATCCAACTTGATGCCACATAGCTCGATCGAGCCCACCTTGTTACTACACTCATGGCTTGTTATTCAATCGGATCAGTTTTAATCTAAAATTATTAGGGATTTTGAATGTTTAGGTTACCAAATTTTCATTTTTTTTCATCTAATTTTTAGATTTGGGTTATTTAATTACCAAGTTTTGCTTTTCAAATTTCTATTTCTTTCATAAAATAAGTGTCTACGTTTAAAATTTTTTTTCTTTAACTTTGATCTTAAATAAGTTTTTTTTATTGTGTAATAGTACTTGATAGAGAATTATCCTAATGAAATTAAGTTTAAAAAAACTAATTCATTTATATAAAGGAAAAAGATTTAGATGCCTAAAATATATGCCTAATATAAATTTCATCAAGTAATATATAACACAAAAAAAAAACCCTTATTTACGGTAAAGATTAAAGAAAAAACAACTCGAAAGTAATATGTGAACACTTATTTTGAAACAAAAAAAAATAATAAACACCAAAAGTGTGTTCATTGGGTTACTTTGATTGTCGATAACCGGTACTTGTGGGCCTTATTATCCAACTAAAAAACTTATCATGTTATTAAACAGATTTGTTACTTAATTCTCTTCTCCGAAAGAGAAGTGCTAGAACCACAAAGAAACTTCTACAAAAACTTTTACAAAATGAGTTGTCATGTAATTATTGTCATATTCAAATTCACTTTTTATTTCTCTTTCATACATTTATCCATAAATAAGATGACACATCATTTTGTAAGAGTTTTTGTGAGCGAAGACGTCACCCCACCGTGTGAGGCATCGTATCGTACCTCGCGTTGAGGGTATTCTCGCACCGTCGTCATTTTTTTAAAAGCCACATCTATGCTAGAGGTAGCCAATTTTTTGTGTTATAAAAAACAGTGATGATGTGACATCACTTTTTGTCCACTTTCATTTTTTGTTTGTGACATCACTTTTTGTCCAAGACACGAGCTCACAACTTAACAAGTTCGCAAAGTTTATTTTCAGTTACAACATTATGCGACTTCCGTAATTGAAAGTCTAAAAAAAAATACTACATTCAAAATTATTAATAGGTCGAAGATCTGAAATTACACTTTCAAAAAAGTTAAAGTTGAGGATAA
This sequence comes from Glebionis coronaria, assembly GCA_025667525.1. Lineage (NCBI taxonomy): Eukaryota > Viridiplantae > Streptophyta > Magnoliopsida > Asterales > Asteraceae > Glebionis > Glebionis coronaria. The sequence continues at coordinate 607,058,922 of CM046876.1, read as the reverse complement.
AGCTAAAAAGTTTTTTAAAGATTGAAAAAAATTGAAAGTGTTAAAAGTATAATTTAAGTCAAAGTTGATTCAATTATTAAATTAAACCAACTGATAAACATAACAACTTATTAAATTTAAATAATAATACCTGATGATGACGTTAATTAAAAAAATTGGAAGTATGCTTTGCTTAGTTGAACTTTGTGTGTGCAGCCGCAACTCCTAAACCTTAAAAATAGAAGTACAACATAAAACCTATACTTCTTTTTGACTTTTTGTTGTCCAAGTTGCTCTTTTGTTGATCTTGACTAACTAAAGTGTGTGGTTACAAAAAACTTTTGGCTTCAAAATTTGATACACTTTTAGTTATAAAAATTATTGTTCAGATAAGAAGCACACAAGTTTTAAACCCGTAAAATGCAAGTTTGCTCCCTGTGGTTTGCCAAAATTGCAGGTTTGCTCCCCAACTTCGAGAAAGTGCAGGCAGCCTCCCCGAGGACGAAGGAAAGTAGCAAGCAACCTCCCTAGAACTAACATATGTTAGTTTTTTCTAGTTAACTATGTTTTCCTCAAGGGTATTTACGTCTTTTGCTTACTTTCTTGCAACGACACTCCCTGTGGTTTACAAATATAATGCCTCCTCTTAACACTTTTGCAAAAAACACGCTCGGATCAAAACCCATATTATAGATGAATATACGTGTTATGGGTATGGGTTTTGACTTTTCCTCTCAAAGGTCAAAGGTGAGAGAAACCCTCAAAGGCAACAATGGAGATACCACCACCGGTAAGGTTTTGGACGACAACAACAACGATGGGTGGACTTGGGTAATAGGGAGACGAAATAAACACCTCACAAACAAATTCTCAGAATCAAGTAAACCTAACGATATCACCTACTACTTTACAAACTTCCCTGATAATGACCACAATTAGATGTAAAGGTCGTATGTACAACAACTACATATAACTCATATTTAAATCCACATGCATAACAAGAATCGAGAATTAAGAATTTGTGCATATTAATGTGTGTTAAGCAAATGAACAAAACTTGATTTCATATAACTTTAGCTTAATTCTCATTTCAACTCAAAATGGTTCAGTCAAATACATCTAGCAACATAATTGTATTTTTTTTAACACAGCGAAAGAAAGCCATTCTCAAGCAAGTTTGTCATTAATTGCTATTATCTTTAAAATCACAACAGAAAACTGTAATAAGTATGACAAACAACCCCATTTTATAATAAGAAACAAGTAATTATATAAAGCTACTATTAAAATAAAAACTTTAGATAACAGGATTGTGTTTATAAAGTCAAACAATATCAATTAACTCTTTTAAATTAGGTCTTGATTAACGCTAAGCTCTAATGTAACAATACTGCGATATTATATACATACATAGATAAAGCTACAATTAACCCTCAAAATTTAACATTGACTAAACAAAAAATTAACAAATATAATAAGCCTAAATTGAACACGTACATACCTAACCCTAAGTTTCAATTGCAGATCTAAAGGAAGAACATGAAGTGGATATAACTTACTACTAACTGTGGCGATGGTGTTATGGGTAATGGGAGGAAGGCAGGTAGATGTTGAAACAATTGAAGAAGAAGAAGGCTTAAGCCATGGGATAGTTGCACACGCATCACTGATCGTATCACCTGGGTTTCTATTTCTGGTCTCCCACCGCACCTCTGGGTTTCTATTCTAAAACGTAAAATAGTTTAGTTTTACCAGGTATAAGTTAGTTTTGATTAGTTACCATGGAGTTGAAACAGGGTATGGATACTAAACGGAAGAAGATGATGATAATTTTTGTTTAAATATATTAAATTATGGAATTGACGAATTTACCCCCACATAAAGTTAGCCTTTTAACGAGAGTTAGTTATAGGGAGGTTGCTTGCTACTTTCCTTCGTCCTCGGGGAGGCCGCCTGCACTTTCTCGAAGTTGGGGAGCAAACCTCCAATTTTGGCAAACCACGGGGAGCAAACTTGCATTTTACTCTTATTTATTTATGTTTATATTTTTTACGAAATAACAATTTTACAAAAAAGACTTGCGACCAGCTTGTTGCCCGTTTGCCTTCTCATAATATTTAAATTATAATTATTGATATATAACAAGAAATACATTATAATCTTAAGAAAAAAAAAACAATTTTACTCAAACTAATTAATTTAAAAAAATTTTATTGTTTGTAATAATAATACCTTAATAAATGTAATATAATAAAGTCGATTTAAAATTTCTATATGTTTTTTAAAATGTACAATTATTTTGGGACACTCAAAATAAAATAATTAACAATAATTTTAGGATGAAAATAGTATTAAAATTATACAGTACCTCCTAATTTTGTGGCTTCAAAATTTGATACTTCATTCATTCTAAAATTATTGTATCTCGAAAAAAACACATAATTTAGAGAAAAAATATATTTTAGGATTTTATTTTTATTTTTTGAAAGAATAACAATTTCACTTTAATTATGTAATTTAAGTCTTCTTTAAATTTTGTAATTATAATCTCAAACAAAAAGAATATATTAAATATGATTTAATTTTTCATTTCATTATTAGTTGTAAACAATTAAAATAATGTTTGGATTTTTAAGGCAATCGTTCTAATTGAACGACTTTTTACACCTATAACGACACCAATGAAAAGACTTAGAAACTACTTTGTCAAAGAACATCGATTTCTTGAGCGCCTTGCCATCAAAAATGATTTTCTTACGAAACCACCACAGCATCCACCATGTAGTGTAAAAAACACCTTCAAACAACTTCTTATTCAATAGTGGAAATAAAACTTTTGTTTCGTTTGTATGATTGTGTGTTTGAATATTTAGTGTGTGAGATAAGTCGATTCATGATAAAGAGGAATGTTCTTTTGATTTTGTGTGTTCGATTGTTTTGGTTTTGGTTTCGTTTTGAAGTTCGATTGGTTTTTTTATGACTTATGTTTGATGTGTGGGCTATTATTTGTTTTTTTTATATTGTGGCGTATATTTGTTGAAATTGAAAACTGCTCTTGTGAATTTGTTTTATTAATTAAAAAAAAATAGTTTTATTAGAGTATTTTAAATGGATAACTCTATTTGGAAAATAAAATTACACACACACTCTTCTTCTTCAACAAATCACACACACAACACACATTAATAAATATCACTAATATTACCACTGATATATAATAAACATAATTATAATAATATAATGTAATATCATATTCATTATTTTATCACTAGTAATATTTTATTATTTTTTTACTAGTAAAATATCACCATTGAGACAAACTTGTTAAGAAAATTTATAACTTTAGTCTCTCTGTCTAATTTTTGAAATTTTTGAATTTTTGACAAAAATAATTCTTTCATATTTTTTTAAATCTTAAGTTAATTTCCACTTTTAAATCAAACCAAAATTAATACTACCTCCGTCCTATAATAAGTGTCCACTTTAACTTTTTTCGGTTTTTCTTATTCAACATTGACAATATATATTTTTATTTGTGTTCTATAATATTTGATGAAAAATATATGTATGGATGGAGATTTAAATACATTTTCAAAAAAAATATTTTTCATCCGATATTATATAACACAAATGAAAATATTTTTGGTCAAAGTTAAATAAAGAAGACAGAAAAAAATCAAAGTGGACACTTATTATGTAACGGATGGAGTAATAAAGATTTGTCCTTTTACTGTCACATTTGAACTTAGCATATACTCTTTGAAGATGAAAACAAAGACCGCCTCCTAGGAATGGGGTGAACAAACATTTTGGGCTCTTGAAGAATACATGTGAAAAACTTATTCAAGTTAACGTGATTACACGTTAATACTAATAGCAATTTGTGTAATACTTTTTTCTTTCAAACTTGACATATCTTGTGTTTTTTCAAATAAAATTCATTAAAATCTAAATAACTTTAAAAAAACATATAAAGTCTCAAGATCAAGTATAATACATTTCATAAAATATAATTAGGGTTTTGCTAATTACAGCCCTTAGAGTTTTCGTTAAGAGAAGAAATGTATTACAATGGTATCAATGAAACGGATGTCAATTCCGAAAAACATGGACACAATCACTAAAAATCAGGATGCATAACAAATGTTTGATTCAGATTGGTTGATTTCATTTCTTACACTAAGTTGTAATAAAAAAGGTAAAAGCTATACAATACCATCGTACTTATCAAAATGTACCGACTTTAAACACCTACAATTTAATCGCTAGACATTACCACTGAACTTTCAAATTCATTGTAGACTTTACCAATATGTCCCTGAAATTACTATATTACCCTTGTCAAATTCAAATCAAATCTGCTTAGTGCCTCAATCTGAAAACTTCTGGAGCTTAGCTAGGCTACAAAATGAAATTAAAGCAAAAGATCATCAAGATCTAAAATCACACGGAATCAGTTAATTAGCTTGGTACATTTGGTATTTCGAAGTCAAACATGGCCCATTTGATCACAAAGTTAAATAGTGTCTAGACTGAGCATTGCAATATTGTTGTTTCCCTGTCTTTGTCTTCAGATAAGTTTCATGCTTTATACGAGAGAGGCCAAACGTGCTTGTAGGGTCGTCGAAGCATACCTTAACCGAATCTTTATCGACAAGAAGATTTGAAGACTTCAAATTACTGTTATCAATAGGCGGGGTGCAATGATGAATAGAATTCATGCCTCGTGCCTATCGAATAATTACAAATAAACGGAGAAACTCATAAATTAATATGATAAAAGAATAAGATTACCTTGTACTCCGTTGATAGTGAACCTTCGAGATATTAAGATCTGGTTGTTATGAGAATTGAATAAAGTCAAAGATAAAGATGTATATTAAAGTAATTAAATTAATCGACTGTTTTAGAAAGAAGTAGCGTTCAAATTTTTTATTTTTTATTATATATAAATTTAAAAAAAATTTAAGGGTAATATAGTAATTTCAGGGACATATTGGTAAAGTATATAATGAATTTGAAAGTTCAGTGGTAATGTCTAACGATTAAATTGTAAGTGTTTAAAGTCGGTACATTTTGATAAGTACGATGGTATTGTATAACTTTTACCCTAAAAAGATACTTTTTAAAAGCGACCCTAAGGGCTGCCATTAACAAAACCCATATAATTATAGCTTCAAACTATTTCTCATAATATCAAACAACGTCATTCTATATCAAAAGTATATACAAAATACAGTTTTTGAAAATATTTGTGATGTTTTCTACTAGGGACAGATTTGAGAAGTGTGAGATGCTTGATCGCACATGGTCTCATATTTTTTAGGGGCACCGTAATTATGAACACTTGTGAATATTTGACTCAATTTTAGCCTAAATTTTAACGCATATGTGTCCTGATAACGCTCAAATCTAACATATTTGTAAGAGCGTCTTCGTGGTTTTTATGCATATATTTATGTGATTATTATGAGCTTATGATACTTAATAAGGCTTATTTGTTATCTTAGGTTCATCAAATGTTACATCACGAGAAATGAAGAAAAGAAGTGAAAACGAATAATAAACGATGATTTATGCATATACGAAAGAATCCCGGCAAGTACAAGTCTCATGAAAAATATTTGAGAAGCTTAGAGTCATGAATTCGTTGCTCACGATACTCAAATGAAGAAGTTTAAGACGGAAATCAAGAAAGAATTGAAAAAAATAAAGTTATATCAAAGATGTTGGAAGCTTTGTGTTACCGACAGACCTTCACCGTTTTGGCCATAACTTAAGCATACGAACTCTAATTGACTTGGTTCTTGCGCTCACGCAAGTATGAGAAAGGGCCACAACTTTGCTTTTTACCATTTTTGACCAAACTGGACGAGGAGCCGCCCGCCGGCCAAAGAAGCTGGTCGCCAAGTGAAATCGGTAGGCAAGAAGCCGATCCGCCTGAAAAGCAGCCGTCGGCTACTTTTTCGGTTGCCCTCTCCTTTTATGTCGCCGCTTTTACAAGTAATCTTAAACACCCATTTACTTCACCTTGCTCCCCAAGTCCGACCATAACTCCATGTTTTCTCTTCCAAGCTTCATTACACCCCTAATAACGCATCTTTGGCTCCAAGAAAACTACTTGGTGGCCAAGGCTAATTCAAGTATAAATAAGACCCATGGGATAGTGTTTTAATATATCTTTTAATCAATCTATCTACCCTCTCAATCCCTGCTACTCTCTTATCACCCCTCAACCAAGTGGTGAGGGGTGGAATTGGTTACCATGCTCATGTAATAAGCTATGAAAGAATTAGAAAAGAAAGTTAAACCTCCATACACCATCCAATCTCCAACAATCCTCATTCCCAAACATCCCAAAGACTCTATACTCACACCAAGAGGTTGATTTCCATGAAGGTTATGGGTAGAATTCATTGTATTTTGGTTGTTCTTGTGGTTAGAATCATTTAGATACTTTGGTACTATGGACTCTAATGTTTGGTAACTTCTTTTTTATTATTCAATCATGTTTATGTTCATGTTTATGGTAATTCATGTGTTTTGTGATATTGTGAATGATGTCTTGATACTTGAGTGGTTCATATGAAAACTTGTGATAGCATCATATTTGGTTGAATTGGAACTTCTTCTTGTTTATCATTTTGGTTAATCATGGTTGAGTCTAAAGGTCAAAAGGATTCTCAATATGGTTGATTTAAATTCATTCATCGACAAATGATTTGGTCCTGTGCTTTGTGATGATTGTGCAAGAGACTTAATAAACATAACAAGTAAAGGTCTAATTGAGACTAATGTCGAAATAAGTCTTTTGAATATGTTGTTCTAATCATCTTTCAAGTAAATGAAACATATCAAATTGATGACACCAAGTCTGTGGGTCGAAAGGATTCTTGTTGTTGTTGGTTTAGGCATAAGGCTCATGATATGATCACTTGGTTGAGACTTATGTATAATTGATTAATAAAACACTACTCCATTATTATTGGTTCTATAGGTCGAAAGGATTACCTTTGATAATATGTGTTCGAAACTAAACATCATAATGTCCATGTGATCATTTAACCATACATGTATGTTCTTTGTGTGCTTGTTCTTAAACGATTCTCATGGTGGTTTGATACATGACAATCATAACCACCATTTTGTTACAAACAAATAACACTTGAGTGCAACCAAGTCCCATTGGACGACCTTGACTTGCCAACCTAATTACAACATGACTAGGGTATACTTTCTCGAATTTGTGTTCCTAATTAAAATCGGTAATTCTTGTTTATAAATTTAAAATCTAGTGCAAAATGAAAGCATCAAGTTTCTGACGCCGCTGTAGGGGATTTGGCTTTGCATTCTCTTGTTTGTTTGTTTGTTAGTTTGAATCGAGTTCTTGTTGACCCACTTGTTTCATTATCATAATCCGGCGTCGCCGCATCAAGATTTTGACGCCGCTGTCGGGGATTTGCTAGTTTGTACTTGCTTGTTTGTTTGTTTGTTTGTTTGTTTGCTTGCTTTCTATTTGTTGAATCGTTTGTCTCACCAATTACTACTAAACTCAAAAGAGTTGTTATACCCTATTTATCCGCAATAGGGGGACGAATTTCGAATAGTGGGAATTCGGTTGGTGGTTGAGTACTCAATTGGAGGCTTGGAATTTCTCTAAATTTTATTGTTAGTTATTTTGTTGAATGATATATTGCTCTTGATATTTAATGAATGTTTTTCTCTTGAATGATTGCTCTTGTTTGTCTTGTTGGTTCCTCATGATGTTTGCTTGAATGATTGTCTTCTATTTTCTTAAAATCTCTTAATTATCATAAATTGCTTAAATGGTCTCACATTTTTGGTGTTGGGATTTCGTTTCATGTTCTAAAAATGATTATTTCAATGATTGCTTCATAAATGTGTTCGAAAGTACTTGTTCTAAAAAAACACCAAACCTTGTCCCGAATCACTCTAGTCGATGGCTAGAACTACTTGACCACATGAATTTTGTGTTTGTGTTTTTCTTGTTTTGTGAGTTTGTGTCTGACTTGTTATGATATTTTTATCATGTGTTTATGTTTTTTATGTGTTTGCTTGCGTGTTTGCATTTCATCCATTGCATGCATATTCTAGTTTATCCTAGTTTAAGGGGTGTTTGGAAGAGTCATTTTCTAATGATTTTGATCATTACAATAAAACTCCTTTCATTAAAATAAGTGGTATTTTATGCCTAACGTCATATTTGTTAAAATAAAAAATAAAAAAACATATTTTGAAAATAAATGGAAAATCAATGAAAAATAAAAAGACTTTTAGGAATCTACTTTTTATCATTTGTTTTATGTTATGTGTTGGATGTGCATTGTGTTATGTCTTATTTTGTTGTTAGAATGTTATGTGCTAAGTGGTTTTACATGTTTTGCTTGCTTATTAGTGTTTTCTTTTTGTTTTGTGTTTATTTTTGCTTTTTCATGCATATTGTGTTTTCATGTTTTCAAGGGTCTGTTTGGAATAAGCTTGTTCTTATATGTTCTTGTCTTTTTAACAAAAGTCTCTTTATAGAAGTTGTTGGTTTTTATGTTATTAGAAAGTTTGTATAAAAAATAAAAATAAAATAAAAAATCAAGAAGCCGCCGGCTCCTCGCCTTCTGTGCGCACTCGATTGCCGGCTACTTCGAGCAGTCGGTCGGCTACTTGTCCAATGTTAAAAAAATATTTATTTTTATATTTTTTTTCTCTTATTTAGTTATTTAAGAGTCATTTTATGTTTCTGAGTGCTTACATTATTTTTATTTGTCGTATGTGTGATGTTAATATATGTTTCATATTTGTTTAGGTTGTCGTGTGCTTGGTTTATTTTGTTCTTGTGCGTGTTTGTGTTTGTTTAAGTTCATGTGGTTAAGGAATAAACTTTGAGGGTGTGTTCGCTGAAAACCTTCACGAGACTACAACTCGTCCACTCGGGATACCGAGGGGTTTAAAGGCTTGTTGCATACGCTAAATGCAATTGTGTTGCCTACAAAAGTGTGCTTAATAACTTTACGTGTTTTGTAGTTTAGTTTATTTTGCAGGTTCAATAAAGCTTATGGAGGATGGATTGATTATGTTGATGGATTGTATGTGTACGCGTGTTGGAGATGAAATCGCTTGATCTTCCTTACTTGGCATCTTATCATATGGAGATCAATTGCAATTTCTTAGCCCAAGAAGTTTCGTTTCTCTTGAACTATTTATTTATTTTCCTCGCTTTACATGCTTTAAAGTTTATTATTCATATTGAGTCCTATCCAAAAATTAAATGTGAGGGAAAATAAATGGGAAAACGAAACCAGTTTTTATTATCTAAATTTGTTTTTAGGCTAATATAAAAGAATAATAAAATAGAATAAAGAAGTTGTGTACTAGTTTGCCCTTATGATGTTGTTGCTTTCAAACACTTATATGTACATATATATTTTAATAACTAGATCGTCCCCATGGTGAAAAGAAAATGTACTAAGATCACATTTGTGTGATATAAGTGTATATTCGTGACAAAAAGGCAACTTTAGAAAATAAAGCCCAGATAGCCTTTTCCATTTTCTTCTTAGCTAGTTTTATCGAATAGCTAACCGCCCATATTAACCGTTTTGTTAGCACTCTTGTCTAGTGCTAGATACCCTTAGAACACTCGTTGAATCATTCTTTTCATTTTTTGTTAAATCCACTAAAAAGAAAAAAACATATTTAACCTTAAACCTTAGCCTAACTCGTGTCAAAGTCTAAATGGTGGGTTGCTAGTTGCTTGGTATGTTGGGTCGTTTTTGATGATTTATAGTTATCCCACTTCGCCATGTGTGTGTGCCATTCCAACAAAGATGGAGAGTGCACGCTTCTATTTGTATTTTTGTGGTGTATGCTTCTGAGAAATGTGAGGGGGTTAAAAAATGATTAAAATATATATATATAAAAGGAGGATGAGAAAAAGAAAGAAAAAAAAAACAAAATAAGTCATCGAAAAAAAGAGAAAAAAAGTGATGACAAAAATAGCCAATGAGCTATAATAAGCTATGAAAACGAAGAAAGAAGAAGTATATTTGGATATCGATTAGCCAATTTCCTAAGACGTGATATATGTGTGTGATTGATATGTGTTGAACAAAGCTCATAGCTATGATCATTTTTTGGCTTATGATTTGTTCGGTACCTAGCAACATGGGACTTAGACTTTTAACTTGTATATTCGTGATACACCTCTCATAAAATTCCCATGCCTTATCCATACCCATTAACACGAAGCCTTAGCCTTGTAACCAGAATAAAATTCCTCTTTAGATGTGTACATTTGGTGCTCACGTCATTCGATTTAGTTTCGTTTGTACTTGGTAGATTTGCATCTTATTTTTCTGAACCATTTTCTTGCACCATATGGGAAACATTTTCTTAATTTTTGCTTGAGGGCAAGCAAAAAAATTCTTTTACTTGCTTGAGGACAAGCAAACTCTTAAGTTTGAGGGGGTTTGCACCTTTAGCGACTTCTTATTAAAAAAACAAAAAAATTTCAATTTTTCATAGAATTTTTAAAAATTTATTTTCTTTTAGCATCTAGGTAATTTGTTTATAACTTTCTTTTACTCTTATTTTCTTGAGGACAAGCAAAAATTTTCTTTTACTTCCTCGAGGACGAGCAAAACTTAAGTGTGAGGGGATTTGATAACGCTCAAATCTAACAGATTTGTAAGAGCGTCTTCGTGGTTTTTATGCATATATTTATGTGATTATTATGAACTTATGATACTTAATGAAGCTTATTTGTTATCTTTGGTTCATCAAAGGTTACATCACGAGAAATGAAGAAAAGAAGTGAAAACGAAGAATAAACGATGATTTATGCATATATGAAGGAATCCCGACAAGTACAAGTCACATGAAGACTATTTGAGAAGCTTAGAGTCATGAAGTCGTTGCTCACGATAATTAAATGAAGAAGTTCAAGACGGAAATCAAGAAAGAATTGAAGAAATGAAGTTATATCGAAGATGTTGGAAGCTTTGTGTTACCGACACACCTTCACCGTTTTGGCCATAACTTGAGCGTACGAACTCCGATTGACTTGGTTCTTGCGCTCACGCATGCGTATGAGAAAGGGCTACAACTTTGCGTTTTACCATTTTTGACCAAACTGGACGAGGAGCCGCCCGCCGGCCAAAGAAGCTGGCTTCCAAGTGAACTCAGCAGGCAAGAAGCCGATCCGCCTGAAAAGGAGTCGACGGCTACTTTTTCGGCTGCCCTCTCCTTTTCTGCTGCCACTTTTCCAGGTAATCTTAAACACCCATTTACTTCACCTTGCTCCCCAAGTCCGTGTAAGTTTATGGACTCATATTTAATAGTTGTGTGATAGGATCGAACTCGAGATTACGGGATTACACTCAATACGTAAAGAGTTAATTTATTTAATAAATATTTATTATATTTATTAAATTAAACCAAGAAAATAACTATATAACTTTAACAATCGTTAATTAGTTAATAGATAAGTATTAACGAGTGTTAAAATAATATACAGTAAGAGGAATAAAAAGGAAGAAGAACGGAAAGTTCCGGAACACCCCGTGGGGGTGTTTCGTCGGTCGGTTAAGGCTCCCGGGGGGGCAAAAGTTGCCTTTTATTTACTTGGCCTACCTTGGATTTTAGGCCTATAAATACACCTCCTTACCCCTCGTAATCTTCATAACTTGAATATATCATCTCCTTTCTCTTTTGGCCGATTGTGAGGGGTAACCACGAAGGGGTTTTCGGTTGGTTTTCTTGGTTGATCGATTGTGTTGATAATCTAGTCCTAGCCTCTCTCTAGGGTTGTTGGGTAGATTATTTACAAGCGTTGTAGCTCGGTTTTCACGTGCTAGAATCACGGTTAGCTCGTTGTATTACGTGTGTACAAGATCGTAATATAGTCTTACTTTAGACTATATCTTGGTATATTACGGTATAAACCCGAATTGGTGATTCGTTTCTCGTCTTCTGGATTTGCTTTAGCGTAAAGGTATGTAACCCTAATTCGATTAATTATAATTGTGTTATTATTATGATCTTGTTAAATCGCTTCCGCTATATGTGCTTTGATCTCGTTTAGGGTTTTATATAATTGTTATGATGTTAATAAACCTTCAGTGGCATCGAGAGCCGTTTTAACATGTTATAATTATCGAAAATCTAAAGTTTTTTAACTACTAATTATTTTGAGTTAAAACTACATGTTTTTTTTAGGTTTTCTTAAAATTAGGGTTTTGTTTTTTTTAAATTAGGGTTTTTGGCCGAATTTTTAATACAAAAACGTGCATGTTTTCATGGATCGTAAAGTTATATGTTTATATGATTATATGTACTACGTGATTATTTGAGTCAATAAATCTAGAATTAGGGAAGACTTTTATATGAATATAAAGACCTAGATTTGATTATTATTGAATAAATCGTATGCATGTGGCTATTTGATTCATTTATTGCACATATAAATTGTTATTATGTGTTTATGATTTAGTTTTTTTTACTTGTTTATATTAAAAATTGTTGAATTGTTGTAAACAAGAGTTTTTTTTTTTTGAAAAGAAATAATATGGCCAAAATCATATTAAAATAATGATTTGTTAGAGATTTAAATTACATAAGATTATGTTGATTGGTGAATTGCAATAATAATCTAACGGCCTACTCCTTTTGACAAACTATAAAGTGGGTTTAACACACCGCTGGTCATGTACCCGGTTAAGGAAGGAGGTGTTACGCCATTAGTCGCTGACCAAATTCCCGGCTCGCCTGTGCGTCAAATTGAAATTACCTACGATTAATAATTGAATTATACCTTAAGGGTGATTTACCACAAATTCACATCCGAAACACAAATGAATAAGGGTATTGTTTTGTGCGTAGCCGAGTTCTAGCAAAAGTACGTTGTGAATAGTTGTGGGTAAATTCTTTAATTGGTTTAACCAATACCGCAACATAATTTATGAAGAAATTTAATCTCGTGAAAAAGTTTACTAAATGTTTTATTAAACTTATGCTATGGAGATTGTATGCATGCTTCTCCATACATTAATTTTGACATCAAAATTTATAACCTTAAAAATTTAAGTCGAATGCTCCTAATTGACGAACACTTGAAATTACTTCGTCATCAAATAAGATTTTTGGGTGATGTTGTGATGGAGAGAAAACCGTTTGTAGAATGAGAATTCGTATGATTGATTTACGTTACTTAGATTAGACGACTTAATTAAGTTACACAGTGACGTCTGGATACTTAATGCATTCAGAAGGGATGAAAAATGTTTACAATGCAAAACGTTTTTTTGCAATGTAAATTCCTTAAATATCTAGAAATTGAAAATTGTTTGTCAATTGAATTGTTCGACAAGTCGCTATGTTGAGTACATTCATTACTAGCAGATCAACTGATGTAACGGATCTATGTCAATATAGTTCTAGAATTCAAGGAAAATAATATGGTTTTTATACCAGGGTAATTTTATTTTCTTGAAAGTATTTCGTTGTCAAAAATACTAATATTTGAACTTATTTCTGTAGAAATGACTCAACCAACCAATAACACTATAAGTTCCGCGTTCAAAGCTTTCTTTGAACGTCCTGAACTTATTGGCCCAAACTTCAATGATTGGTATCGCTCGCTAAGAATTGTCTTGAGAGCAGTGCGTACTATCGATATCTTGACTACTCCCTATCCGGAGGATCTTGCTGAAGGAGCATCTGATGCGCAAAGGCTTGAACACGCTACTAATATTAAGAATCCCTCGGAGGTGGCTTTCTTAATGCTAGGAAAAATGGCTCCTCCACTTCAACAGAAGTATAAGCTATTTTCACCGAAGCGAATGCTTGATGAGCTCAAGGCTATGTTCGAGAAGTTGCAAGTTGTGGAGATCTACGACTTGGTAGATGCTTTGCATAGCTGCAAGCAAGCTCCAAGAAAGTCTGTAAGTGCCCATTACTTGGAGATGAGGGGTTATATGGAACAACTCATTGCACTAGGATAACCCTATGATCATAATATGGCTATCAACTTGATCAATAGGTTCCTTAACAAGGACTTAAATGATTTCGCTAGAAACTATAATATGCATTGCACGGGGAAGACAGTTAATGATTTGCATGCAATGCTCATTGACTATGAAAAGGGGTTGAAAGACAAGGCATCTACCGCTACGCCTTCTGTACTAACCATACAAAAGGGTAGAGTGAGTAAGCCAAAACCGCAAGCGAATAAGAAAGGCAAAGGCAAGGGTGATAAGGGAAAACAAGTTGTGACTTATTCGAAACCTAAGCAGAACTTTGTCAAGAAGAATAGATCTCAGAAGGATGAGAATTGTCACCATTGCAAGGCAAGTGATCACTGGAAGAGGAATTGCCCTCTTTACCTCGAAGAATTGCGAGAAATAAAGATGAAGTCTGAGCAGAGCGCTGCAGCTTCATGTTCTTTATTTATGATTGAATTGTTCAATTTAACATACAAATTAAATTCCTGTGTATATGATACGGGATGCGTATTAACATTTGTAATACACTGCAGGGATTTAATCTGGAAAGGAAGCTTTCCTATGGGGAACAATTTCTACAAGTGGGAAATGGCGCACAAGCATCGGTTGAAGCTATAGGAACATTTAATCTACTTTTACCTTCAGGTTTAGTACTGAGTTTAAATGATTATCATTATGCACCTACAATTGTTAGGGGTGTTGTTTCCTTTTCGTGTTTGTTAAATAATGGATTCGTTCACACGATTGATAATAATGGAATTTCTGTTTGGAAAAATGGTATTTTCTATTTTAATGCAATTTCTGTAAATGGTGTGTTTGAAATAGACATGCATGATAATGAATCCAAGAATGATAAATCTGTCTTTAGCACGAGTAAGAAGAGAAAGTTTGACAAGAACTCTTCTTATCTTTGGCATTGTAGACTTGCCCATATTGGGAAGACTCGTATACAAAAGCTTCAACGTGAAGGTCTTTTAGAAAGCATCAATGATGATTCATTTGATAAATGTGAGTCTTGTATCTCTAGAAAGATGACCAAGAAACATTTTAATAGCAATATTAAAAGAGCTACTAATATACTTGGACTTATACATATATGCGAGGCGTATGTGAAGCGTGACTCGGTGACAAACTCCAACAGCGATCTGTAAAATGTATCTTTGTAGGATACCCTAAGGAAACTATGGGTTACTACTTTTATTATCCACCTGAGAACAAAGTAATTGTTGCTAGGTATGGAGACTTCCTTGAATATGTTCTTTTAAATCAAGAATTGATCTTGAAGAGAGTCATATAGATACATTACCTTCTGAAAACAATAGCAAATAAATTCCTGTAGAACCAGAAAGTCTGGCGGTTCCACCAGAATTAGTTCCTCTGCGTAGATCCAAAAGGATTAAAAACGCAAATAAAAATATATGTATTAACATAGATGATGATGATGAGTTAGGGGATCTTGGTGAACCCGCTAATTATAAATCCGCCATACTTGATCCTGAAAAGGAGTGGATGGTTGCTATGGATGAGGAAATAAAATCCATGAAAGTATATGATGTTTGGATTCTTGTAGAACCACCACCGAATGCTAAAGTAGTGAGACATAAGTGGATATACAAGAAGAAAACCGACATGGACGGAAAATTACAATCCTATAAAGCTCGTTTAGTAGCTAAAGGTTTTACTCAAACTTTTGGCGTAGACTACGAGGAGACATTCTCTCTTGTAGCAGACTAAGAGCTATTAGGATTCTCATAGCTATAGCTGCATACTATGACTGAGATATGGAAAATGGATGTTAAAACTGCCTTCTTGAACGGTCGCTTAGATGAAGACATCTATATGCAGCAACCAGAAGGGTATGTTGATCATGAGAATCCAGGACATATGTGCAAACTTCAAAGGTCCATTTATGGTTTGAAGCAAGCATCACGTCAATGGAATAAAAGATTTGATAAAGAAATCAAAAAGTTTGGATTTATTAAGAATCCTGATGAGCCATGTGTATATCGCAAAGCTAGTGGGAGTGATGTAGTATTCCTAGTCCTATATGTCGATGACATATTAATCATGGGAAGTAACATTCCAAGACTTAAAGCTGTTAAGGATTATCTTGGTAAATGTTTTTCTTTGAAGGATTTGGGAGAAGCTGCATACATTCTGGGAATTAAGATATATCAAGATAGGAAAAGACGGTTAATTGGTCTATGTCAAGATGCTTATATAGATAAGATTTTGAAGAAGTATAATATGCATAATTCCAAGAAAGATCTTCAACCTATGGAAGTTAAGCATAAATTGAGTCATGAGATGGATGCATCAACTCCTGAAGAGGAGGCATACATGCAGAAGGTGCCTTATGCTTCAGCTGTAGGATCTATAATGTATGTTGTTAGATGCACAAGGCCTGATGTGGCGTTTGCTCAGAACTTAGTCAGTAGATACCAACAGAATCCAAGGTAGCTCCACTGGGTTGCTGTTAAACATTTTCTGTAGTATTTGAGGAATACGAAAAGAAATGTTTTGATATTTAAAGGGTAGCCATACAGATAACTAAATATGGTTTGGGTTAGGAAGTTTTATTGGAGATCTTGGGATGATGCTTGCAATAAAAACCTAATAGATATGTATTGGGACAATTATGCCGCAATAATATTTGTCAATGACCCTGGAGTCATGAAAGGCGCCAGACACTTTATGCGTAGACATCACTACGTCCGAGAACAAGTTGAAGCTCGTAAAATCAAATTGATAAAAGTTCAGACAGATGATAACGTAGCCGATCCTTTAACTAAGGCTTTGCCTAGACCAAAGGTAGTTAAGCATGCCAAGTCGATTGGGCTGCAACTAGCTAGCGAACTCATGCAATAAATCTGTGATTAGTATTTGGATAAAGGATTTTATGACATTATTATATAATAAAATAAAGATTGGGTTTCGTTTATTTCTATTATTTAATAAGTGTATCCTATTTTACATGTTTTAATCCATGAATAAATTGTTATGCTAAATGTCCGTTGTCGATTAATAATATGGGAATATTATTAAATTAAGACAAATCAAAATAGCGATAGAGTATACTTGAAAGTATATTGATCTCTTTTGGATGATATTTGATGAATCGAATATTGGACTTATCCAAACTATATGTTTTTACTTTATGGATCTTTGTCATCAAGTAAAATATAAATAGTTATCCTTAGACTTGAGATACCAGGAAACTGTTGTGAATCTAGTGCATCTCTGTGGAATAATCTAACGCTAAACGTAACTAGTAGCTATAAGGATTATTTTTGGAAGTGTTTCAAAATTCATAAGTTTTGCTCGTAGTCAATATGGAATTTACTTCCTCCAATTAGTTTTAGAGTTTAATACAGCTGGGCCCCTCGTGGGATTAGTAAGATGTTTTGTGGCCACACCCAAATTTGTTTTGGTAATCTTGCGTGAACGAGAAAAAAAATGGTTAGTGAAAGGAATGACTGAGATCCATATCCTTATTAACGTTGTATTAGAAATAAAAGGATAATAATAACGATGTAAAATGGTTAAAAGGTTTTGTCCAGGAAACCTTACTCGAGTTTTACTAGAGACATTTCTCAGTGTAACTAGACGCTAGTCAATGTAATCACGATATTCGAAATATGTCCAAGTGGGAGCTGTAAGTTTATGCACTTATATTTAATAGTCATGTGATAGGATCGAACTCGAGATTACAGAATTGCACTCAATACGTAAAGAGTTAATTTATTTAATAAATATATTTATTATATTTATTAAATTAAACCCAGCAATAACTATATAACTTTAACAATCATTAATTAATTAATAGTTAAGTATTAACGAGTTTTAAAATAATGTATAGTAAGAGGAATAAAAAGGAAGAAGAACGGAAAGTTCCGGAACACCCCATGGGGGTGTTTCGTCGGTCGGTTAGGGCTCCAAGGGGGAAAAAGTTGCCTATTTACTTGGGCTACATTGGATTTTAGGCCTATAAATACACCTCCTAACCCCTCATAATCTTCATAACTTGAATCTCTCCTCTCCTTTCTCTTTTGGCCGATCGCAAGGGGTAACCACAAAGGGTTTTTCGGTTGGTTTTCTTGGTTGATCGATTGTGTTGATAATCTAGTCCTAGCCCCTCTCTAGAGTTGTTGGGTAGATTATTTACAAGCGTTGTAGCTTGGTTTTCACGTGCTAGAATCACGGTTAGCTCGTTGTATTACGCGTGTACAAGATTGTAATATAGTCTTACTATAGACTATATCTTGGTATATTTCGGTATAAACCCGAATTGGTGATTCGTTCTTCGTCTTGTGGATTTTCTTTAGCGTAATTCGATTAATTATAATTGTGTTATTATTATGATCTTGTTAAATCACTTCCGCTATATGTGTTTTGATCTCTTTTATGGTTTTATGTAATTGTTATGATGTTAATAAACCTTCAGTTCGACCATAAATCCATTTTTTTCTCTTCCAAGCTTCATTACACCCTAATAACACATTTTTGGCTCCAAGAAAATTACTTGGTGGCCAAGGCTAATTCAAGTATAAATAAGACCCATGGGGTAGTGTTTTTATATTTCTTTTAATCAATCCATCTACCATCTCAATCCCTGCTACTCTCTTATCACCCCTCACCCAAGTGGTGAGGGGTGGAATTGGTTACCATGTTCATGTAATAAGCTATCGAAGAATTAGAGAAGAAGTTTAAACCTCCATACACTATCCAATCTCCAACAATACTCATTCCCAAACACCCCAAAGGCTCTATACTCACACCAAGAGGTTGATGTCCATGAAGGTTATGGGTGGAATGCATTGTATTTTGGTTGTTTTGTGGTTAGAATCATTTGGATAATTCAGTACTATGAACTCTAATGTTTGGTAACTTCCTTTTTATTATTCAATCATGTTTATGTTCATGTTAATGGTAATTCATGTGTTTTGTGATATTGTGAATGATGTCTTGATACTTGTGTGGTTCATATGTAAACTTGTGATAAATGGATGTTTGGATTCTATTAGTGTTTGTTTTGGATTATGGTGATAACATCATATTCGGTAGAATTGGAACTTGTTCTTGTTAATCATTTTGGTTAATCATGGTTGAGTCCAAAGGTCGAAAGGATTCTCAATATGGTTGATTTCAATTCATTCATTGACAAATGATTTTGTCTTCTGCTTTGTGACGATTGTGCAAGAGACTTAGTAAACATAACAAGTAAATGTTTAATAGAGACTAATGTCGAAAGAGTCTTTTGAATATGTTGTTCAAGTCATCTTTCAAGTAAATGAAACAAATTAAATTGATAACACCAAGTCTATGGGTCGAAAGGATTCTTGTTGTTGTTGGTTTAGGCATAAGGCTCATGATATGATCACTTGGTTGAGACTTATGTATAATTGATTTATAAAACACTAGTCCATTATTATTTGTTCTATAGGTCGAAAGGATTACCTTTGATAATATGTTTTCGAAACTAAACATCCTAATGGCCATGTGATCATTTGACCATACATGTATGTTATTTGTGTGCTTGTTCTTAAACAATTATCATGGTGGTTTGATACGTGACAATCATAACCACCATTTTGTTACAAAGAAATAACATGTGACAACCCAAAACCGAGGTCATTGCTTAATCTTATTTTACGATTATTTTTGAAATTTTTAGATGAGTTTGAATGATTTTCATTTTTGAAGGTTTAAGTTTAAACCGATATTGGAAGATTATATTTTAATTTTAATAAGTATAAGGAGTATTAGCAAGCGTGATGTCGATGGATGCCAAATATTTTATGTCTTATTGTCGGTTGTTCGATTTTTGTCATTTTTTATGTTTTATTTTAAATGACGTGTTAAGTCGAGTCGGGAGTCGATATTATTATATTTGAGGTACGTTTTAAATTTTTAAAAGTATCTTTATGAAACCCGAGCCCCGTAAATATTTTCAAAATTGACTAATTGTTATTTCCCGCTTTTTAGCTAACTATTTTCATTTTGAGCTACAACTATTGCAAAATTACAACAATGGTCCCTCAAGCACTATATATAAGCTTAAATTAAACACACACACTTCATAAACTCCACTCAAAATTTTCATCTCTCTCTCTCTTTTTCTCTTGTAGCCGTGACTTCCACCAACCCACCCAAACCATACAATTTTCAATTTTTGCTCCATTTTAACAATGATTTGAGTAAAACTAATCAAAGTCCCTATCTTAGAATTGAACAAGGATCATTTTGGTGTAAGAATTTCATACATGCAAGGGTTTTTATTTTTTTCATGTTGGTAGGTGAAAGTCATGATCATGCATGGTGTTTTTAGCATGATCAATGGTGATTCTTGCAAGAATTTTGTTAAAAGATTGATTTTGATCTAAAGGTTTTGATTTTTATGATGATTTGAATGTTATGGTTCATATATGTTGATGTTAGGGTATAGGGATGAACATTTCTATGGTTGTTTTTGATCAAAAATGTGATTTTGTACCATTTTTTATGGTCATTTTATAACAGTAAGTACACTGTAATTTCGGGATTTTTATGTTTTGATAATGGCTTAACTTATAGCCTAGGGTTGTAGATAATTTGATTAGCTTAGATTTGATATAAAGTAGAGCTTCTAGCTCCAAATGAGCGCGAATTTATGATATTTTGATTATTCGTGTACCGGGGACGAGTATCAGCACTACATATAGTTGTTGTCGATATTTGGATCGAATCTCGGGGAATATAAATTGAAGTTTTGAAATGTGTAACCTACTGATAATAAAGTGTTAACCTTAGAGGGTGAGTTTATTTTAAAATCCGAGTGTCGGTTTTGTAAACGGAGTCGTTTAAAGAAGTTAAAACGGTTGTATGAAAAATTAACATAAATCTGTCCGGATTTTGTAGTTTGAAGATGAGTCGGGTAAAGGACTTTAAAAGTAATTTCATTTGATAAACTTGTAGGAGGACTTTCTATATATAGTAAGTTAGTTTATCGAGTCGTTTCATAAACGTTTGATAAGTCAAAAAGGGGTAAATAAGCTAGTACATGTAGTATGTGTCGGCGGACTTTGTTAAAAGTGTAAAATGGTAAAGTAAATGTGCAGTAGAGTATAATGAAGTTATTTATATCGTTTTCTCTCGAATTTATCGTGATTTTATGAGTTTGAGTTTGATGTTGTTATGTATGATTTATCTCTCGAGTCATTATTAATTAACGCGCCTTAGTTGATAGGTAGCGGTTCTCGTGTTTGAAAGGCATCCATTATCATCGACGATCATCTTGCTAGATCTCTTATACTAAGGTGAGTCTGTATCCTCGCTTTTCATGCTAGCTACTAAATGTTTTATTACCCGCGAGGGGGTTACATGCTATTTGAAAATAAATGAACACAAGTCATGAATAATTGTTGGACCCGAATGTTGCCTAAAGTTGAATTCATTGTATTGAGTACCTTGTTGCTAAAGACCCTAAATTCATGAGCCGTTAACTATCTTCTGACTTGATGTTGTGAGTCGGGAATAGCCGTTTATGCTAATGATAGTACTATTGGGTTGACCACCCTATCTGAGACCAGGGCATTACGTTGAGTAACCTCTGGGAAGTATAATTTACAGGAATAAGAATGTGGTATTCTAGCAACTGATACCCTAGAGGGGCAATGGTTTTATTCTAGTCATGCCGATATTTGGCGTGGGTGACTATTTGGTTAAGGGGTCGGTGTCATGAGCTTAAATACAATGTTAATTATTGCCTTGAATATAGATTGTGTGTACGACAATTCTATAAATGATTATGATTGATTTTCTTCTTGTGTTCAAATCTGATTTGATAAACCTATAGACTCGCTCAAAATTATTGTTGACTCGTTTTAGCATGTATTTCAGGTAATATGAAGTGATGGAGCATGGAGCTTTGTTGTGGAGGTTGTGGCTTGGCTTTTGGAAGAATGCTGGTCTAAAAACTATTTCTATCCTTTACTGTTGAACAATTTATTTTATGTTGATGTACTGTACTAAACTTGTTGGTTGTTGGTCGAGATCCATGGGGACTAAACGCTTTACTCTAGTGTCGTTTTAGTACACTTATGGGATGAAATTTATGTTTTAGACCTATTATGAAAATCTTGTTTATATTTTTTGTAAACGTCTCACTTTTGAGTCGTTCAATATATCTTGTGTGATGATGCTTGTGTCTAGCTCCCAATTGTGTATTTCTGCCGCGCAATGTAAATTGGGGGTGTTAGAGATTGGTAATTAGAGCTACAAGTTATAGAGAACTGGGTCGATTTTGAAAATTGTCCTAAACAATAACTTTGGTGTCGAAAGTATTTATTCTTCAAAAGCACACAACTCCTCTGCAATGTTCCGGTAAGATCACTTTTAGTTTTGTTTTGCATTGTAGATGTATCCCTCATAACTGAAATGCTTTCCCGAGTATTTATTAAGTAAATACTACGATATTCTATTGGAATTATTGAAAGTACGCTGAGTGCTTGTCAGTATCATATTTATTTTTTTGCGAGCATTGCATAAACATCATTTGCATTGTGTTGCATAGCATGGATTATGTATAACATTTGCGTAAGCATTGCATACTAATTTTTATTTTATTAACAATGACCTTAAGTATCCTTGAACCCTTATAATTGTAGAGAATGGCCGGTTTACCTCGTGAGAATGGATGGATTGATATGACTAATGTATTGGATGGTGAGGAAGTAGATAACTTTGGTGCTAGTGACGATGAGGAGCCTTTTGAGTATTTAGATGATGGGATTCCACCTACTGCAGTTGGCCAGACAGAGCCTGAATTGATACAAGGTATTTATGTTCCAAGGGTTAATGTTGTGCCACAGACTGTTCCAGATTGTCAGCGACCTGTTGTTCGTTCTTCGACGCCTACTTGTGATGCCTATGTTAGCAGTTTGCCTAAGATTGCTTTTGCTAGGGGTGATGTTCCTGTTAAGTCGAGTAGTGCTGCTAGTGCTCGATCTATTCATGATGACATATCTAAGGTTTATTGTCCAGGTCCTAGGTCTTATGATGATATTTTATGGTTTCTTAAGAAGTTTGATAGGTCTTTGTTTGAAAGGTATTTGGTTGAAACCCGTGTGATTAGGAGGTTTGAGCAGAATGAGAAAAAGTTTGACAGGTTTGTGAATAGTGTGAGGAGATCGGAGTTTGTTAGGGCAAAAGAAATAGATGAAGTTGTTAGATTAAGATCTATGGTGTTGAATTTGAGTAGGCAGGTTGAAAGGTTTCGTGAGGAGCAAGAAAGGAATGCAAGGTTGGATGCATGGGGTTTGCCTATGAGATCTTTTCCTAGTCGAGGTATAGTGATTCGTGATGTGCCGAGTCAGGTTGAAGCTCAAGTGTTGGTGAATCCAAGTGAAGGAGGTGGTCGAAAGGGAAAGGAAAAAGTGGAAGAAGATTATGAGGATGATGATAGCAGCAGTGATGATGAGCCGATGTACAAGAAGCTGCGGGGATCTGATGTTTAGTTATTTTATGTTGTTTTTATTAGCCTTGTTGTAATAGAACTTATGTAGACTCGTACTGTAGTTTATGATGAAACTTAATGACTTTAAGTTTGACGTGATGAAGGGTTGAAGTGACATTACTTGTCACAAATTTGTGGAAATTTTCCAACGTAATCTAAATTACCTTCATGACTTATGATTTGTCTTATTAGTTCTTTTGTGAATTGGTTAATGATTCATTGTGAATTGTGTTGTTGGTACATGTAGTATCCATGTTACATCTTGATAGAGAAATCCTTCTTCTTATCTTGATATGAATACTTACTTGTTCTTTTTTCTTTTATGGTTTCACAGGAAAGAGTTGGGAGGCATTTTTCTGACTTTACTAAATTGTTGTTTGGATAGTTTCCTAAAAACATGTTGCCTAAATTGACGACTGCTACTGTTAATACCATGATTGAGCAAGCTACTGCTAGAGCTCTGGAAGTTGAACGTGCTGCGAGGAACCAAGAGGCTGTGAATAGGAATGCTGCTGGTCAGGTTGGAGGGAATGCTGCAGATCCAGTTGTAGGTAATGCTAATGAACAAGCGGGAGGAAATGCTGCGGGACAAGTTGGAGGTAATGCTACTGTTCAGCAGGTTTAGAAGGAATGTTCTTATGCTAGTTTCATGAAATGTGGACCTACCCAATTTCGTGGTACTGGTGGTGCTTTGGAATTAAGGAGGTGGATTGAGAAGATTGAAAGTACTTTTGAAATCAGTGGATGTTCAGAAGCTAGTAAGGTGAAATTTGCTGCAGCTACTTTTCAGGATGATGCATTAAGCTGGTGGAATAGTCAGGTAGCCACTGTAGGATTGGTTGAAGCTAATGCTAGACATGGACTGTGACCAAAGGACTGTTGACTGCTAAGTTTTGTCCTGAGGATGAGTTAGGTCAGTTGGAGGATGAATTGAGGCATTTGGTGCTGAGAAACAATGATATTGTGGCCTATACAAGGAGATTTTCTGATTTATGTTTGTTATGTCCTGATGCTTTTGTTGATGACCGTAAGAAGATGAAGTAGTGTATCAGAGGTTTATCTAGTAATATCAAGGGAGAGACTACTTCATCAAAACCCAAGTCATTTGATGAAGCTGTTCGGATGGCTCATGCTTTAATGGATGTAAAGCTGCAGGATCGAAAAGATAGTATTGCCGAGGGGAATAAGAGAAAGTGGGAAGTTGCACACTCAAATCAAGGGCAAAATCGAGGTGGTTATCGTAACAACAATAACCAAGGACCAAATAGGAATCAACAATACAATTTGAGAAGGAATGATGGTGTTCGTGCTGCCACAGGAAATCATGGTAACAAGGTGAATCCGAAGTGTGGTCGATGTAATTTGTATCATGTTGGGAATTTTCCACCTGCTTGCAACAAGTGTGGGAAGGCCGGACATAAGATGGCAGATTGTAGAAACAAGGGTGTGGCCACTGGAGCCAATGCTGTTAAGGTAGTTAATTGTTCTAGATATGGAGGCCGTGGACATAAGCAAGGGAACTGTCCGAGGGTTGGCATACGACAGGGAGGCAATGTTGCTGTTGTTGCTGCTGGGATTGCTGCTCCAGCCTATGTCGTGGGATATGCTGACAAACCTCAAGGGCCGAATGTAGTGACTGGTACGTTCTTACTTGATGCTTATTATGCTAGTGTGTTATTTGATTCTAGATCCGATAGAAGTTTCGTAGATGTTAGATTCTGTCAGCTATTGGATAGAGAACCAGTGAGATTGACAACTAGTTATAAGGTGGAGTTAGCTGATGGTAAGGTTGTAAGCACTAGTTCTATATTGAAAGGTTGTTCCTTGAAGTTAGGTAATTATGTGTTTAGTATTGATTTGATGCCTATAGAGTTAGGATCTTTGACGTGATTATTGGAATAGACTGGTTAGTTGGTAATGGTGCAGTGATTGTTTGTGGAGAAAGATTAGTTCAGATACCGCTAAGGAATAGGGTATTGACTGTGGAAGGAGACGAATGTACTTATCGTTTGAGAGTTGTTTCTTGTTTAAAGATGATGAGGTATATAGAAGCAGGTTGTGATGTGTTTCTTGCACAGATAAGTAATGATGGTGTGAATGAAAGGAAATTGGAGGATGTGCCTGTGATTAGAGAGTATCCTAAGGTTTTCCCTGAAGATTTGTCAAGATTACCACCGCATCGTGAAGTGGAGTTTCGTATTGATTTAGTGTCGGGAGCTGCGCCAGTTGCTCGTGCACCGTATCGTTTAGCTCCATCTGAGATGAAAGACTTATCTGATCAACTGAAGGAATTGATGGATAAGGGATTTATTAGACCGAGTTCGTCGCCATGGGGTGCTCCTGTTTTGTTTGTTAGGAAGAAAGATGGTTCTTTAAGAATGTGTATTGATTATAGAGAGCTTAACAAATTGACTGTCAAGAATCGGTATCCACTGCCGAGGATTGATGATTTGTTTGATCAGTTGCAAGGGTCTACTGTATACTCGAAGATCGATTTGAGGTCTGGGTATCATCAACTGAGAGTTAGGGAAGAAGATATTCTTATAACAGCTTTCCGTACTCGATATGGACATTTTGAATTTCAAGTGATGCCTTTTGGGTTAACGAATGCGCCTGTTGTATTTATGGATGTGATGAATCGTGTATGCAAGCCGTATTTGGATGAGTTTGTTATCGTATTCATTGATGATATTCTCGTTTACTCCAAAAGTGAAGAAGAACATGAGAAGCATTTGAGGATAATTTTGGAATCGTTGAAGAAAGAGAAGCTGTATGCGAAATTCTCTAAGTATGAATTTTGGTTGAAATCAACGCAATTTCTGGGGCAGGTGATTGATAGTGAAGGTGTTTGTGTGGATGCTGCTAAGATTGAGGCAATTAGGGATTGGTCAGTGCCGAAGACGCCGACTGAAGTTCGCCAATTTCTTGGTTTAGCTGGGTATTATAGAAGGTTTATCGAGAAGTTTTATCTAATTTCTATGCCGTTGACTAAGCTTACGGAAATGAATCGAGTGTTTGAATGGGGATTAGAAGAGGAATCTGCATTTAGTACGTTGAAGGATAAGTTATGTTTTGCTCCGATATTGTCTTTGCCAGAAAGATCTGAGGATTTTGTAGTGTACTGTGACGCATCTCATAAAGGATTTGGGGTTGTGTTGATGCAAAGGGAAAAAGTAATAGCATATGTATCGAGACAATTGAGAAAGCATGAAGAGAATTACACTACAAGGATTTAGAACTTGGGGCTGTGATTTTTGCATTGAAGTTGTGGAGACACTACTGTATGGAACCAAGGGTGTGGTTTTCACTGATCATAAGAGTTTGCAGTATATTCTGGATCAAAAGGAATTGAATATGAGGCAAAGGAGACGGGTTGAGTTGCTGAGTGATTATGACTACGAGATTCGTTACCATCCTGGTAAAGCGAATGTGGTAGCTGATGCACTTAGTAGAAAGGAAAGAGATAAGTCTATAAGAGTTAGAGCTTTGACAATGATGGAAAGTGTTGATTTGACAGAAGTGATATTGAAAGCCCAAGCTAATGGTTTGAAGGAAGAGAATGTTGAGGCATAAAATTTGGGTAGATAGTTGAAACCATTGTTTGAAGTAAGGCCGAATGGATTGAGATATTTTGAGAATAGGATTTGGTTACCATTGTGTCTGTCTGAGAAAGATTCTTTAGGAGTGCGAGATTTGGTGATGAATGAATCTCATAAGTCGAAGTATTCAATACATCCTGGATCGGACAAGATGTATCAAGATCTTAAGAAAGTTTATTGGTGGCCGAATATGAAGGCAGATATAGCAAAGTATGTTAATAAATGTTTAACTTGTGCGAAGGTGAAGGCTGAACATAAGAAACCGTTTGGATTATTAGTGAAACCTGAGATTCCTGAGTGGAAATGGGAGAAGATTACAATAGATTTTATGACAGGTTTGCCAAGGACTGCAAATGGTTGTGATATGATATGGGTGATTGTAGATAGATTGACTAAGTCTGCCCACTTTTTGCCAATGAAGAAGACGGATAGTATGGAGAGATTAACAACAGTATATGTGAAGGAGATTGTTTGTCGACATGGTGTGCCTTTGTCGATAATTTCTTATCGTGATATTAGGTTTACTTCAGAATTTTGGAAGTCTTTGCAGAAAGCGATGGGAACGGAGTTATGTTTAAGTACAACATATCATCCGGAAACTGATGGACAAAGTGAGAGAACGATTCAAACGTTAGAGGATATGCTTCGTGCATGTGTGATTGACTTTGGAAATGGTTGGGATAAGCATTTGCCATTGGTTGAATTTTCGTACAATAACAGTTATCATGCTAGTATTAAAGCCACTCTATTTGAAGCTTTGTATGGACGTAAGTGTAGATCACTAGTGTGTTGGAGTGAGGTAGGAGAGAGTCAATTTACTGGGCCTGAAATGATATTTGAGACGACTGAAAAGATTGTGCAAATTAAGAAGCGTTTGTTATCTGCCAGAAGTAGACAAAAGAGTTATGTTGATAACCGAAGGAAACCATTTGAATTTGAAGTAGGAGACATGGTTATGTTGAAGGTATCTCCATGGAAAGGAGTGATTCGTTTTGGAAAGAGAGGAAATTTGAGCCCAAGATATATTGGACCATTTAAGATTATCCAAAGGATTGGATTGGTGGCTTATAAGTTAGAATTGCCTGATGAGCTTAAGGCTATTCATAATACTTTTCATGTGTCTAATCTGAAGAAGTGTTTAGCTGAAAGGGATGTGGTGATTCCATTGGAGGAAATTCAACTTGATGATAAGTTGCATTTTATAGAGGAACCTGTAGAGATAATGGATAGGGAAGTTAAGAAGTTGAAGCATAGTAGAATTCCGATTGTGAAGGTGAGATGGAACTCTAGACGTGGACCATAGTTTACCTGGGAACGTGAGGATTTCTTTAAGGATAAGTATCCTCATTTGTTTAGGAAGGATTAAGCGCCGCCGGACGTCGCTTCTTTTAAGAAGGGGGGATGTGACAACCCAAAACCGAGGTCATTGCTTAATCTTATTTTACGATTATTTTTTTAATTTTTAGATGAGTTTGAATGATATTCAATTTTGAAGGTTTAAGTTTAAACCGATATTGGAAGATTATATTTTAATTTTAATAAGTATAAGGAGTATTAGCAACCGTGATGTCGATGGATGCCAAATATTTTACGTCTTATTGTCGGTTGTTCGATTTTTGTCATTTTTGATGTTTTATTTTAAATGACGTGTTAAGTCGAGTCGGGAGTCGATATTATTATTTTTGATGTACGTTTTAACATTTTAAAAGTATCTTTATGAAATCCGAGCCCCGTAAATATTTTCAAAATTGACTAATAGTTATTTCCCTCTTTTTAGCTAACTATTTTCATTTTGAGCTACAACTATTGCAAAATTACAATAATGGTCCCTCAAGCACTATATATAAGCTTAAATTAAACACACACACTTCATAAACTCCACTCAAAATTTTTATCTCTCTCTCTCTTTTTCTCTTGTAGCCGTGACTTCCACCAACCCACCCAAACCATACAATTTTCAATTTTTGCCACATTTTAACAATGATTTGAGTAAAACTAATCAAAGTCCCTATCTTATAATTGAACAAGGATCATTTTGGTGTAAGAATTTCATACATGCAAGGGTTTTTATTTTTTTCATGTTGGTAGGTGAAAGGCATGATCATGCATGGTGTTTTTAGCATGATCAATGGTGATTCTTGCAAGAATTTTGTTAAAAGCTTGATTTTGATCTAAAGGTTTTGATTTTTATGATGATTTGAATGTTATGGTTCATATATGTTGATGTTAGGGTATAGGGATGAACATTTCTATGGTTGGTTTTGATCAAAAATGTGATTTTGTACAAGTTTTTGATGGTCATTTTATAACAGTAAGTAAACTGTAATTTCGGGATTTTTATGTTTTGATAATGGATTAAATTAGCGCCTAGGGTTGTAGATAATTTGATTAGCTTCGATTTGATATAAAGTAGAGCTTCTAGCTCCAAACGAGCGCGAAGTTATGATGTTTTGATTATTCGTGTACCGGGAGACGAGTATCGGCACTACATAGAGTTGTTGTCGATATTTGGATCGAATATCGGGGACTATAAATTGAAGTTTTGAAATGTGTAACCTACTGATAATGAAGTGTTAAGCTTAGAGGGTGAGTTTATTTTAAAACCCGAGTGTCGGTTTTGTAAACGGAGTCGTTTAAAGAAGTTAAAACGGTTGTATGAAAAATTAACGTAAATCTGTCCGGAATTTGTAGTTTGAAGATGAGTCGGGTAAAGGACTTTAAAAGTAATTTTATTTGATAAACTTGTAGGAGGACTTTCTGTATATAGTAAGTTAGTTTATCGAGTCGTTTCATAAACGTTTGATAAGTCAAAAAGGGGTAAATAAGCTAGTACATGTAGTATGTGCCGGCGGACTTTGTTAAAAGTGTAAAATGGTAAAGTAAATGTGTAGTAGAGTATAATGAAGTTATTTATATCGTTTTCTCTCGAGTTAATCGTGATTTTATGAGTTTGAGTTTGATGTTGTTATGTATGATTTATTTCTTGAGTCATTATTAATGAACGCGCCTTATTTGATAGGTAACGGTTCTCGTGTTTGAAAGGCATCCATTATCATCGACGATCATCTCGCTAGATCTCTTATACTAAGGTGAGTCTGTAGCCTCGCTTTTTATGCTAGCTACTAAATGTTTTATTACCCGCGAGGGAGATACATGCTATTTGAAAATAAATGAACACAAGTCATGAGTAATTGTTGGACCCGAATGTTGCCTATAGTTGAATTCATTGTATTGAGTACCTTGTTGCTAAAGACCCTAAATTCATGAGCCGTTAACTATCTTCTGACTTGATGTTGTGAGTCGGGAATAACCGCTTATTCTAATGATAATACTATTAGGTTGACCACCCTATCTGAGACCAGGGCATTACGTTGAGTAACCTCTGGGAAGGATAATTTACGGGAATAAGAATGTGGTATTCTAGCAACTGATACCCTAGAGGGGCAATGGTTTTATTCTAGTCATGCTGGCATTTGGCGTGGGTGACTATTTGGTTAAGGGGTCGGTGTCATGAGCTTAAATACAATGTTTATTATTGCCTTGAATATAGATTGTGTGTACGACAATTCTATAAATGATTATGATTGATTTTCTTCTTGTGTTCAAATGTGATTTGATAAACCTATAGACTCGCTCAACATTATTGTTGACTCGTTTTAGCATGTATTTCAGGTAATAGGAAGTGATGGTGCATGGAGCTTTGTTGTGGAGGTTGTGGCTTGGGTTTTGGAAGAATGTTGGTCTAAAAACTATTTCTATCATTTACCGTTGAACAAGTTATTTTATGTTGATGTACTGTACTAAACTTGTTGGTTGTTGGTCGAGATCCATGGGGACTAAACGCTTTACTATGGTGTCGTTTTAGTACACTTATGGGATGAAATTTATGTTTTAGACCTATTATGAAAATCTTGTTTATATTTTGTGTAAACGTCTCACTTTTGAGTCGTTCAATATATCTTGTGTGATGATGCTTGTGTCTAGCTCCCAATTGTGTATTTCCGCTGCGCAATATAAATTGGGGGTGTTAGATAACACTTGAGTGCAACCAAGTCCCATGGGACGATCTTAACTTACCAACCTAATTACACCATCTTAGAGGAGGAACGCAGGGTAAAAATGAACACTAACTAACATTGCCAAGACGGTTGAGCACACAGCAAGAAAGGTAGTCAAGGAACAACTTATGTATAAAACACAAAAGAACCAAAAACTGACAAATGTGAAAAAAAACTTAACTGTCATCTTTTGACTTTTTGAAGTCATTTTTCAACTCACTTTGATATTAAATATTTACGAGCTTCGAAATAGTATTTGCGGACTCACTTGCCAGCTTGGTAGCTTTGCGGTTTTCTTTCTACAACATATGTTAACTTTGTCAGTTTTGAAATTAAGTACTACATATGACTTAAAGGTCGGATTCAAGCAATACGGATGTTGTTGCTACTAATGTCAAGTTAGATTTAGGTGATTGATTCGTTTTGTTTAGTGAATGTTGGTGTAAATTTCGCTTGGAGATAAATTTTTCTAAAAGTCACATGTTTGTTTTATTCACTTCATGAATAATTTTATTAGCTTATAACATAAATCTTATTGTAGTACTTGAATTTAATTTTTTCAGATTGAAATCATCAAGAAACAATATAAGATGCTACTAGTAAATAAAATACTCAAAACCTTAAAGGTATTTTCCCTTTGTCATACAAACTCGAAAATATATAAAATGGTACACATACTTTTCTATGTGTCTAGATGTGAGGAAAAGTGATGTAAGGTCTGGACAATAGGTTTACGTCACAATGAAAAGGTACGCATACTTCTCTATGTGTCTGAGTGTGATGAAAGAAAACATGTTCTTGACTACACAATTGTAGATCTCCACTGTGTGGAAGAACATAGGAAAATTTGTTAAGCAAATTTCACTTTGTCAAGCAAGAACTTTTAACTTATAAGTCTGACCTTGAAAACTTTACACATGATAACTCTAAGAAAATTGCTCTTCAGAATGAAGTTAAAAGATTAACTCTATGTAATGAAACTTTGACTGACAAAGTGGCTGAACTACAAAAGGTTATTGAAAAATGGACCTGCAGTAAAGTTACACTTGATGGGTTGATCTTTGAGCAAGTCCCTGCCAGCATCACCCGTGCCCTAGGAGGTAAAGGGAAAAAGACAAACCCTAAAGGTAACAAAGAAGTTATCTTTGAGTCAACTCATACCATTGTCCCTTACATACCAATCACTTGACTCTGAGTTTGTGGAAGAAAACCAAGTACCTTTGCCTCCTCTGATGAAAATCTCTGGAGTTGATCCTATTGGTACATCCAAGGGATCTAAACCTATTTGTGCGTCTGCTAAGACCTTCTATGTTTCTACTAAATCCAACATCAAGAAATATGTCTATAAGCCTGTTGTAGCTGAGGTATCATAACCCATGACCACATCTCACTCCTCCATTGAGGAACGCATATTGCTTTAATGAAAGAAGTGAATAATCTAAAAGAATAAATCAATCCTTCTGTTGAATGTTCCTCCCCTGAATCAAGGTCCAATACCTCTAGACCTAAAACAAACAAGAAGGTTAAGCCTTATTGCACAATGTATAAAAACACTCATCACATGACAAAGGACCGTGTTGAACAAATGGATATTAATAGATCTATAGCTCAACTAAGATCTAGATCGCAAATGTCTCATACAAGCAAAATTTCAGTTGTCGTACCCCATGCCTTTCCCGACATGCAAATACAATGGTTTCAATAATCAGCACTCTAATGACTGTAAATACTATCCTGGATGTAAAATTTGTAGAATTTTCACCCATGAAACCATTGAATGTCCATGAACCCAAGGATTGCCCATCAGCAGTCAAAGGAACCCACTGGAAAGTGGGTTCACCCTTGAAACTAATTTGTTTCTAAATATCTGTGCAAAAACATCTAAAGGAATCAGTATGGTATCTAAATAGTGGTTGCTCTAGATACATGACAGGATTTCAACAATACCTACGCAAATATTCAAAGAGCTTGGTCTTAAAGTGGTGTTTGGGGATACTCTTTAGGCGATACAAAAGGATATGGCTCTGTTAACTGCAATGGGATAAGTTTCACAATGGTTGCATATGTGAATGGTCTTAAACACAACCTTATAATAATTAGTCATCTATGTGATGCTGATTTCAAAGTGTTGTTTACAAAGACTCAGGAAACGATATTCAACCAGAACAATGATGTGGTGTTGATTGCACCTAGAAGAAGAGATGTGTATGTAATTGATATGTCTTCCTGCTCTGAAGGAAGTTTTAACTGTTTCTTTGTCAAAGCATGTGATACTGTTAATTGGCTATGGCATAAGAAACTATCTCATCTTAACTTCAAGATCCTAAACAAACTAGCCACACAGAATTTGGTTGCTGGTCTACCATGTGTTATCTTCACTAAAGATAAAACGTGTTATGTATGTGAGAAGGGAAAGCATCAGAAAGTATCATTCAAAACTAGGCGATCACTTTCTGTTAACAAGTGCTTACATCTTCTTCACATGAATTTGTTTGGACCTGTTAAACCACATACCATCAATCATAATAAGTAAACCCTAGTCATAATAGATTAGTATTCAAGATACACATGGGTGTTCTTTCAAAAAAATGAAACAACTGATGCAATCATGTCTTTTGTAAGACAGATTGAAAACATGAATGAAGTTTGATTAAAGGCTCCGAGGAGTACCAATGGAACAGAGTTCAAGAATCATCTGCTTGAAACCTTCTATGATGAAAAGGTAATATCACAAAACTTCTCTTATGCAGACACCCATGAATAAAACAGGTTTGTTGAGAGAAGAAACAGAACTCTGATTTAAGTAGATAGAACAATATTGAATGGTGCATCTTTTCTAAAGCAATTTTGGGGAGAAGTTGTTCACACTGCATGTTATACTCAAAACACGTCAATCATAGTCAAGAGGCATGTAAAGATCTCTTACGAGTTTTCATAAAAAGGGCACTTAATGTTAGTTGCTTCCATGTGTTTGGATGCCTTGTATTCATTCACAACTATAGGCAACATCTTAGAAATTTTGATGAAAAGGTTGATGATGGGTTCTTCCTATGATACTCTCCTACAGCTAAAGCCTTCAGAGTATTCAACATCAAAAGAAATGAACTAGAATAAACATTTCATGTCACCTTTAAAGAAGATGATGATGTCACAAAGAGATCAAGCTCGGAAGGGATGAAATTGAATTTAATAAAAATAGATCATATCCAGAGGATGAATTTTCTGAGCCAAGACCTACCATCAATCATCATCCATACACTGATACACTCACTCCCTATGTTCCAGGATACGATCCTCCGTTATCTTAAAACATTGACATTCACTCTCAACTATTGCTTATCTTAAAGGAACGTCAAGACATGAACAATCCTTACAATTCAACACCTAATGATTGTTCACCTGTCCTCACATCTAATGAAGATCCCTCTTCATTTTTTGATCCTTCACCAAGGACCAACACAACTACTGACGAATCAAACACTAAATTAGTTTTTGAAGAAAATCCAGTGTGTTAGTCAAACAGATCCTCTACCAACCATACCTGTCTCTGATAGTGTAACTCCAACTCCTCAAAGAAAATGGTTAATAGACCAACATATTCTTTTTGTTAGCATCATAAGAGAACCAACAGCTAGAGTTACGACTAGAAAGAGAGTTCGTGATTCAAAGGCAAAATCAGTCAATGAGTGTCTCTTTGAAGAATTCCTTACTCAAATTGAACCAAAAATAGTAGCTGAAGCACTTCTTGAAGAAGGTTGGGTAGCTTATATGCAAGAAGATATTAATCAGTTCAAGAGGAACAAGGTATGGACATTGGTATTGGCTCCGTCTAGGAAAACAATCATTGGTACTAGGTGGGCTACAGTAATAAGATGGATGAGGTTGGTAGGATCATAAGGAACATGTTGCTTTACTATTTTCTTAAATTATTTTAACTAAAAGACACTATTGTTATTTATAAAGAAGTTCTCACAAATTGACGATGTTTTGTTTTTATCTATGCTTATAAGTGCACATATCACTGTCAATTATGCGTGGAGGGTGAAGGATAAATGATAAGGTAGAGACGCTACCTACTTTCTAGAAATCATTTTCAGAGATATAGTATTATAGAGTAGAAAAATAATAACCATGAGGTTTAGTTTACTTTAATTTTGTACGAGTAAGTAGATGTATTCGTTTTAGGAGACTTGATTTTTCATTTTAGAAGACATAAAACCTCACGCTTATTATTTTTTCTAAAACGAATACATCTATTTACTCGTAGAGAATTAAAGTGAACTTAACCTCACGCTTATTATTTTATCTACTCCGTAATATTATATCTCCGAAATTGATTTCTAGAAAGTAGATAGCGTCTCCACCCTATAATTTATCCTTCACCTCGACGCATAGTTGACAGTGATATGTCCCATCTAACATTTATAAACATAGATAAAAACAAAACCTCTCAATTCGTGACAACTACTTTATAAATGACAATAGTATCTTTTTTAAAATAATTTTAAAAAATACGGAGTAGTAAAGCAACATAAATCGTGCAATTAATGAGGTAAATAAAAAGAGTTAGAGTATTGGTTTGTAAGAGAGTTTAGAGTTGGATTTGGGTTTAGGTTTGGTTTGAAAGAAAAATGAGGAGAGAAAAAATGATAATTTTTAAAATAAATTTCTTAATATGATAACTCAAATAAAATATAATATAAAATGTAAAAATTGAAAATGATAAAGTAGTTAAAATTTAGATTGAGAAAAATGGAAGAACACCAAAATAATGCCTAATTAATGTAAAAATTCAAAACCCACTAAAAACCCACTAATTTAATGTGACTAAGATATTGAGTATCAATACCTCACTTGAATTCAAAGTGTACCAACCAAACAATTAAGGGCTAATGATCAAAAGAGTCCAAAACTTTTTTTTCAATTCCCACAAGAGCCTAAAATTCATCTATTTCCCAAAAAGGACTTTTTTTTAAGGCAACAGGGCAAATGAAGCAGAATTTAACACTTGGCATATAGTGTCAGTATTTGTCGGGTATAAGTACGGTTTTGTACTTTTGGGAAATTTTGTGAATATGGGCAATTGGTATTTTGGGCAACTGGTTTTTTTTGGCATTTGCTCACTGACATACAGTACACTCTACTCTTGGGAAACTACATAATTTAGGACAACTCAAAGTTCTTAATAGGGCAACAAAACAAACTTTTTCCAATTTTACAAGCCATTTAGCACCACTTCAAACTAAAAAACACATTTTCTTTCATCATCTCCACCTTTTTCATTCATTTACTCCCTCTTCTTCCTATGTATAATTCTGGTACCAACCAAAATTTATCTAAAAATCCGTCGCATAAACATTGATCCATCTTAATCAATCTTACGTCATAAATCATCTATATCTGCCTTCCTATCTTTTGTGATAACTAACATCTACCGTAATATTTTTTCAATTATCCCCTTTTAGATCGGCTCCAAAATTAACTATCGATACTGAAATTATTGTCAAAAAGTTCTTTCTTCGATCAAGGTATTCGTACTATTTTTTATTCACGATTTATATCAGTGGGGTTTTATCATGGTGATTCATATTAGGGTTTTGCTATTATGATTCATATTAAGGGTTTTGCTTATTTGAATCTTCATTTTAATTTGTGTTCAGTGATACAATATCTTGAGAAAGAAAAACGGTCGGTCTCTACAATTATTGGGCACAACAAAGGTCTGTATGTTTTTGTTTTCTCAGAATCTAGTAAATTTTGAATTCGGAAAATACTAATTTTCTTTTGGATATAAAAAGTTATCTCGAATTATTGATGAGAAAGATATTTGCAGGAGGAAATGTGGTGCTTTTTTATGTTTCGAGGTTTAAAGATGTTAGTAACGTGGTCAATATATCTAGTCGATTTGATCCGAGAAGAGGTATTGAGGGTCTCTTGGGTAAAGATTACTTAAAGAAAATAAAACAATATGGATTCATTGATGTTGCCAATAGAAAGGGTAAGCTTTTGTTGCTTATGGATAGCATGTGTGCGTGTGTAAAGATTACAAGTGTAGAGATGGGCCGGTCAGGGGCAGTAACTCGTTGAAACGAGTTCAGTTATAAATCGTTTCTTTACTGCCAACACTTAAGTTTTGTTTTATAGATAAATCAAAATTCTAGAACAACGCGTTTGCAATGGTATAAATCTAAGCGAGTACCAACCCATATTATTTATTCTCCTTTTAGCCAATTGTTTATTGACCCGTTTGAGAAAAAAAAATTCAACCCAAATCAACCCATTCATAAGCAGCTGGTCAAAATCAACACTTCAATGGTTTTTTACACTTTGGATCTGATATGAACTTGTCACCAATATCAGGGAATGTAGAGTATCGTGTGACTGAAAAAAGTTTGATGGACCGTCTAACAACAAACACAAGCGCAGCATGCCAACTGATTCCTCAAACCTGCAGGTTCTTAACTCATATCAGATTGTGTTCATTCTTTTTGTCAATTCGTATTTATACTTACATAAATTGTCAATGCTGGTTCATTTAAGTCATAGTGCTATTTCGTACAGTGACATCAGTGATTGTCATGGTTGCAGAGTGTTAACAATCCATGGTTCTGGAGATAAGATTGTACCTATCGGAGATGCTATGGAGTTCGCAAAGCATATACTCAACCCAAATTTCATATTATTGAAGGAGTTGATCATGAATACACACCACATCAGAATGAGCTATCTTCAGTTGTGCTTAATTTTGTTCAATCTGGTTCTAGTCATGACAATGCACCATCAGAAACTAAGTCTTTACGTTTATGCTTGTAACTAGATCTATCGTCAACTAAACACTTTACTCTGAATTTTATATGGAGTACATTCTCTCTGATATACTAGTTATTGCTTCAAGTTGTGTTCATTTGCCAAAAAAATTTTGAAGTTGTCTGCTTTTTGTTGTGGTAATTTAAAAACCAATATTATGACTAATACACGAGGCGTTTGTTCTATAGTTGGCTAATGGTTTCTTTGATTTTCGACTTATGTTCTATTACCTCACTTTTGTGGCTTATTTTGAACCTTGTCGGCTTATATTATGTCGCACTTAAAGGCTAAAGGTAAACAAGTCTATATTTAGCTAAAAAAAACAAGTCTATATTGGCACATATATACATGTGCTGGCTTATGGCTTATTTTTCTGTTTGGTTTATGTTTCAGAAGCTCACTTTTGTGGCTTATTTTGAAACTTTTCGCGTAAATTATGTCGCACCTTAAAAGTAAATGAGTATATCGCCACATACATGTGTAGTTGGTAAATGACGGTGAGAAAAGAAAATTAACCAAAACTAAACCAAAAAGTTCCATTCAGTAGGTGCTTAAAAGAATCCACTTAAGGAGTACAACCAAAAAACCGACTCACAGACACTACTACAATATTCTAGCTTCAACAGTGTCGAAACAATTCAACTTAACGTGCACATAAACAAATATGCCTAAACAAAATCTCACGATAACACACACCCTTGCTATTAATGACTTCACATCCTATCTTCTCTCCTTCTTGGGGCACAAGTGATGATCTCATCGACTCTTAGGATCATTTCTACAACTTTAGTTGTAGAAAGCAATACCGCATGCTTCACCTTGAATGCCTCGGATATTCTAAGCTCAGACATATCTCCAACCTGTTTGACAAATAACAAAACCTCAGAACTTTAAACAGAAAAAGGTGGCCATTTTGACCAATTTAATTGCTATAACATGACCAGTTAATCAGTCTTTGTTATGAATTTGTTTCACTTACAGAGCCAGTAAGCACATCAATACCGGCATTGTTGTTCTCTTTATGGTGCTCAGCTCGAAGTTGAGCAACCAACTCAGCACTGTCCAAACCAGCATTGTCAGCAATAGTTGTCAGGATTGCAAGCAGAGCCCGTAAGAAAGCATCGATAGCATGAGACTTTTTGCCAGGAGTTTTGAGGGCCAACTCATCAGCCTTATCCATTATCATCTCTGGCCATCCACCACCAAGTAGAACCCTGCTGCCAACTATGGTCTGAGATAGGACACATGAAACATCATGCAATGATCTTTCTGCTTCATCAAGAACATGGAAACTACAAATCAAAACAAAAAGAATCAATATATATGTCTAATTATAATTCAATCAAAAAAATCGATGAAGCTTGAAGATGGTACTTCGTAGTCTTGATTCAAAACTGATTACTTAACTATTGTGTCGTTCAAACAAAAATATTTATTTGGGTATTTTCATAATTCAAACATCTGATTATCTGCTTCTAAAATTGAATACCATGGAAATCTCTTATAAAACACACATCCAAACACCCCTCAAACAAGGAGCAGTTTATAGACAGACTTGTTAATGCACCATTATACAAGATGACTAGTATTGTTAAGGACGCACGATGACATGTTAATTAACATGGCCAATATTTATAAATGAATGAAATTAATTAGAAATTTGAGAGTTGAAAGATATCTAATGAACTAGCTAAAGAAAGACAGTGTGACAGAATCAGCGAAAAGTTAGTAATTCCAAAAACAAGGATACAACATCTTAATAGAAACATAATACTACATATAAGAAGCATATGTCATACCTTGCACCTCTCAAAACAACAGTACAGGCCTGACCCATTTTAGCACCCGAAAAATGGACCAACTTGTCCTCACCGATCATAATTTCTTCGATAAGTTTGCAGTGTCCAAGTTTAACAGACTCTGGATTGTCAAAAGTTAATGCAATTTCACCGCTAGTAACTAAGGCCAGACGCTCAATTCCGTCAAAATCAGCATGCTCTATTGCAAGAATTCCAGCATCTGCAAAAAACTCCTCGGGGAAATTGTAGATCAGATGTCTGTTTACGAAGCAGTTGATACCATGACCAATGATCTTTTGCACCTTCTCTCTCATTTTATCTTTTTCAGGTCCCTCAATTTGAGCAACCTCTGCCATTGAGTCAACACGAACTCTTGCTCCGTAGATTTTAACTTTGTCAGTATCCATAGTTGTGTTTGCGATCAAAATGTTTGCATTTTCAATCCTCTTTGGTTATCCGAGACCAATCTTTTTGTCTAGAATAAACCTGCACAAGCAATATTACATATATTATACCATAGAAGTTGTACTAACATCCATGCAGTATCTAGTTATGCGGTAAAATTGCATTCAAGTAATAGTTATGTGGTCAAACTTCCATATGAAAAAGTAACATTTAACTGATATGATGGTACTAGAAAATGAAAATAAAAACGGCTATCTAAATCACCCTTCATCAAAGAAAGAATCCTTTAGTGACCCTCCGGCTTTCTTGATGATCTGGATTGACTCCAAGTTTGTGCTTCCCTGACACATCAAGACAAAGACACATTAGAAACGGGTATAGATGATAATATGTGCAATCTATTGCAACCAATATGAGTACAGTCACATCATCTGATCAGGTCTACCAGCACATGTAAGACTAACATTTGAGATATTACAGACGATATGCATCACCAGACATACATATATACAGATAAAGAATTTAATACTTTATGTTCCATTTCTGTAATCATTTATATGCCACCTTTCATCATATTTACAAGGGTTTTGGTCATAGAATAGCAATGCACTTTTTCAAATGTACCGATTTTGTACACGTGAACACTAAACAGTGTTCCACTTTATGTAAGTGGGCTCTAATGTTTTGTTCTAATATGCACCAATATTCACAGGCTATCGGTAAAACCTAGTAAAATTGGCAAAAAAAAACCTACGTGGCAATTTTAATAACGGGTTTTGGTCATAAAAGAGCAACAAACACATCGACTAATCAGACACATGCAATGTCAAAGAGCGGTATCAATAATTGCAGAAAATCAAGAAGGAAAATGACATTGCACTATGCAAGTTTAGTCTCTTGGCGCGCAATAACTACTCACCTTAAGCCTCATAACAGCATCGACAGCCAAATTTGCAAAGTGTTCCTTGTCTTGTGAAAGAATTTTAGAGCTCAATGTAGTCATTGCAATCTTCATCAAGTGTGATCTGAATTTCTCTGCATGAACAATTAACTGCTACATTAACATGCAATAACAAAACACCATTTCATAGTTGCCACTAATTCAGCAGATAACAGAAAGTTGAGTTATTATATGAATATTTGATGTAAGCAATACGAACCTTCATCGTCTTTGTTATCCTTGACCCTTTCCAACAATGCACTTCGAGCACAGTCAGCAGCCATGCGGTAACCAGAAAGATGAAAGAAAAACAATGAGATACATACCCGTAAAAGTTAAGTAAAAGCTTAATATCGATAACATACATCAAACAGACTTGAAATTATTGTCATTGGATGAATTTTAGTGGCTACCAACTTCTCAGCCTCTCTTAAAAGTTCCCCAGCCAAAACGACCACCGACGTAGTCCCATCACCCACCTCATCGTCTTGAACTTTCAAGATGTCTAATCAGAAAATAAGAAATTTAACATTAGTCTCGATAAAAAAAACATAACAGTTTTAATAGAAATGGGAAAAATACAAACAAAATTAATAAAAGAATACCAAAAAGGACTTTGGCAGCAGGGTTATCGATATGAAGAGCCTTTAAAATTGTAGCACCGTCGTTTGTCACTTTGATAGAGTGTCCTCTACCTGTCGACTACAATATTTTATCCTGCAAATTATAAATAGTAACAACAATTACTTATAAGAAGCTAATCGTCTCTATAGAAACTAGAAGGGGGGTTGAATAGTTTCTTAAATTTACTTGTTAAAATATGGTTTCCAAAAATCCTTTTTCAAAAAACTTAGGCTTGAGGAAATATGTGAAATCTTCTTATGCACAAATATGAACAATGATAGTGTAGCTAAACTAATACTAACAAAAATATATCCACAAAGAATAAAGAATGATAGTGTAGCTAATCTAATATTAACACATGTATATGCAAAAAGTAATAATGAATGTAAAGAGTTAAGGGTAAAGAAAGATCAAACCGAACACCAAGGATTTATAGTGGTTCGGCAACGAAGCTCACTCCTCGTTCCTACTCCACTCCTCGAGTACTCCTTACTCGAGAGTTCACTACACAACAAGCTCCTTATGGTGGAGAAAACCGTACACGTCGCTTAACCAATTTCCGACTCTAAGCTAAAAGTCGAGCCCTAATCGTAGCTAGGACCAATCTACACAACTATACTTAGTAGATACACAACTTCCAAATAGACACAACTACTTGGATCTTCACAACTATGACACAACTACAAGTATATAAAAATTGATCTTCAATGGATCTTTGGTGGTGGACTCAACACTTCACTAGGATAGTGTTCTTCTCTTTGCACTTGGAGAGGAAGAGATGGAAGAACAAGATTCACTTCTTAAACAAGTAATAATCAAACAAATGATCAAAGATTTGAGTGATTAAAGAAGGGGTTTGAATCTGGAAATGAATGTGCAAAAGAGGTGAGGTGAAAAGCTGAGAATGGCCAACTATTTAAAGGACAAAGGAGCCAACGGCTAGTTCTGCCCGCGGTACCTTATCACAGCCCGCGGTACCTTATCGATAAGGTACCGCCTAGGCGCTAAGGTACCGCCGGACTAGACTCCGCTCCTTTTTGTCCTTTAGTGGTGGAGGTCTTATCTGGGTATAAAAATATCCTGAAAGGATATTCTTAACAGAATAAGAATATGCCATTTTCAAATTTCAAATAATTAATTTAATAAAACATTTTCTTAAAAATAAAGTTTAATAAAAACTTGTCACATTTAATAAAAAGTGAGTTTTAAGAAAAGATTAAATCACTTGATCACTTGATTAAGGTTAGTACTTGTTTATCCATACCTTAAGTGAAAATGGGTAAAATGAAAAATACTTGAACTCAAGAATTCGTTTTTCGCTGTTTTCGTAAATGCTTGTTTTTACATATTGTCGTAATCAAAACTAAGCGAGACCGAAAAATGCAAGTAACGTTTTTAGTCATTATTGCATTAACAATCTCCCCCTTTTTGATTCTGACAATACATAAACTCAATCACACAAAAACAAGATTTTCGAAGACGAGTTTATTCATTTCTCCCCCTTTGTCGAAGCAAAAAGGTTGCGTAATCCGGTGTTGAAGAAACGGACTTTGCAAAGACTCCCCCTTGGTGCTTACTCCCCCTAGCTTGGGGCACCGAGGAATCGAGATATGGTGACAAGCTACATAGAAGGGTTAGTTGAACAAAAGAAACAACCAACAATATATAGCAATAGGTCACAAAAAAAATTTTAAAGAGAAGAAGACACAAAGACAAAGATCCAAGATAAGTTACTAAAATAACATCATACAAAGAAGTATGGAAAAAGAAACAAGCCAAAAGCATAAATCTAATCCTAGTTATTCTAGAATTCTAAGATTTGCTTGAATTTGGTGTCTTGTGGATAAGCAATCAATGCTTATATGAAAGACAAGGTAATAGCGGAGGGTGGTGGTGGTGGCTTGTTGGAGATCTCATAATCAAAGTGAAGAGGAGGCTTGATTAAGAGACTCTTGATGTAGCTCAACTCCTCATAGATGTGTGCCATAGCAAGATGTTGATATTGACAACAATGACAATATGTTCCATGGTGCATGACATTATCATGAGAAGGAGGAAGAACACTAAAGGGTGGTGGTGGAAGAAAAGAAGTTCCACAATCAACATTCTTGGTAGGAGAAATGTGATTAAGAGTGTTCTTGGGTGGGTTTGGATTGAAAGCAATTGGAGAAAATGGAGGAGATTCAAGGCTTTCATTGGGAGAATAAGAAATTTTGGATGTGAAGTAATGCAAAATGCTTATGGTTTAAATAGGGAAGGCTTAGGGTATTTTTGGGGTGGTCAAAGGGTTTGAAACGAAGATTCTCAAAAAGGTTGGAGCAAATCTGGAGTTTCAGACAAAAACCCGAAAAGGAAGGCCACTGTAGGCGGTTCCTTATCTATAGTGGCGGTACCTTATCAATAAGGTACCGCGGCTCACTTATGGAACCGCCTGCAGAAGCAGGGTTTGGTGTTTGGAGAAAGATTTTTCAGCAAATCTTATTTTTCTAGTCTAACTTATCATAGGGATATGCTTAAAAGCAAAGATAGAAAAAGAAAGCACATGCAAACTTACCAAATAGAGATTTGACCCAAAAAAAAAATCAATGTAGGAGGTGTGTAAGACAAGACCTTATGACACAATGATCCTCCATGATTCAATCTTGTTCTTGCTATGTTTGAGAGAATCATACATATGAATTATGTAAGCTCTATATTAATAGCGAGAATCTATGAAAAATCGTTTTTAGATTGAATTAACAATGTTAAACGAGTTTCTCAACCGTTTTCGAAAGAGATTTTGAGAGTTTTGAAAAGAAGATGAGAAGATGTTTCAAAATAATCTTAAAAGACTCAAGGACTCAAGGTGGTAGGAGAAAACACACAAGAAGAAAAGAATTTAAGGAAGATGTTCCATTAATCCTAGACCTAGACGCAAGTAATAAAAAGGTTCCCTCTTAAGTGGCTTAGTGAAGATATCGGCTAAGTTGTCCTCGGAGGGCACCTTTTCGATAGTAATGTTCCCCTTTTGAACATTATCTCTAAGGAAATGGTGTCTAATTTCTATGTGTTTGGTTCGTGAATGTTGCACGAGATTCTTGCTTAGGTCTTTA
Source organism: Glebionis coronaria (assembly GCA_025667525.1). NCBI lineage: Eukaryota > Viridiplantae > Streptophyta > Magnoliopsida > Asterales > Asteraceae > Glebionis > Glebionis coronaria. Next base: position 607,014,114 of record CM046876.1, on the reverse strand, counting down.
GCGCCTTTATTATCGCACATGATGGGAACATCATCAAGAGAAATCCCGTAATCAACAAGCGCTTGCTTCATCCATAGAGCTTGTTGGCATGCTTTATCGGCACTCACATACTCGACTTCCGTGGTGGATATCGCAAGAGCGGTTTGTTTCTTGGAGAACCAAGAAGTTAAACAACAACCCATGAAGGTACAAACTCCACTAGTGCTTTTCCGGTCCACATAATCTCCCGCATGATCCGAGTCCGCGTAGACAATGGTTTCTACGCTGGTCCCTTTAGGATACCATAATCCTAAATGTATAGTGCCTTTAATGTATCGGAAGATACGCTTAACCGCTTCAAGGTGAGAGGTTTTGGGAGCCTCTTGGAAGCGAGCACAAAGGCAAACACTAAACATGATATCCGGTCGACTTGTCGTTAGGTACAACAAACTACCAATCATACCTCTATATTTGGTGTTGTCTACCGACTCACAATCATCATCTACGGCGAGTTTAGTATCCGAGGCCATAGGGGTCTTCATTGGTCTAGATTCTTCTAATCCAAATTTCTTTAGCATTTCTTTAGCGTACTTAGATTGACTAAAGAAAATACCATCATCCATTTGTTTAATTTGGAGTCCTAAAAAGAAGTTAAGTTCTCCCATCATACTCATTTCAAACTCATCATGCATGATTTTGGCAAAGTTATCACACAATTCTTGACAAGTTGAGCCAAATATAATGTCATCAACATATATTTGTACGATTATGAGGTGAGGACCTTTCTTCTTTGTAAAGAGTGTATTGTCTACCATACCCATGGTATACTCATGTTTAACAAGAAACGCTTTAAGTCTATCATACCAAGCTTTGGGTGCTTGTTTGAGTCCATAAAGTGCTTTCTTAAGCTTGTAAACATGGTCCGGTTTCTCAAAATAAATGAAGCCGGGAGGTTGAGCCACATATACCTCCTCATTGATCAAACCGTTAAGAAATGCACTCTTTACATCCATTTGTTGAAGCTTAATATCTAAGGCACAAGCGTAGGCTAAAAGGATTCTAATTAATTCTAATCTAGCTACTAGTGCATATGTCTCATCATAATCAATCCCTTCTTGTTGATTATAGCCTTGAGCTACAAGTCTAGCCTTGTTACGAGACACAACACCATTCTCATCTAGCTTATTCCTAAATACCCATTTGGTTCTTATAATGGTAGAACTTCTAGGTGGAGGAACAAGTTCCCAAACATCATTGGCAACGAATTGATTCAATTCTTCTTGCATCGCAATGACCCAACTCTCATCCGTCAAGGCTTCTTTAACATTCTTAGGTTTAATCAAGGAGACAAAACAAAAGAAGTTGCTTTGGTTTTGGACTTGAGATCTTAGGGTCCTTTGATTTAAGTCACCAATGACATTATTGAGAGTATGATCCCTAGACTCCTTAATGTTTACTTCCTTTTCAACACTAAGGTCTTCAACTCCTAATTTTCTAACCTCTTTGGCTTTAACTACTTCTAATTCATCCAAGTCATCATCAACCAATGGTGGTGTCTTGGGTGAAGGAGGGGTTTCATCAAAGGTTACGTTGAGTGATTCTTCAATAACCCCTGAGGTTCTATTTAGGACTATGTAGGCCTTACTAGTTTGGGAATAACCTAAAAGGATACCTTCGTAAGACTTTGGGTCAAACTTGGTAAGGTAGTCTTTGGTGTTGAGGATAAAGCACTTGCTTCCAAACACCCTAAAGTATTCTAATGAGGGTTTCTTACCTTTAAGAATCTCATAGGGGGTCTTTCCTAGGAAAGGTCGAATAAGAATTCGGTTGAGAATATAAGTCGATGTATCTACGGCATTGCACCAAAACTTTTGAGGCAACGATTGCTCGTTTAACATCGTCCTACTCATCTCTTAGAGAGTCCTATTCTTCCTTTCAACTACCCCATTTGATTGTGGAGTGCGAGGAGCTGAGAAGTTATGGGTAATACCATGAGCTTCACAAAAGGCACCAAATTGCACTTCATTATCAAATTCCCTACCATGATCCGTCCTAATAGAAACAATTGAACATCCTAGTTGATTTTGAATTCTCCGACTAAAGATTTCGAAGTGATCGAAAGCTTCATTCTTAGATGCCAAAAATCTAGTCCAAGTGAATCTAGAATAGTCGTCAACTATAACTAGGGTATAAAGGTTACCTCCATAACTCCGTATGGCGGAAGGTCCAAAGAGATCCATATGTAGGAGCTCTAAGCACCGAGAGGTCGAAACCAAATTCTTGGCTTTGTGACTTGAGTGAACTTGCTTTCCAACTTTGCAAGCATCACAAAAGTGACTATCAAACTTAATCTTGGGGAGGTGTCTTACCAACTCCTTAGAGACTAAAGATTGAATTAAACACATATTAGCGTGACCTAATCTCCTATGTCAAAGAGTAGAACTATCATCTATAGTCGCAAGACATATGTTGTCTTTTGACTTCTTATTAACCTTCATGACATAAAGCCCATGCTTTCTAACACCTTTTCCAATGACTTTTCCATCTTTTACGATTTCATTGTCATGTTCCAAAAAGATGACCTTACACTTATTATCACAAATTTGACCTATACTTAAAAGGTTAAAACCTAAGTTATCTACGTGCTCAACATTTTCAATGGTCATGGAGTCAAGAGAAACCGTACCTTTGCCAATGATATTACCACGTAGACTACTAGCGAATGTGACGTTACCTCCATCATATGCTTTGTAGTGCGAGAACAAACTTCGATTACCCGTCATGTGTTTAGAACATCCACTATCCTTAATCCACTCATCGGGCTCCAAATCAATTCCCAAGCATATCTAGGTAATAATACACAAGATCAAACATTTAGTCCCCAATATCTCATGGGTCCAAAATTGTTAGTTCCAAACATCCCTTACATTTGGTTGGGATGAATAAATGAGGTGGGGATTCCCCATGGAGAACAAAATGGAGGAGTGTAGTAATTCATGTAACCATTTTGTTGTTTGTTACTTCTCCTAGGTGTGTTTGATCTAGGTTTAGAGTTATTATTATTCTTTCTAGGTGTTGGAGTTTTACTTCTAGTTCGTGAGTTGTTTTGATTATCTCTTGTAGGCGTTGTCGTTCTACTTCTAGGCTTAGACTCATTCCGTACTCTAAGTGGAGTAGAAGATAATCTAGATAAACTTCTATTTCCCATGAGAGGTTTACTTAACGGCTTATAGAACTTACTAATAGCATTGTCGTCAAGTATGGGTAATTGAACCTTATTAACAGTAAGATGCTTTGGTTTTTCATTTAACTTAGATTTTTCAGAAAGTTCAGAGTTTTCACAAAAATCCGCTTCTGGCCGCGGTACCTTATCTATGACCGCGGTTCCATAGTGATAAGGAACCGCGCCATACAATGTGGAACCGCGTCCAGAAGGTGTTTTCTGTGAAAACTTGACTTGTTTTGGTTCACTAGTTGAGGCTTCATTTGAGTTAAAACCTAGACCAAGTTTTTCCTTAGAATGAACTTGTTTGTTTAACATCATCAAGAGCACTAGTACCTTTCATGAACTTTTCCAACTTAATGGAGGTGCTCTTGAGATCATCATTCTCTAATCTAAGTTTCTCACAACTTAAGCAACCTAAATCAACCTCTTTGTTTTTCTCATTGATCTCATTTTCAAGCTTAGTTTTGGTTGATTTTAAGGTTTTATTCTTTTCTATGAATTTAAGACTAAGTTTGTGTAAGCTATCATATTTGCCTTCAAATTCAATATCATCTAAAGTGGAACTATCATTGCTATAATATTCGGTTTCGGAATGTACCTCTTTAGAAGTGTGAGCCATAAGACATTTCTCTTCTTTGGGGTTGTCATCATCATCTTCACCGCTATCGCTCCAAGTGCCACTAACGAATGCCGTGTGGTTCTTATCACGAGCGGGCTTTGGACAATCACCAATGAAGTGATTTAGATCACCACATCTAAAGCAACTCCTATCACCTTTTTCGTTCTTGACAAACCGATTCTTTGACAATGGTTTCTTGTCATAGTTTGGTTGCCTAACGTGTTGACCTCGTCTCTTGAAGAACTTCTTGAAATCTCTCACCGCCAATGCATACTCCTCGTCATCACTTTCTGAGGAACTATCATGGTCACTTTGTGCCTTCTTGGCCTTAAGTGCAAGAGATTTCCTTTCACTCTTGGTTTTTACTAATTCCCAGTCCTTCAAAATTATCATCTCATGAACTTTCAAGTTCCCTATGAGTTCATCGAGTGATAAAGTTGAGAGATCTTTCGACTCTTCAATAGCCGTGACTTTTGCTCTCCACTTTGGATGTAAGGCCCTTAGAAACTTCTTCACATTGTTCTTGCTAGAAAAACCTTCATCAAGTGCTTTTAGACTAGTAATAATGGTGTTAAACCTAGCAAATGCACTATCAATAGTTTCATCTTCTAAGATGACAAATTGTTCATATTGTTGGACAAGAAGATCGATTTTACTTTCTTTGACTTGGCTATTACCTTGGTGAGTTACTAAAAGAGTGTTCCAAATATCTTTAGCGGTTTCACACATAAAAAATCTTTCATACTCTTTCTAAGGCAAAGCAATATAAATCACCATTTTAGCCTCATTATTTTTTGAAAATTTCTTTTTAGTATCATCATTAGCTTTGTCAAAAGTGACTAATTCTTTTGTTTTAGAAACTTCATTAAATTGAAAGGGTAAAATATCACCATTGGTAATAACATGCCAAAGATCTAAATCTTTTGATTTCAATAAGTTTCAAATCTATTTTTCCAATAAATAAAACAATCGGTTTCAAAAAGTGGTGGTCTTTGCATATATTGCCCTTCTAGGTACTTGTTGGAATCCATAGATCGATTCAAGTTTTAAAATATAATATACTTTAAAAATTCTTGAGCAACCCGCTCTGATACCAATTGTAGAAACTAGAAGGGGGGTTGAATAGTTTCTTAAATTTACTTGTTAAAATATGGTTTCCAAAAATCCTTTTTCAAAAAACTTAGGCTTGAGGAAATATGTGAAATCTTCTTATGCACAAATATGAACAATGATAGTGTAGCTAAAATAATACTAACAAAAATATATCCACAAAGAATAAAGAATGATAGTGTAGCTAATCTAATATTAACACATGTATATGCAAAAAGTAATAATGAATGTAAAGAGTTAAGGGTAAAGAAAGATCAAACCGAACACCAAGGATTTATAGTGGTTCGGCAACAAAGCTCACTCCTCGTTCCTACTCCACTCCTCGAGTACTCCTTACTCGAGAGTTCACTACACAACAAGCTCCTTATGGTGGAGAAAACCGTACACGTCGCTTAACCAATTTCCGAATCTAAGCTAAAAGTCGAGCCCTAATCGTAGCTAGGACCAATCTACACAACTATACTTAGTACATACACAACTTCCAAATAGACACAACTACTTGGATCTTCACAACTATGACACAACTACAAGTATATAAAAATTGATCTTCAATGGATCTTTGGTGGTGGACTCAACACTTCACTAGGATAGTGTTCTTCTCTTTGCACTTGGAGAGGAAGAGATGGAAGAACAAGATTCACTTCTTAAACAAGTAATAATCAAACAAATGATCAAAGATTTGAGTGATTAAAGAAGGGGTTTGAATCTGGAAATGAATGTGCAAAAGAGGTGAGGTGAAAAGCTGAGAATGGCCAACTATTTAAAGGACAAAGGAGCCAACGGCTAGTTCTGCCCGCGGTACCTTATCACAGCCCGCGGTACCTTATCGATAAGGTACCGCCTAGGCGCTAAGGTACCGCCGGACTAGACTCCGCTCCTTTTTGTCCTTTAGTGGTGGAGGTCTTATCTGGGTATAAAAATATCCTGAAAGGATATTCTTAACAGAATAAGAATATGCCATTTTCAAATTTCAAATAATTAATTTAATAAAACATTTTCTTAAAAATAAAGTTTAATAAAAACTTGTTACATTTAACAAAAAGTGAGTTTTAAGAAAAGATTAAATCACTTGATCACTTGATTAAGGTTAGTACTTGTTTATCCATACCTTAAGTGAAAATGGGTAAAATGAAAAATACTTGAACTCAAGAATTCGTTTTTCGTTGTTTTCGTAAATGCTTGTTTTTACATATTGTCGTAATCAAAACTAAGCGAGACCGAAAATGCAAGTAACGTTTTTAGTCATTATTGCATTAACAGTCTCTAAATTTCGTCTCTCCGGGAAACGGAAACATATGTACAAAACACTAACCATTCCATTGGGCCCTAAGGTCGTCTTCACCAAGTCATCTATTGCCATAGCTCCAACAAAGGATGACTGAAACAAAAATAGCACGCAATACAAATTTATTTGACCAAAGCATAAACTCCTAGCCAAACATATGACACAAGAAAACAAGAAGAATCACCATTCTAGCGCGTTCACCCTTCTCTTCGGTAGCTTCATCTTTAAAAAGTCTTTCAACTAATCGTCTAATCCCATTAAAACCAAAAGCGCAAGCTCCTAACGGTTAGTTGATATAAAGATTTTGTATATAAAAAGTTTATCGTTCTCGGTGTCTTATCGAATTGATCTTGGTTTTAAATGTGACTCAGTCGTTCTTGGTGAATAAATGAAAATGTTGTTGAGTATCCATTTTAAATTAAAAATGCAAACTTTAAAGTAAATGACAAAATAACAAAAGCGATAAACTGATTAAAGCTTAAATGAAAGGTTTAAACGAAATAACAAGGAAATTAAAGTAGTTAAAAACTTAATTAAAAAAAATTGAAATTAAAATAAAATAAAACAAAGCAATTTGAAAATAAACCTAAAGAAAAATGGCGGGAAAAATAAATTTGAAAACAATACGGTATAAAAATAGATCGCAACATAGATCGCAACCAGGATCCTAACCAGGATCGTAACCAGGATCGCAACTAGGATCGCAACCAGGATCGCAACCAGGATCGCAACCAGGATCGCAACTAGGATCGCAACCAGGATCCCAACCAGGATCGCAACAAGCGATCGCAGTCTTTTATCACAGCTTGTGATCACAGTATTTGATCACAATATTTGATCGCAAGTAGAAACCCTAAGGCTTATGCGATCACAATACTCGGTCGGAACCTTAAGACTTTACGATGGAATGTAAAAGGAAAATAAGCAAAAACCGAATAAGCACTTTTCTAATAAGCATTTACCAAAAACTTAACCAAATCAATATTAAGAAGAACTAAATAAGCCACGAATGAAAAACTTTCAAAACACTAAATAAGCAAGATTTATAAAATCAACTTTAAAAGAGTCAACTTTAACAAGATACTTAAATGAAAATAAGCTAAACACGAAATAAGCAAAAAGCACAATAAGGTAAGAACATCAATCGCATGAAAATGATAAGAACAAACAGATAAGCACTTTAATCAAATATACATCAAGATGAAACAAACTATATACTTGACCCGAATCAAACTCAAGATTAAAACAAGAAAGGAAGAATGAGAATGATTATGAAAAGCTTGAAATTAAGATGAAGATTAAAGATTCAAGATTACAAGATTTAAACAAGAAAGATTAAGCAAACTTGAAAGAAAATTTAGAGAGAGAAAGTAAAAATAATCTACTCCTACTCCTATTCCTAAAAATGACCAACTCCTTCCAAATGAAGCCTTAGGAGGTATATATAGGAGGAAAGTAAGGTAGGCGTTGATGCTTTTTTCTTTCACTTTGTCTTTTCGTCTTTTAATTTCTTCGACTTCTTTGACGTTGTCTCGGGATTTGTCGATATAAAATGAACTCGTCTTCTAATTTATTCTTTTATAAGACTTGGTTCTTCGACTTCGTTAAAACTTCCGTCTTTAGAATTTTTCTTCGATAAATCTTCAGAATAGGCCTTTGACTTCCGTTCTTTTTGCACTTTTAATCTTTTGACTTCGTCTTTTGTCTTTTTCTTCGATAAAAGCCCGTGAAAGCCCGTGTTTTCTTACTTTTTCATATTTTGGTCCTAAAACACAACAAAAACACAAACCACGCATAATTCCGACTTTTACGACATTAAATACACGTTTTGGCTTTGTTTTTATTATAATTAAGTGGTAAAAGGATAAGTGTTTTCACACTTATTAAATCCCATACACTTGACCATTGCAATGCCCTCATGCAATGTATAATTTCAAAGCATAGTTTAACATTTTCCATCATAATTAACCCACCTTGTCCTTTATTAAATACTAGACACTTAAGGAAACTAAAAAGATAGAAAATTACAAAATTCTAGAAGGATGAACAAGTAAAGAGATCGAAGATTTACATTAGAGCTTTGCTTGTTATGAATGTTTATCATCCTCAAGTTTCACGTTCCCATACCAAGCTTAAAAATGAGATCATTGTTATTATAAGTTAGTAAGCTAACACTCACTCATGTGGCTCAATTATTCGCTTAGACTCCCTTATTCCTAGGTGTATCTCTTATATTTTATTGTTGTCTTGAATGATCACGAGGATGCATTGTTGACTTATTTCGATAGTTTATTTAGGCCGAAAATAAAGTAGGACGATTTAATCAATAGTTAGCTAAAGGACAAAATATTTTAAAACTGCTTCTCGAAACCTCATAGAGTTCATATCTTGGCATAACTCGTTCACGATTTGAGACCTTTCTCGGATTTTGTAGTATAGTGGTAAGTATTTTGACGAAAAATCATTTGAAAGTAAGATTTTGCTATGTTAAAAGTTCGTTGTTCTCGGCGTCTAATCGAACTGATTATAGTTGAAAGTGTGACTCAGTCGTCTTTGGTGAATAAAAGAAAAGGTTGTTGATTAACTAAACTAAAATAGAAGATTAATACTTTAAAAGATTAAACTAAAAATAAAGACATTTAAAAGGAAATGACTAAAGATTGAAACTTGAATAAAAGTAAATTTGAAAACTTTAAAACTAAACTAAGACAAAACAAATTTAAAATAACACTAAGTAAAAATGGCGGGAAAAATTAAATTTGAAATTAAAATAAAAACAGGAAATAAAAGTAGATCGCAACTAGGATCGCAACCAGGATCACAACCAGGATCGCAACCAGGATTGAAATAAGCGATCGCAGTATGTGATCTCAGTTTGTGATCATAGTCTGTGATCGTAGTTTCTGATCGCAAGTAGGAACCCTTAGGTTTATGCGATCACGAAACTCGATCGGAACAAGTAAAACCCTTAAGAATGTTACGATGGAATACAAGAGGAAAATAAGCAAAGACCTAATAAGCACTTTTCTAATAAGCACTTACCAAAAACTTAACCAAATCAATATTAAAAAGAACTAAATAAGCCACGAATGAAAAACTTTCAAAACACTAACTAAGCAAGATTTATAAAATCAACTTTAAAAAGATTAAACTTTTAAAAACAATTAAATAAAAATAAGCTAACATGAAATAAGCAAAAAGCACAAAAAGGTAAGAACATCAATCATATGAAAATGATAATAACAATGGAAAAATAAGCACTTTAATCAAATAAACATCAAGATGAAACAAACTACATACTTATACCGAATAAAAGAAAAGATTAAAACAAGAAAGGAAGAATGAGAATGACTATGAAAAGCTTGAAATTAAGATGAAGATTAAAGATTCAATATTACAAGATTTAAAGAAGAAAGATTAAGCAAACTTGAAAGAAATTTAGAGAGAGAAAGTAAAACTAATTTACTCCTACTCCTACTCCTAAAAATGACTAACTCCTTCCAAATGAAGCCTTAGGAGGTATATATAGGAGGAAAGTAAGGTAGGTGTTGATGCTTTCTTCTTTCACTTTGTCTTTTCGTCTTTTAATTTCTTCGACTTCTTTGACGTTGTCTCGGGATTTGTCGATATAAAATGAACTCGTCTTCTAATTTCTTCTTTTATAAGACTTGGTTCTTCGACTTCGTTAAAATTTCCGTCTTTAGACTTTTTCTTCGATAAATCTTCAGAATAGGCCTTTGACTTCCGTTCTTTTTGCACTCTTGATATTTTGACTTCATCTTTTGTCTTTTTCTTCGATAAAAACCCGTGAAAGCCCGTGTTTTCTTCCCTTTTCACATTTTGGTCCTAAATCACAACAAAAACACAAACCACGCATAATTCCGACTTTTACGATATCAAATACACGTTTTGGTCTTGTTTTCATTATAATTAAATGGTAAAAGGATGGGTGTTTTCACACCTATCAAATCCCCTACATTTGACCATTGCAATGCCCTCATGCAATGCATTAGTTACAAAGCAAGATTTACATTTTCCATCATAATTAACCCACCTTGGCCTTTATTAAACACAAGACATTAAGGAAATTTAAAAAGATAGAAAATAACAAAATATTTGAAGGAAGAACAAGTAAAGAGATCGAAGATTTACATTAGGGCTTTGATTGTCATGAATGTTTATCACCCTCAAATTTCACGTTCCCCGTACTAAGCTTAAAAACGAGATCATTGTTATTATAAGTTAACAAGCTAAAACAAACTCATGTGGCTCAATTATTCACTTAGACTCCCTTATTCCTAGGTGTATCTCTTATATTTATTGTTGTCTTGAATGATCACGAGGATGCATTATTGACTTATTTAGATAGTTTATTTAGGCCGAAAATAAAGTAGGACGATTTAATCAATAGTTAGCTAAAGGACAAAATCTTTTAAAACTGCTTCTCGAAACCTCATAAATTTCATATCTTGGCATAACTCGTTTCGCGATTTGAGACCTTTCTCGGATCGATATTTGGCATTGACTTCATACTTCTAATCTTGAGAGACGTTCATGAAATAATGGTCTTCTCTTCATAATAGGAATTTTTTCATTTGAAGTTTTTGAGAGATTCTTCATACTTGGACCACGACTTCTTCATTTTTCTCCAATCTTTATTTGGGATTTTGATATACAACGATCCGCCTCCTTTTAGGACTTGGATCTATTTATCCTCATACCTTGCTAGGGTCTTTTCGGATAGACTTCTCCATGATCTTTAGGGGAGTATTTGCTTTTCGTCGTGTGTCTCGATCCTTCATATTAATTTTTGATAAATGATTCTTCACATCACTTTGGATCTTTAGCAACAAAATGTAGCCCTCATGCCTTGTTAGGGCATTTTCGGACTCGCCAATCTTCGCATCCCGCTTCAATAAGTTATGCCTTGGCTATGAACTCTAATTAATCCCAAGCAACTTCTAAACGATCTTGTGCTAGAAGCTAAGTAACTTTTCAAATCGTACAACCTTACTTATTGTAATATACTTATTAACAAGCGATGGGAGAAAAAGCTCATAATTAACTCACATAAATTCATGAAAGAATACCAAACTTATAATTGACTCTATCATCTCTCGTTCTCCGCAATTTAAAATCTCAAGGAATGAGACTCGTGGATGCTTAGCCTAATAAATCGTCAAAGGATTCATGACGGGCCTAATATATCAAAGACATCTAAACTCATTAAAACCATTTTATTAAAATTTATTCTAGCAATGGAAGAAAATAACGATAACAAAGGAAAATACAACTAGGCCAAAATAGATTAAAATTTTTGAAAAATGTCGAAAAATCTATTTTCCGGTTAAAATGAGGACAAATTCATGGAAATGCCCACTTAACTTCGATAGAAGTCCCCCTACACTTAAGATAAACATTGTCCTTAATGTTTAAGCATGTGGGAGTAAACTCCCCTACACTTAGGACATTGTGCATGTTGTTTAAATCTTGCTAAGGAAGAGACAACTAAAGTGATTCCTATTTTAATATTGAAGAATATAAAATAGTGAATCAGAAGAGTTTAGGATAGAACCGGGAAGACGGGTACACGGAATCACGGGTCGTCAAAAGTCATCAAAAGTGAATCTTTGAAGCTCCAATCCATGCACATCATAAGAAAGAAAACAACAAACACTTACGGGGCTCCTCCTACACTTATTATTAAAACGGATAAAAAGGATAGATAATCTTGTTGCCTCCCGAGAAGCGCTTGTTTTTGTTAATCGAGTCACGAGCCTGGCTTGACCCCGAATTAAATGGTCCATGGGGAAGCCTCGAATGTAATACCGGGATCAAAGATCTTGTCCTCGTTCCCGGAGGAACATAATAAATGAGAGGTAGGAGGACAAGTCTTGAAGGGTAGAAAAGTTCTTTCAACATACGAAAAGTATGTTAAATCATGATCCACGGGAGGTGGGGTGGGTAAAGGAATCAAAATGTCATCCCCAAAAGACATATGATTATCACTGAGCGACAAAGCCATAAAGGTTTCAATCATAGAATGGTCAATGTCACCTCCCGGGTCAAAGCACTCATCCTCAGTAATGGTGTCTAAGGTATGGGATAAAAGGTGCTCAGGAGTGGGACTTGGGACAATATCTTCATGCATCAAAGTATCAAAAAGATTATCATCCTTCGTATCATCATCAATACCCAGAGGTATTAAGAGAATGTCGATTTCCTCCGTAACTGTATCATTATTCTCAACTAGAGTAAGAGCCGGGGATAAAGACTCGGTATTAGGAGCAGAATTCAACGCTTCAATTTTAGCAATAAGAAGATGAACTTTCAGTAATTTGTCGCGAAGAATAACGTCTTCCACCTCATCTACAAGACCAAGTTCAGTGGTGAACTTCTCGTAAGTCGGAGAGAATAAATCAATATCGCCCTCATCTCCCGGAGGAGATTGAGAAATTTCAAAAGTGAAATTCTCATAGCATGGAGAAAAATCATCATTAAAAGCGACCTCGTCCGTAAGCTCCGCAAAAGTCGGTACATCACAAACCTCATCAAATAAGTTGTCGAGACCAAATTCACTAGTCTCACTCGATGTATCACTATCCTTAGACGCATTTGGGATATCGAGAGAAGGAATAGGAATTTCAGAAGATGGGTTGAGATGAAAGATATCATCCTCGTCATCATCATAATAAAAAGAACGCACAAGAGGCGGAGTATAATCACTAAGATTAGATACTTGCTGTTGTCATTGTCGTTGTCACTCCTCCAATGTTTCAGTCAGTCGAATTAAGCCGACATGAATTTTCAAAAGAAGGGCTTGTCTTTCGTCTTCGGATTCAAAGAAGGTGGATGATCGAGGGTGTATTGTGGGGGCTCAAAGTTATGAAAACCAGAATTATAGCACGGAGTTGGTTCATAATAATTCATCGGTTGACAATAAGAAGTATCGTGAGGGCCCCCACAATTGTTTCAATACGGGTATTGAGAAAAACCCGGTGCGTCATGTGGATAGCTATTACCATTGTCATAATTGTAACCCGGTTCTTGCTCGTCATGAGACGGGTATCGAATCGGACACGAAACATGCCAATGAGAATCACTTTCACAATATATGCAAGAGGGGGGAGTAAGTACATTAGAAGCAAATGATGAGTTAATTGAATTGCACGAGGGACAAAATCCAAATTGTGTATTGTCGATATCATTTCCGCACCGCTCACATTTACACCATTGACATGTTTGAAAACCATACAATAGTCTTCCACACCCTACACAAGCAACATACGAATCCATAAAGAATTAAAAATAAGAATGGTTGAGAAAAAGAATTAAACACAATAGAGGATTAAGAGGAATATTTTTGGTGCAAAACTTTTTGAAAAAGAAATGCTTTTTATGATTTTTTTTTAAATGTTTTTGGATTTTTTGAAAATTTTAATTTTTAGGATTTTTTTGAGAATTTTTGACACGAAAAATAACGTTCAAAAGTGAACGGATCCCAAAATCCATCGCATCTCTCATAATAAACCGTTAATTTTCACGAAAAGAGTCGGCAGCGGCGCCATTTGAAAGTAAGATTTTGCTATGTTAAAAGTTCGTTGTTCTCGGCGTCTAATCGAATTGATTACAGTTGAAAGTGTGACTCAGTCGTCTTTGGTGAATAAAAGAAAAGGTCGTTGATTAACTAAACTAAAATAGAAGATTAATACTTTAAAAGATTAAACTAAAAATAAAGAGATTTAAAAAGAAATGACTAAAGATTGAAACTTGAATAAAAGTAAATTTGAAAACTTTAAAACTAAACTAAGACAAAACAAATTTAAAATAACACTAAGTAAAAATGGCTGGAAAAATTAAATTTGAAATTAAAATAAAAACAAGAAATAAAAATAGATCGCAACCAGGATCGCAACCAGGATCACAACCAGGATCGCAACCAGGATCACAACCAGGATCGCAACAAGCGATCGCAGTATGTGATCTCAGTTTGTGATCACAGTCTGTGATCGTAGTTTCTGATCCAAGTAGAAACCCTTAGGTTTATGCGATCACGAAACTCGATCGGAACAAGTAAAACCCTTAAGAATGTAACGATGGAATACAAGAGGAAAATAAGCAAAGACCGAATAAGCATTTTCTAATAAGCACTTACCAAAAACTTAACCAAATCAACATTAAAAAGAACTAAATAAGCCACGAATGAAAATAAGCTAACATGAAATAAGCAAAAAGCACAAAAAGGTAAGAACATCAATCACATGAATAAGCAAGATTTATAAAATCAACTTTAAAAATATTAAACTTTTAAAAACACTTAAATAAAAATAAGCTAACATGAAATAAGCAAAAAGCACAAAAAGGTAAGAACATCAATCACATGAAAATGATAATAACAATGGAAAAATAAGCACTTTAATCAAATAAACATCAAGATGAAACAAACTACATACTTATACCGAATCAAACAAAAGATTAAAACAGGAAAGGAAGAATGAGAATGACTATGAAAAGCTTGAAATTAAGATGAAGATTAAAGATTCAAGATTACAAGATTTAAAGAAGAAAGATTAAGCAAACTTGAAAGAAAATTTAGAGAGAGAAAGTAAAACTAATCTACTCATACTCCTACTCCTAAAAATGACTAACTCCTTCCAAATGAAGCCCTAGGAGGTATATATAGGAGGAAAGTAAGGTATGTGTTGATGATTTCTTCTTTCACTTTGTCTTTTCGTCTTTTAATTTCTTCGACTTCTTTGACGTTGTCTCGGGATTTGTCGATATAAAATGAACTCGTCTTCTAATTTCTTCTTTTATAAGACTTGGTTCTTCGACTTCGTTAAAACTTCCGTCTTTAGACTTTTTCTTCGATAAATCTTCAGAATAGGCCTTTGACTTCCGTTCTTTTTGCACTCTTGATCTTTGTCTTTTGTTTTTTTCTTCGATAAAAGCCCGTGAAAGCCCGTGTTTTCTTCCCTTTTCACATTTTGGTCCTAAATCACAACAAAAACACAAACCACGCATAATTCCGACTATTACGATATCAAATACACGTTTTGGTCATGTTTTCATTATAATTAAATGGTAAAAGGATGGGTGTTTTCACCTATCAATACTCAAAATCTAATTGTTGGCCATAAACTAAAAAGCATGATGACCTAAATTGACAAATACAATACTAATCATAAAATTAAACGATTAAAGTAAGGAGAATGAGAGTAATATATACATCTGAAGCATTAATTAAGGCATGTGCTTCGTTTTCCAATGATTTCCTCTTCTCTGCCATGTTCCACGCACCGTGAATCCGGTTATTTTTACAAATCTGGCCTTCCCAAATTGTTAACCATTATTAGGTCACGTTTAATCACAAATTTTAACATAAATTAGGTTCGATAATAACTATAAAAATAAGTCAAATTCATTAAAAAATAACAAAAAGATGGTTAACAATATAATTAAGTCAATTTTAATTAAAAAATTTATAAAAAAGTTTGTTAATCGTGATTAGATCATTTAATCATTAAAATTAAATGTAATTCATCAAAAAGTAAATAAAAGTTTGTTAACAATAAAATTAGGCCAATCTTATTAAAAAAGTTTTAAAAAAGAGTTCGTTAATAGATAACATTTAATTAGGTAAAAATTTGTAACCAAATTAACGAATTTTAAATAAATGCATGAAAAGTGACGATTACCTGAAAAGACGGTAATATGATCTTGGAAAAAATGGCGAATGATATGGGAAAGTTTTGATTATTGGTATGTTGGATTTGTTCATGGAAGAAAACAAGGTAGATAGAGTGTGTGTTTTAAAAAAGAAGAGTAAAGTAAAAATCACTTATAAAATACTTTGTTGCCCTATAATTCGTGTTGGGCATAGTACAATTGCCCAAAATAATAATATATATTATTCAACCACTTTTAATAAAATGACCAAAAACTCAAGTTGCCCAATATTCGAATTGCTCATATCTGTTAAATTGCCCAAAAAACATCTCTTACACAATACGTATTTCATGTGTACTTATACGGACACGTGGCGGATTCTTCCATCATTGCCCAAATTTTTTGTTGCCCTGAACTGTTCGAGGAAAAACATGTTTTAGACTAAATTACATGTTGCTCTAAAAAAGTGGACTCTTTTGATCATTTTCCCAACAATTAATTATGGTTGTCATTCAACCCAAACCATCCCCCCCCCCCCCCCCCCCCAACCCATAAACCATATACCAAACGCTCCTTAATGTTAAGTTGTGACTTGAATAGAAGATAAAAAGACACGTAACTACACTATTTAAAATCACTTAGAACTTGTTTGGTAATTTTTTATTGAATTATATTTAATTAAAAAGTAGTTTAATATAAATGGTTTCAACTTTGTTATTTAATGTTTTTTATTATTTTTCTGTATTAAGCTAAAAAGACTATTTTAATATATCTTTATAAATACAAATTGTTTTTTCCATATTAAACTATTACTATCAAACTTTATATTTTATATATTTTTACTCCCATTTAAACTTCAAAATCTGTACGTATTTTTTCTTTTCTAATTTTACTCTTTTTAAATAGGATACAAGAGTTTTATGTTATACATTTTTTATGTTTTACTACTTTTAACTTATTAAACTTTATGTTTTATGATTTTTTTCTAGTTATATAATACAAACAAAATTATAAAATAAAAAAATAAGAGTACGAATAACTGACCCTATTGCAATATGAGATCTTGATTATGAGAGTATTAAAGTAGGGAGTAAAAAGTTGGATAACTCACGCGTGATTTGAGTAGCACGAAATGAGAATCTGACCCGTGAGTCAGTCATCATTCCATCCAGCTTTATTAATATTGCAAGCTAAGTAGTTAACAAAGTGTACTATTATTTATTATTCTTTGCTTTGAAGAATATAGTCGATTTGACTAGTCCATGTTTATTTTTATCTCTCTCACACACATCCTACCTTTCCCTCTAACCTAACCTTAATATTTCCAGTCGCTGCCTCCGGCCGCTGGATACACGTCGAAGGTCCGGAGGGCTCACCAAAAAAGTTTTTCGTAGTGTTTTTTAAAAATATTTTATAACACTCCTTCTTAAAAAAATTAATTTGATTAACTTTTCTCCGACATATGAAAAGAAATTATTGTAAGATAAAACTCTTTCTTAAGTAAAAGCTTTGCAAGATATAAGAGATGATTTTAAAAGACAATTGAAAACAATTAAATAAAAAAATTAAAGTACGATTATATAATTATATTTTTGTTGGTGGTAACATCGACATATGTCAAGTTACTTGATTTGCATAAAAATAAATTATTGAATATTTCATGCAATTTCTAAATTCTACATACGACGGGGGTACACGGTAGTTATAGGTTGTTGAGACGCTTTTCTCAAGTGATACACGGTACATGAAGTCGGCGGGATAGTTACCGTTTATCGGTTATCTCGAATATTTTGCGTTAAAAATATATAAATTCGATTTGAATGTTCTCGCGTTCCAACAAATGTTATCGAAACAAAAACAATAAAATAATTTAATAAATTATTTTATTAAATATTCTCAAAGTAATTAAATGAAAATTTTAATTTGTATCGCGCCAGTTCTCAGATTTTGCATAGTCTTTTAAAATATGTAAAATAAACTCCTGTTTTTTAATCAAATAGCTTTGGTATCTCTCAATAAAGAATCTTGATTTATAAATAATATAATTTATTATTATTTAAAGTCTAGAAAATTCTCGGTTGTTACATTCAGTCCGTGTTATCTTGAGCTTCTTCCTCGAAACTAAATCATTGTTAACCGATTGAAAAGTGTAAAGAAAAGAAACTTGAAGTTCTACCCCAGTGGTATATCGAATATACTTAGATCTACTCACAAATAATTATGTCCGAACTTTTAAAACCGTGTTATCCACCAATAGTTACTTAGGTAAGCAATAGGGAGGAATGGACTATATCTGAGTGGTTCTACAGGTCAATCTGACAAATCGGCCATCGTTCACAGAACAATAAAAGAAAACAGTTCGAAGCGAAGAATCTCGAAAAAATCGTTAGTTCTTTAAAGTCTACAAGGGTTCACCACCACCAGCCCGTTAGGTTCACATCGATCAGTATATATTCAGAAGATACTCACGCAACAATTTACGAGTCAAACGAAGCTTAGAGAATCACTCATCAAAACGTCGTAATGATACGATAACAAGAAGAAATACTATAAATTCGTATGGACGAATCCTGAGTCAAAAGAGATACACTCCAAACTGGAATACTAAATCAATACCATAAATATACAGGGTCATGTCGGGTATACTCAAGCCCGCTCATTTATAATCTCATATATGCATACGGAAGCGTCCTAATCGATGAAAATATGTTATTATAAACTTATGGTTTGATGATTTATGATTTCTTTATTCAAATGCAAAGGCGTCCAAATCCATTTCAATAAAGACTTCATAAATCATCCTACTCAAGTGTAACCGGAAAAAAATACCCAATTCACAATCGTTAGAATCTCTAAACGATATACCCAAAATTACCAAAGGCAAAGAGTACGAGTTGATAATAAGTCTTCTTCCATAAGTAGACGTTTTGAAAGTACGGATCGGAAGAATATAAATGTCGATAGGCGATAACGCGATCATAGACGTATATCAAGCAAAGGAACTCGCATTACAAGTAAGATAATTATATGGTACTCGGTTATAAATAAGCAATTATCCGATCACACAAATCTTTCCCATCCTCAAGGAAGACTCATCAAACATTAAGCTAAGTAATAACTTATCTTAACCCAACCTCGAAACTCATTCACAAATAATAGACCCGAGTTTGGTTATGAATTATTACACATCTCAACCTTTCGATGACTCAGCTCGATTCTGAGCATACAACACATTCCACATTAACACGTAATATTATGAGTCTTACACACCCCCGGGGAAATTCATCAAAAATAATTGGATGTGTAGCATCTCATACTTAATTCCATATCGCACTCAGTCAAACATGAGATCCACTGAGGCATAGTTAAGTATTGTTACGCCTCTCAACCTTTTTGAATGAATTAGCTCAAACCTGGAGATTACTCACGATCAATCGTCAACCAAAATTCACATAATGTCTTTAGGTTTGATTATAAAAAGATCTACAGGACCATTGTGTAACTCACAGTGCCCAATAAATGTTCTAGCATTTATATATAAAAATATATTATATGTCTGAGTGAACTAATCAAGCAATCGAGCTCATCTAAACAAGTAATAACATGACAGCCAATAAAGCAATAGCAAACGTGCATTGTAATTATTCATATAGCAGCGGGACAATTATTATGTGATAAGTGTTACTACTAAATAAAACTGAAATTCGGTTATAGTCTAGAGTTACTAATAGAACCTAGTTCTCTATAACCAAGTCTCATACAAATCTGTCACCCCCCCCCCCAAATTTACCCCTATGTAGGTTTTACAACAGATCCAAACATCCCCTTATGATGATTTCTGTTAAAACTGATGTGATGTTGACGTGACTGGTAAAAAGTGATGTTATGATACCCAAGGCTCTAAATATTATGATAGTCTAAAATCAAACAAATTATTTTTTTAAAAAACTTCAAACAACTCGAAAATCATATAATTCTAAAAAGACTTTTAACACTTGCCAGTTGCCTTATGAGCAACCGGACAACTTAAAAATATTTTGTACTTGACAAAAAAATTGCCAAGTTTCAAATTCTCTCTAAAAATGCATGGTTGACAAGTTCCCATGAATCTTTTTGAGGAGAAATTTTTGTTTCATCAGTTTAGGCTAAAGTCCATTCTTGAACTCTTTTGGTAATTAGCCCAAGAATTAAAAGAAAATAGTAATAGGTGCAATTGGTGGTATAAGTATCATTTTACCAATAACATTAAAGGTCCTTTTATCTCAAAAAAAAACTATCTATAAACAAAAAACTGGCAAATTATCATACGTTTAATTAATATTAGTTTTTACTAATAAAAAGTTATTTATATATTCATATTTGATACGTATTTCGATTATAAGAGTAAATTTAACTAAAAGTGCCATATATTTTTTTGACAAAAACAAATAGCAAGATAAATACAATAGAAACTCGATTATTTAATAAACTCTGTAAGATAATATTTTTTGTCGGTCCCGACTCGGGGATAGGGTGCTAAATTAATAATTCGCTAAAATTATAAGATAATACATTTTTGATAATTTCTTTAGACCCCATATAAAATATAAATTAATAATTCCTTATATATAGCATATTACATGAATGAATTATGAAGGTTTCTTTAAAAATGACTCAGTTGTCTTTTGTTTTTTGTTGAAATCAGTTTCCCCTTGAATCCCGTCTCTAATTTTTCTTAGCATGGTAAGAACTTCTGGTGTTGTTTTCTCATAGCTGAACAAGAAATTGTTCAATGTGATTGCCGTTTTAATAGTTTCATTTCGCGAAGGGGGCTCCATTGTAGAACTTTCATCATCTTCTTCATCGAGATCATCTTTATTAATTCCAATAACACTTTCAAAAAAATTCTTCATCAGTCAACAACTGTGCAACTACATTTTCTTCTGGGTGAGTCAGAACATCTTCGACATCCATTGCATTGCGATAACCCAACTCTTTGATCAAATTCTAGAGTTCTTGAGTGTTTTCACCACCTTCTTCTGAGTTCTCAAAAGTCATGTTATCTGTTGATTGAAGTTTACAATGACGAAAGCAGTTCACAATTGTATTTGCACTAACTTCCATAGTCCATGCTGAAATTGCAAGATTCATTGCATCTAATACATTTATTTTTGCTGGATTTGGAACCCCTAATTCATAACCCTCCAAAAGACTTCTATAAAATCGACGGCGATAATGCATCTTAAAAGCTCGTATGATCCCCGCTTCACAAGGTTGAATTTTTAAAGTTGTGTTTGGTGGTAAAAGATATAATTCAACATTTCGTAATCCTTCAATAATTTTTGGACGAGCAGGGCAATTATCCACAATCAAGAGAATTTTTCTTCCAACCATTTTTTTATCAAGTTGGCGAACATATTCTTCAAATAACACACCAGTCATCCAATTGTGGATTTGCTTTTTAGTAATCCGGTGGTCTAGGTGGGTGGTGGAAGGTGGAAGCCATGGATGAGTTGAGAGAAATAGAAGTTGTGTGTGAAAATAGAAAATGTAATAAAACAAGAAATGAAACACAATCAACACCCCTCCTTGGAAGCCTTGGAGGGGTATATATAGTCACACACGACACTTAAACTATACAGCGTTTTCTAGTCTAGTCTATGCGTGTGTGACTATGATAACTAATGGGAATTCTTAAATGTCGTCACATAAAGTGAATTTCCAACAATCTTCCCCCATGGGACGACGTGTAGAATTCCTTACAATATTTTTCCTAACAAGTACATAATGATTAAGAACAAAAGCTTCCATGAAGCGTCCAATGCTGATGATGTCTTCTGAGGCCTTTGACTTCAAGTCTTCACTTCAAAATGACTCATCTTTGTAGTAACTTGTAGTAGAAATATTGTAACGGCACGAGCTAAATAATCCATATACTTCTGGTTAAGGAGAAGCTTCTGAATTAACTTCCCCCTAATTCATGCCACATAAACTTGATGTAGAAGCTTTAAATAGCTTCCCCCTAAACCGACAATCCTCGTAAGCAACTTCAAAGCTTTCAATAAAGCTTAGAATGATTAAGCGCACAGCGGAATTTAAAAAGCAAACCCCATCATATAACATGATAATGTTGCTATGAGGGATCGAAAGTAAGGGGCACACCAAGTAGATCAACAACTTCTCTTCTCACGCTTGAATAATTCTTCTGAATATTTCTTCCCCCTGAGAGTTCAAGTTATGCATACTAGAAAGAATCAGGACATTTCTTCCCCCACATAGTTGAAGAAAATAAACCAATCCCAAGTATGAAGCTCAAATACTGAAGTAGACACTTTATCCCATTCATGAAGTTGACATCGTAACACCAGAGTCAATTAAGTCCCGGAAATGCACATATCTTCTTCTGGAGATGCACCAGAGTCAATTAAGTCCCGGAAATGCATATCTCTCCATATAGGATAATGATGATGAATAATTGCAACATCAAAACAATTAAACATCGAATCAGTAGTGTACCGTTTAGAGATTGATAACGCCACGAGTTAAAACACTGATTTTCTCTGCGGCTATGACAAATGTCATCCCGGAATGTCTTCAAATCAAAAGAAGGTATGAAGTACATCACATGTACTCGTTGTGCGTTCAATGTGTCTTCTTCTTCCCCCTTGATGGTTTTGAAACTCGGAACCAGCAATAAATCGTACGCACATGTACCTGAAATCTCGTGAGAATAATAAATAAGATGAATTATATATTTTGTGAGAATCAGCTGCTGATCGAAATTCTCTACTCATAAACTCTCCATGGCCATCTTTACCAACCCCCTTGTAGGCAATTTGAAGTGACCACTGATAGAATGAACCAGATACATCAAACGTGAAACTGAATAAGAATCTCTCGATCTTGTAACTTAAGCTTGCACAATTGTTGAATGAAGAATGGTGGAGAAATCTCTAAGTACCCAATGCATCACTGAAGAAGTCTATAAGCACAACACCTCTTGAAATTATCCACGACGACTAAGCGCGTGACACTGAGTACAACAATGTAACCCCTTTAAGTGATAGTTATCCGAGTCATCAACCAACCACCCCGAACCCAGAAACCAGATAAACAAGTCTTCATTCTAAGATTAAGCACGAGCAAGTTATCTTTGAAAGATAAAATAAGTTCACGCCTTCGAAAAATCCGTCTCCAACTTCACATAATTTATACCCAATCAAACGAGTCCGTAGCCACTAAAAAATCGCCAATTTTTCTTCGGTCTCGTCAAAATAAATTTTGTCACATTATCTCGTCATCTTGTCTCGTCACATTTTGTCTCGTCTTTTTGTCACTTTCAATACCGTTAATCAAAATATTTTCATAGAAAATAAAATGATAAAACAATAATTTGATGTAACAAATTTTTTATCCAAAAAAATATATTTTGGCCCAACTTCATACCATTGTTTTCATGGCCCATCCAACATAGCAATACCCGGTCCATGAAGTAGAAAAAAAACAAGTTATTAAGATGCAAACCCTAAACATTAGGTCATTTTAACCTAATTACACATCTCAAATGCAGTCAGTTTCTCCTTCTCTCTAACCTTAGTTTTCTCCGTCCCTCACTAAAATCCACCTAGAAACATCCGCCCCTTCATTAATCTCCCATCAACAGTCCCAAAATAAATCTCAATCATCCCATCTCTTACCAATCTTCATCTCTTAAACCTATACCCACGAAACCCTTGTTGCATATCACAAATAACCCCACTGTTTTCGTCTTCAAGGCCTTTTAATCAAGGGTCTCAGGTAGGTAAATGGATTGCATGTTATATTTGTAGGTCCTAGTAATCCTTGGATTATCCTTGTGTTGGAATGATTTAAAGAAATAGAGAGATAGATGAAGAACTAGAGAGAGAAAGGTAGAGAGAGGTTGGAGAGAAAATGAAAGATTAAATTGAAGTGTGTGAAAAGTGAATGACCAACCCCTCCTAACATGCTAGGAGGGGGTATATATAGCCCACCCTACATGTGGGCTATATGGGCTATATTGGATCACGAGCCCAATATCATTGGAGTGACCGGTCCTTTCTAAATACGTAAAAACGTATTTCCAACAATCTCCCCCAAAGGGAGGTCACTCCAAGTTACAATGTCCTAAATAGTTTATAGCTCGTGATCTATGCTAATAATGATGGGATCGAGACTTTCCTTGGAAAAACGTATTTCCAACAATCTCCCCCAAAGGGAGGTCACACCATTTTACAAAATCTTAAACCTAGCATACTATGCTTGAGTCTTCGATCTTGTTCTTGTGAATATGCTGATGAGATCTTTGACTTTAGTCTTGAGCATGTTCTCTTGCCTTGACCTTGTGCATTCATCACTTGTGATATTTGCCTCTTCGTGACTTCATGATCCACATACTTATACTTTTATAAATTCTTGAAAGCTTCAGAGTTTGATACAGCGGAAGACTTGACTTTTAAACTTTCTTGAATTTTTTGAAGTATTAAGTGCAGAAAGCATAAGCATGTGTTGACGACTTCTTATGGATTGAACACCGTAATGCCACCTTCTTGTTACGCTGCATAAGACAGTTAGCAACAAAACATATACACGGATGAAATGGCCTTGAAACATTTCATTCTAATTCGGTAGCATTTTACCGCCGGTCGGCGAAGACCGTCGGACGATATAAAATATCGTACTTGTGGCAGGTAGTTTCAATTAAGAACCTCCTTGACAAGATTTCGCGGGTAAACCCGTTCTCTTTATTCGACCGTCCAAAGCTGACTGCGAACATAAAGAGTGAATCATTTGGATAATAATATCCGCATGATTTGAAGCCGTCAATTCATGTTCCTGGAACAAGTGAAATTCAATTAAGAACCGCACCATCGTTTCTTTCCAGTTGTCACGAGCTTGATTCGTATAGAATCTTGCAAGTTACCTACCAAGTGCTGTTTGAGGTTAACACTAGAAGGATTTCCACTCATCACTGTGAACAAGGTATCACCCTGAGTGTTCTGGCAAGATCACTAAGATATTGCGTAGAGGCCTGGAACGTGTTTAAATTCAGTTAAGAATTAAACCACTGTTTCTTTCCAGTTATCACAAGCTTGATTCATATAGAATCGCACAAGTCACCTACCATGAGCTTTTTGATATTCGCTCAAGAAGGATTTCCATCTTCATTGTAAATACTTTCGTATTACTCAGATGTTCAAGCAAGATCATGAGGATTTTGCGTAGGACTCTTATAATCTTTCTTACTTTTCACAGTGTGTGAAGAAGCAAGGAATTATGAAAGTGTGTCCTAATGAGATATTTGATGATCTCAAATGGCTCTAGACTCAATCGTGCATTTTGTATTTTAGTGATCGGAGGCTGGAGAGGAGTGCCACCATTTCAATACCAATTTATTCGGAGTGAACAAATCAATAGATAATGCGTTGTCTCCATGTGATTAAAACAAATATCTTTTAAGAGATATCTGAGTAAGCTGGGATGGGTTGTGCCTTGCATCACTAGGTCCATGATGTCTGTCTTCAATATCAAGAATCATTAAACAATGATCTTAATAGCATATGTATTGACCCGGTTTCTGCCTAAGTTGTAAGGAGGGCTTCTTTCTTTTCACCCTTTATCTTTACAATTCTTTTTCATTCTTCAACCCCTTCAATGCTTACCAATACGTCATAACTAGCGCCTTGTTGTGATTGTTCCAGTGCTAACTTAGTACTTGGTCGGCATTCAGCTACGTTCACAATCTTTCTCCATCTTTCCTAAGGACTACTATTTCTAGCTATGGAATGTCCTTGGGAAGATTCCTCCAGTTCTAGAGGAATCATTGGACTTTAACCTATCCTACCATCCTTATGTCACCACAATCTTCACCGTCGTGAATAGAGATGTTTTGGGTAAGTGTATGTCACCATGAAATCCATTTTGAAGTGCAAATCCATTTTGCTCCCCCTTAACATATGCCACGATATTCGAAAACATTTCGCACATGTCGGGATGAGCTATCACGTTAAGTCAAACCATTTGTGATTAATCATTTCCCATATTAAATCACATTTTCTCCCCCATATTAAAAATATTAACCCAATCGATGTTTTTAATATCAATTGATTTAATAGCATTTTAAGAAAATTTGGGAAGAAAGATGCAAATCCAATTATCTTCATGAATTACACAAGATCCCCCTCAAATTAATGAGGTTGTACTTGAAACGTAAATTAAATACCTTTTGAACACAAGTGTAAGGTATTTATCACGTGCAAAGATCATATATGATAATGTATTCACAAGATTAGCAATTTACGAGGTTGGACCTGAATGATGGAGAACATCATATGAAAGATTCACATGGTTCTTGTTCACAAATGTTGGTCACCTCGTCACGTCTGAAGTTATCTCTTGACTCCATGTGTATGATTGATATCGTTGTCTTGACACCAATATGTGAACTTGGCACTCTCGGCATCAAGGATTCTGAATGCTGGACAATTGCTCCCCCTCAATTGTTGACCCGTGTTCTATTGAAAGAGTTGTAGTCACCGTTTGAGTAGTCGCATCGTCGAGTATGTAGATATCAATTGAAAGTTGCTACGATTGGTGGAGATGATAACTTCATAAAAACAAGATTTCTCTTGTTTTAACAAATAAATGCACTTACACGTACATAAATTCGTGTTAGATTGTGTTATTATGTAAACACAATCCCTTACATGGTTATAAAGTAAACCATGCCCGAGAAAATTAATTCCCGTTGTTGAGTCGAAGCTTTCCGGTGAAAGGCTTGACTTGAGTATGAAAATCGGGTTACTATCTGAAATAATAGCAAACCATTTTGAGCATGTTTTAAAACCTTTGAACTTCTGCTCGAACTTTATTTACAATCCCGTGTCATTATTGAATGACATTTCTAGTATCGTAAATATTATCGATTCCAGAAGACATGCTCTTTTTATCAAAATATTTTTGAACACACAATTTTGAAAGATTTAGAAAAACCTTTTGGGAAATTCTCGAAAAATTATGTTCATTTTTTTGAAAACCAATTACTTGAGCTTAAGATGTTGAATATCTTACAAAACGAGCTCAAGTCCGAGAAGTTGTAAACTTCTCGTTGTTAAGGATAATTTTATAACGGCGATAAACTTTCCTTTTAACTGAAGAACGAGTCCTAAGTTGACATTTACTTAGAAGTCGTTTTCATGAGCTTGAAAAACTTTGAATGTCTTAACGTAAAGCTCGTGACCGAGAAAGATGAATTTCTCGTTAAGAAGAAAAGTTCTCTTATTTAAAAGATACACCTTTCTTTATGAGCTTAAAACCTGGAATGTTTTAATACAAGCTCATGACCGAGAAAATTTAATTTCCCGTTACGAGGATAAGCTATCTTTAAAGATAAGCTCTCCTAAAATAGAAGTCCGAGTGACAGTCTGATATTTAACTGTAAGTCATTTTCGAAAGCTTAACCATGAATCCCCTGAGACACTTGTTTCTCCGATATCTGCTTCTTCAGCAACCAAACTCTAAGAGTGTCCTTAGTTGAACGGTATACAACGATTGTACCTCTTCTTTCTTTTGGAACATCAACTTTGGTACATGCATTCTCATTAGGAATTTGCATGCTTTGATATGGGTTAGCGATATCTATCTTAGAAGCAAGTGGGGGTTCACAGTTGGCCTTATTTGTGCCAGAGGTGACCTGATGAGATGAATCACTTGTCTTAGTTGGCAAACGTTTCCTTTTATAGAAAACCTTAAGTTCAGGCTTAAGTGATGTATCATCCTTTTCACTTTCCTCCCTAGCAGTCTTAGTAGAATCGGAGACTATCCTAGTTAAAGGGCACTCGTTTCCTACAAGAGTGAAAGTTCTACCAGTGGGGCGCCACATTTTACCAACGGGTTTGATTTTAGCCACCCACTGTGATTTAAGTCTAGCATGGGAGTTCACCTCATTAAGTAGTTTTTTGATACAAGAATCATGATTGGCTTTAAAGACACATTTCCTACATGTTTTACAAGTAGCATATTTAATGTCCGAGTAAGATCTAGAATTCCTAGATGATTGATTGATGCTCCTAGGAAGTGACATGCTACGGTTAGCAGTGTTGGGTAAACTAGAAGGCATCTTACTAGGTTTGAAATTTCTATCTTTTACTTGTGTCTTTAGCTTAGCTTTCCTTAGACCAAAAGTATGGCGAATGTCATTTGAACGAGTTTGAGACGTGTTCTTTGGACTATGTCTAGGGAGACTAGAGGCAATCATGTGATTAGGTCTTGCAGAAGCTGTTTTAGTCACAATGGGCCTAGATAGTGGAGTGACTGGTCTAGAAAGATGAACCATATCAACTTCGGAGGCAAACCGCGGTCTCGAGGATTTTGGTCGCTCGGATCTAAATGCAGTCGGTTGTCTAACAGACTGAATTTGAGGCGTTTTCCCCAAGATTGATGGGTTTTCAAGCTTAGTGTCCACACTACTTCCTTTAGTTTTCCTCAACTCGTTTTTCAGAGCTTCTATTGCAAAGACCTTTTCCTGTACTTGAGCCTTTAAAGTCTCATTCTCTTTGAGCAAGTTATCTTGGGATTCCAATTTAGATTCAAGAAACTTAATTTGTTTCAAAAGAGTATCCTTTTCAGCTTTAGAATCTATAACAGTTTGATCCAATTTTCGTTCAAGAACAACGTTTGATTTTTCAAGTTTTTCAAAATATGTTTCAAACTTGTTAGTTCTCTTAGAAAATTCTAGTTTGGCATCCTCAAGCTCTTTTGATTTCTGAGCTAAATTCATTTCAAGCTCTTCAATCCTAGAAGCAGAATTGGTTAATGAAGTAGTCATAAGGCATATATCATGATTTTTAGCATTTTGATCATTCTCTCCCCCATTACGACTCACATTGGATGAATCAGAAGTGGAATCACCCTTTTCCATACCATGTTGGTCGTAGGTCGGTTCTGAGTTCTCAGCATGCTGAACATCATTGTGAGATTCAGTATTCAATTGTACCTCAACTATTGACTCTTCGTCATGCATGTTTAATTCACGTTTTCGTGATGCAATGACGCTGCTATCATCGTTAACCAAGGAGGTCTCCTTTGAGTCATCCGTAAGACCATTTTTCTCCTGTGTCATCTGCATCGGAGATTCTTGTATTCCACTAGTATGCTCTAGTTGAAGTTGTGAATTTTCATAAATCGAAAGTGCAATAGATTTCATGAACTCGAGCAATCTATCCATAAAGTCTTTAACTTCGATTTGTGTGTCTTCAAGGAATGACTGGCAGATCATTGAAGCTTCAACCTTGGCAGGATCAAATTGAAAGAACCTCGAAAAATGTTGCACTAGAACTTGAAGTGAATGTGAGGATTCAATTTGATTAATGTCTTCTTTGGAGATTTGTTCTAGTAGGTGGTTCAATTTGAGGAGCATTGGAGATTTCATCCATATTAAAGATGTCTTTCATTTTAAACTGATCAACTTCGTCTCTTATGGATTTTAATTTGTCCTCCATTTCCTCCATTTCCTCCATTTCAACAGATCAACTATCTCCAAAACGCCGAAATTTTTTAATTCCATATCTTGCTTTGAACTTTCCAAGCCAACCAATAGAAAAAGTAAAGTCTGGAGTATCCACTGGATACATATCTTTCATGAACTTTTTTGCCTTCTCGATGATTAGTTCACCTGTCATATTCACATGTTCTTGATATTGAAGAATCCATTCATAGAGAGATTTTTCTAGGTCAGGAAATTTTGTCGGTTTGTGTCGCTTAACATCGCCTGTTTCGGGAGCAAGTGAGAGATACTCTAAAGACCGCTTAACTGTATTCGATATTGTCGCTTGACTCACCTGTAAACCATAGTTACTATAAACCCATTCTTGCAATTGCTTTCGAGTGTGACTTGGATTATCCTTGTTGTGTTTGCATAATGCTCTTCGAATCTTGTCTGCCATTGTTGTTTTTTCACACCTTTAAGATGGGAAGCCATGTTGTGTGTATGATTTGTTTGTGTTTACCTATTTTGATCTTGTATTTATATAGAAAATATTTTTTATGTCCATAAAGTGATACATTGAACAAAAGAAGCATAATAAGGTGGGAGATTGAAAGTTTCTTTCAAATTGGGCCGTTCATTTGATATACGTACATGCATTGTATACAATAATTAAGTAGAAGTTTGAAAGGTGTTTGTAAACTAAGTATTCTAGTATAAACTAATAAAATATTAATTAATATATAAATTAATAATTATTAATTTATCGATTAATTAATAACTCTTTTAATTAATAAATTTTGATGGTCCCAAATGTATTATTTTATAGAGTTTCTACTGTACCATTTTTTGAGACAAAGAAAGTATAAAAGTAAATTTAATTCTTTTATATGAAAAAGGATAATTCGCGCATATTCAATCTTTCTATATGCACAATTCAATGTCCAAGCAGATAAAGCTAAATATAGTACATGTATTTGATGTATCAATTAGAGTATATATGAATCGATTCTCAATGTCGCAAATCAGTCTCGACATACTTATTTGTAAATCAAAATCTCGTTGTTAACCAATAAAACATCTTCAACATTTTTACAATATGAGATAAAAAATGTTCCATTCTCAGCCTAGGAAAACTTAAAGAGACAAAATGTTTTTTTAGAACGAATTTCTTTTACATCTTTTATTACCTATCTCACAATTCTTTTCACGTATCCCTCCAACGAGGCTTGAACCCATGACCTATTGGTTGGCGGGACACTTACATACTTAAGGATACCCTTGATACATGCTAAACATGAATACAAGTACTTTTCAACTGTATGCTTTTGAATCTAATACCGTGAGTTCATAGCCTCGCTTTTACTACTTTAATTGTTTTATTAAACCTGCGAGGGGGTGCATGATGGTTTACAAACTTTTATAAACTAATTCACTTGATTTCTTACCATGAGGACTTTGGTTCCTCCCAAATACGGTTGGGTTAACAGAAAGTTAGTATTTACTTTTCTTGGGGAATTTGGTTTATCCCCAATACGTTTGGATGAATAACATTAGGCAGTACTTTCTTGAGGACTGTGGTTCCTCTCCGATACGATTGAGTTAATAGCAAGAGTACCATCTATTGAGGATTTTTGGTTCCTCTCCAATACATTTGGGTTAATACCAAGATTAATAACACTATCATAAGGACTTTGGTTCCTTTCCAATACGGTTTGGTTAATATCAACTTTCTGTTAATTGCATGTGTTCCAATTACTGCTAAGTGACGTACCCCACTACTACATTACTTGCGTTCAACTATTACTTAAACCGTCACTTAACCTTTGTATTGACTTTTAAGCATGTATCTCAAGTAATCGAGCAACTTATGGCACAGAGAGAGTCGCACTGGACATGAAGACGTCCAAACTTGTTATCATTCAACTTTTACGATTACTATGTATTTTGGGACCTCCTTTTGTAAAATCTATTATATGGAATGATAACTAAATTTTCAAACGTCTCTTTCGAGCCGTTCCTATGATTATGTATGTTAAATCATGAAGTGATACCCTAAATTTAACTTTTGATATTGTATCCAAAACGGGGTGTTAGCAGTTATTTGATTATTTGTTGGTTTTTTTACTTTGTATTTAGGGGGAATTCTTAGTTTTTTTTCTTATATTTGAAGGGCTTATTTTAAATTGGTGCCTACGTACACCGAAAAGTAACAAAATGTTGTGGGAAAGAAACATAAATAAAATAGTGTCCCAAAAAGCAAGCGACCTACAACGTTTTAAAAGGTTTTTTTTTCAAAAATATATATTAAATTTCAACATGTTTTATAAAATCGTACGCATCTCGTATCAAATATTGGGGTCGTTTTGTTCGTAATCCATATACCTTTTGTCTAATATTTTTAATCAAGAGTCGCATTGTATTTGTTAGATATTTAAGAAATAAACTTATTATATATAAAAATTGTAAATTATATAAGTTGAAGGTCGCTTTTATAAAAAATTTAAAGTGAGCACTTTATTTCAGAGCACTAGGAGTCATCACTCCAAGTGACTCTTATTTGGGGTGCCACGTCAGCGAAACTCACTCACTCACTCACATGGAAAAATCAGGGGAGTCATCACTCCAAGTGACTCCCTTTTGTGGGTCCCACCTTTTTTTTCTCACATTTTCAAATTAAATTAATTCATTTCATAAATAAAAATAAATATTACAATCCTAAAAAAATAGAAAAATACAACTTCCAATAAAAAAAATACGAAAAAATTACGAAAAAAAGTTACGAAAAAAACTACTAGTTGGAGGAATCTTCGGAATCTTCAACGTCGCGGTATTGATTGGTATTCGGCATTTTTGCGCGTAGACGAGCCTTGATTTCTTCTTTTTTAAAGTTTACAAACGCGACCGATTCGGGATCCATGTTGGAGGTGTCATAGTTGAGAAATTTCAACTCCTCCATTTCGGCAATCGTGTCGTCTTTGCGTTGCGAAGCCGCATACGCTTTTTGCGAGGCTTCACGACGGAGACGAAGGTCATAGGTAACCGCGTCTTCAAATCGAGACGAGTTACTTCCTCCGGTACTCGCCGATGTTTCGGAACGGCTTTTTTTTCCCGGGCCGTTCTTTACCCGCGGGGGGGTCGTTGATCGCGTTGGAAAAGTTCGTCCGTGTTCATCGGCATCGAAAACGAACCGCCTTCCTCGTTCTCGGTCAAATCAACCGGGGCAATCTTGTGTGCGTCCTATTTCGGGGACTTCCTCAAAACATTCCATGCCTTTTCGTGATTAAACGAGGCATTTCTATTCTCGTCCGCGTAAATGGCCCGAGCCCGTTCAATCACATCAACCTCGCTTTCGCCACTTTTTTTGTTCCGATGACATTTCTTGTAGATGGCGTTCCACTTCATAATATTATGATGCATCGGATTCCACTTACCCGTAAAGCATGTCTTTGGTACGTTCTTGATGATTTCTCTCGTTAAACACCCGGGTAATCCGAATCCAAAGAGTGTCTCTTTTTTGGTGACGCCCAACTTTCGGATCTTCGGATGTCGCGATGTAACACTCGGCAAGCACGGCTTCTTCGTCCTTGGTCCACCGACCAAGACCTTCATTCGGAACGGGTTCTTTTGATTTTTTTGCGGGGTTTTTCTTTCGGCTTTTTTTGTTGGTTCGGTTTCGGGTGGTGGAATTGAGCTTGTAGATTGGAGTGATAGGCGTCTTTGGGTGGTATAGGCTTGATATTCTTCTTGTTGCTTTTGTATAAAAGCTTGATCTTCGGGAGTCATCGGACCGTGGGTAGGAAATCCGGGGAATTGTGGATCGGACGTAGTTCCGTCACCGCCACACATGTTAAATTGAAGGAGGTGGGTGAATCGGAACCAATTTTCGCCGGCCATTGTGTTTGTGTTTGTGAATGAGAGAATGATAAAGGAGAGAATGATTTGTGTGTGTAAAAAATGATATAGGAAATGTAGTATATATAGAGATTAAAATTGAAAAAAAAAATTCTTTTTTTTTAAATAATATAGCCGTTGGAATTTAATTTTAAATTTTTATTTATTTTTTTTTATAAAAAAAAAACTAACCGTTGGGGCATTAAAAAAAAACATTTTTTTTCAAATATAACGGTTAGTAGCCGGTTTTTTTTTTTTAATTTTCAGAAAAAATAAATATTTTTTTAAGTAACTACTCACGCCGTTGAGTCGCGTCAAGCCCCCACGCCGTGGGATTTTCTGGTTTAGAGATTCATCACAGCAATCACGCCGTGGGTTTGACACCCCACGGCTCCAACACTCCCTGGGCTGTCAGGTGAGCTTATTGGCCCGCTTTCTGGACAGCCGAATAGTTCAGCGCTTATTTTTTTTAAGCATATAGTACAATGTTTGTAAAACGTAAAAGTGTGTAAACTTTTTTTTCAACGACAGAAAGTGTGCACACTTTTTCTTACTGTACTGGCTAGAGGTGGCAAATGGTTCTTTTTTTTTTAAATTGTTTGGTTTGAGTCAATCGGTCAACGAACCAGTTTGACTTAAACCGGATTAGTTTGAAACCGGTTTTTTAGTTAGATTTTACCCATCTTTAACCATATCGGTTCGGTTTTAGCATGTTTTTAACCGGATCGATTCGGTTTTAACTGGTTTTTAAACTGCTCCCGGCGATTTTTTATACCGATTACGAACAACTGGATCAATTTAAGAAAACCCAGTTTTGAAAAAACGTGTTTTTTTTAAAACCAGTTTTGGCATTTTTCGGTTCGGATTATGAACTGGTTTTTTTGCCTATAACACACCTCGGATTGGCGAGGCTCCCTTGTTGCTATAGTACTCGGTGGTGCTCTAATCAATTATGTCACATTCGATAGTGGTTGGACACAAAGCTGGTGACGAAGTAATACCAGAACACACCAGCATTCAAGCAATTAAGCACTCATACACAACTCTCAAACCCCGCAAGAGTAAACAAATCTCAAAATTTGGGTTTTACAGATCAATGAAACACAACCACCATTTGCTGAGACCCTTTATTTAATCTGCTACAAATATTTTCAAACCAATCTCTCAAGATTTTCAATCTACTTCAATTTGGGGGCATGTTTGAATACAATTGTTGCACAAGTGATTAGGGAGATAAGATAATACAAGAACACACCAAAAGCATACACATTTTAAAGTTTTGAACTACCAATGTGGGCTAACATTGGGTTAGGATTTATACATAATCTGCAGCCCTCCAGTCATTACTACAGTCACCCACTACTTGTGTAAATCGACGAGCATCATCTTTCTTGTAGTGACCTGCATATAACCAACAATACAAAATGAAATTCGCTTCAATAAGTATGGGTAAGAGTGTGGTTAGAAGCTTTTTGTATCCTAAAAAGCCGCAGTGTTAGGAGCTTAAGCTTATTGACTGTTTTCAGTCAAAAATTAACTACAGCTACTAACATGAGTGTCACCCCCACCTGTGTTGAGCTTATTGTTTTTTAGTAACGCCAAGCTACACAACACAGAAATTTACCCAAACACTCCCCTTGAGCTTTTGGCTTACGATCACTTGTAATATTGTCTATCTTAAATAAAATGTATAAACACTCTCTAAGTTTCTTTTGTATGCTTCATCTAAACATGTATTTTGAGCTTATTGTGTTTTAATAACATAATAAGATACCAAGCACCACCAGATTTATCAACAAAACGCCTAAAGTGCTTGGATTACAAACACTTTTAATATAAAATAAGCATTAAACTTATGAAGTGTTCAAAAGTGTTTTCTTGCTTTTATAATATGCTATAAGCATTAAAATAACAAGAGATACCTCTAACTGGACATGTAAATGTGTGCCCCATCATCAGCTGCAGACTTGATACCCTAAAAACGCCAACAAGTATATTAGCACATCATCAAAACAAACTCTAGGGTGTTCAAATGGTCGGGATTTGCTTTAATAGGGTTAATCGGTTTGAATGAAAAGATATAACCGCCCAATTCCCAAACCAAAGTTCAACAAAACCGATCCCCACGAAAAATTAGTTAGCGGGTTAATCGATTTGGGACCCGAAAAACAATTATAATGCTAACTAAAGTTCAAATCACAATAGCATATTTGATAGGTAGAGCCAATTCATGACTATTTACCAACACCAAATAGATACAAACATGTCTAAATTTGTAAATTTGGAAGTCCACTAAGGGAATTGATGGTGTTGCAGACTTCATTATCTAATTACCGTTTGCTTCTCCCTTCTATGTAGTCCATAACAAATTTAGTTATACTCCTAAAATATCATCGGTTTATGGGTGGGCCCTCATCTTTAAAGTAATACCCAAACACAGACCAAAACCCACTTTAGTGAATCGGTTAAAACCAATTAATGGACAGAACTAAACCCACTTCACCCAAAACAAAATAACTGACATTCAATTGGGTAAGCAGTTTTTCGGTTCAGTCCTTTTAATGAACACATTCTATAAACTTTGTACATGTTTGTTCTACATGAAACTTTAACCGAGTGCCCATATATGAACTGCCGCAAAGCATACAATATCTAATACTATAAAGTATTTGCATATTGCATTTAAAGGCTGTGCACGCCATCTGCTATTAGAGTCAATAAACTTATAGAGGCATAATACTGATCAGTGAGCAGAAGAAAACATGTATGCAGAGCCTTTCTAGTTAATGAAGTGGATGTACCTCATCAGAACCAGAATCAACTTTGAAAATTAGTTCGTTCTTAGCCTCCTTGACTTCTTTAGCGTCCTGCTTTTCGGCACACACACCTTAAAAAAGAAATTAACAACAGTGCACACTTTTAGATACCCAAAACATGATAACAAGCAAAGGGGTGTTTGGGAGTGCATTTCTAAAGTACTTATCTGCTTTAGATATATTAAGAGTAGGTGGCAACCTGCTTAGTTCCAATTGCTCATTTGAGTGTACAACAAGCAAATAAGCATTTTATTTAACACAAAAAAACTGTCTGTCTACTCAAGAATAAGCAAATAAATACTTAGATAAGCAATCCCAAAACACCATCTTAGAAGAGGAACACAGGGTAAAAAGGAACACTAACCAACATTGCCTAGAGCAGGTTGGTCCGATGTGTATCCTAAGCAGGACAAGCTTCCACTTTTCCAGTTATGTGATATGGTCCACGTTTTGTCAAACACGGACCTACACACTTGTTGAGGCAACCTTTCACTGTGTAAGGTTGCCAAGGCAAACTCTGTGCCATCGACTTTGATAAGCACGCAGACGGGTTCACCTATATTGTTCGCGTTCAACAGCGAAACCTGCACACCGTAAAATAGATGTTTATATGACCCATGTGGCGGTGTAGCAAAAGAATTATATCGCAGTGTACAAACTATTTGTATACCTTTGTTAGAAGCAACAGTTTTCCCTCGGGAACGACTACCTCAAACGGTTCTCCACCTTTAACATTAACTCCTGCGTCAAAAAAGAAAAATAACCAGAGTCAACAAAAAGAAGTGACATGTTATGCTAAAACATAAAACTGTTATAGTGAACTGTTGAATACAATCTATAGTAAACTAACAAAATCGTTTGGACTTCATAAGTTCATATGATAAAATGTACCAAAATTAGCATTTGCTGCCATTAACAATTTGTAATACCATATACCCAAATATGTATCCCTATAACTATCAAATATCAATTACGATAAACTAAATAACCAAATTGACCCAAAACAATAAAGTCAATTAGCCCGAAGATATACCATACAAGGCATCAAATAAGGGCCATCTAGAATTCTAGACCATCATTTTACACACAAAAAAAAACTAGGTTTATAAGAGGGTGTTTGGGATTGCTTATCTTTTCGGCTTATCTAAAAGCATAAGCAGTTTTTATATTAATTGCTCGTTATTTTCAGTTATGATAAGCATGTATGGAACTGCTCATTTCAAACTTTCAAAGTGCTACTTTTAAATAGACCTTTTATAAACGATATTAATTTAATTTTTGCAGCAAATAATTAGTTTCCGAGAATTCTTGCATTTTCACAGAGAAAGCAAATCCAAACACTATTTTCAGAACTTATTTATAAGCAGGAAAAAAAAAAAGCAATCCCAAATACACTCCTAAATATAGATTAACTATGTCCATCAGGTCTCAAATATATACTCAATTCCTCAAATAAACAAATAAATTAGGGTTTTTAAACAAAAATGGAATTTGTTCACAACAATTTAAGAGTGATTGTTTTAGCTAATTTCATAAGCCCAATTTTTTCCGGGTTATGATACAACTTATGAGCTTAATTTGTACTGTATATCTTTTATTAGTCAAAGGGGGTGTTTGTTTTAGCTTATATATCGTAAGCCTATTTCGGTTTATATAACATAAGCCTCAATTTGGTAGCTTATTTGGAGACTCATGCGTTTATCTAAGCTTGTTATGATATAATAAACTTAAATAAGCTCGTAAGTCACCAATAAGCTTACAAAATTAGGGTTTATGAAATATAAACCGAAATATGGCTTATTTTGTACTTATATAGCGTAACCCTAATTGTGTGGCTTATTTTGAGACTTATGGGCTTATATAAGTTTATCATGATATAATAAACCTATATAAGCCCATAAACCTCCAAATAAGCCATAAAATTAAGACTTGTGTTATATAAGCCAAAATAAGCTTACATTATATAAGCCAAACCAAACACCCCTTTGTATATCTTTTATTAGTCAAAATAAGCTCAATTGAAAGATAAGCTGGAAAATAAGGGCTTATACAAAGAGGCATGTGAGATTTGTTAGAACACGTGTCAAAGAATTAGTAGATCTAATATTACAACAACCAGGTGAGATTTATTTTGTAACCTTTTTTAATTTTTTAGAACATTTCAAGAAAATAAAAAAAAATATAAAATATATATAATAAGAAAAGACTTTTTTTTTTTAAGTTTTATAAAAACTTTTCAAAAATGTATACTTATCTTTTTGTTAAAAGAAATTCTTCCCAGCCAACTTTAACAAAATGTCTAAACTTTGTAAAACAATAAATAATTTATCATGTTTTTCTATAAACTTTATTAACATAAGTAAAAGTAAAACAAGAGACAAAAGATGTAGTAAATAAGTAAGTAAAAATGATAGTGTATCACATACTCCAAGGCTTTTGGTTTTTCAACTTCAACTTAGTCCCAAAAGTCATTGTTTCAAGCTGCTGTTGAAAATTGTGGGCTGAAAAAATAAGTTGGATTGTTCTAGCTAGGGTTGTGACAAATGAGTGAGGCATTTTACTCTTATATTTTTCCTTTTTTTTGCAAAATTGCAAATTGATCCTTTTAGTTTCTCTTTAGTCTTTTATGATCTTTTTCTTGGTGGTTTGTCATTCATTAGGCTTGGCACAATGCATTGGTCGGGTACTTGGTCGACCGACTTCAAATTCGGTAGACTTGTTGCAATGATCGATACAAGTCGGTTATGTATTCTAAGTCGTTTTGACGGATGAATTATTCCAAAAATTAAAAAGTTTAAATGTTTTTCTAATTATGACTGTTACGTTACGTATCTTAAAAAAAATTGTTTTCTTAAATTTTAAATTTAAACATTTTATCTTTATAAATACTCAACATTTTAAACCATTTTTCTCATACTTTTCAAATTTTATTTTACATCAAACTATTTTTTTACCATCTAAAAGAATGAGAATTCAAGTCATTAACCTGAGGGACTTAATTGGACACAAGTCATAAGATGAAGGGGGAGTTTTACACATTGGTGAGCAAGTTGAAGAATGGAGGGACTATAAGTGACAAAGCACGAATGATAAAGGCAAAACTGAAGATTTAGCTTATATATACTCGGAGCTACCTAACAAGCGTTTACTTTTCATATTTCTTGTTTCTGTTATTCGTTTCTAGAGAGAGAGAAACTTGTTTGATCGTTCTTGATTAATCTTATGAGTTTGAGAGTTTTGTTCTTTGTTTATTCTTGTATCCAGATATTGTAATTGATCATTGATAAAGAGATCCAAGGGGAGGTTGGTTGGGTTCTCTGTTATATGTTCTTGGTGTTTTTAGTCATTGATTCATAAGTTTTTACATGGTATCAGAACCAGGTTACTCTGAATCGTGATTAAAATCGTTTTTTAAAAAATTAGGGTTTTTTAAAAATTGGGGGTTTTGATCTATTTGTGTAGATCTTGGTTTGTTGTTGGTGAATCGTTGTTTAAAACTGATCAATTTGGGTTTTTACAAAGTTTAATTGAGTTTTTAAAAAATTAGGGTTTCAAGAAAATTTGGGGGGTTTTCATTAAAACTGTTTCTGATCTAATTGGTGAGCTGTGGGTTCATTATTTGGGTCTAATTGTTGTTTTTTGTTGGTTAATTAGAAAACCCTAAATCCAGATATTAGGGTCTTCTAATCTTGGTAAGGATTTGTGATTATTGTTATTTTCTTGTTATTATTTACGTGCAGGTTGTTTTTCCGCTGCGTTGGTTATAGATCATCTTGATCTATTTGGTTGGGTTATTGGTTTCTCTGGATTGTCTTGATCCAGAGTTCTTTCTTGGTTTGTTGCGCGTGCATTGTAACACCTTTCACTTTTTTTCTTTATATCTTGTTTTTAGGTTTTTTGTTGATTAGTGGGGTTTAGGTGTCGATGGGATTAGCTTGTTTCTGGTGTTGATTGATTCGAGGATTGTGTTAGTTGTTTGTTACTTATAGAGGAGATACAAGGAGGTTGTGGTTTTTATTATTTCAGTTGTTGTTTTTTAGACCACTTTCAGGTCACTGCTCTTGAGCTACCACCTTTTGAGTGGTTTGGAAGCCTGAGAACTATTTTTCGGCCTGTTGTGTGTGTTCTTCGTATTTGTTTAGCTTCTTGGTTGGTTTTCTATGTATGGGTCTGGTCCTAGTTCACCTAAGGGTGATGGTCCACCCAAGGGTGGTGTAGTTAAGAATGATGATGTGGTTAAGTTTGATGTTTATGACACTCTTTATTAGCACCTTCAAGATATTGGTTCTCAGTTGATTACCTTCAAACTTGAAGGAACTGAGAATTATAAAGTTTGGTCTGCTGCTGTTAAACTTGCTTTACAAACTAGAAATAAACTTGGATTTATAACTGGTAAATGTGTTCAAGGCACTAATGATGGTCCTGCTAGAGACCAATGGGAAAGATGTAATGTTGTTGTGCTTTCTTGGTTACTTGGGTGTGTTTCACCAGATTTGTATAAGGGTCAAATATTTTCTAAATTTGCTCAAGATGTTTGGGATGAATTAGAAGAAACATATGATGAACAAGATGGTTCTGTGATATATAATCTCCATCATAAGATTTACACTCTTACTCAATCTGGAATGTCTTTATCTGAATATTATCATGAGTGTAATTCTTTGTGGAGGCAATTTGATGCTCTTGTTGATTTGCCTAATTGTACTTGTGATGGTTTTGAAGAACTTAAGGAACATGATCAGCTTCTCAGGCTGATGCAGTTTCTTATGGGTCTTGATGATTGTTATAGTGTTGTGAGAAGTCAGATTCTCACATCTGATCTCATACCATATGTGAGAACTGCTTTTGCAACCTTGTCCAGAGATGAATCACATAGAAATGGGTCTAAAAATAATAAATCTAGACCATCTGCTTTTGTTGTTAAGTCTGGTGGAAATTCTAATAATTGGAACAGATGTGGTAATAATTCTAATAATGGGAGTTCTAATAATGGAAACACTAATAGAAATAACAGGACTGGGTCTAATGGTTAGAGAAATGGTAATCTTGTTTGTAAACATTGTAACATGAATGGTCACACTATAGACAGGTGTTTCGAGTTGATAGGTTATCCACCTTATTTTAAAAGAAATAATAATAACTCAACTCAAAATAATGTTCATAATGTGAGTGTTAATGATAATAAATATGATCAAAATAAGAGTACATCCCATACTATTACTTCTGATCAATATCAAAGACTTATGAGGTTACTGAGTGTTTCAGGAGAGAATTCTATGGGTTCTGCTACTATTGCAGGTACCTTTAAAGTGAATAATTGTGTTGTTAATTTTCTTGCTTGTAGATTTTTTAACTATAATTCAAATATAAGTACTTATAGTACTTATATTGGTTGGATTATAGATTCAGGAGCTAGTCAACACATTACATATTCTGAAAAATTATTGTTTGATGTCATTGATGTTTCTTATCTTAATATAAGTGTTGCTCATCCTAATGGTACTTTGGAGCATGTGAAAAAAATTGGTTCTTTTAAAATTAATAATTTGGTTATTAAGGATGTGCTGGTTGTTCCTGGATACAAAGTTAGTCTTTTATCTGTTCAAAGATTGTCCAAAGATAATAAAGTTAATGTTAGTTTTAATGAGAATTGTTGTATGATTCATGACTTAACTCACAATTTCCTGATGGAGACTGGTAGTGAAAAAGATGGTTTATACTTTCTTGATGAAGGTAGGCTAGTTTTTAGCAAAAATGTGAGGTGTTGTCAAATTAGTAGTTCTATTTGGCATAATAGACTTGGATACCCAGCAGATCAAGTGCTTGATGTTCTAAGAAAAGATAATTCTGATATTAAACTTAAAGGATTAGAACCTTGTGATGTGTGTCATAAAGCTAAACAAACTAGAGAATCTTTCTCTTTAAGTGAACATAAAACTAAAAAACTAGGTGATATTGTTCATCTTGATGTGTGGGGTCTATATAAAGTTACTAGTAGAGATGGATTTAGATTTTTTCTTACTGTGGTTGATGATTATACTAGGTCTGTTTGGGTATTTTTATTAAAGAGTAAAACTGAAGTTTTTTGTTGTATAGAAAATTTTGTTAAACTTCTTGACAATCATTTTAATAAAAAGGTTAAAGTTTTCAGAAGTGATAATGGGACAGAATTTATTAATCAAAGGTTTTCTGATTTTGTTAAAACAAATGGTATAGTTCATCAAACCACTTGTGCTTATACCCCTCAACAAAATGGTGTTGTTGAGAGGAAGCATAGACATTTGCTTAATACTGCTAGAGCCCTCATGTTTCAGGGGGGCATACCATTAAACATGTGGCCTGAGTGTGTGCTAACTGCTACTTATTTGATTAACAGGTTACCTACTGCTGTTTTGTCTGGTGAAAGTCCTTATGAAATGGTTTATGAGTCTAAACCTAGTATACTCCATTTGAAAGTGTTTGGTTGTTTGTGTTTTTCTAATGTTGTAAATGTTTCTGATAAGTCTGAGTCAAGGTCGGAAAAATGTGTTTTTGTTGGTTATGCTTTTGACAAAAAGGGTTATAAATTGTTTAGTTTGAAAAATAAAAGATTTTTGTTTTCAAGAGATGTGAAGTTTTATGAAATAGTCTTTCCTTTTAAAAATGATATGATTAGTAAAGATTTTGCTTTTTGTGATAATGGTGTTGATGATTTAATTTTTTTTTAACATAAACAGTCAAGTACCTAGTGAATCCTATGATGAAAATGGAGATAGTATAGGTAAAAAGCATGGGCTTATACCTGAAACCAATGTGGAACCTAATGACAGCACTGTAGAGTCTAGTAAAAGTAGAAAAGATGTACATACTACTGATACAGATGTTGTTTCTGAGGTAGATAGATCATCAGATACTAATATTGATTCTAGTAGGAAGGACATTAGGGATGAGTATGCAACAAAAAATATTTCTGAGGGTATACCAAACATTGGTAGTGA
Source organism: Glebionis coronaria (assembly GCA_025667525.1). Lineage (NCBI taxonomy): Eukaryota > Viridiplantae > Streptophyta > Magnoliopsida > Asterales > Asteraceae > Glebionis > Glebionis coronaria. The sequence goes on along the minus strand of CM046876.1, from coordinate 606,971,059 downwards.
TGAAGAGAATTCCTCTAAGGATGAAGGTATTGAGTCTTTTGGAAATGTGTTTAATTGGTCATCAGAACCAGCAGCAGATAATACTGTTAAGAGAACTAGTAGAAAAGTTGCTTTTCCTGCTTCTAAGTATAAAGATTTTGTACTTAATAAAGATGTTAAGTATAGTATAAACAAACTTGTTAGTTATGCTAATTTGAGTATTGATAATTTTGTGTTCACTACTAATCTTAATAGAATTCATGAGCCTAACACATATTCTGAAGCTATTAAAGATAGTAGATGGATTGTGTCACACTCCCAAAATATCAGAGTATAATGGCGACAAGGGAGTGGTGACGTCATGATTATCATACACACACAGTTACAAAGAACGACCTCTAAATGAGACGTTCGGAAAATAGATCACTTGTAATTGATAAATTAAATAGTTTTAACATAGTGCGGAAGCATAAAACTGGTCACTGTTACAAAACGTAGTTTTCCAAGTAGTACAAATGATCTTTGTTTCAAAGAAATGACGGCAATGCATGAGACCTCACTTAGCATCTTCCTTCTTAATACCTGAGAAAAACATTGCTAAAGTGTCAACATAAAGTTGGTGAGTTCATAGGTTTAGTTAATTTGAAATGTTTAATGAACCACAAGATTTTCCCAAAAGTGATGACAATATAACAAATACAAAGTCATCCCAAAAGTATTTATTACAGTCTAAGCTCGTGACACCGAAGCATTAACAACACCGGTAGTATAATCATATAAATGTAGCCCAACTAGATGCCTAAACCCACGACATCCTATCTCAGACTCAAATGAAACTGTGCCTGCTTGTCCCCTTGTTGGACAAGACAGACAGGGACGTCAATCCCGATAGATCTATCCATAACATTCGCGCTTACACAAAGTAATTAACGGTTCACGATTCACGGGCCAAAGCAACTGGGTTTTTAGTGGGACTTAGACTAATATATAAATCAGTAAATGCACTTGTGTTCATACGTTAAAATCAAGCAATGTCTCGCCCCAAAAAGCAGTAAAAATAGTTAAGCATGGGGCTATAAACTCACCTCGTAATTCAGCAAAAAGGACGAAGGTAGAGGTAGCTCGAGAGTACGGTTACGCTAACCGCGACCTATTTAATTATAAGGATCGTGTTATGATATGAAAATTTATACTAGTAAAAAGACACGACACCCTAGTTGTGCTTGACAATACCTTTCGTTTACGGAAAGACACGATACATAAAAGTCGGTTATTAAACGATCGAGGTTTACGGGTTAAATTATACGTTTAAGTTACAAGTTTTCGTTTTGGGCTTTAAATAAACCCATACACCAACACTGGCCCAAACAAGCCCATTATCCCCACCCCATGGCCCGGCCCAAGGGTTAATTAAACCCGGCCCATGCCCAGGCGATACAAACAAGGAAAAAGGAGTAAATACGTGTGTTTGTATCACACACAAATCAAAAACACAGAGTTTAACTCTCTCTCCTCTCTCCAAACGCTCCCACCGCCCCACTCTCTCTCTCTTTCTAAAAACTGGATCGGATCATCTCCCTCCCATGGCTAAGCTTGTTTTCAGTTTAATACATCAATCATTTGTGATGGGTTGCGGTGGTTAAGTCGCGTGGGATGTGGGGTTTCATCCCCACATCAAACCGATTCGGTTTTTGATGGTGTTCTTCCCCAGGGTTAAAGTTAATCATCTCCAATCAAAGATAAGTTGTTTATCCCTCTTTTCTTTTAATAAAAATGTTTAAATGATTTTCGTTTATAAAAGATCTATGGTTTTAAATCACTTGTGTAAATTTGTTGTGAACATAATGGCTCTCAAATTTAATGATGAACAAATTAGGGTTTCGAAAATATTTGGGGGTTTTTCTAAATCTCATGTTTAAATACAATTAATTAACGTTTTCTTTTATAAAAACATGTTAATTTCTCATATAAACGATTTTATAAAAGTTAGGGTTTCGGTCAAAATTGGGGGTTTTTGCATACCTTGTTTCCAGTCAAATTAATTAATAGATTCGGGTTTGGATTGGGTTTAATTAGGGTTTTAATTAATAAAATCAAATTAGGGTTTATATAAATTGGGGGTTTTTGCATTTGGTTGATTAATCAAAATTAAATGGCGTTTTTGGAATATATAAAGTATTAATTTCATAATTAAAAAGGTTTTCAGTTTTTAGGGTTTCGAATTGAAAAGGGGTTTTATACCCGCGGCATATTTGGGGGTTTTATGATGTTTCTGTAAAATGAAATGGTTAAGATTTTGGATTATGGTGACTTTGAATGATAAGGGTTTCGGCAGAAAAACAAGGACATTGGTTGTCTTGGTTTGGTTCTCGGTTTGGTCTCGGTTTGGGTCTCGGTTTGGGTCTCGGCTTGAGTCTCGGTTTGGTCTTGGTTTGGGTCTCGGTTTGGTCTCGGTTTGGGTTGACAGAAATAATAGGGTCATGGTCATGTTCTAGTAACAAATGCTATAGTTTATCTTTTCAGTTTTTAACTAAAATAGAACCGTGACAAAACTAACATATTCGTTTAATTTTCGCAGGTTTGGTCAATGACGAGCACAACTAAGATTTATTCAGAAAATGAAGAGATGATTTAAAAGACTCACAATTGGATGCTTAGGTTTCGGTTTGCAGGTGTGGACGAGAAGGATGGATAGGCTTGACACTACACTTCACTTCACCCAGGAATTGTGTTTGAAAATTTGTCCAGGAACTATTATTGTAATATTTGGACTGTGAATACTTTGTGTTATGTTTGGACATTTGATAAACTTTGGATTGTATTTAATCTTGTATTATTAGTTTAGGGTTAGACTCAAACTGAATTTGGTAAGCTTGTGATGTACCCATTTTGGGTAAACTTGGCATGTGTGCTGGATTGTAGTGCTTAGTGGGTGAATAAACTATGGAATTAAGTTGTGACTGAAAATGGACACTTGCTAAACAAGCTTTTGAAATAAAAGTGAATAAGGGTTTATAACTTAAATGTTTGTACATGATGCACCAATATACTACTCGGCTCAGGTTCGTCGGGTGTTTAGGTCTTAGACTCGAAAACTGAATATACACGACTTGATAACAACTCGATACACGATCCAAATCAAAGACAATTATGCGTGACCTCAAGGGATTTAGTAAGTACTTCAAATAGACATACGGCAAAACAAAAATACGTTTAACAACTTCGTGTATTGCATTCATAATTTAATAGACGTGAAAACTCGAGATGTCACATACGCTCTCCCTAAAAAGGGCTTTGTCCGCAAAGCAAAATAAATAACACATTCATGTCGACAACTCATCGGTAAATAATTAAAGTACTCCTACTATATGAAGAATTTAAGATGGAAATTTGACGGATGTCACAGGTTGAGGCTATGAATCAAGAAATGGAAGCCTTAAATAGAAACAATACCTAGATTATTACTGATCTTCCTGAGGGAAGAAAGGCTATTCCATGTAAATGGATTTGGAAAGTTAAATACAAATCTAGTGGTGACATAGAAAGATTTAAATCTAGGCTTGTTGCCAAAGGGTTTAACCAAAGGGAAGGTATTTATTATGATGAGACTTTTTCACCTGTGGTTAAAATTGTTACTGTGAGATGTGTTTTGAGTTTAGCTGTTAGTAATAATTGGCCATTATTTCAGTTAGATGTCAATAATGCATTTTTATATGGTGAACTTGATGAAGAAGTTTATATGAAAATTCCTGAAGGTTATGGTGATGAAAACAGTAATAAAGTGTGCAAATTGGTTAAGTCTCTTTATGGGTTAAAGCAAGCACCAAGAAAATGGAATGAGAAACTTGTTTCTGTACTTATTGAAAATGGTTTTGTTCAAAGTCCAAATGATTTTTCTATCTTCATTAAGAACAGTAATGGGGTTTTCTTGGTCTTACTGGTTTATGTGGATGATATTGTTATTACTGGAAATAACCTTGATGAAGTTAACAAATTAAAGGAATTTTTAAGTACTAAGTTTCTTATTAAAGATCTTGGGAAACTTAAATATTTTTTGAGTATTGAGGTTATTGACATTGATAATGGTATTTGTTTAACCCAGAGAAAATATTGCACAGAGTTGTTGTCTGAGTTTGGTATGTTAGGATGCAAGCCATGCAGTGCTCCTATTGAAGTTAATCCAGATAGTAAAAAATTGAATAAAAGGTTTGGTGATGATAAAAAACTTACTGAGATTACTTCATATCAAAAACTTGTGGGAATATTGATTTACTTGACTATGACAAGACCAGATATATCTTATGCAGTTCATTGTCTTAGTCAAGTTATGCATAGTCCTATGACTTCTCATTTAAGACTTGCTTTCAGAATTCTTAGATACTTAAAAGGTGAACCTGGCTTAGGTATCACTTTTAAGCAAGGTGATTGTAGCAAGCTGAATGTGTTTGTTGACTCAGATTGGGCTAAGTGTAAGATAACCAGGAGGTCTTTAACTGGTTATTGTGTATTTCTGGGAGATAATTTAGTTTCTTGGAAGAGTAAGAAACAAAGTGTGGTTTCTAGGTCTTCTACAGAAGCTGAATATAGGGCTATGTGCTGTAAAACCCGCGTGCTTTTACCATGAATAGTGCCCTTAAGATCGTACGTCCTAGATTAAAACTTACCTTATTCAGTATTGATCACATTCATGTGCTAATAATCAAGCAAGTGCATACGTGTATGACATGACAAGTATCGTTTACGTACGAACCCATGATAAACAATTAATAAATATGTCACGTGAACGTAATTAAATCATGATCACCATTTAAAATAATAATTATAATAGTTACGTAAATACTCAGAATATATTCACGAGCGTGGAGTTTACGATAAACGACACGTTAAAAGAAACGGAAACACGTTAAACACGAGCACGTTTAACCACGAACGAACACGAAACATCGGGACACGAGAAAGGTACGGGTACCCCATGTGGGGCCCCATACCCACGGCACACATAGACAAAATGGGCTTGGCCCATGGACTTTACAAGTTAAGGGGGGTAAAGTGTTAAACATGTTTTCACTTTCATTTTTCAAGAAAATAAACAAAAACCCTAAAAGAGTTTTTCTCCTCTCCTTTTTGCTCTCTTGGTGCCGCCACCCTTACACCACCATAGGAGGGTGTTTGTTTGATTTTGATCTTAAAAACAAGTGTTAGAATACGTGTTTGTTCATCCTTTTTCCAAGCTACATAGTGGTATACCTTTCTAACCCTTCTTTTTAATTCTTTTTAATTCTTTTAATCTTTGATTATTTTCATGAACATGTTATTATTTTTCTTATGAAAACAAGGTAATTAATCATTGATCTAACATGTTTTGGTATTAATTAAAATCAAAGAATGGTTTATAAGGGTGTTTGTTTTTGGCCGCCTAGCAAACAAACCCGATGGGGGGTTTGGTTTGCTATTGCCGCCACCACCAAGACCACTATTGGTCTTGGTTGGCTCATGTGGGACCCACGGCAGCAAGGGGACACGTGTGCCCCGGGTTTGGCCCGGGGTACGGTGTCGAATTCATACCCGATTCATGGTTCGTTGGTTAAAATCATGATCTATGTTACATGTAATTTTTATGAATCATGAACTTAGGATATATTTAATTAATAACATGAAATATTAATTAAATTATGACTTAGGTTATTTTAATTATTAGTTTAACATGACATTAATTTAACCTAAGTATTTTATGTTATAAGTTATAATTAATTAATTATTAAAACATGCCTATAATTAATTAATTTAGACATGACTTAGGTTATATTATTAATGATAATAATACATATTTTGACCTAAGTATTTTCATTTCATTTTAATTATACATGTTTAATAACTGACTTTTTGGTTGGTTGATAAAAGGTTTTTGCTTGCAAGATCTCTCTTTGCGTTGCACGTACCCAATTGATATATATCGTTGTTTCGTTCTCGGTATCTTCTCGAATCGATCACGGTCAAAAGTGGAATAGTTGTAATTGGTGACTAAAAAGGGGGAGCTTTGGTCTAAATCTACTAAAATGATAAAGGCAAGTAGTAATAAAACTATACTAGAAGCTTTAAATGAAACAGTAGGAAATACCTTGATGGAAAAATGAAACTGCTCAATTCGGAATATTACTTGCTATGCGGAATGTAGAGCTATTCGGAAAGTTTCCCTTATTCGGAATATTTAACCCCATGCAGAACAAAGCTCTTATACGGAATAATCTGGAAATGCCCCATGCGGAATATCTATGCGGAATGTTTTGCTCAATTCGGAATGTTCCCTCTATGCGGAATATTTTTCTTTATTCGGAATCTTTCCCTTACTCGGAATGATTAGCTACACGGAAAGATAGAGCTATGCGGAAAATACCCTATTCGGAAAGTCTATGCGGAATATAAGTGCTATGCGGAAAACAAACCCTATTCGAAAGATTTGCCTTATTCGGAATAATTTTGAAAACCCTATTCGGAATGTTTTTAGAAAAAGCTCTTATTCGGAATACCTGAAATGTTCCGAATAACCAAAAGGGGGAAAACCCTATTCGGAATAATAGAAAGTTCCGAATAGACAAGAAATGAAAACCCTATTCGGAATAATAGAAAGTTCCGAATAGACACCACCCCAGACTCCCTATTCGGAATCTGGGTAAGATCAGAAGCTGGACGAAGAACAGTAAAGACACGAATTATAATAAACCAACTCAATCAAGCAAAAAGGTTTTACCAAATCAACCACAAAGCATCTACTAACTACAAGGATCAAATCCCAATCATAAAAACACCAATTCAACAACTTTTTAGAATCAAACTAGAACCAAATAGAACTTAAGAACTTGAAAGAAAAAGATGAAGAAGAACAAGATGAATCAAAAGATTAGAGGAAGGATTGTATTAATGATTTAAGGTTCAACAAACAAATTCAAAGATCAAACTTACAAGATTTAAGAAATCAAACTAAAAAGAAAACCACTCCTTAAGGGAGATGGTTACTAAGAACTAGGAAAACTAAAAACTGGAAAAAGAAGAAGAGAGAATGTTCGAATGTGTGAGTGGGAGGAGTATTTACAGGCTTCTCCCTTGGTTGGTGAGTGGGCTTTCTTCCCTTCTTTTTGTCTTCTCGTCTTTTCAGAAAAGTTGACGTTTTCGATTCTGATTCGGGATTTGTCGTCGATTAAATTCAACTCGTCTTTTAATTTCTTCGTTAAATAGACTTGAGTTTCTTCGACATATGTAAATCTTCCGTCTTTGATCCTTTTCTTCGATAAATCTTCAAATAGGCCCATTGACTTCAAATCTTTCGCATCTCTTGGACAATAGACTTCGTCTTCAGTCATTTTCCTTGATAAAACCCGTGCAATCCCATGTTTTCTTTAATAGTTATCCGGTTGGCTCTGAAAACATAACAAACACACAAACCACGCATAATTCCAAACAAATGACATTAAATACGCGTTTTGGCCTTGTTTTAGCAAGAAATAAGTGGTAGAAAAGATGGGTGTTTACACACCTATCAAATCCCCTACACTTAACCATTGCCATGCCCTCATGCAATGCTTAGTGATAAAGCAACATTACACTTTTCTCATAATTAATTAACCTTGGCCTTATTCAAATACTACTAAACAAAAATTAAAGCACTAAAAGAAATTTAAAGCAAACAAAAGGATAGAACATAACTATGTGGAAATAACTCGTAAAGAGATCGAGGACTTACATTAGGGCTTTTGGTGCTGCGAAGATTTATCACCCTCAAGTTTCACGTTCCCCAAACTAAGCTTAAAAACGAGATCATTGTTATTATAAGTTAGCAATTCAAACACTTACACACATGGCTTAATTAAATGCTTAGACTCCCTTATTCCTAGGTGTATCTCTTATATTTTATTTTTGTCTTAGAATGATCATGAAGATGCATTTTTGGACTTATTTCGATAGTTCATTTAGGCTGAAAGCAAAGTAGGACGATTTGATCAATAGTTAGCTAAAGGACAAAATCTCTTAAAACTGCTTCTCGGGATATCAGAAAGTTCATATCTTGGCATAACTTGGTTCACGATTTGAGACCTTTCTCGGGCCGATATTTGGCATGTACTTCATACTTCATATCTTCGAGAGACGTTCTTGAGATAATGGTCTTCTCATCATAATAGAGTTTCTTCACTTTGGAGGCTTTTGAGGGGTACTCCAACTTTGTTGACCACGACTTCATGATTATTTCTTCAATCTCTAATTGGGATTTTGAGATACAACGATCCGCCTCCTTTTCGGACTTGGATCTATTTATCCTCATACCTTGTTAGGGTCTTTTCGGATAGACTTCTCCATCATCTTTGTGGGAGTTGATTGCTTTTCGTCGTGAGTCTTGATCCTTCATATTGATTTTGGAGATAATGCTTTTCACATCACTTTTGGATCTTCAGCAATAAAATTGAATCCTCATGCCTTGTTAGGGCCTTTTCGGACTCGCCAATCTTCGCGCCCCGCTTCATAAGTTATGCCTTGGCTATGAACTCTCGTCATTACCGAGCAACTTTTAAACGATCTTGGGCTAGAAGCTAAGTAACCTTTCAAATCGTACGACCTTACTTATTGCAGATAAATTATTAGCAAGTGATGGGAGAATAGGCAAATAATTACACCAAGTGAGCTTGTGCAAGAATACCGACTTATAATTGACTCTATCATTTCTCGTCCTCCACAATTTAAAGTCTCAAGTAATGAGACTCGTGGACACTTAGCCTAATAAACCGATTAAGGTCTACATGGTTAAGGATACTAGCTAGAATATACTTGGATAAGTCTATTCGGGTTGAGTCAAAATAAACGCAACGGGCCTAATATGTCAAAGACTTCTAAACTAGCTACACCACTTTATTAATATTTTTGACTTTATTGCGGGATATATACATATGAAAGCAACGATAAAAATTTAAAATTTACGACAAAATGGCCAAAGTTGATTAAAAATTTGAAAAATGTTGAAAAGTATGATTTTCCGGTTAAATGGAGGCATTTTCATGGAAAAGTCCACTTAAAACTTCGATAGAAGTCCCCCCTACACTTAAGATAAACATTGTCCTCAATGTTTAAGCATGTGGGAAGAGGCTCCCCTACACTTATGACATTGTGCACGTTGGTTAAATTAAGCTAAGGAGGGGACGACTAAAGTGATCAATTTCAAATGTGAGTATGAAGAAAATTGAATCACGATAGTTGAGAGATAGAACCAGATTTCGAATAACATGGGATTACGGTTCTTCAAAGATTCCAAGAGTGCAATAATCCCTGTAATCACATCACCATCCAAAAACAAGCAACCTATATAGCTCCCCCTACACTTATGATGAAAAACGGGAAAGGGGGATAGATACCCGGGTTGCCTCCCGAGGAGCGCTTGTTTTTGTTTACCGAGTCGCGAGCCTGACTCGGTCCCGAACTAATTTAAGGGAAACGTAGTGAGGGATGGAATCATCTCCTTAGAGATGTCCTCACCAACGTACAACTTCAAACGCTGGCCATTCACCTTGAAGTTAGGCCCATTTGGCTGAGAAAGCTCAATGGTACCATAGGGAAAGACATTGGCGATGGTGAATGGACCAGACCAGCGGCTCTTCAACTTGCCTGAGAAGATCTTCAACCGAGAGTTAAAGAGTAAGACTTGATCACCAACGTTGAACTCTCGGTTCTTAATTTTGGCATCGTGGATAATCTTGGTCTTCTCCTTGTAAATCAATGAGTTCTCGTAAGCTTGATTCCTCAATTCTTGAAGCTCGTTGAGTTGAATCTTCCGAAAATCACCGGCTTTGTTGATGTCGAAGTTAGCCCACTTCAAGGCCCAGTATGCCTTATGTTCCAGCTCGATGGGAAGGTGGCAGGCTTTCCCGTACACAAGACGATAAGGTGTACAACCAATCGGTGTCTTATAGGCGGTACGGAAAGCCCACAGAGCATCATCAAGTTTATCGGCCCACGAGGCACGATGCTCGCCCACAGTACGTTCCAAAATTCTCTTCAATCCACGGTTGGATATCTCGGCTTGACCGTTGGTTTGAGGATGATAAGCGGTGGAAAGACGGTGATTGACACCGTACTTAGCCATGACTCTTGCAAATTGATCGTTGCAAAAATGAGTCCCGCGGTCACTGATAATAGCACGAGGAACACCGAAACGAGCAAACAGCTGTTTCAAGAAATTACAAACCACCCTCGCGTCGTTAGTGGGTAAAGCTTTTGCTTCAACCCATTTAGAAACGTAGTCGACAGCGACAAGGATGTATTTGTTGCCTTTAGAAGACGGGAATGGCCCCATAAAGTCGATGCCCCAGACATCAAAGATTTCACACTCTTGTATGAAATTTTGAGGCATCTCATCTTTATGTGTGATCTTGCCTTGTTTTTGGCAAGCATCACAATGTTTAACCATCTCGTGAGCATCACGATAAATGGTGGGCCAATAGAATCCCGAGTCAAACACTTTTTTGGCGGTGTAGTTGGGACCAAAGTGACCACCGGTGGGTCCTTTGTGGCACGCTTGGAGAATATCAAAAGCTGCCGGTCCGTCAACACACCGACGAATAATCAAGTCAGCGCATTGTTTGAATAGAAAAGGGTCCTCCCAAAAGTAAGTCTTAACATCGTTCAAGAACTTCTTCTTTTGTTGGGATGTTAACCCTTGGATGAGAACACCACCCGCTAAGTAGTTTGCAATATCGGCAAACCACGGGGTGCCATCAAGATTGGGATTTATAGACATTAAGGTTTCAAGGGGAAAAGAGTCATTGATCTCTTTGTTCGGATGGTCCCCTTGATATGGATCCTCAAGTCGGCTCAGATGATCCGCGGCCAGGTTTTCAGCACCCTTCTTGTCACGAATTTCAATGTTGAATTCTTGAAGGAGTAAAACCCAGCGGAGAAGTCTTGGCTTAGAATCATTCTTAGTCATCAAGTACTTCAACGCGGAATGGTCCGTGTATACGATGGTGGTGGATAAAACAAGATAGGGGCGAAATTTCTCAAAAGCATAGACAACAGCTAAAAGCTCTTTTTCGGTTGTCGTATAATGCAATTGAGCCCCCGTCATTGTTTTGCTAGCGTAGTGGATTGGTTGGAAGTGTTTATTCACTCTTTGGCCCAGAACCGCACCAATAGCAAAGTCGCTAGCATCGCACATCAATTCAAAAGGCAGCTCCCAATTAGGGGTAACCAAGACCGGTGCCTTAGTTAGCCTGTCTTTAAGAAGATTGAAGGCTTCGAGACACTCTTTCGAAAAGATAAAAGGAGTATCTTTTTCCAAGAGGTGGGTCATCGGGCGAGCGATTTTAGAGAAATCCTGAATGAATCGTCGATAGAAGCCCGCATGACCCAAAAAACTTCTCACACCCTTCACGGTTGAAGGTGGAGGTAATTTGGCTATGACATCAACTTTAGCACGGTCGACTTCAAGACCGGCTTTAGAGATTTTGTGTCCTAGCACAATGCCTTCTTTTACCATAAAATGGCATTTTTCCCAATTCAGAACAAGGCGAGTGTCTTCGCACCGCTTAAGCATGCGTTCCAAATTGGCAAGGCAAGCAGAGAAGGAGTCCCCGAAGACCGAGAAATCATCCATGAAGACTTCCATGGTTTGCTCAACCATGTCATGGAAGATAGCCAACATGCACCTTTGGAAAGTCCCGGGGGCATTGCATAAGCCAAAAGGCATTCTTTTATAAGCAAATGTGCCGTAGGGACAAGTGAATGTTGTCTTTTCTTGATCTTGGGGATCGATGGGTATTTGAAAATAACCCGAGAAACCATCCAGAAAGCAGTAATATTCATTACCAGCTAGACGTTCAAGCATTTGGTCCATAAAAGGTAGAGGGAAATGATCCTTTCTCGTGGCATCATTGAGTTTGCGGTAGTCTATACAAACTCTCCACCCAGTAACGAGACGGGTAGGAATTAACTCGTTGTTTGTATTTGGCACAACGGTGATTCCGCCTTTCTTAGGCACACAATGGACTGGACTAACCCATGGTGAATCCGAAATAGGGTAAATCATACCCGCATCAAGAAGTTTGATAACCTCTTTTTTGATGACGTCATGGATTTTAGGATTCACCCTTCTTTGGCTTTGAATAGTGGGCTTAAAGTCGTCCTCCATGAGAATTTTATGTGTGCAAAAGTGAGGATCAATTCCGCGGATGTCGGAGATTTTCCAAGCGATAGCGCGTTTATGCTTCTTCAACACTGCAACAAGTCGGGCTTTTTCGTCTTCTTTCAGATCCTTTGCGATGATGACCGGTAACTTCTCGTCGTCTTCTAGGAAAACGTACTCAAGATGAGGCGGTAGGTCCTTAAGCTCGAGAGTAGGAGGATCCTCAGTAGATGGTGAAACTAACGATGGATCATCATTAGTCACCTCTTTAGGAGTAGGAGGAGACAATGGGTCCTCATTGAGAAGTCTCTCAATAGTACGAATATCTTCATCCCAATTGGTGGACGAATTATCATACTTAATGTCGAGAGGACCCAAGCTAGCTTCGAACTCATCCAAGTCACTTTCTCCAAAAGGAGTAAATGCCGGAGCAATTGAGGCAACGGTCTCAACATTGGGTAGAGAAGAGAGAGTACTTTTGCAAGCATCATGAAAATGTTCTTCACAAGCCTCATCGAGAACATCAATAGCATTAACACTCTCATATGAATAAGGTTGCTGAGAAATCTTACCCATGTTGAAGACAATTTGATCGTCACCAACTCTCATGATTAATTCGCCTGCGGCTACATCAATGAGAGTGCGACCGGTCCTCAAGAATGGACGTCCAACGATTAATGGAACACGAGGGTCCATCTCGTAGTCAACGACGACAAAATCCGCCGGAAAGGTGAATTTATCAACGCCAACAAAGACATCTTCGGCTATCCCCACTGGATAAGCAACCGTACGGTTTGCTAATTCCAAAGTCATTCGTGTGGGGACTAGCTCGGGGAGAGATAATTGCTTCCAAACACTTAAAGGCATTAAGTTTATACTGGCACCTAGATCGGCTAGGGCCATGCAATTCTCTACTCCCGGGAAGTTGCAAGGAATCAAGAAGCGACCCGGATCACCAAGTTTGGTGGGCAATTTCCTTAAGAGTACTGCGGAGCAGTTCTCATTAAGTTGGGTCTGAGCAATGTCAAGAAGCTTTTCTTTATCACTTAGAAGATCTTTAAACATCTTAGCATATTTGGGCATGTGAGCGAGAGCCTCGGCAAAGGAGATGTTAAAATTCAATTGTTTAAACATTTTTAGGAAGTTTGAAACCTGAATATCATCCTTGCTCTTTTGCTTCTCTTTCCTCAACCTTGAAGGATAAGGTATATTGGATGAAGAAGAAGGCTTTAAGGGGGTAGGATCACTCACAACCACGGGTGGTGGGGAAATGGGGATAGAAGGTGAAGGAGGTGGAGAAAGTTGCTCTTTTTCCTTGTTCACAATCACGGGTGGAGGTGTAGGAAGCTCGGGTTCCATATAACCTTTTCCACTACGAGTGGTGATTACTTTCATCTCCCCTCTTGGATTCGCAACGGTATTACTCGGAAGAGTACCCGAAGAAGAGGGTTGATTACCTTGGATGAGCGAACCAATCATATCACGAAGGTGAAGAGCTTGATTATTAAAAGAGTTTTGCATATTGGCATTAATAGCATCGCTGTGTTTGGCCATATCATTCCTTAGCTCGGCGCGAATATCACTTCCTTGTTTCACCATGTCATTCTTCAAGTTGACAAATTGACTCTGAAGATTTGTCACCATCTCACGATTGGTCTTCATGAACGACTCGACGTCGGGATTCACTGCCATCGGTTGATTGAGAGGTGGGGCTTGGTAAGCTTGAGAATTTCTTTGAGTTTGGTAGGTATTTCTTTGGGATGGATATTGGTTTTGAGCACGAGGTTGGGATTGGTTGTTTCGGTTATAGCTTTGTTGTTGGTTTTGGTTTGCAGGAGGGAAGCCGGGAGGTGCAAGATAATTGTTGGAACGATAACTTAGCAAGCTACGGTCTCCTTGAGGGCGAGCTTGATAGCCTCCCGTGGGATATGTACCGTATGCCGCGTTAACGTTTTCAGAATAATTGCCTTGAGTGGAAGGACAATCATTATAAGAATGAGGACCACCACATGTGTCACAAGACATAGCAACGGCTTTAGCTTGTTGAAAGTGGTTTGTGGCAATGGTCATGAAATTTTTGTTCATTTCAGCAAGTTGTCGAGAAATTTCAGACATTTCAGGATTGGAGGTAGTAGAAGAAACATTGACTCTCGAGTTAGATCTTGAGGATGCGGATGAATCCTAATTCTTGTGGTGAGTAGTCATGTTTTCAATCAACTCTCGACACTCCTCTGGTCTCCTTTTCATAAAAGTACCACCGGCGGCGGCATTGATCGTGTCACGATCACGAAAGGTGAGACCATTGTAGAAGGTGTCAATGAGAGTGACGGGGAGCATATTGTGATTAGGACAGCGGTCGATCAAATCATTGTAACGTTCCCAAGCATCGAAAAGTGATTCATCATTCTCTTGCATAAATCCACTGATTTGGTTACGAAGGCTAGTGACCATGGATGGGGGAAAGTAGCGCGATAAAAAGCGTTGAGTCATGTCGTTCCATGTATGAATAGAATTCTTAGGAAGACGGTCAAACCATTTTTCGGCATGGTGAGAAAGCGAGTGAGGAAAGAGTTGGAGGCGAAGGTCATCCATAGAAACACCGGGAGATTTCATGCTTTGGGTAATAGTGATGAATTTGTCGAGGTGTTTGTTGGCATCATCATCCGGAATTCCGCGAAATGGATTCGTTTGTACTTGCTGGATCATGTGATGCTTCAACGAAAACTCCTGAGCCGTGACATGCATCGGTGCAATCGGGCCTCCACGTCCGTTCATTGTGGGTTGACATAGCTCCTCCATGGTTCGTAAGTCGGGTGGATTATTCATATTTGGGTGGGGTGGGTTATTATTATTATTGTTGTTTTAGGGGGGTGGAATATTGTTGTTGTTGTTGTGCACACCGGCCATGTCTAATTGTTCGAGAGTCTCGGGCTCTGAATAAGACGTGGATCGAGTACGCATACACTAAAAAGAAAATGCAAGAGAAAATATTTTTGGTTTTTATAGGTTTTATATTGTTTTTGTATTTTTGAAAATTTTATATTTTTATGGATTTTTGAAAATTTTTGTGCATGAAAATAACGTTCCCGAAAGAACGGATCCCAAAATCCAATTTTTCTCACAAGAAACCGTTGATCCTTACGAAAAGAGCCGGCAGCGGCGCCATTTTAATAACTGACTTTTTGGTTGGTTGATAAAAGGTTTTTGCTTGCAAGATCTCTCTTTGCGTTGCTCGTACCCAATTGATATATATCGTTGTTTCGTTCTCGGTATCTTCTCGAATCGATCACGGTCAAAAGTGGAATAGTTGTAATTGGTGACTAAAAAGGGGGAGCTTTGGTCTAAATCTACTAAAATGATAAAGGCAAGTAGTAATAAAACTATACTAGAAGCTTTAAATGAAACAGTAGGAAATACCTTGATGGAAAAATGAAACTGCTCAATTCGGAATATTACTTGCTATGCGGAATGTAGAGCTATTCGGAAAGTTTCCCTTATTCGGAATATTTAACCCCATGCAGAACAAAGCTCTTATGCGGAATAATCTGGAAATGCCCCATGCGGAATATCTATGCGGAATGTTTTGCTCAATTCGGAATGTTCCCTCTATGCGGAATATTTTTCTTTATTCGGAATCTTTCCCTTACTCGGAATGATTAGCTACACGGAAAGATAGAGCTATGCGGAAAATACCCCTATTCGGAAAGTCTATGCGGAATATAAGTGCTATGCGGAAAACAAACCCTATTCGGAAGATTTGCCTTATTCGGAATAATTTTGAAAACCCTATTCGGAATGTTTTTAGAAAAAGCTCTTATTCGGAATACCTGAAATGTTCCGAATAACCAAAAGGGGGAAAACCCTATTCGGAATAATAGAAAGTTCCGAATAGACAAGAAATGAAAACCCTATTCGGAATAATAGAAAGTTCCGAATAGACACCACCCCAGACTCCCTATTCGGAATCTGGGTAAGATCAGAAGCTGGACGAAGAACAGTAAAGACACGAATTATAACAAACCAACTCAATCAAGCAAAAAGGTTTTACCAAATCAACCACAAAGCATCTACTAACTACAAGGATCAAATCCCAATCATAAAAACACCAATTCAACAACTTTTTAGAATCAAACTAGAACCAAATAGAACTTAAGAACTTGAAAGAAAAAGATGAAGAAGAACAAGATGAATCAAAAGATTAGAGGAAGGATTGTATTAATGATTTAAGGTTCAACAAACAAATTCAAAGATCAAACTTACAAGATTTAAGAAATCAAACTAAAAAGAAAACCACTCCTTAAGGGAGATGGTTACTAAGAACTAGGAAAACTAAAAACTGGAAAAAGAAGAAGAGAGAATGTTCGAATGTGTGAGTGGGAGGAGTATTTATAGGCTTCTCCCTTGGTTGGTGAGTGGGCTTTCTTCCCTTCTTTTTGTCTTCTCGTCTTTTCAGAAAAGTTGACGTTTTCGATTCTGATTCGGGATTTGTCGTCGATTAAATTCAACTCGTCTTTTAATTTCTTCGTTAAATAGACTTGAGTTTCTTCGACATATGTAAATCTTCCGTCTTTGATCCTTTTCTTCGATAAATCTTCAAATAGGCCCATTGACTTCAAATCTTTCGCATCTCTTGGACAATAGACTTCGTCTTCAGTCTTTTTCCTTGATAAAACCCGTGCAATCCCATGTTTTCTTCAATATTTATCCGGTTGGCTCTGAAAACATAACAAACACACAAACCACGCATAATTCCAAACAAATGACATTAAATACGCGTTTTGGCCTTGTTTTAGCAAGAAATAAGTGGTAGAAAAGATGGGTGTTTACACACCTATCAATGTTATACTTTAATTAAAATGCTTAACCTATAGTTTAATTAAAATACATGAAATAATAATTAAACTATACACTATATCATATGACTTAAGAAATCAGCTTATAAACACTTAGACTTATATGTTAGCTTATGTAACCAGCTTAATTCTAATTATAGAAACTTCTATTTATAGAAACTTAATTAAATAAGGCAACTAACCTATTAATGGAAACCTTCTATATATGGAAATCTATCTAATTCAGGCAGCTAATCTAATCATGGAAACCTTCTATATATGGAAACTTATTTAATTAAGGCAGCTGATCTATTTTTGGAAACTTTCTATTTTTAGAAACTAATCTATTTTAAGCAGTAAATTCTATTTTAGGAAACTTTCTATTATTGGAAACTTTCTATTTTTGGAAACTTTCTATTTTTGGAAACTTTCTATTTTTGGAAACTTTCTATTTTTGGAAACTTTCTATTTTTGGAAACTTTCTATTTTTGGAAACTTTCTATTTTTGGAAACTTTCTATTTTTGGAAACTTTCTATTTTTGGAAACCTGCTATTTTTGGAAAGTTACTTATTATTACACAGTAAGTATAATAATACATGAAACACCAGTAATACTTAATCAGATTAATCAGAATACCAGACAAACACAGTTTAAGGCTTTAAACAGTGAACCAGGACCTAAAACATACCAAATCAGCTAACATGAGACACAGAACCCAGTACGTAATCAGTGAATCGATACTTATACACGTGTGTATTCATGTAGCGTTAGTGATCCAGAAGTAGGAGTCTTTCTTCCGTTCATTCACTGGACTTGAGGTACGGATTCCCGTCCTTTCAGTATGGACATTCCTTCCTTATTAGGATTTCCCCGTATGCAGCCAACTGTTTTCCCCAGCATTTGTTTTATTGTTTTGAACTGCTTATGTTAATTTAGCATAAACTATAGCCATATACAAGCATGACCAGTTTCACCTAGTTATGGAGGTACCATAACCATAGCATTGGAGGCACCGATGTTATGACTTCCCCACGGCGGAGTGATTGCTCGTGGCGTCCCTTTTCAGTTTGGCCATATTATTATATCAGGTGGGGCGTATGGGTGCATCCTAGTTACATGTTTTATTCAGTTTATCATGGTGAATGTGGTGTGTGCCTTGCACCCTTCACAAGGAGCTGATCCCTCCTACCCAAATCAGTATATTGATTAGAGGCATCCCCTCTAATCAGCATGATGAGGTCACCCCTCCAAGTATTCATGCACGTGACCTTTTCATGACCTATATGGGCTATGGTATTTATATGTTAAAACAGTTTTCACAGGTTAAACATAAGGCTTTTCAAACTATAAAACCAGTTTTCTCAGTACTTAACCAGTTACTCAGAACTTAGTCTTCCGCTGTTATATGTTACATGCTTATCCTATTTCATGCTTTATTGTACATCCGTGCACTGAGCGTCTTGCTCAGCCGTTACTTTCCTTTCCATGTCCCAAAACGGCAGGTACCCAAGACTCGAGCATTTGGAGGACGCACATAGGATGGAAGCTGCCAGAGACTTCTTTTCCTTTTTGCCTTCATATAGTTATGCTTGTTTAGTCTTTATTCAGTTCATTTCCTTTATTTATGTTTTGGGCTTATGTTTGGGAACCGATGTTTGATTCCGGTTTTCCCTATGGTCATGTATGTTTTACTACATATCACCTTGCATGCTTTGATGACACGCCATAATCACGCGTGACATTCCATTTATCAAAATGGGGTGTTACAATTATGGTATCAGAGCCAAGGCTTCGACCTGTAGGCTCTAAAACTCGACCTGTGACTAGTGGGTAGTCACCAGGAGCTTCCTAAGCCAACGATTGTTATTCCACGTATTGATGTTTCAGCGCGTTGTTGTTTTAACCATTATGTTTTCAGCACCTTTTTGTTTTAGCCATGACGTTTTCAGCACCTTGTTGTTTTCACCATGATGTTTTCACCAGTATCGTTTTACTAATATGGAATGAACAACCGTCATCCATACTTAGTTATGTGTCATTGTCTATGCATGATGTTCCTCGTGAACTGTGACGATGTGGACTGACCCCAGTAGTTCATAATTTTCACATAAAATTTTTTTTTCTGTTAAGTTTTGACAATGACTTTTAGTTATTATGTTTCATGCATTCATGCATTTATATCATATGTCATCTGTTGCAGGAATTTTGACTAAGTAATGGTTGGTACAGGACTGGCCCTATTTAGTCGCATGTGCTTTTATCGAAACTTTTAACTTTGGGACCGACCCATAGGCGTCCCCTCGCCATGTCTTTTGTTTTGGAACCGACCCATAGGCGTTCCCTCGCACATATAAAGGTTTTATAAACTACATTACGCATTCATGCACTGTTTTCTTGCATAAAATTTTTCTCATGATTTAAATTGGCATAAAAAATTTTTTCATGTCCCATCATAAGTTATTATGTTTTTATGTCAAGTATGCCTTCATACTGTCATGGTTAACTTCAGTTTCATGCTGATTATGTTATACACTTCTTCGTAATAGATGGTTTCATGTTTCCTCATGATAATTCCGTCTTCATGTTGATTATGTTTCATGCCTCTTTTGTTATTTACGTTGTCCTGCAAGACATTGTTAGATTTCTTTAATCATGCTTTCATGATAGTCATGGTTGGTTTTCATTGATCATGCTGTCAGGCAAATCATCGTTGAATTTTGTGTAACCACACTTTAGCGTTTCTCTATGCAACCAGAATGATGTCTATGCTAATACTGCCAGGTTATCATGATGGTTTTCCTAACCGTTTAACCGGTTTACTTTCCTTAAATCAGGACAAATGATCGAGCCCATACCGATCATTTCATGTGTATTCCATGTTTACTCCACGTACCGTATTTCATGTGTATTACATGTACCTTAATCCATGTGTATTCCACTTGCAATACTTCACGAGTATTCGCTAGTCGATTCTAAATCATCTCAGGCGTATGTTCACTCGCTGATATTCTACAAGGTTGTCGATGCCGCTCATAAATTGGAGATGTTACTGAAGGTTGATGCTGCTGATGTTGGGAGACGCTACGAGATGCTGATGCTGATGCTGTTCACAACCTGGAGATCCTAAAAGACGAAGACAAAGGCGTCGGAGCAAAGCAATTGGACGAGAAGATGCTTCACCATCAGACAATTCCCATCAATCATTGTCCCAAATTCATAGTTACATGTCACACGTCGTTCGGCTGTCATTTCAGCCATATGAGTTCAAACCAGTACCAGCCGGCCACTCAGCTAAATAGTTACATGAGTCACTGTCATGAGAATTACCGTCATGGAACCGACAGACAAGATGATAGTAACCACTACTATGACAGCAACTATCCTAGAAATCACAACCGAGGCTCCGGCCACGGACGTGGTCAGACATACAAATGATCAGTAACCCAACCGATCCGCCAATTCTGGCATTTTAACCTAATAATTGTAGTTCTAATTGTTTCACATCTCGAGACACATGTCAAGACATCAGTCAAGACACATGTCTCACGTATACTTTCTGAGGACACATGTCAAGATACCAGTCAAGACATATGTCACGCTTACATTTCTCAGGACACGAGTCAAGACACATGACTCACGTCTAATTATGGAACATTTCTAAGAAATTCAGGGTACCCTCCAAGGGTATATCCATTTTGTTGTACCATGTATTAATCAGGCCACAAGAATTTCTATACCATTACCGGCGCATAAGTGAGAACTGTCACGTTGCCGATGTCACTTTCATTTCTTTCACCATATTTCATGTATTCATGACCATGAAGGACGCCTTTCGTATTCCCACGCATACGAAGGTTTTCCTTCAGCTTAAGGATAAGACCCAAGCTGCTAACGCATTTCCTCGGACAGACACGAGATGAATTTTATCCTATTTATGTACTATGAACACCACACCATGTTATGATTCATAATTATGTACAGTAATGTTCAGGCCCCTGAATACATTCAGCTTGATTTTTCCATCAGTAAAATCGGTACAAATTATCTATGCTTTCCAAGCACGTGTTTTGTTAGCCATGGTCGCTAAATTTTTTTTCTAGTTGTCAGTAAGACACGTACACTTAAGTCTTATACGCTTAGCCAGTTGATTATTCCAAAGTCTTACTATACATTCCAGTTGAACCTACAAGGAGAAGGATGGTACCATGAGATTATGTGTCGACTACCGTCGACTTAAACAAATCACCATTCATGACCGTTATTCTCATCCACATATGGACAACATGTCCAATCAACCGTATAGTGTTCATCACTTTTCCAAGATCGAACTCACGATCATGCTGCCAACAGTGACGAGTGAAAAAGCAGGACATGTCCATGACTGCTATTCGTACACGACTTGGTCATGCTAGATTTATGATTTTGAATTAGTCTCATCAATGCTCAAACGACACTATAGGAATGAGTTTCCACGAACTCATAAGCAAATTCATCAGCGTTTTCATTGAGGATCACCTGATTTCCTCTAAGCCTAGAGAAGAACAGGAAGACCATATCTGCACTATGTTGCAAATTCTATGACAAGAGAAATTCTACCAGGGAAAATTTTCCAATATCAATTCCGTTTGATTACAGTGACACACTGAATCACATGGGTTTCTATGGTTAATCTTACCCTGACTCAGCTTATGCGTAAAGGAGAGAACCCTACACTACATTAGGTGTTCTAGGAAATCCTACGCTAGGAGAAGTCTAGATTCAGAGACTCAGAGTTTCGCAACCTTCCATGTATCAAGTTTCTACGAAGCAGGATCCAGTTACGTTCATATCTTCATACCTGTTATACAAACAGGCTAAGATAGGACACCAACAGACGGGTATGTTTTCATCATATGAAATTGTGAATCGAAAAGGGACAAGATCTCCATGGATTTTGGTTACAAGATTTCAGCAAACCCAGAAGAAGCATGATGCTATTTGGGTTATTGTCAACAGGTTGATCAAGTCTGCAGAATCCTTACATCCGTACGGATTTCAGAACCAACAGATTGAACAAACATGTTCCAGCCAAGGCTCATCCGATCACTTGGCAATCCCTCAGCTATCGGTCAGACAAAGATTCGTAATTGTACTCCTAACTTACTTCATGTCTTCATTCTACTTCCACGACTTGCTTTCGCGCTCACATTCATGACACTATTCACGTTCATTATCGTATTTTGACTTACGATTTTACGTTCATTTCTTTTCTCGTTCTGGAAGTTGTAAGAACTTGTGAGACCAGAC
Source organism: Glebionis coronaria (assembly GCA_025667525.1). NCBI lineage: Eukaryota > Viridiplantae > Streptophyta > Magnoliopsida > Asterales > Asteraceae > Glebionis > Glebionis coronaria. The sequence goes on along the minus strand of CM046876.1, from coordinate 606,948,801 downwards.
CCAAGTTTAGTATAACTCTCCATCATCAGATAGATGTTTCACGTCATATTCCACGTCTCACCTTGTAGCGTTTGGCGTCACCGCCATTATATTATATGATCACGATATGTCTCACATGTCATGTTCATTCCACGTTCCCCATATCATGATCAAATTAGGTTACACGTATCATGGATCACGATATGTTTTCTCATACTACACTCGCCATATCTCCACGTAGCACGTTCAAAATTTTTCACGTATCACGTTCAAAATTGTTCACGTACTACGTTTCTTTATGTCTCGCGCATCGTTTCTAATTATCAGTTAAGTCAGATGGTCTTGCATCGTAACGTTTCAGTTACCCTTGCACGATAACTCTTATTTTTCTCGATCGAATTTAGGGGATCTACATTCTATTGATAACCAAGAATTTCTTCGTATTCCAAGTCAAGGTCAGGAGGACCAAGATTTATCTTTAGTGACAGGATCTTCTGAAGGAACCGTTCCAAGAGAGAGACCACTTGGAAACGGACAAGTTCATCCGGACTTCTTATCCATTTTTTTTCTCTTATCGATTAGATATGTCCTTTCAGTCACGTCACGTTCCATGTCCTTTCAAGACATGTCATGTTCCACGTTCCCTTCTACCATGTCACCTTCATTTCCGTTATTTTGCATACCTTTCCAGTTTGATTCGGGTATGTTTCGCTTTCAGTTACTTTATCTATAATTCGGGGACGAATTATTCTTTTTAGGGGGGAAGAATTGTAAAACCCGCGTGCTTTTACCATGAATAGTGCCCTTAAGATCGTACGTCCTAGATTAAAACTTACCTTATTCAGTATTGATCACATTCATGTGCTAATAATCAAGCAAGTGCATACGTGTATGACATGACAAGTATCGTTTACGTACGAACCCATGATAAACAATTAATAAATATGTCACGTGAACGTAATTAAATCATGATCACCATTTAAAATACTAATTATAATAGTTACGTAAATACTCAGAATATATTCACGAGCGTGGAGTTTACGATAAACGACACGTTAAAAGAAACGGAAACACGTTAAACACGAGCACGTTTAACCACGAACGAACACGAAACATCGGGACACGAGAAAGGTACGGGTACCCCATGTGGGGCCCCCATACCCACGGCACACATAGACAAAATGGGCTTGGCCCATGGACTTTACAAGTTAAGGGGGGTAAAGTGTTAAACATGTTTTCACTTTCATTTTTCAAGAAAATAAACAAAAACCCTAAAAGAGTTTTTCTCCTCTCCTTTTTGCTCTCTTGGTGCCGCCACCCTTACACCACCATAGGAGGGTGTTTGTTTGATTTTGATCTTAAAAACAAGTGTTAGAATACGTGTTTGTTCATCCTTTTTCCAAGCTACATAGTGGTATACCTTTCTAACCCTTCTTTTTAATTCTTTTTAATTCTTTTAATCTTTGATTATTTTCATGAACATGTTATTATTTTTCTTATGAAAACAAGGTAATTAATCATTGATCTAACATGTTTTGGTATTAATTAAAATCAAAGAATGGTTTATAAGGGTGTTTGTTTTTGGCCGCCTAGCAAACAAACCCGAGGGGGGGTTTGGTTTGCTATTGCCGCCACCACCAAGACCACTATTGGTCTTGGTTGGCTCATGTGGGACCCACGGCAGCAAGGGGACACGTGTGCCCCGGGTTTGGCCCGGGGTACGGTGTCGAATTCATACCCGATTCATGGTTCGTTGGTTAAAATCATGATCTATGTTACATGTAATTTTTATGAATCATGAACTTAGGATATATTTAATTAATAACATGAAATATTAATTAAATCATGACTTAGGTTATTTTAATTATTAGTTTAACATGACATTAATTTAACCTAAGTATTTTATGTTATAAGTTATAATTAATTAATTATTAAAACATGCCTATAATTAATTAATTTAGACATGACTTAGGTTATATTATTAATGATAATAATACATATTTTGACCTAAGTATTTTCATTTCATTTTAATTATACATGTTATACTTTAATTAAAATGCTTAACCTATAGTTTAATTAAAATACATGAAATAATAATTAAACTATACACTATATCATATGACTTAAGAAATCAGCTTATAAACACTTAGACTTATATGTTAGCTTATGTAACCAGCTTAATTCTAATTATGGAAACTTCTATTTATAGAAACTTAATTAAATAAGGCAACTAACCTATTAATGGAAACCTTCTATATATGGAAATCTATCTAATTCAGGCAGCTAATCTAATCATGGAAACCTTCTATATATGGAAACTTATTTAATTAAGGCAGCTGATCTATTTTTGGAAACTTTCTATTTTTAGAAACTAATCTATTTTAAGCAGTAAATTCTATTTTAGGAAACTTTCTATTATTGGAAACTTTCTATTTTTGGAAACTTTCTATTTTTGGAAACTTTCTATTTTTGGAAACTTTCTATTTTTGGAAACTTTCTATTTTTGGAAACTTTCTATTTTTGGAAACTTTCTATTTTTGGAAACTTTCTATTTTTGAAAACTTTCTATTTTTGGAAACCTGCTATTTTTGGAAAGTTACTTATTATTACACAGTAAGTATAATAATACATGAAACACCAGTAATACTTAATCAGATTAATCAGAATACCAGACAAACACAGTTTAAGGCTTTAAACAGTGAACCAGGACCTAAAACATACCAAATCAGCTAACATGAGACACAGAACCCAGTACGTAATCAGTGAATCGATACTTATACACGTGTGTATTCATGTAGCGTTAGTGATCCAGAAGTAGGAGTCTTTCTTCCGTTCATTCACTGGACTTGAGGTACGGATTCCCGTCCTTTCAGTATGGACATTCCTTCCTTATTAGGATTTCCCCGTATGCAGCCAACTGTTTTCCCCAGCATTTGTTTTATTGTTTTGAACTGCTTATGTTAATTTAGCATAAACTATAGCCATATACAAGCATGACCAGTTTCACCTAGTTATGGAGGTACCATAACCATAGCATTGGAGGCACCGATGTTATGACTTCCCCACGGCGGAGTGATTGCTCGTGGCGTCCCTTTTCAGTTTGGCCATATTATTATATCAGGTGGGGCGTATGGGTGCATCCTAGTTACATGTTTTATTCAGTTTATCATGGTGAATGTGGTGTGTGCCTTGCACCCTTCACAAGGAGCTGATCCCTCCTACCCAAATCAGTATATTGATTAGAGGCATCCCCTCTAATCAGCATGATGAGGTCACCCCTCCAAGTATTCATGCACGTGACCTTTTCATGACCTATATGGGCTATGGTATTTATATGTTAAAACAGTTTTCACAGGTTAAACATAAGGCTTTTCAAACTATAAAACCAGTTTTCTCAGTACTTAACCAGTTACTCAGAACTTAGTCTTCCGCTGTTATATGTTACATGCTTATCCTATTTCATGCTTTATTGTACATCCGTGCACTGAGCGTCTTGCTCAGCCGTTACTTTCCTTTCCATGTCCCAAAACGGCAGGTACCCAAGACTCGAGCATTTGGAGGACGCACATAGGATGGAAGCTGCCAGAGACTTCTTTTCCTTTTTGCCTTCATATAGTTATGCTTGTTTAGTCTTTATTCAGTTCATTTCCTTTATTTATGTTTTGGGCTTATGTTTGGGAACCGATGTTTGATTCCGGTTTTCCCTATGGTCATGTATGTTTTACTACATATCACCTTGCATGCTTTGATGACACGCCATAATCACGCGTGACATTCCATTTATCAAAATGGGGTGTTACATGTGCAATGTGTGTTGTGAAGTCATGTGGATTCATAAAGTGTTAACTGACATGAAAGTGAAAGTGAGTTTACCTGTTGAAATGAATTGTGATAACAATTCTGCTATCCAAATATCTTTGAATCCTGTGCTTCATGAAAGAAGCAAACATTTTGAAATTGATCTCTATTTCTTGAGAGAAAAAATATGTGCAGGTTGTATTAAACCTATAAAAGTTAAATATGAAAATAACACTGCAGATATATTTACAAAAGGGCTTCTCATTTCTGATCATAAAAAGTTTTGTAGAATGTTTGGTTTGTATAATGCTTTTGCAGGTTAAGGACTTAAGGGGGAGTGTTGAGAATACAAGTCATTAACCTGAGGGACTTAATTGGACACAATTCATAAGATGAAGGGGAGTTTTACACATTGGTGAGCAAGTTGAAGAATGGAGGGACTATAAGTGACAAAGCACGAAAGATAAAGGCAAAACTAAAGATTTAGCTTATATATACTCGGAGCAACCTAACAAGCGTTTACTTTTCATATTTCTTGTTTCTGTTATTCGTTTCTAGAGAGAGAGAGAAACTTGTTTGATCGTTCTTGATCAATCTTGTGAGTTTGAGAGTTTTGTTCTTTGTTTCATTCGTGTATCCAGATATTGTAATTGATCATTGATAAAGAGAGCCAAGGGGAGGTTGGCTGCGTTCTCTGTTATATGTTCTTGGTGTTTTTAGTCATTGATTCATAAGTTTTTACAGTCCAAGCTAGAGACGGAACTTAATATTTTTTAGTGGGAGGGCCGACAATATTTTATCGGAGGCCAAATACAATTTTTTCTAAAACTACCCCTAAGTTTTAGTATAATTACACTATGAAAACCGAATCTTGGGAGGGCCACAGCCCCCCCGGGTCCCTATGAAGGTCCGTCTATGGACTCCAAGCGAATCGTGAACTCCCGATGAGGATATAGCTTTGTGTAAAGCTTGGGTACACGTTTTGAAAACGTACGTAACAAGGTAAAATCAACATACGAAAGCTTTTTGGTCGGAGGTAACTGAGGTCTTCCATAACAAAATGCGTGATCAAAAAAGATGTTATGAATCCGTTATTTACAAGTGGAAAACTACGACTCGTCTTAAAGTTGATAAATCTTCTACGATTTACGATAGTGTCTTACTTAGGTATCCAATTGGAGCTTTTGAAGATAATGTAAAATCAACATACGAAAGCTTTTTGGTCGGAGGTAACTGAGGTCTTCCATAACAAAATGCGTGATCAAAAAAGATGTTATGAATCCGTTATTTACAAGTGGAAAACTACGGCTCGTCTTAAAGTTGATAAATCTTCTACGATTTACGATAGTGTCTTACTTAGGTATCCAATTGGAGCTTTTGAAGATAATGTCTATCAAGAAGATGCAATTGAATATCAAACTTTTTGTCATTCGAATCTTACATTTTATGAATGTTGAAATGTTTTGAACATATATCAATTTGAGCGAGATTGAAATGTCATGGTCTATTAACCGCGGAGTTTAAGCCTTACTATTATTATAATAATTATGTTTTGTAATATTTTTTATTTAATGTAACATTTTTTTATTTAATATATTACTTTCGTCCCAAAATTATTGTCCATAGACAAAAAACACACAGTTTTAGAAAAACATCATTTTTTCACCTTTCTCTCTCTTACTTTTTGTAGAATGACAGTTTTACCCTTAGCCAATTAATTTTATACTTCTTTATTGTTTTTAATAATAATCTCAAGTGATGGTAATATGGTAAACTCAAACAAAGTTCTCTATCTAATTTTAGAAGTTTTGAAATTGAACAATAATTTTGAGACAACCCAAAATGGAATAGTGGACAATAATATTGGGACGGAGGTTATTTAATGTGATGTTTGTTTATTTAATGTACTACCTCCGTCCCAAAATTATTGTCCACAGACAAAAAACACACAGTTTTAGAAAAACATTACTTTTTCAGTTTTCTCTCTCTTACTTTTTGCAGAATGACAGTTTTACCCTTAACCAATTAATTTTATACTTCTTTATTGTTTGTAATAATAACCTCAAGTGAGGGTAATATGGTAAACTCCAACAAAATCCTCTATCTAATTTTGGAAGTTTTGGAAGTGGACAATAATTTTGGGACAACCCAAAATAGAATAGTGGACAATAATATTGGGACGGAGGTAGTAATATTTTTAAAGAAATAAACTTAATAGCTTTGTTGTGAAAACAAATCGTCTGTATATTATGTGTGAAAGAAAATTGATATAACAAAAAAAATAAATCATAAATGGTCATTGTTGCATGCAGCTTTACTAACCTTTATTTCACTCTCAACTAAGCCCATTTGTTACTCCTATTTCTCTTTGCAATAACTAATTTTCAAACTTGCGTTTATGTATTAATCGATGTTTAAAACTTAAGAACTTTTATTTGACGCGATGGTGTGTCAGTTAATCGAGTCAACCAGATTTTACCTCAAAAAAATTACTTATGCTTAAAGAGAAAAACATAACTCGTTATTATTAAAAAGAAACCAGGACCGAATATCGAATTTGGATCAGACCGGAGAGAAAAACATAACTCGTTATTATTAAAAAGAAACCAGGACCAAATATCGATTCAGATCAGACCGAAGATCGAAATGATCTAAAATACGGGATCAAAATGATATGGTCCTATTAGACATAATCGACGGCTTATTACTAAAATTAAACCAGACCGATGACATAATGTACAAATACCGTAGACCGATGAAATAATGTGAATACCATAGACCGATGACAGGTTCGAAATACGCTCGATCCAATCCGATTGACTGTTCAAAATCCCTCGCCCCGAAAAATACTATATCAGCTGCTCCGTTCATCCTATAATTATAATTCCTATCTGATTTTTGCGGTCTTTGTTTTAGAACTTTATCCTCTGTCCCATAATGAAAGTTGGGGTGAAAAAATCAAAAAATAAAGGGTTTTGCTTATAACAATCCTAAGGGTTGTCAATAAAAAAATAAATGGAGTTTTGATAAATAAACTGTACAGTAATAAAGTAGACCAGCTAGTTGTTGTTTTTTTGTTGATGTTATGTAGGGGTGTCGAAAAAGTTGACTCGACCAGAAACCGACCCGAACCCGAACCCGAACCCGAACCCGAATAATCATATTCGGGTCGGGTCATTCGGGTCCAAAAGTGTATTCGGGTCCATTCGGGTTGACCTGAATTGACCCGAGTTCTAATTAGGCTCGGGTTCGGGTTATATATTTTTACCTTTGACCCGATTTGACCCGACCCGACTTGACCCGAATCCGACCAACCCGACTAAAATTACATTTTTTACATTGTATTAGTACTTAATTGAACCACTTTTTACACATTTTCCTTAAACTCGGGTTGACCCAAACTCGTGTTGACCCGACCCGAGTTGACCCGACCCGAATTGACCCGAACCCGAGTGACCCGAGTTCTAATTAGGCCCGGGTTCGGGTATGATTTTTTTATTCTCAAACTGACTTGACCCGACCCGAGTTGACCCGTACCCGACCGGGTCAACCCGAATCACACCCCTAATGTTAGGTAGGAAATGAGGTATTTTATAAAGTTCCAAAAATGGTCCTTTTATTTTATCAATAATGATATATTGATCTTATAATTTTCTTACACTCTTTTGTACACACTAGACATGAACATCAATAATTCTAATTTTTCATTTTCCCGCTCATTCCCGCTCATCTAAAAGTTCTTTTAGGGCGTGTTTGGTTTGTGGCATTTTAGAGTCTACAATAACTTTTACATTAATACAAAACGTTTGGTTGTTTTCCTAAAGAAAATAACGAAGGCATTAGAACCTCTCACACCAGCCTTAGCTTAAAGGTGAGTTTTGGCAATTCAGATGGACCCATCAAATGTGGTTGCATTCTCACCTTAGAAATAATAATATTTAATATATTCTGTTTTTTATATTCATAGATATATAATAATTTTTTTATCAAAATATATTAGTTTATTCATTTTACATCAAATCAAAAACCTACATTAAATCTAAATCTAAACCAAATATAAACCTAAACCCGCGAATAAACCAAACGCACCCTTAATTCAATATTTCACTCGCACACAACTTAAACAATCTACACAGTAATAATGAATTTGCACATGGACATATCACAAGTACTCCAACAAGCTAGTATAATGAGACAACAGACCTTTAGGCCTCAGTTGGCAATAAAGAAGATGACAAAGACATAAAAGATTAAAACTCCGCCTATCTCATTTCGTCCGTGAAAAAGAACATTACAACTAGTGCTGAGTACGGAAGATTCAAAACCAATTCGAACTGACAAATTAAATCAGACTGGATCGAACAATTTCGGTCTGGTCCTTGGTCCGGTCCTGAGTTTGGACCAATTCGGTCTAGTCCTTGGTCCGATCGAACAATTTCGGTCTGGTCCTTGGTCCGGTCCTGAGTTTGGACCAATTCGATCATCGGTCCCGGTCCAGTTCACTCTTACCAAAATCTCGTTGATTATGTTTAATAGGACCAGACCGAACCGAACCGGACCAACCTGAATTCTATTATGAAGTAATGATGGTAATTTTGTACAAGTTTTTGTCTAAATTTTTTTTATGTTAAAGATAATTACAAATCGAATTTAATAATTAACTGGTTTGCAAATCAACTTTATTATTAGGAGATATTATGTCTATGTGACCAACACACATTTAACTTATGAAATAAACCAAAACTCATAATAAAAAAAAGCAACTTCATTTTCATAATCATTCCAACAGTCTTCTGATATGCAAGTCTCTCATGATCATTCAGACAAGTTTTTCTAGTCTGTACAACAGTTTTAGACGTTGTACCCTAAAAAACTGACGATGAGTATGTTTTTTAATGAAACGTGTTAAAAACGAGCCTCGTTCCACGAACCGTTTACTACTTTCATTTAATTTTCCGTTACTTTCATTTAACGTATGTGAAAACCTTGATTGTGGCATGGCACAATGGGGATTGGTGGAGCCTTTATGCTTCGATATTAAGTTTCTCGTTGTTGTATTATAGTTTGTAGCGTGTGAAGTTGTGAGGTCTGGTCATTTAACCATGTGTTTTTGTTGTTTTAGTTTACGCTTTATATATTTTGGTTGTGTTAATAAAGTTGCCTTTTTTGAAAAAAAAATTAAATTCTATTTTTACATTTTGTCATATATTTGTAATTCGATTTATATTTTACTATCTTATAAAAGAGATTGATGTCTGTTTCTTCATTTAATGATCAAATTTTAAGTAATTCAACTATTATAACACATTGTACAACTTTTAATGCAAAAAAATATAAACATGTATTAAATCTCTTTTTTCATTAATGAAAAAAATTTATTTAATACAGTTATTGAAGCACATTGTATAATATTTAATGCAAAAAATAATATATATTATTACAATCTCTTTCTTTATTAATGTCATAAAATTAAGTAACAAAACTACTCAAGCATATTGTACAACATTTAATACAACCTTTCAACACAGCTATATAAAATTATATAATAATAATAATACAAGTTAAAAGGTTAGAATTACAACCTTTAAATGCACAAACACATTAAAACACATAATTAATTTTATTTTTAAAACACTTATTACTCAAAAGTACAACTGTGGGTGAGCATAAAATCAAAAAACCAAACCAAAAACCAAAATATCGAAAAAAAAACCCGCCCCAATTAAAAAACGGAAGAGATGGTTTCCACATTTTTGAAAACCGAATTTTTGGGGCGGTTTTTAGTTGCATATATAAAATCGAACCGAAAAACCACCCGCTCTACTTAGTTCTACAAAACTAATATATTTTTATATCTTTAATGATATTTTTAATATGTTTAGTTGTTTTCTTTTTATTTAAATATACACATTTGTAAAAGATATTAAAATAACTGATTATAATTTTTTTCACCTATATTTTGTTAAGCATTTCTATTATGATTTTGGGTTTTATATAATTCGATAGTAGCTAATGTTGCTAATATTGTAGTGTATGTAACTGATTGAAACTATTATTATTAGTGCAACTTGCAATTATAATGAGTTTAATTGTGTCGAAAGTTATTCACTATTGATGCGTTTTTTTCAATAGGAAACCCAATACGTAAAATGAAAAATAAAAAAAAAACAAAACGAACCGCTGCAATGAAAAAACCGAAAAACCGAATTCGTAAAAACCGAAGCCAAATGGTTTGCGATATACAAAGACCGAAGTTTGCGGTCTATGCTCACCCTTGAGTACAACAACATTTTCACATTTTATAATATAAACAAGATACAACCAATTAAAACATAAATCAAACATAATCAATTATGTTTAAAAAAAAACATAACCAGGTTAGTCAAACCATAAATTGCCGTTTTTTAAATATTTTTGTAAGAGAAATATAAAAGTAAAAAAATCGTTTCGCCGAAAGTATGTTACAGGGTACCCGCCGCCGCAACACGCGGGTACCCTGCTAGTTAATAAAAAATATAGTAAACGTTTCCCTGCATAATACTATTATGTATATATATGGCTGATTTTGATTGCCTAGGTAAAGACGAAGCTTAACCTAGCTCCAAAGGTAATAGCTCGTATTGACTGGTGGGTAATAGTCAAGTGCACCAATTAACCCGATATGAGAAGACATGACTCCAACAACTCGGTTGCACATTTAATGCCCAAACCATGCTTCATACTTGCGAGACGTTAAGTACAGTAAAAAGTAAAGGTTGTGTAAATACAACAAACAATTTTGGTAGTTGGTCATCCATTACTACTCCATTTATTTCACTCTCAAAAGAAGGCAAAGTGTCTAGTCTAAAGATTTGAGGCGAAGCTAATCTCTTGTGTTGTTGCTTTGGAGCCGAGGATCTGAGTATCCGACACATCGTCATCCGATGGTCGAACATCTCATCGATTGATGCTATATAAAATTTGTAGCTTCGACAACAGTAATGGGTTCTTTTTGGTTTGTTTCACATAGTCATTTGTATGAACAATAATCTAATTACAGATTCTAACTAACATTTGGTCAGTAATCATGCACCACGCAAGTTTATAATCCAATTGGTCTTAATCATATTCGTCACTAAAATAGTGTATCTAATATTTGGCTTAACAAACTTAGGTGATCCTGACTGTTCGACCCGACTTTTATTTACGCTCACCTATATATATATTGTCAAGCTCTGGTCATGTTTTAGAAAGAAAAGGCTTGAAGCAATCATAAGTTGTCTTGAAAGCATACATATATATTCTCGTATATGAATGAAGGTGTTTAATTTAAACGCTTAGAGTATGTTTAAAGAATGAAACAGAAGCTCATAAGCAGTAACGTTTATTCTCGCACGCACGTTTTTTATATCATTGGTTAATGTAAAATATATCATTCATGTCAATGATTATTGGGTTTTGGTACTACATAATTTCTCACTTCTTAGCCAAACATGATGTAATCATTTATGGTGTAAACACGGAAATGAAAAACTAAAGATACAATAATACCATCACATACCATAGAAGTTGAGTTGTCTTCTCTTCCGAAGAAAAAGATAAAACCATTGTCCTTACATCTATTAGTCATGTTACATAACCGTAGTACTAATGAAGCATTACCTAAGAACTTAAAAGGGGGTTAATAAACCTAACACGATATAAAGATCTTTAAATTGTGTTAGCTTTATTAACCCCCTTTTGGGTTCGGAAGATAAGACAAATCAGCTTCTACGGTATGTTATCGTATTAGTGTATCTTCCTTCAGTTGTTCATTTCGTTGTTTACACCATAAATTATCACATCATTTTGACCAAAAGAACTCATACTTTCTACCAAAAGAGCTTCACATAACATCCACAACCATCCATTACTTTAAGATCACCACCATTTGTGTTAGCTTAAAGTGGCCTGCATATAAAAAGAATACAAAATCAAAGTTAATTTAATATATTTAAGGGTGTTTTGGGCAATATTAAGCTTTAAAACTTTTTGGTTCCTAAAAAATATTGAAATATATAGGTTGCTTATTGGCCCTTTTCCCTCAAAGATTAGCTAAAGCACCCAACACTTGGTTTGAGCTTGTTGTGTCTTAAGTCTTAACAACACAATAAGCTACCAAGCACCAAAGTTTACCCAAACACCCACCTTAAGCTTTTGGCTTACAAACAGTTCAAATTTGATTATCTTAAGTATACCAAACCTACTTCATGAACTGTGAGTGTCTTCATGACACCGAACAACATGAAGTCATGAAGTATCTTAAAGTTCCCGCATATAACCAAAATACACAATTAAATCCACCTTAATGCATTTAGGAGGGAGTTAGCAAAGATGGAAAGCTTTTGAATCCTCGAATCAGAAGCTATAAAATTTATTTTCAGTTGGAAATTAGCTGACAAGAGGGTGTTTATAGTCTATACAAAGCATATTAGAGTACTGTCTTTGGATTAGGTAATATGCACTTTATGGATTTTGGATAAACTTATCATGGGTGGAATTTTTGAGAATGTATAAGCTCTAATGCATAAGCTTTGCCAAACATCGTTCAAGCTTTTATAATAAGCTTTAAACAAACACTTTTTATGAGCTTGTTGTGTTATAATAACAAAATAAGCTAAGAAGCACAAAACATTTACGCAAACACACCCTTTCATCAAAGCAGATAAGCCACCATAAACAGCATGTTTTCTTGGTTCTAAAATATGTGATAAGGAGTAAATTAACAAAAACATACCTTTTAGAGGACATGCTTGTGGATGCATCATCAGAAGACTAGTCTACCTAAAAAACCAACAAGTATAACACAATCACTAAACTCTGCACATGTTTGTGCTACATTAACTTTAAAAAGCATACAATTTGCAAAAAATATTTGCAAGTTGCAATTACAGACTACACATCTCTTTAGCAGACTCAAAGTAAACAAAACCAACAGATTCAGATAATGCTTACCTTCCCAGAGCCAGAAGCCTTTTTCCCTGCTTCTTTGCTATCCAGCTTCCTGGCTTGCATCTCTGCACACACGTAATAAAACATGAGAGTATGTATATCTTCTAATATATCAACTTAATAATCATGCAAATTCATTGATAATTAATAAGAATCTGTTTCATACTCTTCGTAAGCTCATCCACAACAAGCTCCTTTCCGTTATCGCCATCTGGGTACAAGAAAAAACAGCATACAAGTAAGAATAATCATAAAGTAAGGGGTGTTTTAGATGGCTTATTTTGAATTAGTATAAGCAAATCCCAAATGCTTTATAAAAGAGAGACATATGGTATAAGTAATGTACACTAACCAACATAGTCTGGCAGGGTGGCGGACTGGAACATAACAAGTTTCACCCCCCTTGACATTAACACCTGCATGTTGTTGAAATTGTGTGTTAGATGGCGTTGATAAGCTGGTAATAAGCCCTTAAATGTGTCTTACTGATAAACAAAAAACGAAACATGAAGATCTAAAACAACAAGAGAATGGTTAACATTTACTACACTATGTAGATCTTCCCATGTGTTGTTAGTAAGTTTAAAGCCAAATCCCTATATATGCATATCATCAAGCTAAGTGTACTCATTAGTAAGTGTGGCCTAGAGGTTCATTCTGAAATGGTAAAGGAATGATAACAAAGCAAAATGAGCGTTTAGTAAAATTGACTTAATTTTGTACTATATAAGTTTAGAAAAAGAAAGGGTCAAAGGGGTTTTAACAGTGACTTTTTAAAAAAAATGAGCAGTGTAAATAACTCTCTCCAAAAAAGTAGAGTAACTTGATGCATTTAGGAGGGAGTTAGCAAAGACGGAAAGCTTTTGAATCCTCAAATCAGAAGCTTTTGAAAATTAGTATTCATGGTTTTGATGCCTTATCCTGGTTGTGTGAATTGGATAAATTAATAAAGGAGGTGTTGCCTAATTATAGAAATGAAAACATAATTTGCATAGTAACTCAACTTGAAAAATTAAGCCATAGTTTTGAAATGCTAATCTGAAATGCGAAAACAACATTAAGTTGACAAATTAAGCCATATTATTAACTGAACTTTTGTATTATTGTTCATTTACTAAAAGTCAATTATCCAACCAAACAATAGATTTAAACCATAGCTAAAACAACAGACATTTCAAATCCGTCCTATAATGAACATGTTCCTATAGTGATTCGGTGATTCCACATAACTAACCAAATGGAGCCTAAAGTACCTTTTGAGATCCATGTCCCTCCTTTTCTTGTCTCGACTCATACTTCATATTATCCATTTCTGCGCACACGTCATCATATTATAATATTATATATAATGTATCAAATAGCTAATCATGCATGTTTATAGATAATCAGAAGAATCTGTTTCATACTTTTTGTGTGTGCTTCCGGAATGAATCCTTTTTGCTTATCACAATCTAGACACAAGAAAAAACAGCATACAAGTAAGAATAAACAAAAAGTAAAGGGGTGTTTTGGATTGCTTATTTTGAAGTACTTTATCTCATATTCTCATTCAAAAATAAAGGAAGCAGAGGGAAACCTCCTTAATTAAACAGCTTATTTTCATCGTAAAACATGTAAATAAGGGGTGGCGGTTTTATCAACCACAAAAAAATGCCTATTTGCTTACAAATAAGTAGACAAGTGCTTTTATAAGCAATCCCAAACACCATTTAAAAGAGAAACTTATGGTATAAATGTAGACTAACCAACAGAGTCCGGAAGAGTGAACACACAAACGAGAGAAGGGCAAGCAGGTGAAAGAGGATATAAAACATCCTGGACATCTGATTGTTTAGTTGTGTAACCAGTGACGGTCACAATGCCATTCTTCCCGTTATGAGATATGGTGAAGCTTTTCTCAAAGACAAGATCACATATTTGCTGAGGCAACGTTTGATGATGTAATGTTGTCAAAGCAAATTCGTTGCCTTGAAAATTCACATCATCAAGTAGAAGCTCACATGACCCGCTCATAAGTAGAGCAACCTGCATACCATAAAATACGTTCACATAAGGAGGTTCAGGTTCAATACTCATTATACCAAAATGCTTTATTTACCTTTAAAACATGAAATACCTCAGTTAGAAATTTTAGAAAATGTGCTTAAATGATACAGTACTTTTTAGAAAAATGAAAAGGGGTTTTATAAAAGAGTGCAACCAAAAATGTAAAGAGAAGTGTAACCTTTCTGCCAAATTATAGCTAAAAGGTTAAAACTTGAAATTTTGGATTTTTTAAAAAACTTTTAAAAGATCTCTATTTTATGAGTACATGTTTTTTGTGAAGATCAAGCATAAATTATATCTTCGAAGATGGCTGGTGTTTGGTTTGGCTTATATAATGTAAGCCGATTTCGGCTTATAACATAAGCCTCAATTTTGTGGCTTATTTAGAGGTTTATGGGCTTATATAAGTTTGTTATATAATGATAAACTTATATAAACCCCTGAGTCAAGCAACAAATTTAGGGCTTACGTTATATAAGCCGAAATAAACCATATTTCGGCTTATATATCATTAACCTTAATTTTTTAAGCTTATTGGTGATTTATGGGCTTATATAAGTTTATTATATCATAACAAACTTAAATAAGTGTATAAGTCTCTAAATAAGCCATTAAATTGAGGCTTATGTTATATAAGCCCAAATAGGCTTACATTATATAAGCTAAAACAAACAGCCCCTAAACAAAACCCACACACATCAAACTTATTCACGTAGAAGAAGCTTCACATTAACAAAACTATTAAACAAAAAACATATCAAAACGAAACGAAATCATATATATACACGTTTAACAAATCAACATCATGTAACATAGATATCAATCGTGTGATGACACATCTGCTTAGAGATTAAGAAACTTACAAGGATTTTATGAAGATAATCTAAGCTCGAGCCAAAAACTCCTCCAATGATACGCCAAGGTGGATCATGAGAGACTCTCAACATCGCTATGACAGTGAAGATGAGATAAAACACTAATTTGCAAAGATGAGTTTATGCAAAAGTAGGTGTAGCTGAAAACAGAGGATTGGGGTTTTGATATATAAAGTACATCAGTTGCTGATCTAACAGGTAGGAAATGAAGTCTTTTATTTTTATATAAAGTTACAAGAATGGACCTTGTATTTTGTTACAGTAATAAATAGACCTCCATCTTACTACATTTTTCCAACACTTACTTGTACATTATGCATCTAGACATGGACATCAATAATTCTGGTTTTCCATTTTCCCGCCCATTCCCGCTCACGCTCACGGCTCACCCAAAGTTCTTTCAATTTCAAATTTTCACTCACACACAACTTAAATAATTCAGTATAGTACAATAATAATGAACCTACACGTAGACATATACGTATGAATTTACGTTTAAAATACTCATATTTATCTATCTATACTTTTTATAAAAAGAAAACCCATTATTTTTTTGGAAGTGAAAAAGTAAAAAGTGGAATTTTTAAGTTTTTATGTAGAAAAACTTGGACAATATTGAAAATGTTTAAAAATTAAAGCTATATTTATGGAAAAAGTTGCATTGGTCACCGAGTTTGATCATCGAGTAAACTCAATTGAGTCGTCACGTGACGTTTTCGATCACGAGTTAATTTGGTTGAGTCACCGGGTCACAGGTTCGATCATCGGGTCAACGCGATCAAGTCATCAAGTCAACTCTGTCGAGTCACCAAGTTACCGGTTCGACCATCGGGTAAATTAAATATCGATAACTATTTATCGTTAAACAATTTATGTCGCTATACGCGGATACACGTTTAGTAATATATAAATAATAAACACGCAACAAGCTAGTTCATGACATATAACGAGTATAACAATTACGACAGGTTTCTAGGCTTGAACCACAACAACGTATTGGTTTTTGGCTCGATAAAGTAGATGACAAAGACATAAAGGGATATAACACAACTTATCTCATTCCGTCAGCGAAAGGAACAGTATGAGACGGAAGCAGACATGTCACGGTCTTTGTCCGCAAGCAACCGGCAGATTGACCAAACTGTAGAGGTCAATCCGTTGGAAACGATTACGACGATCGTGGACTCTTGCCCGACATAGATCTTACTCAGGTCATTACGCCCATTACAACTATAAGCGAAATATGAGGAAATCCTAGCATCATTCTCACCTATAAAAGGTACATACAACACAACACAAAGGGTCCAATTTTCTTAGATTTTTCGATACACACACATACTTCAATATGCTTACTTACTTTCACGTCAGAATCTAATCGTATTATTCGTATTCGTGGTAAAGCTAATGATGTACTTTACTTGTATATCGTCTCAACTAATTTGCTTAGTTGAAGATTTAGCCCTAAGAGAGCTTGAGGCCCGATCCATCAAGCGACCTAAGCACATCTCATATCCCGTCATACATTTTGTTGTTGATTCGGGTTTCTTTATTTGTCTCAAAATTCGATTTTCTTTCTCTAAAAAGTTACAAGTTTATATTAGAAACTGATATAAGCATTTTGTACAAGTTTCTGTCCAAAATTTTGTGATATAAAACGAAAATTACAAATCAGGTTTTATTTGCAAATGAACTTAGTTATTAAAAAATATTATGTCTTAGTGACCAAACATATTTAGCTTATAAAATAAACCAAAACCCATTCAGTATGTTACTCAGAAAAACGAAGCTTCATTACCAGAATCATTCCAACAGTCCCTCGATCGGTGATCTTTTAGGCAAATTTCTTTAATCCGGCTATACAACAGATTTGAGCGTTGTATCCTCGGAAACAGATAGCAAATACTATGTTAGGAATCGTGTTAAACACGAGCCTCATGCCACGACATGTTTACGGCTTTATCTTTCGTTACTTATTTTATATCATTTAAATTATGTTTTTACATTATGTCAATTTTATATTTAGTTAATTCAATTTATACTAATAAAAGTGTTAGATGTTTCCTTACATGCCCAATCGGATTGCCTAGGTAAAGACGAAGCGTAACCTAGCTCCAAAGGTATGGCTAGTTTCAGACGCAAACTCCTATTGACTGGTGGGTAATACTAGTCTCACACTGATATGAGGAGACATGACTCCAAGTCTCCAACAACTCTGTTGCACATTGAATGCTCGAAACATGCTTATCCGGACGCTTCAACTTGCGTGACGTCAAGTACAGTAAAAAGTAAAGGTGATGTAAATACAACCAATAATTTTGGTAGTTGGTAATCCATTTACTCCATTTCACTCTCAAAAGAACTCATTTAATAAGCCTAACACTTGAGCAGTTGAGCTCTAGAGTCTAGACTCTGGACTAAAGATTTAAGACGAAGCTAAGCTTTGTTATTGACTTATTACAGTTTGGTAGTGAGGACCTGACACAAGGTCATCCGAAGGTCCGAACATCTCATGGATAGGTGTTGTTTACAATTTGTTGCTTCGACAACAGTAAATGGGTTCTTTTTGCTTTGTTTCTCATTCGTCTTCCAGTCGTTTGTAGCTTTTGAATCCTCAAAAAGCTTAATAATTTAAGCTTAAAACTTTATTTCAATTGGAAATTAGCTAATAATTGCGTAGTAACTCAACTGAACTCTGAAATGTGAAAACAACCTTAAATTACTAAATCTTAAAGGTTCTTATCCACCATATTGTTAACTGAACTGTTGTATTATTGTTCATATACAAAAAGTCCATTTATTGTCACTGTTGTAGTGTGAATTTTTTGTGTTTGGTTTTGCCTTCCAAGAGAAATATACCCAAATTATCCAACCAAACAACAGATTTAAACCAAAGTTAAATAACACACGTACATTTCAAATCCGCCTTCATAATGAACATGTTCCTATAGTGATTCAACATGATTAACCAAATGGGGCCTTTAGAGAGCCAGGAGCCTCCTTTTCTTGTCTCGACTCAAACTTCAAATTTTCCATTTCTGCACACACATCATATAATATTATATATATAATGCATCAAATAGCTAATCATGCATGTTTATAGATAATCAGAAGAATCTGCTTCATACTTTTTGACCCAGCTTTCTTAATAAATCCTTTTAGCTCAGCACCATCTAGACACAAGAAAAAACAGCATACAAGTAAGAATAAACAAAAAGTAAAGGGGTGTTTCGGATTGCTTATTTTGAAGTACTTATCTCATTAAAAATAAAGGAAGCCGGTGGCAAGCTCTTTAAAGTTTAATCTAATAGCCTATTTCATTTTAAAAGATGCAAATAAGGGGACGACGCGCGGTTTTGTCAAAAACAAAAAATATGCCTATTTTCTTACAAATAAGTAGTTGTATAAGCAATCCCAAACACCATTTAAAAGAGAAACTTATGGTATAAATGTAGACTAACCAACATAATCTGGAAGGGTGAAGAGACACACAAGAGGAAGGCAAGCAGGTCAAGGCATCAACAACAATTTTGATAATAACAAAAAATTACCAAAAACTGATGCATATGATAAACAAAATTAATAGTCTATGTAACTAAAAAAAGCAATACAAAAAGGATATAATACATCCTGAACATCTGGTTGTTCAGTTGTGTAACCGGTGACGGTCACAATGCCATTCTTCCAGTTCCCGTTTTTACATGATCCGCTCATAAGTAGAGCAACCTGCATACCATTAAATAAGTTCACATAAGGAGGTTCAAGTTCAATACTCATTATACCAAAATGCTGTATTTACCTCTGAAACATGAAATACCTCAAGTTCGAAATTTTAGAAAATGTGTTTAAATGATACAGTATTTTTTAGAAAAATGAAACCAAAAAAGTTAAAATTTTGGATTTTTTAAGAAACTTTTAAAAGACCTCTACTGTATATGTGAAGATCAAGCATAAATTCCAAGAATTCCTCACGAAACGAAACTAGCACACAAATCAAACTTTTTTCACATTAAGAAAACTATTAAACTAAAAACTTAGCAAAACAAAAATCATACGGAGTCACACATTTACAGATCTGCTTAGAGATTAAGAAACTTACAAGGATTTTATGAAAATAATCTAAACTCGAGCCAAAAACTCCTCCAATGATACGCCAAGGTGGATCATGAGAGCCTTTCAACATCACTATGATAGTGAAGATGAGATAAAACCCTAATTTGCAAAGATGAGTTTTATGCAAAAGTAATGGAGGTTTGATGGGGGTAGGTACCTGAATACAGGGATTGGAGCCTTGATAAATACTAGTACAGCTTTTTGTTGAGGTTAGGTACAATTTATAAGAATGGTCCTTCTATTTTGTCAATAATGACAGAATGATCCTAACATTTTTCCTAGTTTTCTTGTACATTGTGAATAAAGACATGAACGTCAGTAATTCTGATTTTTCGTTTTCCCGCCCAATCCCGCTCACCCAAAAGTTCTTTTACTTTTAAAATTTCACTCACATACAAGTTACATAAATAATTCAGTATAGTATGAACCTACACGTAGACATATACTACTCCATTATGTATGAATTTACGTTTAAAATACTCCTATTTATCTATCTATACTTTTTATAAAAAGAAAATCCATAATTTTTTTCAAAGTGAAAAAGTAAAAAGTAGAACTTTTTAGTTTTTATTTTAAAAAACTATGGACAATATTGACATGTTTAAAAATTAAATCTATATTTATGTAAACAATTGCGTTGGTCACCGAGTTTGATCATCGAGTCAACTCAATTGAGTAATTAGGTCACATTTTTTAATCACATGGTAACTTGGTTGAGTCACTGGGTTACGGGTTCGATCATCGGGTTAACGTGGTCGAATCATCGAGTCAACTTTGTCAAATCACAAGGTTACCGGTTTGACCACCGAATAAATAAACATATCGATAACTATTTGCCATTAAACAACTTATGTCACTATGCGCAGATACACGTCTAGTAATATACGAAGTATAAACAATAAACATGCAACAAGCTAGTTGATGACGTATAATGAGTACGACGGGTCTCTAGGCTTGAGCCACAACAACGGATTGGTTTTTGGCTCGATAAAGTAGATGACAAATGTATAAAGGGACAGAACACAACTTATCTCATTCAATTCGCGAAAGGGACAGTATGAGATGGACGTATACATGTCACGATCTCTGTCCGTAACAACCGGCAGATTGACCAAACCACAAAGGTCAATTTGTTCGCTACGATTACGCCGATCGTGGACTCTTGCCTGACAAGGGTCCTACGACAAGGGTCCTACTCAGGTGATTACGCCCATTACACTTATAGATGAAATATGAGGAAATCCTAGTATCAAACTCGCCTATAAAAGGGACCTCTCGCACAACTACAAAAAGTCCGATTTTCTCACTTTTTCGATACACACACATACCTCAAAATGCTTATTTACTCTCACGTCGGAATATAATCGTGTGGTTCGTCTTCGCGGTAAAGCTAACGATGTACTTTACTTTTAGTAAATCATCTCGACTAATTAGCTTAGTGGAAGATTTATCCCCAAGTAAGCTTGAAGCAGGATCTATCAAGCGACTTAAGCACATCTTATACCCCGTCATACATTTTGCTGTTGATTCAAGTTTCTTTATTTGTCACAAAATTTGATTTACTTTCCGCAAATTGTTATAAATTTATATTAGAAACTAATATAATCATTTTGTACAAGTTTATGTCCAAAATTTTGTGATATAAAAAGATAATTACAAATCGGGTTTATTAATTAATCTATTTGCAAATCAACTCGTTCAGTTTGTTAATCATAAAAACGAAGCTTCATTACCATAATCATTCCAATAGTCCCTCGATCAGGAACACGCAACTCTTCGGTAATTTTTTTTGGCAAATTTCTCTAATCTAGCTATACAACAGTTTTGAGCGTTGTACCCTCAGAAACATACGGTAAACACTTTTTAAAAAAATCGTGTTAAACACGAGTCTCGTTCCACAACATGTTTATGGCTTTCTTTAATTTTCGTTACTTATTTTATACTATCATTTAAATTATGTTTTTACATTATGTCAATTTTATATTTAGTAATTCAATTTAGTACTCCGTAATAAAAGTGTTAGATGTTTCCTTACATGCCCAATCTGATTGCCTAGGTAAAGACGAAGCTTAACCTAGCTCCAAAGGTATGGCTAGTTTCGGACGCAAACTCCTATTGACTGGTGGGTAATACTAGTCTCACACGCAGTTGCACATTGAATGCCAAAATCATCCTTATCCGGACGCTTCATGCTTGCGTGACTGACGTCTAGTACAGTAAAAGGTAAAGGTAGTGTAAATACAAGTATACAACCAACACTTGAGCAGTTGAGCTCTAGACTCTAGGCTAAAGATTTATGACGAAGCTCTTTTGTTATTGTAGTTCGGAGCTGACGCATCACACTATCCGAAGGTCGAAACATCTCATGGATTGGTTCCATATGCAATTTGTTGCTTCGACAATTGTAAATGGGTTCTTTTTGCTTTGTTTCACATCTTGTCTTCCAGTCATTTGTATTACTTACTATTAACAATAATCAACTTACAGATTCTAACTAACATTTGATTTGATTAGTGATCATGCAACACGCAAGTTTATAATCCTATTGGTCTTACTCTTAATATTTTGCTTAACAAACTTAGGTGATCTTGACTGGTCGAGCCGACTTATATTTAAGCTATGCATGGGAAGCTCAAGTTCGAGACCTCCTGCTATGATAAGGTCTTGTGGTGTTTCCAGAACGGGCCACCATGGTTCATCTTTCTTGTCTTGGTCTTCCATGGTCTGAATCTCTGTCCACCATGCTTGAAGCTCTTCGTCGGATGTCACAAGATTTGGTTCAGGGCAGTCGTGGTTAATATAGTTAGTAACCCAATCTTTAATAGCATCCCAAAGGACTAAAGTACTAAACCATCATTTGCATAAGGATAATCTTCGATGGTTAGTTTTAATCCATACGGAGAGTTTGGATCTTCCCCAGCCATACATACATATTCTAGTATATGAATGAGAGTGTTGAACTTAAAAGTGTGCAAAAGTAACAACTATGGTCAACAATATTATACAGTAGGAATAAATGTAGAGTGTGTGCAAAGAATGAAACAGAAGCTCATAAGTAGTAACACTAACGTTTATTCTTACACGGACGTTTCTTTTGTTATTGGTTAATGTAAGATGTACGAGTTTGGTACTACGTAGCGTCTCAGTTTTTAGCCAAACTTGATGTGATATTTTATGGTGTAAACACGGAAACGAAAAACTCAAGTTCCAATAACATACCATACCATAGAAGCTGAATTGTCTTCTCTTCCGAAGAAAAGATTAAACCATCGTCCTTACAGGCCAACATAGTTACAGCTATTAGTCATGTTATATAACTGTACTACTAATGAAGCATTGCCTAAGAACCTAAAAGGGGTTAATAAACCTAACACAATATAAAGATCATTAAATTGTGTTAGCTTTATTAACCCCTTTTGGGTTCGGAAGAGAAGACAGATAAGCTTCTATGGTTTGTTATGGTGTATCAATTTGTTGTTTACACCATAAATTATCACATCATGTGATAAGAATCTGGTTTATTGATGGAAAGATTGAGATAAATCAGGATCACTGATTTATTGCAATCCCTTATCTTCAGCACTGATTTTGACTTATGATTTCTAGTATCTTCTATTTGTATCTATATATTGTAAGTGTAAGGCTAAGAATAAGGCATGGCATAAATTATAGTATTTGATGTATTAGGAGTCTGGTCCTCTCGACGGACTAGTTGATTTCATTAAAGTTTCGGTGTCCAGATTCTGCACCGTTCTTTGATAAATCATACCTATCGTTCTCTATTTAGATTCTATTGAAGTTCTTTGTTCAGATTCTGCATTGTTTCTTCAATAAATCATTCCTATCGTCCTATTTTCATATAACCCTTAGCCTGGTTCTATCATTTGGTTCCATTGCCGGGAAATTCGAAATGGTGCAAACCCGGAATAGCGACTTGGGAGGATCATACCTGCTTGCTGGTCCCCAACCTTTCAAGATTCCAACACTCAGAGTGGTAGCCTATAGAGTGGTGGCTTGGATCCGAAGAAGAAAAAAAAAAAAAAAAAAAAAAAAAGGTGCCAACCGTGACCAACATAGCCGTGACGAACGAGTTCGAAGTGGTGGCCTATGGAGTGGTGGCTTGGATCCGAAGAAGAGAAAAAAAGGGTGCAACCGTGACCAACATAGCCGTGACCAACGAGTTCGAAGTGGTGGCCTATGGAGTGGTGGCTTGGATCCGAAGAAAAAAAAAAAAAGGGTGCCAACCGTGACCAACATAGCCGTGACCAACGAGTTCGAAGTGGTGGCCTATGGAGTGGTGGCTTGGATCCGAAGAAAAAAAAAAAGGGGGGTGCCAACCGTGACCAACATAGCCGTGACCAACGAGCTCGAAGTGGTGGCCTATCGAGTGGTGGCTTCGACCCAAAGAGCAACTGGTCAATATCCACAATTTTGCCTTGAGGACAAGGCAAGTTTTCAGGGGTGAAGTATTGATAAGAATCTGGTTTATTGATGGAAAGATTGAGATAAATCAGGATCACTGATTTATTGCAATCCCTTATCTTCAGCACTGATTTTGACTTATGATTTCTAGTATCTTCTATTTGTATCTATATATTGTAAGTGTAAGGCTAAGAATAAGGCATGGCATAAATTATAGTATTTGATGTATTAGGAGTCTGGTCCTCTCGACGGACTAGTTGATTTCATTAAAGTTTCGGTGTCCAGATTCTGCACCGTTCTTTGATAAATCATACCTATCGTTCTCTATTTAGATTCTATTGAAGTTCTTTGTTCAGATTCTGCATTGTTTCTTCAATAAATCATTCCTATCGTCCTATTTTCATATAACCCTTAGCCTGGTTCTATCATCATGTTTGACCAAAATAGCTTAACTTAAGGACATTTTCTACCAAAAGAGCTTCACATAAAGTGACCATTACTTCAAAATCACCACCATTTGTGTTAGCTTAAAGTGGCCTGCATATAAAAAAAAACAAAATCAAACTTACTTCAATATATATAAGGGTGTTTGGGCAAGATTAAGCTTTAGGATCTTTTGGATCCTAAAAAATATTGAAATAAATAGAGGTTAAGCTTATTGGCTCTTTTCCCTCACAGATTAGCTAATGCTTCACCCAACACTTAGTTTGAGCTTGTTGTGTCTTAAGTCTTAACAACACGATAAGCTACCAAGCACCAAAGTTTACCCAAATACCCACCTTAAGCTTTTGGCATACAAACAGTTCAGATTTGATTATCTTAAGTATACTATACCCAACCACCTTTAATCATTAACTGTGAGTGTCTTCATGACACCGAACAACATGAAGTGTCTTAAAGTTCCCGCTTATTACCAAAATACACAATTAAATCTACCTTAATGCATTTAAAAACTTTTCAATCCTTAAAATTTAGACCTAAAAACTTTTCAATCCTTGGTTTGAGCTTGTTGTGTCTTAAGTCAAATAAGTCGCAGATTCACAACATGATCGAATAAGTCACAAGTTCACAAACATGATCTAAATAAGTCACAAATTCAAAGATCCATACAACTTACAAGTAAGAGCGTCAAAAGAGCTTCACAAAGAATCCACAACCCTCCATTACTTCATCAAATCACCACTGCATATAAACAAAAATACAAAATTAAAATTACTTCAATATATTTAGGGGGAGTTTGGGTAAGATTAAGCTTTAGAATCTTTTGCATCCTAAAACATCTTGATATATTTGGAGCTTAAGCTTTTTGGCTCTTTTCGCTCACAAGTTAGCTAAAGCTTCACCCAACACTTGTTTTGAGATTTTTGGCTAACAATCTAAATTTGATATTTTCAACTTTCAAGTATACCAAACCTCCTTCATGAACTGTGAGTGTCTTCATGACACCGAACAACATGAAGTATCTTAAAGTTCCCGCATATAACCAAAATACACAATTAAATCCACCTTAATGCATTTAGGAGGGAGTTAGTAAAGATGGAAAGCTTTTGAATCCTCAAATCAGATTAGAATAGTGTCTTTGGATTAGGTAATATGCACTTTATGGATTTTGGATAAACTTATCATGGGGTTCTAAGGTGGAATTTTTGAGAATGTATAAGCTCTAATGCATAAGCTTTGCCAAACATCGTTCAAGCTTTTATAATAAGCTTTAAACAAACACTTTTTATGAGCTTGCTGTGTTATAATAACAAAGCAGATAAGCCACCATAAACAGCATGTTTTCTTGGTTCTAAAATATATGATAAGGAGTAAATTAACAAAAACATACCTTTTAAAGGACATGCTTGTGGATGCATCATCACAAGACTCCTCAACCTAAAAAACCAACAAGTATAACACGCTATCACTAAACTCTGCACATGTTTGTGCTACACTAACTTTAAAAAGCATACAATATCAACAACTTGCAGCAAATATTTACAAGTTGTAATTAAAGACAACACATCTCTTTAGCAGAGTCAAAGTAAACAAAACCAACAGATTCAGATAATGCTTACCTTCCCAAAGCCAGAAGCCTTTTTCCCTGCTTCTTTGCTATCCAGCTTCCTCGCTTGCTCCTCTGCACACACGTAATAAAAACATGAGAGTATGTATATGTTCTAATATATCAAATTAATAATCATACACATTCATTGATAATTAATAAGTAGAAATATATAATATATGTTTCATACTCTTGGTCAGCACACCCACAACAAGCTCCTTTCCATTATCGCCATCTGGGCACAAGAAAAAACAGCATACGAGTAAGAATAATCATAAAGTAAGGAGTGTTTTGGATGGCTTATTTTGAATTAGTATAAGCAAATCACAAACGCTTTATAAAAGAGAAACATATGGTATAAGTAATGTACACTCACCAACATAGTCTGGCAGGGTGACCACACACAAGAGAGAAAGGCAAGCAGGTCAAGGTATCAACAACTTTTGACCAATAACAAAAAGTAACCAAAACTTGAAACATACGAAATCAAGAAGTGTGTATATGTAACTACAAAAAAAAACAATTTGTTTAGGATATAATTCGACACAAACATCCGGCTGCTCAGTTATGTATCCGGCAATGGACACAACACCCTCATGCCAGTTGTGAGATAAACTGAAGCTTTTATCAAACAGAAGGTCAGACATGTGTTGACGAGGGAGGTTGTTGTTGTCAAGTGTTGCCAGAGAGAAGTCGGTCCAAGCAACGTTGAAGGTGACGTTGACCTCGGATGATGGCTGCTGCCCGCCAGTAACAAGTATGGAAGCCTGGGTACCATTACATACATGTGTTAATCAATGAAGTAAAAGAGCTTAAGTATGAAGCATAACTGCAGCAAAATGTTTTTTTGTTTTGTTTTGTTTTGTTTACATGTGATATGCGAAGAACGTCGTCCTGGCGGACTGGAACATGACAAGTTTCACCCCCCTTGACATTAACACCTGCAATGCATGTTGTTGAAATTGTATGTTAGATGGCGTTGATTAGCTGGCAATAAGCCCTTAAATGTGTCTTACTGATAAACAAAAAGGACGAAACATGAAGATCTAAAACAACAACAGACGGTTAAAATTTACTATACTATATGGATCTTCCCATGTGTTGTTAGTAAGTTTAAAGCCAAATCCCTATATATGCATATCATCGATCAAGCTAAGTGTACTCATTAGTAAGTGTGGCCTAGAGGTTCATTCTGAAATGGTAAAGGCATGATATAACAAAGCAAAATGAGTGTTGGGTAAAATTGACTTAATTTTGTACTATATTATAAGTTTAGAAAAATGGCTTATTTTCGGCTTATATAACGTGAGCCCCAATTTTGTGGCTTATTTGGAGACTTAGGGCCTTATATAAGTTTATCATGATATAAATATAATAAACTTATATAAGCCCATAAACCTCTAAATAAGCCATAAAATTGGGGCTTATGTTATATAAGCCAAACCAAACAACCCCTAAATATGTCTTACTGATAAAAAAAAATATAACAAATTTCAAATCTGACTTATAATGAACACATTATTCCAGATAACTGGTTATGAAATGAAGCACCAACAATTAAAGACAAAAAACAGTTTATTAGCAACAAATGAAAAGAAAAAAAAAAGTATGGAAAACTTACTAAGGTTATTATGAAAGTAAGCTAAATCAAGATAAACTTCTCGAGTGATATGTCGAGGTGGATGATGACAGATTAATAACATCGTACTTAGCTTGTTGTATCGATTCCCGAGTGATAATTTAATACTACAAATACAGTGACGGGGATCTAAATTATTGGAGAGAAAGAGAAGTATATGTATGGGAGTAGACGATAGAGATAAGAAATACTAGTATGTGGTAGTAAAGATGAACAAGGTAGTTGTGAACTTTTACTTCAAAAGGTTAAATTAAGTGTGATGGGGTAGGTAGATGAATCAGTTGGCAGGAATTTTATTTTTTAAATATGCGTGTTTGGTTCACAAACATTGAAAGGTTTTGGGCGAGTTTGGAATTTAAATCGGGTTTTAAACGTGTTTGGTTAGTACTTGTGGGGTATTTATAACGTGGCAAAACTCATTAAAAGGCTGCATTAAGAAACAACTAGTCAAGTGGAGAGTTAAGGGGGTGTTTGGTTAAGCTTATGAGTTGAATTAGGCTTATATTATATAAGCCAATTATGCCTTATATATCATAAGCTTATAAGCCTAAATTTAGTGTTTGGTTTAGCTTATTAAAATTAATAAGTTAAATGACAAAAAAGTCTATGAGTATTAAATGATGTAGTTATTAAATGTGGGGTATAAAAGTTTTTTTATATGTTATTGTTATGTAAGCACACCTTTTGTTATAAAATCCTCACTTTTATGGCTTACCAAAACACCCACATATAAGCTTATAAGCCCACTTATATAAGTTTAACCAAACACTTGGTTTCGGCTTATAAGCTTATATAAGCTTATAAGCCCACTATATAAGCTAAAACAAACACCCTCTAAGAATACTTCCTTTTTTTTTTAACTAGGAGAGTTAAGAATACGCTGTGTGCACTTACTCATAATAAAAAAAAAAAGACAACAATGTCCTTGAATTAAAATACTTTATCTATCTCTTTCTTCTCTCTTTTTGTCTTCCACCCTACCACGTCATGTTCATTGTTCAAGCAAGTTTGTGCAATTAGTTTCATAGTATGGCCTCGTTTGTTTTTTAAAAAAAAAAAACCTCTTCTAGCCTCTTTTGTCTGTAAATCTCTGCATGCGCGCAAAGGTATTTGTTTGTTTTTTTGCAGACATAAGTGCTAAGAAGCACTTCTCCCCTCTTCAACCATGAAGACATCTCCTTTATTCTTCTTTCCTATTCTTCTCACTTCTTCAACACTCACATCCCACCATCACCTTTAATATTTGTTTGCATTTTTTTATATTTGTATACTTTTTATACCGAAATGATTCATTTCGTATTTTTTCACGTTTTTATATGTTTTATGTTTTTTTCATTTTTTTGTTGTTTTACTTTTTTGTCAATTTTGCACGCTTTTGTACGTTTTTCTATGTTTTCGTGCATTTTTACGCTTCCGTTCGTTTTCGTTCTATTTTTTCACGTGTTCATACGTTTTCGTTTGTTTCGTAAGTTTTTAAGTTTTACACATTTTCGTATATTTTAATTTATTTTTTACGTGTTTGTATACTTTTATATGTTTTTTTAGGTATTAGCGTTTTCAGCGCTACAAAATACGAACAAAACGTATGAAAACGTAAAAATCGTACAAAATGTAAAAAAAAAGTAAAAATTGACAAAACGTACGAAAACATACAAAAGAACTAATGAAAAATATAAAAAGAAAAAGAGTAGGAAAGAAGTACTTAAGATTATAAAAAACAAACGATCTTTTTTGTGTAGATGAAGACTTTAAATACACTTCTTCTTCTTCTTTTAGACATGGTTTGTAGATGAAGAGGTAAAACCTCTCAAAAAAACAAACGAAGCCTATGTGTTCTCCAATTATCTATGATTTTTAAGATTTTAAAAAAAGTCAAAACCTTGCTCGTTTGTTTGATTTTGATTTTTGATTTAATATTTTTTTTTATGAATTATGTTGCTTACTTCTGTTTTATGTCATCAGGTTCTACAATTTTTTGACCACATCATTTTGTTTACTCATGTTTTTTTTGTTCACGAGGTGTTTTAGATCGTGATGACTCAAGATTATTCGTGAAGTGATGAAAGGGTAGTTATGTCATCTATTACAATTTATGTGAAAAGAAGATTTTTGAACCAAACACATAAAAGAGTTAGATTCTCACGGTTTACATGTGTCCTGATATGAAAAACTATTGAGTTATAAAACCTCTACTTTCAAAATTACGAACCAAACGCCCCCAAGGATCAAAATTTAGATAAATTTTGAGAGTTTTTCTTTTATTACAATTGAAAAAACTTGCTATTAAATTATTTTCAATTTGAGATGATTTTTTTAAGAAAAAGCGGTGCTATAACGCTCCACAATGTTATGCTGAGATGACATAGCGTTATTGCCCGTTATGATACCGAGACCTTATTTTTTTAAGGTGTTATGCTCAGCGTTAACACACTACCGTTGTTTTTTTCTCTTTTCTGATTTAAATAGTTTTTGTGTGTAGATATTTACTTTTTGGTTAAATAAATAGAAAAAAAGTATATTTTAAAAGAGGACAAAAGTCAATAAAGAACTTGTACTAAAGAAAGTACAAAAGACACAATCTTAATTTACCATTTAATTCAAGTTCTTATAACCGTTTGGATGCTCAATTATTTGTTAGGGTTTCAATGTTTTGTTCCTAAATTTCTTATCTTCTAGAATTGGGAATACAGGTACCACTTTCATAATGCTTATTTATCTTGGTGGGTTCAACATTACTGTTCTTCAGTTACGTGTTTCTCTTCTTCTTCTTATTAGTAGCTTAATAATTTTAGGGGATGTTTGGGTAAAAGTGAACCCTTATGTCGGAATAAGTTGTTTTGGTAAGTTAATTACTACATACTAGATCTTCTGCTTATAAGAATAAGATAATTAGTTCCATACCCAATTGTTCTCCGTGTTTAGTGGGTGTTTATGTTCAGATTACTTAAACATCTTAATAGCTTAATATATTTATAAAAAGCTAAACAGCTTCGTGAAGTTTTTTGGTTAACTTATTATAAAGGATTAATGTTATATTTTTTGGAGATATAGGCTTAGTAACCTTTGCATTTGAGAATAAGCCTTACTCAAACACTCCCTCAATCTGGGAACTTTTATAACTCATGCTAAGGTCTCTTGACTTCTATGGCATTGAGTAAATAGTAACGCGTAGACAAGTGCATATGAAGTTGCTTCTTCTTTTCCGAACTCATCCTTAAAAACCATACAAGGGAGAACACTTGTATAACTTCAAACTTGATCTAGACATTTCTCAAAGTGGTGCTATGATTTTAATAAAATATATGAATGTGTTAATGAAGTATTAACTATGATTTTGCATATGTTTAGTACGCTTTATGCATGCTTTTTGATGATATAATGCATGTTTATTGTTGTAAGTTTGCACACACCTCTGTTTGTATGTTGGAAACCTCAAATCGACAATCCAACACACCTCTTTTATGAGTTAGTTTGTTATATTTTGGTTATATTGATGTGATAAAATAACAAATGAATTGTTGTTAAAAGAGTTTAACATGCTATATCGCCTAGTAACTGAGACATTAGTTAGGTGGAATATTTTTGTGTAAAAATGAGATTTTGGATTATTTTTTCAAAAGTTAAGTTTTAGATTTAAGTTCATGTCGAATTACATGTAATTCTGTGCGAATTACATGTAATTTAACAAGAATTACATGTCATTCTACTTGACTTTTATCTGATATTTGACTTTTGTGTAGGAATTGGTAATTTGTCACATAAACTAGTTGCATTATATATAATTATTAAAAGTAGTTGCATTATATATAATTATAGAAAGTCAAGTGTCATATGTCAAGAATGTGTCTATAACGCGACCATTGAGGTTATCACTTAAGTTGAATAACATGGAATTACATGTGATTTAGGTGAATTACATGTGATTCATAGAATTACATGTAATTCAACCTAAACTACATGTAATTCACTAAATTACATGTGAATTAGTTATTGTAAATTACATGGTTAAAACATTATGTTTTTTAGAAGTTTACTGATGCTACATTTTATGTTTTTTGTTTCAGGTGTTGATTTTGATCTTGTTGCTGATACGAATGTGTTAAATATAAAGAATCGCATGCTCATATCTTGAAGGACAAGATGGTTGTTGTACAAGTTCCAATAGATATGTCAATGCTAAGATCTTCTCCTAAGGCAACTTCCTCCAAGACGAAGTTGGCAGGTGTTAAGCTAAAATCTAGTACAGTTCTAAGGTCTGCTTCAAAGGTCGCTAACAAGCCGGCTTCTAAGGTCCGCAACAAGCTGCCTTCCAAGGCTGCTAACAAACTGCCTTCTTCTTCTTCTTCTAATTTTGTTGGTTGCATTATGCTTGTTTGTAGCTTCCAATGCGATTGTTTCCTTATATTTAGGGAGTCCTTAAGCGAATAAATTTTTTATTACCTGAATTATACTTGGCCTTTGTGGAAAGTTGTGTTTATGGTTTAATTTTTATTCTACAAGCTTGAATGAGGTTGAAGTTCTTTTTAGAGGTTGAATTTACGTTTAACGACTAGTTATTTAATTCGACTCCCTGGTAAGTACACGAAAGTTTATGTTTAACACTATGCAAGTGTCTTTTACTTGAGTCCATTTTACTCTAAAACTACAACTAGTGCCACTATAAGTTTCGTTTGTTGAACTCAAATAGCAAATTGTACACGAACCACACGTGATTCGTACACGAATCACATGTGATTCGTAATTACGTGTGATTCCTACACTAATCACGTGTGATTCATGCACGAAACACATGTGATTCGTACACAAAACAAACGTGATTCGTACACGAAACAAACGTGATTCGTATACGAAACAAACATGATTCATACACGAAACATACACGGATCATACGTGATTCGTACACGAATCACACGTGATTCGTACACGAATCACACGTGATTCGTAATTGCATGAATTACACGTGATTCGTATACCAATCACACGTGATTTGTACACGATGAACAATAACAATAAGGATGAGGAATAGTGCAATGATAAAGCATGATTGTGTTTTTAACACTTTTTATGTTTTAAGACGACACTATAAGGTGAAGAAATTGCTTGAGTCGCAACAAATCTCGTAACCGAACTCAACATAAAAACAATATAGCATATTGACGTCTTTTCCATCAAAAGGTAAAAGCATGTGTTTTAATTATGATATTGAAGAATTGTTGAAGCAATTGGATATGATTTAAATCATCCATCGTAGTTGCTGCCAGAGATTCATTTTACATCACCCGTGATGGTGTTGGATTTGATTGGAAAAATGATGCTAATGGTGATATAGTGATATTTATGATTTTCAGGTGATCGATTGTCAGAGTTGCGATTTTTCTGACGGGTAGTGTGTGTTTTTAGGTTTTTTGGTGGTGGTGGGGTGTGTTTGTTTTTTAGTGAGAGATAAAGTTGAATAAAAGTGAAGGGTCTGTGAGATTTTTTTGGTTTGTATATGATTCGGTATTTTGATCATAGCCATTGAATAAGAATGAAATTGATGGATAAGATCTTTTCTTTTGTTCTTTATTGAATACATATTATTTGTTGAGTGGTGTTATTTGATGTTATGTTATTAGTGGAGTTATGAAATGTTGGTGTAATTTTATTAAAACTGATGTGACATTGACTTGAGTGATAAAAAGTGATGTTATGATTCTCGAGGCTTTCATATTTATAATAGTTTGAAATCAAACAAATTATTTTTTCAAAAAAACTTCCAACAACTCAGCAATCAAATAATTCTAAAAAGATTTTTAACACTTATCGGTGTCTTATGAGCAACATGACAACTAAAGAATATTTTGTATTTTAAAAAGCTTGTTAAGCGTTAAATTCTCTTTGAAATTGCCTGGTTGAGAAGTTCCCATAAACCTTTTTAGAAAGAAATTTTCATTTGACCAGTTTAAGCTAAAGTCCATTCTTGAACTCTTTTATAATTAGCACAAAAAATAGTACTTGGTGCACTTGGTGGTGTAAGTATCATTTCACCAATAACATTAAGGGTCTTTATATCTCAAAAACACTATCCATAAACAAAAAAAGGGCAAATTATTATACGCGTAATTAATATTATTTTCTACTAATAGAAAGTTATTTAGATTTTATTTCGATTATAAGAGTAAATTAAACTAAAAAGACCTAAAAATAAAATCAGATACCTTTTTTTTACAAAAACAAATAGTAAGATAAATACCTTTTTTAGACAAAGAAAATATAAAAGTAAATTTAATAATTTTATATTAAAAGGGATAATTCGCGCATACTCAATCATTTTATATGCACAATTTAATGTCCAAGTAGATAAAGCTAAATAGTAGATGTATTTAATGCATCAATTATAGTATATGAATTCATTTTCAATGTCGCAAATCACGATATTACTTATTTGTAAATCAAAATATCGTTGTTAACTGATAAAACATCTTTAACATTTTTACAATATGAGATCATGAATGTTCCATTGTCAACCTAGAAAAACTTAAGCTGAAAAAATGTTTTTTTTTAGAACACCATATTTTTACATCCTATATTACACATCTCATAGTATATTTCACTGTCTTCATCAAGGCTTGAACCTACGACCTATAGGTTGGTTAGACACTTACATACTTAAGGATACTTTTGATGGCCAACTGAGCTAGCCCAGTTGATGAAAAAAAGTTTATCATAATGAAACTTAGAACTAGAAAGGATTGAGGGGAGTTGTGGTCCCTCGAAATTTTTGACCCTATGTATAATTTATACCATTTTATATACGATTTTAATCATTTTTATACAATTTTATCATAGTTTATATCATCCCCTAGATAGTTTGTTTGCCACTTCATCAACAACGTTCATGTTCCGATCCTAGACGGAGGAGGATCTCGCGATGTAACGTGGGCGGGTACGTCTTTGAAGGAGGGCGACCACATAGTGCCTCTAAAGTTTTAGAAGCCCCAAAAATTTCTCTATTAACAATTATATGCATGCGCAAACATTTTTTTTAAATAGTATCTATATAAGAAAATATATTGGATAAATAATATGGTGTACATTTAGTTAACTAATTGCATTATATATTATAAACAAATAAATTCCATTTGAACTATTCAAAGTAGAGTCATTCTTGTGTTGCAGCAAAATCATTTCAAATTTCAAATATTTGAATGGTTTATAATGACTTTGCTTTGGTTTCTAGACTTGATTCACCGGTGTAAAACGAGATCTTGTAGTTTTAAAAACCTATTTATTTTACTTGATTCAACAACTTTTTAAAAAGTAGGTGTTTCAAAAACTTTAGGTTTCTTAGAAATTTCTTATCTTTTTGCAAAAAGTAGGGTGTAAAATGAGACATCTTTTTTAAAAATAATTTGAAAGATTCACCCGTGTAAATCTTTTGCGAAAAACTTACTTTTGGAGTTGAAAATTTTAACATAAGCATTTTCCCTCATCATGGTTAAGATCATCAACTTTACTTTTATGGCATTGTATGAAGTTCTCAAATTGCTATATTCCTTTTGATTTGAAAAACGAACTTGTGACACCAAATTTGATTCTAAATATCGACTTTGTGTTCGAAACATAATTTTTTTGCTTCAAATCTTTAATCTTACGATCGAATTTTCATTTAAAGACAACTCTTAATTTTTCAAGTTTTTCAAAATATGTTTTGAACTTGTCCTTTTTCTTTGAAAATTCGACTTTGGCGTCTTCAAAATTTTGTGTTTATCGAGCTAAAACCATTTGGAGCTCCTTAAATTAATATTTGTTTCCAAACTTGATGTTTCATTTCTAAAAATAGTATTTCTCTCCTCTGATTGTTGATCCCAATGAATAGATCGTAATCATGTTAAGGATTGTACGTATAGATTGTAAACAAACTAGAGCATGAGAGAGCTCTTACGAAACCTAGATAAGTTATTGTTGGTCCACTAATCTTGTGCAAACATCGGATATGTGAAGAACATTTGCATAATTAACCAATTGACTAACTAATAACACAAACTTGTACTTTTCATTGTTTGTATATCTTACTAATAATGAATCAATAGATTTACAAGTGTTAGCCCGGTTGTTTGGGAATAACAACCGGGCGATGAATGACAAACTAAACTCTCATTGTTACAAGAAGGAAATAACCAATGGGAGGAGAAAATCCTAACACTACATTATATGTGTTTTGTGGAATAGAAATCTCTTGCTGTCTCTAAGAAATGAGACCACTATATATAGTGGGAAAGTGAATCCTCCAAAGCAACCACCTTGCACTTTCTATTCTTCCTTTTTCACCCAAGGAAGTTCCCACTATGTCTTTATTATCAATACTTCAGGTCTTCGTACCAGATATGGTCTTCAAGGAGTTAGTGAGTTATTATCATCACTCACTAACTCCATCATCCTGATCTTGGTTCTTATCTTCACTGGATGAGATCCGCTGCAGTAATAAAGGAGTCTTTGTGGACTTCTAAGAACATCTTGAGGATGACTCGGTAAACTAACATAAGTTTACCAACCTATATAATACTTAGGGTATATTTCATTCAAATCAATACAAGGACAGTTTAGGCTCTAAATTGGCCCAACAATCTCCCCCTATTTGAATAGAAATATAGCCTAAGTCTTTTAGTAGTAAGTGAGCTTAACGACTTCTTCTTACATACTAAGCTACAACAAATATACATAAAAGATATAACAATGTTCTGATCATTTGTTGTAGAAAATGTGACATGATTCATTGTTGTACTTTGTCTTCAGTATTGGTATCTTCTTTCTTTATCTTGGTGTGAGGAAATAGTTCCTGAGTGACCAAGTCCTTCAAATTTTGAAGGCTCTGAAGATAGCTTATTGAGTGTCTTGGATTTGAACATGTACTTAGTCTATTTGTTGTTCAAATCAACGTCCAACAATCTCCCCATATCATTTGTTGATGTAGTTGCTTCAACAACTTGGGTTTAGTGTAAGGTTTTGTTTGGGTTCAGTGGTTCAGGTTCTGGTAATGTATAAATCATGGATTATTTAAGTGGACTTCGATGGTGATCAGGCACTTCATCTACGCCAAACAATCATTCTTCAATATTAACCTAACCTGGTGAACATAACCCTTCTTCAAAACCATGTAAACACTAACCTTCTTAAACCATGTACATTTGATGAAACATGGTTCTCAGGTTCTGACCTAATTGGTTCTAACCTGGTGTAGACTTTTTGTTTTGTGGATTTTGTGTTTTATGTTTTGTGTATGTTTTGGGTAGGGTGAGGGTGTTGTAGGGTTTGGCTTTAGGTATACATAATCGATGTGCAAGAGTAGAAGTATATGTACATGATAATGATGATTGACGAGTGTGTAAACACTTTCATAAGTGTATTCTCTCCCCCTCAAAAGTTACAGTAGTAAAGGAGTCTATGTGAACTTCTAAGAACATATTGAGGATGACTCGGTAAACTAACATAAGTTTACCGACCTATATAATACTTAGGGTATATTTCATTCAAATAAGTACAGGGGCAATTTAGGCTCTAAAGTGGCCCAACAGTTATGCGAAATCTAACGTATCAAAGCCAAAAAGAACATAGATTCTACTAACTATTCAATTTTTTATTAATCATAAACTTTGTGTTGAGGTACAATAAACTCAAAGTACCTATGTTCCTTTTATACTTGCAATGAACTCTAGAATATTCTATTAGGATACGTATATCACACACGATATACTCCTATAATAACTAGAACATATCTTTACCTAAGATATAACTATCCTTATCAAACTAGTGAGTACTTTACATTACAACCAACGGTACTTGCATGTACCGCGCTACTACTAACAGTACTTGCTATAACTAACGGTACTTGGTATAATACTAACGGTACTTGGTACAAATAAAAATAATTTCCAACAATTCTCCCCTAAACATGAATTATCACTTGTTATCTTCTTGTTTCTCTGTCTTGAATGTATGTGTTTTCATGTCTTCGTATATAGCTTGTATAGCTCATTATTTTCTGGTTGGACTTGCAGCCTTCAATCTTGTACCAACAGAATGCATTCAAACACATTGTAGATCTTCTTATGGCATAATTAACTTCACTCTTCTTTATGAACTTCATCTTTGTCTTCAAAGTATGATCTTCTGTGTAATGAAAC
Organism: Glebionis coronaria; assembly: GCA_025667525.1. NCBI lineage: Eukaryota > Viridiplantae > Streptophyta > Magnoliopsida > Asterales > Asteraceae > Glebionis > Glebionis coronaria. The sequence goes on along the minus strand of CM046876.1, from coordinate 606,910,752 downwards.
ACCAACATTATTTTCTTTCTATACCATTTTTTACTTCACAATTGATATCAGAGATAGTGGCTCTCAATATCTAGACTTCAAAGTTCTTGAATCTTTGCTGCAACATCTTGTATTGAACTCACCAGCATAAGACAGTTAGCAATAAACCAATCTGTATTGGCATCATGATAATAGGCAAATAACCAACCATCAACGGATTTAATTATTCTTTACCAGATATCCGTTTGCTCTGGAATAGCCAATACTTTATTCATCAAGAATAAGGTGTACTGATTACCCTACAAGTTTTTTGGTAAACTATCAACCATTAACAGATTTGAGATATCTTTACCTAGAGTTGTTGATGCAGATATTTTAATTTTGCAACCATAAAAGTCTCATCATTTGCAATTGATTTTTGTGGATTTTGTACTTCTGCAACCAACTATTCACTTAATAGTGGATTATCTTCTTGTGGAGGCTCTTGTGGATTTTCTTGCTGTACATGTTCTATCACCACATCATCATCCACATAATACTCCATTCCATCATCATATTCATTCTCATCATCAAAACCCTTCCCCTCATTATTTACATCCTCTTCGTTAGAAGCTTCAATACCATAAGAATGTCATTTTTCCTCCCTTGTTTGGATGCATTCTTTTGCTACTTTTTTTATGCTTCTTCTCAGCCTTTTTTTGTCATGCCTTTGCTGAGTAAGAGCAATTTGTTGTTGATCCAGGGATTACGTCTTCTTATCAACCTTTTGTGCTTATCCTCCAACTTAGCAATCCTAGCTTCTTGTGCTGAATTAGAAAGCTGTAAATCTTTGACCTGTTGAGCTAAGGATTTACACAAATTAGTTAAAGCATGGAGATCCACAACATCTTCAGTTCCAGCAGGTGGTGAACCACTTGGTGAAGGAACATCCTCATATGTATGGATCTTCTCATCAGAACTCTCTAAGTTATGATGAAAAGGAAAAGCAGGGTCAGCTTCTTCTGAGGTGTGGGAAGGTGAGGGAGTTTGTTGAGGCTCACTATAGGAATTAAAAGCCTTACCCTCATCATTAGATGGCTATCCCAGCATATTAGAAAATAGTAGGGTCACTATACCACTAAATTTCTTACCCTTTTGCTCCAAAAAGGCAAATGTCCTAGAAGTAAGGTGGATACAGTCCATGGTTAGATGATGTAGGGAGGTCAGACACTTGCTCACTCAAAATATGTTGTAAAAATATCGGGTACATTAAAATTTTCTTTTTAGCTTCTAAGTGTTTTAGCATACCATCAAAAATCATATTTGAAAAATTAAACACCCTATTTGTAGCTAAACAAATACCAGCAGATGTTTTACTTGTGGAAATTTGATCAAAATAAGTACTTTTTATACTTAAGCAGTGTATAATAGTATGAAAAAGTAACTTCCATTGAGGTGAAAAATATCCTTTTAAGTAAGTGATTCGCGCCCCTTCATAACCCATAGTTGCAAGACTATCATGAATCTCTAAATTAGGCAAACTATCATTACCATTAGCATCATTAAGTTGTAATGAAGCTCTTAAAGATGCTTCTGTCACATAAACAGTCTTTCCATGCACTCTTGCTTTAATACAAGGTGCATTGTGGCGAGTAACAGAAGAAGTTGTCCTCCAAAACTATTCCACAACTGATTTAATGACAGTAGGGCTTACAGTGAGTGCAGACGCAACGTGGCTTCGAAAAAGAAATTCGAGCATCTCATGAAACACACCATTGTCTGCATTATGGTTCAAGTTTACCAACTGGTTATGCTTAGCATTTACTAGAATGTTCGCCATTGTTGTTTGTTTGAACGCCGATGGAAAAATTAGGGTTATGGACTCGAGGTTATTAGAGAGAAATTAGGTGAGTGAATTATGCAATTGGATTGGGTTTATATAGGTTTAGAAAACTTGTTGTCGAAGAAACCTCCAATTTTACATAAAACACCCTCGAGCGGTACTATCCGCAACGGTAAACTAGCGGTACATAGAATAGCCAGCGGTGCGTCTTTAAGCCTAGCGGTACATGTTTGCAAAAACGGTACCAAGAATGTACCACCAGTACATGGAGGCTAAGGTCCATTGTAATGTCTCTTTCCTTGATCCATCATTCCTCAAAAACATCACAAACAACCAAAACTGTAACACCCCACTTTGATAAGTGGACCGCTACGCGTAATTATGGCGTGTCATCAAAGCATGAGAGGTAATATGTAGTAAAACATACATGACCATAGGGAAAACCGGAATCAAACATCGGTTCCCAAACATAAGCCCAAAACATAATAAAGTAAAGGAAATGAGAAATGACTAAACAAGCATAGATATATGAAGGCAAAGGAAGAAGTCTATGGCAGCTTCCATCCTATGCACGTCCTCCAAATGCTCGAGTCCTGGGTACCTGACGTTTTGGGAACATGAAAGGAAAACAGCTGAGCATAACGCTTAGTGCTCGGATATACAAACATAACATGAATAACATAAGCATATACACCATATAGCAGCGGAAATGTATATGTCCTGGAAAATCTGGTATAACTTAATTAAACTAGTTTTATAGTTTGAAAAGCCTTATGTTTATCTTATAAAAATTGTTTAACATGTTTACCATTAGCCAGGGTTCTAAATAGCGCGCTATAGCGCGCCTTATAGCCGGCTATAGCGTGAAGCGTGGCCTCGACGTTACGAAACAGACTAAGGCGGCGTCTTAAGGCGTAGCGTACTAAAAAGCGTCATAAAGCGTGATATAGCGCGCTATAGCTCATAACGTGGTGCTTTTTTCGAATCTTTTTGCTGATTTACAAGAATTTTACTCGTTTACTAGTTTTTGGCTATTTAGTTGACTTGGGCTTAGTAATTTTACTATGGAAATAAATCCTTGAGTAACTAATAGCCGGTTTTGTTTTCAACTAAAATTAAAATATTGCTCCATTTTATAAACTCGCTATATAAATACTAATTTATAAATATTTTGTGTCGCTATATGTCACGCTTCAAAAAACGCCATAGCTTCGCTATATCTTCTGTAGCTTGTAGCTTGACAATAACGCTACGCCACGCTTCACGCTATTTACAACCTTGCCATTAGCCAATATAGGTCATGAATTATCAACGTGCATTAATACTTGGAGGGGTGACCTCGTCATGTAAATTAGAGGGGATGCCTCTAATTTAATATACTGGTTTGGGTATGAGGGATCAGCTCCTTGTGAAGGATGCAAGGCACACACCACATTCACCTGAATAATCTGCTGAAAACATGTTAACTAGGATGCACCCATACGCCCCACATGATGATAATAATAATGTGGCCAAAAGCTGAAGGGACGCCACGAGCTATCACTCCGTCGTGGTGGAGTCATAACATTGGTGCCTCCAATGTTATGGTTATGGTACCTCCATAACTAGGTGAAACTGGTCATGCATGTATATGGCTTTAGGTATCTAATTAAACATAAGCAATTCAAAACATATAAAACATATACTGGGGAAAACAGTTGGCTGCATACGGGAAATCCTAATAAGGAAGAATTATCCATACTGAAAGGACGGAGAATCCGTACCTCGCGTCCAGTAATGCAAATGAAGAATAACGTAGAAGATGTGAACGCGAAGAAGGATCATACTCCATAAATGCTACATCATAAAGAGGGACGTGTATGAGTTGATTGGTTAACTTATACTTAATGATTATTAATTACTTGATGTTTCATTAACTCGTTTTACTTGTTCTTGTCTTGCCTTAAATGTTCTTACTTGTATTACTGATTCATGTCAAAGCATGTATTCTGATTAGAGTAAATTCATGTTCTTACGTGTTAATAAGCATAAATCATATATAATTCATGATCATATAGTGAAGTTTATTAAATAAATACTTTAAACTAAAATAAATGATTATTAGTTAATAATAAAATAAGTTATTTATTTGGGATCGTAATTTAGTAATAAGGTAACCCTAATTAAATAAACTTTACTAAAACTTGATGATTACGTAACTAAATTAAGTCTAGTTATTAATTTAATTACGCTAACAAATACCTCGGTTAATATCATTAATTAAATATAAATTTAGTCGCGTAAAATATTTAATCATAACGCGTAAATAATATTAAAACTAATCATGTTTAATAACATATTTTAACGTACCCAAGCCTACCGAGACACCCGTGTCTCGGTCGCACGAACAAAACAAACATACTAGCAAAATAACCCAAAACAGTGTTGTCCCATATATACTATTCTAGTTTTATCCAAGATATTCCTTAGTTATGTCCCATATCTCGTTAAAAGAGTACTGTCCAATATCCTAAACAGCAGTGTTGTCTAAGATACGTCCAACCATAGTTTGTTCCTGTTGTTTGGTTAAGGCTACCCACTGGCCTATATCTGATCCTGCTGCGAGTCACTTCTACCCATTGTTTTTGTAATTATTTATCACCAAGACACCCAAATGTCTCGGTTCCCACTGCTATTAAACAAAACCCCTTTGTAGGGTGTGTTTGGGTTGCCACTGATTGAACCACATCACCACCACACCTAATAAGGCTGCGGCTGGTGGAGGGATATCACCAACTGGCCTTGCGGCTGTTGGAACTTAATTACCACCGAGACCTAGAATGGTCTCGGTGTTGCGTGTAGACTGCCAACACGGACCCCCCTTTTAACCTTGTTTAAATCCTATGTTTTTTAACATGTTCTAATTATGTTTGATGTGTTATAGCATAATTAACCCACGAATCAAAAGAAACAAATAAAAAAACGATTGATGATACTTATCTTGTGTTTTAGGGTTTCAGAAATAAAAACCCACGAATACAAATCTTGGTCTTGGATTTCAAAGTCACGTTCTTTCTTGATTCTTGGTGAGGAGAGTGACGACAGAAGGGATCCAAAGAGAAAAAAAACGGCGGCATGTTTATTCAGTTAGGGTTTTATGTTTGTGGTGTTTGTGTCGACAGAAAAAGAAAAAAAATAAGCCCCCCCATCCTTTTATTCTTGTTATGTCGGTTGGGTTGGAATTTGGGCTTCGGCCCAACTTAAACTTCCTCCAAAAACAGCCCTTCTACTTTCTTTCTTTTTATTTGCGTCTCGAAAAACGTTACGCGTAAACGTGTTTTAATGTCGTGAATTTCCTAGTTATTCTTATACATATTAAACGTAATCATTATTTACGTGAGTACTTGTCGTGTTAGATAATCGAGTCGCATGACTTAAATAATGTGATTTATTATCTCGCGGTTTTACTTATTATACGTAGATTCATGTCATAGCTTAATAAAAATCATAACATACGTAATTATTTACCGTACGTAATTAATATACGTAATTACTCGTCGCGTCTATTTAATATACGCGAAAATCATGTTAGATGTTCGTGATTTCATGTTCGTGATTTATTCGTCATCGTTAATAATTATCGTATATTAATACGTACGTAATTATTATCGTGTGATAACACGTACGTAATTCTTGTAATTAATATTTGTGACGCGTGTTCAATGTATAAAAGGAAGGTTTTAATCTGTACGTAAGTTTATTACGTGTACTGTTCATGGTAAAAGCATGCGGGTTTTACAAAAACACTGTATAAAACATATGTATACATGATTTTACAGTTAAATCCTCCCCTTAATATATGCAGCCTTACTGATTTAACATTCCAATATTTGTTACCAAAAACTCAAACCTCTTGGTTTCAAAGGCTTGGTCAACAAATCATCTACATTGTTGTCTGTATGAATCTTCAAAACCTGAATTAACTTTTTATCATAAGCATATCTGATAAGTGATGCCTAATTTCAATATGCTTGGTTTTGGAGTGAAATACTAGGTTCTTAACAATACATATAGTACTTTCATTATCAATATTGATTCTGGTGTTCATAAAATTGAACCCATAATCTAGCATGTGGTTCTGAATCTAAAGCACTTGTCCACAACAATAGAAAGCAACTACATACTTAGCTTCAATAGTAGAGGTAGCAACAATGGTCTGCTTCTTACATTGCCAAGAGATGAGTCTTCTTCCAAGGAATTGAGAACCTCTTATTGTGGACTTCCTATCATGATTTTCCCTAGCACAATCACTATCAGAGTAAGCCTCAAAGTCAAATGATGACTCTCTTGGTTAGCACAATCCCAAATTAGGTTGGCCTTTTATATATTTGAAAATTCTTTTCACATCATGTAAGTGTGAAACCTTGAGATTGACTTGAAACCTTGAACAAGAACACACTACAAACATGATATTTGGCCTAGAAGCAGTAAGATACACAAGTGATCCAATCATGGACCTATACAAATGAAGATCCACATATGCACCATGCCCATCTTTAGATAATGACTTCTTGGCTTCAATTGGTGTACTTGCACTCTTAGACTCTATACTTTCGAACTTCTTTAATATTTCACCCATATACTTATCTTGACTGATAAAATATCCATCTTTCCTCTGCTTGACTTGTAGTCCTAGGAAGAAAGTAAGTTCTCCCATATAACTCATCTGAAATCTTCCTTTCATCAAAACTTCAAACTCCATGACTTTTTGGTAGAACCAAAAATAATACCATTTACATAAACTTGCACTAGGATGATGTCTTTCTTGTCCTTCTTAATGAAAATAGTCTTGTCAATGGTCCCTCTTCTGTATCCATGCTTCAAAAGAAAGTTAGAAAGTGTAGCATACCATGCTTTGGGAGCTTGATGTAGACCATATAAAGCTTTGATGACTTTGTAGACTATGTTAGGGTATTTAGGATCTAAAAAACCATGAGGTTGTGAAATATATACCTCCTATTCAATAGCGCAATAAAGAAAAGCACTTTTTACATCCATCTGATAGACCATAATCCCCATAAAAGAAGTAAAGGCTAAAAATAACTTTATGGCTTCAATCCTTGGCACATGGGCAAAAACCTCATCATAGTCTATCTCTTATTCTTGTATGTATCCTTGAGAAACAAGCCTTTCTTTGTTCCTAACTACAACACCTCTCTCGTCCTTTTTGTTCTTGAAGACCCATCTAGTTCCAATGACCCTTTCACCAAATGGTAAATCTACAAGAACCCACACTTTCTGCAATTCAAATTGTAAAATCTCCTCTTGCATAGCATCCATCGAGCTTTCATCTCCAAGATCTTAAGAAATATTATTGGACCCTATCTATGATAAGAAGCAAGAAAACAAACAATGTTGAGTATCCTTGTGATTTGTTCTATGTTGTTGCTTGACATAGCTGACAAGAGCATGGGCTTCATTGATTGCTTTAGCCTGTCTCTTAGTCTGAACTGCTGACTTAGGATCTACAATAATCTGAGTTGTAGGATGATTGGTGTGAACTCTATGAGTGGGAATTTGGCTGACTAGAATTTATGATTCCATATTATTGAAGTCAGCCACTTCACCCTCCTCATCATAGGAAGAATTAGAGAAAATTCCCTCATTTGGACTAGCATAAATGTCTTCATCTTCTAGGGACTAAAGAACATCTTTTAATGGATCATCACCAGTACTTGTAGAGATGTCTTTATCTTTCAAGAAAGAGAACCGATCAAATACTTCTTTAATTGGTATCAAACTTTCCCCAGTGGTACATGGAACTGAAGTACCGCTAGTATCTATATGTACCGCTGAACTTGTTGACTCCAAGGATTCTTATCTAATTTGATCAACTTTTGCTTTAGTTCTCTCCTCTTGATCAATAGCCACTGTAATCCATCTTTTGAGGCTTAATCATCTACTGGCTTCACTAGCTTCTTCTGACTTGGGCTTGATGATGTAGGTGAAGTGGGAGGCAAATTTGGTACAAAGATACTTTCATCAGCATCCTCCTCTGAATCAGAGGTAGAAGCATCCTTATCTTGTGTACCTGAACTTGGATTGACTTCTCTTGAACCTATACTGTTAGTTTGACAACCTGCTTGCATAGGATAATAACTCATGGAATTAGTCAGATAGTCTAGGTTAAACATCCAAGCATAGCATATTCCTCGGACATTGGGTTTATTCTCTAAAAAGTTAACATATGTATTTTCTTCTACCCTTCATGATGCTAAGTTATAAAACTTGTAAGTTGTGCTATGCACTGAATATCTAACTAAAATCATATTTACCATCAAACTTGCCCAACTGATCAAGAGTATTCAAAATTGACACATGACACCCAAAAGGTCTTATATAGCTTATGGTTGGCTTTATAACAGTCAAAAGCTCATAAGGGGTCTTATTATGAAGCTTTGTTACTAACACCCTATTAAATAGATAACATGTTGTGTTAATTGCTTTTGCCCAAAAGGTATTATGCCAAAGTGAATTAGCTAACATTTTCCTAGCAGCCTCAATAAGTAATATGTTTTTCCTCTCAACAACTCCATTTTGTTGTGGAGTTCTAGGATTACTAAAGTGTAAAACCCGTAAAAATAAGGTCATAATTTAATTCTATTTTCAATTATTTTGAAGTATTTTATAACGTTAAATATTATTATGTTTAACGGTTTAAGTTGAAACCGATATTAAATATTATATTTTAATATTTTGACGAGCAACGAGGACTACTAGTGATCCCGATACCGACGGATGCCAAAAATTTTATATTTTATTATTGATAGTTTCGATATTTAATACTTTCGACGATATAGTTTCAATTACGTATCGAGTCGTTATATTATTATTTTTGTGTGCGTTTAAACATTTAAAAAGTACAATCTAACATTTTCAGGTAGTGAAATATTTTCTCTTATAATATCTTGAAACTTATTTTTTTGTGTTGGTTGACGAACTCACAATTTACGGATTTAAATTTGGGCTTACGTGCATAACTTAGCGTCCTTTACGACTAAACCGAAAACCTTAGGATTACGTATTTACGTTTTTGAACTCCGTTTTTGATGAGACAATTTTTATTGGATTCGTTTTGTGACGTTGATTCATAATTTATAAAAACATTTTTCGTGAAACGATCCGAGGGCACGCAAATCGAGAAAACTAGAATCGAGGAATACCCGTAAACTAGTGAGATGGGACAAAATACATTGTCCCACCCCACTAGCTAGCTTGGATGGCACCAACATGACACCACAATTATATGTGGCATCATGTTAGCTAAGTGTTTACATGTGTAAGCCAAGCTTACACCTTAAGCTACTCATTCCACTACCTAGTCAAAACCACTAGCAACTTTCACACACACCATTTTACTTACATGCAAACCAACACAAATCCTCTCAAATACTCCACCCTTGCCATCCACTTTCAAGCTACAAACACCCCTTTTGATCTTTTCTAGCCATGAAATACATGTTTACTAGCTCTATCATGGAATTATCTTGAAGCCTTGATCATTTGGTGGCCATATTAACAACATTGGAGGTGATTTGCTTGTGTCCTAGGGCTGATTTCCCAACTTATGTTCTTGGTGTTTGATGATCTTGGAGTTACTTGTGGTGTTCATCAAGTTCTTGTCTTCCAAAAACAAGAAATACACTTGGTTGGTAAAGAAGATAATCCTCTCCATTTTCTCTTGTTATTTTTGTAAAGAACAAATGTATTTTCTTTATTTTGTATATGTATATGATGTATATATGATGATAAAAATGTTGTGTGGGGATCAAGTGTTACTAAATATGCTTAAAAATGTTAATAACCATGAGAAATAAGGCTAAAATCATGATTATTTAGTTGGCTGTATAAAATCAGTATATAACTAAAACTTGAACTGATAAACATGCATGGTATGATCCATTTACAGTAAGTACAAGATGTTATACACATGTGAGAGTTAGCCATGCAATGGAATCAATATAATGAGTGAGATATGATCAAAACAAGTTGGGTGTTCTAATCTGAATAAGCAGTTTTGTAGGGACTGTTAAGGCAAGATAAACTTAAAATGAGCAGTAGCTATAGCTAAGTTAAATGTAGCACATAAAATGAAGAACATGTCATCCAAAAATGAGCTTCTAATTCATTATAGAACTCTAGATATGATAAAAATGGTGAACATGAAGATAAAAATCAGATTTTGAGAATTAATGTTTATTATTATTATATAAGCACTCACATTTTATTGTATAAAATGTAAAATAAAAACCCACTAACTTATGAAACTTATTTATATAAATATGTAAAAGGTTAATTAAATGGATAAATTATATAAATGGTAGTGGAATAATACTTATAAGTAATAAAAACTATAAACTTGATTTTTACGACTTTTTCGGCTATCACCGTAAAATTAACGTTTTTCGCCAATTAAAACTTAGACGATCAAACCCGTCTAATGTAAAGTTTTTAAAAGTCATATACTGATATATAAGTAACTAATACAAGTAAAAACCGATAAAACCCGAACTATAGGACATACGGACATTAACGAGCTAACTAAGCATATTGGACTAATAATTGGACTAAATAAGTTAAACACTTATAAAAAGAACTTATTGGGCTTAACCCATTTGGTCCCAACATGGAAAGTATAGATACTGATAATATAAGTATAAAATGGATTAAAACAAGTTAAAGAACTTATACTAAGCTTCTTGGACTCAAAATAGGTAAAACTAGTAAACTAGTAAAAAGTTACCAATACGTAAACACTAAAATGAGTAAACAATGATATATAAACCCACTTGATCATCATCATATGTACAAAATCATCATATGTATATTGTTATTTTGATAAAAGTCATTGGACAAGAGTCTAAGACCGATTATTATTTATATAGGTTTTCGTGACCGAAGCACGCCCGTAGCCGATAATCCGCCTTTCATTATCAACGTGAGTCTATAGCCTCGCTTTATACTAGTTATTAATTGATTTTAAACCCGCGAGGGGGAATACATGTTTTATAAACTTAGAACACAAGATTTTTATGGTATGCTTTGTCCCTCTATGAATGGACCCGTGGTTGCCTTTAAATTGCATTAAGTGATTGCCTTTGTTAAAACCTCAATTATGGACCGTTAATTAACCTATGATGGGTTAACCGCTAGTACAATTAATAGATCTATGGGGGAAGCCGCCCCGGTTCAGTTTTTGTGGACTTGTCATAGAAGCTTAGGCCCGACCTCCACACTGTTTGAGCATATTGTATTGAGAAGTCAGGTATACGGCAATGTACCAATAATCTGGAGGTAACCGACAATTAATAAATCTCTCGTCTTATTAGACTGATATGGGAGTGTCTAAGGGCTCGGTTCCATGAGCTTATTGCAATTTATGCTATATACAATTATCATTGTTGATGCAAATTATTATTTGATTCTTATAAGCATGCCACAAACTTATAATCTTTGCTTGTGTTCAAATTGATTACATAAACCTATAGATTCACTCGGCATTTTTGCTGATTGTTTTACTCACATGTATTTCAGGTAATCAAGAAGTGGAAGCTTGGAGGTCACGGGGAATGAAGTTGTGCACTGCTTTTGTTGTTCAAACTCTTTGATTTATTTATCGTTCCATTTTTAAAACAAACCAATATGTTGTTTTAACTTATCTTTTGGTAACGATTACTTGGGACTACGCCACTCTGACAAATGTTTTAGGAACGATAAATCTAAAACGTCTCTTTTCGAGTCGTTCTTTATAAATTATGTGTTGTTGTATCATTGTTTAGCACCCAAAGATGTATTCCGCTGCGTGTAAATTTGAAGGTGTTAAAGATTGGTACCAGAGCCATGAGTTATAGAGAACTAGGTCTTTTTCTAAAAACCTAAACTATAACTGTCGGTTTTATTTTTCAAAGAGTCGGTGCACATGATTTCGCGTGACTTCAGGTTCAAGCTACTTCTGGGATTACCATTTTAGTATGCGTTATTACGTATACCTTATTGCCAAGTATTTATAAATAAATGATATGATTCATTTATGGATATATATTTATATCTAGGATCCCTTTATCGATATATACTTATGTCGTTAAACTTTTCGATAAGAGTTATCATTTATTAATGATTTACTTAAATAAATTTTTGGAATTTTTCCTGCAATTATTTTGAAGGATTCTCTACATTTATTTAAATTATTGGAAATTATCCTATTTTATTTTGTTATGACCTTACATACCTCCATCTGCCCGCGTTACTTTTATTGCTTAACCCTTTGAGATATCTATATAGATATTCAAATCGTCTTCCGGCTATTTGTGCTTGGACGTCTTTTAACGTAATCTCCAGACCATTGTGTAACTCAATGTGTCCTTGGAATAGACTAACCGCTATTTATTGACATTTATATGTATCGACTCCGAAGTGTATTGTTCACTTATATCTCGGTAACGTCATCGTCATTTTATAAATCATCGCCTAGATTATGGCGCTAGATTGGAATACGATTTTACTTCTATAAAATTGTATCATTTGTTTTTCATTAACCTTCTTGCTCTCGGAACGCAACCTATGAATGTTCCATTCTTTTCTTGTTATGTTTTGTGTTTTTGACAATCGTGGCACCAAGGAGATTTGCCTACATTGCATTTTGAAATCTAAATTACGAACGTCTTTCACCGTTTTGCTTCCTAAAATTCGTGTTGAATACCTTGAAGCATTTTCTGTCATTCATCATGCTATATATTATTTGATGCTCATTACGAGATTTTTTTTTTCTTTTTTCGTTGTTGTAAAATCCACAAGACATGTGTGTATATATGTATATATTTTGAGCCGTTAAGAAGTGTCGAAAAATACACTTTATGCAGAAACTGTAGGGGCAGTATAAACAGGTCAAAACTTAAAAGTAAAACCTGTGTTTTTAAAATAAAATAGTCAAACCTGCACAGAACTTGCAGGGGTATTTTTGTCATTTTCATTGGTTTTCAGGTCTCGGATAAAACTAGAAAGTCGTCTGAAACGTCGTTTTGCATCAAAATGCTTTAGACTCTGAGTCTTGGAGATGTCGTTTATCGGGTCAATTAATCGGCTCATATTTAAAAGTTAAATCTGATAGAAAATTCAGAACATGAGTTTTAAATGTTTCTAAGAAGTTTTGAGTTCATTTGAGATCGTAAAATTTTAACGAATATTATTTTACAACTAACTAATACTAGTTGCATGTGAAAATGATTAAAAATAGAAACATTACAGGATTAGCAATTACCAGATTAATGGTGTAATTTAAAAACGAATAACATACTTTCTTAAAAGCATGTTGTGTCGAGTATCTTACAAAGAATACACATGTGGATTGTTTTATTCTTTTCATATATATGACTCATTTGTCATTCGATATTATTTTTATTTTTCTTTTAACCTTCCACTGACTTGGGTTGAGTTTTGAAGTTTTGTCTTCACATTCTTCGTCGATATTTTATCGCGTGTCTCATGGCGTTTTCGTCTAAACCTTATAACCTTTTGAAACCTTAACGACTTGTAACCATTTCATTGATTGTTTTATGAGCTATTATTCGCCACTTTTTGCAAAACTTTGACTACTTTATACGTTGTCATAATGTCATATTATAAATAAATCTGATATTGTTTTACGATTATTTTCACCAATTATTTTTACTTTGGTCTTATAAAATACTTTTCGTAAGATTAAAAGTTGCTTATTAAGTATCTCACAAATTACTTGTATAGAGTATTTTTAAATTCCATTTTACAAATGGCATGGTTTATATAAACATAAGAAACGTAATACTTTTCGACGAAACTGAGCACTGCATTGCTATTCCTAAATTATACATGGCCTGATCACCTATGTCTAATCTAGAAGGAGCCATGCTAGGCTGAATAGTAGTCACCATAAAATTTTGATAATAATCAACTTTTTACTTGTATTCATAATAGAATAAAATAAAATGAAAAGTAGTTTTAAAAACCTTCATAATTTATGCAAGTAGCGCAATTTCTATGCATCCGCATATGTTTTCTTACATTTTCTTGAACGAATTACGCGCTTACGAATACGTATTTACTCGACAATCGTTTTTCCACTCGTTACTTCATTTTGTCTTGTAACTGATTTCTTTTGACCGTTCGTCTAATTACTGACTGTTGATAAATGACTTGAAAGTCTCGATGTTTTATCCTTCCTTCTCGTCCAATTTTCTTTATGCGACTGGGTAGATCTTTGGAATGTCTCCGCACGTGAATAATGAATTATCACTAGAGTGATTTTCGTATATCCGGGATGACGTCCGTCACTCTCGTTTGTCTCGAAATCCACTCTTGTGAACCGTGCTTTGACTTCTCTCTTTAAACACTAACATCGTTCATTTGATTTGTTTTATACAAGTGATTATTAGGAATTTTCTTTTATTAAAATTTTTTGTATGGATCTTATTTCCGATCGTGTAACGACCACCGCTAAGTTAACGAGCTGATATTGGTGAACCATCGACCGCACTAACAAAATTGACAACTTGTTTAATCTATTATTTCTTATCGTAATACCATCGACGCCTTTATTTTATTATTCTCTTTAAGAATTCATACGACATTTGCTTCGTTCTCTTTTGTACCATCGATTTCGTACTAATTGTTGACCATTATTCCCATTCGTATTCGTTTGTTATTTTGTCACATTTCGAAACCCGAATATATCCCATGTTTATTTTGAAATAATAAACACCTTTATGTATTTCTACAAAGTATTATAAAATTTTTATGGAACTTGTCTACATTTTCTAATGATTTTCAATTATCGAAATAACCATCACAAGTAAAAGGTCAAATTTATACACCATATTTTGTATAACTAAAACTAATGTTTAAAATAAAATTATGTTCTACCTTTTGAACTAATTGACTTATCATACTTTACTTTAAATGTAATGAAATTATCGGTTTAATTTATATTCCTAATAGTGATTTAATTTGGAAATTATATTCTCTAATTGTAACCATCAGTATGAGTTTAATTAATAAATTTACGTCATTCTTTCAAAGTTTCTTAAGACGACCAAATAAATTTTGAAACTATTTTACTTCTATTTTTGATGTATCATCTTTATCAAGAAAGTACCTCAACTGAGTTTTAAGGTAATACCAAATCCGGGACGGATAATTGTGACAAATGTTATTTTAATGATAATGTATAATTTATTCTTCGCTCTCATTTTTCTAGTATTGTGAATAATTATGTTTTACGGTTACGTGAGTCGAGATCCCTCGTCGATCGTTAATCTTAAATCATTTTACCACATCTTGTTCGTTTATGCGTTTATTGAAGTCATTTTAATCTCGTTCTGTTCCTCGTATTGAAGATTACTATTTTATTCTGAGTTTAAAATGAATCTCGGGAAGCAGTGTATAAGAAGAAACGATAAGTGTCACCAGGATTTATGCGTGTACTTGTGGAATGATTGAGGACCGAATCTCTTAATGAATGGAGTTAATAAATTTGTTACAACCTCGAGGAACAAGTTGAAGCCGACACCGCAAGTGGAAAGACTCTTGAGATTAAGTAGTTATTATCAAGGGTTCGTTCAAGGTTTTCTCGATGATTAACGGTGGAGATCTATACTCGATGTTTGTGTTCGACCTTTTCTTTTATGTACTTATATGGTGTGTGATCTAGTCAAATGATCGTAAGTTGTGAGAACTTGAGACGGCATCATCTGATGACGTCCGATCATGTAGAACACATATTATGTAATATCTTTTTGACTTTCAACGACGATGTTTATTGAGACTTTAATGCGCGTTGGCGAAAGTGAGGCGAGTTGAGCGCCGGGACGTCGCTCCCTTAAGGTGGTGAGGATGTAAAACCCGTAAAAATAAGGTCATAATTTAATTCTATTTTCAATTATTTTGAAGTATTTTATAACGTTAAATATTATTATGTTTAACGGTTTAAGTTGAAACCGATATTAAATATTATATTTTAATATTTTGACGAGCAACGAGGACTACTAGTGATCGCGATACCGACGGATGCCAAAAATTTTATATTTTATTATCGATAGTTTCGATATTTAATACTTTCGACGATATCGTTTCAATTACGTATCGAGTCGTTATATTATTATTTTTCGTGTGCGTTTAAACTTTTAAAAAGTACAATCTAACATTTTCAGGTAGTGAAATATTTTCTCTTATAATATTTTGAAACTTATTTTTTTGTGTTGGTTGACGAACTCACAATTTACGGATTTAAATTTGGGCTTACGTGCATAACTTAGCGTCCCTTACGACTAAACCGGAAACCTTAGGATTACGTATTTACGTTTTTGAACTCCGTTTTTGATGAGACAATTTTTATTGGATTCGTTTTGTGACGTTGATTCATAATTTATAAAAACGTTTTCGTGAAACGACCCGAGGGCACGCAAATCGAGAAAACTAGAATCGAGGAATACCCGTAAACTAGTGAGATGGGACAAAATACATTGTCCCACCCCACTAGCTAGCATGGATGGCACCAACATGACACCACAACTATATGTGGCATCATGTTAGCTAAGTGTTTACATGTGTAAGTCAAGCTTACACCTTAAGCTACTCATTCCACTACCTAGTCAAAACCACTAGCAACTTTCACACACACCATTTTACTTACATGCAAACCAACACAAATCCTCTCAAATACTCCACCCTTGCCATCCACTTTCAAGCTACAAACACCCCTTTTGATCTTTTCTAGCCATGAAATACATGTTTACTAGCTCTATCATGGAATTATCTTGAAGCCTTGATAATTTGGTGGCCATATTAACAACATTGGAGGTGATTTGCTTGTGTCCTAGGACTGATTTCCCAACATATGTTCTTGGTGTTTGATGATCTTGGAGTTACTTGTGGTGTTCATCAAGTTCTTGTCTTCCAAAAACAAGAAATACACTTGGTTGGTAAAGAAGATCATCCTCTCCATTTTCTCTTGTTATTTTTGTAAACAACAAATGTATTTTCTTTATTTTGTATATGTATATGATGTATATATGATGATAAAAATGTTGTGTGGGGATCAAGTGTTGATAAATATGCTTAAAAATGTTAATAACTATGAGAAATAAGGCTAAAATCATGATTATTTAGTTGGCTGTATAAAAACAGTATATAACTAAAATTTGAAATGATAAACTTGCATGGTATGATCCATTTACAGTAAGTACGGATGTTATACACATGTGAGAGTTGGCCATGCAATGGAATCAATATAATGAGTGAGATATGATCAAAACAAGTTGGGTGTTCTAATCTGAATAAGCAGTTTTGTAGGGACTGTTAAGGCAAGATAAACTTAAAATGAGCAGTAGCTATAACTAAGTTAAATGTAGTACATAATATAAAGAACATGTCATCCAAAAATGAGCTTCTAATTCATTATAGAACTCTAGATATGATAAAAATGGTGAACATGAAGATAAAAATCAGATTTTGAGAATTAATGTTTATTATTATATAAGCACTCACATTTTATTGTATAAAATGTAAAATAAAAACCCACTAACTTATGAAACTTATTTATATAAATATGTAAAAGGTTAATTAAATGGATAAATTATATAAATGGTAGTGGAATAATACTTATAAGTAATAAAAACTATAAACTTGATTTTTACGACTTTTTCGGCTATCACCGTAAAATTAACGTTTTTCGCCAATTAAAACTTAGACGATCAAACCCGTCTAATGTAAAGTTTTTAAAATTCATATACTGATATATAAGTAACTAATACAAGTAAAAACCGATAAAACCCGAACTATAGGACATACGGACATTAACGAGCTAACTAAGCATATTGGACTAATAATTGGACTAAATAAGTTAAGCACTTATAAAAAGAACTTATTGGGCTTAACCCATTTGGGCCCAACATGAAAAGTATAGATACTGATAATATAAGTATAAAATGGATTAAAACATGTTAAAGAACTTATACTAAGCTTATTGGACTCAAAATAGGTAAATAGGTAAAACTAGTAAACTAGTAAAAAGTTACCAATACGTAAACACTAAAATGAGTAAACAAGGATATATAAACCCACTTGATCATCATCATATGTACAAAATCATCATATTTATATTCTTATTTTGATAAAAGTCATTGGACAAGAGTCTAAGACCGATTATTATTTATATAGGTTTCCGTGACCGAAGCACGCCCGTAGCCGATAATCCGCCTTTCATTATCAACGTGAGTCTATAGCCTCGCTTTATACTAGTTATTAATTGATTTTAAACCCGCGAGGGGGAATACATGTTTTATAAACTTAGAACACAAGATTTTTATGGTATGCTTTGTCCCTCTATGAATGGACCCGTTGTTGCCTTTAATTTGCATTAAGTGATTGTCTTTGTTAAAACCTCAATTATGGACCGTTAATTAACCTATGATGGGTTAACCGCTAGTACAATTAATAGATCTATGGGGGAAGCCGCCCCGGTTCAGTTTTTGTGGACTTGTCATAGAAGCTTAGGCCCGACCTCCACACTGTTTGAGCATATTGTATTGAGAAGTCAGGTATACGGCAATGTACCAATAATCTGGAGGTAACCGACAATTAATAAATCTCTCGTCTTATTAGACTGATATGGGAGTGTCTAAGGGCTCGGTTCCATGAGCTTATTGCAATTTATGCTATATACAATTATCATTGTTGATGCAAATTATTATTTGATGCTTATAAGCATGCCACAAACTTATAATCTTTGCTTGTGTTCAAATTGATATGCCCTCGAGTTCTTCAAGTCCGGATTCATGGATTTTACATAAACCTATAGATTCACTCGGCATTTTTGCTGATTGTTTTACTCACATGTATTTCAGGTAATCAAGAAGTGGAAGCTTGGAGGTCACGTGGAATGAAGTTGTGCACTGCTTTTGTTGTTCAAACTCTTTGATTTATTTATCGTTCCATTTTTAAAACAAACCAATATGTTGTTTTAACTTATCTTTTGGTAACGATTACTTGGGACTACGCCACTCTGACAAATGTTTTAGGAACGATAAATCTAAAACGTCTCTTTTCGAGTCGTTCTTTATAAATTATGTGTTGTTGTATCATTGTTTAGCACCCAAAGATGTAGTCCGCTGCGTGTAAATTTGGGGGTGTTAAATAAAGTGTCTATTTATCCCCTTATACCTACAAGATTCATCAAATTCAACATTCTTGAATTATGTCTCATTATATGTTCTAATGACCATAACCTGTTTAGCAAATTGTTTTCAACAGGGGTGATAAAATCTTTAAGCAAATCATTTGTTTCATTTTTATGTGCCATAAAGAAAACCCAACTATACCTGCTAAAATCATCTATGATAACTAAGCAAAAGGTCTTATGACTAATACTTCTCACAAAAACTGGTCCAAATAAATCCATATGCAAAAGTTGTAAGGGTTTAGTCAATGAACTATCAATCTTGGTCTTACAAGAGGCTATGTGTTGCTTACCTTTTTTACAAGCAACACATGTAAGGTCATTTTGAAAAGACTTGGAAGGTAGACCTCGAACAAGGTTTCCCTTTACAAGTTTATTAGGATTTTTGAAATTAACATGACCTAACCTCCTATGACATTGGTTAGAATGATCAACAAAAGCCTTTGCTAAGAAACAAGCAATACCAAATGTAAGAACAATAGTATGTAGATTGAAAGTGTACATGTTATCCTGCCTTGGTATTTTGAGTAATATTTGTGACTCTTTGGGAAGCTCAAAGTCTGGTGTAGCAACCATGCAATATGTGTCAGTGAACCACACCTTGTTCTTCTTATCACACATCTGTGATACTGAAAAGAGGTTGAATTAATTCAACTCCTTTACAAATAAAACTTCTTCAAACTCCAATTTTCATGTGTTTATCTTTCCTTTGCCAATAATTCTTCCTTCGCTTCCTCCAAATGCAACTGAACCACCTCTGAATTCTTCAAAATCAGCAAGTTAGTCCTTATTCCCTGTCAGGTGCCTTGAGCATCCACTATCCATAACTCTTTTATCCTTCAATTTACTAAATGGATTAACCTGCACAAGTAGAAAACAAATTAGTTTTCAACAAGGATCCAAGCCACATTAGGCTTGGATCTGGTGGGGCCAACATACTTATATGTCTTGTAGGTAGTTTGGCTTGTGATGCTGGATGTGCATATGTATTTCATAGTTCTGGTAGGCCAATCAAATCAAAGGTATAATGAGAGGTCATATCTTTGGCTTTTTTCAGAACTGGCACATGTATTGCTTTTGGTATTAGCGGTACTTCCAGCAGTACATGCACTTTGCCCTTTTGGCACCCACTTTTGCATTGGTTTCTTATCAAAGGACTTCCTTGGTGTGGGTTGTGGTCTTTCTTTTGGGAAAAAGCTTTTCTTACTCGTGTTAATGCCCACATTAGGTCTAGCGGCACTAGACTTTGGTCTAGCAGTACGTGCAGACATTGGTCTAGCGGTACTTGCAAAGGTTGAACTCAACGGTACCAAACCAGATATCAACACTATCGCTCTAGAAACAAAGTTCCTATTGGCATGAGGGTGAGTATATTTATTGGTCTCATTTTGTTTGTTCACCCTTGGTGCATATCCTCATTTTGGTCTAGCCCTTTGTACCATTTGAACATTACCTTGTGCAACCTTTTTGCCATTACCCATTGCCACTTTAGCAGCATTTTGCCTAACAATTATGTCCTCGTGAAAAGTATAGTCCTTAATAAAGTGACTTAAGCTACCACACACAAAACATCATCTTCTTTTCATTACACAACCAAAAGGTAAGTTTGTCCTAATGTTTTCAAATCCTATACCACCCCTTTTAATACTACCATGGTGTTTAGGGTCCTTATCCATTGTCTTACTAGGAGTTTTTACCTGCTTGAGAGCAGAACTAGGTGGTAAAACATATCCTTCATGAACAAAGCTATTCATTAAAAGTGGATAAACAACCCTTTTAGTCACACTTGGTTCTGGTTAGGTTAAAACACTAGAGTCAGAGGTGCAAGAGGTATACTTACTAGAGTCAGAGTCCGAGTCAATTGAAACATTCGTTTGTTTACCATTCACAATATTGGACTCATCTAACTCTATAGTGTTTTTATAGGGCATATGTATTCTTGACAAGGGTAGGGGAACTCCCTTCATTACCTTTGCATATCTATCATTTTCAGGGACACCCTCATTATCACTACTAGAACTATCAAAAAACCTTTTGAAATATCTTTATCAGTTAAAACTTGCCTAGGTTTTTCATCCATGTATCCCAAATTAGTTTTGTCATAATAGCCCATTTGAGAATTCAACAACTTTTCAATACCCTTTGAAGAGTTTTGCCAATTTTAATAGTTTCTTTTACATTAGATAATTTTACCTTTAAGTCCTTATTTTCTGTTGAAACTATTAAAATTCTTCTTTCAGAAGCTTGAATTTCTGTTTCTTTCTCTTTTAGGCTAAGAGAAATAACTCTTATTTTCTATTCATAGTTCTGTTGAGCCTTTTGATACAAAACTATGTTAGCTTCTAATTTTTGTAAACCTTTTTCATAGGTAACTACTTCTACATTATAAGCATTAACCTTTTGATATTGTTCCTTTAATTCTATTATAAGACTGTTAAACTTAAGCACACAATCTTTAGAACAAGGATGTACCTCACAATCTTCCTAAGAAACTGCCATCAATCCATGCTCTTCATCTTCCTGATCAAAAGTCCAGTTAACAGTGCCATCTACTGAAACCATAGCCTTAGCACCTTTTCCCGTCCATGGACTCCTGTTAGCACTCTTTGAGTCAGTTTATTTAATGTTGCTACTGCTACTACTGTTGTAAGACCTTTTACTTCCTTCAAATTTTTTTTGCTTGCATTCCCTGGCAAAGTGTCCATGATTCCCACAGTTGTAGCACTCTACCTTTGATTTATCAAAACCTAGAGGCTCCCTTGGATTAACTTGCACAGTTCTTCCAGTCTTCCTAAATAGTTTGTTCATTCTAACAAACATCATAGCTGCTTGCCACTTCAAGTCCATCTATTATATACCAGCATCATCTATTTGATATAGATCTTCAAGGTTTATCTTTGGTCCACCATATTAATTAGCAAAGAAGGATAAGATAGTATCATCATTGAATGATGATTGATTACTTTCTTGAGTATTGGGGGTGGAAGATGAACCACTGGCGGTACTTTGGTAGTAAGTACCACTAGACTCTTATGACACAAAAGCAAGTTTTTGCTTTGATGTTGAAGGTGGTATAGCTGTATTAGTTCCTCTAACATCAACCTCATAAATTCTGAGACTATTATAAAGATGATTAAAAGATGTAGTATCCAGATCATCTATAGTAATGAAGTGCATAACAATAGACTTCCATTATGATGGAACTCCACTTAGAAACTTTATATTTGCTTCATCAATTGGAATATGAGCACCAATAGTTGCTAGTTGAACAAGCAACTTGCTAAATCTTCCATAGCCTTTATGGATCCCTTATGTGCTAGAGATTGAAAAGCTATCAAACTCTTGCTTCAACACAGTCTTCTTCATCTTCTTAGATTTGTTGTTTCCTCAAAATCAAAGCTTAATTGCTTCCCACATAACTTTTGCATCTTTATAGTTATGAAATCTAGGTAAAATATCGTCTGAAAGTGTCATGGCTAGAGTAGTCCTAGCCTTTCTTTCCCTTATAGTAGCCTGGATCTCTACTGTAGTTTTGGGAGGCAAAACTTGTATAGTACCATTAGCTAAGTAGGTGACTTCCTTTGAGTTGTTTCCATTCTTAATGACATACCACAAAGTGTGATATGTGTGATTCAAAAAGTGTTCCATCTGCATAGCCCAAGTTTCATAGTTGTCGGTTTTGAGAATTGGGAGTTTAACGACAGAGAGAGTGTGTGGAACAGATGTAGAAGCTTGAACTTTGGTTTCAACTTATGTCGATGCTCTAGTTGGTGCAGATGGTTGAAGAGGATCAACATTATGAATAACATCGTCTAAGTGAGGGTTTTAATCACCATGGATAGACATGGTGAGGTTTGTTTAGTGAGAGTGAGGTTATCGGTTTGGGTTAGTTCTTCTTATTCAGAGTTTCTCAACCATGCTCTGATACCATTTGTTAATCCCTATGAATAGATCATAATCTTGTTAAGGATTGTACTTATAGCTTGTAAACACACTAGAGCATGAGAGAGACTCTTACTGAACCTAGATAAGTTATGCGCAATCTAATTATCAAAGCTATGAAGAACAAAAAGTCTGTTAACTATTCGATCCTTTATTAATCGTAAACTTTGTGTTGAGGTACAATAAACTCAATGTACATATGTTTCTTTTATACTTGCAAGGAACGCTAGAATATTCTATTATGATACGTATATCACACACGATATACTTCTATAATAACTAGAACATATCTTTACCTAAGATATAACTATCCTTATCAAACTAGCAGTACTTAACATTACAACCAACGACACTTGCATGTACCACGCTACTACTAACAATACTTGCTATAACTAACGGTACTTGGTATAATACTAATAGTACTTGGTACAAATACAAATAATTCCCAACACTGCGTGTAGATAGAAATTACCTCTCACACATGATACATTTAATATTATGGTTAATTATAAATATACTCAATTTAGGAAAGGAATAACGTCATTTTGTCTTGGCCCAAATTTTCTAGCCTAATTATCCCGTGTTTGGTCAGGCCTAGATTCAGTTTACAATATATTTTAAGATCTCGCCTAAATGCCTGACCATTCTAGATCTTCTGAGATGATTCACAAAAAAACACACATCAAATAAACTATATATGTCGGATTTACGTGATTTTCGCTTAACATTGTTAATAACCCACCAGGAAACAAAGTTTGTATTCATACTAATGGTATGTCGTATATGCCAAGGGTTTTTATTTAATGCTAAAATTAATGGTTCGTTTTTACTCAATTTATTTTTTATTCTTTGAATTAGGGTAATTTCGATGATTTCTATTTTGAAGCTAAATGTCATTTTGTATCACAACCATAGGTATGTTTAATATTGGACTAATCTTTACATAAGCTACTGGTGGATTAGAGGTGTATAACTTAATGTTGGGAATAAAATTAGCTAAGTCATCTAGCCGCTGACACATTGCATCAAGCCGTTGACATAATGTTATCAAGCCGCTGACAGATTAGGTGCAGACAAGAAGAATCAAGCCACTGTGAAAACTTATTAGATGTCAAAGTCAACACATTTGCTAAGTTAGGAAGATGTATACGAATATTGTATTTTGTTATGTTTATCTTATTATATCTTCCTAGAATAGTTGATACGATAGCTTTATGTACAAGGCACCTTATGTGTATAACAGGATGCCTTAGGGTTTATGTTTGATATACTTTCAATCATATTGTTCACCATGATCATTATTAATCGAAGTTGAAAGTTTGGTATATGTGCTTTGTTATTTGTTATTTGTTCTTTGTTCTAAGTATTAATTCCACATAATACTTTTGAATACACAAAGTTTCTATGCGTATTATACTTGAACTAATCTTGATAATACAAAAGCTTAATCGATCTAAGTTTGGGATCAACAAGTGGCATCAGAGCTTGTTGAGGAACTTTTTATCAAAAGAACACACAAACCCTAAATCGTAGAAAACCCTAAAAACATCTAAACACCATGTCTACTTCAACTAAAACTCCACATTCATCATCAAATCACAATCTCAAAATTCCTATGCTTGATCCAGATACCTTTGAACTTTAGAAGTTCAACTTTGAGCAATATCTCCAAATTGATAACTATGTTCTCTAGGAAGTTATTTAGTTTGGTAACGAATTCAAAAAGGAAGAAAAGATTGTTGCTGCTATAGAAGCACGAAGAGCAGCTCAAAAGATTGTAGATGAGCTACTTGCAAAACCTAAAGATGGAAGGGCTGTTTCAGCGGCCGAGATAGCAGACAGAAGGAATGACATGAAGGCTTTAAGCACTCTCAAACTGGCTCTTGGTCCTACGCATCAACATAAACTCAAAAAGTATGAATATGCTAAGGAGATTTGGGAAGCCCTTGAAATCATTTATGGTGGTAACGAGGAAACAATCAAACAAAGGAAAAAGCAGCTGGTAATGGAGTTCACAGTGTTTAAAGCTCATCCTATTGAGAAGCTAAGTTAGGTGAGAAGTCGTCTTCAAGATATAACCAACAAGTTGGTTTTCATGGGAACTGAGTTTGATGAAGAAGGCATTAGTGTTGCTTTTCTTGGAGGTATTGGTGATGCTTGGGAAATTCATGCTAAGTCAATCATTGCCACCAAGGCTCACAAGAATTCCTCATTTGATGATATATATAATCAACTGAAATTTATGGAGCCTGAAGCTATGCTCAAAAAAAGAAGTAAATCAACACCGGGAAGCATGGCATTCATCTCTCATAATGATTCCTCAACTGCTGACAATGTTTCACTTGTCAGCGGATTAAATTCACATGTTAGCGACTCAACTCCATCAGCCACTGACACATACAATGTTGGATCACCAAGTCTTAAACCAACTGGAATTGACTTGGATATTGTGTGTGCATACATTGATGCTTTGCCCAATGGTTCTCTAGTTTCTTATGAAGATCTTGAGCAAATTAGTGATATTGATCTTGAAGAAATGGACATCAAGTGGAATATGGCACTTAGTAGTATAAGAGCCAATAAGTGGAACAAGTTATTTGGTAGGAAGATGACATATAACAGCAAAAAGACTGCTGGAATGATAAATCCAAAGTTGAATACTATAATTGTCATAGAATGGGGCACTTTATGAGGGAATTCAGATCCACACTTAGGAATGATGCTAGAAAGAGCTCAAGTCAAGTCATCAAGGTTGAAAATGTTAAACCAAAGGTTATGGTTGCCATGCAAGGTATTGATGGTCCTGGATGGGATTGGAGCTTTATGGAAAATGATGTGAAGCAGAATCAAGCATTGATATATGAGAAGGAAGAAGAGCATGTTCAATATGCTCTTATGGCTAAATCTCCCTCTTCATCAGATAATGAGGTATATGATGATGCTTTTTGTAGTAAAGGTTGTAGGATAAACACTAAAAACTTAATAAAGAATCTTTAAAATTAAAGTCAGATGTTTGTTATGT
Source organism: Glebionis coronaria (assembly GCA_025667525.1). Classification (NCBI taxonomy): domain Eukaryota; kingdom Viridiplantae; phylum Streptophyta; class Magnoliopsida; order Asterales; family Asteraceae; genus Glebionis; species Glebionis coronaria. Next base: position 606,884,742 of record CM046876.1, on the reverse strand, counting down.
AGAGATCAAACTAGCAAACTATAAAAGGGGTCTTGCACAATCTGATGGGATGGTGGAAGAATATAAGAAGATGGAGTTTAATCTTAAGGATCAAATCACTGTTTTGACTAGAGATCTAAACGTTAGTAATGAGGCCAGAGATTCTATAATGGAATCTAGATCTAAGTTGCAAGTTCAATTAGATGAATCCATTAAAGCTAAGAATGATGTAGGGCTTAAAATTGAAAAGTTTGATCAAGCCAGTACACTCTTAGAAAATTGTATAAGTGAACAAAGAAACCCTAGGGACATGACTGACATTGGAATGAAAGAGTTTGTTGTTGTTCCACCTCCAGCAGGAAATTTCTATGGGGTTCATCAAAGGAAAGACCTTTCTTGGACTGGTTTATCAGAATTCCAAGTGAAGGAACTTATTACTCCACCTTGAGTTCTTAGTCTAGTTGATGAATATAAGAAGAAGGTGACAAACCTAGAACAATGGAAAGCAGCCAACCCTTTTCTATTTGTTAAGGGTGGACTGCTTAGTGATGACACTGTTGACCTAAAACCCATTATTGTGACTAACCCTAATACTGGTAAAGTTGTTAATCTTGGCTCACCAACTAAAAACAAACCTAATGTTAAATATTTAGAGATGTATAGAAAACCTAGGTCACCTCAAAGTCAAGCTAATGTTAATAGGACAAGATTTTATCAATCTAAGCCTAAGTTTGTATCTAAGAAGGCTTGTTACACGTGTGGGAGTTTCTCACATTTGGCCTATAAGGCTATAACTGTGTCAACGGATACACCTCATCCGCTGACAATAGGTCAACTATGGTCAACCCTAGACCTTTTGTCCAACCAAGCCCACGGGCCATAAGACCAACTCCTTTCTTCTTTAGGGGAACTAATATTCATGGACAAAGGCTATTTCAAAAGACCAACACTTGGTCTAATAGACAGTGGGTTCTTATAGCAAACCGTAATTTAGCCGTTGATAGGAACAATCTATCTGTTGACAGGACAAAACAAGCCGTTGAAAACTTTAGGTTTGGTGTGAAAATGCCATAACTAGCTACTGTCAGATCTTTTGTTAGACCAAACAATGATAGGTATTTGAAACCTAAGGGATAGGGGTCTAAGGCTTCATCCAGTTTAACTTGGAGACCTAAACAAGAACAAAACCCTAATTTTAATGGTGTGTCTATGACCTGTAACAGATTTAAATATCTTAAAAAGATCATTAACAAACCTATTGGAACAAATTGGTTGTTTAGGGAACAAAGGGATGAACAGGGGTTGTTACAAGGAATAAGTCAGTTCTTGTTGAACAACCACATGAATCCAAGTCTGCAAAGGCTTGGGTTCCCAAAGAAAACTAATTTTTTTTCTTTTTGTGTAGGGCATTCAAAAACAAGTCAATGATCATGGATATTGGGACAATGGATGCTCTAGGCACATGACTGGGAAGGAGGATTACTTAACAGATTTCACTCCTATTGCTTATGGTGATAAAGTTTACTTTGGAGGAGGTTTTGGTACTATATATGGCAAAGGTGCACTTATCACTAATAATTTAAGATTTGAAGAAGTTTTTCTGGTTAAAGAACTTGATTATAATCTGTTTAGTGTGTCACAAGTGTGTGACAACAAGGACAAAGTTCTTTTTACTGACACTGAATGTTTGGTGTTAAATAAGGATTTTGAGATTCCTGCTGATAAGTTCATTGAGTTTAGAACACCTAGACATAAAGACGTTTATAATGTTAATCTCAATGGCATTAAAATGAACAACAACTTGCCATGTCTTTATGCTAAGGCTTCAGTAGATGTAAGTAACTTATGGCACAGAAGGTTAGGGCAAATAAACTTTAAAAACATGAATAGACTTGTGAGACATGATCTTGTAAGATGATTGAGCTTAAAAGCATTCCATAATGATCATAATTGTGTTGCATGTCCAAAAGGCAAGCAACACAAGGCCTCATTTAAGTCTAAGAGTGTGCATTCTAGTTCTAAACCACTTCACTTACTTCATATGGATTTGTTTGGCCCCACCAATATAGAAAGTCTCAATGGTAAATCTTACTGTTTTGTCATTACTGATGATTATTCTAGGTTTACTTGGACCTTCTTTTTGGCATAGAAAACTGACATTGCTTAGACTTTAATTGATTTCATTACTCAAATGGAAAAGAATTCAGGATATGAAGTTAATATTATTAGAAGTGATAATGGTGGTGAGTTTAAGAACAACCTTTTAGATGCCTTTTGTGTCAATAAGGGAATCTCTAGAGAGTTTAGCATTGCAAGAACTCCACAAAAGAATGGTGTAGCTGAAAGAAGAAATAAAACTTTTATAGAAGCAGCTAGAACCATGTTGGCATATGCTAGTTTACCCATTGCTTTTTGGGCTGAGGTTGTGAACACTACATGCTATGTTCAGAATAGAGCCTTAGTCAATAAGTCCCACAATAAGACTCTTTATGAACTGCTTTGGAATAGGAAGCCTAATATGGACTTCTTTAGGCCCTTTGGATGTCATGTAGTAATAATGAATACTAGTGATAACCTAGGCAAGTTTAATTCAAAAGGTGATGAGGGATATTTCATGGGATACTCCATGAATAGCAAGGGGTATAGAGTTTATAAAAGAAGTCCAGAATTCTCACAGAAAATATACATGTTGACTTCTTAGAGAGTAAACCTAGTGATTATGAATATGGAACAAACTGGCTATTTGATTTGGAGCCATTGTCTAGGTCCATGAATTATATGCCTGTAACTAATCAAGCTGTTTTTGAAGCACCTATTATTGATAATGCATGTATACAGGTGAAAGAGGTGAAAGCATCACATGCATATGAACTCACTCATTCTTTAAATTTTATTAGCATACCAATTTGGAGTGAAGAGTTCATTCAATCATCTGCTAATGCAAAAGAAGAGGAAAGAAATCAACAAGTGGAGCCACAACTTGATGAAACTGTGAATTAATCTTCATCCGTTTACAACTCCATACCAGCCGGTGACACTTTAGATTCAGCCGCTGACAACTGGCTTTCATCCTCTGACAAATATATTCTTAAACTTGTTAAAGATCCCATACCCAAAGAAGGTGTCAGTGGTCAAGTTCCAGTCGCTGACAACATATCTCCTACTTCAGTTAGGCATGAAAGTAGTAATGATGGGGATCTTGGCAATTTGGAATCCACAATTCAAGACAACACAATGTTTTGGGGAGGAATTCTTACAAAGGTGGCCAAAATTCATCCTCCCACTCAAATAATTGGTGATATTAATACTCTTGTTCAGACTAGAGGGAAAAAGAAGATTCAAGGTGGATTCATTGCTAATATCTATAAAAAGGATAATACTCCTTTTGTTCAAGAATGTTTGTTTGCCTGTTTCCTCTCTCAGTCAGAACCAAAGAAGATTTTTGATGCTCTTAAAAAAGAAAGTTGGGTTGAAGCAATGCAAGATGAGCTTCATCAGTTTGCAATACAAGATGTTTGGGAGCTTGTAGATTGTCCCAGGCATGTTAGACCTATTGGAGCACGTTGGGTTCTAAGGAACAAGAAAGACGGGAGAGGCATTGTAATTAGAAAAAAGGCAAGATTAGTTGCTTAGGGATATACACAGGAAGAAGGTATTGATTAGGAAGACGTTTTTGCACCTGTTGCTAGAATATAAACAATAAGGATTTTCCTAGCCTATGCTTTTTGCATGGGTTTCAAAGTCTACCAAATGGATGTGAAGAGTGCTTTCTTGTATGGCACAATCAAAGAAGAAGTTTATGTGATGCTGTCTCCTGGTTTTGAAGATCGTGAGCATCCATACAAGGTTTATAGAGTGAAAAAGGCAATGTATGGCCTTCATCAGGCCCCTAGAGCTTGGTATGGTACACTTTCCACTCATTTGGTGGAAAACGGTTTCAAAAGGGGCACCATATATTAGACTTTATTCACCAAGCAGAAAGGGATGGATTTTCTACTTGTACAGGTCTATGTTGATGATATCATCTTTGGTTCTTCTAAACAAAGGATGAGTGATGATTTCTCCAAGCTTATGATAGATAAATTTTAGATGAGTGTTATGGGAGAGATGAACTTCTTTCTTGGTCTACAAGTTCAACAGAAGAAGATGGTATCTTTATCTCTCAAGACAAATATGTGGCTGAAAGTTTGAAGAAGTTTGGTTTCTTGCCCCATGAGAAACAGGCTAGCACACGCATAGATAGGGAAAATCCCTAGGGAAAGCTTGGAGATGGAAAGGAAGTTAATGTCAAGAATTATAGATCAATGATTGGTTCATTGATGTATCTCACAACTTCAAGGCCTGACATTATGTTTGCAGTATGTGCATGTGCACGTCATCAAGTGACTCTCAAGGAATGTCACCTTCATGTTGTCAAGAGGATTTTTAGGTACCTTAGATGCTTTCCAACTTTGGGATTATGGTACCCTAGAGACTCTCCATTGGAGCTTATTGGCTATTTAGACAGTGATTATGGTGGTGATAATGGGGATAGGAGATCCACAACTGGTGGATGTCAATTCCTTGGAAGTAGGCTTATATCTTGGCAATGCAAGAAACAAACTGTGATAGCCAATTCAACAACTGAGGCTGAGTATGTAGCAGTTGCTGCATGTTGTGGGCAAGTGTTATGGATTCAAAATCAGCTATTGTATTATGGGTACAATTTTATGCATACTAAGATTTTTGTAGATAATAACAATACATTGTGCATAATTAAGAATCATATACATCATTCTAAAACCAAACACATAGAAATTAGGCATCATTTTATAAGGGATTGTTTTGAAAAAGGTTTGATTTATCCAGATAAAATAGACAAATAGGAAAATGTGTCTGATATTTTGACTAAACCTTTTGATGTTGGGAGATTCCAGTACTTGGTTTCAAGTATTGGAATAATCAATCCATAAAATATGTGGTTTTTGAAATTAATGTAAAGTATGTACATGATGTGCAATGTTATTAGTTTTTGTAAATGTTAGATTTTCCACTTTATTTTTCTATCCGTTGACAAAGGCATTCTATCCGCTGACAAGTGAAAAGAAGCCACTAACAACTTTTGTGGTAGTTTTTGTGGTTTTTCATCTAACAATGCAGGCATGTAGGGCTATTGTACAAATGGAAACAAAGTTGCTTATGGACTAAAGGAGTGTGCCAAAAATTTTCTTTTATGATGGTTTGAATGTTTACATTCCTATATTGAAATAAAATTTTTGTTACACATATTTTTGGGCATTCTTGTCATAATTTGAAGAGAGGTTTAGGACAACCTTTAGGTTCTGTATTCTTAGAATGCTCTTATCATAATTCTAGATTGTTTCCACGGGTGAGTGGGGGTTAGAAGTTATGATGCCATGTTTGTATAAATATGGTGGAAATTCTAATTTTCGAGGCACTATAGCATGTACATAATTTATTTTGCATGCATGCTGCCAAGACTTTTCGACCTAGATTTGGGCTTGGTTGGATGGGAGTCTTGGGGTATATAATTTTGGGCTTACATGGAAGTTACAAAGATTTTATAAAAGATAACTTCATCCTTAAGAATTGTATAAGCAAGGGACTCTTAAGGACAATTATGTCTATCTTGTTTAAGCAAGTTTGCATGATTGGACAGTGCTTGTGATACTGAGTCATTTAGGGATAAAGTTGTTTTCCTTAGGATTAAAGTCTTTGTTAGGTCTTCTAGTTTTTCTTTATTCTTATTATTTTTGACCCCCTAAAAAAAATAATTTTATCCACAGATAAGCACATTTTTAGCCCTAGACACAACAATTTTATCCGCTGACAAATATAGCCGTTGCCGCTAACAAAATTTTTGACCGTTGACAAACATTGGGTCCTACCTAGTTGTAACTTTTACGATATTTTGAGCCGTAATTTTTGGGGAGTGGTTATTTTCTTTAATTGGTATGAGATAAGTTTTATTTTTTAAAGATTTTCATTATTACTTTTGAGACTTTTTCTCACTCACCTCTATTTTTAACCAATCACATCCCACATATTGCTACTATATATTTGGTTCACTAGATTGTGTACAAGGCAACTTGCTTATTTGTTTTGCATACATTTTTCTCCATCTTACACTTTACCTTCATTCAAAGCTTTTTACTTACATCAATGGTGCCAAAGTTTAGACTTGCTGATGTTGTGTTGGAATTCAAGGATCAACATAATATGCTTGCATATTTGACTATTGATAGAACACAACCTCAATACACACATATGATAGAGTATCTGTTGGCTTCTTCTCTAGGTATGCTTTAAATCATACCCCTGTCATCCACACATCAAACAGTCTTGGAACACTGCCAGTTCCACAACAGTTGATAGAGTGACTAGAATAGAAGGCATCATTCATTGGAAAGAATGGGTGGTCACTGAGGCTTTGGTTCGCCAAGCCTTGCATCTTAATGATGTTGGTGGTGTTGTTACCCTTCCCAAGGAGTTGCTACATGAAGGCCTTTAAGGCTTAGGGTACAAACTCCCCCAACATGGAAAATAAATAAATATTCTAAGGGTAGTTCCCCCCATCCTGGAAGTTTTTGATACATGTCCTTATACAATGCCTTAGTCCCAATTGCTCTTCATTCAATGAAATCAACCGTTCAATCGGGAGTGCTCTTGTTTGTTTGGCAAATGTGCAACTTTATAATTTTTCAAAAATAATTTTTGAAGGCATGTTGCACAATAAGGGTAGCGAGATGACTCTTGCTTACCCAAGGTTTTTACAAATGGTTTTTGATCTCTAAGGAGAGTGTGACAGGGATTATGAAAACTTTTATGAGATCCCTACACAAAAGAAAAATCTTTTTATCACCCTAAACAGAACCATATGAACCCCTTCCTTTGACACCTCCTATGCTTGCTGTTATTGAAGCAACCTTACACCCATAACCCCAACCAGACCCAATACCAGAACCACAACCCGATCCACCACCATCTTTACCACAACCACATCTTGAACCTATTTCTGAAGCTGCTGACATTTCTATGTCAGCTGCTGACACTTCTATTTTACCCCTCGAAACCACCCAACTAGACCCAAACACCTCTTCAAGCTCCCTACCACAACATTTTTACCTAGCCAAGAGACAAAGGACTATTGGGGTGTTCTCCCTTGGTAGTCCTAGCCATGAAGCAGAGAGAGCCATCACCACAAGTGTGGTTGGTGACATGGAGGTGGCTGGACCTATTGACCCTATTACAGGTCAAGCCAGGTCTATTATAGATTAGCCCACCACCATGCCCTATGATTCCTCATTAGGGATTGAGTTCCCTCATGTGGATTAGGGCAGTATGCAACCAATGACTAACATCGAATTGACGGGCATGAGCTTGCAAAAGCAAAATGCAGAGTTTGTACATAAATTAACAACCCAAGACCTTGAACTTAATACATTAAGGGAGAGGATTGTAAAGTTGGAGGCTAGGAGAAGGTTTGTAGTAGAGTCATCTGGTGAAGCAAGGTAGTATTCTTACAAAGGGGAGGATGAACCAATAGAGCCCTTCATTGCAAGTGATACAAGTTCAAAATATGGTTATTTTGGTGAGAAGGAAATAGCTGACGCTCTTACAGGGATGAAGGAACAAGGGCAAAGGCAGTTTGATTCATCCAAGGAGTCACTAGTGACACCTGAGCAGCTATCATTTGTGGAGTTGATGAAACAACAAGAAACAGGGTCAGTCGCTGACAAGACCATTCTACACGCAAACACTTTAATGGTAGCCACTGACAAACCCATAGATGTATCCCAACCATCTTCGGTGTTCAAAGAAGTTTCTTCACATGTATCCCTATCTACTTTGCCTGTTATAAATCCCAAGGATAAAGGAAAGGCAGTAATGGTGGAAGTAGAGGCCCCTAAAGACCAATCCTAGGTTAAGTTTGATGCCATGTTAGCTCAACAGGTTCAAGAACAGGAGAGAAGGGGACTTAGGAAAGGGAATAGAGAAGCTCATATTAGCTTAGAATCTGAGGGTTTGAGGAGAAATAGTGATAGTTGTAACACCCCAAAAATTGGTCAACGGAAGCGGTAAAGCTCGGGGGCTGTTACGTCATAATAACAAAGTCCAAGGTAAAAGGAACGAATCTAAATGTGACGTTTTAAAAATAACTTACCTCGTTGCATTAAATTCAAAGATACAAGGTCCAACTCATAAATAATTTTTAGTAAGTGCAGCGGAAAATCATAGTTTAATTGCAACAACGAGATAAAATAGTCTGAAAGCATAGATAAGTCTTTAAATCTCCAATAAGGTGTGCATGAGACTCCAAGGCAAGCAACAAGCAAATAGTTCAACACATGAGATAAATGCTTTAAGTGTCAACACAATGGCTAGTGAGTTCATAGGTTTAAGTTAAAAGTATATCATTTGATGATGGCCCGCAAACAATCTGTTTAAAGCATATGAGACCACTATGGGCGATATAATGTCATGCATATAGGAATAAGATAGAATAATTATAGTTATGATAACACTAAGCTCATGACACCGAGGCTGATGACAAGCACATACAACTGATGCACACGTAATATATAAGATTGCCCCAAGTAGGTGCCTAACCCATGACCACCTTGCAACAACCATATGATATACGTCTGTTTGGCATGGCGATGTATTTGAACACCCGGACGGGGGTTGTCAAACCCCAATAGATCTATCCATAACATAAGCGCATACTCAACCAGAGTAACTAACGGTTCATGATGACATGGGACTAGTGGGCTATCGCTACTTAGGCAGATCACACATAACTTTAACAAGGCAGCATTATAAACAGATTTTACGTCCAATAGGCAGGCAACAAAGCATTTATCTCACCCAAAGGATTAAACATAAAAGACAATTTAATAAGGGCTATAACTCACCTTAGCATGCAAAGATTTCACAACAAGAATATGAAAATCACAGATGCATCAAACGCAAGTGCAAACCTAAATATATAACGCTAGGTTAGGTCACAATCAAAGAATGCAATAATGCATTCGTCACACGCACATGTCACCCTTTACCATGGGTTAAGTTATAAATATATGCTCAAAATATTTGTCGATATAATATTCGACCAAACTTCTAAGTAAAAATATCGACTTGACTCAATAAAATTCAGCAGTCTTTTGGCGTTACTTTTAGTTTAGCCATTTTAAACAACAATTAACTCTCGTTAAGTTAAACTTGACTTGTCTCTCTCAAACTCAAAACCTCGCCTTACAACCGCTAAACTCGACGCCAACGTTTATAATTTAAATTGCATATTAACATGGCATGAAGTCTTTTTACAAATCTTGACCCACTAACTTTCTTTTGACATAAAATGAAAAAAAATTGAGGTTAACTTTACTTAAAAATATATCAAGACTTTATACTCTATGCATTTCCCTCCCACGTGCTTCACCCCTTTCATTTCTCAAAGTCACATTTTTTTTGAAAGAAACAATTTGAAATAGTTTGTGCCGGTATGGGAGGTGACATTTTGTTAGTTTGAAAAAGCAACATTTCTCTATCTCTCTGATGACGTATAGTCCCTAGTCGGGTTGGATAGTCCGACTCACTAGTACTACCCGTATCTATCAGGAATAGATTAATGCCTATGTGATGTGCGCACAACCCAGGAGGCCCGGTAAGTCATCGTCGCACATACAGTTCATTGCTTAACCGTGTCCTCGTCGCGTTGTGACACGATCAGACAAGAATATAATCTATCTTATGATTATATTCGCCTAAGGAAAGAGGATATACACTTACCTCAGTTATGCGATAAGGATCAATCCATTTTGAATCATTATCTCTTCCTTAGGCTGCAAGAATAGGGAGCCCAGCCTGGACTCTCTCGAGTATAAAAGGAACCCCCACGGTTCTACAAAGGTACGACGCACACAATACCCTAAACCCTAATATACTCAAACCGATTACTTACTCTCACGCTTGAGTCTAATCATGGGTCACAAACCCACGGTAAGCCTAACGGTCTCTGTTTTAGTGCGTAGGGTCCTTAAACAAGTTTCACTTGGTGCAAGAGTTAGAGTTCACAAGACCCTGAATTAAGCCTAGTTCGGGTCAAGCTCGGCCCATCTAACTTTTGTATCAACAAGTTGGCACCATCCGTGGGACCCTACACTAAGCTCTAAGTAATGACGAAAAGCGGCACAAACCCGCCCCAACCGAAGGGCGGATCTAAGAAGCCAGCAGGGCCATACTCAAGTTTCAAACCACTTAACAACCCAGGCCATGGTGGGAAGGGATTACAAGTATCTTTTTCCCCGCTAGTCACCCTACCCCACAAGCAGCTGGAGACGCATCGTCCTCTCGGGAAATCCCTGATCCAAACCACAACGACACCCTGGATGCAAGGGATGTGGTAGACCCGCAAGCCAAAACAGAAACCCCTCATGCAACGAAGCAGGATATGAGCGACTATGTCGCAACAAACTACGAAGCTCTTATTTCACTCATAAGAGCGCAAATGAGAGCGAATCCAACAAGAGATCTGCGGATCAGCCTAGACTTTGATAAGGAACTTAGGACCATCGAAGGGTCGAAACCTAACAAGGAAGCCAGAAAGGAAACAAGGAAACAGAAAAAAAGAGAAAACGACAGAGATCTCAGCATCTCCATCTGATGCGCCCCTTATTGAAGACGCATCATCCTCGACGATTCTGAGGACCCAAAGGAAGAAGACAACTTCATCACACCAGTCAATAACTATCGGTGCACAAGCTTGAAAGACAGATTAGGACCCGACTCTTCTGGCAGACAAAGCGCCCTTAATAGACTGGGCCCCTTGGAAAGAGATTCATCCTCGGGTTTGCAAGGACAAGAAAGAAGCAGGAATACTGAAAAAAGGCGCAGGAGAGATTCCTCAAGCAAAAATTCCTCGGACTTTAATTCCAGTAATCGCCATCCTCGCCGTAAGAGGGTCGCCCCTTCATCCATCGAGGATTCTGACTCCTCTGACTAAAATAGAAAGCACCGCATGACACTTAAGAAACCAAGGATGCGCAGTGAAGAAGAGTGGACTCTCCCATGGTGTCGCGCGAAAGGAAGTGTGTCTTCAAAACGCATAATCACTTTCAAAGATAACAAAAAGAGACGCATGTCGTCCAATGTCAAAACATATGATGGTACGACAGATCCAAATGATCACTTAAAAGTGTTCGAATCTCAAACAGGAATAGAACAATGGCCAGAGGCCGTGTGGTGCCACATGTTCAACTCAACGCTCATCGGGAATGCCAGGACTTGGTTCGACCGCCTCCCGCGAAGGAGCATTAATGGATTCGAAGAGCATTCAAAAGAAATTATGTGCAACAGAAAAAGTAAGACAAAAGCCCTATCTCACTTGCGAGAGTGAAGCAGAGGCACAATGAAAGTCTCAAAGACTTTATGGAGCGCTTCAAGTCTGAATGCAACCAGATTAAAGACTGCCCTCAAATTCTTAAAATTTTAGGATTTCTTGCGGGTATCACTAAACCGGATCTAATAAAGAAGTTGAATGACAAAACCCCAGGAACCTTTGATAGGGTAATGAAGAAGGTCAGAGCATTTATTCAAGGCTAAACCGCAGCAGCGGATAGCAGACAGATGACATCAAACTACAAATACCAAGGCCGACCCAAGAAGCATTCATACGGGCAAAACATCAGCCGCGCCTTGGATCTCCAAGGCATAGCGAAACAAGGGCGCAATAACAACAACAATAAGTTTACCCCACTACAAAAGACATCCAGGGAGATATTCTTATATGAGGGCACAAGCTTCCCAAAACCTAGTCCGATGATGGGCCCGCCTGACAAACGGGACAACACAAAGCATTGTGAATACCATGATGATAAAGGGCACGCTACCGATGAGTGCATTCAACTAAAAAGGCACATCGAAAGCTTGGTCAAAGTAGGGAAGTTAAACCACCTGATAAGAGACTGGAGGAAGAATGCGGACACAAAGAAAAGTGAGGCAAAGAAGCAGAAAGATAAGCCCATAACCGTTTATATGGTAGAAAAGGAAAAGTCTTTTATGCATAGGAGAACGACCGTGGAATTTACTCGCGACTAAGAGATAACGTTCCCTATTCTCTCAGACATGGACTATAGAGTCGGATCATCGACTATCGACATAGCCCTCGGGGACCATGCTATAGAAAGTATGTGTGTTGATGGAGGACCAGCAGCAAACATACTAAACGAACATTGCTTCGCACGACTACCATGGGAAGTAAAAAAGGAGTTAAAGGACATCGCACAAGTCCTCAAAGGTTTTAACGGTGATAAAACCCAACCGCTGGGACACCTCTGCACACAGGTAACTATTGGAAGCGCAGATCACTCGACAACTGTGTGGATGGATTTCTTGGTTGTACGATCCCAATCTTCGTACAACGAGATAATAGGACAGCCAGCGCTAAAAACATTACGTGTTGTACCCTCCACAGTGTATGGAATGTTTAAATTCCCAGTGCAGGACGGGGTAGTCACCATCTGTAACATAGATACGCTCGAAGGGGTAGCAACACTTCTAGCCACGGCGCGAAAAGGAAGGATGCAGAAAGGAGTGAGTGTAACACGAAATTCAGCTCAGGGATGAAGAAGAGGAGGTGCATCTCAGAAGGTTCCCATGCTAAAAGTATATTCGCGGGCGAAGGCTCACTAGCAAGGCTCCCATGGGTCCTCTTTTCGACAGGCTTCGTAGGAAAAGGAGGGCCAGATGTAGGGTTCATCCTCACATATCAGGGTGACATAAAAATTACCTACGCGCTGCTGTTTGATTTTTCCACAACAAGTATAGAAGCAGATTATGAAGCCCTCATAGAAGGTCTAAGATTGGCAATCGGGATGGACATAAAGAGCCTAGTGGTTGATGTTCGTTTGCAAGTCTTAAATTTATATTACAAGGTTTAGACAAAACAAGGGACTATAATATAAACACGGGCAAGTATACCCTTTCGTTCGTAATATAGCTTTATAGTGGTAAGCCAGGATCGTTCGCTGAGACTTAGTTTCGTTTTGGTAATCAAGATAATAATTGAAGAAATAAATAGTTGAAATAATATCAATAATAACAAGTATGACTAATATGGGATAGTTCGTATAAGTTCGTGATGATGATAATAATGATCGAGATATGTTTATGTAGGTAAAGCGTGATAATCCATTTTCGTCAAAACGGTGTTTACACAATTTACTTGGGGTGATTCAAGACTTATGTTTATTTAAGCGACTAAGCTCAAAACAAGTTGCCAACAAGTTCAATATTTTATCAAGTTTCTAAGCGGATCTTTCCAACCAAAGATTCATGACCATAGACAAGTTCTAGAAAACTTATTATAACAATTTGCGTTTCTCAACGCCAAACTATCGTAACAAATCAACTTAGATAAAATATGGTGTGTAGAACTTAGTGGTAAAATGGTTCTACAACATTAGCTTGAAATCATTTATAAAGGATCATATCATAGCATCATCACTAATTATAGTCACATACCCATATAGTCACAAATAGCTTAGCCTAACATAGTAATCAAAGTAACAATTGGAAAAGAGTAAGAGAACATCATACTTAGATTAGATTGAATAAACGAGTACACAAGTGTCACGATTTTATCGTTCCTCCAAGAATCGAAGAGTGGAATACTCTCGTTACAAGTATCTCCCAAAGTGGATAATACTGAAAATTTACTAAGAGAGCTAAAAAAATTTTGGGTAAAGGGGATAGACCCCGATAAAATGTAAGAGAGCTAAAATACTCGAGCTATGTAGTATTGAGAGAGAGGTGTGTGTAAAATGAGTGGAAATGACCTCTATTTATAGTGTTGTCTTGGGTCAATTGTGCGCCGCACTTCTCCGAAAGTGCGCCGCACTTTGGAGACGAGAATGTGCGCCGCACTTCTGAGTTTGTGCGCCGCACTTCTGGGCGATTCAGAATATTCTTTCAACAACTTTGGCTTATTTGCATATTGAGGCCCCTTCTTTGTAATTCTTCACTTTGCTCCTTTAAACTTTATATCTGCATATAAAACACAACATATTAAGTATCAGAAGCTCTTATTTATACTACAAAGTGGCATTATAATAATAGGTTGAATATGTATAATTAGGTCGTTATCAAATTCCTCCACACTTAGCTGTTGCTTGCCCTCAAGCGATCAAAGCGAGAAAACAAATTCAATTTTAAAAATGCTTTTAAGTGTTGTGAAGTATGATAGGAAAATGATTTAATTTTTATGAATAGCAAAAACAAATGACAAAATAATTTTAGCACCTCACATGGATAGTGTTTTGGATTTTAAGTTCACACAAATGTCACTCACAAAAGGGTAAATGTAAGGTAACACTAAATTAGCTCGGACATAAAATAGATAGCTACCATAGGTTTGTACATGACACGTAAATATAACCGTTGCGGCGTGAGCACCAGATAGATTTTCAAAGAAGCAAAACGTGATAAATGATGTGGTTTAGGATCAAAAAGGTATGCCTTTGTCAAAGTCATAGAACAAACTAGAATACTTGACTATTTTTTCTTTTTATTTTTCTTTTCTTTTTTTAAGAGAATATCATAAACTTTATAACTTGACAAGTGGTTAGGCATAACATATAAGGATATTGACACAATAGATAATATAACACATGCGTACGAGTGCCACATATTTTAGTAAGCCACTGTAGCTTAACTAAAATGATATAAGGGTGATTTTATTTTGCTTCCTTTCGAAAATATCTATAAATTAACCTCACTGCGGTTTAGTAAATGATGATCAAGCACAAATTCTGAAGCATACTAGATTATCGGCTTTCACACAAAATAGAGAAATCTAAGGCTAAGTTTTTCTCACATATTTGGGTATGGATTTTGTGCTAAATTATAATGTCAATCAATGAGATTTTTACTTTGCTAAAAACTTATTTATTTACAAAACATATATATTTTTATCATTTTTCAAAAAGATTTTCATGTGGAGAAATTTATTTTATTATTTTATTATTTTCATTTTTTCTATTTGTCACCTCCTCCACACTTAAGTTGAACATCTTCCTCGAGGTAATAACTGATAAAATATAAAAAATAGGAAAAATGCAAAGGGAAACGAGAACTTCGCGGGGCTTAGTAGAAAATTGCGGGACTTCGAGAGATAAATCCAGCTTAGAGCTCCAATTTGCTATTTTCCTGCATGCTATAAAACAAAACAAAACACGTGCAATATATACAAGGACGACTTATTTATTTACAGGTCCTCCTCCACACTTAAGTTAAAAGGTGGGGATAAAATACGGATTGCCTTCTGAGTAGCGCTAAGTTTAGAGTCTTCAGCCAGACTCGGCTACTCGGATCTATTTTAAGAAGAAAGGAATTTCTTCTCCTTCGATTTCATTATAGTTTTATTCTTCATGGTAGAGCTTAAGTCTATGTACATTGACTATAAAGGTGCTATTGTTTTTACCATATAATTCAACATATCCGGATGGATATTGGTGTTTTACTAGATAGGGTCCAGTCCATCTCGAAGTAAGCTTAGGTTGCTTGAATTTATATTTCAAGATAAAGAGAAGTACTTTTTCTCCTTTTTTGAATTCTTTTCTTTGTCGTAATTTACGATCATGCCAAACTTTGGTTCGTTCTTTATATAATCATGAACTTTCATAAGCGTCATGTCGAAATTCATCTAACTCGTGAAGTTGAAAGTTACGTTTTTCTCCGGCTGCAATAAGATCTGGGTTGCAGTTTTTAAGTACCCAATATGCACGGTGTTCAATTTCTATTGGCAGATGGCATGTTTTTCCATACAACAGTTTGTATGGTGTGGTTCCAGTTGGTTGTTTTGAATGCTGAAAGACATTCGTCGTTAAAATCGAACGTTCTTTCTTTCTCTAAAAGTTGAGTTGAAGGTCTTGCGATTTTTGCAAAGTCTTTGATAAATCATCGGTAAAAACCGGCATGACCTAAGAAACTTCTAATGCCTTTAAGATTAGTAGGTGGTGGGAGTTTTGAGATCACGTCTATTTCTGCTTTGTCAACTTCAAGGCCGGCTCCAGACACTTTGTGTCCTAACCCAATTCCTTCTTTAACCATTAAGTGACATTTTTCCTAGTTTAGCACAAGATTTTCTTCTTTGCATCGTGCTAACATTTTATCGAGATTGTTTAGACATGTGCCGAAAGAATTTCCAAAGACGGAGAAATCGACCATGAAGACTTTGAGTGATTCTTCAATCATATCGTGAAAGATTGCAATCATACACCTCTGAAAAGTAGCAGGTGCATTGCATAGGCCAAAAGGCATGCGCCTATAAGCGTAAGTTCCAAATGGACAAGTAAACGTGGTTTTCTCTTGATCCATGGGGTCGATTGGGATTTGAAAGTATCCAAAAAACCATCGAGGAAACAAAAGTATTCATTTCCTGCGAGTCTTTCTAACATTTGATCCATGAAGGGTAAAGGAAAATGATCTTTCGCGGTTGCATCATTTAGTTTTCGATAATCAATACAAACTCTCCATCCGGTGATGGTTCGTGTTGGTACTAATTCGTTGTTTTCGTTAGTTACTATAGTGATATCTCCCTTTTTAGGTACACAATAAATAGGACTAACCCATGGGCTATCGACGATTGGGTAGATTATTCCAGAATCGAGGAGTTTAAGGATTTCTTTTTTAACAACATCTTTCATGTTAGGATTTAATCTTCGTTGTTTTTCAACAATTGGTTTCTTGTTATCCAAAAGTTGGATTTTGTGTTTGCAGAACGATGGACATATGCCAGGAATGTCAGAAGTTTTCCAAGCAAAGGCTTGTTTATGTTTCTTGAGAATGTCAATTAGATCGTCTTTGTGTTCTTCCGAAAGTTGGGATGAAATAATTACAGGGAGTAATTTTTCTTCGTGAAGAAACGCATATTCTAGATGTTCAGGAAGAGGTTTAAGTTCTAAATCTGTAGGAGGTTCTTCGACAGATTTCTTAACTTTGAAATCGGTTTTGAAAGTTATGGTTTCAAATGGGGTTTCGATTTTTTCTTCAATTGTTTCGATTGGTTCATCATCGGTATGGTCGGCTATGAAGGCATCAAATTCAGCAAAAGGTTCTTCTTGGAGGATGGTTCCTTCGATAGAATGCAAAATTTCGCTTCCTTCATCAAGAAGAGCGTCGAAATCGGCTTCAACGAGTTCTTCAATGACATAAATACTAAAACAAGTATCGTCATTAGAGTATGAATGTTTCATTGCTTCGTCGGTAGAATATGAATTCTATCTTCTCCAAATCCAAGGTTGAGTTGTTTTTGCTTTACTCTAAGTATAACATCAGCTGTGTGTAATAAAGGTCTACCAATGATAAGTGGTACCTTGCTATCTTCTTCCATTTCTAAGATTACAAAGTCAACAGGAAAAACAAAATTTCCGACTTCTATGAGCATGTTTTCAGCTATCCCCATTGGGTATTGGAAAGAACGGTCCACGAGTTGAACACTCATTTTTGTGGGTTTTAAAACATTTTTAGAGAGTTTAGCATACAAAGAGTATGGCATGAGGTTGATACTTGCGCCAAGATCGACCAAGGCGTTGCAAGAGTATAAGTGAGGGAAAGTACATGGGATTAGGAAACTTCCAGGATCTCCTAGTTTTGGTGGTACTTTGTTTTGGACGATGGCAGAACATTCATCATTTATAAAAGTTGAAGAAACTTCTTCAAACTTATGCTTGCTCTTGATAAGTTCTTTGATTAATTTTCCATAATTTGGCATTCCAGCCAGAACATCGACTAAAGGCATGTTAATTCGAACTTCGTGTATTAAGTCGAGGAATTTACCATACTTAGCTTGCATCTTTTGCTTGCGTAAGCGTTGTGGATATGGCACTTTTGGTTTATATGGTTTAGGTGTTGGGTTTTTAGTTGGTTTGGTATGGGTTGGTTGGGCTTCATCCTCATTATCACTATTGAATGGAACTTCGACTGGTGCAACTTGAGTAGGTTTGGTAGGTGATTCGTAAGATTAACCGCTCCGCGTGAATACGACATTCACATGCTCGTTACGAGCTTGTGGGGGTTGATCTTTGTTGTAAAACCCACAAAATAAGGTCATTACTTAATCTTACTTTTCAAATATTTTTGAAGTATTTTATAATATTAAATATTATTATGTTTAACGGTTTAAGTTGAAACCGATATTAAATATTTTATTTTAATTTTGACGAGCAACGAGGACTACTAGTGATCGCGATACCGACGGATGCCCACAATTGTATATTTTATTATCAATCGTTTCGATATTTAATATTTTCGACGATATCGTTTTAGTTACGTATCGAGTCGTTATATTATTATTTTTCGTGTGCGTTTAAACTTTTAAGTATTTTTACGAAACCCGAGTCCCGTAAATATTTGTAAAATTGACTTTTAGACATTTCCCGCTTTTTAACTAATATTTACATTTTGGACCAAAACTATCTAATATTTGCAAATAACACCCTACCTACACTATATAAATCTTTTCCACTAAAATTGTCTCATTTATTTTATACAAATAAAAACACACAATCCTCCCCTCCACTCTCTTGTACAAACCTTCCATCACCACCACCTTAAAACCATCATCAACATTTTTTCTAGCTTGAATCTTCCAAAACCAAGCAAAGTCCCATCCTTAGAATTCAAAGGGCTACATTTTGGTACAAATTTTAGCTACATGCATCATACTTTTTAATTTTATGAATTTTGATCGTTTATATAGTTGTATGATCATCTTATCATATTGATTTTATATTGTATCCATGGACTTTTTAGTTTTTGTGGTTGAAAGAATTAAAATTTTTGTAAAAATGATCATGCATGTGTTAGTAGTAATCATCAAATGATGTTTATGCTAGTTTTTCACTAAAAACTTATTTTTAAATTTTTGGGTTTTTAATTTTGATGATTATGCAAGTGTTAGGAATGGTTTATGATGATATTAGGGGTGTAGGATGATGAGGAAAGTTGTTAGAATTGATCAAAAACATGATTTTGTGGGAGATTTTGAAAGGTGATTTTGGGCAGTAGGTTTGAGGCTGTTTTTGGGGGTCTTACTGTTTGATAATCACTTAACTAATAGGATAGGGTTGTATAGAATTTTGTTAGCTTCGATTTCATATAAAGTAGGCCTTCCAACTCCAAACGAGGTGGAAGATACACTAGTCTGATTTTCGTGTACCGGGAGACGAGTGTCGACACAATCCGAAAATTGTTGTCGATATTTGGATCGAATCTCGGGGACTATAAAATGAGTTTCAAAATGATTCAAGGGCTGTTCTCAGGCTCCAAGTTTAGCATTTTGAGTCTATTTTTATAATCAAGTGGCGGTTTTACAAATGGAGTTGTTTAGAATGGTCAAAATGGTTTCGTAAGTCAAGGTCGCTAAACTGTCCGGATTTTGTGATTCAAAGATGAGTCGGGCAGGGAACTTTAGAAGTAAAATCTTTTAATGGGCTTTTGAGAGGACTTTCTATATATAGTAAGTAAGTTCTCTGAGTAGTATCATGAAAATTTGATATGTTTAAGTATGGGAAAACGGCTTGGACATTCGGTATGTTCCGGCAGATTTTTATTAAAGGCATATAATAATAAAATGAATATATAGGAGAGTATAATAGAACCACTTGCATCGTTTTCTCTCGAGTTGTCGTGATTTTATACTTGAGTTTGATTTTATTAAGTATCATTTATTTCTCGAGTCTATTATTAATGTACGCACCTTAATTGCTAGGTTGTGGTTGTCGTGTTTTTTGGGCATCTACTATCGTCGGCGATTGTCTTCAACTACTATAAGTACTAAGGTGAGTCTATAGCCTCGTTTGCGCAATTATACGATTTTAAAAACCCGCGAGGGGGAATACATGTTTTGTAAACTTAGAACACAAGATTTTTATGGTATGCTTTGTCCCTCTATGAATGGACCCGTGGTTGCCTTTAAATTGCATTAAGTGATTGCCTTTGTTAAAACCTCAATTATGGACCGTTAATTAACCTATGATGGGTTAACCGCTAGTACAATTAATAGATCTATGGGGGAAGCCGTCCCGGTTCAGTTTTTGTGGACTTGTCATAGAAGCTTAGGCCCGACCTCCACACTGTTTGAGCATATTGTATTGAGAAGTCAGGTATACGGCAATGTACCAATAATCTGGAGGTAACCGACAATTAATAAATCTCTCGTCTTATTAGACTCATATGGGAGTGTCTAAGGGCTCGGTTCCATGAGCTTATTGCAATTTATGCTAAATACAATTATCATTGTTGATGCAAATTATTAGATGCTTGTTGCCTTTAAGCATGCCACAAACTTATGATCTTTGTTTGTGTTCAAAATGATTATATAAACCTATAGATTCACTCGGCATTTTTGCTGATGATTTTCTCACATGTATTTCAGGTAATCAGGAAGGGTGAAGCTTGGAAGCCACAGGAATGAATGTTGTGCACTACTTTGCAATATAAACTCTTTGAATATTTGTCGTTCCTTTTGTTCAAAACAATTTAAATCTTTTGTTTTGGTTGTACTTTGGTTACGATGTCTTGGGACTACGCTACTCTGACAAATGTTTTAGGAACGATAAATTTGAAACGTCTCTTTTCGAGTCGTTCTTTATAAATTATGTGTTGTAGTATCATTGTTTAGCACCCAAAGATGTATTCCGTTGCGTGTAAATTTGGGGGTGTTAAAGATTGGTACCAGAGCCATGAGTTATAGAGAACTAGGTCTTTTTCTAAAAACCTAAACTATAACTGTCGGTTTTATTTTTCAAAGAGTCGGTGCACATGATTTCGCGTGACTTCAGGTTCAAGCTACTTCTGGGATTACAACTTTAGTATACATTATTATGTATGCCTTATTGCCAAGTATTTCTAAATAGATACTATAATCCTTTATCGATATATATATTGATATCGTTAAACTTTTCGATAAGAGTTATCATTTATTAATGATTTACTTAAATAAATTTTGGGAATTTTTCCTGCTATTATTTTGAAGGATTCTCTACATTTATTTAAATTATTGGAAATTATCCTATTTCATTTTGTTATGACCTTATACCTATTTTGTGAAATTTACCACCGTCAAATTACGTCTTCGATGAAGAGGATGATTGATTTTGTACATGATATGACTATACCATGAATACAATTAACTCATTCATTTTATCTTCTCTTTGTGATGTGACAGAATCATGCCACCTAGGAGAATGACAAATGATGCCATTGCAAGGCTAGTTGCTGAAGAGGTTGCGAAAGCATTAGCTGCGGATAGAGCTGCGCGTGTTAACACTGAAGGAGCAGGTGGCTCTGGAGGTGCGGGTGCTGAAGGTGAAGGTGAACCTGCTGGACCAGAAGCTGCTGGGGCAGGTGTAGCTGAGAATCCTGCAGATGAGGTTGCTCCGGCTGCTGCTACGGTTAAAGAGTGTACTTTTGCTGGATACATGAAATGTGGACCCACTACATTTCAAGGAACTGGAGGAGCACTAGAATTATTCAGGTGGATTGAGAAAACAGAAACAACATTTGAGATTAGTGATTGCTCAGAAAGGAACAAGGTTAAGTTCGCAGTTGCTACCTTCAAGGATCGAGCTTTAAGCTGGTGGAAGACTCAAGTTGCTACAGTTGGTTTAGAAGCTGCAAACAGGAAACCTTGGGATGAAATTAAAAGGTTGCTAAAAGAGGAGTTCTGTCCAGAAGAAGAGTTATCTGCTTTAGAGGATGAGTTGAGGCACCTGAAGCTGAAAGACAATAACATTGCTGCATACACTAGCCGATTCAATGAGTTGGTTTTGTTGTGTCCAGATGCTTTTGTTACTGAGAAAAAGAAGATGGATCAATACATCAAAGGGTTGCCTGGGTACATTAAAGGTGAGACGACTTCATCTCGACCCAAGAACTTTGTTGAGACTGTAAGAATGGCTCATACACTCATGGGGCAGAAAGTTCAAGATAGGGCTGAGAAAGCTGCTGAGGGTAATAAAAGGAAATGGGAGAATTCGCAGAGTGGTAATCAAGGTAGTAACCGCCATAGGCAGTACAATCAGAAGAGAAATGATGGGGCTAGAGCTGCAACTAACAAGAATGACAATGCTGACTATGGGGGACCAGCCCAGAAATGTAAGAGCTGTGGTGTTTGTCACTTTGGTAATTGTCCACCAAGGTGCACTAAATGTGGAAAGGTTGGGCATGATGCGGAGAAGTGCAAGCCATGGATCCCTGCCACTGGAGCAAATGCTATTCCGATCAAGACTTGCTTTGAATGTGGAGAACGTGATCATGTTCGTCCCAAATGCCCGAAGTTGAAGAACAAGAAGGCAGGTGAAGCTGATGGGGCAGTTTATGTTGTTAAGGATGCTGATCATGCACAAGGTCCAAATGTGGTGACGGGTATGTTCTTACTCAACCATCGTTATGCTAGTGTGTTGTTTGACTCAGGATCTGATAGGAGCTTTATAAGCACTTCCTTTAGTCGTTTAATTAATGTTGAGCCAACAAGCCTAAATGCTAGTTATGAGGTCGAGTTAGCTGATGGACAGTTAGTTAGTACTACCACTATATTTAAGAAGTGTCCTTTGAAATTAGCAAATCATTTGTTTGAAATTGATTTGATGCCGATAGAGTTGGGTTCATTTGATGTGATTGTTGGTATGGATTGGTTGGTTGCTCATGATGCGGTAATTGTATGTGGGGAGAAAGTTGTCCACATACCGGTTAAGGGTAAGGTGTTAGTAGTTAAAGGTGATGTCGGTAGATCTCGTCTGACGGTGATATCTTGTATCAAGGCGAGGAAATATGTAGAAAGAGGTTGTCACATGTTCTTGGCTCAAGTAGTGGAGAAAGAACTACCGGTTAGGCGTGTGGAAGATGTTCCGGTTATTCGTGATTTTCCTGAAGTATTTCCCGATGACTTGCCAGGGCTTCCGCCTCAGCGAGAAGTCGAATTCAAGATTGATCTAGTGCCAGGAGCTGCACCGGTGGCGCGTGCACCTTATCGTTTGGCACCGTCTGAGATGAAGGAGTTGGCAGATCAGTTGAAGGAGTTAATGGAGAAGGGGTTCATTAGACCAAGTTCGTCACCTTGGGGAGCTCCAGTATTGTTCGTGAAGAAGAAG
Organism: Glebionis coronaria; assembly: GCA_025667525.1. Lineage (NCBI taxonomy): Eukaryota > Viridiplantae > Streptophyta > Magnoliopsida > Asterales > Asteraceae > Glebionis > Glebionis coronaria. The sequence continues at coordinate 606,861,610 of CM046876.1, read as the reverse complement.
GACGGATCGTTCAGAATGTGCATAGACTACCGAGAGTTGAACAAGTTAACTATTAAAAATCGTTATCCACTTCCTAGGATCGATGATTTGTTCGATCAACTTCAAGGTTCGTGTGTGTACTCGAAGATCGACTTGAGATCGGGTTATCATCAACTTCGTGTTAAAGAGGAGGACATACCTATTACAGCTTTTCGGACGCGTTATGGACACTTTGAATTTCAAGTAATGCCGTTTGGGTTAACAAACGCACCTGCGGTATTCATCGACTTAATGAATCGTGTGTGTAAACCATAACTCGACAAGTTTGTGATTGTATTTATCGATGATATCCTGATTTATTCCAAAAGTCAGGAGGAGCATGAAGGTCATTTGAAGATTATTTTGGAGTTGTTGAAGAGGGAGAAGTTGTATGCAAAATTCTCCAAGTGTGATTTTTGGTTGGATTCAGTCCAATTCCTTGGGCACGTGATCGATAGTAGCGGTGTTCATGTTGATCCTTCCAAAATTGAAGCTATTAGAGATTGGGCTAGGCCTACGACCCCGACTGAAGTTAGACAATTCCTGGGATTAGCTGGATACTACCGGCGATTGATTGAAGGGTTCTCTTTAATTTCTAAACCTCTTACTAAACTTACACAGAAAAACAAGAAGTATGAATGGGGTTCAGAAGAAGAAGAAGCATTCCAAACTTTGAAGCGGAAGCTGTGTTCTGCACCAATTTTGGCTTTGCCCGACGGAGCTGAAGACTTTGTGGTATATTGTAACGCATCACGTAAGGGGTTTGGTGTTGTGTTGATGCAAAGGGAGAAAGTGATCGCGTATGCATCTCGTCAATTGAGGAAGCATGAGGAGAACTATACTACACATGATTTGGAATTAGGAGCTGTTGTCTTTGCTCTTAGACTTTGGAGACACTATCTCTACGGTACAAAGAGTGTGGTATATACCGATCATAAAAGCCTGCAACATATTTTAGATCAGAAGGAGCTCAATATGAGGCAGAGAAGATGGGTAGAATTGTTGAGTGATTACGACATTAAAATTTGTTACCATCCCGGCAAGGCGAATGTAGTTGCCGATGCACTTAGTAGGAAGGACAGAGAAATAACCAAAAGGGTTAGAGCTTTAGCCATGAAAACTTATTCTGATTTATCTAATCGAATACTTAAAGCTCAAACTAAGGCGATGGAGGAAGAGAATGTGAGAGATGAAGACTTGGGTAGAAGGATGACACCTATATTCGAAATTCGTGATGACGGAATTTGGTATTTCGAGAATCGTGTGTGGTTACCGGTGTATGGAGGACTGAGAGATCTAATTATGCACGAATCTCATAAGTCTAAATATTCGATTCACCCAGGATCGGATAAAATGTACCAAGACTTGAAGAAATGTTACTGGTGGCCGAATATGAAGGCTAACATTGCTACTTATGTTAGTAAATGCTTGACGTGTGCTAAGGTGAAGTTTGAGCACAAGAGACCTTCGGGTTTACTGGAACAACCTGAAATTCCAGAATGGAAATGGGAGAAGATCACTATGGACTTTGTTTCGGGACTTCCGAGGACTTCTAGTGGTTATGATACGATTTGGGTGATTGTTGATCGGTTGACTAAGTCGGCTCATTTCTTACCGATAAAGAAAACTGATGACTTAGACAAACTTACTCGGTTGTATTTGAAGGAAGTTGTTTGTAGACATGGGGTTCCTTTGTCAATTATTTCTGATCGAGATAGTCGGTTCACATCTGAGTTTTAGAAATCGCTTCAGCGAACTCTGGGGACTCAGTTGGATATGAGCACTGCGTATCATCCGGAAACGGACGGACAAAGTGAGAGGACTATTCAGACCTTGGAGGATATGTTACGAGCATGTGTAATAGACTTTGGAGGTAGTTGGGATCGACACTTACCTTTGGTGGAATTCTCATACAACAACAGTTATCATGCAAGTATTAAGGCTGCACCTTTTGAAGCACTTTACGGGCGAAAGTGTAGATCACCAGTTGGTTGGTGTGAGATTGGAGAAAGTCAGTTGACGGGTCCTGAATTGATTAGAGAAACGACTGAGAAGATCGTGCAAATCAAGAATCGTTTATTGACAGCTCGTAGTAGACAGAAGAGCTATGCGGATAAGAGGAGAAAACCATTGGAGTTTGATATTGGCGACATGGTTATGCTGAAAGTATCACCTTGGAAAGGAGTAATTCGATTTGGCAAGCGAGGAAAGCTTAGTCCGCGCTATATAGGTCCATTCAAGATTATTGATCGAGTTGGTCCTGTGGCATATAAGTTGGAATTGCCAGAGAAGTTAAGTGCTATTCACAATACTTTTCACGTTTCTAATCTTAAGAGGTGTTTGGCGGACGAGAATTTGATAATTCCACTTGAGGAGATTCAACTGGACGACAAGCTGCATTTTATTGAAGAACCGGTGGAGATTATGGATCGAGAGGTGAAACGGCTTAAGCAAAGTCGGATCCCGATAGTGAAAGTGCGATGGAATTCCCGACGTGGACCCGAATACACTTGGGAGCGAGAGGACTACTTCAAGAGCAAGTATCCACATTTATTCGTAGACGGACCTAAGGAGAAGTAAGCCCCGGGACGGTGCTCTCCTAAGGTGGTGAGGATGTAAAACCCACAAAATAAGGTCATTACTTAATCTTACTTTTCAAATATTTTTGAAGTATTTTATAATATTAAATATTATTATGTTTAACGGTTTAAGTTGAAACCGATATTAAATATTTTATTTTAATATTTTGACGAGCAACGAGGACTACTAGTGATCGCGATACTGACGGATGCCCACAATTTTATATTTTATTATCAATCGTTTCGATATTTAATATTTTCGACGATATCGTTTTAGTTACGTATCGAGTCGTTATATTATTATTTTTCGTGTGCCTTTAAACTTTTAAGTATTTTTACGAAACTCGAGTCCCGTAAATATTTGTAAAATTGACTTTTAGTCATTTCCCGCTTTTTAACTAATATTTACATTTTGGACCAAAACTATCTAATATTTGCAAATAACACCCTACCTACACTATATAAATCTTTTCCACTAAAATTGTCTCATTTATTTTATACAAATAAAAACACACAATCCTCCCCTCCACTCTCTTGTACAAACCTTCCATCACCACCACCTTAAAACCATCATCAACATTTTTTCTAGCTTGAATCTTCCAAAACCAAGCAAAGTCCCATCCTTAGAATTCAAAGGGCTACATTTTGGTACAAATTTTAGCTACATGCATCATACTTTTTAATTTTATGAATTTTGATCATTTATATAGTTGTATGATCATCTTATCATATTGATTTTATATTGTATCCATGGACTTTTTAGTTTTTGTGGAATCATCAAATGATGTTTATGCTAGTTTTTCACTAAAAACTTATTTTTAAATTTTTGGGTTTTTAATTTTGATGATTATGCAAGTGTTAGGAATGGTTTATGATGATATTAGGGGTGTAGGATGATGAGGAAAGTTGTTAGAATTGATCAAAAACATGATTTTGTGGGAGATTTTGAAAGGTGATTTTGGGCAGTAGGTTTGAGGCTGTTTTTGGGGGTCTTACTGTTTGATAATCACTTAACTAATAGGATAGGGTTGTAGAGAATTTTGTTAGCTTCGATTTCATATAAAGTAGGCCTTCCAACTCCAAACGAGGTGGAAGATACACTAGTTTGATTTTCGTGTACCGGGAGACGAGTGTCGACACAATCCGAAAATTGTTGTCGATATTTGGATCGAATCTCGGGGACTATAAAATGAGTTTCAAAATGATTCAAGGGCTGTTCTCAGGCTCCAAGTTTAGCATTTTGAGTCTATTTTTATAATCAAGTGGCGGTTTTATAAATGGAGTTGTTTAGAATGGTCAAAATGGTTTCGTAAGTCAAGGTCGCTAAACTGTCCGGATTTTGTGATTCAAAGATGAGTCGGACAGGGAACTTTAGAAGTAAAATCTTTTAATGGGCTTTTGAGAGGACTTTCTATATATAGTAAGTAAGTTCTCTGAGTAGTATCATGAAAATTTGATATGTTTAAGTATGGGAAAACGGCTTGGACATTCGGTATGTTCCGGCAGATTTTTATTAAAGGCATATAATAATAAAATGAATATATAGGAGAGTATAATAGAACCACTTGCATCGTTTTCTCTCGAGTTGTCGTGATTTTATACTTGAGTTTGATTTTATTAAGTATCATTTATTTCTCGAGTCTATTATTAATGTACGCACCTTAATTGCTAGGTTGTGGTTGTCGTGTTTTTCGGGCATCTACTATCGTCGGCGATTGTCTTCAACTACTATAAGTACTAAGGTGAGTCTATAGCCTCGTTTGCGCAATTATACGATTTTAAAAACCCGCAAGGGGGAATACATGTTTTGTAAACTTAGAACACAAGATTTTTATGGTATGCTTTGTCCCTCTATGAATGGACCCGTGGTTGCCTTTAAATTGCATTAAGTGATTGCCTTTGTTAAAACCTCAATTATGGACCGTTAATTAACCTATGATGGGTTAACCGCTAGTACAATTAATAGATCTATGGGAGAATCCGTCCCGGTTCAGTTTTTGTGGACTTGTCATAGAAGCTTAGGCCCGACCTCCACACTGTTTGAGCATATTGTATTGAGAAGTCAGGTATACGGCAATGTACCAATAATCTGGAGGTAACCGACAATTAATAAATCTCTCGTCTTATTAGACTGATATGGGAGTGTCTAAGGGCTCGGTTCCATGAGCTTATTGCAATTTATGCTAAATACAATTATCATTGTTGATGCAAATTATTAGATGCTTGTTGCCTTTAAGCATGCCACAAACTTATAATCTTTGTTTGTGTTCAAAATGATTATATAAACCTATAGATTCACTCGGCATTTTTGCTGATGATTTTCTCACATGTATTTCAGGTAATCAGGAAGGGTGAAGCTTGGAAGCCACAGGAATGAATGTTGTGCACTACTTTGCAATATAAACTCTTTGAATATTTGTCGTTCCTTTTGTTCAAAACAATTTAAATCTTTTGTTTTGGTTGTACTTTGGTTACGATGTCTTGGGACTACGCTACTCTGACAAATGTTTTAGGAACGATAAATTTGAAACGTCTCTTTTCGAGTCGTTCTTTATAAATTATGTGTTGTAGTATCATTGTTTAGCACCCAAAGATGTATTCCGCTGCGTGTAAATTTGGGGGTGTTAAATTTGTTGTTGTTCTTGGGATTTGGGTTTGTATTGCTTGGTAAAGAACCAGAAGCGCTATTCGATTATTTATCGCCCAAACGATCAAATTTAGCTTCAAGGTTTTAAATGGAAGCTTGGTGGTTTTTGGTCGTAGTTTCGAACTTGGTTTTGAAGTCAGTGAATGTTTCTCGAACAAAAATGTTGGTTTTTCTTTGAGATTCTATAAAGTTGTCGATTTTGGTTTCAAGGTTGTTTTTGTCTTCGGTTTGATTGGGTTTCTTTTCATCTCGATCATAACTTGGTTTATCATTTGACCTCCAATTATCACGGTCGCGATTACGATAATCGTTATAAAACCGAGTTCGACGAAAGGTATTCATGAAGTTGGCTTCTTCTTCCTTCGTCATGGGTGTGTCATCGTCATCACATTTACTAGAAGGATGGTTTCCTCTACAGTGTTTACAGGTTTTGTGTTTCATCTCTTCAATTTTAAGAGACATGGCATCCATTCGAGCCATAATTTTCTCGGTATCGGTTGAGTTGTTGCTTCCTTTGGCAAAAGCTACGGTTTTTCGTGGGTTTTTGTTTTTGTGATTTTTGGACCAATCAAGCTTAAGTAGTACTTTGTCATCCAATAATTGGTAAGCTTGATTAGGGGTTTTGTAAAAGAAAATTCCGCCCGCTGCAGCGTTTAATGCATCTTGGGTAGCATCGTCAAGACCATGATAGAAAATATTGATTATTCCTTCTTTTTAAAGTCCATGACCATGGCAGTTTCTGAGTAGTTCTTTTATTCTTAACCATGCGTCAGTGAGAGTTTCTCGATCTTGTTGAGAAAAGCTTCGAATTTCTCCGAGGAGTTTTTCAAATAGGGCAGGAGGAAAGAATCGGCCAATGAAAGCAGTTATAAGACCTTCCCATGTTCGAATGGTTCCTTCATTAAGTTCGTCGAGCCATGACTTGGCTTCTCCAGTCAGGGATGATGGAAACATCATGAGTTGGACGGCTTCAACTTGTCCTTCTCCATAGTTGAACATTTTACATATTCCGCTGAATTTGTGGATGTGTTTCTGAGGATCGGTTTTGATTCGACCATCAAATTAGTTATTTTTTACAAGGGTTAAGTGGTTCCCTTTGATTGCAAAATCGTTTGCAATTTCAGGTAAAACGATTGTGGAGCCAGGATTTGGTGTGACAACTCTATCGGCTGACCACATTGGTTCATCATCGGTGTCCGACATCGGATCGTAACGGTTGATGAGTTTGGTGAGAAATAGGATTTGTGAAAGATTGTCAAAAGGTTGGTTGATTATGCGAGGTTGAGGTTGCTCGTGTCTCCTAGTTAAAGGTACACGGCGATGAAGTCTACGTAGCCTTCGGTTAAGGGTACGTTCAGGTTCAGGTAACGGTGATATAGGTGGTGTTTCGGATGAACGGGTGTGCATCCAACAAGGTATTTGCTGTTTTCAGTGAAAATGTGCGGCACACTTGTTGGTTTGTGCGGCGCACTTTTGTTCGCTACAGGAAGTGCGACGCACTTTTTGGTTTGTGCGGCGTACTTTCTGTACTACAGAAATTTTTTTGGTTTAACATGAGTAGCAATGGTTCAATTTTTTCAAGGATTATACGAATTTGGTTACAAAACAGGATTATAAGTCCCCGGCAACGGCGCCAAAAACTTAATGTTCGTTTGCAAGTCTTAAATTTATATTACAAGGTTTAGACAAAACAAGGGACTAGAAGACAAACACGGGCAAGTATACCCTTTCGTTCGTAATATAGCTTTGTAGTGGTAAGCCAGGATCGTTCGCTGAGACTTAGTTTCGTTTTGGTAATCAAGATAATAATTGAAGAAATAAATAGTTGAAATAATATCAATAATAACAAGTATGACTAATATGGGATAGTTCGTATAAGTTCGTGATGATGATAATAATGATCGAGATATGTTTATGTAGGTAAATCGTGATAATCCATTTTCGTCAAAACGGCGTTTACACATTTTTCTTGGGGTGATTCAAGACTTATGTTTATTTAAGCGACTGAGCTCAAAACAAGTTGCCAACAAGTTCAATACTTTATCAAGTTTCTAAGCGGATCTCTCCAACCAAAGATTCATGACCATAGACAAGTTCTAGAAAACTTATTGTAACAATTTGTGTTTCTCAACGCCAAACTATCGTAACAAATCAACGTAGATAAAATAAGGTTTGTAGAACTAGGTGGTAAAATGGTTCTACAACATTAGCTTAAAATAATTTATAAAGGATCATATCATAGCATCATCACTAATTATAGTCACATATCCATATAGTCACAAATAGCTTAGCCTAACATAGTAATCAAAGTAACAATTGGAAAAGAGTAAGAGAACATCATACTTAGATTGGATTGAATAAACGGGTACACAAGTGTCACTATTGTATCGTTCCTCCAAGAATCGAAGAGTGGAATACTCTCGTTACAAGTATCTCCCAAAAGTGGATAATACTGAAAATTTACTAAGAGAGCTAAAATACTCGAGCTATGGAGTATTGAGAGAGAGAGGTGTGTGTAAAATGAGTGGAAATGACCTCTATTTATAGTGCTGTATGGGGTCAATTGTGCGCCGCACTTCTCCGAAAGTGCGCCGCACTTTGGAGACGAGAATGTGCGTCGCACTTCTGAGTTTGTGCGCCGCATTTCTGGGCGATTCAGAATCTTCTTTCAACAGCTTTGGCTTATTTGCATATTAAGGCCCCTTCTTTGTAATTCTTCACTTTGCTCCTTCAAACTTTATATCTGCATAAAACACAACATATTAAGTATCAGAAGCTCTTATTTATACTACAAAATGGCATTATAATGATAGGTTGAATATGTATAATTAGGTTGTTATCAGTGGCCTACACATACAACCCGTTGTTAGCGATTAGGATCGCGGGGTCATGCGAGCCACGAGGACATACGCTAATCCAATACACGCAAAAGATGAGGGCCATAACCAGGCATTTCGCAGAGTTTGCTATAGGAAAAGTTTTCGAAGAAAATGGCGAATTCTCAGCTGAAATGGATCAACTTTCAATTGTGAATATGGATAAACCTCCTAGTCAAGTGCTAGTTGATTTTATCTTACATAAAAATATAAGTGCGGATCCTGAGACACTGATAGGTGTGTAAACACCCATCCTTTTACCACTTAATTCGGGCTAAAACGAGACCAAAACACGTATTTAATATCAATTGTTTGGAATTATGCGTGGTTTTTGTGTTTACTGTGTTTTCAGAGACAACCGGATGAATATTGAAGAAAACATGGGATTGCACGGGTTTTACTGAAGAAAAAGACTCAAGATAAAGTATATTGTCCAAGAGATGCAAAAGATTTGAAGTCACTGGGCCTATTCGAAGATTTATCGAAGAAAAGGACCAAAGATGGAAGATTTACATAAGTCGAAGAAACTCAAGTCTATTAAACGAAGAAATTAAAAGACGAGTTGAATTTAATCGACGACAAATCCCGAATCAGAATCGAAAACGGAAACTTTTCTGAAAAGACGAAAAGACAAGAAGAACGGGAGAAAGCCCACTCACCAACCAAAGGACAAGGCTATAAATAGCCTTCCCCTCACACATTTTAGACTAGTTTTAGTTTTTCTTCCTTCCCACTTTTTTCTTCCTGGTTCGTAGCTTCACCATCACCACTAGGGTGATTGGTGATTTTCATCTTTAATTCTTTAATCTTGTAATTTTAATCTTTGTTTTATCTTGTCAAAACATTAATCAATCAATACAAGTTCTTGTTTAATCTTTCATTTCATCTTGTTCATCATCATCTTTATCTTCAAGTTTCTAAGTTTTTATTTTTCTTGATTTGATCTTCAAAAGTTGATGGGATTTGTGTTTTTATTGGTGGGATTCGTTGCTTATGGTGTCTAAATGATTTGTGTTTAAATTTGGTAAAACCTTTTTAAGTATTTGGTTTGATTTTGGATTAAACATTGCCTCCGTGTTCTTCGTTGTCTGCTACTGTTCTGAGTTTCCAGAACTTCCGAATCAAACAAAAAGTTCCGAATGAAGCCTTCATTCGGAAACTTCCGAACCAAGCATTAAGTTCCGAATCAGTGACTTCAGAACCAGTAAGTTCTGAATCAAGCAAAATCTTCCGAATCAGACTGAAAGTTCCGAACCAAACACCTTCATTCGGAAGTCTCAAACTTCCGAACCAGTGACTTCCGAACCAGCAAGTTCCGAATCAAGGGGTTTCATTCGGAAGTCCAAAACTTCCGAATGAATGAACAGTGACTTCCGAACCAGTAACTTCCGAATGAGTAAACAGTAACTTCCGAATGAGCTAACTTCCGAATCAAGGGTAAAAGTTCCGAATCAATTTTCTTTTAGTGTTACTGTTTGTCTGTTTTACTGTTTCTTTATGTTTATTACACAATTAATATTTTAACTGTAATTTGAACTTTAATTTCAATTTTAATTTTAATCTTTATTCTAATCTTAAGTTTAATACAAGTCTTTGTTAGTTATAATTAAAGTAATTGTCCTTGATTTAAATTTTCATTTCCACTTCTTATTAGATTAGAAAACCAAACCCTTTTATTTAGTAACCAAGAACAATCATTCCACTTAAGACCTAGATCAATTCGAGAGGATTCCGAGAGTAAAAATTGAACCCCACATAAAAACCGTGTATCAAATGGCGCCGCTGCCGGGGATAAAACGAGACCAAAACACCCATCCTTTTACCACTTAATTCGGGCTAAAACGAGACCAAAACACGTATTTAATATCAATTGTTTGGAATTATGCGTGGTTTTTGTGTTTACTGTGTTTTCAGAGACAACCGGATGAATATTGAAGAAAACATGGGATTGCATGGGTTTTACTGAAGAAAAAGACTCAAGATAAAGTCTATTGTCCAAGAGATGCAAAAGATTTGAAGTCACTGGGCCTATTCGAAGATTTATCGAAGAAAAGGACCAAAGATGGAAGATTTACATAAGTCGAAGAAACTCAAGTCTATTAAACGAAGAAATTAAAAGACGAGTTGAATTTAATCGACGACAAATCCCGAATCAGAATCGAAAACGGAAACTTTTCTGAAAAGACGAAAAGACAAGAAGAACGGGAGAAAGCCCACTCACCAACCAAAGGACAAGGCTATAAATAGCCTTCCCCTCACACATTTTAGACTAGTTTTAGTTTTTCTTCCTTCCCACTTTTTTCTTCCTGGTTCGTGGCTTCACCATCACCACTAGGGTGATTGGTGATTTTCATCTTTAATTCTTTAATCTTGTAATTTTAATCTTTGTTTTATCTTGTCAAAACATTAATCAATCAATACAAGTTCTTGTTTAATCTTTCATTTCATCTTGTTCATCATCATCTTTATCTTCAAGTTTCTAAGTTTTTATTTTTCTTGATTTGATCTTCAAAAGTTGATGGGATTTGTGTTTTTATTGGTGGGATTCGTTGCTTATGGTGTCTAAATGATTTGTGTTTAAATTTGGTAAAACCTTTTTAAGTATTTGGTTTGATTTTGGATTAAACATTGCCTCCGTGTTCTTCGTTGTCTGCTACTGTTCTGAGTTTCCAGAACTTCCGAATCAAACAAAAAGTTCCGAATGAAGCCTTCATTCGGAAACTTCCGAACCAAGCATTAAGTTCCGAATCAGTGACTTCCGAACCAGTAAGTTCCGAATCAAGCAAAATCTTCCGAATCAGACTGAAAGTTCCGAACCAAACACCTTCATTCGGAAGTCTCAAACTTCCGAACCAGTGACTTCCGAACCAACAAGTTCCGAATCAAGGGGTTTCATTCGGAAGTCCAAAACTTCCGAATGAATGAACAGTGACTTCCAAACCAGTAACTTCCGAATGAGTAAACAGTAACTTCCGAATGAGCTAACTTCCGAATCAAGGGTAAAAGTTCCGAATCAATTTTCTTTTAGTGTTACTGTTTGTCTGTTTTACTGTTTCTTTATGTTTATTACACAATTAATATTTTAACTGTAATTTGAACTATAATTTCAATTTTAATTTTAATCTTTATTCTAATCTTAAGTTTAATACAAGTCTTTGTTAGTTATAATTAAAGTAATTGTCCTTGATTTAAATTTTCATTTCCAGTTCTTATTAGATTAGAAAACCAAACCCTTTTATTTAGTAACCAAGAACAATCATTCCACTTAAGACCTAGATCAATTCGAGAGGATTCCGAGAGTAAAAATTGAACCCCACATAAAAACCGTGTATCAAATGGCGCCGCTGCCGGCTCCTCTCGTTAAGATCAAAAGTTTTTTGTGAGAACTTGGATTTTGGGATCCGTTCCCCGTGAACGTTACTTTTTCATACAAAATTTTAAAAAACAACTAAAAAATATAAAATTTTCAAAAATCCTAAAAATTAAAAAACAATAAAAACCAAAAATATTTTTGCTTTGTTTTTCTTTGTTCGTTCTTTTGCAGGTGTATGCGCACTCGATCCACGTCTTATCAAGAGCCCGAGCCTCTCGATAACTTAGACATGGCTGGTGTACAAAACAACAATAGCATACCACCTCCGAACAACAATAATAACAACAACAACCCGCCTTTCAACAACATGAATAATAACAACAACAATGAGCACCTTCCGGATAATCGCCCAATGATTGAATTGTTGCAAGCTCATGTCGATGGCAATACGGATCCAATTGTTATACCACCAATTGCCGCCAAAAATTTCGAGCTAAAGTCAGGCTTTATCCAGATGGTCTCCGCTCAACCATTCTTGGGACGAACCATTGATGATCCACATGACCATATCAAGAGATTTCTACAACTCACCAACACTGTCAAGTTTAATGGAGTTCCACAAGAAGTGATAAGATTACAACTTTTTCCCTTTTCTTTAGAGGGACAAGCCCGGCATTGGCTTGCTAAGGAACCGCCACAGAGTATTCTCTCGTGGACGGATTTGGAAACAAAGTTTATCAACTACTTTTTTCCACCCTCTCGTACTACCGCTTTGCGGAATGAGATTATAAACTTTGAATAAAAGTACGATGAGTCATTCAGTGAATCTTGGGATCGCTTTAAAGATCTTTTAAGAAAATGCCCACAACATGGTTTTACCAAAGTACATCAAATCAATACTTTTTACAATGGTTTAAGCATGAGTGACCAAGATTCACTAAATAGTGCCTCGGGGGGTAATTTATTGGCTAAGACCTCCAATGCTGCTTGGGATATCATTGAGAACAAATCTCGTGTGCAAACCAAGAGTGTTAGGACCAATGTTGCTAGTGCTAGCACTACTGACAGCGACACGCGACTTGACAAAATCACTACGCTTCTTGAATCGCTTGTCACCCACACCGTCAGCAACAACAACAGCAACAACGCCAAAAACGCACAAGTGAACGCTGTCAACCAACCTTGTGAGATATGCGGTGGTCCCCACTCTTACACAACTTGTACCGCCACCCAAGATTACCCTGCTGAGAATGTGAATGCGGCATATGGCACCTACCAACAACCTGCTTATCAAGCTAGACCTCAAGGTGACCGTAACTTGCTTAGCTATCGATCAAACAACTATCTTTCACCACCTGGTTTCCCTCCTACCAACCCCAACCAACAACAAAACCTTAACCGCCCTCCTCAACAACAACAACAACCTCGACAACCATACGTCCCACCTCACAAGCAGCAACAACCACCTCAACGTAACAATCAAGTCTACCAACAACCTGCTTACCAACCACCTGCATACAATGCTCCTTCCAACCAAACCACCACTGCTTTACACCAAGAGGTCGCAACCTACATGAGAACCAATGATGTGATAGTGGGAAATCTCCAAGAGGAAGTGCGCAATTTGAAAGCAGATTTGGTCAAGCAAGGAAATGATTTGAGAGCCGATATGAGAACTACGTTGGATAGCCAAACAAATGACCTGAGGAACATGATGGCTAGTTTCTTCCAAGGTAATCAACCCTCTTCTTCAGGTACTCTTCCGAGTAACACCGTTGCGAACCCAAGAGGGGAGATGAAAGCAATCACTACTCGAAGTGGCAAAGGTACTAAGGAACCCGAGCTTCCTATACCTCCACCGGTGGTTGTGACTCGGGAGAACGAGTCGCCTGCTCCTATTCCTCCTCCTTCTCCTTCCCCAATTTCTCCACCTCTTCTTTCTACCCCTCCTCCACCCGTGCTTGTGAGTGATCCTATTCCCCTAAAGCCTTCCTCTTCTTCCAATATACCTTATCCTTCAAGGTTGAGGAAAGAGAAGCAAAAGAGCAAGGATGATATTCAAGTTTCGAACTTCCTAAAAATGTTCAAGAAACTGAATTTCAATATCTCCTTCGCTGAGGCTCTCGCTCACATGCCCAAATACGCCAAAATGTTTAAAGACCTTCTGAGCGACAAGGAAAAGCTCCTCGATCTCGCCAACACCCAACTTAATGAGAACTGCTCTGCAGTGCTCTTAAGGAAATTGCCAATCAAGCTTGGTGATCCGGGTCGTTTTCTTATCCCTTGCAATTTCCCGGGAGTAGAGAATTGCATGGCCCTAGCCGATCTAGGTGCCAGTATTAATCTCATGCCTCTAAGTGTTTGGAAGCAATTATCTCTCCCAGAGCTAGTCCCCACCAAAATGACTTTGGAATTAGCTAACCGTACGGTTGCTTATCCAGTGGGGATAGCCGAAGACGTCATTGTAGGAGTCGACAAATTCACCTTCCCTGCCGATTTTGTTGTCGTCGACTACGAGATGGACCCCCGTGTGCCACTCATTGTTGGTCGTCCATTCTTGAGGACCGGTCGCACTCTCATTGATGTTGAAGCTGGTGAGCTTATCATGAGAGTGGGTGACGATAAAGTAGTCTTCAACATGGGAAAGTTATCTAAACAGCCTTATTCTTACGAGAATGTTAATTGTATTGACGTTCTTGATGAGGCTTGTGAAGAACACTTCAAGGATGCTTGTAAAAACATTCCTACCTCTCTTCCCAATGTTGAGACCGTTTCCTCTATCGACTCATCACTATCTCTATTTGGAGAAAGTGATTTCCTTTGGAAAGATTTGGAAGCCACGTTGGAAGATGTGAAGCAAGACAATGACGATTCTCCTGCCACTTGGGATGACGATCTCAGTTTCATTGCAAACCTCCTCAGAGAAGACAATCCTTCCCCTCCATCTTCCACTGTTATTGCTATCGAGACTCCGACTTCGAATACGCCTCCCGTCGACAATCCTCCGGATTTGGAACTTAAGGAGTTGCCACCCCATCTTGAGTATGTATTCCTCGAAGAAGAGAAGAAGTCGCCAGTCATCATTGCTAAGGATTTGAAGGATGAAGAGAAAGCCCGCCTTGTCGCTGTGTTGAAAGATCATAAGAAGGCTATCGCTTGGAAGATTTCTGATATTCGTGGAATTGATCCTCACTTCTGCACACACAAAATTCTCATGGAGGACGACTTTAAGCCCACCATTCAAAGTCAACGAAGGGTGAATCCAAAAATACATGAAGTCATCAAAACATAGGTTATCAAACTTCTTGATGCGGGTATGATTTACCCTATTTCGGATTCACCGTGGGTTAGTCCAATCCATTGTGTGCCCAAGAAGGGCGGAATAACCGTTGTTCCCAATGAACACAACGAGTTGATTCCCACTCGTCTCGTTACTGGGTGGAGAGTTTGTATAGACTACCGCAAACTCAATGATGCCACGAGAAAGGATCATTTCCCTCTACCTTTCATGGACCAAATGCTTGAACGATTAGCCGGTAATGAATATTACTGCTTTCTTGATGGTTTCTCGGGTTATTTTCAAATACCCATCGATCCCCAAGATCAAGAGAAGACTACATTCACTTGTCCCTATGGCACTTTCGCTTACAAAAGAATGCCTTTTGGCTTATGTAATGCGCCCGGGACTTTCCAAAGGTGTATGTTAGCTATCTTCCATGACATGGTTGAACAAACCATGGAAGTCTTCATGGATGATTTCTCGGTCTTCGGGGATTCCTTCTCTGCTTGCCTTGCCAATTTAGAACGTATGCTAAAGCGGTGCAAAGACACTCGCCTTGTTCTGAATTGGGAAAAATGCCATTTTATGGTAAAAGAAGGCGTCGTGCTTGGACATAAGATCTCGAAAGCCGGTCTTGAAGTTGACCGTGCTAAAGTCGATGTTATCGCAAAGTTGCCTCCACCTTCAACCGTGAAGGGTGTGAGAAGTTTCCTGGGTCATGCGGGCTTCTACCGTCGATTTATCAAAGATTTTTCTCAAATCGCTCGCCCGATGACCCACCTCTTGGAAAAAGATACTCCTTTTATCTTTTCCAAAGAGTGCCTTGAAGCCTTCAACTCGCTTAAGGATAAGCTAACTAAGGCACCCGTCTTGGTTACCCCTAATTGGGAGCTGCCCTTTGAGTTGATGTGCGATGCTAGCGATTTTGCTATTGGAGCGGTTCTTGGACAAAGAGTGAACAAACAACTCCAACCGATCCATTACGCTAGCAAGACAATGACTGGGGCACAATTGCATTATACGACAACCGAAAAAGAGCTTTTAGCTGTTGTCTATGCTTTTGAAAAATTCCGCCCCTATCTTGTCCTTTCTACCACCATTGTGTACACCGATCATTCCGCGCTGAAGTACTTGTTGACAAAGCAAGATTCCAAACCAAGACTTCTTCGCTGGGTTTTGCTGCTCCAGGAATTTAAAATCGAAATTCGCGATAAAAAAGGAGCAGAAAACTTAGCCGCAGGCCATCTTAGTAGACTTGAGGATCCATACCAAGGGGATCATCCGACCAAAGAAATCAATGATTCTTTTCCCTTGGAGACCTTAATGTCTATAAACTCGAAGCCGAATGAAACCCCGTGGTTTGCGGACTTTGCAAACTACTTGGCGGGTGGAATTCTCAAGGAAGGGTTGACGTCCCAGCAAAAGAAGAAGTTCTTCACCGACATCAAGACTTACTTTTGGGACGACCCTTACCTATTCAAACAATGTGCTGACCTGATAATTCGCCGATGTGTTGATGGACCGGCAGCGTCTGAAATCCTTAATGCTTGCCACAAAGGACCCACCGGTGGTCACTTTGGTCCCAACTACACCGCTAAAAAAGTGTTTGATTCGGGATTTTATTGGCCCTCCATATACCGTGACGCTCACGATATGGTTAAAAAAATGTGATGTTTGCCAAAAACAAGGCAAAATCACACATAAAGACGAGATGCCTCAGAATTTCATTCAAGAGTGTGAAATTTTTGATGTTTGGGGTATCGACTTTATGGGGCCATTCCCTTCTTCTAAAGGAAACAAATACATCCTTGTAGCCGTTGACTACGTTTCGAAGTGGGTTGAAGCCAAAGCTTTGCCTACTAATGACGCAAGGGTGGTTTGTAACTTTTTGAAAGCTCTATTCGCTAGATTCGGTGTGCCTCGCGCCATTATTAGTGATCGTGGGACTCATTTCTGCAATGACCAATTTGCTAGAGTCATGGCTAAGTACGGTGTAAATCATCGTCTTTCCACAGCCTACCACCCACAAACTAATGGCCAGGCTGAAATATCCAACCGAGGGCTGAAGCGAATTCTTGAAAGGACTGTGGGAGAGCATCGTGCCTCATGGGCTGATAAACTTGATGATGCTTTGTGGGCTTTTCGTACCGCTTACAAGACCCTGATCGGCTGTACGCCTTATCGTCTTGTGTACGGGAAAGCGTGCCACCTCCCCATTAAGTTGGAGCACAAGGCTTATTGGGCCTTGAAGTGGGCTAATTTTGATATAAACAAAGCCGGTGACCTACGCAAGATCCAACTCAATGAGTTGAATGAACTCCGTAATGAGGCTTATGAAAATTCTTTGATCTATAAGGAAAGAACTAAGCTCATTCACGACTCTAAGATCAAAAACCGAGAGTTCCATGTTGGAGACAAAGTCTTACTTTTTAACTCTCGGTTGAAAATCTTTTCGGGCAAGCTCAAATCTCGTTGGTCCGGCCCATTCACCATTGCCCAAATTTTTCCATATGGTACTCTCGAGCTCGCTCAACCTGATGGACCAAATTTTAAGGTGAATGGCCAACGAGTGAAGTTGTACTCTGGTGAGGACACCTCTCAGGAGGTGATTCCATCCCTCACCACGTTCCCCATGAACTAATTTTGGGTCGAGTCAGGCTCGTGACTCGGTTATCAAAAACAAGCGCTCCTCGGGAGGCAGCCCGAGTATCTATCCTTTTATATTTTAATCCCCTAAGTGTAGGGGGGACTTCTATATGTGTTTGCCTTTGTGTGGTGATGTGATTACAGGGATAAGTGCACTCTTGGAATCTTTAAAGAACCGTGCTCCCGTGTTATCCGAAATCCGGTTCTATCTCTCAACTATCGTGATTCAAATTTCTTCATACTCACATTTGAAATTGATCACTTTAGTCGTCTCTTCCTTAACTTGAGTTAACCAACGTGCACAATGTCATAAGTGTAGGGGAAAATTTTCCCACATGCTTAAACATTGAGGACAATGTTTATCTTAAGTGTAGGGGGGACTTCTATCGAAGTTTTAAGTGGACTTTTCCATGAAAATGCCTTCAATTAACCGGAAAATCCTATTTTTCAACATTTTTCAAATTTTTTATTAACTTTGGCCAATTAGTCGTAATTTTTAAATTTTTATCTTTGCTTTCATATGTATATATCCCGCAATAAAGTCAAATTTAAATAAAGTGGTTTAGCTAGTTTAGAAGTCTTTGACATATTAGGCCCGTTGCGTTTATTTTGACTCAACCCGAATAGACTTATCCAAGTTTATTCTAGCTAGTATCCTTAACTATGTAGACCTTAATTGGTTTATTAGGCTAAGTATCCACGAGTCTCATTACTTGAGATTTTAAATTGTGGAGGACGAGAAATGATAGAGTCAATTATAAGTCGGTATTCTTGCGCAAGCTCACTTGGTGTAATTATTTGCCTATTCTCCCATCACTTGCTAATAATTTATCTGCAATAAGTAAGGTCGTACGATTTGAAAAGTTACTTAGCTTCTAGCCCAAGATCGTTTAAAAGTTGCTCGGTAATGATAAGAGTTCATAGCCAAGGCATAACTTATGAAGCGGGGCGCGAAGATTGGCGAGTCCAAAAAGGCCCTAACAAGGCATGAGGATTCAATTTTATTGCTGAAGATCCAAAGTGATGTGAAAAGCATTATTCCGAAAGTCAATATGAAGGATCAAGACTCACGACGAAAAGCAATCAACTCCCATAAAGATCATGGAGAAGTCTATCCGAAAAGACCCTAACAAGGTATGAGGATAAATAGATCCAAGTCCGAAAAGGAGGCGGATCGTTGTATCTCAAAATCCCAATTAGAGATTGAAGAAATAATCATGAAGTCGTGGTCAACAAAGTTGGAATACCCCTCAAAAGTCTCCAAGCGAAGAAACTCTATTATGATGAGAAGACCATTATCTCAAGAACGTCTCTCGAAGATATGAAGTATGAAGTACATGCCAAATATCGGCCCGAGAAAGGTCTCAAATCGTGAACCAAGTTATGCCAAGATATGAACTTTTTGATATCCCGAGAAGCAGTTTTAAGAGATTTTGTCCTTTAGCTAACTATTGATCAAATCGTCCTACTTTGCTTTCAGCCCTAATAAACTATCGAAATAAGTCCAAAAATGCATCTTCATGATCATTCTAAGACAAAAATAAAATATAAGAGATACACCTAGGAATAAGGGAGTTTAAGCATTTAATTAAGCCATGTGTGTAAGTGTTTGAATTGCTAACTTATAATAACAATGATCTCGTTTTTAAGCTTAGTTTGGGGAACGTGAAACTTGAGGGTGATAAATCTTCACAGCACCAAAGCCCTAATGTAAGTCATCGATTTCTTTGCAAGTTATTTCCATATAGCTATTTTCAAGTGAAAATGGTTTTCTATCCTTTTGTTTCCTTCAAAGTCTTAATTTCCTTTAGTACTTTAATTTTTGTTTAGTAGAATTTTAAATAAGGCCAAGGTTGATTGATTATGAGAAAAATGTAAAAATTGCTTTATCACTAAGCATTGCATGAGGGCATGGCAATGGTTAAGTGTAGGGGATTTGATAGGTGTGTAAACACCCATCCTTTTACCACTTAATTTGGGCTAAAACGAGACCAAAACACGTATTTAATATCAATTGTTTGGAATTATGCGTGGTTTTTGTGTTTACTGTGTTTTCAGAGACAACCGGATGAATATTGAAGAAAACATGGGATTGCACGGGTTTTACTGAAGAAAAAGACTCAAGATAAAGTCTATTGTCCAAGAGATGCAAAAGATTTGAAGTCACTGGGCCTATTCGAAGATTTATCGAAGAAAAGGACCAAAGATGGAAGATTTACATAAGTCGAAGAAACTCAAGTCTATTAAACGAAGAAATTAAAAGACGAGTTGAATTTAATCGACGACAAATCCCGAATCAGAATCGAAAACGGAAACTTTTCTGAAAAGACGAAAAGACAAGAAGAACGGGAGAAAGCCCACTCACCAACCAAAGGACAAGGCTATAAATAGCCTTCCCCTCACACATTTTAGACTAGTTTTAGTTTTTCTTCCTTCCCACTTTTTTCTTCCTGGTTCGTAGCTTCACCATCACCACTAGGGTGATTGGTGATTTTCATCTTTAATTCTTTAATCTTGTAATTTTAATCTTTGTTTTATCTTGTCAAAACATTAATCAATCAATACAAGTTCTTGTTTAATCTTTCATTTCATCTTGTTCATCATCATCTTTATCTTCAAGTTTCTAAGTTTTTATTTTTCTTGATTTGATCTTCAAAAGTTGATGGGATTTGTGTTTTTATTGGTGGGATTCGTTGCTTATGGTGTCTAAATGATTTGTGTTTAAATTTGGTAAAACCT
Organism: Glebionis coronaria; assembly: GCA_025667525.1. Lineage (NCBI taxonomy): Eukaryota > Viridiplantae > Streptophyta > Magnoliopsida > Asterales > Asteraceae > Glebionis > Glebionis coronaria. Next base: position 606,841,512 of record CM046876.1, on the reverse strand, counting down.
TTTTAAGTATTTGGTTTGATTTTGGATTAAACATTGCCTCCGTGTTCTTCGTTGTCTGCTACTGTTCTGAGTTTCCAGAACTTCCGAATCAAACAAAAAGTTCCGAATGAAGCCTTCATTCGGAAACTTCCGAACCAAGCATTAAGTTCCGAATCAGTGACTTCCGAACCAGTAAGTTCCGAATCAAGCAAAATCTTCCGAATCAGACTGAAAGTTCCGAACCAAACACCTTCATTCGGAAGTCTCAAACTTCCGAACCAGTGACTTCCGAACCAGCAAGTTCCGAATCAAGGGGTTTCATTCGGAAGTTCAAAACTTCCGAATGAATGAACAGTGACTTCCGAACCAGTAACTTCCGAATGAGTAAACAGTAACTTCCGAATGAGCTAACTTCCGAATCAAGGGTAAAAGTTTCGAATCAATTTTCTTTTAGTGTTACTGTTTGTCTGTTTTACTGTTTCTTTATGTTTATTACACAATTAATATTTTAACTGTAATTTGAACTTTAATTTCAATTTTAATTTTAATCTTTATTCTAATCTTAAGTTTAATACAAGTCTTTGTTAGTTATAATTAAAGTAATTGTCCTTGATTTAAATTTTCATTTCCACTTCTTATTAGATTAGAAAACCAAACCCTTTTATTTAGTAACCAAGAACAATCATTCCACTTAAGACCTAGATCAATTCGAGAGGATTCCGAGAGTAAAAATTGAACCCCACATAAAAACCGTGTATCAGACACCAACATGGATGACACCTATTATAATACATTGCCAAGCAATCGAAGGAAAGCCTGACAAGTGCAGAAGAGAGCAAGGAACTTTAAGATTATCAAGGGAATGTTGTACAAACAATCAAGTAACGGGCGAACGCTGCAATGTCTAGCGCCAGAACGAGCACGGGTGGTCGTGGAAGCCTCACATAAATTGGCATCCCCGCGTGGCCCAATAGTTGTGGTTGATGAGATTACTCGCTCAGGGTATTTTTGGCCATTTATGCATAAGGATGTCCGTAAAAGGGTGGCGCGATGTATCCAGTGCCAAGCGGACCCATGTCATAGGAAAAATCCTAACATGATCACTGGGCCACCCTCAACAAAAAGCACAAAATAGGATGGAATCTCTCAAGGCTGGGGCATACTTTAGGTTCTCTGAACGTGTCAATAGGAAACATGTCACGAAGGGTAGCAAAAAACTCCCATCGCAAGGTAACTACCATCAACAAAACAAATGAGCAATCGCCCCTCTAGCCAGAGGAATTGCCCGTACTATGCGAAAAAATGATCAAGCAAACAGACTACCAGCAGCGCAAAGCAGGCAACAGCGCCGAGGAGCTAATAAAGGACTTCCAGGGATTAGGATGAACACGGATAGTTATGCGCAGTCGGTATCTAGTCCCATGAGGAGTAACCCAAGGGATAATCAGGATTTTTGACGATATTCTCCCTAAGATGTCGCATAACCAGCATGGATCATTTTCTTGGCTATGGACAACCCCCAATAAAGATCCATGTATTTTTTCTTTATTCAAGTATTTTAGGATTTCCCCTTTTATGTTCTTTGTTTCAATGTTTGCAAAACTATGAATCAAACACTGCGGTTCCTAGCTAGTTCCACAGCCCAATTATTTCTTATTTTTTTATGCATAAGAGTATTTGTTCTTTTTCTAAAAATAAAGTTTGGCCCTCCGGTGTACATGTACAACAAAATGTTTCCAGGCGAAATAAGAGGAGTAAGTTTATCCCACTAATTAAACTTGTCACGTAAGAGGGATGCACCCCCAGTGGCGCCGGATCAGGTATCCTTTGTTAGGCAGCTTACTATAAGACGTTGTAGTAAGTGTAGCATTCCTCATACTCTATGATGGATATGCACAAGTGTTATTCCCATATCAATCCATAACACAAGATTTAGATGATATTTAGAGAGAGAAATAGAAGAAAGTAGAGAGACAAACAAGAGAGAATTTGGAAGGTTAATGTTTACTAGAGAGAGAAAGTAAAATGAACCAACACCCTCTTCCACACATAGAAGAGGGTTTATATACCCTTGGCATATGGGCCGTGGGTTTAAGTGACTTGGGTCGGGCTTGGCTTTGTCTTGGGCTTACGCCCCTAACTTATACAATATTAGCTTAAAGTCCAAGCCCGGTTTTCCCGAATAACCTATTACAATACAAGACCTTTAACGACTAAGATGACCTATTACATTCTTGTTCGAATATATAAAATATAGGGCTAACAATCTCCCCCAATGTATCGGTCATCTTAAAAAAAACTTAAAAAACATAAGATGATTGAGTGAATACATTCTTATAGAGGAGATCTTCCTGCTTTGGTCTTGTATCTTGGTCTTGATCTTGTTTGTAACGGCTTTGTTCCTTCATGCCTTGTGATCTTTATCTTGAGCCTTTGTCTTTTGACTTAGAGTGCTTGAGATCTTCAGTCTATCCTTGATAGTGTTCATCTTGTGCTCTTGTGGTAAGATGACCTATTACATTCTTACATTCTTAAGTATCTTGATTATCGCCATCTTGTGCTCTTGTGACTTCTGAATCGACATCAGTTAGTACACAGCTACGCCACCTTCTTGATATGCAGCAACATATATAGACACGGATGAGATGGCTTTGAACATTTCACCCTAACTCGGTAGCGTTTTACCTCCGGTCGGTGAAGACCGTTAAACGGTATTAAATACCGTACCTGTGATCAGGTAGATTCGATAAAGAACCTCCTTGACAGGGTTTCCCGGCGGTAGTAGCCAGTTCTCTTTACTCGACCGTCTCAAAGCAGACTGCGAACGTAAAGAGTGAATCAAAAAGGATACGGTTATCCGTTTGATTAGAGTCGTCAATTCAGAATTCCTAGAAAAAGTTTGATTCTATAAGAATCACACCATTCTTGCTTTCCAGTTTGCCACAAGCTCGATTCATAAGAATCTTTCATGTTACCTACCGCAGTGCTGTTTGATGTTGACACTGGAAGGATTTCCATTCGTCACTGTGAACACTAAAGAGTGTCACTCTGAATGTTCTGGTAAGATCACACGGATTTTGCAAAGAAACCTGGAATCAAGTTTGAATCAATTAAGAATCCAAACTTAGTTGCTTTCCAGTTATCACAAGTTTGATTCGTGTAGAATCGCACAAGTTACCTACCATGAGCTTGTTTGATGCTGGCTCAAGCAGGATTTCCATCTTCATTGTGAATCGTATCACTAAGATGTTATGGCAGTATCACAAGGATAATGCGTAGGACTCGATTGTGTCCTAATGAGATGATAGATAGATCTCGTTTTGGCTCTAGACTCAATAAGTGCATTTTGGTAATCGAAGGCTGGAGCAGACTACCACCTTCTCAATATTAACTAACTCGGAGTGAGAAAGTCAATAGATACGTGTTGATCTCCGTGACAATGAGACAGGTTTCTTTTGAGAGAAACTCGAATGGCTGGGGAAGGGTTGTGCATCACATCACTGGGTCCATGACACTTGTCTTCAAAAGATGTGTTAACCCGGTTTCTGCCTAAGTTGCATAGAATATGCAACTCCTTCAATGCTTACCAATACATCATCACTAGCACCTTGTTGTGATTGTTCCAGTGCTAACTTAAGTAATTGGTCCGCATTCAGCTTCATTCAACTCCATCTTTCCTAAGGACAACTATTTCTAGCTATGGAATGTCCTTGGGTAGATCCCTCCGGTTCTGGTTGGATCATAGGACTTAGTTTTCTATCCTAAACCACCTTTTGACTCCATCGTTCCGTTGTGGATAGTAGGTTGTTTTGGGTAAAGATCGTAACCATAAAACCATTGAAAACCATTCAAAGTGCTTGATAAAAATCAAAACTTTTAACACTTTGAAAGTTTTATATTTTCGAAAAGCTCCCCCTACACACATGCATCGATATACGAAATAGTTTAGCATGTGAAGGAAAGAGTTGCACTTGAGTCTTTAAGATCACATGTTGCGATATTTTACATTTTAATCACATTTTCTCCCCCTATCTCTAATATAAAAACATAATATTAGAGATACCAATTTATTAAAATGTGACAATTTCTGAAAAAAACCGATTGGGAGAGAAACATGTGTGCACGCATGAATCATGGAACATTAAGTCGGGTTGCTCCCCCTCAACAATATATGTGTGTCTTGAGACAAAATTTGACAAAATTTTGGAAAAACGACACCACAAAATATGTTGAGGTACGGAGATGAGATGCCTTTGCCGATATAATATATTACATTTGACAATTTCATATCATTTTCGGAATGTGTTGGATACATAAAATATGACAATTTTAGAGATGTACCCAACAACATTAAAAGGCTTGATTTTAAAACGCCCCCCCTCAAAAATTGATCAAAATAACATATGACATTTTTAGATATAAAAACCTATTATGAGGAAGGGAGTGTTGAACACACAATTTTGAAAGATTTAGAAAAACCTTTTGAGAAATTCTTGAAAAATTATGTTCAACGGTTTTAAAATAATCAGGATAGAATACTTCTCATCTATTGCTTAGGGAAAGCGCACTGAAACGTACACTTCCCTGTCGGGTCCATTTTTTCATGAGCTCAAAACTTGGATTGTTTTGTGACTAGCTCATGACCGAGAAAAATAAATTTCCCGTTGTGAAGGATAAGTTGTCATCTGTGATAAACTTTCCTTAAGTTGAAGTTTGAGGTCTAAGCTGACATTTACTTAGAAATCGTTTTTCATGAGCTTAAAAACTTTGAATGTTTTTATGAGAAGCTCATGACCGAGAAATATGAATTTCTTGTTGAAAAGGATAAGTTATCGTCCGAGATAAACGTTCCTTAGTTGAGGTATGAGTCCTAAGATGTGATGCGCTTAGAAGTCATTATGAGAGAATATCAAACAACTTCATTTGCTAAAACCTCCAAGTCTTCTGGAGTCATATACTTCATACCAAGACGGCCAACGAGATACTGAAACCTATTTTGAGATAGGGCTTTTGTAAACAAGTCAGCTATCTGGTACTCAGTTCTGAAAAGTATAATTCCACGATACCACATTCTACTTGTTCCTTGATGAAGTGATATCTGACTGCGATGTGCTTGGTACGGGAGTGTTGAACCATATTGCAAGAGATGGCTATGGCCGACTTTGAGTCACAATACATAGGTATTTTATCAAAGTGGAAGCCATAATCCGTGAGTTGAGTTCTCATCCAGAGGACTTGAGCACAACACGCGGATAGAGCCACATATTCTGCTTCAGATGATGAGAGCGAAGTGCAATCCTGCTTCTTTGACGACCAGCTCACAAGTTTGTCTTCCCCTAGAAATTGTACGCTACCAGAAGTGCTTTTGCGACTATCAAGGCAACCTACGTGATCAGAATCTGAAAAAGCTATTAGATGAAAACCGGTTTCCTTCGGATACCAGAGTCCCATGTGAATGGTATTCTTAAGGTACCGAAAGATCCGTTTAACCGCTTTGAGGTTCTTTTGAGTAGGTCTTGCTTGATATCGTGCACAATAGCATGTGGCATTATGAATATCAGGCCTGCTGGCTGTAAGGTACATAAGTGACCTGATCATACTGCGATATCGCGTTTGATCCACGGGATATGAGTACAAGTCAGCGTCTAGGGATTTGGTAGACAATGGTGTACCAACACGAGCACATGAGGTCATACCATGCTTTTTAAGTATCTCTTGAGCATACTTAGCTTGTTTAATGAAGATACCACGTGGGGATTGATGAATCTGGAGTCCTAAAAAGAATTTTAGCTCCCCCATCATTGACATTTCAAATCTGTTGTGCATTAATTTTTCAAAACGTTTTGAAAGTTTTGGGTTCGTAGAACCAAAAATAATGTCACATAAACTTGCACCAGCAGTATGTCATCCCCATATTTATTAGTAAATAGAGTAGGATCAATAGAACCTTTGGAAAATCCTTTGGAAACCAAGAAGTTTGATAGTTCTTCGTACCATGCCCTTGGAGCTTGTTTAAGTCCATATACAGCCTTCTTGAGACGATAGACTTTGTCAGGATGATGAGGATCGATGAATCCTTCTAGCTGATTAACATACACTTCTTCCTTCAAATGACCGTTGAGAAAAGCAGTTTTAACGTCCATCTGAAAAATCGTGAAGCCCTTATGTGCAACATAAGCAAGGAATATCCTGACAGCTTCCAAACGAGCGACAGGAGCGAATGATTCATCGTAGTCTATGCCTTCTTGTTGACGGTATCCCTTGAACACAAGACGAGATTTGTTTTTGATGATGGTTTGTTCTTCATCCAGTTTGTTTTTCCAGATCCATTTGAAATCTAAAATTGACATTCCATAGGGTCGGTCAACAAGTTCCCAAACATTTAGGTGTTCAAACTGATGAATTTAGTCTTGTATTGATTCAATCCACGCATGATCAGTCATGGCTTGTTTGATGTTTGTAGGTACAGTTGAACTCACGGTGAGTGCATACATACACACATCGCCATCGGTTTCGAGTTGTCTGTGTGTTCGAACCGGTTGTGAAGATTTCCAATGACTTGCTCCAATGGATGATCACGTGTCCAATGGTGAGTGGATGGATATGGTTGGTAGAATGTATGCATGTTGGACGGATCAACATGTTGAGTAGAAGACTCTCCGATTTCGTGTACCGGTGTACCAAACGAATTGATAAATTCTTCTTCGTCAGGTTGTGCATCGACTGCTTGATTGTTGTTTCCTCCTTCAGCATTGACGGTTGGTGATGTTGGTTGTATGACTGTTTCTTGAGTATCCACTGGAATTGTCTCTTGAGCAACGGTTGCTGAAGTAGATGCAGTTGTGTCTTGTTGACTTTGTTCGGGTGCATCAGCAGTATTGACAGCGGAAGGCTTTGACACAACTTGATTGTTTCTGTAGTAATATTCATCAAACAACGGATCATATAAATCAACCAACTCATTAATTTGTGTTGTATCCGTCGAGTCTACTGTAGGAGTACTTTCTTGACATTCTTGCATGGGACGTACACTGTTTTGTGTAGGTACCATTGTTGGACATTGAGGAGCAGGACTTGAGCTGTTGTGATCAAGTACCATTTGTGGCAATTTTTCAAAGTTCACATGAATTGTTTCCACAATAATCTTTGTTCCCTTGTTATAGACCCGACATCCTTTCGACAATGTCGCATACCCCACAAAAATACATGCATCACCTTTTTCTTTCATCTTGTCGAGATTCTCACCGTCTTTAAGAATGTAGCATAAAGATCCAAATACGTGAAAGAATTTGACAGTAGGTTTCCTGCCATTGATGATGTGGTAAGGTGTCTTTTCATGTCTAGGGATGACGAGAGAACGATTCTGAGTATAACAGGCAGTTGCAATTGCTTCAGCCCAGAAGAATAGCGGTAATTTTAAAGCAGAAAGCATTGTTCGAGCAGCCTCAACCAAAGTACGGTTCCGCCTTTCGACAACGTCGTTTTGTTCAGGAGTTCGAGCAATAGACGTTTGATGTTCGATGCCTTCTTCTTGAAAGTAAGATTGTAAGTTCTTATTCAAAAATTCAAAACCTCTATCCGTTCTTACGGTTAAGACTTGAGCTTGAAGATTGCCTTGTATCATCTTGAGAAAGTTTTTGAGAACCTCTGGTGTTTCATCTTAGGACCTTAAGAAGAAAGTCCTTGTGTATACAGAGTAATCATCAACAATCACGAGAATATACTTTTTCCCGTTAATACTCTCTACACGCGTGGGACCTCATAAATCCATGTGTAGAAGTTCCTATCGTCCTTTTGAGCTCGGGGTAGTCTTTGTTTTGAAAGACTTCCATTTTGCTTTCCCCAACTCACAAGAAGAACAAAGATGGTCTTTGACGAATTTTAACTTAGGAAGACCGGTTACACTATCATTCTTCGAAAGCAAGTTGATGGTGTCAAAGTTGAGATGTGACAATCGTTTATGCCATAACCATGCTTGAGAGGATGAGGCTTTAGCCATTAAGCAAATTAGATTTGTTGAAGATGTGTCTTGAAGAGTTACTGTGTAGAGATCAGAACCACGAGAACCTGTAATAAGGTCATTCCCATCGTACTCTCTAACATAGCAAGTAGATTTCCGAAAAGCCACTTCCAAATCCGCATCACCAAATTGACCAACCGAGAATAAATTGTGATTCAGTCCCTCGACGTAATAAACCCGTTTGATAGTGAGATTTCCTTGAACCAAATCGCCATATCCACGTATGAGTGCAAACTGATCATTTCCAAACCGCACCGTACCTAGAAACTTCTCCACGAAGTTAATGAGAAGCTTGAGATTTCCCGTCATGTGCTTTGTGCACCCGGAGTCCATTACGAATAGGATGATTTCGATGAGCTGCAGAAGAATTTGAAGACAATGTAGCATTTGACAAATGGGAGCCCTTGATAGAAGTGGGTTCCAAAATATTAGTAGGCACAGATTCTAAAGGCAAACTAACATTCATAGACCCAATTAGAATAGTGGTTGTCTTAGGTACCCATTTGTATCCAGGTGGTGTAAATCTCGAATACCCCCGTGTACATGTTCTAATCATGTTCTCATATAGCTTCTTTAATCTGTTTTGTTTACGCAGAGTAGTGGAGTCTAACACACTTAGTTTCTTAAGTGGTTGATCAGTGGATTGGTTCAAAGTTCTTGTGGGTCTTCTAGTAATAGTGGGCACAAGAATAGGCTTCCTAGTTCTAGCATTCACGCCATTATGATTAAAAGCACAAGCATCATGATTGAAAGTACGAACACATTTTCCACATTCAACACAAACAAATTCAACATTCGAAGTCTTAGCATTTAAACTGTCATTACGAGCAGTTACAGACGTTTTATTCTTAGAAAACTTAAAATTCCTACGGTGATCTTCTACTTCCTTCTTCTTCCCTTGACTATTGTTAGGCATGACTCTATCTTTAATTCTAGTGCTCTTAAGCTGTGGTACGCTAACACTAGTAGTGGGAGTTACTCCTGTAGAAGAAGACACGCGTTGATTCGTTTTCCTAGTATTCTGAGGTAACCGCGATGTTCTAGTTTGAGTGGACTTAGTGTTCATCTTATACATTCCTGGTGCTATCACATTTGTGCTCTTATCATTTCCTATCTTAGGTAAAGTCTGTGGGGATTGTCTCAAAACAGAGGATTTAGGGCATTTAACCGCATTCGGTTGACGAACGGCGGATGGTTTACCTAATACAGACATTCCTTTCATTTTCTCAATGAGTTTTTGTAACTCACTGATGGCTATGTCCCTTTCTTGTAGCTGAGCTTTCAAATCATTTATTTCAAAACCTTTTTCATTTAATTGTCGAAACGAAGAAGCTGCCATTTGTTGACATTTTTTATGATTACAAGATTTATCACCTTTTTGTAAAGCAAGTTCAAGAGAAATGGAGTGTTTCTCAACTTGGGAAAAACTTTTCAAAAGTTTGTTATAGGACTGAATTTGTTTCGAAAGCTGTACTTCAAGATTGCGACATTTCTCGTCCGATTCTGACACTATACATGCTACATGACAATATTGATCAAGATCGGTATACACACCAAGTATAGCATTCATATGGTCAGCATAAAAGTATTCCTTAGAAAGTCGATCAATTTCGTTAGAAAGTTGGTGTTCTTGTGTTTTTAATTTAGTTTGAAGAAAATCAACTTCATCTTCAAGAGATTTAACATAACTTAAATAAGTTAACATTTCCTCAGTGAGAGCATTATAAAACATTTCCACATTTTTTGAAAGATCATCAATTGTTAGAACAATGCATTGTTGAATGACGACTTCTACTTGTGGGTTAGGTTTAATATTCCAAATGGTATCCCTAGAAACTTTTTCATAGTCGATGACACCTTTGTACAAATTTAAAACCCCTTGTTTTATAAACTCAAATTGCTGAACACTTTTGCTTTTCTCATCCCATTTACGTTTTTCATCCGAAATTTGTTTTTCTAACAAAATTGATTGCTTTTTGAAACTCCTTTTTAAAGAAACTTTCTTTTGGGGTTCATCACTTGGTGGTGGAACACTATTATACATCTTTTGTTCTTTGGAAAGTTCTTTTTGAGGAACAAACTTAATATAATTATCAGAATCAGAAAGGTTTATTAAATCAATTAAGTTTGATCGACTTTCTTCTTGATTACGAATGATTTCGTCGCAGTCCGGTGAAAGCATAATAGCAAGATTATCAACATAACAACCGATATCATAAAGAGCGGGCTTGGTACTTTGAATTTTCTTGAGATATTCAGGATTGACAACACTTGTTTTCATATTTCTATTGAGCATATTCATGGTTTGAATGGACTGACCCATTTTGTAAACAATGTTGTTTAACGTTTCGACTCTCTTTTCCAAATCAAGAATTTTTTCAATATCCTTTTCTTCACGAGTTTTATAAAGCTCAGTTTGTTCTTTGTTAACCGACTCTAACTCGGTAATATGGAGTTTATGTAGCAGCAGTTGTTCTTCAAGTTCCGATATCTTCTGTTTTGACATATGAATTTCGTGTGTTACTTCAGAACAATATTGTTCGTTGAGCCTTACGTTCATATACCAAACCATTAGCTATTGCAACTCGTCGATCAGCTTCTTTTACATAATCACACTCTTTAAGCCTGTCTATCTCCTCATCTAAGGATGTGTTTGCTTGCTTCAAACGTTTATTAGCCTCTTTGTTTTCCTTAATTTCATGTTTTAAAGAATCAATAATAGACGCAAGCAAATCACGGTCCTCATTCGAGTCAGTATCCTGAGCAGCATTACCGTCATCATTACACATATGCTGTGAATCCGTAGAGATATTTCTATCCTTCCTGTCCATTACATATGTGTCATTGATGCTTTCGGGTTGCTCAAGATGCCGTCGTTCATTAGCAAACACATTATAGTTATCATATGTTGGTACCTTTTCAATTGGCTTAGTGTCAAAGATAGGTCCAGAAGTATCATCATTCTCTGGAATCACTTCTTGAATCTTTTCCATGTACACATAATGTGCCTCTAACTCTTGATCATCGGCTTCATCATCAGTGTCATCACGCCAGTCAACTTCATCTACTGTGAGTGGAATTCCTGCTTCTTCTTTGTTACACAGCAACATCTTTTCCTTGTGATATCCTGAATCCTTAACCCGTTTTGGCTTCTTACATTCCCTATCCATGTGCCCAAATCCATTGCAGTTGAAGCATTGAATCCCAGTCTTTTGCACAACTAGAGTGCCTACAGTATCTCTAGCCCCAACTTGATTCAGCATCATCTGATTATCATTCCTAGCATCACGATCTTACCTAGGTGCATGATCAACTTCCTTATATCTGGCATTGGATGATGATCTGAGGTTGTTGTTGGTAGGTTTGTAGATCTTCTTATAAGTTGTGGTGAGTAAAGACATGAGTTCTTCAATCTTCTTGTCCCTTGAAGTTTGTTCATCATCACTGTCTCCATCTGACTCGGTGTCATACTTTGGAGGTGGATTGGGGACAAGTGCTTTTGCTTTGTTTCTAGCAGTAGCTAGAGGTTTGGTAGATGAGCTTGATGACCTTGAGGAATGTGTAGCTGGTTGCTGACGGGGAACGGGTTTTGTTGAAGTAGCAGCCACAAAAGCAATAGAGTTCGCATATCGTTCTGCCTTTTCAGCCCTAAGTTCATTCACTTCATTCTGATGTTGTTTCAATATATCATAAAGTTTGTGGTAAGATATAGTCTTGATATCCTCCCTTTGTTTGACCAAAGTCACAAACCTTTGCCATTCCGGTTTGAGTTGAAGTAAAAACTGAACATTGGCATGATGATTGGAGATGGTGCACTGATTTCTGACAAGCTCATTCATCATTTTGTAGAATCTCGAGTAATATGAGTCAATGGATTCACCATCTTTGGATGTGAATTTTCCAAACTCCCAAAGCAGATTAGTCTCGAGATCTTAAACATTGATCGACTCACCTTGCTTTTCAGTCGATGAATTGCATTCCACATTTCCATAGCATTAGGACATGCATCAACCGTGGAATAGATATCGTTATCAATCCCAGTGAGTATGTAGTTGACGGCATCAGCTTCAGCTTGGAGGAGTTTCTTTTTCTCTGCAGGACATGTGTCGAAATTCTCCATAGCTCGTATAGTTGATGAAGTACCATCCTCTGCTTGTGTGGTAAAGGGTCTGAATTCAAAATCTGGAGGTGGGTTCTCAAGGCAATGACGAAGAGCGTTTCGGTTCTCCTTAGTATCGATAAATATAAGGAAACGAGATCTCCACTGGACGTAGCAACCGGCAGTGAGCACAGGTGGATTTCCATTACCACCTTGTTCCAGACGAATTTGATTGGCCGTTTCATTGTTGTTGTTGTTATTAGACATGGTGATTACTTGTGAATGGATTACGGATCTTAGTGGATGTGTTGTGATTTGATTGTGGTTGAAATTAAGATTCCGAAAATTCAAAAAAAAAAATCTCAGTCCGACAATAAATTCCTCAGTCTGACAAAACGGTAAGCCGAAAAATTTTGTATCGCCAAATTTTGAATTTGAGTTAGGAATAGCAAAAAACTAGTAGGGAAAAAAATTTGATTTTACTTGACCTAAAAATTACTCAAACAAAATATCCATCGGAATGTCCATCGGAATACATGTCGGAATGTCCATCGGAATACCTGTCGGAATGTCCATCGAAATACCTGTCGGAATGTTCTATCGGAATACCGTCGGAATGTACTATCGGAATACCTGTCCGAATGTCTGTCGGAATGTTCTATCGGAATATGTGATCGCAATACCTATCGCAATGTTACATGTCGAAATGTTGGATCGCAATACCTATCGCAATGTTCTCAAAATTTTGACAGAGTAACGTCGCAATATGCCTTAAATTCCGTCAGAATCCACGATCGCAATGTACGATCGTAATCCACGGTCGGAATAAGTGATCGGAATGTGTGATCGCAAAGTAAAACCCTAAGGTTATTGCGATCGGAATACCTGTCTGAATATCCACCTATCTAAATGATGTATCGCAATACCTGTCTGAATGATGTATCGCAATGTAAACCCCAATGATATTGCGATCAGAATATGCACCTATCTCGGACAAAACACAACTAATTCGAGATTTTGAGCTAAAAAGTGATCCAAACACCCAAAAAAATTTGCGTTTTAAAGCAAAGTAACAATTCCAAATCACTACCAATAGTATGTAGATGATTTGTATCAAGAATAAACCATAAAAACACAAGAAATTTTTTGGGACGTGAGATATGGATCAAAATAGCCACGAAAAAACAAGAACACAACACACGAATCTTCAATCACCTATCCACTATAGGCTCTTGATACCAAATGTTATTCCCATATCAATCCATAACACAAGATTTAGATGATATTTAGAGAGAGAAATAGAAGAAAGTAGAGAGAGAAACAAGAGAGAATTTGGAAGGTTAATGTTTAATAGAGAGAGAAAGTAAAATGAACCAACACCCTCTTTCACACATGGAAGAGGGTTTATATACCCTTGGCATATGGGCCGTGGGTTTAAGTGACTTGGGTCGGGCTTGGCTTTGTCTTGGGCTTACGCCCCTAACTTATACAATATTAGCTTAAAGTCCAAGCCCGGTTTTCCCGACTAACCTATTACAATACAAGACATTTAACGACTAAGATGACCTATTACATTATTGTTCGACTATATAAAATATAGGGCTAACAACAAGACACAGTGTGCACGCCTAACAAACACGTCATTATTTTTGACATCGCTTATGGTAGTAGTGACAGGTCCACATGTAATGAACTTTCAACTCACCCATAAGCTCAGAGTTACACTTCACTGAATGTACTCATAAACAGGGACTTACACTCACAATCTCAGGCGTGGGTGCAAAAAACTGGACATATATATAAACAAAAATGAACACAGAGCAAAACGCTTTGTGAATACAACAGCGCAGGTCGCTATAGACATTCAACAAGTTTTTACTTTACAAATAATGTTAAGAAAGGTACATGGTTACAACTAAGCACATAGTGCGATAACTGGCCTCTATAACAGTTCGCTAGCTGAAAGCGATCTCTTTAATCTACAATATGATGGGTTCAGTGACACACGACATTATGCCCAAGCCTCCTTCATATATTGAAAGACGTGTATTTGATATACATCAATGGAAGGCAGACTAACGGGTACACCATCAGATCGATTAGGGTGCGCCAGACCCAAGCCAACGACAACATTTACAGTAGACGACTTATTCTTCTTCGCCACGCGTTTCGCATGATGCTTTAACTTGTCCTTAAGAGAAACCATCTTTGGTAGACCAGCAGCATAGACAGGTACTTGTAGCTGGGAGATGTTTGGCTTGGCCATGCCATGGGGATCTTCTTCTTCACAATGGCTCGCCAGAGTCAGTCCTGCCATAATCACACTAATCGGTTGATCTTGATCCTTTTCAATGGCATTTATGATGGGAAGCGGGAGATATTTTAATCTATGAAAAGAGGCATCAAAGATCTCTTGTGCGTACCGAGAGTATCTCCCACTACCCTTCAAAGGTCCTATTAGTAAATCATCTTTGAGGGCGCGCTCCATGGCAAGGCTTTGTCCTAGTAGTTGGGCGACAGCGAGAATTTCCTTGATCACCCTATGGAGATTGGGTAGCTCCACGACACCCTTGGCAGCTAGCGAAAGACCATGCTTAGTTAACCATTGTTTCTCGGCACGCACCGATGTCAGGTGTTGATATAGCTCCTCATCAAAGTCAGTACTCATACACTTCAGAACTTCTGTCTTCTTAGCCATATCTTTATGACAGTTGGCAATAAAGTTATCACAATTCAAAGTGAGGACCCTCATACCCTCCTTAAGCATGGACATGGCCCAACGATTTTCCTACTCTTGTCGCGCACGAAGGCGGCACTCTCGACTTATCGTTTCGGATAAAGATGCCTTCTCGTCCTCTAAGTACTGAATGGATCCGGCATTTATACCGGAAAAAGCGCACAGACGTGCAAGTTCAACTTTGGCACACACACAAGCTCGTTATCCTTTTGATGTGTAACTTGGGTAATTTCCAAATTCACTTGAGGGTGGTCAGAAAGATACGACATTTTCTATTTCAAATGCGAGGCTAACGTTACCTCTTGCGACACGCCTGTGGGCAACTCTTTAAAAAGCATTTCATCGGATAGGTTGTTTAGAAGCTGGGCATGTCCGGGAGGGGTTAGATGTTGATGGAAGTCCTCACAGTTGGTCGCGCTATCCGGTGCGCATGAGCGTGTACACTTCTAGGAAGGAAATAATTTTCCAGGCTTCGAAGTGCTAGTGTCAGCTTTAATAACTACAATGCATGGACTGCACATTTGGTGTTATGGAAGTGTTAGGAAGATGATCTTTTATTTACATTATAAGAAGGTAAGGACCGGAATTGCGATATACCTTGGCACAAGTGTATTTTCATAGGGCCTTGAAAGCAAGCCCCATGAGGTAGTATCGGAGCGCGGTCTGTCAGTCGTGTCCTGCTCTTCTTAGGAACTTGATCTGTTAGGGAGCACGGTAACCCTTTGTAGCGAGGGACAGGGATGATATCTTCTAGGGGACCAGCGCGCGAGCTATCCTCAAGACCATAGTCTTTCTCACTTAACAAATCCGCTTCTTCAGACGAATACTCCATTATGCATGGCATGCTCCGAATGGGAGTGGCGTTTAGTGCGACTATCCTCTCTGTACCTACACTGGTTGTGGGAGAGGGAAACTCAAGTGCTACGGTGCGTTGACCAACGCGCCACCCATTAGACAACTCGAATGGTGTAAAGGGTCGAGGAGGCATGGTCACAGCGCACGGGCGCTCGCACTTCACGAGTTACGTATAAGTTAGCTCTGTCAGAATGTGAAGGGAATATAAGTACATCTACATAAAACATTTGAATTTTAAAGCCTTAACGAATACGGAAAGGGATTTTTTACCATGATCAAAGTTGTTAGTGCAAACATTAAGATGTTTTTGTCGATATAATCTCTTTATGTTTTGTTGATGACAAACGTATAACTCGCAATAAATTATATAAAATGTTAAGGTTCTCGTAATCACTTACTTATATTGTTGTATACTTCTCTCGACACCTCCAAGATCACATTTAGTATGAATCACTCAAGTAGTTTGGTGAATCTTGTTTTAAGATGTTATTCTCTCCTTCAATCCTCTCATCCTATCAAGTGCAAAGAGAAGAACACTTTCATCACCATGAAGTGTTGGGTTCACAACATGATGAAGATCTCTTCTTCTAGATCAAGTCAATGTTTTCCTACTATGTATATGTAGAAGATCCAAGTTATGGGTACACTTGGATGTGGGTAGTAAATCCAAGAGATGGGTATCCTTGGATTAGGTGTTAGTTGTGTAGATCCAAGTTTGTTAATACTTGGACATAGTGTTAGAGTCATAGATCTAAGTGGTGAGTACTTAGATCTATATGATTTATGCGTTTAGGCCATAAAACACAAGGTTTGTTATGTTCGGCCATAAAACACAACTAGGGTGAAGAGTTGTGTAGTTGTGTAGTTGTGAAGAGTGGTGTAGTTGTGTAGTTGTGAAGAGTTGGAAGTTGTGCAAGTTGTGTGTAGATTGGTCCTACCTAAGATTAGGACTCGGCATCTAGCCTTATGCCGGAAAATGGTAAAGTAGGCGACTTTGTGTAGATTGGTCCTAGCTAATATAAGGACTCGACTTTTAGCTTAGAGTCGGAAATTGGATAAGCGACGTTGTGTATGGTTTCTCCACCTTAAGGATTTTGTTGACTAGTGAAGTAACTCTCGAGTAAGGTGTACTCGAGGAGTGGAGTAGGGCGAATAGGAACTTCGTGACCGAACCACTATAAATCATCGTGTCGGTACTTTCCTTTACATTTATGTCTTTACTCTTATTGATGCATTTATATGTTGTTGTGTGTTGTGTGCATCTCATAACCTAAACATCTAAGTTGCGGAAAAGTTAAGGCTTAGTACGTGTGTGCTTCATGCCTAGATTATGGTCAAGTGTACATCACTTAGTCTAAACATCTTAGTTGCGAAAAAGCTTATGCTTAGTACGTGTGTGCTTAGTGTTTAGACTATTGCTTGATGTACTCTTGATTTGATGTGTTTGTGTGTTTTCTTACTTGTAGTATTTATCTTTCAATCAAACACATCTCATACCTAGTCAAGCTTGATCGAGAATTCGATAACAATGATTGTTTATGTTTAAACATTCAATAAATTGTTTCGTCCACTGTCGGTGGTTCCCTAAATGGACCGGCGGTTCTTTATTGATAAAGAACCGCGGGTACAATAAAGAACCGCGCACATCGTATTAAGCCTAAAAAATGAACTAGAAACTATTCAACCCCCCCTTCTAGTTTCTACAATTGGTATCAGAGCATGGTTATTCAAGATCTTTGAAGTATATTTTACTTTAAAGCTTGGATCGATCTTTGCTCTCTTTTTTAAAACCTTAAAAATGAAAATGGTTTTTAAAAATAGAGACGATTTTTGTATCAAATTATTCATGAAGAGTGATTACTTATGAAATGTGTTTTGTTGTTTCATTCGTACAAGTTTTGGTGTTAAATAAACATTGTATAATAGCTTGAATTAAATCTTTTAATGTTTGGAAGTATAAAAATATTTTGTGTCATAATTAACTCTAAAATATGAGTTCTATGTGTCTAAAATGATTTTTTTAGAGTCCTAAGTCCTTCCAAAAAGTTACCAAATGATTTTGGCCCAAAACCCCATTTTTGTCCACTTTCCACGGTTCTCTAATTGTTCCCCGAGGTTCCTTATCAATAAGGAACCGCGATCAGTCCGACTCAGATTTTTGCAAATTTTGAAAAATCATATAAAATCAACCGTAAGTCCGTAGAAGTCGTGCCACCCGCCGTTTCGAACGTAATTAAATTTCCTTTATATTAAAAATGCTTATAACCCTTTGTTCAAACATTAAAATTTGGATGTTTTCTAAGTTCCATACTTTGTCCAAAGTATTGAGCGTCGGTTTGTCGTAAAACTTGTGTTTTACTCTTTTCCTTTAAGTTGGACATCTCTTGTTGATATATCTTTGAAAATTGATATATTTATAAAGTGTTGAACTTAATTAAATTTTGAAATAGGTCGAAAACTATTTTCAAATAAAATCAAGCTATGTATACTTGGGTGTATCTAACACTCAAAACAAAGACGAATGCTTTTGTGCTTTTTCTTTTGTCTTTGGACATTCTTAAGTGATTATTACTATTGATAGTAGTGTTACTTAGTTGTCTATTTATGTGTGCATTGCATATAGGATTAACATCTCTTGGTTTACAAATGTTACATAAATAATTTGTACACCTTGGCATGTTCTTTAACACTTTTAGGTTTGAAAGCTTTGGGAGCTTGTCAAATCTATTGATGTGGGTCGTATTACTCGATCATCGTGTTATTAGTTCAAGTAGATTAATGTCTCACTATAAAACATGAAACACCCTTTGAAAGTCTTAGCTATTTTCTCTTAAAGGAATGTTTTTGGGAATCAAGAAAGATTTCGATTAAATATCAATTCATTATTCAAACTATGATTGGTATCATTATCGAATCTATTTGACATGTTTTAGTGTAGAAATAAATGTGCTTTATTAATAATATACATCGGATCATAACTCACACTTGTGTTGATGATGGTATATTAAATCTACTTGTTCAAATGATTAGACATATTTTGTTTAATAATTGCTTATAATAAACAATGGAGTCGGTTTGATAACTTTTATGTTTCATCCGAAATACTCAAGTAATTTACATTGCAATGCAATTTGTAAATGTTTCATTTCCGAAAGACCAATAAAAAGTGTTCCTTTGTTTTGTGTAAGCATTGTTTATACACTTCAAAGTTATTGGCCTCAAGTTCTATTAAGGTAAATAACCTTAACTAGACTTGTTTGACAAGATATGCAATAGTGCATTCTTTACCCTCATTAGGTTGTGCATTGTGTCGTCATACACTTTTCATCCTTGCTACACTTTATTAGAGAAATGTAGGAATTACATTTTGTCTAACTTGAGAATGACTACTAGAGAATTTATGCGCTAAAATCTTAATTTGACCTAACGGTTGAATTACTTCCATGTGGGAAGTTGGGTTATTATATAACTCGTATAAACGGTCGTGCTTAGCCTTAATTGAGCACCTCTAGTGATAGTCTCATACTCATTCTCTAAATTGGCTAAATGGCTCTTCCTAAATATGACTAATAAGTTTACTTTGATGAACTTTGTATGTCAATAGGAGTCTTTTTCTTTTGTAGCCATTAGGTTTTTCTTAGCCTTCTTCCTACGTGCTAATTGAACCTACGTGTTTTTCCTTTATGTATGTTCTATTTTTTATTGCTCTTAAGCATGGCTTTATGATAAGTTAGACTAGAACATTAGGATTTGTCGAATTGGAAAAATTCCCTTATCCTCCTACACACACCCTCTGTGGGCGGTTCCTTATAGAGACCGCGGCTCCATATCGATATGGAACCGCCGGTGGTAATAAGGAACCACGGGCAGAAGCAACCAAAAACGGGTCTTCTAAAACTTCCCAATTGTTCAAACACCCTTTGGAATCTTTGTTTCAAACCATTGATCACTCCCAAAATATCTTGTGCTATCTCTTTTTAACCCAAAGCATTTTGTCGTCTCTTTCACACCAAAGCATTATGTATTTTTCACAAAATGAAAGCCTTGATTATCCACAATTTTCTCAAATCTCTTTCAACCCAAATTAACCAAAGAACACACCAAATAAAATCTCTTCTCCTTCTACGGAAATTGATTTTAGAAACTCTCCTTTTCACCACTTCCCTTTTGTATTCTTCCTACATCACATGAATATCTCATGCATCATGAAACATATTGTCTTTGTTGTCAATATCAACATCTTGTCATGTCTTATATCTATGATGAGTTGAATTACAAGATTATCACCAAGCCTTCTCCACCAAATTCCACCACCACCTTGTCTTTCATTTAAGCATGTGGATTGCTTATTGCTAAGAAATCCAATTTAAGCAAATCTTAGAAATCTAGTGTAACTAAGATTAAAATTATGCTTAAGTTGTAGGCTTATGTTTCATACATCTTTGTATGATCTTTATTTTCTTGTTTTTCCTTTAATGTTTTTCAACATGATTTGTCTTTGGGTCTTGGATCACGTTTTTCATGTGATCTTTCTTTTCTTCTTTATTGTCTCACTCGGTTGTCAAGGAAGGTTAGATTTTAATCCAATTTCTCTCCTAGTAAGATTGACAACTTAAATATTTCTTTTGAAATATTCAAGTAATTTTAACTTGCAAGTGCAATTGTTAAAAGTCGTATCCGAAGCATTGACTTTCAATCCATTTAGCATCTTATGTTAAATTGTTTGACCAAGTGAGTTTCTTTTGAGTCGATAATCATTTTTTGACACCCACTGTCCATGGTTCCTCAAATAACCTAGCGGCTCATTATTGATAATGAACCGCGGACCTATTTAACAATCCGCGGCCTGTGAGTCCCTTTATTCGTTTTTGGTCTATCTCTATCTTTGACGAGTTTTCTTTAAGATTCCTTCTTTTCTTCTCTTTTGAGTTTATTCTCTCGTTTTCCTTCAAGACTTTACTATCACCTAATAAGGTATAGTATTCTTGAATTATTTTGTGAAGTTATCCTTAACTTCATTGTTGAGTCTCTTTCAATTTATTTTAATCATGCCTCTCTAAGTTGAGTCTCTCTCTTCTATCCTTTATAAACTAAGTCGAGACGAGCCTCACCCTTTCCTCGTCATGTAATTGTTCGTTGAACATTCACAATGATTGAGAAGAGCTACGAAACTTTGAGCATGTAGTTTATCGTATGCTAAACACCATCCATTTTGGTTTTTCTTTTCTTTGGCTCCTTTTATCTCTCTATATATATATATATATATATATATATATATATATATATATATATATATATGATTGAGTCATCTTTTTGGTTTTGACATTCATAAGCATCCTTGCCTATAATGTCTTATATCTAGTATTTTTCTTAAGCGTCGATTTATCCTCGCTTTTGGTTTTTCTTTATTTTTGTACCTTGATTCCCGACTTAAAGCTTTCGGAGCTTTCTAAAGGAATTATTTTTAAGGTCAAAAATGTATTTGGTTTGAGATTTTTTGTCTTTCTCGTTGTTGAGAGGTAATTGTGGTTAAAATTTACAGTTAGATTGGGTGATTCTAACAATTCTAAGTTTTTAACCCCTTGAGATAATATCTTCAAATTGTTGGATGTTTCTTTTCTACCTCTATTCTAACAATTTTGAATTGATCTTCTGAATATCCTCTCCTTGTTTTTGGATAGAATGATTGCGGTTTAAATTTACAATTGAATTGGGTGATTCCAATAATTCTAAGCTTTTAACCTTTTGAGAGGATCTTGGTTAAATCTTGAATTTTCTTGGGTGATTCCAAAAATTCTAAGCTTTTAACCTTTTGACATATTATCATTACAATTGGTATGGATGTTTCTTCTCTACCTTTATTCCAACAATTGTGATTTGATCTTGTCAAAACCCTCTCCTTGGACTTTTTTTTGGATTGATAGCATCGCGTGCATAGTTCTTTCTTCAATGCTTGTCATTTTTTGTGCAAACGACTTGTTATCATCCTCATTTTTCTTTTCATCATAGTCCTTCTTTCTCTCTTTTTGACTATGTGAAATTGTTCTATTGTCCATGTCATACTCTGTTTAGTTTGGTATTTTTTCCATGATATTAAAGTGGAGTATGTCCTCTCGACAATATTTTTCTTATAAATTGGACATCTCTTTTCTATCTTAGTCCTCTTTATATAATTTTTGGTGTCACCAAAATAAGTTGGGTTCTCTTTTCTATCTAATAGCCCTCTTATTTTTCTTAACTTGTCATATTTTTGACACTTCTAAAAGTTAAGATTGTTTTAGCTTTCTCATGAGTTCCTCTCTTTATACTCAAGATGTTTAAAGCTAATTCTGCTTGGGTGACGGATGTGTCGAGGATAGTATATGTGATAATTAGATACGTTATAGGGTAAATTAGAAAATTACCTTTAGGAAAAAGTAATAGACTAAAATTACCAAAGACGAATTCAATTAAACACGTGGATAAACCAAGTTTGTTGTACACGAAGATCGACTGAATTTGAGACGTTTTGTATCGATTTGGACAATTGATTCGAATTGGTTTCGGTTTTTTAAAACTAAAATTAATTCTACCAATTTTAAAGTAATTAATCCTAAGTGCATGAATCGGTCCCGAATAAATTTAATCTAAAAACAATTACTAAAAAAAAATAAAGCTATTTTAAAATTTAAACTATGAAAACTTATCTATTAAAAAAAAAATATTTAAACTAATCTAAAAACCTATTTAAAATTTATTAATTAATTAAATCTATTAAAAGAAATTAACTATTACTTTTTATAAAACAAAATCTATTTTAAAAGCTAATTTTATTTAAAAATAATTTTTATAATTAATTAATTTTCTAAACTTAATAAAACTTATATTTTTTTATATTTTTATTAAATCTATATAAAGTTAAATTTATAAAAATAATTAAAACTATGTAATTAATTTTAATTAAAAAACTGTCAGAAGCAAACTCACTATATTAAATCAATAAACTGTAGTTAAACAAAAAAAGCTAGCTAGATCAGTTGGTAAAGCGAATGGCCCATGACCAGGAGGTCATGGGTTCGAATCCCTTTGGGGACATTAATTTTTTGCACTAAATTTTTTTTATTTATTTTTTGGAATTCGGATATGAATCAATTTATCAGTATCATAAGATGACAGTTCAAAGCAAAAACAGTTGCACAAACTATCAAATCCAGTACAATCTTAACTAAATCAACAGACGGCAAGGGAAACTAATAAATAGAATCATCAGATATAGCAATAAAGAAAAGTAGAGCAATTAAACAAACGTACAGTACCAATTTAAAACAGAAATAACTCAAGTAAACTTCCACAAATACAAATAAGGATCAGACTGACGAAAATTCCAACTCCCTAATATCAGCAAACGCTATCACAGAAATACAAAACCCCTAGACATCAGCAGACTAAAAGAACAACTCTAAAAAATAATCAAATCAGCTCCTCAATATCACACAGTGATTACTCCTACTAAATAGCAGCTAATAACTAAACATATGCTTAGCAGATAAAAAATACACGTGCAACAGTATCCTAAATTTTACTTCAACCAGGTCAAACTGAGTAAAAACAAATATCCACCTGGATGAAACCTCAAACAAACTATCTCTTGGCACTTAAACATATAAATCAGTGAATCATTCATGAAAGCATACTATACCAACAGATAAATTAACTATCTAATCAAATCTCAGCAGACGATTCAACTACGCAAATCTAATATCAGCAAGTCACAACAAATTCAACAGATTACCTAAGTCCATTCAGCAGCTTAAACATATGAAAATAAAATGTAGATTATAAAACCGCAAGCATACAGCTATCGTAAAATAACAAATAGTCACTCAAAATTCAAAATAACCTAAACATCATTACCAGTCAAGTAACTCGAAACAAGCAGATTCACTACACTATAAAAAATAATCATTAAATTAAAAGGACTTAGAACCTTTTGTAGATAGCCGTTGAGAAGTAGAGCGGCGCTGAGCCGTCTAAACAACCGAAACGACACCACCATTAACCACCATTAAATCTGCTCAAACCATAACCCTCGAATCCACCAATAATCTCGATCCAACAATTATTTTTTTAACTTTTCCAGTTGGGAAAAGCTTTTCCCAAATATTTAACTTAGATTATTCCCTTAAGCTATTAAAAAGCTTAAACAAATAATTCTTATATTATAATTTCAGAAAAGACAGTAAGATTAATTCATATAAAAACTTTAACAGTAAATTAATAACAAGTTGATACTCGAATGAAACTTTTATTAAATCATGAAAAATATTACAATACTGCAGAAATTGAAATACAATTAATCCTATAACTATTCTAACATTATAACACTAAGATAAAAAATGGGATACCAATTACATCACAAATGGGGGTTTATATAGGAAAGCCGAGAGGTATTGGGGGTGGTTTGTTGGAGATGAGGATTGATCTAGACCTTACATTTCGCATCTTCTCTCTCTTCTTGGATCCTTTCTTGATCAAACGGCTGATATTTGCACACTAGCACACAGATCGCCAACGTGGCTTGATTGTGTGCTAGTTGTGCTTCTTTCAAGCTGAGTTGTCACCTTTTTATTGGAGAGGTGGAGGTGATGTGCTGTTTTGGCCAATCACAAGGTAGAATGGGGCCACGTCACCCTGGTTTTCTCCATCTTCAACATCCGGTAAAATGGGGAATTAATTAAAGACGCGTGAATCATCACGCGCCCTTAATTGTTAAAAGCCCCAGTTTTTTTATTAACTATCTAGGGTTAGGGGTAACAGTGATGTTTCTGGTTATTTTTTTTGGTGGTGAAAGAGAATGGAGGGTGAGTTTATTGTTTTCATCGAAAATAAATAAATAAGTGTGTGGGTGTGGGTGAATAAGTTGTGAGTGGGTAAACGTTTGACCAAATGAGAGAAATAACTTTCAATCGTCTTTTTAACTTTTAATAAGTAACTGGTTGAGTAGAGAAAACCCTAATGGGTTAATAGGCCCAAAAATACACGTTTATAACAAGTTATCCCATGAATGGGCCTTTCACTTCAATCCGTCCTAATTTATTTCCCTTTTGGGCCATTGTTGGGCTCTTGGACATTTAGCTAATAATCATATTCCAATATCGGGATTTTGGTCCCCAATACCCAAATATGGGTCCCACTTGACCCAAAATCCTCCATAAATATCAAATCCGCTAAAATCGAGCTCGTTTTTAGCTTCCTCGATCTTTTCATCAAACTTGTGTCGGTTTTGCCGGTTTTCGCGAACTTGGTATCTACACACACGAAACAAGAAAATATGCACATAGGATATATTCATGTGTTTTATGCAATTTAAGCTCGTTTATTGATATAAAAGATATGAGTAAAATCACTCATATCAAACTCCCCCTTGCTAAGCAATTGTCGTGTCCTCACGCAATGATAAAATAAAACACTATCTACACCATTATTCAACCTTTGACACTTTATTTGGCAAAGACATAATGTATTGCTTTCATTATTGAGAAAAATAACTTTTAGGATCATAAAACTCAAACAGATTCATCGTCCTCGACTTTTCACTTTTCCATGCCAAGTGCAAAAACAAGATCATTGTCAATCATAAGCCCCAAAATTAAACCAACTCATACAAGTAATTTGTGTTAAACTCAATCTCCTATTATTCCTAATTGTATCTCTAGATTTTATTTGTCATTCACCCAAAGGCTCATTTGACTTTATTTGATATTTATTAGTCCAAAAATGAAGGCAAGAACGGTGTAAATTCAACACTCAAAACCTAACCTCGACTTCAAAAACCGTTGTCACTAAAGAAAGTCCACATCAAGGATAACTTAACACGATTTTAGGGATAAAACCCCGGACCCGAAATTTGGCTAATAGGACTACTTAAAAGCAACAATAAAAACCTTCAAAGTTAATTATGACCTTATTAATAGAGTTAGCAACAATTACATCATATCACCTTGTGGCTCTTTAAGATGCAATTGTGCTCCTTATTTAAAATCCACACCCTAAGGCTCCTTGGAAAAAAATAAGGGAATTGACATCACCATCCCACCTTATGGCTCATGATGATGAAGCATTTTTTATTCAACACGTCCCCTTGCCATACACCCTAAGGCTCTAATGACAAGGTTAGTGCTACATGACTCCTACCCGAAGGCTCCTAGAGAACATGTTTTTATTTATTCTTCTTTATTAATATGATATTTATAGTAAGCCAAATTTCCGCAATCCCATGATCAAAAGTCCATGACGCTGACACCCTTAATGTGTTCTCACTTTAATTACAAGGGAAGAAAAAGAAGGAGTTACGAGTTAAGATATCAAGCCTAAACCGCTAAAAACTTCATTTATTAAGCAATTATTATTCAAGTGTGGAAAGTAAATACGAGGAGATTAAATCATACACAAAAATACTTGCACAAAGAAGAATTAATTTTAGAAACTTATGATTGAACTCTATCATCTCTTGTTCTCAATATTGTAAAATTTCAAAAATGTGAAATCAATGGATACTTATCCTATTAAATCAAAGTTTTGGGTTTTCAAGTCATCTATAGGATCTTGCATCTTCTTATACTTTTTCAAGTTTTAGAATTTGCGTTTTAAAGTTCCCTTGATAAACGCCTTCCTAGGATCAATTATAGGAACTTGCGAAAAGTTCTTGTTCTTAACTCGTATGAATTAAGACTTTCGCGTTTTAAAGCTCCCTATATAAAAGCCTAGCAAAACTTAATTCAAATACGTTAAGGAAAAGCTAAGGTAAAAACCAAGTCGAGTAAAAAACTATTTTTATTTTCACCAACGGAAAGCCTACATTTGTGTCAAAAGCACTTATTTTCTTTATTAAAACTTAAAATAACACTAAAAATTTAAAATTTTTATGAAAAACGAGAAAAACGATTACATAAGGACACGACAAAAGCAATTGCAAGCGATTATATCGATTGGCTCCCCCATGCTAAAACCAAACATTGTCCTCAATGTTTCTTAGCTCAAGAGCGACACCCCCTTGCTAAAACACGAAGAGTCTAATGCAAATTCCTAACATGGAAAGAGCACGCAAATCTATAAGCCGTTTATTAATTATGCCTCAAGATAAAACGTTAGTCGATAAAAATCAAAGGATAAGGAGTGTGCCCCTTTTTGGCATTCAAAGAATGGAAGATCAAGTGGACCGGAAAAAACCGAACACGAGAGTCTTCAATGATTAGGGTCATACCTAAGATTCACAACACAACAAAACACGAGCACGAGCTTGAAAGATCAAGCCTTATTAGTTGTTAGAAAATAGAAAGAAGATAGAATGTATGGGACTCCCCCACAAGGCACCTCGTTTTTGTTCACCGAGTCATGAGCTCGACTCGATCCCCGCATTCATTGGTCCTTAGGGAAAAATGGTGAAAACTGGCATAATGGAATAGAATCCATAATAAATCATGATGTCGGGGTCAAATATTACATCCTCGTTGTCGGATGACAAACGAAAGGATAAAACTCCAACACAAATCTCTAAAAAGAGATGGTAGTCACAAATCACGATATGGATAAAGCATGCTCCCCGAGATAAACTCGCACCAAGATGATCAAAAAGTCTTTCAATTATTGCATCGGTGAAAGGCCGAGATTTCCCTAAATCAACGATTCCGGGATCGAATACCTCGTCCTCGGAAGAGAAAGGAATAGACAACACGGTGTCGTCCGCCCATGCTAATCCAAAATCGTATGAAGCACATGGTAATGGTGGTATAAAGGTCTCAACACTAGTTGTATCAACTTGCATGACTTTGTTGACCTTATCACTCTTAGGAATGTGAATAAAGGGGTCATGGTACTCAAAATGAGTCGCATGAAAAACCCGCACATTAAGATCAAAGCGAGTGGGAAGGATATTGGAGCAAAGGTAATTTCTCCCTCCGGGTCAACATTATCATCATCATAAATCGGGTGATCAAACCAAGAATC
Source organism: Glebionis coronaria (assembly GCA_025667525.1). Lineage (NCBI taxonomy): Eukaryota > Viridiplantae > Streptophyta > Magnoliopsida > Asterales > Asteraceae > Glebionis > Glebionis coronaria. Next base: position 606,813,837 of record CM046876.1, on the reverse strand, counting down.
TTCATCACCGTCATTAGACTCTTCCTCAAATTCCGAAGGAATGTCTATATAAAGAAACTCATCAACTTCCTTCAAGAGAAGCTCATCATCACAAAGGTTGTGAGATGTAGGAAGTATGACGCTCTCAAAATCCTCTTGAAACAATGGATTATTGTTTATTGAAGCTTCAAAGAGAGGATTTGAGTAGGTCACAAAAGTGTCATCAATCTTGTCATCACAAAAGATATCCGACAAAGTATCAAGTGTGTCACACTCGGATACAAGATCATCATTCTCATTAGAAGGAAATTCATCGGAGAATTCCTCGAGAATGGTAGGTAAAACATGAGAATCACGCTCGATCTCGAGATCGGAAACGTCTTCACTTCCCCGTAGAATTGGATCAATGATAGCGAAAAGTTCATCGGCGAACTTATCGAATGAATAGTCACTAACCTCACTCGGTGTGAAGTTAGGAATCAAAGGCTCTTCAAATGAAGATTGTGCCTTAGGAACATGAATTTGATCCTTCGAAGAGAGTGAAAATGAGTCCATTTTCAAAAGATTGTTCAATTAAAGCAATATCACTCTCGAGATCAAAATTCTCATTATCAAACTCACTAGCATCAAATGGTGCACTTAGGTATTCATCAATTTGTTTTTCAATCTTAGAACTATCATCCTCATGTGGAGTGAGTGGAGATGAGGAAAGATTACAACATGATTCAACAAAGCAAGCATCTTCCTTTAACTTAAAATTTTCTTCATCACAAAATGAGGTTTCCAAAATTGGAAAAACACCTTTATCAAAGAGAGCTTTCTTATTACTTTCAATAGTCTCAACAAGTTTCACACTTTCCACTTTCTTAGAAACAAATCTTGGAATATTTTCCGGTTTGAAAACAATACTTTTATCCCCAGAAAACAATTTAATCTCCTCTTTCCTCATATCAACTTGAACATGAGCCGTGCACAAAAATGGTCGTCCTAAAATAATAGGCACACGAGGATTGGTCTCATAATCAACTATAGCAAAATCGGCTATGTACAAAAGCTTTCCCACTTTAACAATGACATTTTCCGCTATACCAACCGGACGGGTGGTGGTACCATTAGCAAGCTCAATGATCATTCGAGTGGTACTAAGTGGTGCATAGTCAATAGTTTTCCAAATGGCTAGGGGCATTAAGTTAATGGTAGCTCCTAGATCGGCTAGGGCTTTGCATACCCCAAGCTCATTGAAAACACAAGGTATCAAGAATTGACCCGGATCTTTATATTTCTCGGGAAAGAAATCAAAGAAAATCGAGGTACTAATCACATTTAAAGTAGCCTTGGTGACATCTAGAAAGGTTTCCTTAGGTGGAGGATTAAACTCAATCACTTCAACTTCTTCTAAATTATCACAATCATCATAAATGGTTATGGCCTTAAGCTCTCCCTTTGGGTTTGGAATGGTATTACTAGGTAAGCAACCCGAAGAAGATGATGGTTTAGAAATAAATCCCTCAAACATCGAAATCAATTTATTTTGACTTTGTTCCAAACTTTGTTGCATACGATTTTGACTTTGCTCTAGCCTTTGTTGATTAAGCTCAATCTTATTATTTTGCCCTTTAATCGTATTTTGAAAATCGAGTTTCAAAGTATTAATTTGCCCTTGAATGTTGTTTTGAAAAGCTTTCAAATTTGCCTCATTTGACTTGATATAGCTTGACAACTCATTTTGGTTATTGCTTTGAAAACCTTGATTGCTTTGAAAACCTTGATTAAAATTCCCTTGGTTACCACGGTTAAAATTATTCCTATTTTTTCCATTGTTGTACCTATTTTAAACCGGTGGAAAACCCGGTGGAGCAACATGATTTTGACGAGGAACTTGACCGTTGGAGCCATAAGTTCTCGTCGTGGCAAAAGCACTAGCTTGATCAAACCCCGTGGTTGAACAAGCATAATTAGGATGTGCTCCACCACATGATACACAAACATTCTCAACCATATTAATTGATCCATGAGGATTCTTCCTAAGCTCATTCAAAATCGTGTCAATCTTAGAGTCCAATCTAGCAATCTCGGGATTAAATGAATTCTCATTGGAAACACCCGGTGTGTTTCGTGAATATTGTGCTCTAGACTTATTCTCAATTATACCCCACGCGTCTCTCGGAGTTTTTCTTAAAAGATTACCACCCGCGGCGGCATTTAAAGAATCTTGTTCAATCATATTAAGCCCATTATAAAAAGTATTGATTTGATGCAATTCCGAGAAACCGTGGTGTGGACATTGTCTCAATAAATCTTTAAATCTTTCCCAAGCAACCCCAAACGATTCATGCACTTTTTGTTCAAATCTAGTGATCTCGTTCTTAAAGTTTGTTGTTTTAGATGGTGGAAAGAAATAATTCATGAACTTAGATACTAAATCATCCCATGTCAAAATCAAACCCGGTGGTTCTTTCTCATACCAAATCTTAGCATTACCCTCGAGCGAGTACGGAAAAAGCATGAGCTTAATCGTGTCATTCGGCACATCTCTAAACTTGAGAGTCGAGGTAATTTGAAGAAAATTCCGAATGTGAGAATGCGGGTTATCGGTCTCATTGCCACGAAATTGGTCGGCACGAATGAGTGATAAAAGACCCGTCTTAATCTCAAAATGATCCGCCAAAATAGCCGGCACAACGATTGCTTCCTCATACCCTTCGGCGGGTGCACGGAGCAATTCCTCCATTTTTCTGTTATCGGCCGTCTCTACAACAATAGGTGGAAGCTCGGGTTCCACTATTCGTTGTTGACGATTTCTATTTATACGAGGAATATTTTCAAACCTATTAAAATCAATCACAAGTCTAGAAGAACGTAATTGCATACACTACAAAGACGAGAATTTAGAGGATTGAAGAAAAGAAATTAGACAAGAAGAAGATTATTTTTGGTATTTTATTTGGTATTGCTCAATCAAAAGTGATCGATAAAAACAAGGAATAAGAATAACTACTATGGAAGTAAATTACCCTCGGTCGACTTTGAAACGATAGGTGAAAACCTAAACGTCTTGAGGTTCAATAAGTAAACTACAAAAATAAGATTTAATACTACTTGAGTCGGCAAACCAATAATCGGTCGTCCCTCTCAATATACGCACAAGCAAGCGGGGAAACGAGGTGGCACAAAGCACTTAAAAACCTTTTTCCTTAGACGGCCTTTTATAGCACGTCGCCTTATACCCACCTTATAGTTTGTATAAATCGAGTTCAAACTTCTTATTAGTATTTATCTATTTTGCCTTTTTATTTTTGTTTTGGATTCAAATACAATAGCTGGGTGATGAAATCCCAACTAAGGTCTTATTTGAAAAGTAGGTAAATTTATTGTTCTACGTAATACAATATAATAATCACAAAAAACGAGAAAAACGATACATACTATATAATAGAAAAATAACAAAACTTTCCGAGGACGGAAAGGGTCTTCAAATCAACGATCAACAAATCTACACGAAACGAATCGTACACAAGATCCCCGGCAGCGGCGCCAAAATTTTTGATGTGTCGAGGATAGTATATGTGATAATTAGATACGTTATAGGGTAAATTAGAAAATTACCTTTAGGAAAAAGTAATAGACTAAAATTACCAAAGACGAATTCAATTAAACACGTGGATGAACCAAGTTCGTTGTACACGAAGATCGAGTGAATTTGAGACGTTTTGTATCGATTTGGACAATTGATTCGAATTGGTTTCGGTTTTTTAAAACTAAAATTAATTCTACCAATTTTAAACTAATTAATCCTAAGTGCATGAATTGTTCCCGAATAAATTTAATCTAAAAACAATTACTAAAAAAAATAAAGCTATTTTAAAATTTAAACTATGAAAACTTATCTATTTAAAAAAAATATTTAAACTAATTTAAAAACCTATTTAAAGATTATTAATTAATTAAATCTATTAAAAGAAATTAACTATTACTTTTTATAAAACAAAATCTATTTTAAAAGCTAATTTTATTTAAAACTAATTTTTATAATTAATTAATTTTCTAAACTTAATAAAACTTATATTTTTTTATATTTTTATTATTAGTTAATTTTCATTAAATCTATATCAAGTTAAATTTGTAAAACTAATTAAAACTATGTAATTAATTTTAATTAAAAAAACTGTTAGAAGCAAACTGACTATATTAAATCAATAAACTGTAGTTAAACACAAAAAGCTAGCTAGATAACTTGGTAAAGCGAATGGCCCATGACCAGGAGGTCATGGGTTCGAATCCCTTTGGGGACATTAATTTTTTGCACTAAATTTTATTTATTTATTTTTTGGAATTCAGATATGAATCAATTTATCAGTATCATAAGATGACAGTTCAAAGCAAAAACAGTTGCACAAACTATCAAATCCAGTACAGTCTTAACTAAATCAACAGACGACAAGGAAACTTATAAACAGAATCATCAGATATAGCAATAAAGAACAGCAGAGCAATTAAACAAACGTACAGTACCAATTTAAAACAGAAATAACTCAAGTAAACTTCCACAAATACAAATAAGGATCAGACTGATGAAAATTCCAACTCCCTAATATCAGCAAACGCTATCATAGAAATACAAAACCCCTAGACATCAGCAGACTAAACGAACAACTCTAAAAAATAATCAAATCAGCTCCTCAATATCACACAGTGATTACTCCTACTAAATAGCAGCTAATAACTAAACATATGCTTAGCAGGTCAAAAATACACGTGCAACAGTAGCCTAAATTTTACTTCAACCAGGTCAAACTGAGTAAAAACAAATATCCACCTGGATGAAACCTCAAACAAACTATCTCTTGGCACTTAAACATATAAACCAGTTAATCATTCATGAAAGCATACTATACCAACAGATAAATTAACTATCTAATCAAATCTCAGCAGACGATTCAACTACGCAAATCTAATATCAGCAAGTCACAACAAATTCAACAGATTACCTAAGTCCATTAAGCAGCTTAAACATATGAAAATAAAATGCAGATTATAAAACCACAAGCATACAGCTATGGTAAAATAACAAATAATCACTCAAAATTCAAAATCATAAAACCTAAACATCATTACCAGTCAAGTAACTCGAAACAAGCAGATTCACTACACTATAAAAAATAATCATTAAATTAAAAGGACTTAGAACCTTTTGTAGATAGCCGTTGAGAAGTAGAGCGGCGCTGAGCCGTCTAAACAACCGGAACGACACCACCATTAACCACCATTAAATCTTCTAGAACCATAACCCTCGAATCCACCAATAATCTCGATCCAACAATTATTTTTTTAACTTTTCTAGTTGGGAAAAGCTTTTCCCAAATATTTAACTTAGATTATTCACTTAAGCTATTAAAAAGCTTAAACAAATAATTCTTATATTATAATTTCAGAAAAGACAGTAAGATTAATTCATATAAAAACTTTAACAGTAAATTAATAACAAGTTGATACTCGAATGAAACTTTTATTAAATCATGAAAAATATTACAATACTGCAGAAATTGAAATACAATTAATCCTATAACTATTCTAACATTATAACACTAAGATAAAAAATGGGATACCAATTACATCACAAATGGGGGTTCATATAGGAAACCCGAGAGGTATTGGGGGTGGGTTGTTGGAGATGAGGATTGATCTAGACCTTCCATTTCGCATCTTCTCTCTCTTCTTGGATCCTTTCTTGATCAAACGGCTGATATTTGCACACTAGCACACAGATCGCCAACGTGGCTTGATTGTGTGCTAGTTGTGCTTCTTTGAAGCTGAGTTGTCACCTTTTTATTGGAGAGGTGGAGGTGATGTAATGTTTTGGCCAATCACAAGGTAGAATGGGGCCACGTCACCCTGGTTTTCTCCATCTTCAACATCCGGTAAAAAGGGGAATTAATTAAAGACGCGTGAATCATCACGCGCCCTTAATTGTTAAAAGCCCCAATTTTTTTATTAACTATCTAGGGTTAGGGGTAACAGTGATGTTTCTGGTTATTTTTTTGGTGGTGAAAGAGAATGGAGGGTGAGTTTATTGTTTTCATCGAAAATAAATAAATAAGTGTGTGGGTGTGGGTGAATAAGTTGTGAGTGGGTAAACGTTTAACCAAATGAGAGAAATAACTTTCAATCGTCTTTTTAACTTTTAATAAGTAACTGTTGAGTAGAGAAAACCCTAATGGGTTAATAGGCCCAAAAATACACGTTTATAACAAGTTATCCCATGATATGGGCCTTTCACTTCAATCCGTCCTAATTTATTTCCCTTTTGGGCCATTGTTGGGCTCTTGGACATTTAGCTAATAATCATATTCCAATATCGGGCTTTTGGGCCCAATACCCAAATGTGGGTCCCACTTGACCCAAAATCATCCATAAATATCAAATCCGCTAAAATCGAGCTCGTTTTGGCTTCCTCGATCTTTTCATCAAACTTGTGTCGGTTTTGCCGGTTTTCGCGAACTTGGTATCTACACACACGAAACAAGAAAATATGCACATACAAGGATATATTCATGTGCTTTATGCAATTTAATCTCGTTTATTGATATAAAAGATATGAGTAAAATCACTCATATCAGGGACATTGCTATACATATATGCTCTTGTCCACTAACTTTGTTTTGTAGGACTTTTAGAATCCCTCTTTGTAGCTTGTCACTATCCTTGCTTCATTGACGCCTCAAGCAAGGGGGAGCTCATATCAAGGGGGAGGATTTTCAAGATTTCTAGTCATTACATTTGCGATCGTTGACTCACTTAAATTGCATTCATCGAATTTCTTGCAAGTAATGAATTTTGGAATCTCGAAGATAAGCATTTTATTATGCATGGAGTTGGTTAACCTATGTTGATTGAAGACTTCACTAGGATGACGCAAGCTCAATATCTTTAGATGATGGGTCTACGGTTTGGATTCTCGCTTCTCAACCGACAACCACAATGGATGATTAGCTTTTTGGATGCATGCTCTCTCGAAGTCAATCCTCCTCTTCTAAAAATGAAGAATACCTTTTGGATGCAAGCTATCGTGACGTCCATTATTTTCTTCTTCAAATGACGTGTTATCGATGACTACCACTATGGATGTGTGTTCTCTCGACGCTGGTTCTTCTCTTCTTCAAAGACGTTGACTACCTTTTTGATTCGACAAAACGGGGAGAAGTAAGTGTAAATGAGTAACTTATACATTTTAATATGCGTTGCGGTTTACTTGTTTGTCATCATCAAAAAGAGGGAGATCGTTAGTGCAAACATTAAGATGTTTTGTCGATATAATCTCTTTATGTTTTGTTGATGACAAACGTATAACTCGCAATACATTATGTAAAATGTTAAGGTTCTCGTAATCACTTACTTATACTGTTGTATACTTCTCTCGATGCCTCCAAGATCACATTCGGCATGAATCACTCAAGTAGTTTGGTGAATCTTGTTGTAAGATGTGATTCTCTCCTTCAATCCTCTCATCTTATCAAGTGCAAAGAGAAGAACACTTTCATCACCATGAAGTGTTGGGTTCACAACATGATGAATATCTCTCCTTCTAGATCAAGTCATTGTTTTCCTACTATGTATATGTAGAAGATCCAAGTTGTGGGTACACTTGGATGTGGGTAGTAAATCCAAGAGATGGGTATCCTTGGATTAGGTGTTAGTTGTGTAGATCCAAGTTTGTTAATACTTGGACATAGTGTTAGAGTCATAGATCTAAGTGGTGAGTACTTAAATCTATATGGTTTATGTGTTTAGGCCATAAAACACAAGGTTTGTTATGTTGGGCCATAAAACATAACTAGGGTGAAGAGTTGTGTAGTTGTGTAGTTGTGAAGAGTGGTGTAGTTGTGAAGTGTTGGGTAGTTGTGTAGCTGTGTAGATCCAAATTGGTGTGTCAATTTGGAAGTTGTGCAAGTTGTGTGTAGATTGGTCCTACCTAAGATTAGGACTCGACGTCTAGCCTTATGTCGGAAAATGGTGAAGTAGGCGACGTTGTATAGATTGGTCCTAGCTAAGATTAGGACTCGACATTTAGCTTAGAGTCATAAAATGGATAAGCGACGTTGTGTATGGTTTCTCCACCTTAAGGAGTTTGTTGACTAGTGAAGTAACTCTCGAGTAAGGTGTACTCGAGGAGTGGAGTAGGGCAAAGAGGAGCTTCGTGACCGAACCACTATAAATCATCATGTCGGTACTTTCCTTTACATTTATGTCTTTACTCTTATTGATGCATTTATATGTTGTTGTGTGTTGTGTGCATCTCATAATCTAAGCATCTAAGTTGCGGAAAAGTTAAGGCTTAGTACGTGTGTGCTTCATGTTTAGATTATGGTCAAGTGTACATCACTTAGTCTAAACATCTTAGTTGCGGAAAAGCTTATGCTTAGTACGTGTGTGCTTAGTGTTTAGACTATTGCTTGATGTACTCTTGATTTGATGTGTTTGTGTGTTTTCTTACTTGTAGTCTTTATCTTTCAATCAAACACATCTCATACCAAGTCAAGCTTAATCGAGAATTTGATACCAAGGATTGTTTATGTTTAAACATTCAGTAAATGGTTTCGTCCCCTGTCGGCGGTTCCCTAAGTGGACCGGCGGTTCTTTATTGATAAAGAACCGCGGGTACAATAAAGAACCGTGCACAGTGGATTAAGCCAAATGTTTTGAAAATGAACTAGAAACTATTCAACCCCCCTTCTAGTTTCTACAAAAGTTGTCGAAGTATTGTGGAAGGTAATTTGCAGAGAGAGGGGAATGATGACTTTGTAGGGAGAGGGGAATGATGACTCAGCCCTAATGCGTATAATAGCGCCTATGGATATTCCTGCATTGGTATACGGTCGACATCTATTCTCTGCGCGTCTGCATCGTTATAAGTGTCAGGGATGGGGCGGTCATCTTTCATCATAGTCTCGGGAGTAATAAAATTATAGTCAAACGGGAATACAACCTTGTCTACCCAGAAAATTTTGTCGTTCCATTTTTTAAGAGAATCTATCTTCACCTTTTAACATTACAGTTGGCCGGGGCGTTTCACAAAGGATATCCACCCGTTTATCTAAGATGGGCGATAAAAGACGCAGAAAAAATTTATGGTTGGGTCAATGTTCTTCAGTAAGCAGTTTATTTCAAAATTAGAAATCTTTGCAGCACCGATGCAGTGCAACTGTGAAAGGTGTATGCTGTAGTAGCTTAGCACGTCGATCAAAAAACGGCTTAGTGGTATGCAGTTGTTGGAAAACTAAAAAAACCTAGTATATACACCAATCTATCCAACAGGATAACTTCCTATATGTGCTTGCAGATCTGGCACAGTCAGATGGAGGTCTGCATGTATGTGATATTTGGTGGCAAAACTGGAAAGTTCTTGATATGATATATGTGACGTCACATCGAATAGATGTTTTCAAGAATCTCTTCCCTGCAGCTTTTCCGGGCTAAGGATGTTACCGAAGGTGAGGGCCTTTCCCGCGGTAAATGACCGAACGAATGTATCTGGTCGCGAGTCTTCTCTTTTCCTACTGAGAGCGGAGCTGCTGGGTGAATTCTGCTCTGATTCCTGAAAATGGTTATCCGTCTTCTTTAGCTAGCGCTACCTTTGCTGTAGTTAAGTTCCTTTGTCTTAAGTGATCTATTAGAGAGCTTCCCTGTAACCGTAAGAAAGAGATGCTCCGTGTAGCTAACCCCAAGTCTGGTAGCCTTTGAAAAGCGGTTTCTGACGTAACTGCCTATCATGCCTGGCACCATTTTTTCCTTCTACAAGTACTTCAGTTGGGTGTGGATTTGAAGATGTTTTCTGCTATGGTGATTATTTCTAGCTGTATTTCAAGATGGTGTAGGTTTTTTGAAATGATATAAAGGAGATTGAAGGTTAGTGGAACTGCATTTATATCCACTTTAGATACATATGTGAGACCCCCAGAATCAGACATGGAACAACTAGGCAACGAGGGGGTAACACGTCATAGTACAAGAAACAATTAATTACAGTTCATACAAAGCTGACGAAATAAAAACATGTACATTACATCATAAAAGGTCAGAGTTTTTAAACATAGGTCCCAGAGTTTTAGAAGCGGAAAATTATATTATTTCATCTCTATTTATAACATAAAGTTGCCCAAAAGATAGAATAAACTCCTGACAGTTTTGTTTTACTAAAAACAGTCTTTTAAAAGCATCACAGAAATCTCCAAGCTGCGATAATATCTTGCGGGCTCTCATCCAAGCAAAGCTAAGTAATAATACCTGAGATTAAACATGTAAAATCATCAACACAAAGTTGAATTATATTCATAGGTTTAGCAATAAGGATGTGGAACACAAGCATTCATTTGTAAACAAGAAATAGGGGAAAATGGTTACGTACGATAACCATACTCCGAAACATTATTATTTTTGTTTAGTTCATGAAACAAAGCTTAACTCAGTGTAAGTTCCTCTTGTTAGCCCTATATTTTATATAGCCAAACAAGAATGTAATAGGTCATCTTAGTCGTTAAAAGGTCTTGTATTGTAATAGGTTAGTCGGGAGAACCGGGCTTGGACTTTAAGCTAATATTGTCTAAGTTAGGGGCGTAAGCCCAAAACAAAGCCAAGCCCGGCCCAAGATGAAGCCCACAAAGGCCTTAGGCCGTGGCATATATAACCCTCTTCCACATGTGGAAGAGGGTGTTGGTTACCATTTTGTTTCTCTCTCTAAAAGTGTTTAACCTTCCAAATTCTCTCTTGTTTCTCTCTCTACTTTCTTCTCTTTCTCTCTCTAAATATCTCTTCTAAATCTTGTGTTATGGATTGAATGGGAACAACATTTGGTATCAGAGCCTATAGTGGATAGGTGATTGAAGATTCGTGTGGTGTGTTCTTGATTTTTCGTGGTCATTTTGATCTGTATATCACGTCCAAAAATTTTTCTTGTGTTTTTATGGTTTTTTCTTGATACAAATCTTCTACATAGTTGTGGTAGAGATTTGGTATTGTTACTTTGGCTAAAAACACAAAATTTTTGGGTGTTTTGATCATTTTTTGGCTTAAAATCACGAATTGGTTGAGTTTTGTCCGAGAAAAGTGGGAATTATTCCGATCAGGTCATCGGAAAAGGGTTTATAAGACATTCCGATCAGTGTAATCGGAATAGGGTTTAGGGATTCCGATTTTGAGTACATTCCGATCAGGTATTCCGATTAGGTATTCCGATTAGGTATTCCGATTAGGTATTCCGATTAGGTATTCCGATTAGGTATTCCGATTTGAGTATTCCAGTTTGGACATTCCGATTTGTCACTCCGATTTGACATTCCGATTGGTCATTCCGATTTGACATTCCGATTGGACATTCCGATTTGACATTCCGATTTGATTATTCCAATTTGGACATTCCGATTGGTCATTCCGATTTGGTCATTCCGACAAGGGTATTCCGATCAAGGTCATTCCGACAAGGTTATTCCGATGGGCATTCCGATGGATATTTTGTTTGAGTAATTTTTATACTTAACCACTATCTAGACTAGTTTAGGAACATCGTTTACACGAAGATTTAAAAAAAAAAAGAAAAAAAAAAGAGTTAAAATTTTTAGGTCAAGTAAAATCAAATTTTTTCCCTATTAGTTTTTGGCTATTTCTAACTCAAATTCAAAATTTGGCGATACAAATTTTTTACGGCTTACCGTTTTGTCAGACTGAGGAATTTATTGTCGGACTGAGAAAAAAAAAATTTCTGGAAATTTCGGAATTTCAATTTTAACCACACATCATCACAACAAATCCACTAAGATCTGCAATTCATTCACAAGTATTCACCATGTCTAACAACAACATCAACATTGCAACTGCTAATCAAATTCGTTTGGAACAAGGTGGCAACGGTAATCCACCTGTGCTCACTGCCGGTTGCTACGTTCAATAGAGATCTCGTTTTCTCAGATTTCTCGACGGAAAAGAAAACCGAACTGCTCTTCGTCACTGCCTTGAGAATCCACCTCCAGTTTTTGAATTCAAACCAATTACCACACAGGCAGAGGATGGTACTTCATTAACTATACGAGCTATGGAGGATTTTGACACATGTTCTGATGAGAAAAAGAAACTCCTCCAAGCTGAAGCTGATGCTGTAAATTTCATACTCACTGGAATTGATAACGATATCTATTCCATAGTTGATGCGTGTCCTAATGCTATGGAAATGTGGAATGCAATTCATCGATTGAAGCAAGGTGAGTCAATCAATGTTCAAGATCTCGAGACTAATCTACTTTGGGAGTTTGGAAAATTCACATCTAAAGATGGTGAATCCATTGACTCATATTACTCGAGATTCTACAAAATGATGAATGAGCTTGTCAGAAATCAGTGCACCATCTCCAATCATCATGCCAATGTTCAGTTTCTACTTCAACTCAAACCGGAATGGCAAAGGTTTGTGACTTTGGTCAAACAAAGGGAGGATATCAAGACTATATCTTACCACAAACTTTATGATATCTTGAAACAACATCAGAATGAAGTGAATGAACTAAGGGCTGAAAAGGCAGAACGGTCTGCTAATTCTATTGCTTTTGTGGCTGCTACTTCAACAAAACCCGTTCCCCGTCAACAACCACCTACTCATTCCTCAAAGTCATCAAGCTCATCCACCAAACCTCTAGTTGCTGCTAAACACAAAGCAAAAGCAATTGTCCCCACTCCACCTCCAAAGTATGACACCGAGTCAGATGGAGACAGTGATGATGAACAAACTTCAAGGGACAAGAAGATTGAAGAACTCATGTCTTTACTCACCACAACTTATAAGAAGATCTACAAACCTACCAACAACAACCTCAGATCATCATCCAATGCTAGATATAAGGAAGTTGATCATGCACCTAGGTATGATCGTGATGCTAGGTATGATAATCAGAGGATGCTGAATCAAGTTGGGGCTAGAGATACTGTAGGCACTCCGGTTGTGCAGAAGACTGGGATTCAATGCTTCAACTGTAAGGGATTTGGGCACATGGCTAGGGAATGCAAGAAGCCAAAACGGGTTAAGGACTCAGGGTATCACAAGGAAAAGATGCTGCTGTGTAAGAAAGAAGAAGCAGGAATTCCACTCACAGCAGATGAAGTTGACTGGCGTGATGACACTGATGATGAAGCCGATGATCAAGAGCTAGAGGCACATTATGTGTAAATGGCAAAGATTCAAGAAGTGATTCCAGATACTGCTGATACTTCTGGACCTATCTTTGATACTGAGCCAATTGAAAAGGTACCAACAAATGATAACTATAATGTGTTTGCTAATGAACGACGGCATCCTGAGCAACCCGAAAGCATCAATGACACATATGTAATGGACACGGAGTATAGCAATATCTCTACGGATTCACAGCATATGTGTAATTATGACGGTAATGCTGCTCAGGATACTGACTCGGATGAGGACCGTGATTTGCTTGCGTCTATAATTGATTCTTTAAAACATGAAAATGAGGAAAACAAAGATGCTAATAAACGTTTGAAGCAAGCAAACACATCCTTAGCCGAGGAGATAGACAGGCTTAAAGAGTGTGATTATGTAAAAGAAGTTGATCGACGAGTTGCAATAGCTAATCGTTTTGTATATGAACGTAAGGTGCTCAGCGAACAATATTGTTCTGAAGTAACACACGAAATTCATATGTCAAAACAGAAGATATCGGAACTTGAAGAACAACTGTTGCTACATAAACTCCAAATTACTGAATTAGAGTCGGTTAACAAAGAACAAACTGAGCTTTATAAAACTCGTGAAGAAAAGGATATTGAAAAAATTCTTGCTTTGGAAAAGAGAGTCGACACGTTAAACAACATTGTTTACAAAACGGGTCAGTCTATTCAAACTATGAATATGCTCAATAGAAATATGAAAACGAGTTTTGTCAAGCCTGAATATCTCATAAAAGTTCAAAGTACCAAGCCTGCTCTTTATGATATCGGTTGTTATGTTGATAATCTTGCTCTTATGCTTTCCCCTGACTGCGACGAAATCATTCGTCAACAAGAAGAAAGTCGATCAAACTTAAGTGATTTAATAAACCTTTCAGATTCTAACAATCATATTAAGTTTGTCCCTCAAAAAGAACTTTCAAAAGAACAAAAGATGTATAATAGTGTTCCACCACCAAGTGATGAACCACAAAAGAAAGTTTCTTTAAAAAGGAGTTTCAAAAAGCAATCAATTTTGTTAGAAAAGCGAATTTTGGATGAAAAACGTAAATGGGATGAGAAAAGCAAAAGTGTTCAGCAATTTGAGTTTATAAAACAAGGGGTTTTAAATTTGTACAAAGGTGTCGTCGACTATGAAAAAGTTTCTAGGGATACCATTTGGAATATTAAACCTAACCCACAAGTAGAAGTCGTCATTCAACAATGCATTGTTCCAACCATTGATGATCTTTCAAAAAATGTGGAAATGTTTTATAATGCTCTCACTGAGGAAATGTTAACTGATTTAAGCTATGTCAAATCTCTTGAAGATGAAGTTGATTTTCTTCAAATTAAATTAAAGACACAAGAACACCAACTTTCTAACGAAATTGATCGACTTTCTAAGGAATATTTTTATGTTGACCATATGAATGCTATACTTGGTGTGTATACCGATCTGGATCAATATTGTCATGTAGCATGTCTTGTGTCAGAATCGGACGCGAAATGTCGCAATCTTGAAGTAGAGCTTTCAAAACAAATTCAGTCATACAACAAACTTTCGAAAAGTTTTTCTCAACTTGAGAAACACTCCATTTCTCTTGAACTTGCTTCACAAAAAGGTGAAAAATCTCATAATCATAAAAAGTGTCAAGAAATGTCAGCTTCTTCGTTTCGTCTACTAAATGAAAAAGATTTCGAAATAAATGATTTGAAAGCTCAGCTAAAAGAAAGGGACATAGCCATAAGTGAGTTACAGAAACTCATTGAGAAAATGAAAGGAAAGTCTGTTTTGGGTAAACCATCCGCCGTTCGTCAACCGAATGCGGTCAAATGCCCTAAATCATCTATTTTGGGACAATCCCCACAGACTTTGCCTAAGATAGGAAATGATAAGAGTACCAATGTGATAGCACCTGGAATGTATAAGATGAACACTAAGCCCACTCAAACTGGAACATCGAGGTTACCTCAGAATATTAAGAAAACTAATCAACGTGTGTCTTCTTCTACAGGAGTAATCCCCACTACTAGCGTTAGCGGACCACAGCTTAAGAGCGATAAAATGCACGATAAGGTCATGCCTAACAATAGTCAAGGAAAGAAGTTGGAAGTAGAAGACCACCGTAGGAATTTTAAGTTTTCTAAGAATAAAACGTCTGTAACTGCATGTAAAGACAGTTTAAATGCTAAGACCTCGAATGTTGAATTTGTTTGTGTTGAATGTGGCAAATGTGTTCGTACCTTCAATCATGATGCTTGTGCTCTTAATTATAATGGCGTGAATACTAGAACTAGGAAGCCTATTCGTATGCCCACTAGTACTAGTGAACCCACAAGAACTTTGAACCAATCCACTGAGCAACCACTTAAGAAACTAAGTGCGTTAGAATCCACTACTCTACGTAAACAAAGCAGGTTAAAGAAGCTTTATGAGAACATGATTAGGACATGTACACGGGGGTATTCAAGATTTACACCACCCGGATACAAATGGGTACCTAAGACAACCCCCATTCTAATTGGGTCTATGAATGTTAGCTTGCCTTTAGAATCTAGGTCCACTACTATTTTGGAACCCGTTTCTATCAAGGGCTCCCGTTTGTCAAATGCTACATTGTCTTCTAATTCTTCTGCAGCTCGTCGAAATCATCCTATTCATAATGGACTCCGGGTGCACAAAGCACATGACGGGCAATCTCAAGCTTCTCATTAACTTCGTGGAGAAGTTTCTGGGTACGGTACGGTTTGGAAATGATCAATTTGCACCGATACTCGGATATGGAGACTTGGTTCAAGGGAATATCACTATAAAACGGGTTTATTACGTCGAGGGACTGAATCACAATTTATTCTCGGTTGGTCAATTTTGTGATGCGGATTTGGAAGTGGCTTTTCGGAAATCTACTTGCTATGTTAGAGACTACGATGGGAATGACCTTCTTACAGGTTCTCGTGGTTCTGATCTCTACACAGTAACTCTTCAAGACACATCTTCAACAAATCCAATTTGCTTAATGGCTAAAGCTTCATCATCTCAAGCATGGTTATGGCATCAACGATTGTCACATCTCAACTTTGACACCATCAACTTGCTTTCGAAGAATGATATTGTGACCGGTCTTCCTAAGTTGAAATTCGTCAAAGACCATCTTTGTTCTTCTTGTGAGTTGGGGAAAGCAAAACGGAAGTCTTCAAAACAAAGACTACCCCAAGCTCAAAAGGACGATTGGAACTTCTACACATGGGTTTATGTGGTCCCATGCGTGTAGAGAGTATTAACGGGAAAAAGTATATTCTAGTGATTGTTGATGATTACTCTAGATACACATGGACTTTCTTCTT
Organism: Glebionis coronaria; assembly: GCA_025667525.1. Taxonomy (NCBI): domain Eukaryota; kingdom Viridiplantae; phylum Streptophyta; class Magnoliopsida; order Asterales; family Asteraceae; genus Glebionis; species Glebionis coronaria. Next base: position 606,797,307 of record CM046876.1, on the reverse strand, counting down.
AAGGTCCAAAGATGAAACACCAGAGGTTCTCAAAAACTTTCTCAAGATGATACAACGTAATCTTCAAGCTCAAGTCTTAACCGTAAGAACAGATAGGGGTACTGAATTTTTGAACAAGAACTTGCAATCTTACTTTCAAGAAGAAGGCATCGAACATCAAACATCTATTGCTCGAACTCCTGAACAAAACGGCGTTGTCGAAAGGCGGAACCGTACTTTGGTTGAGGCTGCTCGAACAATGCTCTCTGCTTTAAAATTACCGCTATTCTTCTGGGCTGAAGCAATTGCAACTGCCTGTTATACTCAGAATTGTTCTCTCGTTATCCCTAGACATGAAAAGACACCTTACCACATCATCAATGGCAGGAAACCTACTGTCAAATTCTTTCACGTATTTGGATCTTTATGCTACATTCTTAAAGACGGTGAGAATCTCGACAAGATGAAAGAAAAAGGTGATGCATGTATTTTTGTGGGGTATGTGACATTGTCGAAAGGATATCGGGTCTATAACAAGAGAATAAAGATTATTGTCGAAACAATTCATGTGAACTTTGACGAATTGCCACTAATGGTACTTGATCACAACAGCTCAAGTCCCGCACCTCAATGTCCAGCAATGGCACCTACACACAACAGTGTACGTCCCGTGCAAGAATGTCAAGAAAATACTCCTACAGCAGACTCGACGGATACGACACACATGAATGAGTTGGTTGATTTATATGATCCAATGTTTGATGAATATTACTATGGAAACAATCAAGTTGTGTCAAAGCCTTCCGCTGTCAATACTGCTGATGCACCTGAACAAAATCAACAAGACACAACTGCCTCTACTTCAGCAACCGTTGCTCAAGAGACTATTCCATTGGATACTCAACAAACTCTAGAAACCATCATACAACCAACATCACCAACCGTCAATGCTGAAGGAGGAAACAACAATCAAGCAGTCGATGCACAACCTGACGAAGAAGAATTTATCAACCCGTTCGGTACACCGGTACACGAAGTCGGAGAGTCTTCTACTCAACATGTTGATCCGTCCAACATGCATACATTCTACCAACCATATCCATCCACTCACCATTGGACACGTGATCATCCATTGGTGCAAGTCATTGGAAATCCTTCACAACCGGTTCGAACACGCAGACAACTCGCAACTGATGGCGATGTGTGTATGTATGCACTCACCGTAAGTTCAACTGTACCTACAAACATCAAACAAGCCATGACTGATCATGCGTGGATTGAATCAATGCAAGACGAAATTCATCAGTTTGAACGCCTAAATGTTTGGGAACTTGTTGACAGACCCTATGGAATGTTAATTCTAGGTTTCAAATGGATCTGGAAAAATAAACTGGATGAAGAACAAACCATCATCAAAAACAAATCTCGCCTTGTGGTTAAGGGATACCATCAACAAGAAGGCATAGACTACGATGAATCATTCGCTCCAGTCGCTCGTTTGGAAGCTGTCAGTATATTCCTTGCTTATGCTGCACATAAGGGCTTCACGGTTTTTCAGATGGACGTTAAAACTGCTTTTCTCAACGGTCATTTGAAGGAAGAAGTGTAAGTGAATCAGTGATGAGACTGCTTTTATACATAGTCTCATCGTCCAAATTGGGCTTAAAATGCATTAAATATCATCAAAATACCCAAATATATGCTTGTGTTTGTTGCTTGTGTATTTTAGGTACGGATATTGAGAAAATGACAAAAGATCACAAGAATCATGCAAAAACGAACACGGGAAACGAAGCCGCACGATGAACCAAGCCCTAATAAAGAATTTTCCAAAGAAAGTCCTTGAAGATTTGAAGAATTATGAAGATTGGTCCTCTAACTTTGAAGAATTGACACTTTATACCCTTGTATCTTCATAATTACAAGTTTGGTCCGTAAAGTTTGTCAAAATTACAAAAAGGACCCTTAACTTTGAAGAATTGGCAAATTTAGTCCCTCAACAAAACTAAATTGTCAATATTGGTCCTCCAAGAAGTCAACAAACAAGTCAAAGCCTTGAAGAATGAAGAAAATGCCAAAATCAGTCCTTCAAATATGAAGAAATTACATTTAAAGTCCTTGTGATAAACTTTGAAAAGTATTTGTGCCATTATTGACAATTGGCCAAAGTTATCTACAAAGAGAATGGAAGGAGAATGACTTGTGAATTCTGTGAACACTTTTTAGAAGATGAGGGGGAATTACTGTCAAACATGCAAATTATACCATCGTATCCTAGCTTGACACGTCACCACTTCCACTCACATCTTAATCTTATTATTAAAAAGTTTAAACACGCTTATTAAAACATTTTTTGGGGCGGGAATCATGTACTGCTCAGATTAATCATCCCCAAAAAATTGCCAGATCAACCCAAGAACCCTAATCTCAAAAACCTTTAATTGCTTGGTAATTGAGCCTCATAATCTCCAGAAAAGAGATTACACATCTCTTAACCATAATCCCACCCAAACCCCCCTTTCATCATCAACCCTTGTGCAAATCCCCACCTCCCCTGACCCACAAGAACACAAGAAAACAAGAGGGTGACAGAAGATCAACGACTAAGGTTAGCTACTTGTTCCCAAAGTCTTCACTGATGGCCAAGATCATCTCAATCAAGCTGGCATCCCAACTACAAGACAAGATCATCACAAGGCAAAATTCAAAAATCAGCATATTATGAATTATATACGAATCTTACAAGGGTATTTATGGATTTTTCATCAATTAGGTTTAGCTTTTTTTTTACTTTCTAGAACAGTCTTGTAAACCCTATATAAAGGGTGGTAGGATTAGCTTTAGAGTTTGTTCTTGTTTTTCCTGTGTTCACAACCTTGTAAACCCTTTTTCTAATGAATGAGAAAATGAGTTAAGTGTTTGGTGAAGAAAACAAGTTCCATCTTTCAATTTCTGTTCTAGTTATTATTATTTTGTTCATGTTTGAAGTGGTTCGAGTGTTGGTTTATTACTTTAAGATTTGATTTACCTTTTAAATTTGTGGGAAGTTAAGTGTATTCATAGCACCTTCTAGCTAAGGTGGATTGAGCACTTGGATTGGCTAAGTTTTTCTTGTACTTTCGGATTAAACTAGATTTTTTTTGAAAAAAAAGAAACCTAAAATTAGTTTTTCTGCTAAGAGTCTGGTTTAAAACACCTTGCTGTCCATGTTTCTTCTAGTGGTCATGGCTTCCTGATTTCTGAATATCATGGAGTATGATTGACTAAAGAAGGTAGCAAGGTTGTGGGAACCATCTTGTCACATTAAGCTAAATAATTTTGTCACACAAGAAAAAAAAGAAAAAAAAAGGGGTTTTCGGAACGTAAGTGAGTGCACTGTTTATCTGTTGAACTAACAATCCAAGAACTCAGTTCTTGGATTCATTTGTTATTCTTAGCAGTCCTTCCACTCATCCTTGGTGTTCGGTTCAGTTGTTGAACCCCAACGAACACCCTCGCCTTTTATTTCTGTCCAAGACACCCCTGCCTCGAACCTAGTAGTTGGTCGAGGTCAGGGGAGCATAGCTGACCCCTGTTGGATGTAAGCAGGGGTAGGTATAATATTCTTCTTCTTCTTTTTTATTTTTCATATTCATGTTGCTTATCATTTAAATGTTTTAGAAATGTTCGTCTGCTGATATATTTTTTGTGTGTGTAAAATCATGTGTTCTTTTTATGTTATCAAGTTGATTTGTGTTGGTGCATGCTAGATGTGATATTGTTCATTTTGATCAGTCTGCTAATTGAAGTATAACTAGGTTCATTTAGTTGATGCAAGTTGGATATAGGATATATGGTTTGCTTTCGATTATGGTTAGGATTCTGAAATCTTCCTGACTGAAATTTGAAATTCACACTACTACTTGCCATTTTGTGAGGGTGCTTAGGCCCTAGATTGTGCTTAGTAGGTTGTTTATTTGCTAGAAGTGAGTTAGTATGATTATCGAGGCATGCTTGCATTAGATTAGGAGAGTTTTTTTTACTAGTTTACAAATATTATTGGTTTTAATCTGTTTAACGCATGAGTGTAGTCTCATATCTGCTTGCATAGGCTGCTAAACTTGACCATATACATATTTGCCTTCTGCTTAGAATGTGTTAGATTTGCATTTGGTTAGATCACCTTTTCTCGTGCTTACTGTTTCTGAACATCAGTCCGTAGGCATTGGGTTTGCTTATTTGTATTATGGCATGACTCAGTAGTGTCTGATAGTTTGGATTGCATTTGTATAAGTTCTTGCAACCTGTTTGTTTCCTGATTTCGCTTGTGAATCAGTTGGATTGTGTCCGTGTTTGGCTCTTGTGCTTTCTGCTTGCTTAAAACACCCAAGCCAACTGCAAGTGGGGGTTTTGACTGTCCAAAGAACACAAAAGATCACAAAACAAGAAAGTAAAAAAGGTTCCAGGTCTAGGACCTATTTGATTCAATTAGGGATAATTCTAGCTTAATTTAGACGAGTGTTTGTGTTTTTGGTAAGTAGTAGTATCCGAGATCAAGAGGGGTAAAAAGAAAATAAAAAAAATATTTGAAAAATTTTGGCGTGGCCAGGACTTGAACCTGCGCCACCACTGCCAAAGCACACACACACTACCATCCTGCCCTTGGGTCTTTTACTGACCAAGGGAGGAATCAAAGGATACTTAAGTGGTTTGTGAGTAGGCTTATTAAATAAAAGCCGTAGCTAAATAAGCCCATAAAGGCTTATTAGCTTAGCTTTTTGGCACTAGCTCATTTTTCCTAGAATTAGGATAGCACTTAGGATTTTTCTGAGCTAAAATTTGATTTTTCTCTTTCTTTAATTATTTTTTATCATTTTTTATTTAGCCATATTTAATTAATTAGATAAAAAATAGCTAGAATAGGTTTTAATTTTTATAAAAAATATTTTTAGGTTTTATTAAAGTATTTTGAGGTTTACATCCCAAGAAGTTTTCAAAAAGTCCAATTTTTAATTTTATTTTATTTTAGGGTTTTTAAACAACTTTAAAATTTAATATAAAATTATTAAATAGGTTTCAGAAAATTTAGATTGCTGTTTTTGTTTTAGTTACATTATTTAGGATTTTTGGTAATTTTTTAGAATTTATTTATTAACTTTTTATTTTTTTGAATATTTTAATATTATTTTATTATTAAAAATTGAAGTTTGATTTATTTTAGTTTTTACATTTTTCCTAGGTTAAGGACACTTAATTAGGAGTTTTGTCACTTTCCAAATATTTTTTAGACTTTTCAATTAATTTCTAGAATTAATTTAAGATTTAATAGATTTTAATAGTTTTTAAGTGTTTAAAAATAGTTTAATTTGGTTTTAAAATTTTAAAAAATAGTTTTTAGCTTAATTAGGATATTTTTGAGGTTTACGAACTATTAGATCTTGTTTAAGGCTTTTTAATAATTAAAAGTGATTTTTAGGGCTTTAATTAGCATTAAAAAGTCATTATTGAATTAATTAAAAGGTTTTAGCAAGTTTAGATTTTTTGTAAACTCTTAGAATATTATTGGGGATTTTTAGTAATTATTAGGAATTTTTAGGTTAAAATTTTAATTTTGGCACTATTTACGATTTTACGTGTTCATCTTTTTCGTCGTAGTTTAATTCGTCTTTGTAACCGTCTTTCTCTTCTAACCCCATTTCTTTCTCAATCATATAATCACAAACATTAATCAACTCTTAACACAACGCACTTGCCTCCTCGAGAACGAACTCACTTAGGGTCATTCACACACGGTTTTCCTAAATCGTCGTGCTCACTTGCCCTACTTTGTGCATCCTTTTCCTAAAGGTGTACAAAACTCCAACATCATTTTGGCGCCGCTGCCGGGGAGGCGTGTTGTGTTTTGGTTGAACCATTGTTGTTTTTTTATATTAGCCATAATAGTATTAGTATTAGTAGCACTCTACTAATACGTATTATCGTTTTTCTGTTTTTGTGTGAATATTATTACTATATTGTATACGTAGAACAATAAATTTACAAGTACTCAAAATACGTGAGAAATCACAACCTTGACTTGGGAGGTCATTACCCAATCATTGTATTCGAATCTCAAACCAAAGAAAAAGGCAAAAATAGATAAATACTTTCGTGAAGCTCGATTTTGAGAAATACAAACTATAAGGTGGGTATAAGGCGGTTGTATTTCACAACCTAAAGGAAAAAGGCTCTTAAGTGCTTCACGCCGCCTCGTTTCCTCCGCTTTCTTGTGCGTATTTTGATTTTGAAAGCTAATCGAGGGTTTTGCCGCCCAAAGTATTACTAAGTATCATATATATTTTCTTGGTTTCATTTGATTAAACCCTCTTGAACGATTTGGTGTTCCACCATCGTTCTAAAGTCATCGAAGGCGTTCACTTCACGTGATCGTTTTCATTCCTTGAGGCTTCTTTAATCGAGAGATTTGATTAAGGAGGAGATTTGTAGATTTGTGTCTACTAATACATTCCAAAAATACAAAAAAAAGTTAAAAACAATCAAAAACCACAAAAAATTGAAAAAGTGAAAACACCAAAAAGAATCTTCTTTGCTCGCCTTCTCGTTGTATGTGACGTTTATGCAAACTCGCTCTAAAGCAAGACGTGCTCGTAAACGAAGAAACAAATCAATCACTCCTACTAGTGAGGAGTCTCCTATTGACGAACCCATTATAGTGAAAGAAGCACCCATGGCTAATCGAACTATGATGGAGTTGCTTCAAGCACCCACCGAGGGTTATGGAGAAGCGATTGTGATTCCCGCTATCCTTGCGGAGAATTTTGAGGTTAAGACGGGTTTGTTGTCCATGATTCAAAACAACAAGTTTCGAGGTGACGAAAAGGACAACCCTCATAACCACATTCGCCAATTTAATCGTCTCACCGCCACTTGCAAGTTTAAGGACGTCTCAAACGACTCGATTAAGATGATGCTTTTTCCGTATTCCTTAGCGGGGCCCGCAAAAATTTGGTTAGAGAAAGAGCCACCCAATTCTATATTGACGTGGAAGGATCTCGTTTCAAAATTCGTGAACCAATTTTTTCCGCCCTCTAAGACTACGCACTTGAAAAACGAGATTTCAAAGTTTTCACAAGAGTATAATGAGAGTTTTTCAACGGCTTGGAATAGGTTTAAGGAAATGTTGCACGAATGTCCTCATCATGGTTTTTCCGACTTGCATCAAATTGACACGTTTTACAATGGCTTGAACGATCATGAGTGTGATTATCTTAATGTCGCCGCGGGTGGTAATTTTTTGTGTAAGACGGTCGAGGAAGCATTGTTAATCATTGAGAATAGGTCTAAGGTCTATAGTCCTCGTAGCACGTCGAGTGTTCGTAAGACTTCGTCTTCGCCTTCATTGTCACACACCATTGATGCTTGTCAAATCGAGGCTAATTTGGAGAACAAAATTTTTGATAAGTTGAAAGGATTGTTAATTGAGTTTAAAGTTGGTGAACAACCCGCTCCCGCTACGATTAAAGCGGTTGAGGTTTCTTGTATGTATTGTGGTGGAGCTCACGATTATTCCGAGTGCATTACCAACGGTGGTAACACTTCGAGTGCCTTCGCGGCCGCGGGAACTTATAACCAAAACGGTCAAGTTCCTCGCACTAATCAATTGACTCCACCGGGTTTTCCACCAAATCAAAATGCTAACAATTATCGAAACAATCAAGTTGGTTACCAAAGCAATCAAAGGAACAATTTTAAGGGTAATAACAACTATGGGAATCAAGGAACTAGTAGCCAATTGCAAAATCAAAATCAAAACCGTAATTTTCAAAACACAAGTCAAGGTCTTCAAAATGTTTACACAAAAAAACTTCCAATGGACTTTTTGAATTACGCCACGGCAAATGATAAGATTTTGGAAAACATTCAAGAGCAATTGGCTAGTCAAGCTAGGGACACGGCTAAAAACATCAAGGAGTTGGCTAATTTTGTGAAAGAAAATCTTAACATGAGAAATGAATTGAAAAATGATTTTGCTAATCAAATTCGAGGTCAAAACAACAAGATTGAACAAATTCACGCTAGGCTTGAACAAAGAATTGACCAAAAAGCCGCTAGTCAAGATTTGAAGTTTAATAGTCAAGATGCTAAGCTTAATGCAAATTTAGAAGCCGTCATGGGGAACAAAGCCTCTACTTCGAGTGGTCTACCTAGTAACACCGTTTCAAACCCGAAGGGAGAGATGAAAATGATTACCACACGTAGTGGTAAGGCACTTAAAGAACCGACTCCTCAACGAATTACTCCAACGGTGGAGGAAATTGAGGAAGAACCCGAGGTGGTGGTTGAAAAGGAGCATATTTCAATCCCACAAAGTACCGCTCATGCCACACCTACGGTCGACCCTTTACCAACATTGGAACCCGAGAATCCAAAGGCTATGCCTATGCCCCAACCCACACCACCCTTGCCTTACCCATCGAGACTTAGGAAGGAGAAACGACAAGAGCGCGACAACTACCAATTTGAGATTTTTATGAAAATGTTTCGTGAGTTGCACCTTAATGTGAGTTTCGCCGATGCTTTGGTCATGATGCCTCGATTTGCCGCTAACTTTAAGAGTATGTTGAACAACAAGGAGAAATTGCACCAAATGTCTAGTTGTTCGTCGGTTTATCTTAATCGCATACCTCAAAAAGTCGGTGATCCCAGTAAATTTTTGATCCCTTGTGCCATTCAAGATATGGAAGAATGCTATGCCTTGGCCGATCTTGGTGCTAGCATTAACTTGATGCCACTTGCAATCTTCAAGTCGCTCAATCTTCCTAATCTTACTCCTTCACGAATGTCTATTGAGTTGGCCGACCATTCCACGATTCTTGCATGTGGTTTGGCGGAAGACGTTTTTGTGAAAGTGGGGAAGTTCTACTATCCCGTAGACTTTATCGTTGTTGATATCCCCACGGATCCTCAAGTTCCTCTCATTTTAGGTCGTTCGTTTTTAGATACGTCTATGGCTTTAATTGATGTGCATGCTAGAAAGATCACCTTACGTTTCAACGACGAGGAACTTGTTATAAACGCAACTTAAAATTCTCAACTTTCTCATGTTTATTCCGTTGCTACCATAAACCTCGTTGATATGATCGACGTGGTTTGCGAGGAATTTTCACAAGAAGTTTTAGGGTTTGGTGATGAAGAAACTAGTGGCAATCCCACTATGTTAGATCCAATTCTTGATAATTCGACACCAACCTTCACTCCATTTGAAGGTGGTGGTTTTACGTTGGAAGAATGTAATGTTACACGTACTTGTGACGAAGACCTCGACAACGACGAGGACTTCTCGATTATCAAGGATTTTCTCAACGATTTCCCATTTTCTCCACCCGAGGAGGTTATGAGTATCGAGCCCAAATCTTCACTTGAGGAACCACCTATCCTCGAGTTGAAAGATTTACCTCCTCACCTCGAATATGTCTATTTGGAGGAGGACGACTAGTTTCCGGTTATTATTGCGAAGGATCTTTCGAATGATGAAAAAACCGCACTTGTCGATGTTCTTAAGGATCACAAAGGGGCGATTGCGTGGAAGTTATCCGACATTAAGGGAATCGATCCCAAGTTTTGTACCCACAAAATCTTAATGGAGGAGGATTTCAAGCCCACAATCCAAAGTCAAAGGAGGGTGAACCCCAAAATTCACGACGTCATCAAAAAGGAGGTCCTTAAACTCCTTGACGCGGGAATGATTTACCCTATTTCCGATAGCCCTTGGGTGAGTCCTATTCATTGTGTTCCTAAAAAGGGAGGGATGACCGTTGTGCCAAACGATGCCAACGAGTTGATTCCCACTAGACTCGTGACCGGATGGAGAGTGTGCATTGACTATCGTAAGTTGAATGAAGCCACTCGAAAAGACCATTTTCCCTTGCCCTTCATGGACCAAATGTTGGAGCGTCTTGCGGGAAACGATTTCTATTGCTTTTTAGATGGTTTTTCCGGTTACTTCCAAATTACCATCGATCCTCGTGATCAAGAAAAAACTACGTTTACGTGTCCATATGGAACGTTTGCCTATCGTAGAATGCCATTCGGACTTTGTAATGCACCGGGAACTTTTCAACGATGCATGATGGCTATTTTTCATGATATGATCGAGAAGACGATGGAAGTCTTCATGGATGACTTTTCCGTTTTTGGTGATTCTTTCACTTCGTGTTTGTCGAACCTTGAGAAAATGTTGAAACGTTGTGAGGAAACCAACCTTGTGCTCAATTGGGAAAAGTGTCATTTTATGGTTAAGAGTGGAATCGTCTTAGGGCACAAGGTCTCGAAAGCGGGGATTGAGGTAGATCAAGCTAAGGTAGACGTCATCGCCAAATTACCTCATCCCAAAACCGTTAAGGGAGTTAGGAGTTTCCTAGGCCACGCGTGCTTTTATCGTCGATTCATCAAGGACTTTTCAAAGATTTCTCGACCTATTACACATCTTCTTGAAAAAGAGGCACGTTTTGTCTTTGACGAAGATTGTGTACGAGCCTTTGAGATCCTTAAGAGGAAACTTACCGAAGCTCCCATTCTTGTTGCTCCCAATTGGAACCTTCCCTTCGAACTTATGTGTGATGCAAGTGATTACGCTATAGGGGCCGTTTTGGGGCAACGTCATGATAAGCACTTCTTGCTTATTCACTATGCTAGCAAGACGATGACCGAGGCTCAACTTAAATACACTACAACGGAAAAGGAGTTCCTTGCCGTGGTGTATGCATTTGAGAAATTTCGACCTTATCTCGTCTTGACGAAATGCATAGTGTATACGGACCATTCGGCTATTAAGTATCTCATGGCAAAGCAAGATTCTAAGCCGAGATTACTTCGTTGGATTCTCCTCCTTTAAGAATTTGATCACAAAATCGTTGACAAAAAAGGAGCCGAGAATCTAGCGGCCGATCATCTCTCTCGTTTGGAAGACCCTCACCAAAGTGTTTACGAGCCTAAGGAAATCACCGAAACATTTCCGCTCGAGACACTTGGTGTAGTGAGTTCTAAGCTTGATTCTTCTACCCCATGGTTTGCGGACTTTGCAAATTACCATGCGGGTAACTTCATCGTTAAGGGTATGACGACTCAAGAAAAACAAAAATTCTTTCGTGACGTCAAGTTCTACTTTTGGAACGACCCTTACTTGTTTCGAACTTGTGCGGATCAAATCATCCGACGTTGTGTATTTGGCACCGAAGCTTCTAACATCCTTAGAGCTTGCCATGAGGGACCCACGGGTGGTCACCACGGTGCTAATCTCACGGCTAAGAAGGTGTTTGATGTCGGCTTCTTTTGGCCTACTATTTACCGAGATGCACAAGATCTTGTGAAGTCTTGTGATGCATGCCAACGACAAGGAAAAGCCTCACAAAAAGATGAAATGCCACAAAATATCATTCAAGTATGTGAGATCTTTGACGTTTGGGGCATAGACTTTATGGGGTCGTTCCCATCATCTCGTGGTAATAAGTGCATTCTCGTTGCGGTTGACTACCTTTCTAAGTGGGTGGAGGCCAAGGCCTTGCCCACCAATGATGCTCGTGTGGTAGTCAAGTTTTTGAAGCAATTGTTTTCTCGGTTTGGAACCCCTCGTGCTATCATAAGCGATCGTGGAACCCATTTTTGTAACGACCAATTTGAAAGGGTTCTAAGGAAATATGGGGTTACACATCGGCTTTCTACGGCTTATCACCCACAAACGAGTGGGCAAGTCGAGGTTTCAAACCGAGCTTTGAAGAGGATCTTGGAGAGATCCGTTGGGGAAAACCGACAATCATGGTCGGATAAGTTGGACGATGCTTTATGGGCCTTTAGGACTGCTCATAAGACACCCATTGGGTGCACTCCCTATAAGCTTGTGTATGGAAAGAATTGTCATTTACCTATCGAATTAGAACACAAGGCTTATTGGGCCCTAAAGCATTGTAATGATGATATGGAGACCGCGGGAAAACACCAGAAAATGCAATTGAATGAATTAGATTAATTGAGGGACATTGCTTATGAAAGTTCATTGATTTACAAAGAAAAGACTAAAAAGTTGCATGATTCTAAAATTAAAAACCGGGTTTTTAACATTGGGGATCAAGTTTTGCTTTTTAATTCAAGATTGAAAATCTTTTCCGGTAAATTGAAATCCCGTTGGTCCGGTCCATTCACCGTGACTCAAGTGTTTCCGTATGGGACCACCGAGCTAGCTCAAGATGATGGTCCTAACTTCAAGGTGAATGGACATAGGTTGAAGCACTACTTTGGCGGGGAAGTTCCATCCTTGAACTACCTCGACCAAGTCACTTTCCCCAATGATAACTAGTATTGAGGGGATCGAGTCGAGCTCATGACTCGGTAATAAAAAACGAGGTGCCTCGTGGGGGAGTCCCATGCTTATCCTATGTACATATTATCGCTTTCTAATGTAGCTTACGTGTAGGGATTTGTGCCCTTCCAACCTTTGTTCAGTGGTTGTTTGTGAATTGTGGTTTTTAGATCATGATCTTCACGATTGGAGCCTCTCGTGTTCGTTTTATGGGAGCACTCGATCGTTTGCTTTGGAGACATTTCTCAATATCCATGATATATCCTTTGATGTTCTAACCTTAGGTTTATAGCACACTTCATAAACGGCTTTAAATTTATTGGTTACACCCTTTCCATGCTAGATTAGGCATTCGACTACGTCTCTAGTATGGGGGTGTTTGTACCCCTAGACTCGAAACATTGAGTACAATGTTTAACTTTAGTATGGGGGGTGAATAGATACTTGCCTTGCCAAACCTTCACGCTTTCCAAAATTTATCTTTTTGTTATCGTTTTTTGTTGCAAAATAAGGCTAAAAGTGGCCAAATTTTAAAATTTTTCTCATGTTTTATAAGTGTTTGAAGACACGAATGTAGATTTTCCGATGGCGAGAATAAGAGTAATTTTTGACTCGACCGTGCGTGTTGAGCACTTAGCTTTAATTCCTTAACTACACATTAGGCTAAGTCTCTTAAATGAGGACGAGAAATAATAGAGTTAATTATAAGTTACTATGCTAAACGTAGAGTACTCGTATTCTTTCAAAAACTCATGTGTTCTCGTTGTTTGCTTATTCTCCCTTCGCTTGTAAATATTTTTTGCTTAATAAATATTGACTTAGCGGTTTAGTTAGGATTGTTGGGTTTCTAGTCTTTTCTAGTAGCTTCCGTGTAATTAAATTGGGAAGACATTAAGGTATCGCCAGCGTCACGGTTTTGAAGTATTGGCACCCCAATAATCGAAAGCTTCACCCAATAATAAGATTTCAAGTGCTCACCTAAATCTAGCAAACAATTTGAAGCCCCACAAGGCCTAAATTCTATGCAAAAATTGAAAGTGAATCAAGCCTTAATCTTCGAAGCTTTAAAGATCCAAAATTCGCTTTAGCGTGAGGATATACGTCTTTGGCTAATAAAACCACCGATGATGGCGGATAATAAAAGGCAAGGCAAGACCGAAGTCATAATAAAAGCTTCATGGCGAAGTTGAATAAAAGATGGAGGTAAACCAAAGATAATAAGGCCCTTCCGTTAGGGGGCGTATAAAAGTCTTGGTAATAAGTCTCATGTTCAAAACCATTATAAAACCCTGTTTATCGATTCTTCTTGTCAACTTAATTTTTTAACATCGTTGTCTATTAGGAGGGGTTATTGATTTGATGATCTAAGTTACACCGTTAGGACTCTATTTTTAGACCTAAATCTCTATTATCGCATAAGTCAAACAATGTATCCTCGTGAAACATTCAAGACATCATAAAATATAAGAGATACAACTTAGGAATAATGGGAGGGTAAGTACGTGATTAGGGCATATGAGTAGTGTTAGCATTACTAACTTATAATGACAATGATCTCGTTGCACGCTTGGCATGGAATTAAGGTGAAAATCGAGGACGACGAAATTATTTCTAATGAAGCATTCACGTGTTCTTATTCTATGAACCTAAACGTCCCATTTTGCGATGAAAATCATACATTATGTCTAAAACACAAGTAGTAGTAATAGTAGTAGTATAGCTAGTTTATCATTCAATAAAGTAAATAAATTAAATTTTGGAGATGCTATGATACTTTATTCTAGCATTGCGTGAGGGCACGGCAATGGTTTAGTATGGGGGAGTGATGAGACTGCTTTTATACATAGTCTCATCGTCCAAATTGGGCTTAAAATGCATTAAATATCATCAAAATACCCAAATATATGCTTGTGTTTGTTGCTTGTGTATTTTAGGTACGGATATTGAGAAAATGACAAAAGATCACAAGAATCATGCAAAAACGAACACGGGAAACGAAGCCGCACGATGAACCAAGCCCTAATAAAGAATTTTCCAAAGAAAGTCCTTGAAGATTTGAAGAATTATGAAGATTGGTCTTCTAACTTTGAAGAATTGACACTTTATACCCTTGTATCTTCATAATTACAAGTTTGGTCCGTAAAGTTTGTCAAAATTACAAAAAGGACCCTTAACTTTGAAGAATTGGCAAATTTAGTCCCTCAACAAAACTAAATTGTCAATATTGGTCCTCCAAGAAGTCAACAAACAAGTCAAAGCCTTGAAGAATGAAGAAAATTCCAAAATCAGTCCTTCAAATATGAAGAAATTACATTTAAAGTCCTTGTGATAAACTTTGAAAAGTATTTGTGCCATTTTTGACAATTGGCCAAAGTTATTTACAAAGAGAATGGAAGGAGAATGACTTGTGAATTCTGTGAACACTTTTCAGAAGATGAGGGGGAATTACTGTCAAACATGCAAATTATACCATCCTATCCTAGCTTGACACGTCACCACTTCCACTCACATCTTAATCTTATTATTAAAAAGTTTAAACACGCTTATTAAAACATTTTTTTGGGGCGGGAATCATGTACTGCTCAGATTAATCATCTCCAAAAAATTGCCAGATCAACCCAAGAACCCTAATCTCAAAAACCTTTAATTGCTTGGTAATTGAGCCTCATAATCTCCAGAAAAGAGATTACACATCTCTTAACCATAATCCCACCCAAACCCCCCTTTCACCATCAACCCATGTGCCAATCCCCACCTCCCCTGACCCACAAGAACACAAGAAAACAAGAGGGTGACAGAAGATCAACGACTAAGGTTAGCTACTTGTTCCCAAAGTCTTCACTGATGGCCAAGATCATCTCAATCAAGCTGGCATCCCAACTACAAGACAAGATCATCACAAGGCAAAATTCAAAAATCAGCATATTATGAATTATATACGAATCTTACAAGGGTATTTATGGATTTTTCATCAATTAGGGTTAGCTTTTTTTTTTACTTTCTAGAACAGTCTTGTAAACCCTATATAAAGGGTGGTAGGATTAGCTTTAGAGTTTGTTCTTGTTTTTCCTATGTTCACAACCTTGTAAACCCTTTTTCTAATGAATGAGAAAATGAGTTAAGTGTTTGGTGAAGAAAACAAGTTCCATCTTTTAATTTATGTTCTAGTTATTATTATTTTGTTCATGTTTGAAGTGGTTCGAGTGTTGGTTTATTACTTTAAGATTTGATTTACCTTTTAAATTTGTGGGAAGTTAAGTGTATTCATAGCACCTTCTAGCTAAGGTGGATTGAGCACTTGGATTGGCTAAGTTTTTCTTGTACTTTCGGATTAAACTAGATTTTTTTTGAAAAGAAAGAAACCTAAAATTAGTTTTTCTGCTAAGAGTCTGGTTTAAAACACCTTGCTGTCCATGTTTCTTCTAGTGGTCATGGCTTCCTGATTTCTGAATATCATGGAGTATGATTGACTAAAGAAGGTAGCAAGGTTGTGGGAACCATCTTGTCACATTAAGCTAAATAATTTTGTCACACAAGAAAAAAAAGAAAAAAAAAGGGGTTTTCGGAACGTAAGTGAGTGCAATGTTTATCTGTTGAACTAACAATCCAAGAACTCAGTTCTTGGATTCATTTGTTATTCTTAGCAGTCCTTCCACTCATCCTTGGTGTTCGGTTCAGTTGTTGAACCCCAACGAACACCCTCGCCTTTTATTTCTGTCCAAGACACCCCTGCCTCGAACCTAGTAGTTGGTCGAGGTCAGGGGAGCATAGCTGACCCCTGTTGGATGTAAGCAGGGGTAGGTATAATATTCTTCTTCTTCTTTTTTATTTTTCATATTCATGTTGCTTATCGTTTAAATGTTTTAGAAATGTTCGCCTGCTGATATATTTTTTTGTGTGTGTAAAATCATGTGTTCTTTTTATGTTATCAAGTTGATTTGTGTTGGTGCATGCTAGATGTGATATTGTTCATTTTGATCAGTCTGCTAATTGAAGTATAACTAGGTTCATTTAGTTGATGCAAGTTGGATATAGGATATATGGTTTGCTTTCGATTATGGTTAGGATTCTGAAATCTTCCTGACTGAAATTTGAAATTCACACTACTACTTGCCATTTTGTGAGGGTGCTTAGGCCCTAGATTGTGCTTAGTAGGTTGTTTATTTGCTATAAGTGAGTTAGTATGATTATCGAGGCATGCTTGCATTAGATTAGGAGAGTTTTTTTTACTAGTTTACAAATATTATTGGTTTTAATCTGTTTAACGCATGAGTGTAGTCTCATATCTGCTTGCATAGGCTGCTAAACTTGACCATATACATATTTGCCTTCTGCTTAGAATGTGTTAGATTTGCATTTGGTTAGATCACCTTTTCTCGTGCTTACTGTTTCTGAACATCAGTCCGTAAGGCATTGGGTTTGCTTATTTGCATTGTGGCATGACTCAGTAGTGTCTGATAGTTTGGATTGCATTTGTATAAGTTCTTGCAACTTGTTTGTTTCCTGATTTCGCTTGTGAATCAGTTGGATTGTGTCCGTGTTTGGCTCTTGTGCTTTCTGCTTGCTTAAAACACCCCACAAGCCAACTGCAAGTGGGGGTTTTGACTGTCCAAAGAACACAAAAGATCACAAAACAAGAAAGTAAAAAAGGTTCCAGGTCTGGGACCTATTTGATTCAATTAGGGATAATTCTAGCTTAATTTAGACGAGTGTTTGTGTTTTTGGTAAGTAGTAGTATCTGAGATCAAGAGGGGTAAAAAGAAAATTAAAAAAAAATATTTGAAAAATTTTGGCGTGGCCAGGACTTGAACCTGCGCCACCACTGCCAAAGCACACACACACTACCATCCTGCCCTTGGGTATTTTACTGACCAAGGGAGGAATCAAAGGATACTTAAGTGGTTTGTGAGTAGGCTTATTAAATAAAAGCCGTAGCTAAATAAGCCCATAAAGGCTTATTAGCTTAGCTTTTTGGCACTAGCTCATTTTTCCTAGAATTAGGATAGCACTTAGGATTTTTCTGAGCTAAAATTTGATTTTCTCTTTCTTTAATTATTTTTTATCATTTTTTATTTAGCCGTATTCAATTAATTAGATAAAAAATAGCTAGAATAGGTTTTAATTTTTATAAAAAATATTTTTAGGTTTTATTAAAGTATTTTGAGGTTTACATCCCAAGAAGTTTTCAAAAAGTCCAATTTTTAATTTTATTTTATTTTAGGGTTTTTAAACAACTTTAAAATTTAATATAAAATTATTAAATAGGTTTCAGAAAATTTGGATTGCATTTTTGTTTTAGTTACATTATTTAGGATTTTTGGTAATTTTTTAGAATTTATTTATTAACTTTTTATTTTTTTGAATATTTTAATATTATTTTATTATTAAAAATTGAAGTTTGATTTTTTTTAGTTTTTACATTTTCCTAGGTTAAGGACACTTAATTAGGAGTTTTGTCACTTTCCAAATGTTTTTTAGACTTTTCAATTAATTTCTAGAATTAATTTAAGATTTAATAGATTTTAATAGTTTTTAAGTGTTTAAAAATAGTTTAATTTGGTTTTAAAATTTTAAAAAATAGTTTTTAGCTTAATTAGGATATTTTTGAGGTTTACGAACTATTAGATCTTGTTTAAGGCTTTTTAATAATTAAAAGTGATTTTTAGGGCTTTAATTAGCATTAAAAAGTCATTATTGAATTAATTAAAAGGTTTTAGCAAGTTTAGATTTTTTGTAAACTCTTAGAATATTATTGGGGATTTTTAGTAATTTTTAGGAATTTTTAGGTTAAAATTTTAATTTTGGCACTATTTACGATTTTACGTGTTCGCCTTTTTCGTCGTAGTTTAATTCGTCTTTGTAACCGTCTTTCTCTTCTAACCCCATTTCTTTCTCAATCATATAATCACAAACATTAATCAACTCTTAACACAACGCACTTGCCTCCTCGAGAACGAACTCACTTAGGGTCATTCACACACGGTTTTCCTAAATCGTCGTGCTCACTTGCCCTACTTTGTGCATCCTTTTCCTAAAGGTGTACAAAACTCCAACATCAATCAGCCGGAAGGATTCATCGATCCTCATCATCCTGACAAAGTCTATCGTTTCAAGAAGGCTGTATATGGACTTAAACAAGCTCCAAGGGCATGGTACGAAGAACTTTTAAACTTCTTGGTGTCCAAAGGATTCTCCAAAGGTTCTATTGATCCTACTCTCTTTACTAATAAATATGGGGATGACATAATGCTGGTGCAAGTTTATGTTGATGACATTATTTTTGGTTCTACGAACCCAAAACTTTCAAAACGTTTTGAAAAATTAATGCACAGCAGATTTGAAATGTCAATGATGGGGGAGCTAAAATTCTTTTTAGGCCTCCAGATTCATCAATCCCCACGTGATATCTTCATTAACCAAGCTAAGTATGCTCAAGAGATACTTAAAAAGCATGGTATGACCTCATGTGCTCGCGTTGGTACACCATTGTCGACCACATCCCTTGACGTTGACTTGTACTCATATCCCGTAGATCAAACGCGATACCGCAGTATGATCGGATCACTTATGTATCTTACAGCCAGCAGGCCTGATATTCATCATGCCACATGCTATTGTGCACGATATCAAGCCAGACCCACTCAAAAGCACCTCAAAGAGGATAAACGGATCTTTCGGTACCTTAAGAATACCATTCACATGGGACTCTGGTATCCGAGGGAAACCGGTTTTCATCTAACGGCTTTTTCAGATTCTGATCATGCAGGTTGTCTTGATAGTCGTAAAAGCACTTCTGGTAGCATACAATTTCTAGGGGAAGACAAGCTTGTCAGTTGGTCGTCAAAGAAGCAGGATTGCACTTCGCTCTCATCAGCTGAAGCAGAATATGTGGCTCTATCCGCGTGTTGTGCTCAAGTCCTCTGGATGAGAACTCAACTCACGGATTATGGCTTCCACTTTGATAAAATACCTATGTATTGTGACTCATAGTCGGCCATAGCCATATCTTGCAACCCGGTTCAGCACTCTCGCACCAAGCACATCGATGTCAGATATCACTTCATCAAGGAACAAGTGGAACGCGGCATCGTGGAATTATACTTTGTCAGAACTGAGTACCAGCTGGCAGACTTGTTTACAAAAGCTCTATCGAAAGATAGGTTTGCGTATCTCGTTGGCCGTCTTGGTATGAAGTATATGACTCCCGAAGACTTGGAGGTTTTGGCAAACGAAGCTGCTTGATATACTCTCACAATGACTTCTAGGCGCATCACAGCTTAGAACTCGGACCTCAACTAAGGAAAGTTTATCTCGGACGATAACTTATCCTTCTCAACGAGAAATTCATATTTCTCGGTCATGAGCTTCTCATAAAAACATTCAAAGTTTTTAAGTTCATGAAAAACGATTTCTAAGTAAATGTCATCTTAGAACTCGAACTTCAACTTAAGGAAAGTTTATCACGGATGATAACTTATCCTTCACAACGGGAAATTTATTTTTCTCGGTCATGAGCTAGTCACAAAACAATCAAAGTTTTGAGCTCATGAAAAACGGACCCGAAAGGGGAGTGTACGTTTCAGTGCGCTTTCCCTAATCAATAGAAGAGAAGTCTTCTATCCTGATTATTTTAAAACCGTTGAACACAATTTTTCAAGAATTTCTCAAAAGGTTTTTCTAAATCTTTCAAAATTGTGTGTTCAACACTCCCTTCCTCATAAGTGGTTTTTATATCTTAAAATTGTCATATGTTATTTTGATCAATTTTTGAGGGGGAGCGTTTTAAAATCAAGCCTTTTAATGTTGTTGGGTACATCTCTAAAATTGTCATATTTTATGTATCCAACACATTCCGAAAATGATATGAAATTGTCAAATATAATATATTATATCAGAAAAGGCATCTCAACTCCGTACCTCAACATATTTTATGGTGTCGTTTCTCTAAAATTTTGTCAAATTTTGTCTCAAGACACACATATATTGTTGAGGGGGAGTGACCCGACTGAAAATGTTCCATGATTCATGCGTGCACACATGTTTCTCTCCCGTCGATTTTTCGGAAAATGTCATATTTTAATCAACTGGTATCTCTAATATTATATTTTTATATTAGAGATAGGGGGAGAAAATGTGATTAAAATGTAATATATCGCAACATGTGATCTTAAAGACTCAAGTGCAACTCTTTCCTTCACATGCCAAACTATTTCGTATATCGATGCATGTGTGTAGGGGGAGCTTTTCGGAAATGTAAAACTTTCAAAGTGTTAAAAAGTTTTGATTTTTATCAAGCACTTTGAATTGTTTTCAATGGTTTTATGGTTACGATCTTTACCCAAAACAACCTACTATCCACGACGGAACGATGGAGTCAAAAGGTGGTTTAGGATAGGAAACTAAGTCCTATGATCCAACCAGAACCGAAGGGATCTACCCAAGGACATTCCATTGCTAGAAATAGTTGTCCTTAGGAAAGATGGAGTGGAATGAAGCTGAATGCGGACCAAGTACTTAAGTTAGCACTGGAACAATCACAACAAGGTGCTAATGATGACGTATTGGTAAGCATTGAAGGAGTTGAATATTCTATGCAACTTAGGCAGAAACCGGGTCAATACATCTATTGAAGACAAGTCATCATGGACCCAGTGATGCAATGCACAACCCTTCCCAGCCATTCGAGTTTCTCTCAAAAGAAACTTGTCTCATTGTCACGGAGATCAACACGTATCTATTGACTTTCTCACTCTGAGTCAGTTAATATTGAAAAGGTGGCAGTCTGCTCCAGCCTCCGATTACCAAAATGCACTTATTGAGTCTAGAGCCAAACGAGATCAATTTATCATCTCATTAGGACACATTCGAGTCCTACGCATTATCCTTGTGATATTGCCAGAACATCTGAGTGATACGATTCACAATGAAGATGGAAATCCTGCTTGAGCCAGCATCAAACAAGCTCATGGTAGGTAACTTGTGCGATTCTACACGAATCAAACTTGTGAGAACTGGAAAGCAACTAAGTTTGGATTCTTAATTGATTCAAACTTGATTCCAGGTTTCTTCGCAAAATCCATGTGATCTTTCCAGAACATTCAGAGTGACACTCATTAGTGTTCACAGTGACGAATGGAAATCTTTCCAGTGTCAACATCAAACAGCACGGCGGTAGGTAACTCGCAAGATTCTCTATGAATCAAGCTTGTGACAAACTGGAAAGCAACAATGGTGCGATTCTTTTAGAATCAAACTTGTTCCAGGAAATCTGATTGACGACTCTAATCAGACGGATAATTTATCCTTATGATTCACTCTTTACGTTCGCAGTCTGCTTTGAGACGGTCGAGTAAAGAGAACTGGCTACTACCGCCGGGAAACCCTGTCAAGGAGGTTCTTAATCGAATCTATCTGATCACAGGTACGGTATTTAATACCGTTTAACAGTCTTCACCGACCGGAGGTAAAATGCTACCGAGTTAGGGTGAAATGTTCAAAGCCATTTCATCCGTGTCTATATATGTTGCTGCATATCAAGAAGGTGGCGTAGCTGTGCAACCGATATCGATTCAGAAGTCACAAGAGCACAAGATGGCAATAATCAAGATACCTAAGAATGTAAGAATGTAATAGGTCATCTTAGTCACAAGGAGTACAGATGAAGATCTCAAGCACTCAAAGTTAAATGGCAAAGGCTTAAGATAAAGATCACGAAAGCATGAAGGAACAAAAGCTGTTACAAACAAGATCAAGACCAAGATACAAGACCAAAGCAGGAAGATCTCCTCTACAAGAATGTATTCACTCAATCATCTTATGCTTTTTAAGCTTTTTAAGATGACCGATACATTGGGGGAGATTGTTAGCCCTATATTTTATATAGCCGAACAAGAATGTAATAGGTCATCTTAGTCGTTAAAAGGTCTTGTATTGTAATAGGTTAGTCGGGAGAACCGGGCTTGGACTTTAAGCTAATATTGTCTAAGTTAGGGGCGTAAGCCCAAAATAAAGCCAAGCACGGCCCAAGATGAAGCCCACAAAGGCCTTAGGCCGTGGCATATATAACCCTCTTCCACATGTGGAAGAGGGTGTTGGTTACCATTTTGTTTCTCTCTCTAAAAGTGTTTAACCTTCCAAATTCTCTCTTGTTTCTCTCTCTACTTTCTTCTCTTTCTCTCTCTAAATATCTCTTCTAAATCTTGTGTTATGGATTGAATGGGAACAACACCTCTAGTCAGTATTCAGCCTAAATACTCAAGTGATAAACAAATGTACGTGCATCAATGTAATCGGGACGGGGATTGTCAATCCCAATGGATCCACCCACAACATTCACGCTTGGTAGCAAGATTAATTAACGGTTCATGATCAATGAGAGGCAACTTAAGGCTAAAGACTAAAAGCAATAATATTAATGAAAATCAGTTGGAAATCCTCAAGTTCTGGAAAGCATACAATTTCTGGATAGCATACAAATTCTGGATAGCATACAAGTTGAGGATAACACACAGTTTTTAAATGGTTGTGTTCCACCATGTAAAATCTCACCTGGTGTTTATAAACCATGTACAAGTAAAAAGGGGCTATGAACTCACCTTAGCCATGAGGTAAGCCAATCACGGTACTCAGCAACTGAGTAGAAACAATGGTAGTGAGACGATCACCGACGATATGGATGCCCGGGGAAACACGAAAACCGCAACCTATCACAATAAGGCGCGCGTTAAGACTCGAACTCAAATATCGATATATATACCAAATATAATATGACTCAAATGTTTTCTAAGTATTCACGTGTCAAAACCATTGACACGAACCAAATGAATCCATACTAACCCAATTATTCCAACAATACACGTTCAAACACTTGTATACTTGAAATTGACCCGTCATAAGACGCCAAGTCAACGCAAGTCAAACTATCCCTTTACATCACTCGGAACAGTAGCTAAGTCATTTATATAATGACTAAGCAATTGAGTAAGTCACCATGTCTGATGGTGAATACTCAAACTCACGCAACACAAGCATTAAACTATGTGTCCAAAATAAAAATAGCAAGTACACCCCGAATGTACACACCGATCTACCCTATCTAGACTTGTCCGTTTTAGATGAAACTTAGTGTAAAGGTCACTTATAACCTGTATAAGACCTCACTAAAGTTTGAGCCAATGTTCACACTTTAAAACCCATGAGCTCGACACTTTACTCGACTCCGAATTTGGGACAGATTATATACTTGTTTTATAAAACCGTTTGGACCACTTTAAAAGTACTAACTCGACAATCCGTCTTTTGAAACCACTACTAGACTCATCAAAATAAGTTTGTAAACTTTGAAAACCAGTAGTTACATTTATCTAACCAAGCCTAAAGTCCCCGAGAGTCGACCCAAAATCAGCCACAATTTCGGATTGTGCCGACTTGCGTCTCCCGGTACACGAATACTAAAACTAGCATAACTTTTGACTCGTAAAGAGTTATAAGCTCTATCTTATAACAAAACGAGCGTCTCGGAAAACTCTACAACAATATTAAATAATCTCAGCCTATCTCAGAACTTAAACCCACGAAATAATCTGTTATAAGCTGCTGTCCCAAAATACCCTCTTTGAAATCAAGTCAAATCAGTTTTCCAACCAAAATCACTCATTCCTATACCTATAGAATCACTATACCATCATACCCATTAACCAAACACTCCTAAAAACACTTGTATGAAAAATCTAACAAAAACCCAAGATCAAAAATACAACTTTTTATGATCAAAAAGTGATGATCTTACCAAAAATAACACATGCAAGATAATTTAAACATAATCCAACCATAAATCACAAAGTTATGAAAACCTTGATGCATGTATCAGAATTTAGTATCATTAGAATCATAAGAACATTTTAAGGATGGGTCTCGTTTTTGTTTTATCTAGATCAAAGTAAAAAATGGTGATCTAGGGGTGTTTTTGTGGTGAAAACCCACGGCAAAGGGAAAGGGGTGGGGAGGATATGGTGAATTTTTTTGTTAGTTTATGTTATGTGTGTGTTGTAAGTAAAAAAATATTGTTTATATATGATTGTAGTGGATGGGCTGATATTACCAACTTTTGAAACTTGTGGGTTTAAAAACAATTAATAGTTTAAAGGGTAGAAAATGGTTATTGGTAAATATTGAAAATATTTATGGGGCTCGGGTTTCGTAAAAATACTTTTCAAAAGTTACAATGCATCATAAAAATGATTATATGATTTCCCGACACGACTTAATACGTAAATAAAACGAAATTGTCGAAAATTTTAATTATCGAAACAATCGATAATAAAATGTAAAGTTTTGGGCATCCGTCGGTATCGCGATCACTAGGAATTCTCGTTGTACATTGATTTTGAATAAACTCGTTGTAAACGCATGCGGGTGATTTTAAATCAAAAACTTTGATTTAAATAAATATGTAAAAATATAATAAAATTTTATAATTCCACATAAAATATTGTCAATGAACAGAAAATACTTTAAAAGTATACTTTATTTAAAATTTAAGAATCTCAGGATTTACATATAACAATACAAGAAAACGTAATAAATTGGAAAATTTAAGAAGCACGAATAAAAAGAATAAAATAATGATGGAAAAGTACGGGTTCTCACAGTCTTCCCCCGCAAAGGAACTCTGGTCCCCAGAGTTCTCCTGAAAACAGTAGAAGATGCAAACAAGAGGAGGTACAAAGTGTAGAACAAAATTCATAGCTTCCCAGGTAATTTCTGCATTACGGCGAACCTTAACAATTAGAACTCACTACGCTTTAGTACGGAGAAATATTCAAAAGACAGAATGAACATGAGAATCGCTTAAATGGACAAGGTGCGTTAAGATGAATCAAAATTATTAATTAACAAGGAGTCGCAAATCGTGCAACTATAAAACATGACAATCTTAAAACGTAACAATCTAGTTACAACGCAAATAGAAGGGAGAAATGAATTATATATTATCATTCAAAATATAAGCTGTCACAGTCAGTTGTCTTAGATTTTGGTATTACTTTAAAACTCAGTTTGAGTATTTCCTTGATTAAAAGAAAATTTACAAGGTGTAGTGATTTAAAATCAAACTATCTGTATTTAGTGAGTATGTTGTTGCTATATCTTTTTCTTGATCAGGATTTTCAAAGCGGAAGTAGAACGATTCAAAACAGTTATCCTGATCGGCTTAAGAACTTTTGGATGACTGTATGAAATTTTTGTTAGAAACTCAAGTTTATCGTTACCATTAGAGAAAATTTAGATTTTCCAAGTTATTTAGAAACATCGTTAGAAATTATAATTTAATTTAATAATTTCATTAGGTTGACAGTAAAGTACGATATAATCAAATACTTTAAAAGATACATGTAACACCCCCAATTTCGGGTCATAGCAGCGGAAGGGTCATTGGGTGTTACTATCATGGTTCAACCGCAATATCATAGAAAACGCCTCAAAATGAGTCGTTTTAACAAAACATACATCCACTCATTTGTTTAAAAATAAAACAGTTCACACATGGTCCCAAATAGTTTTAAGTTTACACAACCAACCAAATAATAAAAGTTTCTTAGAATGGACATAGTTTAGTAAAGCGGGCCAAAACATTTTAATTTAGCAAGCTGCGTGAAACCGCCTTCCTTGAGTGCCTTCTTCATGGACCTGAGATAAAACATGCTATAAAGTCAACAAAAATGTTGAGTGAATCTATAGAGTTTAAATTTAAATAAATGAACACAAGTATTCTGAATAAACCTTCCGTAGTTGACAATCATGTGGATCAGACATAATTATCGTTGTTATTTCATAAGTCTCGTGAAATTGAACGTTAACATATATTATTTCAGCCCAACACACTTAGCCAAGTGCGTATATTTCTCTTATACAATTGCATCCGATGTTTCATTACTGGTGCATCACAACACCACGCGATAGCTAGTCGCGACCGGACTGGGTGTCACCCCGATAGATCTATCCATAGTATTAGCGTTCTTTTCGATTAACAATTCACGATTCATGGGTCTTTAAGGCTAAACAAACTTATATAACAACTTTCATCTAAGCATACAATCGGGTCCTTTGTGTTCAATTTTAAAAGAATGAGGGTTTACCACAACTTCTCATTGTACCCTTCATTTATATAATGTTTTTCCAATAATAAGGGTTTCCACAACTTCTCGTCGTACCCCTCTTATTTTAATAAAAACAAGCATGTCATCCCCCTCGCGGGTTTTATAAAACAAGTAAACATGTAAAGCGAGGCTATAGACTCACCTTGGTACGATAGTAGAAATGTGACGATCGCCGACGATTTGTGATGCCCGTTAAACACGAAGACCGCAACCTACCAATTAAGGCGCGTTCGTTAATAAACGACTCAAGTATAAATAATACTTAAATAATATGAAACTCAATTTCATATAACCATGAAAATCCCGAAAAATAACAAAAATATAAGTGTACTTCTATACCCTTTTATTCAACACTTATTCCTTTAAAAACTTACACCCTTGACATTGACCCGTCATAAGACGCCAAGTCAACGCAAGTCAAACCTTCATTTTACTTCCCTCGGACCAGTAGCTAAGTCATTTATATAATGACTTAACACTTGAGTAAGTCACTACGTCCAATAGTGAATACTCAACTCACGCCATACAAGTATTGAACTACGTGTCCAAAATACCACTCAGCATGTACACTCCAAATGTACACACCAATCTAACCTATCTAGACATGTCCGATTTCGACGAAACTTGGTGACAAACTCACACATAATATGAATAAAACTCAGTTTAAATTTCATTCAAAAATATTACTTCTAAGACCTTCTGCCCGACACACCTTCGTGTTGCAAAAACCGGGCAGTTTTACGCCTTTGACTTGTAAAACCATTTTGACTTATCTAAACATTTCCGTTTGCAAAACCGACACTCGGGTTTAAAAATAGACTCATGACCTGAGGTTTATCAACTTACAACAGCCCTTGAACATTTTTAAAACTCATTGTATAGTCCCCGAGATTCGTTCCAAATATCGACAACAATTTTCGGATTGTGCCGATACCCGTCTCCCGGTACACAAATACTAAAAGTAGCATAACTTTTCGCTCGTAATGAGTTAGAAGCTCTACTTTAGCTCAAATCGAAGCTAATGAAATTCTCTACGACCCTATCTTATTAGTTTACCAAGTTTATCACAGTAACAATTTCAAAAACGGACTTAAAGTTACTGCCTAAAATAGCCTATCTAAAAATCATACCAAAACAATTTTTCGACCCATTCCAACAATTCCTATAGTCCTAATATGATCCTAATATCATAATAACATATCTAATTAACTCATAACACCCTCAAATTTAATCTCACAAAAATTAAACCATCAAAAATCTTACATGCAACAAAAACCCACTATGAATATTATATTATTAACACCATATATAAACACAAAAATGGATCAAACATCAAGTTCTTCACCAAAAATTGAATGTAAAATTTTAGTGAATGCATGTAGAAGAAAATTATACCAATAGAAAGCTTATGAAATTTCCAAGATGGGTCTTGTTTTAGTTTCCTTTGATTCAAAGTACAAAATCAAAAATCAATGGATTTGGGGTGTTGGGGGTGGACGGCCAAGAAGGAGAAAAAGGAGAGAGATGAGATTTTTTTTTTAAATGAATTGTTTAATGAAAATAGTTAGTGGAAAATCTTTAAATAGATGGGTGAGGGTAGATTTTGTCAAAAGTGCATTCTTTTGGTCCTATGTTGTAAGTAAATAGTTTACAAGGTAGGAAATGTAAATTGTACATTTTAAAAATATTTACGGGGCTCGGGTTTCGTAAAAATACTTTTCGAAAGTTAAAACGCTTCATAAAAATAATAATAAAGCTTCGACACGACTTAAAACGTAATTAAATCGAAAACGTCGAAAATATACAATATCGAGACAATCGATAATAAAACGTAAATTTTTAGGCATCCGTCGGTATCGCGATCACTAATAGTTATCGTCATTCGTTAAAACGTAAAACACGAGAAATAACGATTAAATATAATAAAAATCATTTTTATGATTATTTGAGAATATAATATCGATACCTAACATATTCCTTGTCGGTTTTCATCTAATCGACATTCTTACGCTAGTTTCAAGTCATGACCTTCTCGGTTAGTCGATAATTTAAAATTCTCATTAAAGTAAACACATAATACGTAATAGTCGAGATTAAAATAACGACCTGAAATTGACGGGTTGTCACATCATCCCCACCAAATTAGGATCTTCGCCCTCGAAGATCAACTTGCGTTCTTGCCCGATCGCTTGTTGAAATCAAAGAGATGAGGGTAATTCTTCCACATTTGGTCTTCTCGTTCCCAAGTAAACTCCGGTCCTCTTCGAGAGTTCCATCGAACTTTGACGATAGGTATTCGGCTTTGCTTAAGTTGCTGGACCTCACGATCCATGATCTCGACTGGTTCTTCAATAAAATGCAACTTCTTATCAACCTTAACCTCGTCTAACGGTATAGTGAGTTCTTCATCGGATAAACACTTCTTCAGATTCGACACGTGAAAAGTGTTATGAATCCCATACAGTTCTTGTGGTAGTTCGAGTTGGTATGCCACGGTTCCTACTCTAGATGTAACCTTGAATGGTCCGATATAACGAGGACTTAACTTCCCACGTTTTCCAAATCGTACAACACCTTTCCATGGTGATACCTTTAGCATAACCTTATCTCCCACGTTAAACTCCAATGGTTTTCTTCTCACATCCGCATAACTCTTCTGTCGGCTTCAAGCAGACAACAACCTATTCTTAATTTGCACAATCATATCCGTCGTCTCCCTAATCAAATCTGGTCCAGTGAGTTGGGCATCACCAACCTCACTCCAGCTAACGGGTGATCTACATTTTCTCCCATAAAGTGCTTCAAAAGGTGCAGCTTTAATACTCGCGTGATAACTGTTATTGTACGAGAATTCGGCCAAATGTAAGTGCTTATCCCAGCTACTTCCAAAGTCTATCACACAAGCACGTAGCATATCCTCCAAAGTTTGAATTGTTCTTTCGCTTTGCCCATCAGTTTGTGGATGATAGGCTGTGCTCATATCCAAATTGGTTCCTAACGACTTTTGAAGTGATCTCCAAAATCCAGAAGCAAAACGACTATCTCTATCGGAAATGATGGAAATAGGAACACCATGCTTGCACACGATTTCCTTCAGATAAATATCGGCGAGTTTCTCCAAACCGAACCTCTCGTTGATTGGAATAAAATGAGCGGATTTAGTTAAACGATCGACAATAACCCAAATTGCATCGAACCCAGACGGTGTCCTTGGGAGTTTTGTGATGAAGTCCATCGTAATTCGCTCCCATTTCCAGACTGGAATTTCAGGTTGGACAAGTAATCCTGACGGCTTCTGATATTCAGCTTTCACTTTTGCACATGTTAAGCATTTCGCGACGTATGTTGCAATATCAGCTTTCATATTCGGCCACCAGTATAACTTTTTCAAGTCTTGGTACATTTTGTCCGATCCAGGATGAATAGAATACTTGGACTTATGAGATTCTAACATAATCAAGTCTCTCAGTCCACCGAAGAATGGTAACCAAATTCGACCTCTCAAACATCTGATACCATCAGGTCGCGTCTCAAATGTTTCACCGTCTCCTCTAAATCTTTCGGCAGCAATATTTTCCTTCTTGCATGCTTCAACTTGTGCGTTCCAAATCTGCTCAGGTAAGTTATTATGAACTGTCACCACCAAAGCACGCACTCGAATCGGTTTCTCCCTTTCCTTTCGACTTAACGCGTCAGCTACCAGGTTCGCCTTTCCCGGATGATAACGGATTTCGCAGTCGTAATCACTCAATAGTTCAACCCATCGACGTTGCCTCATATTTAGCTCCTTTTGATCCAGTATGTATTGTAGGCTTTTATGATCAGTGAATACTGTACACTTCGTACCATACAGATAATGTCTCCAAAGTCGCAAAGCGAAAACCACAGCGCCCAATTCCAAGTCATGGGTAGTGTAGTTCTCCTCATTCTTCCTTAATTGTCTAGAGGCATATGCGATCACCTTTTCGCGTTGCATGAGAACAGCACCATATCCTCTGAGAGATGCATTGCAATAAACAACAAAATCTTCACTTCCTTCAGGTAACGATAAAATCGGCGCACTATAGAGTTTCATCTTCAGGGTTTGGAAAGCTTCTTCTTCATCATCGCCCCACACATACGGTTTATTCTTCTGAGTCAGCTTCGTTAATGGTTTCGATATCAAAGAGAATCCTTCAATAAACCTTCGGTAATAACCAGCCAGACCTAGAAATTGTCGCACTTCAGTTGGAGTAGTCGGAGCACTCCAATTCTTGATGGCTTCGATCTTTGCAGGATCAACATGTACTCCACTTTTATCAACCACGTGTCCGAGAAATTGTACAGAATTAAGCCAAAAATCACACTTTGAGAACTTAGCGTATAACTTTTCGTTCTTCAACAAGTTCAAGATAATCCTTAAGTGTTCGACATGCTCTTCATTGCTCTTGGAGTAGATTAGAATATCATCTATGAAAACGATCACGAATTTATCAAGATACGGCTTACAAATGCGATTCATTAAGTCCATGAATACAGCAGGTGCATTAGTCAAACCAAAAGGCATAACCAGAAACTCATAATGACCATAACGAGTTCTAAACGCGTAATAGGAATATCTTCCTCACGTATGCGAAGTTGATGGTAACCAGAACGAAGATCAATCTTGGAGAAAACACGAGAACCTTGAAGTTGATCGAATAAATCATCAATTCTTGGAAGCGGATAACGATTCTTGATCGTTAGCTTATTCAACTCTCGGTAATCAATGCACATACGAAACGAACCATCTTTCTTCTTAACGAATAAGACAGGAGCTCCCCAAGGTGACGAACTCGGTCGTATAAAACCCTTATCAGATAGCTCTTGTAATTGCACAGATAACTCCTTCAGCTCGGATGGGGCTAAACGATATGGCGCACGAGCCACGGGTGCAGCACCAGGAATTAGGTCAATTTGGAATTCTACTTGCCTTGGAGGAGGAAGTCCAGGCAAATCTTCCGGAAACACTTCAGGAAAGTCGCGGATAACAGGTACATCTTCAGCACGTTTCTCCTTCGATTCTTTCTCCACTACTTTAGCTAGGAATAACTCACAGCCTCTTTCGATATACTTACGAGCCTTAATGCACGAAACGATTTTTAGTCGCGAATTACGTTGATCACCTTCGATAACCATGGTCTTGTCGTCTAAAGGAATCCTAACTTTCTTTCTCCACACAAGATAGACGCGTTATACTTGGATAACCAATCCATTCCGATAATAATATCAAAACTTCCCAATTCAACAATCATCAAGTCTATCTTAAAAATACGGTTCAAGAGATTTAGAGAACATCCTAGGAGCGCACGATTGGTTCTCACTAATTTACCATCAGCTAGTTCTACCTCATAACTTGCGTCTAATTCGACCGGTTTGATATCAATTAAGGTACTAAAACTTGTAGACACAAAGCTTTTGTCCGCACCAGAATCAAATAAAGCTGTAGCATAACGGTTGTTCAGTAAAAACGTACCAGTGACAACCTTCAGGTTTTGCTTCGCTTCGGCTTCTCCCAACTGATAAGCTTTTCCTTGGTTATCTCCACCACGTGCATTCTTTGGAGGTTGAGGGCATTGGTTCCTCATGTGACCTTTACCTTGGCAGTTATAACACGTCACTCCCTTCTTTCCTGGCCCCCAACAGTCTTCGGTCTTGTGACCTAACTTGTTGCACTTTCCACACTTAGCACATTCACCAGTATGAGACTTCTTGCAGCGTTGACATCTGGTTCCCTTGTCCGCAGTTGCAGCTTCAGTCATCGCATTAGCGTTGCCCCTCCTTCGGTTCTGATTTCTGTTGTGAGATTGACGGTTATCACCACGATCATCATTGTCATTGTCAGCTCTTCTTTTATTACCTTCAGAGACACCATCAGCCTTGTCTTGGATGATTTGGCCCATTAGTTGGTAGGCCATACGAACAGCTTCATCAATATTGGCAGGTTTAGATGAGGTCACATCCCCACGGATGTTGGTCGGTAAGCCTCGAATATACTGCTCTACCTTCAAGTATTCTGGGTTAACTTTATTTGTACAAAGTAGAGCAAGCTCATGGAATCTGTTGGTGTATCCATCGATGTCAGTACCCTTCAGTCTCAGCTGATATAGTTCCTGTTCTAACCTCTGAATAACACTCCTTGGACAAAATTCCTCAGTCATCCACCTTCTTACCTCAATCCAAGGTGTAGCATAAGCAGCATCCATACCCAATGATGCCATTCTTCCATTCCACCAAGTTAATGCCCGCCCTTGAAGAGTAGCAGAGGCAAACATCACTTTATCTCCTTCCTCACTTCCACTAAATCGAAGTACGGATTCCAATTTCTCAAACCATTGCATTAACCCAACAGCGCCTTCAGTACCCTTAAAAGTTGGAGGTTTGCATTTCATGAACGAGGTATAATTGCACTTCTTGTTTTCAGGAATTACTGGTCTATCAGCATCACCAGTTCCAGCACCAGCATCGCCAGCTCCCGCATTACCAGCTCCAGTATTATCGGCTCCAGTAGCGCCAGCTCCAGTAGCGCCAGCTCCAGTAGCGCCAGCTCCAGTAGCGCCAGCTCCAGTGTTGCCAGCTCCAGTATCGCCAGCTCCACCAGATCCACCAGCTCCACCGGATCCACTAGCTCCACCAGATCCACCGGCTCCATTATTCAAGTTTGCCATAAATGCATTCATAGATATCTGAAATTGATCAGCTACTATAGCACGTAACTGAGTCTCAGTCAACTGTTTAGGCGGCATGATCCTGTTACACAATTCACATCAAAATGAGTATTCATTCAACGCTTGTGATAACAAAACATGAATTACACAGAATAAGAATAGATAGATGAAAAGAAACAAGAATGGATGATAGAACGAAGAATAGAATTTAGACAAGGAACGAAGATTCACGAGGAATGAGTCAAAAGACAGGGATTTCTATTGTGACAATCAGCGTCGTTTGTAAATCACGTATTAGTATTATAATAATCAAATAATAGACATTTATAAATAAATAAATGTAATCCATTATGCTTTAAGCATAAATAATAATTAAATATGTATAACATATATATACTTTTCTTATTCTCGTCCATTGGCAACTCGGAGGTTTCGCTTGCAGATGTTATAGTTAAAAGATTTCAAAAATTTATTTTTGGAAAATCTTTTCGTTCTCTATAACTTGAGCTCTGATGCCAATCTGTAACACCCCCAATTTCGGGTCATAGCAGCGGAAGGGTCATTGGGTGTTACTATCATGGTTCAACCTCAATATCATAGAAAACGCCTCAAAATGAGTCGTTTTAACAAAACATACATCCATTCATTTGTTTAAAAATAAAACAGTTCACACATGGTCCCAAATAGTTTTAAGTTTACACAACCAACCAAATAATAAAAGTTTCTTAGAATGGACATAGTTTAGTAAAGCGGGCCAAAACATTTTAATTTAGCAAGCTGCGTGAAACCGCCTTCCTTGAGTGCCTTCTTCATGGACCTGAGATAAAACATGCTATAAAGTCAACAAAAATGTTGAGTGAATCTATAGAGTTTAAATTTAAATAAATGAACACAAGTATTCTGAATAAACCTTCCGTAGTTGACAATCATGTGGATCAGACATAATTATCGTTGTTATTTCATAAGTCTCGTGAAATTGAACGTTAACATATATTATTTCAGCCCAACACACCTAGCCAAGTGCGTATATTTCTCTTATACAATTGCATCCGATGTTTCATTACTGGTGCATCACAACACCACGCGATAGCTAGTCGCGACCGGACTGGGTGTCACCCCGATAGATCTATCCATAGTATTAGCGTTCTTTTCGATTAACAATTCACGATTCATGGGTCTTTAAGGCTAAACAAACTTATATAACAACTTTCATCTAAGCATACAATCGGGTCCTTTGTGTTCAATTTTAAAAGAATGAGGGTTTACCACAACTTCTCATTGTACCCTTCATTTATATAATGTTTTTCCAATAATAAGGGTTTCCACAACTTCTCGTCGTACCCCTCTTATTTTAATAAAAACAAGCATGTAATCCCCCTCGCGGGTTTTATAAAACAAGTAAACATGTAAAGCGAGGCTATAGACTCACCTTGGTACGATAGTAGAAATGTGACGATCGCCGACGATTTGTGATGCCCGTTAAACACGAAGACCGCAACCTACCAATTAAGGCGCGTTCGTTAATAAACGACTCAAGTATAAATAATACTTAAATAATATGAAACTCAATTTCATATAACCATGAAAATCCCGAAAAATAACAAAAATATAAGTGTACTTCTATACCCTTTTATTCAACACTTATTTCTTTAAAAACTTACACCCTTGACATTGACCCGTCATAAGACGCCAAGTCAACGCAAGTCAAAACCTTAATTTTACTTCCCTCGGACCAGTAGCTAAGTCATTTATATAATGACTTAACACTTGAGTAAGTCACTACGTCCAATAGTGAATACTCAACTCACGCCATACAAGTATTGAACTACGTGTCCAAAATACCACTCAGCATGTACACTCCAAATGTACACACCAATCTAACCTATCTAGACATGTCCGATTTCGACGAAACTTGGTGACAAACTCACACATAATATGAATAAAACTCAGTTTAAATTTCATTCAAAAATATTACTTCTAAGACCTTCTGCCCGACACACCTTCGTGTTGCAAAAACCGGGCAGTTTTACGCCTTTGACTTGTAAAACCATTTTGACTTATCTAAACATTTCTGTTTGCAAAACCGACACTCGGGTTTGAAAATAGACTCATGACCTGAGGTTTATCAACTTACAACAGCCCTTGAACATTTTTAAAACTCATTTTATAGTCCCCGAGATTCGTTCCAAATATCGACAACAATTTTCGGATTGTGCCGATACCCGTCTCCCGGTACACAAATACTAAAAGTAGCATAACTTTTCGCTCGTAATGAGTTAGAAGCTCTACTTTAGCTCAAATCGAAGCTAATGAAATTCTCTACGACCCTATCTTATTAGTTTACCAAGTTTATCACAGTAACAATTTCAAAAACGGACTTAAAGTTACTGCCTAAAATAGCCTATCTAAAAATCATACCAAAACAATTTTTCGACCCATTCCAACAATTCCTATAGTCCTAATATGATCCTAATATCATAATAACACATCTAATTAACTCATAACACCCTCAAATTTAATCTCACAAAATTAAACCATCAAATTCTTACATGCAACAAAAACCCACTATGAATATTATATTATTAACACCATATATAAACACAAAAATGGATCAAACATCAAGTTCTTCACCAAAAATTGAATGTAAAATTTTAGTGAATGCATGTAGAAGAAAATTATACCAATAGAAAGCTTATGAAATTTCCAAGATGGGTCTTGTTTTAGTTTCCTTTGATTCAAAGTACAAAATCAAAAATCAATGGATTTGGGGTGTTGGGGGTGGACGGCCAAGAAGGAGAAAAAGGAGAGAGATGAGATTTTTTTTTTTTAAATGAATTGTTTAATGAAAATAGTTAGTGGAAAATCTTTAAATAGATGGGTGAGGGTAGATTTTGTCAAAAGTGCATTCTTTTGGTCCTATGTTGTAAGTAAATAGTTTACAAGGTAGGAAATGTAAATTGTACATTTTAAAAATATTTACGGGATTCGGGTTTCGTAAAAATACTTTTCGAAAGTTAAAACGCTTCATAAAAATAATAATAAAGCTTCGACACGACTTAAAACGTAATTAAATCGAAAACGTCGAAGATATACAATATCGAGACAATCGATAATAAAACGTAAATTTTTGGGCATCCGTCGGTATCGCGATCACTAATAGTTATCGTCATTCGTTAAAACGTAAAACAAGAGAAATAACGATTAAATATAATAAAAATCATTTTTATGATTATTTGAGAATATAATATCGATACCTAACATATTCCTTGTCGGTTTTCATCTAATCGACATTCTTACGCTAGTTTCAAGTCATGACCTTCTCGGTTAGTCGATAATTTAAAATTCTCATTAAAGTAAACACATAATACGTAATAGTCGAGATTAAAATAACGACCTGAAATTGACGGGTTGTCACAATACAGCTTGATGTCCTTTTTAAATAATAGTTATAAGTTTACCAAAGAGGATATATATATCTGGTATCTAACTTGAACAGTTATTTTGGTAATTTAAACATTTGATAAAATGTATAAAACGTTCTTAAAAATTAATAATAATTTTTTAGAAATTCAAGAAAGTGTTTAAGGTATCAAATGATAAACACGTAACATTTTCTGGTTTCAAAAGGTGACAAGACAGCAACGAATATGAATCATATAAAGGTCAACAATCTGTATGCGAGCGATAACACAAGGGAATAAAACAAAAATCGTATCAATTCTTAACAAACATGATAGAATAGACGCGTCGATGATAAAAATAATAAGAAACAAAGGATTATAGCAAGTCATCGCTTCTTGAGTGCAGTTGGTGACACCAATAACGGCTTATTAGGTTCTCATTAGTCGATACATGATCGAAAGAGAAAAGCCACAAAAAAAAAATTCCGAATCACAAAGATTCTTAAGAAGTTTCTGGAGTGTAATTCCAGTAAAATGAACAACATTAGCAATGAAGGACGAAATCAACACATAATTCACACGAATGAATTTCAAGACGATGAAGTCTAACACACATAATGACGGATACACGAAATCATTGGTCATTTCCAGTCATATACTCACTATTCGCGTCCAGAGATGTTTCGAAGGTATACCAAAAGAGATAGAGAAGGTCAATCGATGTAGAAGCATAAAAACGTTGAAACTTTCAAGTCGGGTATCAATGGTAAGAAATTAGACAAGCAGTAGCAAGAATGGTATCATGAAGGAAAACGAGGTAACAAGTAAAACAAATATTGTTGGGTAAGAAAGTAGGTGCTTGAGGCACGTACTTTGTTCAAGAAAAGATAAGGGTTCTTATGTGTATGACGTGAATTGTTGCTACTCGCATAAGGTGTAAAAGTTTTCAAAACTTTATTTTATCAAACTTTTTAAGGAACATAGTTAAAAAGTTGATTCTTGGTTAAATATTTAAGGTGACTACTATTCGTCCTTGCATGGCTCCTTCTAAATTAAGCATAGGTGATCAGGCCATGCATAACTTAGGACTAGCAATGTGATGCTCAGCTTCGTCAAACTAGTATTACAGGTCATATTATTTAAAATATGCATATAATGCCATTTGTAAAACATGAATCAAAATAATTTATGAAAATTCATCGTAAAATTAATATAAATTAATTTTATAAGATAGCATTCAATTATTTAAGAAAGCCTAAATGAAACCTTTTGTAAAATGATTCGCATACAAGACCATTTTGAGTTTATATGGTAACATGACAATAGTTTATAAAGTAGCGAGTGGGTTACAAAAGGGTAATAAAGAGTAGTTCAAGTCGGTCAATGAAATGGTTACAAGGTGATAAGGTTTCAAGAGGTTTAGCAGGAATCGTCAGGAGACACGTGTCAGGATGGTAACGAACGATGAAAATAAGAACTTCAACCTCGGTCCAAATCAGTGGTACCATAGAAACAAAGAAAGACAATGTAGAATGACAAATAAGTCATATATAAAAGAAAGGATAAAGGAATTTGTATGTGTGCACATCGTGATTTAGTTGACAAAAATACACTTTTAAGAAAGTAGAACATCAGTTTGTCAAATCACTTGGTTCCTAATAGTTCAAGATTTATGTATGACCGAGCTCAAGTTACTGTTTGTAAACGTTTTCAAACACAATCAATGTTTTTAGTTTGCAAAATATTATTAGTTAAAGTTTTACGAGCTCAAACGAACTCAAAAACGCCTAAAAACTATATTTCAAAATTTCTATCAGCTTTGACCCCTTTTTAGTCAACTTTGACTTTTGGGTTTGACTTGACCCATTGACTTACTAAATGATATTTTTAAGACTCAAAGTCTAATGCAATTCGATGTAAAACGATGTTTTGAACTACTTTCTAGTTTTACTCGAGACTTGAAACGGATAAAAAATGGACGAAAATGCCCTTGCATTAAATCTGTCAACAAAATGATATTTTAGAATTATTCAGAAAATAACTTCTTAGATTTTACAATCTCAAATGAGCGTAACTTGCTCGATTTTAATGTTTACTGGTAAAACATTATGTCCTACACGAACATCTCAACAGGTTGGAATATATATTTTTATGTCTAAAGTTATAAAAATATTTTCTCGACACAGTTAAACTTCCTGTAAAGTTTCTGTACACAGTATATTTGTTTCGACATACCTTGAAATTTAATTCAACTTTATAATAACCCAGAATTAATGTACACACAAGACTTGTGGATTCCATAAAGACGAAAGAAGATAAACTATATAATTAATCATGTAAAGAAAACACAGTATGGAAATGGTTCAAGAATGCCAACGATAATCTGAGAGATAAAAAATGACGCATATCATTCGTGTCTTCGGATGCAAGATGCAATGCAGGAAGGTCTTTTGGCGGTGTGATTTTTCAAAATCACAAGACATACCGAGAAAGAAACAAAATATTAACAAGTCACACTCCTAAGGCGAGGAGGTTTAATGAAAAAGGGAGGATACAAGTAGGATCGTATTCCAAACAGTCGTCACATGATAAATGACGAACATGTGTTCAAGGTACAACGGATGTTGTAAGTCGAAGTCGAAACGTAGGATGGTCAATGAAATAAGATGTAATCCATGTACAAGTGTCGTGTAAAACGGTGGCGTAAAGGTAAATCAAGATTATGAAAACCCACATATTGGAAATTCCCTTTATGTGACGACATTTAAGAATTCCCATTAGTTATCATAGTCACACACGCTTAGACTAGACTAGGAAACAATGTGTAGTTTAGGTGCGTCGTGTGACTATATATACCCCTCCAAGGCTTCCAAGGAGGGGTGTTGCTTGTGTTTCTTTTTTGTTTAATACACTTTTCTTATTTTCACACACAACCTTTTCTCTCTCAACTCATCCATGGCTACCACCACCTTCCGCCACCCACCTAGACCACCGGATTAGTAAAAAGCAAATCCACAATTGGCATCATAGCCTCAGTTCAATCCTTGGATCGTGTTTTTGTTTTCGATTTGGTGGTCTAAATTTTTTTTTCTAAACTATCATAACTTTTTTGTCACGGTGGTTTTTTTATTGTCACATGGTTTTGTGTTTCATATCTTGTCTATCATGGTTTCATTTTTCTTGTCCAATGCTTGCAGCATCATCTTTCTAATGTTCCTAGTTTCATTTTCGAGATCTGGCCTTGCAGTTTTACTGTTTTTGGTTTCATATCATGTATCTTCAGTCTACGGTTTCTTTTAGATCAAATCTGGTATTCAATTTTTTTTGGGGTTATTTTATTTTCTTGAAGATAAGATTTTGACCCAGAAAATCCAGATCCAGAAATCAAGAAAAAAAGGACATATATGGATAAGATCTGACTTTGCGATGGCTTTTGCGATGCAAGCATTGCGATGGCTTTTGTGATGCGAGCATTGCGATGGCCTTGCGATGCGAGCATTGCGATGGCCTTGCGATGCGAGCATTGCGATGGCCTTGCGATGCGAGCATTGCGATGGCTTAGTAAAACCATTGCTATGGTGTACAAAATATTCCGATGGAAGTTAACTATATTGCGATGGCCCAATTTGTTTTTGACTTGCGATGAGTTTTTTTTTAAGAAAACATTGTGACAAGTTTAAACAAAAACAGCATAACTTGACCACGACTGTTACGACACTTGAACCACAACTTTACCATATCTTCCACCTTATTACTCCTCAACGCCAAATCTAACCTTAAGCTCATCGTCTCCTATATCCCCATGTATCTGGACTCAAATCAGTTTATCAGGATCTCAGATTTTTTTCGAAGTCTCTCATAGACATCACTAGATCTTTAACAAATCTATTTTAAACGCAAATCAGAAATCATCATAGATCCTGTATGTTGGATATAAACCCATCTTTTAATCTATGAAATTTAAGAATGATGTATAACAAGCTTGTTATAATCAGTTCTTTATTTCGATTTATTTATCAATCAAAACCGACATGCAATCCGAAATCAACATAATCTGTTATTAATATACGAAAATCAAGAAAGATTAATAACAGTTTTGTTATTATCTGTTCTTTGTTTCGATTTATTAAACAAAATCATAACAACATTCAACCTTTATAACCTACCCTAGACCCTTCATGGATCTTGAAGCCTCTCACATATTGAGTTCTTCGTGGCTACAACCAATGGTATGGATGGTATGTTTCGTTGTGTGATATATGTTTTTTGAAGGGTTTGATTGAGATGAGATAGGTATGGGGACGGAGGTTTCGATATTATTTAGGATGAGAGATGAAGTTTGGTAGGAGTGAGAGATGGGGGGCGGAGAAACTAAGAGGAAGTGATTAGGGTAAGTTGTGTGAGTGAGATTAGGGAGTACTACTTATATCTCAAACTGTGGACGAGTGTCTTATGCAACTTTTGGGCCACCCGTATTTACAAAGTTAATGACCAAATAAAGTTTGTCTCATGGGCCGGGTCCTAGTATTTGAATATGGGCCATATGATACGCATGTCCAAATGGGATAGCCAGTGATATATGAATGTCCAAATATATTAATTGTACTATGAAATGGTTGCTAATATGTTAAGTCAATATTATGACTTGGACTCATTTGAATTTAAGTATAATATTGGGCTGATTTATTAGTACGAGTATATGTTATAGTTGATAACTATATTTGGACTTCGTTACAACAAAGTTACGAGACAAAGTGATATGATTTAGAGACAAGTTAAAAGTGACGAGACTAAGTGACAAAATGATTTGACGAGACCGAAGAAAAATGGGTATATTTTTAGTGACTACGAATTCGTTTGATCGGGTATTAATTATGTGAAGTTGAAGACGGATTTTTCGAAGGCGTGTATTTATTATCTTCAAAGATAACTTGCTCGTGCTTAATCTTAGAATGAAGACTTGTTTATCTGGTTTCCGGGTTCGGGGTGGTTGGTTGATGACTCGGATAACTGTCACTTAAAGGGGTTACATTGCTGTACTCAGTGTCACACGCTTAGTCGACGTGGATAATTTCAAGAGGTGTTGTGCTTATAGACTTCTTCATTGATGTATTGGGTACTTAGAGATTTCTCTACCGTTCCTCATTCAACAATTGTGCAAGCTTAAGTCACAAGATCAAAGGATTATTATTCAGTATCATGTTTGATGTATCTGGTTCATTCTATCAGTGGTCACTTCAAATTGCCTACAAGGGGGTTGGTAAAGATGGCCATGGAGAGTTTATGAGTAGAGAATTTCGATCAGCAGCTGATTCTCACAAAATAAATAATTCATCTTATTTATTATTCTCACAAGATTTCAGGTATATGTGCGTACGATTTATTGCTGGTTTCGAGTTTCGAAACCATCAAGGGGGAAGAAGAAGACACATTAAACGCACAACGAGTACACGTGATGAACTTCATACCTTCTTTTGATTTGAAGACATTTCGGGATGACATTTTTCATAGCCGTAGAGAAAATCAGTGTTTTAACTCGTGGCGTTATCAATCTCTAAACGGTACACTACTGATTCGATGTTCAATTGTTTTGATGTTGCAATTATTCATCATCATTATCCTATATGGAGAGATATGCATTTTCGCGACTTAATTGACTCTGGTGCATCTCCGGAAGAAGATATGTGCATTTATGGGACTTAATTGACTCTGGTGTTACGATGTCAACTTCATGAATAGGATAAAGTGTCTACTTCAGTATTTGAGCTTCATACCTGGGATTGGTTTATTTTCTTCAACTATGTGGGGGAAGAAATGTCTTGATTCTTTCTAGTATGCATAACTTGAGCTCTCAGGGGGAATAAAAATTCAGAAGAATTATTCAAGCGTGAGAAGAGAAGTTGTTGATCTACTTGGTGTGCCCCAAACTTTCAATCCCTCATAGCAACATTATCATGTTATATGATGGGGTTTGCTTTTTAAATTCCTTTGTGCTCTTAATCATTCGAAGATTTATTGAAAGCTTTGAAGTTGCTTACGAGGATTGTCGGTTTAGGGGGAAGCTATTTAAAATCTTCTACATCAAGTTTATGTGGCATGAATTAGGGGGAAGTTAATTTAGAAGCTTCTCCTTAACCAGAAGTATATGGATTACTTAGCTCGTGCCGTTACAGTATTTCTACTACAAGTTACTTTAAAGATGAGTCGTTTTGAAGTGAAGACTTGAAGTCAAAGGCCTCAGAAGACATCATCAGCATTGGACGCTTCATGAAAGCTTTTGTTCTTAATCATTATGTACTTGTTAGGAAAAATATTGTAAGGAATTCTACACGTCGTCCCATGGGGGAAGATTGTTGGAAATTCACTTTATGTGACGACATTTAAGAATTCCCATTAGTTATCATAGTCACACACGCTTAGACTAGACTAGGAAACAATGTATAGTTTAGGTGCGTTGTGTGACTATATATACCCCTCCAAGACTTCCAAGGAGGGGTGTTGCTTGTGTTTCTTTTTTGTTTAATACACTTTTCTTATTTTCACACACAACCTTTTCTCTCTCAACTCATCCATGGCTACCACCACCTTCCACCACCCACCTAGACCACCGGATTAGTAAAAAGCAAATCCACACCACAATATTATTCAGGTACTGATTCAACGAATGCTTCGAGATGTGTGACTCACATGGTGTCCTTTAGTCTTTTCCGGAGACACATTGAGCTACACAATTGTCTATAGACTAGACATTCAATTACGAATGGTCGGAAAGAAAATCTGCGTATCTAAATAGATATTTTAAAGGAAATAAACAATGAAAGCAACACGTACGATAGTAGAATGAAAATCAGAAGTTTCATCGAAAACAACACTTCTTAATCCCGAACAATGGTATCACGAGAGTATGCACAACATGTAGCAGCGAGTCGAGAAAAACAGATGATTCTAAACGAACGAGTATATGAAGTCAGTCGTATCACGTATAAGTGACTAGCAATAGTACTCAGAAAAGTGAGCATGAAAAGTCGGCAGCATACGCGCTCTGAATAAAAGTATGTAACGTCATAACGATATAATATCATTGCAATAAGATCAATTCACAAGAACAAGAATTCAAGAAATACAGTAAGAGTATATGTAGTCAAGTAATAACCAATGATAATTCATGAAGCACAAAGGCTTTGTAAAGACATAGTAATTATCGCCATGAAGGTAATGTAATATTTCAACATGTAATCAAGAGATGAAATACTATAACGATAATTAAAAGTAAGTAATAGGGATTAGAGAGTTACCCGCGCAGATATCGAACAACATTGGTTGATTCTGTGGTTGACACTTAAAACATGAAATATTTGAACTTTCGGTTATAGACTAAGTTTTTGTAAAACGACTCAGTTCCCTATAACCATCGCTTTGATACCAATCTGTGAGACCCCCGGAATCAGACATGGAACAACTAGGCAACAAGGGGGTAACACGTCATAGTACAAGAAATAATGAATTACAGTTCATACAAAGCTGACGAAATAAAAACATGTACATTACATCATAAAAGGTCAGAGTTTTTAAACATAGGTCCCAGAGTTTT
This sequence comes from Glebionis coronaria, assembly GCA_025667525.1. Lineage (NCBI taxonomy): Eukaryota > Viridiplantae > Streptophyta > Magnoliopsida > Asterales > Asteraceae > Glebionis > Glebionis coronaria. The sequence goes on along the minus strand of CM046876.1, from coordinate 606,753,160 downwards.
AGAAGTGGAAATATATATTATTTCGTCTCTATTTAAAACATAAAGTTTCCTAAAAGATAGAATAAACTCCTGACAGTTTTGTTTTACTAGAAACAGTCTTTTAAAAGCATCACAAAAATCTCCAAGCTGTGATAATATCCTGTGGGATCCCATCCAAGCAAAGCTAAGTAAAAATACCTGAGATTAAACATGTAAAATCGTCAACACAAAGTTGAGTGATATTCATAGGTTTAACAATAAGGATGTTGATGTTGGAGTTTTTACACACCTTTAGGAAAAGGAGGGCAAATAGGGCAAGTATTAACAAGTGATTTAGGAAAATCACGAGTTATGACCCAAAGTGGGGATCGTTCTCAAGGAGGCTTGGTGTGTGTGTAATGAAATGATTAATTATGTGATTATATGATTATGAAAAAGAGAATAGAAATGGGTTAAGAAGAGAATGACGGTTACGATGACGGATTACACTAAGACAAAAGGGTCGTACACGTAAAACCGTAAAAGCACCAAATTTAAAAATTTACTCTAAAAATTCCTAAAAAATTGCAATAAACCCTAAATAATGTATTAAGAGTTTACAAAAAATCAAAAATCACCCAAACCTTTTAATTAATTAACAATGATTTTTTAATGCTAATTAAAGCCCTAAAAAACAATTTAATTATCAAAAAGCCCAAAATGAGTTTTATCACTTTGTAAACCTCTAAAATACCCTAACTTAATTTAAAACTATTTTTGAAAATTTTAAAATTAATTAAAACTATTTAAAAACAATTAAAAACTATTAAAAATTAAAATAATTCTAGAAAATAATTAAAAGACCCTAAAAATATTTGGAAAGTTGTAAAATTCCTAATTAAGAGTCTAGAATCTAGGAAAAATATAAAAACATAGAAAATCATACTTTTAATTTTTAATAATAAAATAATATTAAAATATTAATAAAAATCCAAAAATCCTAAAAAATTCTAAAAAGTTGCAAACTAGCCTTAATGGGCCTAGAAAATGGGCTAAACCCAAAACAGTCTCCTTAATGGGCCAAATTGAGCCCAATAAGAAAAAGTTTGTAAAAATGGACCAAAAAGCACTACTTGACTCAAAATTTGATTATGAACAACTTTTTCTAAAGGTCCAAAAGTTGAAAATGTAAAATAAGCTAGCTTATACCAAACAGCTTATTCTTAATGGGCTTTTTGGCCCATTAAGCCATAAGTTGATGCCATAAGCTGAAATTAAACACACAAGCTTCTTTTGAGCTAACTAAGACTTCTGTAAAAAGAAATTTAAAATAAGCCAAAGGAACAAGCCTGAAAATGCAAAAAGCAATCTACATAAAACGACAAAATAGTCGTTTTTGAGTTCTAGGTTATCCCAAGAGTTGATTTATGACAATCCGTCAATTTATGGTTGATATTTTATTCTCAAGTATTATTTAAAAATATTATTTTAATGTTATATTATGAACTCACTTATTTATGGGAAGAAATTTGGATTTTTCGTCTTGAAGTAGCATCGACTACGTCTAAACCGGAGGATTCAACGTTACGTGCTTACGTTTACCTACACCGTTTTGGTGACAGTCTGACATTTCAGGAAATAAATTTATCCGTGAATATTATTTTGGGATTTTAATTTTGAGTTGGTTCATAAACTCACAAATTTACGAGAAGAGATTAGGACTTACGATTATAATTTAACGTCCTTTACGACTAAACCGGAAACCTTAGGATTACGTATTCACGTTTTCGAACTCCGTTTTTGATGAGTCAATTTTTATTAGATTCGTTTTGTGCCGTTGATTCATAATTTATAAAAACGTTATTCGTAAAACGACCCGAGGGCACGCAAATTGAGGAAACTAGAATCGAGGAATACCCGTAAATTAGCGGGATGGGACAAAACAAGTTTATCCCACCCCACTACTAAGGGATGGCCAAAACTTGACACCACACAAGTGATGTGTCAAAGTTTAAGCAAGTAGCTTACACATGTAAGCTTATGCTTAACATGTAAGCTACTCATCCCACCAAACTAGCAAAACCACCAAGCCTAAAACAACTAACTCATTTCTGACATGCAAAAACCACACAACTCTCCTCCCTCTCTCTAAAATTCGTCCCACCTCAACCAAAAACACCCCTTTGATCAATTTTCAACCACAATATTTGATGTTATACACACATATGATGGAAACCTCTTCAAGCTCTATTGATTGGAGGTGATCTTAACATGTAAAAAGGAGTTTTCAAGGGAGTTTGGGGCTGATTTCTCAATGAGTTTTTATGAAGAACAAGGGCTGATTTTTGGAGGAATCTACAAATACTTGGTGATCCTAGAAGTGGTGTTGATATCTCATAAGATTGGTTACCCAAAACCAAGTCTTGTTCATCCAAAAACTCATCATTTCATCACCTTGGTGGTATAAAGATTGTTCTTCCCATCCTCTTGTTATTTTGATTATGTAATCATGTATTTTCTTTCTTATTGTATATGTATATGATGAATATATGATGATAAAAATGTTGTGTGGGGATCAAGTGTTGATAAATATGATTAAAAAGATGAAAAACCATAAGAAACAAGGCTAAAATCTTGCTTAAATTGTTGGCTGTATAAAAAGAGTAAGTAACCAATTTATAAACTGATAAAATTGCATGGTGGAATCCATTTACAGTAAGTTTTAGATGTCATACACATGTGAGAGTTGGCCATGCAATGGAATCATCAAAATGAGTGAGATATGATCATGACAAGATGAGTGTACCAATCTGAATAGTCTGTTTTGGAGGGACTGTTAAGGATAGTTAGACATGGAATGAGCAGTAGCTATAACTAACTTATTTGTAGCACATAATATGAAGTTTATGTCATCCAAAAAGGAGCTTCTATCTTCTTATAGAACTCAAGATATGATAAAAATGTTGAAGATGAAACTAAAAATCAGATTTTGAAGAATTAATGTTTAATAGTATTATATAAGCACTCAAACTAATATAGTATAAAATGTGAATTAAAACCCACTAACTTATAAATTTCATTTATATAAATATTTATAAGGTTAAATAAATGGGCACTTTATAAAAATGGTAGTTGAATAAGATTTATAAGTTATAAAAACTATAAACATGATTTTTACGTCTTTTCGGCTATTATCGTAAAATTAACGTTTTTCGCTAATTAAAACTTAGACGATCAAACCCGTCTAATGTAAAGTTTTTAAAAGTCATATACTGATATATAAGTACCTAATACAGGTAAAAACCGATAAAACCCGAACTATATGATATACGGACATTAACGAGTTAAGTTAGCATTATTGGACTATAAACCCGACTAGTTAGTAAAACACTTATAAACTTACTTATTGGGCTCAAACCATTTGGGCCCAACATGTAAAGTATAATACTGATAATAAAAGTATAATTGGGCTAATATAATATATTGGGCTTGTAATGGGCCCATTAGGCCTCAAAATGTAAACAAGTTGAACTAGTGTAACTAGTCTTGAAAATTTCCAACACATAACACTAAAATGAGTAAATGAGAATATATAAACCCACTTGATCATCATATATATATAAAATCATCATATGTATACATAATTGTTATTTTTATAAAGTCATTGGACAAGAGTCTAAGACGAGTATTATTTGTCTAGGTTTCCGTGATTGAAGCACGTACCGTTCATCCAAATCGCCGATAACCGCCTTCCCACATCAACGTGAGTTCATAGCCTCGCACTCTTTTAAATGTTTTTATGAAATGTTTTATAAACCCGCGAGGGAGATAACATGTTAGTTTTGATAATATAGGACACCATTTGTCCCGATTGTTTGTTTATTGATTTGGACCCGAATGATTGTATGACTCGATGTATGATTATATGACCCGATAGATGAAATGAAATGGATTATTAAAGTTAGGTTATGTCACTAAAAGTCCCATTAGCATGAATTGTGAACTACCGGGATTTGGTAGACGCTTATGCATATAATATTACTATTTGGGGACGATCACCCCAGTTCGCGCCTTGACGGTTGATCCCCGTCGTGCCACATTGATTGGTAAGCGAATTTATGTATGAGAAGATTTACACAAGCGTGATTATTGTGACGACACGCTAATTTAGATGGGCAAATTGAGTTTCAGGCTAGCTACCCGTTGTTTGGTTTAGTAAGGTAACAATGTCACGCGGCTTGTAATAATCCATAAATAACGAAATACTGCTATACGCACTGAATTACAATGAATTGCCTGACTAGCAATACGGGGTATTATTATTGATTTTATGTTCGTGTTCTGGTTTTACATAACCCTATTCATATAACAGTTTTTATTTAACTTTATACAACGTCATAAAACGTATTGTATGATGTTTTTAACGATAATGGTTCGTATAATGATTTTGAAGGCGAAAGCCTATATTATGATTTTGATAAGTATTTGTATGAAATGACTTTGGCTATTTTATGGCCTATTACAATGATTTGTACAAAATGATTTTCGGTAATAATTTTATACCGATGTTATATTGATGGATTTTATTAAACTCTATGAATTCACTCAGCGTTTTCGCTGACCCTTTTCTTTTAACATGTTTTATCTCAGGTACTTGAAGGTAATTCTCAGGAAGACAACAAGAATTCATGGCCCGCACTTAAATAATAATTTCCATTCAAATACTTTGTAAAACCTGTATGAAATAATATGACTTGGGACCTATGTAAATTTGATATTTATGAATGGAAATGCTTTATTATTAAACGACGCGATTTTTAAGCGTTGTCTATGATGTGAGTAATGTGCTATCCCGTAACACCAACGAGTCTTCCGCTGTATTGAATTGTCTAAATTTGGGGGTGTTACAGTTTGGTATCAGAGCTCTCGTTATAGAGAACGAAAGATTTTTAAAACCAAGGTTTTGAATAAAACATTTCAAAATCTTTTATCTATAAACATTTTTTTCAAAATGTCTAAAAATCTTTTGACTATAACTAATAAGTGTGTAAACACTTATCCTTTTGCCACTAAAATCAAGGAAAAACAAAACCTAATCATGTGTTTTATATCATAAATGTCGGAATTACGCGTGGTTTTGTGGTTTTGTGTTCTTGTGTTTAAATAGGTACAAATGATCAAAAGAAGAGAAAACACGGGACTTCACGGTCAAATGTCGAAGAAAAGTCAAGAAAGAGTCGAAGACAAAGTCAAATGACCAAAGTGTGCCGAAGATCACGAAAACCGACAAAGTCAACTTAAATTTGAAGAAATGATCAAGGAAGCCGAAATCGAGCTTGTTTTTAGCGGATTTAATATTTTTGGAGTTAAACGGGCTTGTGGGTCCCATATTCGGGTTAATGGGCTCAAAAACCCATTTGGAAGTTTAAATTTGCTTGATAAAAACTATTAGCCCAAAAAGGCCCAAATATAAACGGATGGAAATGTTGGAATATTGGGCCACAAGCCCATTTAGATAAAAATTATGGGACGGTGAAAAGGAGTGAAAAGTTATTTACTTTCTCACTTGGTCAACCACACCGGTCAACCTACAACAACTTCCCACACAAATACCCTAACACGTGTCCCAACAAACACTTCACCACACGTTTTAATAAGTTTACCCCCCCCCCCCCCCCCCAACCGGTTATTATTTTCGATAGAAACTAAGTTAATCCCATTTTCCCTTTTTCACCTCTCTTTCATCTCTCTCACAAATATACTCAGCCACCACCATATCCCTTTTACCCTAACCCTAATTTTACCATAACAAAATTACTCAAATAATTGGGGCTTTTGTTAAATCTATGCAATTCACACACTTGGGGATTAAATCCCCAAGTTTTTCGCAGCATCCACTATTGTGGTCCTCCTCAATCCGAATCCTACATGGCCTATTCTTGGCATGTGATTGGTTTTCACACCTCACCACCAAAAACCCTCCAATAAGATGCCTCCAAATCAGCTTTCAACAAACACAAACACGCCAAGGTGGCGATCCGTGTGATGCTTGGATGATCTCAGCCGCAAGATTGAAGAAAAAGAGAGAGAAATGAATATGCGGCCAAGATTAAAGAACGTAGGCACCAAGGAAAGGTTTTCTAGGGTTTGCCTATAAAAACCCTCTCATTCTGTAATGAGAGGGTGTGCCTTTTCTTTATTTTTTTTATTTTCAGTAAAATTAGTTTTTAGATTTAATCTTGTAATTTTTCAATTTCAGTAATTGTACTCTTTTTTTTAATTAATGAAAAGTTTAATTTTCAGTATTCTAATTACTCTCGTTGCAATTTAAATTTCTGTCAATTTAATTATCATCTTTTTATTACTATTCGCATCATATTATTATTATTATATAATATATATATATATATATATATATATATATATATATATATATATATATATATATATATATATATATATATATATATATATATATATATATATATATATATATATATATATATATATATATATATAAGAAAAGTGATATCAATATTTTCCCTACTGGGAAATATTAAAAGTACTGTTCGGTTACTGTACGAAGAAGATAATGATGTTCGTTGGTTGATAATCGGTGGTGTTTGGTGATTGTTTCGGTTCATTGAGGTGGCTCAGCGTCAACCTACGGCTCAACGGTTCATCATAAGGTTTAATCTTCTTTCTTATTTTTTTTATTTTATTTTATATGCTAAATGTTTGTTTAAGTCATGTTTATGATGAGAGTTTGAGAAATTAGGTTGCTTGTTGTTTGGAGTAATCAGTAGTTTGGATTTGCTTAATATTATATAAATGTTTAGTTTGTTATAGATTTAAACTGCTTATTCGTTTTTTTAGTCTGCTTATTTTTTTTTATCTGCCTAAACGTGTGGGTCTATTTGGCTTATTTTGAATCAGTTTGGGTTAAATTGTTAGCTTATTAGGTATTAGTGATTTATTAAGCTCAGTTTTAGACTGGTTCGGTTCATTTGGTATTTGCTTATGTTCATAGCTTATTTGGTTTTCGTATGCTTATTTGGTTATTTTGTATGTTTAGATCTGATTATATGTTAGTTGGTTATTTTTTTAGTAGCTTATTTGGTTTAGCTTATTGATAGCTTTTGGTGAGTTTGCTTTTTATTGTTAACTGAATATTTAGATCAGCTTATAGGATTTAGTTTATCTTGCTTATTTCGATTTGCTCTTGTTGGTTTGCTAGGTTTACTTATTAGGATTTAAATTGATTAGCTTATTTGATATCAGCTTTTGTTCATTTAGTCTGCATTTTGTTTGAGTGTTTAACTGATTTATGCTATTTGTTCATTTTGAATTGTTGTGCTCTCAGGCTCATTTGGCCTAAGAGTTATTTGTCCAAAATAAAAAGTTCCAAAAAAGTATCAAAATATTAACAAAATTTTAGGTCTGTTGGGACTCGAACCCAGGACCTCTCGTCTAGTAGATAACGTCCCAACCAACTGCTCTATTCTCTTATTTGTGTTTTGTTTCCCTGCATTTAATTAATATAGGAAGTTTAGTTCTGGCAGTTTATTTTAATTAAATCAAGTTTAGTTTCATTTAAATTAAATACAAAAGTTTTATTCTAATTTAATTATCCAGTTTAATTTAAAAAAATAATAAAAGACAAAGAAAAAAAATATTTTATTTACTTTCTTTAAAATTTTAAATTAGTTTAAATTCACTTTTATTTAAAATAGTTTTATTTTAAGTTTTCAAATTTAGTTTTAAAATTAGATTTCAATTTATTAAGTTTTTTTTAAAAGTAGATTTTAATTAAAAGTTTTTAAGTTTTATTAATTAGTTAAGTTTTATTTTCATATTAATAGTTTAAATAGTCAATTAAAATAGTTTTCTTTTAATTAGTAGATTTAAGTTAGTTTAAAATACCACCAAAAATAGATTTTACCAAAAACAAAGTTAAGTCGAAACGATAAACCGGAAATCAAATTCGAGTCGAATCGAGGAAAAACGAACTTAATCGATACATACACAAAATCCTAGTTTCAAATTGGCGCCGTTGCCGCTTCGCTCGTACGATTGACGATTTTTTCGTGAAGACGTTTGGATTTTGGGATCCGTTCATTCTTTGAACGTTACGTTTCTTGCAACAAAATCAAAAATACAAAAAAAAATCAAAAACTTAAAAATACAAAAAAAATTAAAAAATCACAAAAGCAATTTCTTTCCTAAGAATTGCACCAAAAAAATTTAAAAAAATACAAAAGTAATACTTTTTCCTAAAATTATTTCACCAAAAATATTACATATTAGTGTTAAATTTTTAGTTTGATTTCTTTCGTTTTTATTGTGAATATATATTTTTCTAAAAAAATACAAAAAGATTTTTTCTTTTACTATAATATATTACGTAGCACAATAAATTACCTACTTTTCAAATAAGCCTTAGTTGGGATTTCATCACCTAACTATTGTAGTCGCATCCATAACGAAGAAAAAAGGGCAAAATAGATAAATACTAGTAAGACGTTTGAACTCGACATATACAAACTATAAGGTGGGAATAAGGCGACGCGCTATAAAAGGCCGTCAAAGGAAAAAGGTTTTTAAGTGCTTTGTGCCACCTCGTTTCCCCGCTCGCTTATGCGTATATTGGGAGGGACACCCGATTATTGGTTTGCCAACACAAGTAGTATTTACGTATATATTTTTGTAGCTTTTTCATATTGCTCATCGAGAGGGAAAATCCTTTTCCTCTCAAAGTCGACCGAGGTCACCTACCTCATTCCAAAGTTTTAATTGTATGCGCACTCGCGCACATACATACATACCGATTGGTGTACTAAATACTTCTAATTCTTCTAAAAAGAAGAAGAAGAAAAACAAAAAGACCGTCATTAAAGCCGATCCCGAGAATCGAGCTTTCAACAATACGATGGCAACGGATAATCGACCAACGATTGAGATTCTACAATCTCACGTTGAAGGAAACGATGACGCGATTGTGGTGCCAAATATTGTAGCTAATCATTTCGAACTTAAATCGGGTTTTATTCAAATGGTTTCCGCTACACCATTTTTAGGCCGTACGAATGATGACCCACACGCTCATATCAAACGTTTCATCCAATTAGCTAATACCGTCAAATACAATGGGGTGCCACAAGAAGCCGTTCGCCTCCAACTTTTTCCTTTTTCCCTCGAGGGACAAGCCCGGATTTGGCTTGATAAGGAACCACCCCAAAGTATTACCACATGGATCGACTTAGAGACCAAGTTCATTAACTACTTTTTCCCACCATCACGGACCACGTCCTTAAGGAATGAGATCATCACCTTTGAACAACAATATGGGGAAACGTTTAGTGAGTCTTGGGATCGATTTAAAGATCTTTTGAGAAAATGTCCACAACACGGTTTCACTAAAGTGCATCAAATCAACACGTTTTATAATGGTTTAACTCTAAACGACCAAGACTCACTTAATAGTGCCGCGGGGGGCAATATTCTTGTGAAAACCATGAACGAGGCTTGGGTCATTATTGAGAACAAGGCAAAAGTGAAAACTAAAAGTGTTAGGGCTAATATGGCAAGTGCTAGTACGAGTAATAATGAGGTGAATGATCAAATTAATAAACTTACTTCACTTGTTGAAAAACTCGCTCTAAAAACCGACGCCCTCACTACACATGTGCATGCCGTGAAAGAAAAAAGTGAAACGTGTGAAACTTGTGGTGGACCACATTCGTACTATAATTGTGACAAGGTTTACAATAATCAACAAGAAGTTTACGCTTATAACATCAATGAAAATGATCGGATTCATTTCAAACCAAATGTTGATGTTAACCATTTGTCTTACAAGTCTAATAACTATTTCGCTCCCCCGGGTTTTGTAGCACCACAAAGACCACCCCCACCCGCCCAAAATAGGAACCAAGGTCCTCAACGGGGTAATTTTCAAGGAAATTCTAATCAACGGGGTTTTAACCAAAATCAAGGGAATTTTCAAGGGCAAAACCAAGGGTTAAATAATCAAGGATTTAATAACCAAAGTTTTCAAAATCAAGGATTTAATCAAGGTTCTAATCAATATCAAAACCAAGGTTTTCCTAATCAAGGTTATAATCAAATTAACATGCATAATCCTCAAATGGACTTGGTTTTACAAAAATTATCCGACCATGAACGAATCATGAGAGAGATGCAAGAACATAATCGACAAATGCAAGAATCGACCGATAAGAAATTTTTGACTATGATTCAAACCTTTCGTCCCCAAGGTGCCCTCCCTTCGAACACCGTGACCAATCCTAGGGCTAATGTTAATGCTATCACTACTAGGAGCGGTAAGACCACCGTAGAACCTTCCCCACCTAACCAAGGACCCGAGATACATTCTTCTTCGACACAACCTCCTTCTTCTTCCACTTGTGACATACCTCCCGTTATGCATTCGTCTACACTTTATGTTCCACCGATACCCAAATTTTCTACCACACCTTCGGTTCCAAAACCGGTTCCTTCACCTTCTATTTCTACTCCTCCTCCACCAAAGGATGTGAGTGAGCAATCCACTCCAAAGCCTTCATCTCAACCTAATATACCTTATCCCTCAAGGTTGCGGAAAGAGAAATTGAAGAATAAGGATGATATTCAAGTTTCGAACTTCCTAAAAATGTTCAAACAATTGAATTTTAATATCACCTTTGCCGAGGCGCTCGCTCACATGCCTAAGTACGCTAAGATGTTTAAGGATCTTTTAAGTGATAAGGAAAAGTTGCTTTATATTGCCAATACCCAATTGAATGAGAATTGTTCCGCGGTTCTTTTGAGAAAATTACCGGTTAAGTTAGGAGATCCCGGTCGATTCCTTATTCCTTGTAATTGTCCGGGTGTTGAGAATTGTATGGCCTTGGCGGATCTCGGAGCGAGTATCAATCTTATGCCATTGTCCGTGTGGAAGCAATTATCTTTACCCGAGCTAGTCCCCACTCGTATGACATTGGAATTAGCTAACCGTACGGTTGCTTATCCGGTGGGGATAGCCGAGGATGTTTTTGTAGGAGTCGACAAATTCACTTTCCCCGCCGATTTCGTCGTAGTCGACTATGAAATGGATCCCTATGTTCCCTTAATTGTGGGACGGGCCTTCTTGAGAACCGGGCGTACACTAATTGATGTAGCCGCGGGTGAACTTATTATGAGGGTCGGGGATGACAAAATCGTCTTTAACATGGGTAAACTTTCCAAACTTCCCGATGAGCCCGAATCCGTGAATTTCATCGATGTGCTCGACGAAGCATGCGAAGAACATTTTCACGAGGCTTGTAAGAGCGGGATTTCTCTTTTACCTCATGTTGAGACCGTAGCTTCTATTGCTCCTTCATCGACTCCATTTGGAGAAAGTGGCTTAGATGATTTTGAAGCTAGCTTGGGTCCTCTCGATATTAACTATGATAATTCTCCCACCAATTGGGATGAAGACATTCATACCATTGAGAGACTTCTCAATGAGGACAATATTTCTCCAACTACTCCTAAAGAAGTTACAAACGATGATCCTACTTTGACTAAGCCTTCCATTGACAATCCGCCGGATTTAGAGCTTAAGGATTTACCGTCTCATTTAGAGTACGTTTTCTTAGAGGAGGATAATAAGTTGCCCGTCATTATTGCTAAGGACTTAAAAGAAGATGAAAAATCCTGACTTATCGATGTGCTTAAGAATCATAAGAAAGCAATTGCTTGGAAAATCTCCGACATTCGCGGAATTGATCCTAATTTTTGTACTCATAAAATTCTCATGGAAGATGACTTTAAACCCGCAATCCAAAATCAAAGAAGGGTTAATCCAAAAATTCATGAAGTCATTAAGAAAGAAGTTATCAAACTTCTCGATGCCGGAATGATTTACCCTATCTCGGATTCGCCATGGGTTAGTCCCGTCCATTGTGTGCCTAAGAAAGGCTGAATCACTGTTGTTCCCAACGAAAACAACGAGTTGATTCCTACTCGACTTGTAACGGGTTGGCGAGTTTGCATCGACTATCGTAAGCTCAATGATGCCACTCGTAAGGATAATTTCCCTCTTCCTTTCATGGATCAAATGCTCGAGCGTTTAGCGGGTAATGATTTCTATTGTTTCTTAGATGTCTTTTCCGGATATTTTCAAATTCCTATCGAACCAAAAGACCAAGAGAAAACCACATTCACTTGTCCCTATGGAACATTTGCTTACAAAAGAATGCCTTTCGGCTTATGCAATGCTCCCGGGACTTTCCAAAGGTGTATGATGGCGATATTTCATGACATGGTTGAAGAAACTATGGAAGTCTTTATGGACGATTTCTCGGTATATGGTGATTCTTTCTCTTCTTGCCTTGCTAATTTAGAACGTATGCTTCAACGATGTGAAGACACTCGTCTCGTTCTTAATTGGGAAAAATGCCATTTCATGGTAAAAGAAGGCATCGTCCTCGGTCATAAAATTTCCAAAGCCGGTATCGAAGTCGACCGCGCTAAAGTTGACGTCATTGCTAAGTTACCTCCACCTACCACCGTCAAAGGAGTTAGAAGTTTTTTAGGCCATGCGGGATTTTATCGATGTTTCTACCAAGATTTCTCGAAAATAGCTCGTCCAATGACTCATCTCTTAGAAAAGGATGCTCCTTTCATCTTCTCTCGAGAATGTCTCGACTCTTTCGAACTTCTTAAAGGTAAATTAACTAAGGCACCGGTCTTAGTCTCTCCAAATTGGGAGTTACCTTTCGAGCTCATGTGCGATGCTAGTGATTTCGCGGTAGGAGCGGTTTTAGGTCAACGAGTTAACAAACATTTCCAACCCATTCATTATGCTAGTAAGACAATGACGGGGGCTCAATTGCATTATACAACTACCGAAAAAGAGCTTTTAGCTGTAGTGTATGCTTTTGAGAAATTCTGCCCCTATCTTGTGCTTTCCACCACCATTCCCCGACCATTCCGCCTTGAAATACTTGTTGACCAAGCAAGATGCTAAATCGAGACTCCTTCGTTGGGTTTTGCTCCTACAAGAATTTAAAATCGAAATTCGTGATAAAAAAGGAGCGGAAAACCTAGCCGCGGATCACCTTAGTAGACTTGAGGATCCTTATCAAGGGGAATCTCCAAATCAAGAGATTAATGAATCCTTTCCCCTTGAGACCTTAATGTCTATAAATTCCAATCTTGATAATACCCCATGGTTTGCCGACATTGCAAACTATTTGGCGGGTGGTGTTCTTATCGAAGGGTTATCGTCCCAACAAAAGAAAAAATTCTTCAAGGACGTTAAAACGTACTATTGGGACGACCCTTATCTTTTCAAGCAATGTGCGGATTTAATCATTCATCGATGTGTTGATGGGCCGGCGGCTTTACAAATCCTTGAAGGTTGCCATAAAGGACCCACCGGTGGTCACTTTGGTCCTAATTACACCGCTAAAAAAGTCTTCGATTCCGGATTCTATTGGCCCTCCATTTATCATGATGCACATGAAATGGTTAAACATTGTGATGCTTGCCAAAGGCAAGGCAAGATCACACATAAAGATGAGATGCCTCAAAATTTCATCCAAGAATGTGAAATCTTTGACGTATGGGGCATCGACTTTATGGGGCCGTTTCCATCATCGAAGGGAAACAAGTACATCCTTGTAGCCGTTGAATACGTATCAAAATGGGTTGAAGCAAAGGCTTTACCTACTAACGATGCGAGGGTGGTTGTTAACTTCTTGAAACAATTGTTTGCTCGATTCGGTGTGCCTCGTGCTATTATTAGTGATCGCGGGACTCATTTTTGCAATGATCAATTTGCACGAGTCATGGCTAAGTATGGTGTCAATCACCGACTTTCCACCGCGTATCATCCTCAAACTAATGGACAAGCCGAGGTTTCTAACCGCGGTCTTAAGAGAATCTTAGAGCGAACCGTGGGAGAGCATCGTGCCTCATGGGCCGATAAATTAGACGATGCTTTGTGGGCTTTCTGTACCGCTTATAAAACACCTATAGGTTGTACCCCTTATCGCCTTGTGTACGGAAAGGCGTGCCACCCCCCCATTGAGTTGGAGCATAAGGCTTATTGGGCCTTGAAATGGGCTAATTTTGATATAAACAAAGCCGGTGATCATAGGAAAATCCAACTCAATGAACTCAATGAACTTAGGAATGAGGCTTATGAAAATTCATTAATCTACAAGGAGAAAACTAAGCTCATTCATGATTCCAAGATTAAAAACCGAGAGTTCCATGTTGGTGATCAAGTTTTACTCTTTAACTCTCGGTTGAAAATCTTTTCGGGTAAACGTAAGAGCCGTTGGTCCGGTCCATTCACCGTGGCCCAAGTCTTCCCTTATGGCACCATTGAGTTATCCCAACCAAATGGGCCCAACTTTAAGGTGAATGGCCAACGGCTTAAGTTGTACTATGAAGAGGACATCTCTCACGAGATGATTCCATCCCTCTCCACATTTCCCTTGAATTAATTCGGGAAATCGAGTCGAGCTAGAGACTCGTGATAAATAAATCAAGCATGGTATAACTAGGTTAGATTTTTATCTTTACCATCCTTTCCACCCTTTTTCACCTTCATCCATGTCCACCAATAAGTGTAGGGGGGAGCCAAGTAGGTTGTTTGTGTGTTGTGATTGTGTGCAGGGACATGTGCTTTGATGATCCACTTTTGGTACTTTTGACACGACCCGTGATCCCGTGTTCCCGTGTACCCGGTTCTATCAAAACTCTTGTGATTCATACTTATATATAAATAAAACGAATAAATGTAATCACTTTAGTTGTCCCTTCCTTAGCTCGATTTTAAACAACGTACTCAATGTCCTAAGTGTAGGGGAGTTTATTCTCCCACATGCTTAAACATTGAGGACAATGTTTATATTAAGTGTAGGGGGGACTTCTATCGAATTTTAGTGGGCTTTTCCATGAATTTGACCCCATTTAACCGGAAAATTTAAAATTTTTTCAATGTTTTTCAAATTTTTGATCTATTTTGGCCTAGTAGTATTTTTATTTATTTTTTTTCCTTTTATTATCGCATCATAATAATTTTCATATCAAGAATAAAGTCAAAAATAAAATAAATAAATAAAATGGTTTTAACAAGTTTAGATATCTTTGATATATTAGGCCCGTCGTGAATATTTTGACTCAACCCGAGTTTACTTATCTAAGTTTACTCTAGCTAGTATCCTTAACCATATGGACCTTAATTGGTTTATTAGGCTAAGCATCCACGAGTCTCATTACTTGAGATTTTAAATTGTGGAGAACGAGAGATGATAGAGTTAACTATAAGTTCGGTATTCTTTCATTAACTTATGTGAGTTAGTTATGAGCTTTTTCTCCCATCACTTGTTAATAAATATATTTGCAATAAATAAGGTTGTACGATTTGAAAAGTTACTTAGCTTCTAGCACAAGATCGTTTAAAAGTTGCTCGGTATTAATTAGAGTTTATAGCCAAGGCATAACTTATTGAAGCGGGACGCGAATATTGGCTTATCCAAAAAGGCCCTAACAAGGCATGAGGATACCCGAGTCCAAAAAGGCCCTCACAAGGCATGAGGATTCACTTTTTGCTAAAGATCCTAAGATGATGTGAAGATCATTAATCCAAATCAATATGAAGGATCAAGACACACGACGAGAAGCAATTACTCCCCTAAAGATCATGGAGAAGTCTATCCAAAAAGACCCTAACAAGGTATGAGGATAAATAGATCCAAGTCCGAAAAGGAGGCGGATCGTTGTATATCAAAATCCTAAATAAATAAGAGGATAAATGAAGAAGTCGTGGTCAACGTTTGAAGCATCTTTCACTCCTAATGAAGATGTATACCAAAATGAAGAGAAGACCATAATTTCAAGATCATCTCTCAAGATTTGAAGTTTGAAGTACAAGCCAAATATCGGTCCGAGAAGGGTCTCAAATCGTGAAACGAGTTATGCCAAGATATGAACTTTTTGAGGTTTCGAGAAGCAGTTTTAAAAGATTTTGTCCTTTAGCTAACTATTGATTAAATCGTCCTACTTTATTTTCGGCCTTAATAAATTATCGAAATAAGTCAAAAATGCATTCGTGATCATTCAAGACAAAAATAAAATACAAGAGATACACCATAGGAATAAGGGGGTCTAAGTGATTAACTAAACCACATGAGTAAGTGTTAGTTGTGCTAACTTATAGTAAACAATGATCTCGTTTTTAAGCTTGGTATGGGGAACGTGAAACTTGAGGGTGATTAATATTCATGACACCAAAGCCCTAATTAAAGTCTTAGACTTCTTTACAAGTTTCTTCCATCTAATAATTCCAAGTTAATAAATGATTATAACTTTTGTCTCTTTCTTAAAGTTTTTATCTTTTCGTCGTAGTAGTAGTAGTAATAGTAATAGAGGCCATCATGGATTGATTATGAGAAAAATGTAACTTATGCTTTAAAATAATGCATTGCATGGGGTCATTGCAATGGTCAAGTGTAGGGGATTTAATAAGTGTGTAAACACTTATCCTTTTTCCACTAAAATCAAGGAAAAACAAGACCTAATCATGTGTTTTATATCATAAATGTCGGAATTACGCGTGGTTTTGTGTTCTTATGTTTAAATAGGTACAAATGATCAAAAGAAGAGAAAACACGGGACTTCACGGTCAAATGTCGAAGAAAAGTTAAGAAAGAGTCGAAGACAAAGTCAAATGACCAAAGTGTGCCGAAGATCACGAAAACCGACAAAGTCAACTTAAATTTGAAGAAATGATCAAGGAAGCCGAAATCGAGCTCGTTTTTAGCGGATTTAATATTTTTTGGAGTTAAACGGGCTTGTGGGTCCCATATTCGGGTTAATGGGCTCAAAAACCCATTTGGAAGTTTAAATTTGCTTGATAAAAATTATTAGCCCAAAAGGCCCAAATATAAACGGATGGAAATGTTGGAATATTGGGCCACAAGCCCATTTAGCTAAAAATTATGGGACGGTGAAAAGGAGTGAAAAGTTGTTTACTTTCTCACTTGGTCAACCACACCGGTCAACCTACAACAACTTCCCACACAAATACCCTAACACGTGTCCCAACAAACACTTCACCACACGTTTTAATAAGTTTACCCCCCCCCCCCCCCCCCAACCGGTTATTATTTTCGATAGAAACTAAGTTAATCCCATTTTCCCTTTTTCACCTCTCTTTCATCTCTCTCACAAATATACTCAGCCACCACCATATCCCTTTTACCCTAACCCTAATTTTACCATAACAAAATTACTCAAATAATTGGGGCTTTTGTTAAATCTATGCAATTCACACACTTGGGGATTAAATCCCCAAGTTTTTCGCAGCATCCACTATTGTGGTCCTCCTCAATCTGAATCCTACATGGCCTATTCTTGGCATGTGATTGGTTTTCACACCTCACCACCAAAAACCCTCCAATAAGATGCCTCCAAATCAGCTTTCAACAAACACAAACACGCCAAGGTGGCGATCCGTGTGATGCTTGGATGATCTCAGCCGCAAGATTGAAGAAAAAGATAGAGAAATGAATATGCGGCCAAGATTAAAGAACGTAGGCACCAAGGAAAGGTTTTCTAGGGTTTGCCTATAAAAACCCTCTCATTCTGTAATGAGAGGGTGTGCCTTTTCTTTATTTTTTTTATTTTCAGTAAAATTAGTTTTTAGATTTAATCTTGTAATTTTTCAATTTCATTAATTGTACTCTTTTTTTTAATTAATGAAAAGTTTAATTTTCAGTATTCTAATTACTCTCGTTGCAATTTAAATTTCTGTCAATTTAATTATCATCTTTTTATTACTATTCGCATCATATTATTATTATTATATATAAAAATAATAATAAATATATATATATATATATATATATATATATATATATATATATATATATATATATATATATATATATATATATATAAGAAAAGTGATATCAATATTTCCCCTACTGGGAAATATTAAAAGTACTGTTCGGTTACTGTACGAAGAAGATAATGATGTTCGTTGGTTGATAATCGGTGGTGTTTGGTGATTGTTTCGGTTCATTGAGGTGGCTCAGCGCCAACCTACGGCTCAACGGTTCATCATAAGGTTTAATCTTCTTTCTTATTTTTTATTATATTTTATATGCTAAATGTTTGTTTAAGTCATGTTTATGATGAGAGTTTGAGAAATTAGGTTGTTTGTTGTTTGGAGTAATCAGTAGTTTGGATTTACTTAATATTATATAAATGTCTAGTTTGTTATAGATTTAAACTTCTTATTCGTTTTTTTTAGTCTGCTTATTTTTTTTTTATCTACCTAAACGTGTGGGTCTATTTGGCTTATTTTGAATCAGTTTGGGTTAAATTGTTAGCTTATTAGGTATTAGTGATTTATTAAGCTCAGTTTTAGACTGGTTCGGTTCATTTGGTATTTGCTTATGTTCACAGCTTATTTGGTTTTCGTATGCTTATTTGGTTATTTTGTATGTTTAGATCTGATTATATGTTAGTTGGTTATTTTTTTAGTAGCTTATTTGGTTCAGCTTATTGATAGCTTTTGGTGAGTTTGCTTTTTATTGTTAACTGAATATTTAGATCAGCTTATAGGATTTAGTTTATCTTGCTTATTTCGATTTGCTCTTGTTGGTTTGCTAGGTTTGCTTATTAGGATTTAAATTGATTAGCTTATTTGATATCAGCTTTTGTTCATTTAGTCTGCATTTTGTTTGAGTGTTTAACTGATTTATGTTATTTGTTCATTTTGAATTGCTGTGCTCTCAGGCTCATTTGGCCTAAGAGTTATTTGTCCAAAATAAAAAGTTCCAAAAAAGTATCAAAATATTAACAAAATTTTAGGTCTGCTGGGACTCGAACCCAGGACCTCTCGTCTAGTAGATAACGTCTCAACCAACTGCTCTATTCTCTTATTTGTGTTTTGTTTCCCTGCATTTAATTAATATAGGAAGTTTAGTTTTGGCAGTTTATTTTAATTAAATCAAGTTTATTTTCATTTAAATTAAATACAAAAGTTTTATTCTAATTTAATTATCCAGTTTAATTTAAAAAAATAATAAAATACAAAGAAAAAAAATATTTTATTTACTTTTTTTAAATTTTAAATTAGTTTAAATTTACTTTTATTTAAAATAGTTTTATTTTAAGTTTTCAAATTTAGTTTTAAAATTAGATTTCAATTTATTAAGTTTTGTTTAAAAGTAGATTTTAATTAAAAGTTTTTAAGTTTTATTAATTAGTTAAGTTTTATTTTCATATTAATAGTTTAAATAGTCAATTAAAATAGTTTTCTTTTAATTAGTAGATTTAAGTTAGTTTAAAATACCACCAAAAATAGATTTTACCAAAAACAAAGTTAAGTCGAAACGATAAACCGGAAATCAAATTCGAGTCGAATCGAGGAAAAACAAACTTAATCGATGCATACACAAAATCCTAGTTTCAATAACGGTGCCGAAGAATTCCCGAGTTACCGACAAGGCCGAACTGAGAAGTGTTATTTTAATATATATATATATATATATATATATATATATATATATATATATATATATATATATATATATATATATATATATATATATATATATATATATATATATATATATATATATATATATATATATATATATATATATATATATATATATATATATATATATATATATATATATATATATATATATATATAACTTGGATTATATATATATATATATGATGTAATTTGATTACATGATTGTTTGATGATTATTTTAATATTTATACGAGGTATTTATACGACGTAGATTGTCACAAGGAACCCTAAATCCCCTAGTAAATTAATCTAAGCTATTCCTGTAGGAAATCTAGGTATTCAAGATCTAAACCAAGTTGTGGATATTTATGATCCCAACAAAATGGTTGATATTCGTAGAAATGTAGATATTAGTTGATTGTGATATTAAAGAAGAATTGGGGAGATTAAATCTGATATCGATGTCATGACGATCTTTCCTTATAAAGTGGAGTTTGACAAAACGTTACCACCTGGGAAGGTGTCATCTGATTCAGTGTCACCCAATTCTTAAATTTGAAATCGAAAGGGTGAATGTTGCACTTGAGGCTGTCATTGGAACCATTACCCAAAAGCCTCATGCCACTAGTACCTTTCTGAGGAGTCTAATTGAATGTGTGAGTCATTTCATACTAGTGACTCATTTGATAACTATTGATGAAGGAGCTATAGGATCGGAAATTAAGTGTTGTTCATATCGAGCTTTTATTGCCCTATTAAGGTCTAAGAATAAGGTTGAAAATATTGGAGAATGAGGTAGGATATTGCATTGAGTATAAGTTGATTAAAACTTGAATAAAGTAAAATTTAACTTGTATGGAATGAGAAATTGTTAAGAGGAAGTCGTTAAGTTCTGTGATTGAATTATAAGGTTTTAAATGATTGTTAGTTCGTGTTAAGGGTTGTTCCTAGGCCATTGTCCAATGATGAGGATGCCCAGTGTCCAATAAATAAATTGAAGAAATCTTCTTCTGAATTGGGACCGATGGATCTTTAGGGACATGTAGAACACCTAATGACTCTTGTAGATTAGTATTCATTGTGGTATCTTTTAAAAATCCCTAACTTAACTGAGACATCAGTTGGTAGGATGAGTTCTTGGAATTGTATGACATAGTGACACGTAATGTGTTACGGTACAATTTTGACTTGTTTGTGATTAATGAAAAAACTAACTTTGATTGCTAAATTCTACATGTATCGATGTTATCTATCTTTTATTGCTTCATACTAATGTTCGCATTAGTGATGCAACCATTGAACAAGTACTCATCTTGATTTGAGTTACGTTGTGGATTATTCTCTTTGTATTCCTGAGTGCCATCGAGGTCATGAACCTCATGATTAATTGGCTGAGCTCATTTCCTATTATATTGTGGTTAGTTCTTGGTGAACAACTTTTCATCACTCTTTTGCAGATCACTCATTGTTTTTATAAGATAAAACAGTATTCCTTGAGAAAAATTGAATTTTCATCACCATATGAATTATTTAAAGGGAGATTTATAAATAATCGTTATCGAAATGAAGTTGTTTATGAAACATCTTGGAAAACTTAATTGTTTTCATAACAAAGAAAATCCTTGTAAATTTATTTTGATTCTTATTTAAGAATTAAGCATGAAAATGTTTTTATTATAAACATGATGATAAAATTTTGACCAACTGAGTATTGCATCGTTAATCTTGAAATTGTATATAGTTGCGCGCCTACATACAATTTGGAAGTGACCATGTAAGGCTGATTAGTAGTCACCATGAAATTATTAATAAACACTAAATTTTCTTTGAAGTTATGAAAGATTAAATTTTATGAGATCTACAAGAAGTGAAAATAGGGACATATTGTTAGAGACACCTACATATGTGCCCGCACCATTTATTCTTCTGAGTCGAATTTACTCATCTGTGGAATTTGTCTTATTTGAAAATTAATATTCCCTTCTTGTCTAATTCTCCCGTGGTGAGATTCTTTGGAAAAGTATTTGATTACCGAGTGTTGATACCCGACTGGATGTATTGACGTTCCTATCATTTCTTTTGATTGGATTTCATTTGAATGACCTGGGTAACGATCCGAGGAGCTTCAAATGCGTACTCAAATTATGAAAACATGGGATATATTCATATTCATTAAATGTTTTTGTCTGTATCTGATTTGAAATTCTCTCGCATAGATTATGCGTTAACCTTACTCTTTTAAGGTTAGTTATGTCTCCTGATATCCTTGAATTTGTGAAGGATTATGAGTTATTATTAGTCTTTTGAGAAGTTTACATCTTATCGACGATAATGAAACTGGAAGTTGATAGTGCTAGTAGAATGGATTGATTGATTATGACATGACGACATTGTCTTAATTGATGGTAACTCGAGTAGAAATCCCCTAAAAGATAAGATGTTGATTATCAAAAGTGATTTAAATAATTCCTGATAAGTGATTGTATCCTGCTTTTAGACTTGAAATTATACCATGAATGGTTGTGAACAGATCATAGATCTTGTAATCTAGAAAGAACCTAATATGAATTTATTAAAAGATGTTTCTGTTATCTGAAACTTTAGGAGGTATTTATTGGTGAATTACCTAGACTTTTGCCATTAAGTCAAGTTGAAATTGGTATTTATTATATTCTCGGTGTTGCACTTGTGGCATGTGCACTGTACGTCAGCACCATCTGAATTAAAAGAATTACCGTGCAAATGAGAGAGTTGTCGGAGAAAGATTTTATTCTACCAAGCTCGTCATCATGAAGAGCTATGGTGTTATGATTTCTTATATTTATTGATTACCGTGAACTAAGTAAATTGATGATCAAAATCTAAATCCACTACCCAAGATGATAGATTTGTTCGATCATTTACAAGGTTCTAGCATATATTCTAAAGATTTGATCATCGGCATAGTTATCATCAACTTCGCGTCCGCGAAAAAGATTATCTATTCAAATCACTACATTCAGAACTTGTAATAAACATTATGAGTTTCATGTGATGTCGTTTGGATTGACAAATGCACATGTAGCATCCATAAATTTGGTGAATCACGTGTGTAGGCTGTAATTTGATAAATTCATGCTTGTGATCATTAAGGACCATATGTTTGTTTATAAAAATAAGAATGAGTTAATAATTATTTATAGGTTGCCCTGAATTGGCCGAACAATGAAAACCTGTACCTTGAATAATTAACATGTGATTTAAGGCTTAATCTTTTACATTATTTGACCGTGTGATTAATGGTAGTGAAATCTAAATTGACTCTTCAAAAATTAGAAGCCATTTAAGACTTTGGGTTTTACCAAAAAGAAAGTGCAAAACTGTTTTGACATATATTTTTATCAAAGGAAATTTTAAGGGATTATTCCCCTATACCCAAAATCATTTAACTAAACTCCTGTTTAGGGGTAAATGTTTGTGTATGCCTCAAGACAACCTAAGAGGGATTGAGAAAACCATTTAAACCATGACTTGGAATTTGAAACGACAATTTTTGCTTTTCAACTAAGCAAATTTTGACCAAAGTATAACCAAAGATTTTTCGAACATTTACAATTCTTATTAATTATTTTCAATAAATCAACAAAAATCGTGTTAATTAAATTCAAATTTATTATTTTGAACATTTTGTTATAATTGGACGAACCGAGAAACTTAAAACTTTTTACGTTTACGTTTCATAAAAAAATTAAATATTTATTATTTAATTTTAATTACTTGTAATAACTATCGACGCTTTAGACGTCGGATTGAGTAAAACTAATAAAAATGATAGTTGAGACGAAACTAAAACTTAGAAAATATGAAGAAAGAATTTCTGAGTAAATTGCGGTCATGATAACTATTTCATCAGGAGAAAGTGAATGTAGATACTGACACATTATATAGAAAGCATAAAGAATCAATTAAGATGTGTTCCTTAATAATGACTGTGCAAATTAAATTGCCGAACATTTTAGAAATAGCCGATGCTTGAAAAGAAGGATAATATAAATAATAAAAGGGGGTTCGCGGCTAATGTGAACCATTAGTAATAAGAGCCGATGGCGTTAAATGATTAAAAGGCCACTTGTGGTTGTCTAAATATGGAGGTTTGTGAGATGTAGTCATGTTGGAATCTCGTAAGTATAAGTATTCTATTCCTGTCATTTCTAATTTAATGTATCTTTATTTGAAGAAGTTGTACTGATGGTAAATTATGAAGGCATACATCGCCTCATACATTAGTAAAGGTCTATCTATTGCAAAGGTCATCATCTGAATTTGAGTCGATTTGGGTCATCGTCGACAGACTGACCAAATCTGCTAATATCATTCCTGTTAATGATAAATTCTTGATGAAGAAATTGACTCTTTTGTATTTAAAGGAGTTGTGTAAACATAGTGTGCCTGTATCGATCATCTCTATCAAGATCCTCGCTTCGCATCGAATTTCTAGAGATTTGCTCAGAAGTCATTGAGAACGAATCTTGATGAGAGTGTTGTGTACCACCCCAATCGAAGGGACGAGGTAAAGTAACGATATAAAATACTATAAGTGTTGTTCTATGTTTGAATGATTGACCTTTGGTGATAAACTGTAAAATCGTTTTCCTTTGGAGAGATTATCATTGATAATTATCGTATTCGGATCAAGATCGAATCTTGTTAGGATCTAAATATTAGAGCATCTGTAAGCAGGAGTTGGGATGAAGACACCCGACATACATCCATTGTGAGTTGGACATGTCTTTTAGGTTTAAGGTTTCCTATGATGGCGAACCTAACCTTACAAAATACTCGACCCGCGAGACCTGAAATGATTGTTGAAATTAGGGTCTGATTATTGACTGCCGGTAGTGGGCAGGAGGTTATGTGAATATGAAATGTAGATCTTGAAGTGCCAGATGGGTATCGAAGTTATGCCAAAAATTTTAACCATGGAAAAATGAATAGATGATCTGAAAGATCATGGGATATAAGTCCCCGTTGTATGGGACCATTGAGATAATGTTAAAAGTTGGTTTGAAAGGCATATAAGCTGGATCTGCCCTAGGACTTCAAGAGCTGCGTGAATTATGTTTCGTAAATCGAACTTGATAAATATCTATCAAGTGAAAATATGAATTCTTCTTGATAAAGTTTAGATCGGCGAAAAGTTGCATTCATCAAAAACCCGTGAACATCACGGATAGAGAAAGTGAGTCAACATTAAGCCTGATCTTATTCCCGTAGTTATGTTTGATGAAACTCGCGTATTGTAATGAATTACACTTGTGAGAAAAGACCAAATGTGGAGGAAATACCCACATGGCTTTAACTCTATAAGAAGCGAGTAGTAAGATAAGATGATCTTTGAGGACAAAGATCCTGTTTAGGGGTAAATGCTGTGACAATCCGTCAATTTATGGTTGATATTTTATTCTCAAGTATTATTTAAAAATATTATTTTAATGTTATATTATGAACTCACTTATTTATGGGAAGAAATTTGGATTTTTCGTCTTGAAGTAGCATCGACTACGTCTAAACCGGAGGATTCAACGTTATGTGCTTACGTTTACCTACACCGTTTTGGTGACAGTCCGACATTTCAGGAAATAAATTTATCCGTGAATATTGTTTTGGGATTTTAATTTTGAGTTGGTTCATAAACTCACAAATTTACGAGAAGAGATTAGGACTTACGATTATAATTTAACGTCCTTTACGACTAAACCGGAAACCTTAGGATTACGTATTCACGTTTTCGAACTCCGTTTTTTATGAGACAATTTTTATTAGATTCGTTTTGTGCCGTTGATTCATAATTTATAAAAACGTTTTTCGTAAAACGACCCGAGGGCACGCAAATCGAGGGAACTAGAATCGAGGAATACCCGTAAATTAGCGGGATGGGACAAAACAAGTTTATCCCACCCCACTACTAAGGGATGGCCAAAACATGACACCACACAAGTGATGTGTCAAAGTTTAAGCAAGTAGCTTACACATGTAAGCTTATGCTTAACATGTAAGCTACTCATCCCACCAAACTAGCAAAACCACCAAGCCTAAAACAACTAACTCATTTCTTACATGCAAAAACCACACAACTCTCCTCCCTCTCTCTAAAATTCGTCCCACCTCAACCAAAAACACCCCTTTGATCAATTTTCAACCACAATATTTGATGTTATACACACATATGATGGAAACCTCTTCAAGCTCTATTGATTGGAGGTGATCTTAACATGTAAAAAGGAGTTTTCAAGGGAGTTTGGGGCTGATTTCTCAAGGAGTTTTCATGAAGAACAAGGCTGATTTTTGTAGGAATCTACAAATACTTTGTGATCCTATAAGTGGTGTTGATATCTCATAAGATTGGTTACCCAAAACCAAATCTTGTTCATCCAAAAACTCATCATTTCATCACCTTGGTGGTATAAAGATTGTTCTTCCCATCCTCTTGTTATTTTGATTATGTAATCATGTATTTTCTTTCTTATTGTATATGTATATGATGAATATAAGATGATAAAAATTTTGTGTGGGGATCAAGTATTGATAAATATGATTAAAAAGATGAAAAACCATAAGAAACAAGGCTAAAATCTTGCTTAAATTGTTGGCTGTATAAAAACAGTAAGTAACCAAGTTATAAACTGATAAAATTGCATGGTGGAATCTATTTACAGTAAGTGTTAGATGTCATACACATGTGAGAGTTGGCCATGCAATGGAATCATCAAAATGAGTGAGATATGATCAAAACAAGATGAGTGTACCAATCTGAATAGTCTGTTTTGTAGGGACTGTTAAGGATAGTTAGACATGGAATAAGCAGTAGCTATAACTAACTTATTTGTAGAAAATAATATGAAGTTTATGTCATCCAAAAAGGAGCTTCTATCTTCTTATAGAACTCAAGATATGATAAAAATGGTGACGATGAAACTAAAAATCAGATTTTGAAGAATTAATGTTTAATAGTATTATATAAGCACTCAAACTAATATAGTATAAAATGTGAATTAAAACCCTCTAACTTATAAATTTCATTTATATAAATATGTATAAGGTAAAATAAATGGACACTTTATAAAAATGGTAGTTGAATAAGATTTATAAGTTATAAAAACTATAAACATGACTTTTACGTCTTTTCGGCTATTACCGTAAAATTAACGTTTTTCGCCAATTAAAACTTAGACGATCAAACCCGTCTAATGTAAAGTTTTTAAAAGTCATATACTGATATATAAGTACCTAATACAGGTAAAAACCGATAAAACCCGAACTATATGATATACGGACATTAACGAGTTAAGTTAGCATTATTGGACTATAAACCCGACTAGTTAGTAAAACACTTATAAACTTACTTATTGGGCTCAAACCATTTGGGCCCAACATGTAAAGTATAATACTGATAATAAAAGTATAATTGGGCTAATATAATATATTGGGCTTGTAATGGGCCCATTGGGCCTCAAAATGTAAACAAGTTGAACTAGTATAACTAGTCTTGAAATTTTCCAACACATAACACTAAAATGAGTAAATGAGAATATATAAACCCACTTGATCATCATATATATAAAATCATCATATGTATACATATTGGACAAGAGTCTAAGACGAGTATTATTTGTCTAGGTTTCCGTGATTGAAGCACGTACCGTTCATCCAAATCGCCGATAACCGCCTTCCCACATCAACGTGAGTTCATAGCCTCGCACTCTTTTAAATGTTTTTATGAAATATTTTATAAACCCGCGAGGGAGATAACATGTTAGTTTTGATAATATAGGACACCATTTGTCCCGATTGTTTGTTTATTGATTTGGACCCGAATGATTGTATGACCCGATGTATGATTATATGACCCGGTAGATGAAATGAAATGGATTATTAAAGTTAGGTTATGTCACTAAAAGTCCCATTAGCATAAATTGTGAACTACCGGGATTTGGTAGACGCTTATGCATATAATAGTACTATTTGGGGACGATCACCGCAGTTCGCGCCTTGACGGTTGATCCCCGTCGTGCCACATTGATTGGTAAGCGAATTTATGTATGAGAAGATTTACACAAGCGTGATTATTGTGACGACACGCTAATTTAGATGGGCAAATTGAGTTTTGGGCTAGCTACCCGTTGTTTGGTTTAGTAAGGTAACAATGTCATGCGGCTTGTAATAATCCATAAATAACGAAATACTGCTATACGCACTGAATTACAATGAATTGCCTGACTAGCAATACGGGGTCTTATTATTGATTTTATGTTCGTGTTCTGGTTTTACATAACCATATTCATATAACAGTTTTTATTTAACTTTATACAATGTTATAAAACGTATTGTATGATGTTTTTAATGATAATGGTTCGTATAATGATTTTGAAGGCGAAAGCCTATATTATGATTTTGATAAGGATTTGTATGAAATGAATTTGGCTATTTTATGGCCTATTACAATGATTTGTACAAAATGATTTTCGGTAATAATTTTATACCGATGTTATATTGATGGATTTTATTAAACTCTATGAATTCACTCGGCGTTTTCGCTGACCCTTTTCTTTTAACATGTTAACAAGAATTCATGGCCCGCGCTTAAATAATAATTTCCATTCAAATACTTTGTAAAACCTGTATGAAATAATATGACTTGGGACCTACGTAAATTTGATATTTATGAATGGAAATGCTTTATTATTAAACGACGCGATTTTTAAGCGTTGTCTATGATGTGAGTAATGTGCTATCCCGTAACACCAACGAGTCTTCCGCTGTATTGAATTGTGTAAATTTGGGGGTGTTACATGATTCAAATTGCAAAAGCTTTTAGATGACTTAAATAAGCTAAATCAACAAAAAGTTTTCAAATAAGTTGACTCAATAAGCTGGAAAAAGCAAATAAGCACTTATGAAAAAGTCAAATAAGTTGGTTTTCTAGCAAAAAGTCTAAGTCAAAGTCTATTAAGCTCCAGTTCAATCAAATGGGTCAAATAATGAAGATCTATCACAAAACATAAGTTGTTGCAGGTCTGGATAAGCAAATATAGCTTATTGATAAGCAAACTGAAAAATTGCACTAGCAGGGGCTAGTTTTGGGTGTTGAGTAGTGGATACTTTTTCCACTGCTTGACTTGTTGACTTTTTTGTCTTTAGTGACTTTTTTGGAGATTCAGGTTACACAAAGGTACCCAAATGATCAGTGGATCATAAGGAGTCAATCACAACAAATAAATCACAACAAGCAACAGCCAGTTCGTACAGTTTAATCAATTAAGCACCAGATATGACACAGACATGAACAAATAAGCAGATTAGGTTCAATAAGCACTTTTAGCAATATTCAGCCAGCCAAACTTAACCAAATACATACACAAGCAATATTAAACTTAAATAAGAAAGTCTAAACAGGTTTCGTGTAATGATTCAAAGTTTTAAGCAAGATTCAAGCACTTAAAGTTACTGATGAACACAAAAACATGCAGTTTTATACTTTGTTGATGCAATTGACCAACAAACCAGATTCAACCACTTAAATCTATCAAACAGGTTATAATAACTTTGTTTAAACCACTTTTAGCCCTAAGCATGCATACACCCTAAGTGTTTCCAAGATCCTAGGTCAAAACAGTCAAGAACAAAGATTTTAGAGCAGATTGTTTGATATGGTGTTTCAAAGTTGAAAACTTGCAGCAAAATGCACTCAAACAAGCATATACCAGATACCAAGCATAAACACAAACTTCTATCCACAAAATACCAAGCTATGATTTCAAACAGGTAATCCCAAACACCCCTTTATCTTTTTAATCCAAAAAATTAAACAAGTATAAGTGTGATTCAGTTTACCAAATGACTAATCTAGCATACTAACAACATTAACATGCAGATTAAGCAGATTCAAGCCAGGAAAACAACAAGGACACAAGTAGAGCACAAATTCACCAAAAATACAAAATTTATCAGATTTTCAAGGTTTTAAGACAAACCTCATGGATGTACATCCACACCCACGAATTTTAGAGCTTATGTGCTAGCAAGAACAATCACAAGCTTCCAACAACAACCCTGCTAAGATTCAACAGAGTTAGAAGCAAAATATCAAAACAGAAAGGTGACTTTTTGGAAAATAAACTTGATTAATGCAAATTCTTGTATCTACTCTTGATTATCCCCAAGATATGAGCTTCACAACACCTTAATATCACAATTAGGGTGTTATGATCAGCTTATATCCCAAAAATTCCAAGATGTACCTAGAAACTTAGCAAAATATCAAATTTTAGTCCAATGTGTAATTTCTTACACAAGGTTTACAAAAACGTGTTAAGGTTTAATTTTAGTTAACATATAACATAAACAAGCATGGAAATAAATGGCACTTGGTCTTTCTTCAACAAACTCAAACACAATTTCATTAAACTGAAAGTAGGATTTACAGGTTTGTGAACTAGGAAAAACCAAAATCAAAGCAAAAATGCAGGGTCCTAAGCCTTTATATAGGCATACAATTGATCTAGGAAAACTAAAAGCGTAACCCTAATGGCTGTGATCTCCCAAAATTGCCCTTGGAGCTTTTTGAAAAGCTTGGCTTCATGTGACTGATTCTTGGCTGGTTGTGTGTGCTTGCAAGACAAAAGTTGATCCAAAGGCTTGTAATAAGCTTAACTTTCAAGCAAACATGTGGGTCGCTGGATGAGGGCCACTGTTTTGGCATCTTCTTCTTTTATGCAGCAGGGGAATCTTGTGTTGCACAAAGGAGTGATGTGGCAAGTAATATTAAGGTTGGGATGTGATTAAGGAATCATTAATCACTAATCTGGAGAAGGTGGGGTTTTAATTGTAACACAATTAGGAAAACCTAATTATGTTCTTGAGGTAAATAGTGCTACGTTTAATCCAGACTAGGGGTGATTAATTTTTTAAAAATGTGTTTAAGGCGCCAAGTTATTAAAAGTATTAAACCGGTTTAGTGGAGGGGTGAGGTGGAAGTTTGGTGAAGTGTGATTGGAGGAGAGGAGTGAGTTGGACAGGTGGCGTTCTTTGGTTGGTCTAGGTAAGTTAGGATGTCGGCCATGTTTCACCCCCCATCTTTCTAAACCCTTTCACTTGCATTAAAACTGGCCAAAACTCCTTTTCCTTTGTTAATGAAGTTTTCAACTTCATACTTTTGCCCCAAAAAGTTTTGTAAAGTAAATTCAGGGGTAATTCTTGCCATTTTGTGATTCTTGAAGGACTGATTTGGTATTTTCTTTAAGGATTATGGTCTTGACTTGTATGATTGGCATTTTGGAGGACTAAAATTGCCAAGTCTTTATTTATGAGGGACCATTCTTGCCAAATGTTGAAAGTCAAGGGTCCTTTTTGCAAATTAACATATTTCAAGGACCAAACTTGTCTTTTCTTGTTCTTTAAAGGACTTCATGATATATTTGACTTTGTGGAGGATAATGGTTGACAATTTAGCTTTGTTGAGGGGCTAAAATTGCCAATTCTTCAAAGTGGAGGGCCCTTTTTGCAATATTGACAAACTTTAGGGACCAATCTTGTAATTATGAAGATACAAGGGTATAAAGTGTCAATTCTTCCATATTTGAGGACCCTTCTTCATAAGTCTTCAAATCTTCAAGGGTTTTTCTTGGGAAAGTTGGTTCAATGTGCGGCTTCGTTTCCCGTGTTCGTTTTTGTATGATTCTTGTGATCTTTTGTCATTTTCTCAATATCCGTACCTAAAATACACAAGCAACAAACACAAGCATATATATGGGTATTTTGATGATATTTAATGCATTTTAAGCCCTTTTTGGACGATGAGACTATGTATAAAAGCAGTCTCATCACTCCCCCATACTAAACCATTGTCGTGCCCTCACGCAATGCTAGAATAAAGTATTTTAGCACCTTCAAAATTCATTTTTATTCACTTTATTGAACTATAAACTAGCTATACTACTACTACTATTACTACTTGTGTTATAGACATAATGTATGATTTTCATCGCAAAATGGGACGTTTAGGTTCATAGAATAAGAACATGTGAATGCTTCGTTAGAAATAATTTCATCGTCCTCGATTTTCACCCCAATTCCATACTAAGCGTGCAACGAGACATTGTAATTATAAGTTAGTAATGCTAACACTACTCATATGCCCTAATCACGTACTTATCCTCCCAATTTCCTAAGTTGTATCTCTTATTTTTTATGTTGTCTTGAATGTTTCACGCGGATACATTGTTTGACTTACGCGATAATAGAGATTTAGGTCTAAAAATAGTGTCCTAACGGTGTAACCAAGACCATCAAATCAATAACCCCTCCTAATAGACAACGATGTCAAAAAATTAAGTCAACATGAAGGATCGATAAACACGGTTTTATAACGGTTTTGAACATGAGACTTATTACCAAGACTTTTATACGCCCCCTAACACAAGGGCCTTATTATCTTTGGTTTACCTCCATCTTTTATTCAACTTCGCCATGAAGCTTTTATTATGACTTCGGTCTTGCCTTGCCTTTTATTATCCACCTCATCGGTAGTTTTATTAGCCAAAGACGTATATCCTCACGCTAAAGCGAATTTTGGATCTTTAAAGCTTCAAAGATTAAGGCTTGATTCACTTTCAATTTTGCATAGATTTTTCGGCCTTGTGAGCTTCAAATTGTTTGCTTGATTTAGGTGAGCACTTGAAATCTTATTATTGGGTGAAGCTTTTGATTATTTGGGTGCCAATACTTCAAAACCGTGATGCTGGCGATACCTTAATGTCTTCCCAATTTAATTACACGGAAGCTACTAGAAAAGACTAGAAACCCAACAATCGAGACTAAACCGCTAAGTCAATATTTATTAAGCAAAAAATATTTACATGCGAAGGGAGAATAAGCAAACAACGAGAACACATGAGTTTTTGAAAGAATACGAGTACTCTACGTTTAGCATAGTAACTTATAATTAACCCTATCATTTCTCGTCCTCATTTAAGAGACTTAGCCTAATATAAGTTAAGGAATCGAAGCTAAGTGCTCAACACGCATGGTCGAGTCAAAAATTACTCTTATTCTCGCCATCGGAAAATCTACATTCGTGTCTTTAAACACTTATAAAACATGAGAAAAATTTAAAATTTGGCCATTTTTAGCCTTATTTTGCAACAAAACGATAAACAAAAAGATAACTTTAGAAAGCGTGAAGGTTTGGCAAGGCAAGTATCTATTCACCCCCCATACCAAAATTAAACATTGTCCTCAATGTTTCGAGTCTAGGGGTGCAAACACCCCCATACTAGAGACGTAGTCGAATGCCTAATCTAGCATGGAAAGGGTGTAACCGTTAAATTTAAAGCCGTTTATGAAGTGTGCTAAAAACCTAAGGTTAGAACATTAAAAGGATATATCATGGATATTGAGAAAGTCTTCAAAGCAAACGATCGAGTGCTCCCATAAAACGAACACGAGAGGCTCCAATCGTGAAGATAATGATCATCTAAAATCCACAATTCACAAACAACCACAGAACAAAGGTTGGAAGGGCACAAATCCCCACACGTTACTACATTAGAAAGCGATAATATGTACATAGGATAAGCATGGGACTCCCCCACGAGGCACCTCGTTTTTTATTACCGAGTCATGAGCTCGACTCGATCCCCCTCAATACTAATTATCATTAGGGAAGGTGATTTGGTAGAGGTAGTTCAAGGATGGAACTTCCCCGCCAAAGTAGTGCTTCAACCTATGTCCATTCACCTTGAAATTGGGGCCATCATTTTGAGCTAGCTCGATGGTCCCATATGGAAAAACTTGAGTCACGGTGAATGGACCGGACCAACGGGATTTCAACTTACCGGAAAAGATTTTCAAACGAGAATTAAAAAGCAAAACTTGATCCCCAATGATAAAAACCCGGTTTTTAATTTTAGAATCATGCAACTTTTTAGTCTTTTCTTTATAAATCAATGAATTTTCATAAGCAATATCCCTTAATTCATCCAATTCATTTAATTGCATTTTATGGTGTTTTCCCGCGGTCTCCATATCATCATTACAATGCTTTAGGGCCCAATAAGCCTTGTGTTCCAATTCAATAGGCAAGTGGCAATTCTTCCCATACACAAGCTTATAAGGAGTGCACCCAATGGGCGTCTTATGAGCGGTCCTAAAGGCCCATAAAGCATCGTCCAACTTATCCGACCAAGATTGTCGGTTTTCCCCAACGGATCTCTCCAAGATCCTTTTCAAAGCTCAGTTTGAAACCTCGACTTGCCCACTCGTTTGTGGGTGATAAGCCGTAGAAAGCCGATGTGTAACCCCATATTTCCTTAGGACCCTTTCAAATTGGTCGTTACAAAAATGGGTTCCACGATCGCTTATGATCGCACGAGGGGTTCCAAACCGAGAAAACAAGCTTTTCAAAAACTTGACTACCACACGAGCATCATTAGTGGGAAAAGCCTTAGCCTCCACCCACTTAGATAGGTAGTCAACCGCAACAAGGATGTAATTATTACCACGAGATGATGGGAATGGCCCCATAAAGTCAATGCCCCAAACGTCAAAGATCTCACACACTTGGATGATGTTTTGTGGCATTTCATCTTTTTGTGAGGCTTTTCCTTGTCGTTGGCATGAGTCACATGACTTCACAAGTTCATGTGCATCTCGATAAATAGTAGGCCAAAAGAAGCCAACATCAAACACCTTCTTAGCCGTGAGATTAACACCATGGTGACCACCCGTGGG
The DNA here is from genome assembly GCA_025667525.1 of Glebionis coronaria. Lineage (NCBI taxonomy): Eukaryota > Viridiplantae > Streptophyta > Magnoliopsida > Asterales > Asteraceae > Glebionis > Glebionis coronaria. The sequence goes on along the minus strand of CM046876.1, from coordinate 606,718,884 downwards.
TCCCTCATGACAAGCTCTAAGGATATTAGAAGCTTCGGTGCCAAATACACAACGTCGGATGATTTGATCCGCACAAGTTCGAAACAAGTAAGGGTCGTTCCAAAAGTAGAACTTGACGTCACGAAAGAATTTTCGTTTTTCTTGAGTCGTCATACCCTTGATGATGAAGTTACCCGCATGGTAATTTGCAAAGTCCGCAAACCATGGGGTGGAAGAATCAAGCTTATAATTCACTACACCAAGCGTCTCGAGCGGAAATGTTTCGGTGATTTCCTTGGGCTCGTAAACACTTTGGTGAGGATCTTCCAAACGAGAAAGATGATCGGCCGCTAGATTCTCGGCTCCTTTTTTGTCAACAATTTTGTGATCAAATTCTTGAAGGAGGAGAATCCAACGAAGTAATCTCGGCTTTGCATCTTGTTTACCCATAAGATACTTGATAGACGAATGATCCGTATACACTATGCATTTCGTCAAGACGAGATAACGTCGAAATTTCTCAAATGCATACACCACGGCAAGGAACTCCTTCTCCGTTGTAGTGTATTTAAGTTGAGCCTCGGTCATCGTCTTGCTAGCATAGTGAATAGGAAAGAAGTGATTTTCATGACGTTGCCCTAATACTGCCCCAATAGCGTAATCACTAGCATCACACATGAGCTCAAAGGGGAGGTTCCAATTGGGGGCAACAAGAATGGGAGCTTTGGTAAGTTTCCTCTTAAGGATTTCAAAGGCTCGTACACAATCTTCTTCAAAGACAAAACGTGCCTCTTTTTCAAGAAGATGTGTAATAGGTCGAGAGCTTTGAAAAATCCTTGATGAATCGACGATAAAAGCCCGCGTGGCCTAGGAAACTCCTAACTCCCTTAACGGTTTTGGGATGAGGTAATTTGGCGATGACGTCTACCTTAGCTTGATCTACCTCAATCCCCGCTTTCGAGACCTTGTGCCCTAAGACGATTCCACTTTTAACCATAAAATGACACTTTTCCCAATTGAGCACAAGGTTGGTTTCCTCACAACGTTTCAACATTCTCTCGAGATTCGACAAACACGAAGTGAACGAATTACCAAACACGGAAAAGTCATCCATGAAGACTTCCATCGTCTTCTCGATCATATCATGAAAAATAGCCATCATGTACCTTTGAAAGGTTCCCGGTGCATTGCAAAGTCCGAATGGTATTCTACGATAGGCAAACGTTCCATATGGACACGTAGACGTAGTTTTTTCTTGATCACGAGGATCGATGGGAATTTGGAAGTAACCAGAAAAACCATCTAAAAAGTAATAGAAATCGTTTCCCGCAAGACGCTCCAACATTTGGTCCATGAAGGGCAAGGGAAAATGGTCTTTTAGAGCGGCATCATTCAACTTACGATAGTCAATGCACACTCTCCATCCGGTCACGAGTCTAGTGGGAATTAACTCGTTGGCATCGTTTGGCACAACGGTCATCCCTCCCTTTTTAGGGACACAATGAATAGGACTCACCCAATGGCTATCGGAAATAGGGTAAATCATTCCCGCGTCAAGGAGTTTAAGGACTTCCTTTTTGATGACGTCGTGAATTTTGGTGTTCACCCTCCTTTGACATTGGATTACGGGCTTGTAATCATCCTCCATTAAGATTTTGTGGGTACAAAATTTGGGATCGATCCCCTTAATGTCGGATAACTTCCACGTAATTGCCCCTTTGTGATCCTTTAGAACATCGACAAGTGCGGTTTTTTCATCATCCGAAAGTTCCTTCGCAATAATAACCGGCAACTTGTCGCCCTCCTCCAAATAGACATATTCGAGATGAGGAGGTAAATCTTTCAACTCGAGGATAGGTGGTTCCTCAATTGAAGATTTGGGCTCGATACTCATAACCTCCTCGGGTGGAGGAAATGGGAAATCGTTGAGAAAATCCTTGATAATCGAGAAGTCCTCATCGTTGTCGAGGTCTTCGTTACAAGTACGTGGAACATCGAATTCTTCCAACGTAAAACCACCACCTTCAAATGGAGTGAAGGTTGGTGTCGAGTTATCAAGAATGGGATCTAACATAGTGGGATTGCCACTATTTTCATCATCACCAAAACCTAGAACTTCTTGTGAAAATTCCTCGCAAACCACGTCAATCATATCAACGAGGTTTATGGTTGCAACGGAATAAACATGAGAAATTTGAGAGTTTTGAGTTGCGTTTATAACAAGTTCCTCGTCGTTGAAACGTAAGGTGATCTTTCTAGCATGAACATCGATCAAAGCCATAGACGTATCTAAAACGAACGACCTAAAATGAGAGGAACTTGAGGATCCGTGGGAATATCGACAACGATAAAGTCTACGGTATAGTAGAACTTTCCCACTTTCACAAAAACGTCTTCCGCCAATCCACATGCGGGAACCGTGGAATGGTCGGCCAACTCGATAGACATTAGTGAAGGAGTAAGATTAGGAAGATTGAGCGACTTGAAGATTGCAAGTGGCATCAAGTTAATGCTAGCACCAAGATCGGCCAAGGCAAAGCATTCTTCCATATCTTGGATTGCACAAGGGATCAAAAATTTACCGGGATCACCGTCTTTTTGAGGTATGCGATTAAGATAAACCGATGAACAACTAGACAATTGATGCAATTTCTCCTTGTTGTTCAACATACTCTTAAAGTTAGCGGCAAATCGAGGCATCATGACCAAAGCATCGGCGAAACTCACATTAAAGTGCAAATCACGAAACATTTTCATAAAAAGCTCAAATTGGTAATTGTCGCGCTCTTGACGTGTCTCCTTTCTAAGTCTCGATGGATAGGGCAAAGGTGGTGTGGGTTGAGGCATAGGCATAGCCTTTGGAATCTCGGGTTCCAATGTTGGTAATGGGTCAACCGTAGGTGTGGCATGAGCGGTACTTCGTGGGATTGGGACATGCTCCTTTTGGACCACCACCTCGGGTTCTTCCTCAATTGCTTCCTCCGTAGGAGCAATTGGTTGAGGAGTCGGTTCCTTAAGTGTCTTACCACTACGTGTGGTAATCACTTTCATCTCACCCTTAGGGTTTGATACGGTGTTGCTAGGAAGACTACTCGAAGACGGTTTACACATAATTGCCTCAAACGTAGATGAAATTTTATCTTCAAACATTGATTGCCTCTTCTCGGATTTAATCATCTCTTGCTTAATTTCATGTTTCCCTTGTTCTATTTTTTGTTGGTTTTGTTGTAACCTTGTTACATTTCCTTCCATTTTGTTTGTATGGATTTTAAGCTCATTTTTCAACTCTTTCTTCAAGTCGTTCTTAAACTCGGATCTTAGGCTAATGATTTCTCTTTGAATGTTGTCAAACCTAGCATCATTCCCATTAGCATATTCAACAAATTCATTTGGAAGATCTTTCAAAGTTTGCAAACTTTTGTTGTTTTGAAAATCATTTTGATTTTTGTTTGAAACTTGATTATTAGCCCCTTGATTTCCATAGTTTCCCTTGTTGTAATTTTTTTTGAAACCAACTTGATTATTGCGATAGTTGTTGTTAGCATTTTGATTTGAACCAAAACCCGGTGGAGTCAATTGATTAGAGCGGGTAACTTGACCGTTTTGGTTGTAAGTTCCCGTGGCCGCATAGGCACTCGAAGTGTTACCACCGTTGGTAATGCACTCGGAGAAATCATGACCTCCACCACAATACATGCATGAAACCTCAACCGCTTTAGCCGTAGCGGGAGCACTTGGTTCTCCTACTTTGAATTCAATCAAAAGACCTTTAAGCTTATCAAATATTTTGTTTTCCAAGTTCGCCTCAATTTGGCAAGCATCGATGGTAGTAGACAAAGAAGGTGAAGCCGAAGACGAAGCCTTACGAACACTAGACGTGCTACGAGGACTATACACCTTAGATCTATTCTCAATGATTAACAATGCTTCCTCAACCATTTTACACAAAAAATTACCACCCGCGGCGGCATTAAGATAATCCCTTTCATGATCATTAAGTCCATTGTAAAACGTATCAATTTGATGCAAGTCGGAAAAACCGTGATGAGGACATTCATGTAACATTTCCTTAAACCTATTCCAAGCCGTTGAAAAACTTTCATTAAATTCTTGTGAAACTTTTGAAATCTCGTTTTTCAAATGTGTAGTCTTAGAGGGCGGAAAAAATTGGTTCACAAACTTAGACACAAGATCCTTCCATGTCAATATAGAATTGGGTGGCTCTTTCTCTAACCAAATTTTTGCGGGCCCCGCTAAGGAATACGGAAAAAGCATCATCTTAATCGAGTCATTAGAGACATCCTTAAACTTGCAAGTGGCGGTAAGACGATTGAATTGGCGGATATGGTTGTGTGGATTGTCCTTCTCATCACCACGGAATTTGTTGTTTTGGATCATCGACAACAAACCCGTTTTCACCTCAAAATTCTCCGCAAGGATAGCGGGAATCACAATAGCCTCTCCATAACCCTCGGTGGGTGCTTGAAGTAACTCCATCATTGTACGATTCGCCATGGTTGGTTCTTTATCTACAATGGGTTCAATAATGGGAGATTCTTCACTAGAAGATGTTTGGTTTCCTTCCTTTTGACGATGTTTACGTGCACGTCTTGCTTTGGAGCGAGTTTGCATAAACGTCACGTACAACGAGGGGATGAGCAAAGAAGATTCTTTTTGGTGTTTTGTATTTTTCAATTTTTTGTGGTTTTTGATTGTTTTTACTTTTTTTGGATTTTTGTGATTGTATTAAGTAGACCAAAATCTACAAATCTCCTCCTTAATCAAATCTCTTGATTAAAGAAGCCTCAAGGAATGAAAACGATCACGTGAAGTGAACGCCTTCGATGACTTTAGAACGTTGGTGGAACACCAAAACGTTCAAGAGGGTTTAATCAAATGAAACCAAGAAAATATATATGATACTTAGTAATACTTTGGGCGGCAAAACCCTCGATTAGCTCTCAAAATCAAATACTCACAAGCAAGCGGGGAAACGAGGCGGCGCGAAGCACTTAAGAGCCTTTTTCCTTAGGATATATTTTATAATATCCGCCTTATACCCACCTTATAGTTTGTATTTTTCAAAATCGAGCTTCACGAAAGTATTTATCTATTTTTGCCTTTTTCTTTGGTTTGAGATTCGAATACAATGATTGGGTAATGACCTCTCAAGTCAAGGTTGTGATTTCTCACTTTTGGAGTACTTGTGTATTTATTGTTCTACGTATACAATATAGTAATAGTATTCACACAAAAAACGAAAAACCGATAATACGTATTAGTAGAGTGCTACTAATACAAATACTATTATGGCTATATATAAAAACAACAATTTCCAAATCAAAACACAACACGCCTCCCCGGCAGCGGCGCCAAAATGATGTTGGAGTTTTTACACACCTTTAGGAAAAGGAGGGCAAATAGGGCAAGTATTAACAAGTGATTTAGGAAAACCACGAGTTATGACCCAAAGTGGGGATCGTTCTCAAGGAGGCTTGGTGTGTGTGTAATGAAATGATTAATTATGTGATTATATGATTATGAAAAAGAGAATAGAAATGGGATAAGAAGAGAATGACGGTTACGATGACGGATTACACTAAGACAAAAGGGTCGTACACGTAAAACCGTAAAAGAACTAAATTTAAAAATTTACTCTAAAAAATCCTAAAAAAATTGCAATAAATCCTAAATAATGTATTAAGAGTTTACAAAAAATCAAAAATCACCCAAACCTTTTATTTAATTAACAATGATTTTTTAATGCTAATTAAATCCCTAAAAATCAATTTAATTATCAAAAAGCCCAAAATGAGTTTTATCACTTTGTAAACCTCTAAAATACCCTAACTTAATTTAAAACTATTTTTGAAAATTTTAAAATTAATTAAAACTATTTAAAAACAATTAAAAACTATTAAAACTTAAAATAATTCTAGAAAATAATTAAAAGACCCTAAAAATATTTGAAAAGTTATAAAGTTCCTAATTAAGAGTCTAGAATCTAGGAAAAATATAAAACTTAGAAAATCAGACTTTTAATTTTTAATAATAAAATAATATTAAAATATTAATAAAAATCCAAAAATCCTAAAAAATTCTAAAAAGTTGCAAACTAGCTAATTTTAACCTAAATAACTCAGAAATGAACTTGAAATTACCTAAATACCCTTAATGGGCCTAGAAAATAGGCTAAACCCAAAACAGTCTCCTTAATGGGCCAAATTGAGCCCAATAAGAAAAAAGTTTGTAAAAATGGCCCAAAAAGCACTACTTGACTCAAAATTTGATTCTGAACAACTTTTTCCAAAGGTCCAAAAGCAGAAAATGTGAAATAAGGTAGCTTATACCAAACAACTTATTCTTAATGGGCTTTTTGGCCCATTAAGCCATAAGTTGATGCCATAAGCTGAAATTAAACACAAAAGCTTCTTTTGAGCTAACTAAGACTTCTGCAAAAAGAAATTTGAAATAAGCCAAAGGAATAAACCTGAAAATGCAACAAGCAATCTACAGAAAACGACAAAATAGTCGTTTTTGAGTTCTAGGCTATCCCAAGAACTGATTCAAATTGCAAAAGCTTTTAGATGACTTAAATAATCTAAATCAACAAAAAATTTTCAAATAAGTTGACTCAATAAGCTGGAAAAAGCAAATAATCACTTATGAAAAAGTCAAATAAGTTGGTTTTCTAGCAAAAAGTCAAAGTCAAAGTCTATTAAGCTCCAGTTCAATCAAATGGGTCAAATAATGAAGATCTATCACAAAAAATAAGTTGTTGCAGGTCTGGATAAGCAAATATAGCTTATTGATAAGCAAACTGAAAAATTGCACTAGCAGGGGCTAGTTTTGGGTGTTGAGCAGTGGAAACTTTTTCCACTGCTTAACTTGTTGACTTTTTTTGTCTTTAGTGACTTTTTTGGAGATTCAGGTTACACAAAGGTGCCCAAATGATCAGTGAATCATAAGGAGTCAATCACAACAAAGAAATCACACCAAGCAATAGCCAATTAGTACAGTTTAATCAATTAAGCACCAGATATGACACAGACATGAACAAATAAGCAGATTAGGTTCAATAAGCACTTTTAGCAATATTCAGCCAGCCAAACTTAACCAAATGCATACACAAGCAATATTAAACTTAAATAAGCAAGTCTAAACAGGTTTCATGCGATGATTCAAAGTTTTAAGCAAGATTCAAGCACTTAAAGTTACTGATGAACACAAAAACATGTAGTTTTATACTTTGTTGATGCAATTGACCAACAAGCCAGATTCAACCACTCAAATCTATCAAACATGTTATAATAACTTTGTTTAAACCACTTTTAGCCCTAAGCATGCATACACCCTAAGTGTTTCCAAGATCCTAGGTCAAAACAGTCAAGAACAAAGATTTTAGAGCAGATTGTTTGATATGGTGTTTAAAAGTTGAAAACTTGCAGCAAAATGCACTCAAACAAGCATATATCAGATACCAAGCATAAACACAAACTTTTATCCACAAAATACCAAGCTATGATTTCAAACAGGTAATCCCAAACACCCCTTTATCTTTTTAATCCAAAAATTAAACAAGTATAAGTGTGATTCAATTTACCAAATGACTAATCTAGCATACTAACAACATTAACATGCAAGATTAAGCAGATTCAAGCCAGGAAAACATCAAGAACACAAGTAGAGCACAAATTCACCAAAAATCCAAAATTTATCAGATTTTCAAGGTTTTAAGACAAACCTCATGGATGTACATCCACACTCACGAATTTTAGAGCTTATGTGCTAGCAAGAACAAGCACAAGCTTCCAACAACAACCCTGCTAAGATTCAACAGAGTTAGAAGCAAAATATCAAAACAGAAAGGTGACCTTTTTGGAAAATAAACTTGATTAATGCAACTTCTTGTATCCACTCTTGATTATCCCCAAGATATGAGCTTCACAACACCTTAATATCACAATTAGGGTGTTATGATCAGCTTATATCCCAAAAATTCCAAGATGTACCAAGAAACTTAGCAAAATATCAAATTTTAGTCCAATTTGTAATTTCTTACACAAGGTTTACAAAAATGTTTTAAGGTTCAATTTTAGTTAACATATAACATAAACAAGCATGGAAATAAATGGAACTTGGTATTTCTTCAACAAACTCAAACACAATTTCATTAGACTGAAAGTAGGATTTACTAGTTTGTGAACTAGGAAAAACCAAAAGCAAAGAAAAAATGCAAGGTCCTAAGCCTTTATATAGGCATACAATTGATCTAGGAAAACTAAAAACGTAACCCTAATGGCTGTGATCTCCCAAAATTGCCCTTGAAGCTTTTTGAAAAGCTTGGCTTCATGTGACTGATTCTTGGCTGGTTGTGTGTGCTGGCAAGACAAAAGTTGATCCAAAGGCTTGTAATAAGCTTAACTTTCAAGCAAACATGTGGGTCGTTGGATGAGGGCCACTGTTTTGGCATCTTATTCCTTTATGCAGCAGTGGAATCTTGTGTGGGACGAAGGAGTGATGTGGCAAGTAATATTAAGGTTGGGATGTGATTAGGGAATCATTAATCACTAATCTGGAGAAGGTGGGGTTTTAATTGTGACACAATTAGGAAAACCTAATTATGTTCTTGAGGTATATAGTGCTACGTTTAATCCAGATTAGGGGTGATTAATTTTTTAAAAATGTGTTTAAGGCGCCAAGTTATTAAAAATATTAAACCGGTTTAGTGGAGGGGTGAGGTGGATGTTTGGTGAAGTGTGATTGGAGGAGAGGAGTGAGTGGGACAGGTGGCGTTCTTTGGTTGGTCTAGGTAAGTTAGGATGTCGGCCATGTTTCACCCCCCATCTTTCTAAACCCTTTCACTTGCATTAAAACTGGCCAAAACTCCTTTTCCTTTGTTAATGAAGTTTTCAACTTCATACTTTTGCCCCAAAAAGTTTTGTAAAGTATATTCAGGGGTAATTCTTGCCATTTTGTGATTCTTGAAGGACTGATTTGGTATTTTATTCAAGGATTATGGTCTTGACTTGTATGATTGGCATTTTGGAGGACTAAAATTGCCAAGTCTTTATTTATGAGGGACCATTCTTACCAAATGTTGAAAGTCAAGGGTCCTTTTTGCAAATTAACATATTTCAAGGACCAAACTTGTCTTTTCTTGTTCTTTGAAGGACTTCATGATATATTTGACTTTATGGAGGATAATGGTTGAAAATTTAGCTTTGTTGAGGGGCTAAAATTGTCAATTCTTCCATATTGGAGGACCCTTCTTCATAAGTCTTCAAATCTTCAAGGGTTTTTCTTGGGAAAGTCTTCATTAGGGCTTGGTTCAATGTGCGGCTTCGTTTCTCGTGTTCGTTTTTGTATGATTCTTGTGATCTTTTGTCATTTTCTCAATATCCGTACCTAAAATACACAAGCAACAAACACAAGCATATATATATGGGTATTTTGATGATATTTAATGCATTTTAAACCATTTTTGGACGATGAGACTATGTATAAAAGCAGTCTCATCAGATGTGGAACACAAGCATTCATTTGTAAACAAGAAATAGGGGAAAATGGTTACGTACGATAACCATAGTACGAAACGTTATTATTGATGTTTAGTTCATGAACCGAAGCTTAACTCAGTGTAAGTTCCTCTAGTCAGTATTCAGCCTAAATACTCAAGTGATAAACAAATGTACGTGCATCAAGGTAATCAGGACGAGGATTGTCAATCCCGATGGATCCACCCATAACATTCGTGCTTGGTAGCAAGATTAATTAACGGTTCATGATCAATGAGAGGCAACTTAAGGCTAAAGACTAAAAGCAATAATATCAATGAAAATCAGTTGGAAATCCTCAAGTTCTGGAAAGCATACAATTTTTAGATAGCATACAAATTCTGGATAGCATACAAGTTGAGGATAACACACAGTTTTTAAATGGTTGTATTCCACCATGTAAAATCTCACTCCGTGTTTAGAAACCATGACAATTAAAAAGGGGATATGAACTCACCTTAGCCATGAGGTAAGCCAATCACGGTACTCAACAACTGAGTAGAAACAATGGTAGTGAGACGATCACCGACGATATGGATGCTCGGGGAAACACGGAAACCGCAACCTATCACAATAAGGCGCGCGTTAAGACTCGAACTCAAATATCGATATATATACCAAATATAATATGACTCAAATGTTTTCAAAGTATTCACGTTTCAAAACCATTGACATGAACCAAATGAATCCATACTAACCCAATTATTCCAACAATACACGTTCAAACACTTGTATACTTGAAACTGACCCGTCATAAGACGCCAAGTCAACGCAAGTCAAACTATCCCTTTACATCACTCGGACCAGTAACTAAGTCATTTATATAATGACTAAGCAATTGAGTAAGTCACCATGTCCGACGGTGAATACTCAAACTCACGCAACACAAGCATTGAACTATGTGTCCAAAATAAAAACAACAAGTACACCCCGAATGTACACACCGATCTACCCTATCTAGACTTGTCCGTTTTAGATGAAACTTAGTTTAAAGGTCACTTATAACCTGTATAATACCTCACCAAAGTTTGAGCCAATGTTCACACTTTAAAACCCATCACCTCGACACTTTACTCGACTCCAAATTTGGGACAGATTGTATACTTGTTTTATAAAACCGTTTGGACCACTTTAAAAGTACTAACTCGACAATCCATCTTTTGAAACCACTACTAGACTCATCAAAATAAGTTTGTAAACTTTGAAAACCAGTAGTTACATTTATCTAACCAAGCCTAAAGTCCCCGAGAGTCGACCCAAAATCAGCCACAATTTCGGATTGTGCCGACTTGCGTCTCCCAGTACACGAATAATAAAACTAGCATAACTTTTGACTCGTAAAGATTTATAAGCTCTATCTTATACCAAAACGAGCGTCTCAGAAAACTCTACAACAAAATAAAATAATCTCAGCCTATCTCAGAACTTAAACCCACGAAATAATATGTTATAAGCTGTTGTCCCAAAATACCCTTTTTGAAATCAAGTCAAATCAATTTTCCAACCAAAATCACTCATTCCTATACCTATAGAATCACTATACCATCATATCCATCAACCAAACACTCCTAAAAACACTTGTATGAAAAATCTAACAAAAACCCAAGATCAAAAATACAACTTTTTATGATCAAAAAGCGATGATCTTACCAAAAATAACACATGCAAGATGATTTAAACATAATCCAACCATAAATCACAAAGTTATGAAAACCTTGATGCATGTATGAGAATTTAGTATCATTATAATCATAAGAACATTTTAAGTATGGGTCTTGTTTTTGTTTTAGCTAGATCAAAGTAAAAAGTGGTGATCTAGGGGTGTTTTGTGGTGAAAACCCACGGCAAAGGGAAAGGGGTGGGGAGGATTTGGTGAACTTTTTTGTTAGTTTATGTTATGTGTGTGTTGTAAGTAAAAAAAATATGGTTTATATATGATTGTAGTGGAGGGGCTAATATTACCAACTTTTGAAACTGGTGGGCTTAAAAACAATTAATAGTTTAAAGGGTAGAAAATGGTTATTGGTAAATATTGAAAATATTTACAGGGCTCGGGTTTCGTAAAAATACTTTTCAAAAGTTACAATGCATCATAAAAATGATTATATAATTTCCCGACACGAATTAATACGTAATTAAAATGAAATCGTCGAAAATATTAATTATCGAAACAATCGATAATAAAATGTAAAGTTTTGGGCATCCGTCGGTATCGCGATCACTAGGAATTCTCGTTGTACATTGATTTTGAATAAACTCGTTTTAAACGCACGCGGGTGATTTTAAATCAAAAACTTTGATTTAAATAAATATGGAAAAATAAAATAAAATTTTATAATTCCAGATAAAATATTGTCAATGAACAGAAAATACTTATAAAGTATAATTTATTTAAAATTTAAGAATCTTAAGATTTACATATAACAATACAAGAAAACGTAATACATTGGAAAATTCAAGAAGCACGAATAAAAAGAATAAAATAATGTTAGGAAAGTACGGGTTCTCACAACATAGGATTATGAGACATGTGTCGAACGAGTTAGTTCATCCTACGGTGTTTATTAGTTGGTCCCTCTGACATGGTTGATGCCTATCCCGGTTCCCAAAGAGGGTTGGTACTAGTGGTGTATGACGTGGATGCATATTCGTGGGCAAATTCAAATTCATTTCATTTGCATTGACATTGCGCACGAATTTCTTTTACGCTTGCAGGATGTCTGCGAAGGGGCCTTCGAGGTTAATAGTCTAGTAGCCGCAGTTTGGACTTACGACCACTAGAATGGGGGGACATGATGACGTATAGTCCCTAGTCGGGCTGGATAGTCCGACTCACGGGTACTACCCGTATCCATCAGGAATGGATTAATGCCTATGTGATGTGCGCACAGTCCAGGAGGCCCGGTAAGTCGATGTCGCACATACGTTTCATTGCTTAACCGTGTCCTTGTCGCGCTGCGACAAGATCAGACAAGAATATAATCTATCTTATGATTATATTCGCCTAAGGAAAGAGGATATACACTTAGCTCAGTTATGCGATAAGGATCAATCTCTTTTGAATCATTATCTCTTCCTTAGGCCGCAAGAATAGGGAGCCCAGCCTGGACTCTCTCTAGTATAAAAGGAACCCCTACAGTTCCACAAAGATACGACACACACAATACCCTAAACCCTAATATACTCAAACCGATTACTTACTCTCACGCTGGAGTCTAATCGTGGGTCACAAACCCACGGTAAGCCTAACGGTGTCTGTTTTAGTGCGCAGGGTCCTTAAACAAGTTTCACTTGGTGCAAGAGCCAGAGTCCACAAGACCCCGAATTAAGCCTAATTCGGGTCAAGCTCGGTCCATCCAACTTTTGTATCAACACTCTCATTTATCTCTCTCGGTACATATTTTTTCCAACACCAATATTTCATTTCCCAACTCACATCACCATCACATTCTCTCGTTAAACTTTAGCAGCAACTTCCAACGTTTGAAAACCCATTTTTGTGTAAGAATCTTTTTAGTTCTTCTCCTAAGTCACTCTCGGCATACCATCAAGCAGCGACCAACGAGTCCATGTAAAAATCTTTTGACTCGACAAACACTCACAACAAAACCTCATGAGGAAGCTCACCACAAAACCCTTGCAACTCTCGTCAACACTCTCGACAAAACCCTCACCCCAACTGATATGTGTGAAAACACACATCTTTTCTACCACTTAATTACAATAATAACCGGACCAAAACGTGTATTTTATGTCTTTTATGTCAGAATTATGCGTGGTTTGTGTTTTTGTTGTGATTTAGGACGAAAAGGTGAAAAGTGGAGAAAACACGGGAATTCACGGGCATTTACGGAATTTTATTGTAGAAAAAGACGAAAGACGAAGTCAAGAAGTCAAGAGTGCAAAAATAACGGAAGTCCAAGACCAATTCTGAAGATTTATCGAAGAAAAAGTCGAAAGACGGAGGTTTACTTAAAGACGAGGAACTCAAGTCTTATTTATCGAAGAATTAAAAGACGAGTCCAAAGAAATCCCGAGCCAGAAGTCATCACATTCCAAGATTAACAAAAAGATTAAGAAGGAAGGACTTAATGGGCAATTAAGAAGAAACGGAAGAAGGGGAGGAAGCTTCCTCTAACCACTCCCCTAATCACCTATAAATACCCCTCTTATTCATTCATTTACTCTTGTTGGCTAATCGTGACAATTAGTCCTTCCACCATTTAATTACCTTGTCATTTTACTTAACTTGTCAATTTAAATACATGTTATGCACTTTAATTACCTTTTAATTTCAAGTAAGTGTTCTTTAATTTTCTTGTTTTAAATTTCTCATTCTACCTTTCTTTCTTGCTTAATCTTTGATTTATATGCTTTTTATCTTGTTAACTTGTTTAAAGATTTAATTTTTATGCTTTTGATTGTTTTAAATCTCTTATTTTCATAGCTTATTCGATTTATTTTCAAGTTTATATAGTTTTTACAAAAGTTATTTTTATATAAAAAGTTGTTTTTCTTAAAGTTTATTCATTTTCGTGTCTTAAAAGTTGTTAAATTTCAGTTTAGTAGTTCATTTTTACACGGTTTACCTTGGATCTTTCACCTAGTGCTTATTAGAATCATAGCTTATTAGATTAGCTTATTTTGTGTACTTTTCTTCATATTCCGATCTGACAAATCGGAAGAGGGAGTTACATTCCGACCATAGCTCATTGCTAGGTCGGAAAAGGGTTTTGATATTCCTTTCTGTATTCCGATTGGAGGGGTTTGATACATTCCGATCGTGTGCAAAGGCTGTCATTCCGATCGTGGGTCAGTGATATTCCGATTGGGGAGTCTAGTGGATTCCGATTAGTGTTTGGTGATAGCTTTCCGATCGGAGATCTTCTACACATTCCGATTGGTGGTTCCGACCCATTGTTCCGATCAAGGGTAAGTCTATATTCCGATCGTGGTTGATCGGAATATATTCCGATTTGGAGTGGTTTTTCATATTTTTGTCTTGTTTAATTTTTACGTTATCATTTTTATACTTGTTTAATTTTAATTCTCGTCACGCTTTTATTTTTAGTCATTTAATTATTTTACTTCCCGTCACGTTTTTTTAAATATCGCACCTTTCTTTTTAATTAGATTTAGATTTAATTTCACGCTCTTTTAATTCTTTCCCTTTACTTTAACGACATTTACTTTTAAGTCTTGCACATTTAAATTTAAAAACAACAACCAAAAATATTTGTTCCACCAAAATAAAACAGAGTCACACATAGAGAACCTAGATCAATTCGATTAGACCAACAACAACGAACTTAATTTTTTATACGGGGTGTCAAAATCCATGTATAAAATGGCGCCGCTGCCGGCTCTTTTCGTAAAGATTAACGGTTTTCTGTGAGAGACGCGTTGCTTTTTGGGATCCGTTCACTTGTGAGCGTTATTTTTCTTGCATAAAAAATTCAAAAAAACCATAAAAAATTAAAAATTGATAAAAATACATAAAAATTAAAAATGTCAAAAATCCAAAAAGATTTTATCTTTATTGTGTATATATATTGTCTTTGTGTTTGGTTTTGTTTTCTTTTGCATTTTCAGGTGTATGCGTACTAGATCTTCTAATTATCAAGAGCCCGAGCCTCAAGAAGATTTAGCTATGTCAGGTGTTTACAACAACATTCCACCGCACCTCAATAATAATAATAATAATAACAACAATGTTCTTCCACAGCCCGATCTTCGGACAATGGAGGAACTTTGTCAACCAACCATGTTTGGACGAGGAGGACCGATTGCGCCGATGCAAATCAACGCTCCTGAGTTTTCGTTGAAGCACCACATGATTCAGCAAGTGCAAACTAACCCATTCCTTGGATTGCCTGATGATGATGCCAACAAACACCTCGACAAGTTCATTACAATCACCCAAAGCATGAAGTTGGTTGGTGCCACAATGGATGAACTTCGCCTACAACTCTTTCCACATACTTTATTACATCATGCCGAGAAATGGTTTGATCGTCTCCCGAAGAATTCTATTCACACTTGGGATGACATGACTCAACGCTTTTTGTCGCGCTACTTTCCACCATCCATGGTCACGAGTCTTCGCAATCAGATCAGCGGTTTCATGCAAGACCCTGATGAATCTCTTTTTGATGCTTGGGAGAGATATAATGTCTTGATCGATAGATGTCCAAACCACAACATGCTCCCTGTGACATTAATAGACACTTTCTACAACGGTTTGACTTTTCGAGATCGTGATACGATCAATGCAGCCGCCGGTGGCACATTCATGAAAAGGAGACCCGAGGAGTGTAGAGAGCTAATTGAGAACATGACTACTCATCATAAGAACTGGGATTCCTCTGCTTCTTCTAGGAACAACCCGAGAGTCAATGTTTCCTCCACCTCAGCAAACCCTGATATGACCGAACTCACCCGTGTGCGGACTGAAATGAGCAGAAGTATGCAACTCTTGGCTTCAAATCAACAACAACAACAAGTTAAAGCTGTTGCTACTCCTTGTGAAACATGCGGCGGTCCTCACTCATACACCGATTGTCCTTCTACACAAGGAAATCCGGAAAATGTGTATGCAGCTTATGGTAATTATTCACCGGAAAATTACAAAGCTCGCCCTTAAGGGGATAGAAATCTGCTGAGTTACAGATCCAACAATTACCTTTCACTCGGTTTTCTCCTCAAAACCCAAACTCCGCCAACAACTACAATAGAAGCAACCAAATCCCACCAAGAGCTTATAATCCTTATCACCCACCCGCTCAACAAACCCCACCCAGTAATCCGGATGTTGAGGCCATCATGAGAACCCAAGGTGAGCAAATCAAGAATCTGCAGAGCCAAATTATCAATCTTAAAGGAGATATCACAAAGAAAGGAAATGAGTTAAGATCCGAGCTTCGAAATGATATTGAATCCTCCTTCAGCAATCAAACCAATGATTTGAAGAATATGCTTGCTAGTTTCTTGCCTCCTGCTCAACCTTCTTCTTCGAGTTCTCTACCTTCAAACACCGTCAGCAATCCGCGAGCTAATGTGAGCGCTATTACTACCCGTAGTGGAGTCACCATCGTAGGACCACCAATTCCACCCTCATCATCTACACCTCCTCCACCATCATGTATCCCTACTCCTCCTACACCTAGTATTAGTGCACCATTACCATCTTCGCCTCGTCATGACGATGTCTCTCGGAAGGATCCTTCAACATCCCAACCTTTACCAACTACACCTTCACCTTCCGCCTATAAACCCAAAATCCCATACCCTTCTCGCATAGGCAAGACCAACGATCTAACAAAGGAGGACTCTCAAGTGACAAAATATATTAATATGATTTCTCAAATGGGCTTCAGCATTAGTTTTCTTGAAGCACTTGTCCTCATGCCCAAATTTGTTAAAGCATTTAAGGAATTGCTTAACAAGAAGGAGAAGCTGATTGAACTCGCCAACACACGCTTAAATGAAAACTGCTATGCAGTTATTCTTAAAGAACTTCCAGAAAAGCTTGGAGATCCCGGTCGTTTTGTGTTGCCTTGCGTGTTCAACAAAACTGAAGAATTTACTGCCCTTGCTGACCTCGGGGCCAGTATTAATTTGATGCCACTGAGTGTTTGGAAAACACTATCATTGCCCGATCTCACTCCAACAAAGATGACTCTTGAACTTGCAAATCGCACTCTCGCTTACCCTGTTGGTATAGCCGAAGACGTGTTCATCAAAGTTGGCGCATTTACTTTCCCGGTCGATTTTGTCGTAGTTGATTATGAAATGGACCCTCGTATTCCTTTAATACTTGGTCGGCCATTCTTGAGAACCGGACGTGCTTTAGTGGATGTTGCCGAAGGTGAGTTAATCTTAAGAGTCGGGAATGACTCACAAATTTTCAAAATGGGGAAGCTTACAGGCAAATACTATGGACGAGAATCAGTGAATATGATTAATGTGCTCGATGACTTTACCGTCTATGACAATCCTCTATTCGAGTCTTCCACTGATAATCCACTTTTTCAAGATGATGTGGATGATTCTCTCCCTACTTTGGCAGCTTCTCCCATTTATGATTCGCCACCGGTCTTTGATGCTTATGATGATGATTCTAGCTCAGACTCGGATGATTATGATGACCTTACTTCTGAGTATCCCGAGCTGCCCACATATGATGATTTTGATGAGGCCGATACTCTTTCGAGCGATTCTTCTCACGATGAAGATCCTCCGCCATCACTCGATCCTACTTTGGACGATTACTCATTTGAGGAAGATTTCTCTGCATTTCTTAATACTTACTTCCCTCATGAGAGTGATGCACCTCCTTTGGACTTTGAAGATTATCGTCTTGATCCTACTTTGGACGATTACTCATTTGAGGAAGATTTCTCTGCATTTCTTAATACTTACTTCCCTCATGAGAGTGATGCACCTCCTTTGGACTTTGAAGATTATCGTCTTGATCCTACTTTGGATTTGAAGCACATTCTTTCAAAGGAGAAGAAACCGGTCGACACCGATATCCGTTGCACATATGATTTGACACCTCTTTGTCCTCCTTCTGAGGACGAGGTTGTGCTTCTTTGCGGATCTTCTTCACACTCGGCTGAGCCTGAGTGCTATTTTCCCCTAAAGGAAAATGTGTTCGACCCTGGTATTGAAATTCTGCAGCCATCTCAGTATCCACCTGATGAAATAAAAGGAAATATCTTTGGAACTTATGGAAATCTGCTTGCACCACTTCAACCTTGCTTCCACCGTGCTCCATTGCTGCTTAAGGGAACCTTGCCTACTCTTCTTTGGCTTGCCTTGTTCGCCTTAAGCCTATGCTATTTGCTCGATGAAAACTATGTCTTTGATCCTGGTGGATATGTCTTATGCTTCTTCCGTTGATGATCAAGGTCGAGTCAGGCTAATGACTCGGTTAACAAAAATCAAGCGCTTCTTGGGAGGCAACCCATGCATCTATCTTTTCACTTTCTTTATCATAAGTGTAGGGGAGACCCGTTGGTGTTTGCTCTCTCCTCTCTTCTCTTAATCAGGGATTCGAGCTTCAATGATCCACTCTTGATGATTCTTGACGACCCGTGATTCCGTGTTCCATTATCCCGATTCTATCCTAAACTCTTTTCGATTCTCTATTTTATATTTTCTAAATATTAAAATAGGAATCTCTTTAGTGGTCTTTCCCTTAGCGAGATTTAAACAACGTGCACAATTTCCTAAGTGTAGGGGAGTTTACTCCCACATGCTTAAACATTGAGGACAATGTTTATATTAAGTGTAGGGGGGACTTCTATCGAAGTTAAGTGGTCTTTTCATTGTAATTGTCCTCATTTTAACCGGAAAATCGATTTTTCGACATTTTTCAAAATTTTTGATCTATTTTAGCCTATTAGTTTATCCCTTTGTATAGTTATTTTCTTTCCTTGCTAGAATAAATGTTTAAATAAGTGGTTTTAATTTTCAAAACGTTGTGAATCTTTTGACTCAACCCGAGTTTACTTATCTAAGTTACTCTAGCTAATATCCTTAACGTGTTTAAGTCAAGTTTTGCTAGGCTTTTATATAGGGAGCTATAAAACGCGAAAGTCTTAACTCTCACGGGTTAAGAACAAGAACTTTTCGCAAGTTCCTATAATTGATCCTAGAGAGTCTTTTATCAAGGGAACTTTAAAACGCGATTTCTAAACTTGAAAAAGTCTAAGAATTTGCAAGATCCTATAGGCGACTCGAAAACCCAAAACGTTGATTTAATAGGCTAAGCATCCACGAGTCTCATTACTTGAGATTTTAAACTGTGGAGAACGAGAGATGATAGAGCCAATTATAAGTCCGGTATTCTTTCGTGAATTTATGAGAGTTAATTATGAGCCTATTCTCCCATCGCTTGCTAAATAATTTATCTGCTAATAAATAAGGTTGTACGGTTTGAAAAGTTACTTAGCTTCTAGCCCCAGATCGTTTAAAAGTTGCTCGGTATGGATTAGAGTTCATAGCCAAGGCATAACTTATTGAAGCGGGACGCGAAGATTGGCGAGTCCGAAAAGGCCCTAACAAGGCATGAGGGCTATGTTTTGTTGCTAAAGATCCAAAGTTATGAGAAGAATCATTTATCGAAAATCAATATGAAGGATCGAGACACACGACGAAAAGCAAAAACTCCCCAAAAGTCATGGAGAAGTGTATCCGAAAAGACCCTAACAAGGTATGAGGATGAATAGATCCAAGTCATAAAAGGAGGCGGATCGTTGTATATCAAAGTCCAAAATAAAGATTGGAGAAAAATGAAGAAGTCGTGGTCCAAGTATGAATCTCTCAAAAAGTTCAAGTGAAAAAATTCCAATTATGAAGAGAAGACCATTATTTCATGAACGTCTCTCAAGATTTGAAGTATGAAGTCGCTGCCAAATATCGGTCCGAGAAAGGTCTCAAATCGCGAAGCGAGTTATGCCAAGATATGAACTTTATGAGGTCCCGAGAGGCAGTTTTAAAAGATTTGGTCCTTTAGCTAACTATTGATTAAATCGTTCACTTTATTTTCAGACTAAATAACTATCGAAATAAGTCAAACAATGCATCCTCGTGATCATTTAAGACAACAATAAAATATAAGAGATACCCCTAGGAATAAGGGAGTCTAAGTGAATAATTGGCCCACATGAGTTCGTGTTAGTTTACTAACTTATAATAACAATGATCTCGTTTTTAAGCTTGGTTTGGAGAAAGTGAAAAGTTGAGGATGATGATTATTCATGACATTTCCAAAACCCAAGGTATGCTTTTTAATTTCTTTGCTTTGAATTTTTGTAATTTTCTATCTCTTTAATAAAGGCCAACATGGATTAATTATGATGAAAATGTAAACGTGCTTTGTAACTAATGCATTGCATGAGGACATTGCAATGGTCAAGTGTAGGGGATTTGATATGTGTGAAAACACACATCTTTTCTACCACTTAATTACAATAATAACCGGACCAAAACGTGTATTTTATGTCTTTTATGTCAGAATTATGCGTGGTTTGTGTTTTTGTTGTGATTTAGGACGAAAAGGTGAAAAGTGGAGAAAACACGGGAATTCACGGGCATTTACGGACTTTTATTGAAGAAAAAGACGAAAGACGAAGTCAAGAAGTCAAGAGTGCAAAAAGAACGGAAGTCCAAGACCAATTCTGAAGATTTATCGAAGAAAAAGTCGAAAGACGGAGGTTTACTTAAAGACGAGGAACTCAAGTCTTATTTATCGAAGAATTAAAAGACGAGTCCAAAGAAATCCCGAGCCAAAAGTCATCACATTCCAAGATTAACAAAAAGATTAAGAAGGAAGGACTTAATGGGCAATTAATAAGAAAAGGAAGAAGGGGAGGAAGCTTCCTCTAACCACTCCCCTAATCACCTATAAATACCCCTCTTATTCATTCATTTACTCTTGTTGGCTAATCGTGACAATTAGTCCTTCCACCATTTAATTACCTTGTCATTTTACTTAACTTGTCAATTTAAATACATGTTATGCACTTTAATTACCTTTTAATTTCAAGTAAGTGTTCTTTAATTTTCTTGTTTTAAATTTCTCATTCTACCTTTCTTTCTTGCTTAATCTTTGATTTATATGCTTTTTATCTTGTTAACTTGTTTAAAGATTTAATTTTTATGCTTTTGATTGTTTTAAATCTCTTATTTTCATAGCTTATTCGATTTATTTTCAAGTTTATATAGTTTTTACAAAAGTTATTTTTATATAAAAAGTTGTTTTTCTTAAAGTTTATTCATTTTTGTGTCTTAAAAGTTGTTAAATTTCAGTTTAGTAGTTCATTTTTACACGGTTTACCTTGGATCTTTCACCTAGTGCTTATTAGAATCATAGCTTATTAGATTAGCTTATTTTGTGTACTTTTCTTCATATTCCGATCTGACAAATCGGAAGAGGGAGTTACATTCCGACCATAGCTCATTGCTAGGTTGGAAAAGGGTTTTGATATTCCTTTCTGTATTCCGATTGGAGGGGTTTGATACATTCCGATCGTGTGCAAAGGCTGTCATTCCGATCGTGGGTCAGTGATATTCTGATTGGGGAGTCTAGTGGATTCCGATTAGTGTTTGGTGACAGCTTTCCGATCGGAGATCTTCTACACATTCCGATTGGTGGTTCCGACCCATTGTTCCGATCAAGGGTAAGTCTATATTCCGATCGTGGTTGATCGGAATATATTCCGATTTGGAGTGGTTTTTCATATTTTTGTCTTGTTTAATTTTTACGTTATCATTTTTATACTTGTTTAATTTTAATTCTCGTCACGCTTTTATTTTTAGTCATTTAATTATTTTACTTCCCGTCACGTTTTTTTAAATATCGCACCTTTCTTTTTAATTAGATTTAGATTTAATTTCACGCTCTTTTAATTCTTGCCCTTTACTTTAACGACATTTACTTTTAAGTCTTGCACATTTAAATTTAAAAACAACAACCAAAAATATTTGTTCCACCAAAATAAAACAGAGTCACACATAGAGAACCTAGATCAATTCGATTAGACCAACAACAACGAACTTAATTTTTTATACGGGGTGTCAAAATCCATGTATAACCAACGCTTACCAATATAAGTTTAAAGACATGGGTGACTTTGACAGAAAGGACCCATATAGTGCGTTGTTTAAAAACTGTTTCTTATGCAACAATGAAGTCAAGCTTTTTAGTTTTACAATCCAAACTTTTACCAACTTGGTTTCCGAAAATAGTGGTAACAATGACACGTGACGAAAGGTTAATATTATATGAAAAGAGTGTAAAAAGAAAACATGAAGGTTGTGGGTTAACCTTTAGCTCTCGGGTATGATAACGATGCTGCTGGTAAGCAAAACGAGGCGATAACCCGACGCTTGAGCTAAAAACCTTCGAGCTAGACATACGAAACCCGTACTCACTTAGCGAACTGCTCACTTTTCTCGTACTCAAAACGACCCTCGTCCCAAAAGAAACGAATCCCACTCAACCCAAAACTCGTACGACCGCAGCAAGAACCATTCAATTAGCTTAGTGAATCCTCGTCATCGTGTATGTAACTCGCGTCTCGTCGTCGTGTAACTCGCGTCAACAGCAGCAATAGGAACCTCAAAACAAGAAAACTCGTCGCCACAGTAGTATTAGAAACCTCGAACTGTGTGAACTTGCGTAGGTACTACGAAAATGGGGTGTTTTGGTGGTTGTGGTGCATGTTGTTAATGCAATAATGCCTAAAAACGTTACTTGCATTTTTCGGTCTCGCTTAGTTTTGATTACGACAATATGTAAAAACTAGCATTTACAAAAACAACGAAAAACGAATTGTTGAGTTCAAGTATTTTTCATTTTACCCATTTTTACTTAAGGTATGAATAAACAAGTACTAACCTTAATCAAGTGATCAAGTGATTTAATCTTTTCTTAAAACTCACTTTTTATTAAGTGTGATAAGTTTTAATTAAACTTTCTTTTTAAGAAAATATTTTATTAAATTAAATATTTGAAAATTTGAAAATGGCATATTCCCCTTGGATTTGGAATATCCTTTCTGGATATTTTTATAACCAGATATGACCTCCACCACTAAAGGACAAAAAGGGAGCGGAGTCTAGCCCAGCGGTTCCTTAGCTCCTAGGTGGTTCCTTATCGATAAGGTATTGCGGGCTAAGATAAGGAACCACGGGCAGATATAGCCGTTGGCCCTTTGTCCTATAAATAATGGACCTTTCTTAGATTTTCAATTCACCTCTTTTGCACACAAATTTCCAGATTCATACATACTTCTTAAATCACTCAAATCCTTGATTGTTTGATTGATTACTACTTGTTTAGAAGTGAATCTATCTCATCCATCCCTTCCTCTTCAAGTGCAAAGAGAAGAACACTATCATTGTGAAGTGTTGAGTCCACCACCAAAGATCCTTTGAAGATCAAATCTTATACATTTGTTGTTGTGTAATAGTTGTGAAGATCCAAGTAGTTGTGTCTATTTGGAGGTTGTGTATGTACTAATTATAGTTGTGTAGATTGGTCCTAGCTACGATTAGGGCTTGAATTTTAGCTTAGGGTCGGAAATTGGTTAAGCGACGTGTACGGTTTTCTCCACCATAAGGAGCTTGTTGTGTAGTGAACTCTCGAGTAAGGAGTACTCGAGGAGTGGAGTAGGAACGAGGAGTGAGCTTCGTTGCCGAACCACTATAAATCCTTGGTGTTTGGTTTGATCTTTCTTTACCCTTAACTCTTTAAATTCTTTATTCTTTATGCATATATATTAGTTAGTATTAGTTTAAGTTACACTATCATTGTTCATATTGTGCATAAGAATATTTCACTTATTTCCTCAAGTCTAAGTTTTTGAGAAAAAGATTTTTTGAAAACCATCATTTAACAAGTAAATATAAGAAACTATTCAACCCCCCCTAGTTTCTACAATTGGTATTAGAGCGGGTTGCTCAAGTATTTTTAAGGTATATTGTATTTTAAAACTTGAATCGATCTATGGATTCCAACAAGTACCTAGAAGGGCAATCTATGCAAAGACCACCACTTTTTCAAACCGATAGTTTTATTTATTGGAAAAATAGATTTGAGCGTGAAATCAAAAGATTTAGATCTTTGGAATGTTATTACCAATGGTGATTTTTTACCTTATCAATTTAATGAAGTTTCTAAAACAAAGGAATTGGTCACTTTTGACAAAGCTAATGATGATACTAAAAAGAAACTTTCGAAAAATAATGAGGCTAAAATGGTGATTTATAATGCTTTACCTAAGAAAGAGTATGAAAGGATTTTTATGTGTGAAACCGCTAAAGATATTTGTAACACTCTTTTAGTAACCCACCAAGGTAATAGCCAAGTCAAAGAAAGCAAAATCGATCTTCTTGTCCAACAATATGAACAATTTGTCATCTTAGAAGATGAAGCTATTGATAGTGCTTTTGCTAGATTTAACGCTATTATTACTAGTCTAAAATCACTTGATGAAGGTTTTTCTAGCAAGAACAATGTTAGGAAGTTTCTTAGGACCTTACATCTGAAGTGGAGAGCAAAGGTCACGGCGATCGAAGAATCGAAGGATCTCTCAACTTTATCACTCGATGAACTCATAGGCAACTTGAAGGTTCATGAGATGATAATTTTGAAGGACTCGGAATTGGTAAAGACCAAGAGTGAAAGGAAGTCTCTTGCACTCAAAGCCAAGAAGGCACAAAGCGATCATGATAGTTCCTCGGATAGTGATGACGAGGAGTATGCATTGGCGGTAAGAGATTTCAAGAGGTTCTTCAAAAGACGAGGTCAACACGTGAGGCAACCTAACAATGACAAGAAACCATTCTTAAAGAATCGGTTTTCCAAGAACGAAAAGGGTGATCGGAATTGCTTTAGATGTGGTGATCCAAATCATTTCATTAATGAGTGTCCAAAGCCTTCACGCGATAAGAATCACACGAAATTCGTTAGTGGTTCTTGGAGCGATAGCGGTGAAGATGTTGATGACAACCCCAAAGAGGAGAAATGTCTCATGGCTCACACTTCTAAAGAGGTACATTCCGAAACCGAATATTATAGCAATGATAGCTCCACCTTAGATGATATTGAATTAGAAGGCCAATATGACAATTTACACAAACTTAGCCTTAAATTCATAGAAAAGAACAAAACACTAAAATCAACTAAAACTAAGCTTGAAAATGAGATTAATGAACTTAGGGAAAAATTAGGCAAGTTTGAGAAAAATAAAGAAGTTGATATAGGTAGCTTAAGTTGTGAGAAACTTAGGTTAGAAAATGAATATATCAAGAGCACTTCCATTAAATTGGAAAAGTTCATGAAAAGTACTAGTGCTCTTGATGATATGTTAAACAAACAAATTCACTCTAAGGAAAGACTTGGTGTAGGTTTTAACTCAGATGAAGCATCAACTAGTGAACCTAAACAAGTTCGATTTTCAGAAAAACCATCTGTTGTACGCGGTCCCAAACTGTATGGGGCGGTTCCTTATCGATATGGAACCGCCGCCATAGATAAGGTACCGCGGCCAGAAAACATTTTTGATGAAAATCCTGAACTTTCTGAAAAATCAAATTTAGGTGAACATCCTAAGCATCTTATTGTTAACAAAGTGAAATTACCTATACTTGACGACAATGCCGTTGATAAGTTCTCGATTTGGACATGCCTTTAACTACTTTAGGTAAACAGTTCTGCCAACTGTTCACCTTTGTCCCACTAGGTCGTACTAGGCATTGACTTTGAATCTCTTGTTTTGTCCCGCTCAAAACACTTGTAAGATTCTCCCGCCTAAACTATAAGGGGTTGGATAAGTTTTGCTTGATCCAAGTCTCTAGGGTTCTTAAGTGATCTCTGAGTATTGTCAACTCAGAGATCCTTGAACACCAGTGCATTCCTTTGACATCCCAGCTATCCATAATCGCTGGTGAGTCTGACTTCAGATTGTCTTCGACTTCTCTGACGTTGTCTTTGACTTGAATGATCCTGGTGTGCCAGCTGAGGCTTTGCCTTCCACTGGTCTAGTCTCTGTCGCTGGTCCTCGCGGGCGACCTTTCAACACTTAGTCTAATTTAAACAAATCTAGACAGGGCCATAGTTAAAACTTTCATTGGCCCAACAGAAAACATATTTGATGAAAATCCTGAACTTTCTGAAAAATCAAATTTAGGTGAACATCCTAAGCATCTTATTGTTAACAAAGTGAAATTACCTATACTTGACGACAATGCCGTTGATAAGTTCTATAAGCCTTTGAGTAAACCTCTAATGGGAAATAGAAGTTTATCAAGACCATCTTCTACTCCACCAAGAGTACGGAATGAGTCTAGGCCTAGAAGTAGAACGACAACACCTAGAAGAGATAGTCAAAACAATTCACGACCTAGAAGTAAAACTCCAACACCTAGAAGGAATGACCATAACTCTAAACCAAGATCAAATACACCTAGGAGGAATAATAAACAACAAAATGGTTATATGAATTTTTATCCTCCTCCCTTTTGTTCCCCGTAGGGAAACCCTCCTCAATTCATGCATCCCAACCAAATGCAAGGGATGTTTGGAACTAACAATTTTGGACCCATGAGATATTGGGGACCAAATGTTTGATCGTGTTTGTTGTTACCTAGATATGCTTGGGAATTGATTTGGAACCCGACGAGTGGATTAAGGATATTGGTTGTTCTAAACACATGACGGGTAATCGAAGTTTGTTCTCACGATACAAAGCATATGATGGAGGTAACGTCACATTCGCTAGTAGTCTACGTGGTAATATCATTGGCAAAGGTACGGTTTCTCTTGACTCCATGACTATTGAAAATGTTGAGCACGTAGATAATTTAGGGTTTAACCTTTTAAGCATAGGTCAAATTTGTGACAATAAGTGTAAGGTCATCTTTTCGGAAAATGATAGTGAAATCGTAAAAGATGGAAAGGTCATTGGAAAAGGTATTAGAAAGCATGGGCTTTATGTCATGAAGGTCAATAAGAAGTCAAAAGACAACATATGTCTTGCGACTATAGATGATAGTTCTACTCTTTGGCATAGGAGATTAGGTCACGCTAATATGCGTCTAATTCAATCTTTAGTCTCTAAGGAGTTGGTAAGACACCTCCCCAAGATGAAGTTTGATAGTCGCTTTTGTGATGCTTGCAAAGTTGGAAAGCAAGTTCACTCAAGTCACAAAGCCAAGAATTTGGTTTCAACCTCTCGGTACTTAGAACTCCTACATATGGATCTCTTTGGACCTACCGCCATACGGAGTTATGGAGGTAACCTTTATACCTTAGTTATAGTTGATGACTACTCTAGATTCACTTGGACTAGATTTTTGGCATCTAAGAATGAAGATTTCGATCATTTTGAAATCTTTAGTCGAAGAATTCAAAATCAACTAGGATGTCCAATTGTCTCTATTAGGACGGATCATGGTAGGGAATTTGATAATGAAGTTCAATTTGGTGCCTTTTGTGAAGCTCATGGTATTACCCATAACTTCTTGGCTCCTCGCACTCCACAATCAAATGGGGTAGTTGAAAGGAAGAATAGGACCATCCAAGAGATGAGTAGGACGATGTTAAACGAGCAATCTTTGCCTCAAAAGTTTTGGTGCAATGCCGTGGACACATCGAATTATATTCTCAACTGAATTCTTATTCGACCCTTCCTAGGAAAGACCCCCTATGAGATTCTTAAAGGTAAGAAACCCTCATTGGAATACTTTAGGGTGTTTGGAAGCAAGTGCTTTATCCTCAACACCAAATACTACCTTACCAAGTTTGACCCAAAGTCTTACGAAGGTATCTTTTTAGGTTATTCCCAAACTAGCAAAGCCTACATAGTCCTTAATAGAACCTCGGGCGTAATTGAAGAATCACTTAACGTGACTTTTGATGAAACCCCTCCTTTAACCAATACACCACCATTGGTTGATGATGACTTGGATGAAGTAGAAGTAGTTAGAGCCAAAGAGGTTAGAAAAATAGGAGTTGAAGACCTTAGTGTTGAAAAGGAAGTAAACATTAAGGAGTCTAAGGATCATACTCTCAATAATATCATTGGCGACTTAAATCAAAGGACCCTAAGATCTCAAGTCCAAAACCAAAGTAACTTCTTTTGTTTCATCTCCTTGATTGAACCAAAGAATGTTAAAGAAGCTTTGACGGATGAGAGTTAGGTCATTGCGATGCAAGAAGAATTGAATCAATTCGTTGCTAATGATGTTTGGGAACTTGTTCCTCCACCTAGAAGTTCTACCATTATAGGAACCAAATGGGTATATAGGAATAAGTTAGATGAGAATGGTGTTGTGTCTCGTAACAAAACTAGACTTGTAGCACAAGGCTATAATCAACAAGAAGGGATTGACTATGACGAGACATATGCACGGGTAGCTAGATTGGAATCCATTAGAATCCTTTTAGCCTACGCTTGTGCCCTATATATTAAGCTTCAACAAATGGATGTAAAGAGTGCGTTTCTTAACGGTTTGATCAATGAGGAGGTATATGTGGCTCAACCTCCTGGCTTCATTGATTTTAAGAAACCGGATCATGTTTACAAGCTTAAGAAGGCACTTTATGGTCTTAAACGAGCATCCAAAGCTTGGTATGATAGACTTAAAGCGTTTCTTGTCAAACATGATTATACCATGGGAATGGTAGACAACACTCTCTTTACAAAGAAGAAAGGTTCTCATCTCATAATCGTGCAAATATATGTTGATGACATTATATTTAGCTCAACTTGTCAAGAATTGTGTGATGACTTTGCCAAAATCATGCATGATGAGTTCGAAATGAGTATGATGGGAAAACTTAACTTCTTTTTAGGACTCCAAATTAACCAAATGGACGATGGTATTTTCTTTAGTCAATCTAAGTACGCTAAAGAAATGCTAAAGAAATTTGGATTTGAAGAATCTAGACCAATGAAGACCCCTATGGCCTCGGATACTAAACTCACCGTAGATGATGATTGTGAGTCGGTAGACAACACCAAATATAGAGGTATGATTGGTAGTTTGTTGTACCTAACGGCAAGTCGACCGGATATCATGTTTAGTGTTTGCCTTTGTGCTCGCTTCCAAGAGGCTCCCAAAACCTCTCACCTTGAAGCGGTTAATCATATCTTCCGATACATTAAAGGCACTATACATTTAGGATTATGGTATCCTAAAGGGACCGATGTAGAAACCATTGTCTACGCGGACTCGGATCATGCGGGAGACTATGTGGACCGGAAAAGCACTAGTGGTGTTTGTACCTTCATGGGTTGTTGTTTAACCTCTTGTTTCTCCAAGAAACAAACCGCTCTTGCGATATCCACCACGGAAGCCGAGTATGTGAGTGCCGAAAAAGCATGCCAACAAGCTCTATGGATGAAGCAAGCGCTTGTTGATTACGGGATTTGTATTGATGATGTTCCCATCATGTGTGACAATAAGGGTGCTATAGACCTTAGCAAGAATCCCGTGCAACATTCGCGAACCAAGCACATAGAAATTCGTCACCATTTTCTTAGGGATAATGTTCAAAAGGGGAACATTTCAATTGAGAAGGTACCCTCCGAGGATAACTTAGCCGACATCTTCACTAAGCCACTTAAGAGGGAACCTTTTAATTACTTGCGTCTAGGTCTAGGATTAATGGAACATATTCCTTAATTGTTTTCCTTTATTGAGTCTTTCTCTTTCCTTTGAGTGTTGTATCACTTTGAGTCCTTGAGTCTCCTAAACTCTTATTGAAAATCTTCTCTTCTCCTTTTCAAAATCCTCAAAGTCTCTTTCAAAAATGGTTGAGAAATGTTTTGGCATTGTTAATTCAATCTAAAAACGTCTTTCATAGATTCTTGCTATTAATCTCGAGCTTACATAATTCATATGTATGATTCTCTCAAACGTAGCAAGAACAAGATAGAATCAAGGAGGATCATTGTGTCATGACTTAAGGTCTTGTCTTACACACCTCCTATATCTATTTTTAAAATCCATGTATGTTGGTCAATCTCTATTTGGTGAGTTAGTATGTGTACTCTTTGTCTATCTTTGCTTTCAAGCATATCCCTATGTTAAGTTAGACTAGAAAAATAAGATTTGCTGAAAAATCTTCCTTCACCACCAAAACTCAACCATTGTAGGCGGTTCCATATATGAACCGCGGTTCCTTATTGAAATTCCAAATTTGTTCTAACATTTTTGAGAATCTTTGCTTCAACCCTTTGACCACCCCAAAAATACCTTGAGCCTTCCCTATTAAACCATAAGCATTTTGCCTTACTTCACATCCCAAAATGTCTTACTCTCCTAATAAAAGCCTTGATTCTCTTCCATTCTCCCCAATTACTTTCAATCCCAATTCACCCAAGAACACTCTTAATCACATCTCTCCTACCAAGAATGTTGATTGTGGAACATCTTTTCTTCCACCACCACCCTTTAGTGTTCTTCCTCCTTCTCATGATAATGTCATGCACCATGGGACATATTGCCATTGTTGTCAATATCAACATCTTGCTATGGCACACATCTATGAGGAGTTGAGCTACATCAAGAGTCTCTTAATCAAGCCTCCTCTTCATTTTGATTATGAGATTTCCACCAAGCCACCACCACCACATTCCGCCACTACCTTGTCTTTAATATAAGCATTGGTTGCTTATCCTCAAGACACCTTTTTCTTTTAAGCAAATCTTAGAATTCTAGATTAACTAGGAGTAGACTTATGTTTTTGGCTTGTTTTCTATTTCATACATCTTTGTATGACTATTTTCTTATTTTTATATGACTTCACTTGGATCTTAGTCTTTGTGTTTTCTTTTCTTTTATTCTTTTAGTGTAACCTTTAGCTATGTCTTGTTGGTTGTTTCTTTTGTTCAACTAACCCTTCCATGTAGCTTGTCACCATATCTCGATTCCTCGGTGCCCCAAGCTAGGGGGAGTAAGCACCAAGGGGGAGTCTTTGCAAAGTCCGTCTCTTCAACACCGACTTGTGCAACCTTTTTGCTTCGACAAAGGGGGAGAAATGAATAAACTCGTCTTCAAAAATCTTGTGTTTTGTATGATTGAGTTTATATATTGTCGGAATCAAAAAAGGGGAGATTGTTAATGCAATAATGCCTAAAAACGTTACTTGCATTTTTCGGTCTCGCTTAGTTTTGATTACGACAATATGTAAAAACAAGCATTTACAAAAACAACGAAAAACGAATTCTTGAGTTCAAGTATTTTTCATTTTACCCATTTTCACTTAAGGTATGAATAAACAAGTACTAACCTTAATCAAGTGATCAAGTGATTTAATCTTTTCTTAAAACTCACTTTTTATTAAGTGTGACAAGTTTTAATTAAACTTTCTTTTTAAGAAAATGTTTTATTAAATTAAATATTTGAAAATTTGAAAATGGCATATTCCCTTTGGATTTGGAATATCCTTTCTGGATATTTTTATAACCAGATATGACCTCCACCACTAAAGGACAAAAAGGGAGCGGAGTCTGGCCTAGTGGTTCCTTAGCTCCTAGGCGGTTCCTTATCGATAAGGTACCGCGGGCTAAGATAAGGAACCACGGGCAGATGTAGCCGTTAGCCCTTTGTCCTATAAATAGTGGACCTTTCTCAGATTTTCAATTCACCTCTTTTGCACACAAATTTCCAGATTCAAACATACTTCTTAAATCACTCAAATCCTTGATTGTTTTATTGATTACTACTTGTTTAGAAGTGAATCTATCTCATCCATCCCTTCCTCTTCAAGTGCAAAGAGAAGAACACTATCATTGTGAAGTGTTGAGTCCACCACCAAAGATCCTTTGAAGATCAAATCTTATACATTTGTTGTTGTGTAATAGTTGTGAAGATCCAAGTAGTTGTGTCTATTTGGAGGTTGTGTATGTACTAAGTATAGTTGTGTAGATTGGTCCTAGCTACGATTAGGGCTCGACTTTTAGCTTAGGGTCAGAAATTGGTTAAGCGACGTGTACGGTTTTCTCCACCATAAGGAGCTTGTTGTGTAGTGAACTCTCGAGTAAGGAGTACCCGAGGAGTGGAGTAGGAACGAGGAGTGAGCTTCGTTGCCGAACCACTATAAATCCTTGGTGTTTGGTTTGATCTTTCTTTACCCTTAACTCTTTACATTCTTTATTCTTTATGCATGTATATTAGTTAGTATTGGTTTAAGTTACACTATGATTGTTCATATTG
Organism: Glebionis coronaria; assembly: GCA_025667525.1. Lineage (NCBI taxonomy): Eukaryota > Viridiplantae > Streptophyta > Magnoliopsida > Asterales > Asteraceae > Glebionis > Glebionis coronaria. The sequence goes on along the minus strand of CM046876.1, from coordinate 606,686,611 downwards.
TGCATAAGAAGATTTCACTTATTTCCTCAAGTCTAAGTTTTTGAGAAAAAGATTTTTTGAAAACCATCATTTAACAAGTAAATATTAGAAACTATTCACCCCCCCCCCCCTTCTAGTTTCTACACATGTTTTTAAGAAGCAACTTTAGCCATATTTGATTAGTTGGTATATTATGTGAAGTTTTGTTTGATCTGATTTGTGGTATTGAGTGTGAGAGTTTGAGTTATGAATTGTGTGTTTGTGTGTTTACAAAGGTTACAGCTTGTAGGATCTTCAATTAAGAATTTTGGTATAAGACAAAAGGTAAGAGGGTTGTATAAAATTTGTTTAGCCAAAATGGGTAACAAACAAATATCCAGTACATCATGCATGGTGGCACGCTTTTGTATCTGATTTTTTAACTCATGGGTGGTTGAGCTATTTAACTAGAGTAAGATTTTATAATAAAATTAGTTGGTTAGGTTGAACTTTGTAAAGTGTTGTGAGTGGATGCCACTTATTCTTGGTGAATTAATTAAAATGGCAAGTATTGGGTAACAATAGAGCAAAATGGTTCATTTAGGGTACATTTGGTTTACACTGTATGTCGAATAATTAAGCCGGATTCTAATTATATTTACAGAAAATAGAACGATAAACAAAGACTCGCTAAAATAATTGATAAAATTAATTATAACAATAATTATGAAAATATTATTCGTGTAATATTAATTCGCCTAATTACATAGACATCGGTTAAATTGTAGATAATTCGTGCAACACGACACGGCTAAATCATACACAGATAATGCACACGTATTAGAAATAAAATTTCAGATACGTCTAAATATTGATCGTAAATTATTAGGCAACCAATAGTGACACACTCGCAATGTTCACAACAACGCCGAATGAGCACAGTCTAAGCAAAATACATTCAACGCACGTTATTTCCTAAAATAAGGGAACACTTCCCAGATATTTAGCATATAGTTGACTAAATAAAAAGTGTAGGGGGGCAAAACTGTAATTTTAAAAAGTCTAAAAGTTACCGTGTGTTACAATAGTGATGAAGAAGAAAGTAGTGGTCATGGTTCTAATGCAGATATGTAAGAAGAACCAGAAAGATTGGACTATGGAGAGGGTGAGACAGCTTTGGAAAGACTTAAGCAACTTAAGCTGCAAGTTGATTTTGATATACCTACCATTCCTGGTGTGTATTTTAGGTATGAGGATGAAGTCTTGAATAATCCTGATAGAACTTTGACTGAGAAAATTTGGAGGTTAGAGGTTTTGCTGAGAGTTCAAAAGGATTGCAAGACTATTTTGGATAATAGGACAAACAAAGTATTGACAAAGAACAAGACTGCAAGAAGGAAATTGTATTATATGCTTCTTAAATGTCACCAAACAGGATGGACATACACAAAGATAGGAAGCTATCATTTGAGTAGTTGGAAATTTTTTGCCTATCCAATCTGGGATCGTGTTTGTGAGGAAAACACATCTAGGTTGCTTTCTGCTGAGAGACAGGAAGAGATTGAAGAGGAGTTGAAGATCAAGAAAGGCACCAATTACTCCAAGACCAGTGAAGAAAGGAGCAAAATTTTTGTTTACAGCTTTTGATTCCTATGATGCAAGGTATAATGAAGTAGGTTTGAAGAAGAACATGGAGCTTTCACCCTTAGAAGCTTATGATATTGTTGTTGTGGTACCTCTTGATTTCAAGAACCTAATTGTGAAGTATGAAGAAGATTTTGCTGGTTTTTGGAAGATCACCGGGTTTGGTGATAAGGTACATGTTTTCACTTCTTTGGTCTCTTTATTTGCATGTTTGGACAGAGAAGATTTGGAAACTTTATGGGGATTGACGAAGGAAAAATATGATGTTGAGGCTCCTTCTTCCTTTGGTGGTAATAAAATATGGAGAACATTCAAGAGAATGTTTGCCCATGATGCAACAGATCTAATTTGGTTGGATCTTGATGATTTGAGTAGCTTGGAATGGCGTTTGTATTCAGTTGTTGGTGTATACTTTCTCTGCACTTCAAAGTTTGCTGAGTATTTGTTGATAGATAGAGTTTATCCACTGTTACAAGACTTATTGAAGAAGATGGTTTGTACCAAGCTTAAGGTTGACTACACAAGTGACGTTGGCGTTGACTTTTTAAAGTTTATTCATCTCCAGAACAAAGACGAATAGGTTTATTTGTAAGAATCCTCTCTACAATTTGTTTTTATTCAGAAACTTGATGATCAGGATAAATATCCAGTTTAGGGGAGGATTGTTGGGAATAAAATTAGCTAAGTCATCTAGCCGCTGACACATTGCATCAAGCCGCTGACATAGTGTTATCAAGCCGCTGACATATTTGGCGCAGACAAGAAGAATCATGTCACTGTTAAGACTTATTAGCTGTCAAAGTCAACATGTTTGCTAAGTTAGGAAGATGTATGCGAATATTGTATTTTTTTATGTTTATCTTATTATATCTTCCTAGAATAGTTGATACGATAGCTTTATGTACAAGGCTCCTTATGTGTATAAAAGGAGGCCTTGGGGTTTATGTTTGATATACTTTCAATCACATTGTTTACCATGATCATTATTAATCGAAGTTGAAAGTTTGGTATACGTGCTTTGTTATTTGTTCTTTGTTCTAAGTATTAATTCCGCATAATACTTAGTTTGTTGAATACACAAAGTTTCTCTACGTATTATACTTGAACTAATCTTGATAATACAAAAGAGTAATCGATCTAAGTTTGAGATCAACACTTAATTGTTCATATGTACTTTGGGAAGAGGTTTTATTTCACCATTTAATAGATGTCGTGTTTTGTAACGCATTTAGACACCTCCTTAAAATACCTATTGAAAGCATAAACCAACAAACTTCATATAAATTTTACATTAAATTGTCTTTGGATTTTGAGGTCAAACCTACCCGTGTGATTTAGATGTACTTATATGGGACCTACTTCTATGTAGAGTATATAGCAAGCATGTACACTCCATCATGTTTTAAGCATTCTTTCACTCTTGCCCTAACAGGCAACCCTTATTTGGCACACTATGTCAAAATAATTTTTGGATTTTATTTATACTTCTTAACTCTAACTTAGTAAATTATTATGTTTTAGACATTGGCTACTTGGCTATGTGAATAAGTAGCGGTTCATAATGCTATAAAGTTATATAAAAAAATGATTACTTATAAAGAAACTCGAATACCAAATCGTGTAGCGTTTTTTAGGTTCCCGCGTTAATGTAAAATTGTTATATTTGTAGGTGGAAACTTTTAGAATTCGAAGAACCTAACATAAGCTTTATATCGTTATTTATCTCGACAAACGAAAGACAATGAGTTTGCATTCGTACATAGGAGAGGCATGCCGATATTGGAAAATGCTTATGAAAAAATTGTAACGCTTCAAAGGCTTCCTTGTAAGTTGCAACATTGACTCAAAACAGTAAGTTAAACATATACACATGATTAGTAATTCTTTGCTCATATGTTTTATGTGAATCCAACTTTTCATAAATTACCAAGTTATCTTTATAATCCATTTCGGTTGGGCAAATTAGTAAATGCTTTATATAATTCTCATAGGTTGGGGAAAATAATATAACCTCTTGTTTACTAATGTTCATATATTTAGGTTCACGTTAATGCCAACTACAAGAGACCGCAACCAAGCTTCCAAGGAACATGGTACACTACTTTCTCTCTATTCCTATTTCCATGCTTGATGCATACATGGGTCTAGATAATTGTGGGTTTCCTTAAATAAGTGATCCGGTTAATATGTATGTCGTTTTTCTAGAGATATAGTCATGCAAAAGATTAAAGCAACCAAATAAACATTCCTACAAGTTAACTATAAGTTAAACACAGTATTATACATTTTATGTAATCCAACATCTCAAAATTATAAAAAAATTTAACATGAACTTATGTTAACCATATATTTGCAGATATGTGCCTACTAACATCATTATAGAGCCTTTTGCAGATATGTGAATAAGTGGTTACTCCATCTAGAAAACAACTTGGAAGGCGGGAACGAGTGAATTTCAGGATGGCTCTATTGTATCATTGGAAGTTTAGTTCATTTCATCTTCAACTTCGACATGGTACTCAATATTTAGAACATAGAGATGATTTCTTTTGGATATTTAACATAATTACAAAAATGTACATTATGTTTTCCTAAAGCTAGTAATTATTTTGCATGAAAAAATTTAACACCTTCCGACTTATTATTATAAATAACATTAGAAATATCTATGCTTATGTGTACGCCTTTGAATGTATGATTCATATGAACACGAAAGTAAAAAAAAAGTTTAAAAATAGCACCGCAGCAACGCGTGGGCATCGAACTGCTCGTTCCTAGCTTAAGGTTTATAACATCAACCATGTAGCTTATTAATTTCTTAGGTTTCTTCAGAGTTAGATTCATAGATGAAGGATTTTTGTAAGCATTCTCTCCAGTCCTTAGTGTTTATTCAAGAAACTTGTATGCAGATGTGCTAACAAGTTTAGGGGTGGATAGTTGGAAAGAAAATGTGACTATTCCCACAGTTTTTGTTCATGGTTCCCCCTGCTGGTCATGGTTCCCCCTGTTAAGCTTAATAAGACAGTGGGATTTGTTCCCACTATACGTAGAATATCCCCCTATTATGAAGATAACCATGGAAGAGATATTAGCGTATTTTGTTATGTTTAGAGTTTATCTATTGTATATCGTTCTAGTATAACTAATAGTTATCTTGTATAAGGCTCCTTATGTCTATAAAAGGAGACCTTAGGTTCATAACCTAATATCGCTTCTTTTAGTTGTTTTAGCTTCGAGGTTTGTGTAAACCCTAACACTATCAATAGTACTCATATATTATATGAATATATTAAAGCTTTGAGTTAGTTAAATCATTGTTCTTGTGCTAAGTATTATTCGTTGCATAGTACTTAGTTTGCATTTTCACAAAGTTTCTCTTGTGTTAGTTTGGATTTATCCTTGTTAATACACCATTACAAGCTAAGGAATCTGATATAAGTTTGGGATCAACAGGGATGTGATCACTTTTATATAACTTGAAAACCAAAACCCTCTCTCTCTTTCTCTTTGGTGGTCGATGGTTAAGACAAACCCAACGGGTTTTCTTGTCTTTGATTTTTGCTAAGTAATTACTTGTTTAAGATCTATCAATGAAAGGCGATTGATTGAAGTGTCATGTGGACTATCTTAGAGAAGATATAACTTTATCTTTGGGTTATTATTGGTGTATTGGTTCAGGTATTAATAAGGGTTTTCTTGTTTTGGTGATTTAGTGTTCTTGATCATAGTTCTTGGAATAAGAGGTATGCATTTTTTATCTTTATATTAATTACATTAGGTACATAGATGTTTAATCTTATCTGCTGCGTTTTACTCTTGATGAATGTACTATGATACATTAGGTTGTTAAATTCTAACAACATCATACGAATGATAAAGGTAAACTAAACGGTTAGGAACAATACCAAATACCAAACTCGTGATCAAAGTATGTAGATTACGAGAGTTTTCCTATGGTGTTAGGCACTTAGATTGAACTTCTTTACTCTTCTTATGCTTCTAGTAACTCTTGTTGGCAGTTACTTTGGGGTTTTAATGGATTAGGGATTCCATCATACTTGTGGAATTCGTTTTTGGGGTTTTCTTTATATAGACAGTATGGGCCGACACACATACGACATATGTGTGGGGCACATTCGACGTACGCACGTAACTTGTAGTAAGGTCCACATTCGTACTTAATATAAATATTTGATATGTATCTTTAATAGCTTATACGAGGTATTCGTCTGCGACGTGTGTGGGATTTTGTCCGTAGGCCTCGAGTCTTGAAAACTTCGAAAATTATATTGTATAAATCCCGATACTACCCATTCAGTCTCCAAATACGATGTATATACCTTGAGTCAACGTGGTCAATATGGTGAAATATTGCGCACACATGCCACATGTTTTTTATGAATACGAGGTACGTCTTCAAATAAATCAGTAATCGTCAGTTATACTTCAATTAAACTCCATAATGCGCCTCAATTCACCATGCACTCTATACTTACTACAAAACTAAATATATTCAATTAAGTACCAATATCTTGCAATAATAAAAACAAATGGGTAAAATACTTGAAATAAATGATGCAACAAATATGTCTTTATTTGATGTCATCAACACTCTATGTAACAAACTTAGTAGTCTGTCCTTGTCAATTTTTACATCAAAAATTAATCACAAGTGATTCGGTTTACAACAACAAAGAAAAAATTATACATGATTTACATTTTCCCAAAACAAAACACTACAAGACATAATCACGTGTGATTTACTTATTTCTACATGAATGCACGCTCCCTCAACTGATAGATGAATTCCTTGTTACGAGGCTCCAACTAACTTCAAGTGATTTTCTTTCCTTTTTTATATCATCTTATTTCACACCACATTTGTCTCGAGCCCGTAATGAATTTAAACACCCAATTTCTTCAAGTTATGCATATACAACACATAATATGATACGACCCTCTCGAGTAATATCAGGAAAAGTAACATCACTTCAATCGTGTGTTTGCTCCTTAAGAACTAGGGTTGAGAAGACTAGAGATTTATTGATTAACTTTGATTTATTACATCGATAATAATGATATGATTTTTATAAAACCTAATAATGAAATCCTAATCCTAAGATTGATAGTATTAGCATGCTTGGCCTGACCCACACAAAGCTCGGGTGTATCATTCCCCACTCATTCGAAACCACCCTGTCCTCAAGGTGACGTCTTAAAAACACTCTTAATTCAAGGATCCTAAATAGTTCTCCACTCAGATAGTACTCCAACACATATCATTATCTAGCCTAATTTGTCCTTCAACCCAATTTGTTCTACATCACCGATAGTTCTCCAACAAATTTTGTTCTCCACTCGTCCGCTACCGACACGAACACCCTTTTTCTCATTTTCCTTATGTTGCCTTGGACATAACACAATACCTTTCTTTTGCCAACCGCTGTCGAAGCCCTAATACTTCTAACATCTTCAAAATTCACCTTGCCCTCAAGGTGATACGAAGAACACGTCGATAGAGAGACCGACATCCATTGCCACACATTCGGTTGAACAAATTTGTGGATACACCCATTATCCATAAGCTCGTGAACATCATCGATACCAATTCTTTCCCATATTTTGAGAGCTAGTGAACTTTCATGTACAAAAATGTGTGTAGAACTAATCTCGTTGTTCACTACTTATTCCACACATGTCCCGTGACCCGAAGCTTTAGAATCATCGCCACCATCCTTATGTAATGGTATTACTCTATTCAACTCACCATCGTCAACCCCACACGCTTCACCAATATTCACAATAACCTCCTTCACACTTCCCATATAATCTTAAAATTCGGCAAACTCGCCACAAACTTCCATGCTTCCCACATTACTCTCACCAATATCAAAAACACCGTCTGTCACGCTACTAACCTTAACAATACAATTATCCGCATCATCATCTAAGAACCCATTAATCACAAGTGAAACTTCTTCACTTGGCTATGATAGAACGTTATATAGTTTATCTTCAATATTCATCCATTTCACTGCAATTGCCTCAAAACGCACCTCCACTATACAGGCTAAGGAAAAAACTTCTTCTAAAGTTGTAGGCGTTGACCTTAAAAGTGCACATTGAAAAAGTGGTTTAAGTCCACGTAGTACATAATTAAATATACATACATCCCCGTAACTCGTTATGCAAGTATCACAAACTTACTTTCATAATCGGCCACCGCACCCTTATGCAAGAGCTTAGATAGCGCGTCTTGATCGCTGCTGCCCGATGTCATATCTAAAGACAATATAAAGATATATTTTCTATTTTTTGGATGAATAACACCCGACGAACAGTAACGCCGATGAATATTACATGACGAACAATGTCGTCGGATGAACAGTTCCCGTGTGATGAGCAATACCCCCGTCTCATGAAAAGTGACGGTGTGATGAACAATACCCGTCTGATGAATAGTAACTACCGCCGATGAACAGTAACTACCGCCGACGAACAGTAACTTTCGATGAACAGTAACTACATCGGTGAACAGTAACTTATGATGAACAAATCTTTTTTGATTGGAACCCTAGATCAAAAGCCTTCAACGAGTTTAGGGTTCTCAATGAAAACACCAATTGATATGACCCTCTCGGGTAGTATTGGGATAAGTAGCAACATTTCAACCGTGTGTTTGCTCCTTAAGAACTAGGGTTGAGAAGACCAAAGATTTATTGATTAACTTTTATTGATTACATTGATAATAATGACATGGTATTTATAAAACCTAATAATGAAACCATAATCCTAAGTTAGATAGTATTGGCATGCTTGACCCGACCCACACAAAGCCCGGGTGTATCATAATACCATATAACAACGTAGGAAACAAGGAACTATTTTTTTCAGATTTATTTTATGTATAAATCACATGTGATTTACACACGAATCATATTTTATTGACACATGAATCACATGTGATATACACATGAATCACATGTGATTCAGATAAAATCATATATAACATGCGTGATGGGTTAGAAATGACAATCAAAAACCCATAAAAATCCTCATTTCAAGAACATCTTCGCATAAGAATCAAATTCCCATAAAAACATATTAAATAGTACAAGCAATAATAATACGAGTGATGAATATGTAAGGGTAGATCAAATGGATCTATAATCATTAGGCGGACAACTATAAAGATACTTAACCAGAGTATAGAAATTGGAGAAAACCAAGAAACAAAACCCATAAGAATATGGCGAGATATGTTGTGATTTTCAACGAGTTTTTTTTATTCCGATGAGATTTTATTATGTTTCCGACGATTTTTATTGTTTTATTAGGAAGCAGTGTGGTTGTTAGGGTTTTTGGTGGTTTACTGATTTCTGGCGAGGGTTATTGTGTTTCCGGCGAGGTTTTGTTGTGATTCCGACGTGGTGCGTGGTTTAAATCAATGAGTGGCGGGGGTTAAGGTTTCCGGCTTAGTGGTAGTAGTCGGGGTTGTTGTTTTTCGAAGGTAGGTCGTGGTGGTGGTGGTGGCTGGGAGGATAGGCCGTGTGTGTGTGTTTTGTAAAGAGAGAAAGTATGTGAATAAACGAAGAAATAATATGTGTTTTTTATAATCTAAATATGATTCAGAGATTGAATTATAGCCACTGAATAAAAGTAGAGTTAAATGATTGAGATTGGTTCTTTTCACATTTTAAAGAGCTGCTTTTTTCAATGTCAAAAAATATCTTCAAAAACATCCTAAAATAGTAAAAAATCATTTTCAACTTTACCCATAAAAAATACTCTAAAACTCAAAGATAAGCTCATAAGCTAAACAATCTCCAATTAAAAATTTAAAAAACCAAAACCTTAAACCTTAAAAACCTGGCGGTAATTATTCAACTTCCCGCTCACCAAAATTTCATCACTTTCAAAACACATTCTTAGTAATAATAAATAAAGCCCTAAATGTAAATCCAAGATTAGGGTTTTGGACAGCAATGGTGGGATCATGTAATAGTTCATTCAATCAAACACTTTGTTCAATCTGTTACGAAGATCTGAAACCAATTGTTGAAGATCTGCAGTCTATTTCTATCTGTGGTCATGTCTTTCATGAACTATGGTCAGTTCTTGTAGTACTAAATTAACCATCTTTTTTTTATATATTTTTATGTTTTTAATTATATCACTCGCAAATTTATCAATTTGTGATTATTAATTATTAACAAATTCTTGAAATGACTCGGGGGTTTTTGGTTTGGTTTAGGGGGTGTTTGTTTTAGCTTATATAGTGGGCTTATAAGCTTTTATTAGCTTATATAAGCTTATTAAGGATTATATAACATAATCCTTAATTTTGTGGTTTATTTGAAGACTTATGGGTTTATATAAGCTTATTATGTTATGATATAATAAACTTATATAAGCCGTTTGGTTTGGCTTATATAATGTAAGCCCATTTCGGCTTATATAACATAAGCCCCAATTTTGTGGCTTATTTGGAGATTTATGGGCTTATATAGGTTTATTATATAATGATAATCTTATATAAGCCCCTAAGTCTCAAAATAAGCCACAAAATTGGGCGTACGTTATATAAGCCGAAAATAAGCCATATTCCAGCTTATATTTCATAAACCTTAATTTTTTAAGCTTATTGGTGACTTATGGACTTATATAAGTTTATTATATCATAACAAACTTAGAGAAGCCTATAAGTCTCCAAATAAGCCACAAAATTGAGATTTATGTTATATAAGCCGAAATAAGCTTACAATATATTAGCAAAAACAAACAGCTAAGTCTCCAAATAATCTTAAAAAATCGGGGTTTATGAAATATAAGCTGAAAATATGGCTTATTTTCGGCTTACAGAATATTAGCCCCAATTTTATGGCTTATTTTGAGACTTATGGGCTTATATAAGTTTATTACTGTATGATATATTAAACTTATACAGAGAAGTCTCCAAATAAGCTTAAAAAATTGGGGCTTATGTTATATAAGCCGAAATGGGCTTATGTTATATAAGCCAAACCAAACACCCATTTAACTTGTTTATTGAATCATGGATGTTGTTATGTAATGAAATTTAAGGTTTCTGCATAAGGGGTGTTTGTTTCGGCTTATATAGCCCGCTTATGACTTATTTGGTGTTGGGCTTATGTTTCATATGTTTTTTTTGGCTTATTTTGAAACTCATATTTATTACTAGTATAACATAATAAACTTATTCGAGTCGAAGAGTTTTGGAATAAGTCATAAAAAGCAAGCTTATGAAAGAAAGGACCAAAATTAAATAAGCTATAAGCAGGCTATATAAGTCGAAACAAACACCCCCACTTTTTCCTATTTTGTTTGAAGTGATGAACTTTAAATTAGATTATGTTAATGATATGTTCCGAAAGTGGTCTCTTTTTGTACGGATTAGTAACATTACATTTTTTTACATAAGTATGTAATATCAGTAATTGAAATTGACAAATCTTTGAGGATGTTGTTAGCGTCTACTTCATGAATTTACGTGCAGTGTAGTACGTAGTTTTTTCTTTTAGAAGACACCATGGTTTTTACTTGATGCCATTATGTGTAATGCTTTAAATTAAATAAATCTCCGTTTTAGTTTATGAGTCCACTCAATGGTGAAATATGTTGAATCGAGTCGCTTTAGGAGGAAAACTTTACCAAATATGAGTACTAGGGACCAGTTAGAAAAAACCTGATTTTTAGTACTACATCAATACACTGAACTACTCAAGTATAAAGGTGTTACCACTTTACGTTAGCTGACTTCAGAGGAACACTTTGGGGGTGCTCGATATTACGTTTGAATACAGATTATGCGTTTGCAAAAAGCCCATCTCATCAGGCTATACAAAAAGAGTAGAAAATGCAGATAATCTCACCTTTTTCAAATGGTCTGTCAAACACTGTTTTCTGATTATTGTGTTCTGCAAACGCAAAATATCTGGATAATCTTCTCTAAGTCTGGTTAGCAGTACTAAATTAATCATCTTTAACTTATTTTTATTGATCAGTCTTGTTTATCAGTATGTATTTCGAGCTAACAGTTGAATTTGCTGATCTGAAAATTAAGCCCCAGACTTTATTTGATCAAGTGCATTGTAGCTCTATTTATTGATATATGAAAACAGGGTTAACTAATCTGTGATTTGATGAACACCCCCACTTTTTCTATTTAGTTTGAAGTTAGAAACTTTGAATCAAATTATGTAAATTATAATTGATCTCTTTTTGTCGGCTTAGTTACTTAATACATTTTTGCTTAATATGTAATGTAAGTCACTGAAATTGACAAATTTGTGAGTATGTTGTTAGCCTCTACTTGATGAATTTAGGCCATTATGCGTGATTATCTAAAGTGAATATATATCTGTTTTAGTTTATGAGTCCACTCAATGGTGAAATATGTTGAGTGTAGTCTGTTTATGAGGAAAATGATAAAGACCCACTGCAGTTGAATTCTATATTTGGGAATTGGATGAATCCACTTGGTCAAAATAATTGATGGTTGATTTACTCATATCAATTATGCACAAAATCAGGGAGCAATTACTGCACTTGATTTTGATTTAGCAGTTTACCTTATTTAAGTCTAAGAAGGATAGTATAAATAATAGGTCTCTTGTCATTCTTATCATCACTTCAGTTTTTATATGTCTTTTCCTGTAAAAGGAGACCTTGTAAAAGGAGACCTTGCCCCTCTCGAACTGGGCCACTATCAATAAAACTATCCTATTCCTGTTCCTAGTAATTCAGTATCTATCAATTGGTTCCATTGCCGGGAAAGAAACATGGTGCAAACCCGGAATAGCGAGAACGATCCAGTTGCCACTCAATTGGCTGCAATAGCTGCGAAATTGGAGGTAATTGAAACGATGAAGGAAGATATAGCAGCTTTGAAGGAAGGAGATCGATCCAGATCCAAAGGAAGCAAGAATTTCGATGGGGAAAGTTCTTGGAGGGTTCGACAGTCGTATAGACCCTATAACAAGATTGACTTCCCGAATTTTAGTGGCGGAGACCCTCGCGGTTGGCTGCTGAAAGCCGAAAAATATTTCAAGTATTATCAAACACCGGATGAAGAGAAGGTAGAGATAGCTTCAATGCACTTAGAAGGCGATGCCTTGGACCTCTATTCATGGCTCTCTAACGGTCAGTTCATTTTTTGGGAAGAATTAATCCAGGCGTTTACCAAAAACTTTGGACCGGCAGAATTCCAGAACCCGGATGAGTTCCTGTGTAGCATTAAACAAACTGGTTCAGTACAGGAATATCGACAGGAGTTCGCTAAGAGATCCTCTCGAGTTTCTAACTGGCCCGATCATTGTCTTTTGGGGGTGTTCTTAAATGGCCTCAAAGATGAGTTAAAATCAGATGTACGAATTCACAAGCCTCGTACAGTATACAGCGCCATGAGTCTGGCTCTAGAGTTTGAATCTAAACTCACCACCCACGGACCCGAAAAAAATGCTTCTTGGACCCCAAATCCGAAACCCTCTCAACCAGACTCTAAACCATCAACTTTCACCCAAGCCCAAACAACCCAACCAAAAAATACTTTCCGAACTTTCGAAGCAGAAAAACAAGAACGATACCTAAAGGGGGAATGTTTCAAATGTGGCGATAAATACGGACCGGGACATCGTTGCAAAACCGCTACCTTAAAGGTTTTAGAGGCTAATGAGGATGTCGATGAATCCTTTACAACAGATTCAATCGGCATCGATTGTGTCGAGGAAGAATCTGCTGCTCAAATAAGTTTGCATGCTATTTTGGGGAAGAATCAGCCTACCACGATGAAGGTCCACGGTCAGCTTCATTCTACTAAAGTTTTAATTTTGATTGATGGGGGTTCTACACTCAATTTCATTTCAGATGGTTTGGTGAAAGAACTTAAGTTGGCTACGCAGCCAGTAGCGTCTTTCGGGGTTCAAATTGGTAACGGGGATATAATTCGATGTAGTCAAATCTGCAAAAATCTTCCTCTACAGATTAATGATCTCAAAATCACTCAAGATTTTCATCCTTTTTCTCTTGGAGGGGCTGATCTAGTTTTGGGTGTTCAGTGGTTAGCCACATTAAATACGATTCAAGCCAACTGGAAAGAATTGTTCATGATTTTTTCAATAGATGGGAAGCGATATAAACTAAAAGGCGTTGTAACTGGTCCCCAAGAATTATCCAGTTTCCAACATCTAGCCATTAAACCAGAAGTTATACGCTGCATACCAACCCCAACTACACCATTACCCATCACTAAAGACAGGGAAATTGACTTGCAACCAAGTTCTGTCATGACGCATCGTTGGGTTTATGAAGCAGGCCGCCTGAACTTGGAATTGCTGATTTCATGGTGTAATCGGCCTGTAGAAGAGGCAACATGGGAAACCTATGATCTAATGGCTCAGCAATTTCCTGCATTCCGTCTTGAGGACAAGACGTTTTACCGGGAGGGAAGTAATGATAAAGACCCACTGCAGTTGAATTCTATATTTTGGAATTGGATGAATCCACTTGGTCAAAATAATTGATGGTTGATTTACTCATATCAATTATGCACAAAATCAGGGAGCAATTACTGCACTTGATTTTGATTTAGCAGTTTACCTTATTTAAGTCTAAGAAGGATAGTATAAATAATAGGTCTCTTGTCATTCTTATCATCACTTCAGTTTTTATATGTCTTTTCCTGTAAAAGGAGACCTTGTAAAAGGAGACCTTGCCCCTCTCGAACTGGGCCACTATCAATAAAACTATCCTATTCCTGTTCCTAGTAATTCAGTATCTATCAGAAAACTTTACTAATTACGAGTACTAGTGACTAGTGAGAAAAGACCTGATTATCTGTATTACATCAATACATTCAACTATTCAAGTATAGAAGTTTTTCCGCTTTATGTTAACTGAATTCAGAACACTTTGGGGGTGCTCAAGATTGTATGTGATTGCATTGCGTTTGCAAAAGGCCCATCTCAACAGGCTATACAAAAAGAGTAGAAAATGAAGATAAACTCACCTTTTTCAAATGGTCTGTCAAACAATGTTTTCTGATTATTCATTCTGCAAACGCAAAATATCTGGATAATCTTGTCTAAGTCTGGTTCACAGTACTAAATTAATCATCTTTAACTTATTTTATGATTGCAATTATGATTTGTTTTTCAAATATGTGTTTGTTTCGGCTTATATAGCCCGTTTATGACTTATTTGGTTTTGGGCTTATGTTTTATAAATTGTTTTTATGACTTATTTGGTTTTGGGCTTATGTTTTATAAATTGTTTTTTTGTGGCTTATTTTGTAACTTTGTAAGTTTATTATGGCATAATAAACTTATACGAGTCGAAGAGTTTTAGAATAAGTCATAAAAAATGAGCTCATGAAACCAAAGACCAAAACCAAATCAGCTATAAGCCGGCTATACAACTCGAAACTAACACCCCCACTTTTTCTACTTAGTTTGAAGTTGTAAATGATAAGTTCCGAAAGCGATCTCTTTTTGTGCGGCTTAGTAACGTTATTTATTTTTAAGTAAGATGTTATATCAGTCATTAAATTTGACAAATTTGTGAGTAAATTGTTAGCCTCTACTTGATGAATTTAGGTGCAGTGTAGTATGTTAGAGTAGTTTTCTTTCATATGACACTGGTTTTTACTTAATGCCATTATGCGTGATTATCTAAAGCGAGTATATATCTGTTTTAGTTTATGAGTTTACTCAATGGTGAAATATGTTGAATCTAGTCTCTTTATGAGGAAAACTTTACTAATTATGAGTACTAGTCACTAGTGAGAAAAAACCTGATTACTAGTATTACATTAATACACTGAAGTTTAAAGGTGTTGCCGCTTTACGTCAGCTGACTTCAAAGAAACACTTTGGAGGTGCTTGAGATTGCCTTTGAATACATATTATGCGTTTGCAAAAAGCCCATCTTAACAGGCTTCAAAAATAGAAGTAGAAAATGCAGATAATTTCACCTTTTTCAAATGGTCTGTTAAACACTGTTATCTGATTATTGCGTCCTGCCAACGCGAAATATCTGGATAATCTTCTTCAAAAGGCAATCCTGAACCCCCTTTTTATTATGCTGTAAAATAATCACTATTTGGTTAGCAGTACTAAATTAATCATCTTTAACTCATTTTTATTGACCAGTCCTGTTTATCAGTACATATTTTGAGTCATCAGTTGAATTTGCCGATCTGAAAATTAAGGCCTAGACTTAATTTGATCAAGTGCAATGTATCTTTATTGAAAAAACTAGTAGCTCTATTTATTGATGTTAGACGGAAATAGGGTTAACTAATCTGTGATTTGACGAATTTATTTCTATGGCCATTTTTGAAAAGGGAGGGCTGTACCCAGTTTCAGTGTGTGTGGCGGTGGGTTAGTCGGCCAAAAGATCCGAAACCATAGTTAACAAAAAAAAAAGTTTTGAACAATCATTAGTATTAGTCGTAAACTCGTAACTGAAATTAGTAACTTTGCAAGTGACAAGTGCAAAAACTGATATCCTTTTGTTCAGCTTAAAAAAATTGGTTTCTTTTAGTTAGTATGTAATATCAATCTTAAGTGAAATCGACAAACTGTGAGCAAACATCTAGCCTCTAGTGGATGAATTCCTGTGTCGTTGTACATGTAAATTTAGGTGCAGTGTTATATGTTGCTGCTGTTTATTTATTAGAACTTGATGTCATTTTGTGTCTATCGAGTGAATATCTTTAGTGGTTATGTGCAATACTTGACTTCGGATCATGGAGTTCATCCGTTTGTTTGGCAGATTTTAAAAGCTGTACGTACAGAAGTCTTTTGTAGCTTTATGGTCGTTTTGGTTGTAGTTTTAGAGCTGTTTGGTCGGGTGTAGTTTTAGAGCTCTATAAGTCTAAGATTCCATGTTCAAATTTGGAACAGTTTTACATTTTCTTTCATTTTGCATCAACGAATTTACGCTACATTTTTGCACATCGTATTAACATATTGCTTCTTTATAATTGTGGTAATTATAGCTTACAACAATGGTTCGAGTACTGTCCAAAAGGAAAGAAGAACTGTCCTTTTTGCAAGCAAAAGTGTACACCATCTAATGTGAGCAGGCTCTATTTTCAGTCAGTCGGTGAATCTAATGAGCTATCCCAAAGACAACAAACTAGCATACCCGACCCAGAAGAACTTAAGTTAGAATATAACAGACTTAAGGGGAAAGTTAATGGGCTCAATACAGCTTTAGAAAGTCGAGAAAATGATCTCGAAAAAACTAAAACTGAGGTAATACTTTTGCTGCCACTATATAGCACTACTTAAATGTTATAAAATTTTAATATTTTTTGCTATGCTGTAGCTTGGTAAGTGCAAGGAGCAGTTGAAGAAAGAAACAGCGGCGAAAAATGAAGCTTTACAGCAAACACAAACAATTAACCAATTATTTCAAATGAAAACAGAGGTAAGTTGCTGTTACATTTTTAAGATTATTGGTTTTTTCAAAACTTGGACTTGTTTCAGCTAACAAACCTTTGTTTTTTTCTTCTGAAAATGCCAAAAGTAAACGATATTCATCTGAAAAGTTATCGCACTTCTGCAATTTTTCGTTTGATCTAAGCAATGCCATGTTTCAACATGTCACAGGAACTTAATAGATCAGATATGAAGTGCATTAAGTTGCAGGAGAGAAGTATGGCTTTAGCTAAAGAACTTGCTGCACTCAAGCTGTAAGTGTAAATTCTTTTTGGAATTATTAATAAATTCACTAAAACCTCAACGAATTAGTGTTTTGGTGATTATGTGTCTAATGATGCAGGGTCTCTGATTTGAACCTAGACGAAAACGAGATTGGGAAACTTGCTTCTTTGGGTACTGAGGCGCACAGTAAAGAGAGCGTGGATGTTTTAAAAAAGTCATTGGTTGTTCGCAACAAGTAAGTTCTAATTATTTTAAAACCTTTATTATGGAAATATTGGACGATTAGCTTACTGTTATAAATATTTTTTTCACCTGAACCCAAAAAAGTATGCAAAAAGGATGGAAGTAGTGCTGTTCTTGGAACATTAAGGGGGCGTTTGGTTTGGAGACGGGTTTAGGATTTTGATTTAATTTTTTGGATATGGGTTTAGATGTAGGTTTTATTATAAAAGAGAAAAAAAATATATTTAATTAAAGTTATTATTTTATATTATTAGAGTGTTTGAAATAAATATTTATTATTAAATATGTGGCTAACATAAATAGTTTGAAAACCTGGGCCCACATGAAATGCAAACCCATGTTTAACATGGAATTACGAATAGTGCATGTCAGTGGGGTTTTAACCCCGTATTTCTACTTTAAAAATTTAACCAAACAACTAGTTCAAAAGTAAAAGTTATGTCCACTAGATTTATACACTAACCAAACAGGCCCTAAAAGATTATCATTCATATATACTATATCTATTATACATTCACATTTCATTCCTTCTTAAAAGGACGTACAAGGATTTAATTGCCAAGTACAACACTAAGGCAAAAGAAGAGGCACGTGCCCGTGCAGAGCTTGAAAAGACCAAAGAGAAACTAGAAAAGTATAAGGTAAATTCACACCAATAACAATTCTGATGTCACAATTTTGTAAATAATATGATAATCTAATGAATGTTATTTCGCAGACAAGAATTCAAAAAAGGGAGACAGCTATCGAAGAAAAAGACAATGAAGTCTTGAGAGCTATAAAAGCTTTACAGAAGAGAAAATTATCATCTAGTGTAGTAGATGAAGTGGATCTTACTCGTACACCACAGGATAATCTGGAAGAACCTGATGACCTTCCTAGGGAAACAAAGAGGTCAAGAGAGTCCGGGATCATTGATGAAACTAATAACAAAGATGGTGCAAGCTCGTATATTTTAATAGATGATGATGATGATGCACCACCGGTTTCAGTGTCACCTAAATCCTCACCACTTAACACTGTACCTCAACCTATTAAAAAGGCAACAACTGATACTTCATATATACCAAAAACCCTGCATGAAACAAGTAAATACAATGGGGTTCCTCTACCAAGAAGTAATACAGATGCGGATTATGTGACGTTTCTTCATGATATTGCACAAGATAAGTTCCTACCTAAAGTTGTAAAAGAAGCTCCTTCGCCCGTTCTTAATTCTCAAGAAGGTAACGATGATAGGACTGGCAGCTTTAACCAAATTTGTTATAATGGGTCACGTCGAGTTCAATTTTGTCTAACAGCTCAAATGAGCGGGTCGAATTTAGCTAAAAGTTCAAAGTAATTTAAAATCTGTCACTTTGGGTTTACTCTTATTGAACTTGACTTGTAGATGTGAAATAGACTCATCGCAAAGTAACTATCTGTTTTCTTTTAATCTTGACAATATCAGGACACTTTCGTTTCTCTGCTGGAGTGCTAGGTCCAGATGGAACAAAAAGGCACCTGGGAAAGTGGTGCAAAAAGAATCAGAGCAAAGGTTCTGATGCATCTTCAGTACCCGGACGAGCATCTGGTGACCTTATTGCTGTTGGATCTGATGGTAGAGGTGGTACAGTTAAAGTCCTCAAATCTCAAAATCTTACCTCACTTGTAAGTTGATTTCCTTGGTTCACTTTGGTATTTTCGCAGTCTGGCTTTTTAAGGACTTGACGACTCGTTAGGAATATTGATATTATTAGTGAAATATAAAATGACAAACTTAATTCTGCTTCTTGTAATAGAATCCGTGCCAACTAAACACATACTAATGTTTACTTATGCGCTTCATCAAACAAGGCTGTGGCTACTGGCTAACTAATGTTTCTTGACTTTGTTTTTCTTTAGGACTTGAAGAAACCGTCAGTTTCTGCGAAAAATGGAAAGTTTGGTGCCAGCTCAAGTAGTTTGCAATCTCGGGGAGGCTTACAGATCGACCACTTCTTCAGAAAAGCAGATCAATAGTGGGTATAATTATGTGTAGTATGTAGATTTTTTTAATCCTGAATATCAAATCAACAACTATTGTGAGATTGTGAGATTGTTAGTTGCTTTAAAAAGATATATTATGTCCGAAACTCGTCTTGAAACGCAGAAATGGCTATCCGGCGAGAAGCCAGGTGCCCAGGTACATTGATTCAGATGAGAGTCACCAGACTTTATTGTCATGTTCATACATCCAGAATCTATTGATCCTCTTTAAAATAGATACATTTGCATAACATTGTAAATACCATAATATCATATCCTTTGGTATATTCCAAAACTATATCATATTGAAACCAGGCTACATGGTTCATGAATGTTAGGGTTATACATGTATAGGATCCAATTGCATTATCCCACATGTTAGGGGTGGGAATCGGGTTGGTCGGGCTTGGGTTAATCGGGTCGGTTTGAATTTAGGTCAAAGGTAAAAATAATTTACTTGAACCCGACCCAATTTGAACTCGTGTTACTCGGGTTCAGGTTCATTCGGCTCGGGGCTAGTCAGATCGGGTTTAGTCGGGTTCGGGTCATCCTGAATTCTAGTAAATTATTATTATTATTTTTTATTTTTATTTTATAATAAAATTTATATTTAATTTAAATTTAAAAAAAAAAAACTTATTTGGATTGACCCAAAACCGAATTAAACATAAATATTATATCCGATGATCGACCCGATTTCATATTCGGATTAGTCGGGTTGACTCGACTAACCCAATTGAAATCTCCCCCGATCCGAATATACTCGGGTCGAATCGGAAATATTGACACCCTAATTCCAATGACACCTAAAAGTTAGGAGTTTTCTTACTGGTTTCTGCAGATAAGTTATTCTAGTACTGATTAAACTTCTTCCATTGCCAGTGACACCTCAAAGTCTGGGTCACATTTCAACAAAATAAAAATGAGTTTTTGTTTTTGCAACACATGTCGTATCACAAGTTCACAACCATCGATCAGTCCCATGTCTAGTTATATAATATCTTAATTTTGTTTGTTCACTATTTTTTTAATTGTTTATTATAAAAAATGGATAATTTTTTTTAATCAAATCTTTTATATAATAAAAGAATTAGATTTTTTGAGAATTTTAGTGAAAAGTGGAGGTTGTAGAAAAAACAATTGGACCAATCAAATAACTTGATTTTGACACATAAGCAAAATCGAGTGATATGATTGGTGGAAAAAAGTCAAAATTGAATTCAATTTGGTCAAAATTAAAAGTTTTGGTGGAGGAATTTGATGAAAACACATGAAGATATATGTGTTTAATTTGTGAAAATAAAAACTTAAAAAAAGAGGAGGAGATTAATAAAACTTTCTTGGTTGAATTTTAAATAAATAAGATGGACTTAAATGTAAACATATAATTTTTTCATATTTTTTAGTAACTTTATAAAATAAACAAAATACCCCCTTAAACTTTATACCCTCTAAACTTTATATTTTAAAAATACAACATATATGTTATATTAAAAAATAAACGAATCACAAAATTATAAATATTCAAATAAAAACACAAATTATAGTCTATTTTTATTTTGACACTTAATAAAGTCAAGCAATGCAATCTACGTAAATTATTATTTACATGAACGCAAGACCTCAAACATCGGTGTGAGATAAAAAATAAATAGATGTGATTTTACAAATTACAACAACATATATTTTTCTAAAGTCGTTATGTATTACTAAACACACAATGTTTAGAAAATAGTAGCTAACATTTCAGTTAAAAATGGTCAAATCCTTTGTGAAACAAATATTTATACAAAATATCAACTAAAATTATCACATAATGAAAAATCATGTAAAACTTGGGGTCCATGAGCATCGTAACTATTTAAATATTAAAATTTTAATATTGTTTCATAAAATAATATCAAGCATTACAAAATCATGAATTTATAAATCGTATACGTGTAAAGTTGATGTAAATGGTTGGTTAATCAATAATTATGATATATCTATTTAGAATAAAAATATCGAAAGTTAAACAGTGTTAAACAACATATAATATATATAAAATCGAAATAACGAAATTATTATTTAATTTAACCTTTACGTTTAAATCCCGTGCGTGCACGGGCATTAAAACTAGTTTATTATATTATAATAGGTTAAACTTTAATTAATTAGATAAAAGTAAATTATCAATAAAAGCTTCATGTAATACACAATTATATCGTACAAATATTAAATACTCAATTGGTGTTAAAATTTGGGAAATAATTGTAAAACAGATAAACGGAAGTGATTTCTTTTGTTTATATTGGCTTTGCCTCATTGGATTAACCTCAAAACTATTTCCAACCCTCTTTAACCAACACTAATTTTTTTTTTGAACGGCAGATATTATTACGAACTAGCGAAAGCTAGAAAAAATTACACGGAAGTAATAGAAATAATAGGATTACACAACCAACCTAGCCAACTAATCTTGCCTTTGAGATTTCTAGATGAAATCCACAAAAAGGATTGAGAAACAATGGAATCCCATATCACCGACTTCTTAGGATGAGGAATGAAAAAAATCATATGATTACGGAAGTTCCAAACGGACCATAAAAGAGCTCCCCCAACTCCCTCAATAATGGATCAAACTTTGGGAGAAACACGAAGACCATCAATCCAAGTGTACCAATCCTCAATATTATCGCACATAGGAATGTCCAAGTCCCACCACTTAGCGAAGAGGAACCACATGTCTTTAGCCATATTGCAGTTAAAGAACGTATGGTTCACCGTCTCGATGTCAGCTTGACAGGAAGGACAAGTGAGAGAGGTGACGTCAATATCGCGCCTATCAAGATTAACCCTAGATGGGAGCTTGTTAAACTTCAATTTCCAAAGAAAAACATTGGCCTTAATAGGAAGCAGCCTATTCCAACGAGTAGTTTCATTGCAAGTAATCAAAGCCTAGAGTCCACAAAAGAGCGAATAGAAGAGACGGAAAAACCTGTGGAACCATCCAAAGTCCACTGCCAAGAATCTGGACGATCGGTTAAAATAGTATTCCCAATGGCTTCTTTTAGAGCATTAAATTGTGTGACTTCCTCGCCACCCCTAGGATCCCTTCGCAAAACTGAAGACCAGTCACTAAGGCCAATGCGACTAGCTATTGAACACTTTTTGTCCAAATCCAGAAAGAAGACGCGAGGGAATAACGATTTAAGAGGCTGGTTCCCACACCAAGAATCAAACCAGAAGCTAGAGTCCAACCCATTACCAATTTTTCGAGAGCAGTAGGATAAGAGGTCTACACCTTTTTGTCTAAAGCTATTGATCGACGAAATAATAGCTCCCCAAGTGCTGCGTTTTGGTCTGATAATAGCGTCACTATTGATCCCCCCTCCAGGACCATGGATGCTATTAATAAATCGAATCCAAAGATCAATATTATCACCAAGGTATCTCCAAACCCACTTAAATAGAAGACCAATGTTTAGACCAAGTATGCTGCCAATGTCAAGCCCTCCTTCACGTTTACTAACGAGACATTTATCCCATTTAACCCACGTAAGTTTTCTCTCATCAGGATCACCACCAATAAAGAACTTATTACGCAAGGCCTCAAGCTTTTTACGAATATCTGTAGGCACAGGATACAAGGACAAGTAGTAAATGGGGAGATTACCAAGGACCGATCTGATCAATGTGAGATGGCCTCCGACATATAGCATTTTAGCCTTCCAAGAAGACAACCTAGAGGTAAACTTGGAAAAGACGGAATTCCAGTTAAGACATCTCGTCATATTACAGCCCACATGCACACCAAGATATTTAAGAGGAAGTTTAGCCACCTCACAACCGATGATACTAGCCAAATGAGAAACTTTCGCTTCAGAAACACCAACACCGAGAACAGAACTCTTGTTGATATTGATACG
Organism: Glebionis coronaria; assembly: GCA_025667525.1. NCBI lineage: Eukaryota > Viridiplantae > Streptophyta > Magnoliopsida > Asterales > Asteraceae > Glebionis > Glebionis coronaria. The sequence goes on along the minus strand of CM046876.1, from coordinate 606,663,162 downwards.
AAGGCCCGAGATAAGAAAGAAACATCAGAGTATGCTGATCAAATTACACGCATTCGTCCAAGACCACTCCCTAAAAAAATGACATCGTCCGCGTACATCAAGTGTGAAATACGCAAATTATCTCTACCAATAATAACCCCTTTGAAAAGACCAAGCGTCTCGGCCTTGCAAGTAAGGGCATGTAGACCCTCCATGGCCAAAATGAATAGGAAAGGTGACATCGGGTCTCCTTGTCTAACGCCCCTATGGATAACAAATTCATCAGTAGGAGAGCCGTTAACGAGCACGGAAGGACGAGCATTATAAAGACAACCTCGAATCCAAGCGCGCCAAATAGAACCAAAACCGAGCTTATCCAAAATTAAGTCTAGAAAATCCCAACGTAAGGAGTCAAAAGCCTTCTCGAAATTGACTTTGAAAACCATAAGCTCTTTCTTGTTAACCAACACTAAATATACACACTTAACGAGTTTTAAAATCTTAATTTTTTTTAAAGCCAAAACGAACTTACCAATAGACAATAGACATTTTAGTGGTGGTTATATAACACCTTTTTCGAAGCAAAACAAATGTGTATTATAGTTTTCATAACAACAATTCGTTCACGGTTTCTCCAAAATTGTCGATAACTTGCATGCACATTAAAAACATGATTCATGACTACACAAATATTACACAATCATAAGTTGTAAAAGTCTAAAACACAAGTGGATGAAAACACACCTCCGTGTTTCATGGTAAATGGCAACAATTTTCACATATCAAATCACTAGAGAGACTATTTTATTTACTAGGTAAATAAAATCTTTTGGCTTAAAAGTTGAAACAATGAAGATCAGAACGTTGTCTTATCAACATAATTAACCAAACATCATTTATTCGCTATTGCAATAACATAAAAGAAGTTTTACACGTTTTCCTTCTCGGTAATTAGTTGTAGTAAAAGGATTATAGGATGGTAAAAAAACTAGCCATGAATAAAATGTTCCTACAACTTACGTTACGCAACAATTGTCTACCTCCATAACACATAAATTATGAACACTTTATGCGACGTGGCTTTTAAAGCTTGCATGTTAAAATAAGCTAGCTTATTAAATAAGTTTTATAGTTTTTTTTATAAAAGTGTTTATAAGCCACGAGCCGCCATAAACCAGTTTTATAAAGACTTGTAACTAGTCGAATCATTTAAATTTAATTCAAAATGTAACAGTTTATTACACAAAAGTTAAAAATATATATGTATTTATTTTGATGTATTTTTATTCAATTTTATATTAATAAGCTTCAACTCTAACAAACTTACCAAACAACTTTATAAAAATATAAGCTTTACGTATCGGCTTATAATTTACAAAGTGTGTGAATTAGCGAAATCATTCGGACACCAAAATCTTTTTTTTGGCACCATCCATTGTTCACCCATCAAGAATAGATTCATCAACTTTTCTAACCAAGTGAAACATTAACTGGAGCATGTAAATGCTGAAACTCGAATTCTTATATTGTATTAAGAAAATCTCTTTAGTAAACTGTTAGAAATTTGGTGGATCACAATAATTTGAAAGTTGTGTCAAACATTTTCAGATCAAAGTATTTTGATAGTTATATCAAAATCTCCAATCGAATAAAACTCATATTTGAACTGAGAATGCGTTTTTATGTAATGATAACAGAACCAGAGATGATGAGTATATGACCAATAGACTAAAATTCGGTTGCAGCTACTAAAGCAGTTACCGAAAACCAGTTAATTTAACATGTAAAATCGGGTCTCGACCCCAGCCAGGGGCGCTGCCCCTTGGACCCTGCCAAAGACTATCACCTTTGGACCCTGCTACTAGGGGCACCGGCCCCGAACCCATGTCGTACCAGAGCTTCGCTTCTGTATAATAATCACAATGACGTCATACAAAATATGCACTCCGTACAATCTCGATTTGATAAACATTTATCACGATTACATATTAGTCAATCAAATCAATCAATTACACTTAAATTATATTAGTAACACAAAATCACAAAATAAACGTATGAGTTTTTCGGCTTATATTTCAAGCTCCAACCTATCCTCAACTCCAGCTATAACTTCTCGCCTTAACTCAACTCATCATACTATCTTATAAAAGAGATTAGACAATCTCTCTTCATTTAATACCAAAAAATTAAGTAGTACAATAAATACAACATAATGTACAAAATATTAGTGCAACCAAGAAAATAAAATTTAAGTAATACAAGATTTTAATGCATATGTACAATTTTATATCTCTAATATATACAAAATGTTTAATCATACTTAATTAAAACATAATTAATAATACAATTAAAAAACACATCCCCACAATTTACAAGCAAAACAACACATTGTACAAGTCTCCTCTATCATATTTTTCTCCTTTTTACAAACCACTTTTAGGTTGATCTTCTCAATTAAATGTTCAAAAAAGGTTATGTCAATTCTCGCGTTTAATTATGTTCCAAAAATAAATTTACACATATTACATATAAGCCACAAGTAATAATATCCCTATATTAAAATCACGTTTTTGAGACATGTTTTAAGGTGAAAACTCTCGTCATCCATAAATTATTGATATGAAATACGAATAACCGAATAACACTCACTCTAAAAAAATTTAATCACTTGATACCGTCGTCGTATTACACGGTACACTGCTAGTTTTATCATACCTCAAACTCAAAAGTAATTTCTAAACAAAATAAGAAACTAAAAAAATTAAAAAGTAGATCTAACATATAAAAAGATGAAAAATAACTTAAAATCATAGTACAAACCAATCAAAATTGTTTTGATCTGCTGCTTATCTTTTCGACCGACAATGTTGATGTTCAGAACCGACCTTTCACCTTTTCATCCCTGCCTTCTTTAGTTTTGTACCACCCAATCCTAATTATTTCCCAATTATAGTATCTAACTTTCATAAATTATCACAAATTTTAATAATTAAAAGTATACTTCTTTTGTAGAAAATTATGCTTTATCATTGTAAGAGCACAGAGTATGATTTCGTGTTATAGTATAGTTTTTGTGAGAAAATTAGATGTTACGTTAGCATCTTACTTTATAACAACAAAAATTTCATAACAAAAAAAACTTGTCTCCTTGATTAACATCAAATTTTTGGTGTTACAGTGGTCTCATTTTTAATTAAAAAAACTCACAGCGCGAGTTTATAACGCGAGCCACGATACAGTTCTCGCGGCTCGCGTTATGACCATCATTTTAGGTTAACAAATACGGCGTCAAAGCCTATGGCACGAGCTATGGTATAGGTTTTGGCGTTTTAGACCTCACGTGATGAGCATGATTTGAGACATACTTTACCCTGAGCTCTAAAGAACCTAATGCAATGTCTTAAAAAGATTATGTTTTTTTTTGTTTTTGTAAACGGCAAGTTAGTGTATAAACTAAGTTAGTTATTTGATTTTACATTATTTACTTATAACGTAGTTTTTGTTAATCTCGAATAATAATTGATTATTTGATTCCAAAATATATCTGTAAAAGATAGTTTTTACTGGTCTTGAATCGATGCATCTATGAAGTAAAATTTCATAAATTTTCACTTTTAAAAAAAAACTTGAAAAAAAACTCGAATTTGAGACCTCGTATGTAATAACAATCTTTAAAAAAATAAAAATTTAATGGCTAACTGATCTAAAAATTTGTGTTTTTATCTTATTAATTTGACCTAAATGCATTTGGTCAACTTATGATTTGGTTCTTTCCATGATTATATGATGGATTAATGGGCGCATACAAATATAAAGCTATGAAATTGAAAACTTGTAAAAGCCACTATGAATTAAATTTAAGCAAACACAAATATAACGAATACAAAAATTATGTTGCTTTGCCACATGCTTTTCCAGTATTAAAGTATGCAAGTTGCTACCAATTTACCACATGGGGTCATATAAAACAACAATAATGCACTCTTGTCATGAATCAAACCATTATGGGCACACTATATATTTATAGTTAAAAAAAAACTTTCAAAAGTATACTGCTAGAGTAAAAGGCATTTTGATGTAAATAAAAGTTACCTTAACTATATAGAACATGTAAATTTGAGACACATGCCTAATGATAAGGAAACAAATGTGCCATATTTTAAGTTCTGTGTTTATGGATTTAGTAACATGCACATTCACAACATCCACTTAAACTTTTTTATATTTACATCATTTGTTTTAAAAAATACAAGCAAAATTTCTTATTTTTGTGTTGTACAACTTTATCAAAAGCCTAATAAAAGCATACTATATCACTTTTATACACAAAGGTTTTTTCTCACTTTTGTGGGCTATCATCATATCTTTGCCTCCAATTTGCATCAAGATCATGCATGCATATAGGCATCTCTTCCCAAAAGATTTGGAGAAACAACCTTAAAATCATATATCCTTAACTACAAATATTGTTTTAGCAAATAACACATGCATTTGGGTTCTCCTCTATGCTATGGTGTTGTGGTGGTTGATAGTTATAGTAGGTATGCATTGGAGGATAATAGGGTTTATAAGGCATAACCATCCCAACAAATGGCTCTTGTGGAACACTTTTCTTCTCTTCTTCTTTCGGCTCGTCGGCCTTCTTCGCCTCTTCCTTCGGGGCTTCATCTTTCTTGGGTTCTTCTTTCGCGCCTTCTTCTTTTTTAGGCTCGTCTTTCTTAGGTTCTTCTTTGTTTTCCTCCTTTTTCGGCTCTTCTTTCTTCTCTTCTTCTTTCTTGGGTTCCTCTTTCTTTTCAGGCTCCGGTTCTTTAGCCGGCCCCACGGATACTAAATATGTTGGCCAGAGTTTTCGGAGCTTGCTCACACAGCTTACTGGATCAACGGTTCCGACTATTGTCAGATTCTTCTCTTTCATGTTTATGGTGATTGAATCAATCCCTACAAAAACATGATAATGTGAGTATGAAACTTGTTTCAAAACATATGGATGGACAAAAACAAATCGGACCTAATATATCCTGATTAAGGCAATCATTTCGAAAACAAGTTGACATCGATCAGAAACAAACAAGAACACCTAGCTAATCTTGTCATTCTCATCAATGTCGTGTTGATTACATATGGAGAACGACTTTAATCGTCTTTTTGTTATACGTAAGCATAAAAGTCACTCATTATGAACCACAAATTGTCCCACTAAGCAACACTTATCATCTCTAAGACTCTAACCTTCATCCTAATTCCACCTAACAAGTTATTTTGAAACTAGTAAACCTAAGCACCTAGAATTATCTCAAGTCCAAACATTTAGGTATTAAGACATCTAAAGTACTAGTATTAAATACTACTAATAGACAAGGTGACATTTACAAGGTAACAATCCTTGGATTAACCCCGCGGGGCGAGTGCATCTAATTCTAAAAGGATTAACTTCTATAGGTAATCTGAACAGAAAAAACCTCATCCATTTACCGTTTTGAATAGAAAAAACCTCATCCATTTACCGTTTTACAAAGTATTATTTACTTAAAGTTGAATGATAAAAAATCAGGTAATGGACAAACCTAAGTGGAGTAAAAGAAAAGGGAAGTCGAGTGAACAAAAAGACAAAAAATTGTTCTGAAAATATAACTTTGATGATATAAAGCAAATCATCTTTGCTTTTTGGAACCACAAAAAGCCATGTACAAGGTAAGATAGTAACCATTCACAACTTTGCTTCATCCTTACCCTTTTTTCTTCTTTTCATTTTTATCTAAACTATGATAGGAATATATGACTAGAAGGTTTAAATACCATTGTATTTAAAGTTTTAAAATCACACTAGTATGCCTTAAGCAATTAGTGTAAGTGTCACCTAGGCTAAATATGAATGTGTTATCAACTAAGCATTTAAAATGTTTGTTTCTAAATCAATCCTAAACCAAGCTTATGCCACTAATAAGGGCAATCCACAGTAGTGTCGTTGCCACGTTAGCGCCACGTCAATATACATTCTTTTGCCATTTTCTTAGCATTTTATCTCGCAACAATCACTACGCACAACCCTTTAAAATAGTCATGGTCATGGTCATGGTCATGTCACGGTGCTTATATCCTAATTATTACACATACATTTAAAATGCGTGTGTTTTTTTTCGGATGATAATAATTTTAGAACGGACACGTAAAGAATTTCACCTGAAAGAGCTGCAACAGTCTTCATAGCCTTCCTCTTGTCTCTCTCATCACTCAACTCCAAGGTCAATATAACTTTCTGAAATTGAATAATCTCAATAATAAGATCATACACAAGTCCTAATCAAACTAAAAAGCCATAAATATAATCTATTAAATATGCTTATTAGGACAAAAAGATAGTAGCAGATTCAAGTTTTCATGTTGTAAAAAATAAACTAATGTTTATATTTCATAGCATGTGGATTTAATTCCATAAAATACTAAAAACATTTTCTATGATATTACCCATACACTTGTTACTATCTTGGAGTCATTATTGTAAAATAATAGTACTAAAGTGACATAGTCCTTTTTAGGGATTGATGACCATCAAATGACTATATGCATCGAGCTACATAATTTTTTAAGGAAATTAATACATACACAAGATCCTATGGGATCAACAATAAATATTTGTGCACCTAAAGATCTATGAGGTTAGAAACATAAATCTAATACTTGCATTTTGTAAAATCATTAGACATGAAGGTGGATGGAGAATAATAAGTACAAAACTAACAGCCTTAACTCATATAAACTTTATTTTTAATAAATAAAAGTAAAATCATTAGACATAAAGGATGGAATAAGATTCATTTTTAGGATTCTGTTTTAAAAATAGAGGTATATAAACTTGAAAACAGGGGAAGAAACAAAACAGAGAATTAAATCAGATTCATTTTGAAGAAAAGAAACAAATTTGCATGTGGTATTTCAGCAAAACAAAAAAACCATATAGAAAAGGAGTTAAATATATAAATTAATTACAAAATCTTGTATGCATAATAACTACTGCAATAGTAATAGAAGGGTAACCATGCTTTCTAATACATTAGGCCGACTAATTCACGGGGTTTGAACATACCGTCACGCGTACTCAAACCAAGTAAAACCTCTATCTTTAGAAGTTCGACATAGTCACTTTAAGATTATTTACACTTAGCAGGAATTAAACTTGACACCTTCTAAAACCTTTCAAAGTGATAGCCAAAACCTTTTTAATCTAAATCACATTTGAGTGGTTTACAATAGTAGTAATAAAAAGCAGACACTAAAACAGATTCATTTTGAGAATGTAATTAAGCATGTATATGTGTTTTTCATGGAATAAAAACCCCATTTTGAATCTATTTTCTTTTAAAAAAAGAGCAATAGAAACATAGAATCTTGGAAGCATAAATAGAAAAACAAGAGAATAGAATCTAACCTTCATAAAGGAATTTTTGAATTGGATTCTCTAAGTTGAGAGAATTGGAAATGGAGTTAAAACTCAGAGAAAGAAGAAAAGTTTAGGGAGAGAGAGTTGGAGCTAAAGTGTAGTAGTATATAAACAATGGTTTAGTGAAAAAGAGTGAGATATGGGTGGTGGAATAAAAAAACAAAAACTTGCATAGTTGGATTATTAGAGAGAATGAAAATATATGTTGTTTTTTTCATGTTGTAAGAGTAAACAAATAGTCATAGTAAGAAGAAGAAATAGTAATCAAGATTGTCTCTTTAGGTGCACATTTCAATTTTTTTCAACAAAACCCATGCTTCTATCAAGTTTTCATATTTTATTATGATCAAGTTATAAACAATAGAACAAGTTGAGTTAATAGAGGTGTTAGATTTGTTTTCTAGTTGTTAAGAAGACTTTAAGTGTACATAATTAGTATTTGTGAAGTGCATAATGTCTAGTTTTAAGGTTTTGTTGTTTGAATTTCATATGCAAAGAGTGGATGAACAAGATGGCTCGATTGCACGACAAAAGGTCATTTCGCGGCCAAATTCGTAAGAATGCATTGCCCTAATCAAATGGTCGCGGATTCAAGTCTCTTGTGTAGCGAGTTTGTTAGTTTGTCTTTCTAAAATAAGTTCTTTATCACCACCATACGTACATCAAGAGGATACAAAGTTGATTGATTGGCCTCAATGAACAAGATCTATCGACTTATCGAATAATCGAGTCATTGCCACGCTTCCTTGTCCCATTTTCTCTTTAATCAACATAACATTTAAGACGAGGGCCACTCTATGGTCATTTGCACACTCAAGTTTTTCAAGTATTTATGCTACATTAACTCTAGAAGGTTGAACAATTGATCAATTTCATGAATGAACATAATGGAGTTTTTCTCATTTGCTTTTGCATCTCCTTGTTAGTAACTTTTTAGCAATCATTTTCCCATAAAAATTTCCCATTTTTTGCTATGTGGATATCATATGGTAAGTAGTAAAGATCTCATGATGAGTTAGTAAGCTATTATCATGTTGTCTGTGGCCTATCCTTTCCATTCATAGTAATAATGAATATGGATCCTTTAGAGGTTACATGCCAACTGAAAATTTGCCATTTTTTATGCTATGTGGATATTATAGGTCTAGTTATATATCGTACCTCGCGACCAGACAATAGTACACCCTCCTCTATACAGATATATTGCTGATTCGGAAGTACATTTTTACGGTATATAGATACCGAAGGTTAATTGGATGACCGGCTACTTGTCATCCGACGTCCCAAAGCTAGACATCGATCTTCGGTATTATGTATGTTGGCCGGGTACTCGAAATAGCTAGAAGAAGTTGTCACATGTACTTATCATGCCATATAATCGACATAACATAAACATATATACTTAATTCTATTATGAGACTCAAATGTGTCTATGAAAGATTGTTTCAATATGATATATGTGTACAATGTACATGGATGTAAAGACTTCTTTTTTATCAAGCTATTGAAAGTTTAGTTAAGAGTTTTCTCAATTACAGTAATATATGTTCGGTAGATTTCAAAAAGTTATCTATTGAAAGTCCAAATTGTAGTAGTAGGCTAGTAGCAAACAAAGGACATACATAAGATTAGGGTCCACAAACCACAATCCAGTTGGTTGGGGGAATCTTTGTTATGCTTTTGCATTGTTCTTAATCCAACTCATATATAATTCTCCATTTAGCCACCGTCAAATAGCTTAGCGGCAAATTTCTAATTTTCAAATAAGATACTAACGGTTCAAATCTCGTTAGATGTGTATATCGGGTGATTGCTAGAGAAAACTCTGAAATAGTTATAAGGTTATCTTGGACGAATTTAAAAAAACTCGTCCTCCTCGAGTAACCTAAACAAGAAAAACCACATCCGTTTAATTAAGTTTCATGATTTGTTGTAGAACATAGACACTACAACAAAACAAGTGTTTAGGGTCGCCCTTTTTCTAGGGTCGACTTAGTCGTCCCTAGATTAAGGGGGGACCCACCACTTTATCAAAAAATTCTTGGTCAAAAGGGCTGTGGGGAAAAGTGGGGACCACAAAACCTAGGGACGACTTAGTCGTCCCTAGGTTAAATAAACTTATTTTTCCCTTTTTAAATCTTTTTTATATATTTAAAATTAATATAAATAATATTTATTTAAAAAGTTTAAAATGAAAGTGGGGACCAGAAAACCTAGGGACGACTTAGTCGTCCCTAGGTTAAATAAACTTATTTTTTCCGTTTTAAATCTTTTTTATATATTTAAAATTAATATAAATATTTTTTATTTAAAAAGTTTAAAGTGAAAGTGGGGACCAGAAAACCTAGGGACGACTTAGTCGTCCCTAGGTTAAATAAACTTATTTTTTATCTTTTTTATTTATTTAAAATTATTTAAAATTAATATAAATATTATTTAAAAAAACGTTTAAAAAACGTATAAATATAAATAATTTTAAAATTAAATTATTTAAAATTACTTTATACATATTTAAAAAAATATATATATTTAGTTAAAAATAACTTTATACCTATTTAAAAAAAAACTTTATATATATTTAAAAAAAATTTATATATTTAGAAAAAAAATTATACATATTTAAAAATAACTTTATACATATTAAAAAAACTTTATACATATTTAAAAAAAATTTATACATATTTAGAAAAAAAAGTATACATATTTAAAAAGAACTTTATACATATTTAAAAAAAAACTTTATACATATTTAAAAAAACTTTATACATATTTAAAAAAAACTTTATATTTATTTAAAAAAAACTTTATACATATTTAAAAAAACTTTATATTTATTTAAAAAAAACTTTAGATATATATTTAACACTTAAACACACGCTTAATTAAAAATATATATTACAACGATAATAGATTCATAAATAAGAAAAAAAACAACACAAACTAGTTAAAACTAAACGTACAGATTAACACATAATAATAAAATACAAATTAACACATTAAAATAACAAATAGATTACTACTCAAAGCTAAGATTTTCCATATCATTTAAAAGCTCATGAAGTATTGCAGCCGATTGACATGCGTGGTCTTCAGGATGCCTTTCCATTTCTAGTCTTGTCTCTAGCATCTTTATCTTTAGATCTTTGATCTTGCAATTAGAGCACTCAGTTGGTGCAGATTGAGAAGGACCTGTATTAGAACTTGGATGTGAACCTTGAGGTGTTGAAGATCCAGGGAAAGATCTTATACGGAGTTCGAGATCAAAATCATCCTTCCATTTAAAATATTTACATCCATAATCATTTGTTTTTGGCTGTTACAAAGTAAACAAATAACATGACATGTCATTTTAATAATCACACGTATTACATAACTAAAACATTTGATTGTTTACCTTCGAAAGAGGACACGCATAGTAAAGTTTACCAAAGCTATGAGGTTGATGTGACTGTCTCAACACAATATATCCCTTTCTACATGTACACTTATAAGCTTCAAGCGGATCCATATTATGCAAAATCGGGTGGTGGTGGTGGTGAGTTTGGTATGAGAGGATAAGAGTTTGTGAGGATAAGAGCTACCATAAATAAAGATAAAAATTTAGGGTCGACACATTTAGGGACGACTTAGTCGACCCTAGCTTTCCCGCCAACATTTTCCCGCCAGCATTTACCGCCAACATTTCCCGCCAATATTTGGACTCGTAACATATGGACTCGTCGGTTGAACCTATAACGTATAACCGTAACATATGGACTCGTCGGTTGAACCTATAACGTATAACCGTAACATATGGACTCGTCGGTTGAACCTATAACGTATAACCGTAATATATGGACTCGTCGGTTGAACCTATAACGTATAACCCTAACATATGGACTCGTCGGTTGAACCTATAACGTATAACCCTAACATATAGACTCGTCGGTTGAACCTATAACGTATAACCGTAACATATGGACTCGTCGGTTGAACCTATAACGTATAACCCTAACATATAAACTCGTCGGTTGAACCTATAACGTATAACCGTAACATATGGACTCGTCGGTTGAACCTATAACGTATAACCGTAACATATGGACTCGTCGGTTGAACCTATAACGTATAACCCTAACATATGGACTCGTCGGTTGAACCTATAACGTATAACCGTAACATATGGACTCGTCGGTTGAACCTATAACGTATAACCGTAACATATGGACTCGTCGGTTGAACCTATAACGTATAACCGTAACATATGGACTCGTCGGTTGAACCTATAACGTATAACCGTAATATATGGACTCGTCGGTTGAACCTATAACGTATAACCCTAACATTTAGACTCGTCGGTTGAACCTATAACCTATAACCGTAACATATGGACTCGTCGGTTGAACCTATAACGTATAACCGTAACATATGGACTCGTCGGTTGAACCTATAACGTATAACCGTAACATATAGACTCGTCGGTTGAACCTATAACGTATAACCGTAACATATGGACTCGTCGGTTGAACCTATAACGTATAACCGTAACATATGGACTCGTCGGTTGAACCTATAACGTATAACCGTAACATATGGACTCGTCGGTTGAACCTATAACGTATAACCGTAACATATGGACTCGTCGGTTGAACCTATAACGTATAACCGTAACATATGGACTCGTCGGTTGAACCTATAACGTATAACCCTAACATATGGACTCGTCGGTTGAACCTATAACGTATAACCGTAACATATGGACTCGTCGGTTGAACCTATAACGTATAACCGTAACATATGGACTCGTCGGTTGAACCTATAACGTATAACCGTAATATATGGACTCGTCGGTTGAACCTATAACGTATAACCCTAACATATAGACTCGTCGGTTGAACCTATAACCTATAACCGTAACATATGGACTCGTCGGTTGAACCTATAACGTATAACCGTAACATATGGACTCGTCGGTTGAACCTATAACGTATAACCGTAACATATAGACTCGTCGGTTGAACCTATAACGTATAACCGTAACATATGGACTCGTCGGTTGAACCTATAACGTATAACCCTAACATATGGACTCGTCGGTTGAACCTATAACGTATAACCGTAACATATGGACTCGTCGGTTGAACCTATAACGTATAACCGTAACATATGGACTCGTCGGTTGAACCTATAACGTATAACCGTAACATATAGACTCGTCGGTTGAACCTATAACGTATAACCGTAACATATGGACTCGTCGGTTGAACCTATAACGTATAACCCTAACATATGGACTCGTCGGTTGAACCTATAACGTATAACCCTAACATATGGACTCGTCGGTTGAACCTATAACGTATAACCGTAACATATGGACTCGTCGGTTGAACCTATAACGTATAACCCTAACATATGGACTCGTCGGTTGAACCTATAACGTATAACCGTAACATATGGACTCGTCGGTTGAACCTATAACGTATAACCGTAACATATGGACTCGTCGGTTGAACCTATAACGTATAACCGTAATATATGGACTCGTCGGTTGAACCTATAACGTATAACCCTAACATATAGACTCGTCGGTTGAACCTATAACCTATAACCGTAACATATGGACTCGTCGGTTGAACCTATAACGTATAACCGTAACATATGGACTCGTCGGTTGAACCTATAACGTATAACCGTAAAATATAGACTCGTCGGTTGAACCTATAACGTATAACCGTAACATATGGACTCGTCGGTTGAACCTATAACGTATAACCGTAACATATGGACTCGTCGGTTGAACCTATAACGTATAACCCTAACATATGGACTCGTCGGTTGAACCTATAACGTATAACCGTAACATATGGACTCGTCGGTTGAACCTATAACGTATAACCGTAACATATGGACTCGTCGGTTGAACCTATAACGTATAACCGTAACATATGGACTCATCGGTTGAACCTATAACGTATAACCGTAACATATGGACTCGTCGGTTGAACCTATAACGTATAACCGTAACATATGGACTCGTCGGTTGAACCTATAACCTATAACCCTAACATATGGACTCGTCGGTTGAACCTATAACGTATAACCGTAACATATGGACTCGTCGGTTGAACCTATAACGTATAACCGTAACATATGGACTCGTCGGTTGAACCTATAACGTATAACCGTAACATATGGACTCGTCGGTTGAACCTATAACGTATAACCCTAACATATGGACTCATCGGTTGAACCTATAACGTATAACCCTAACATATGGACTCGTCGGTTGAACCTATAACGTATAACCGTAACATATGGACTCGTCGGTTGAACCTATAACGTATAACCGTAACATATGGACTCGTCGGTTGAACCTATAACGTATAACCCTAACATATGGACTCGTCGGTTGAACCTATAACGTATAACCGTAACATATGGACTCGTCGGTTGAACCTATAACATATAACCCTAACATATGGACTCGTCGGTTGAACCTATAACGTATAACCGTAACATATGGACTCATCGGTTGAACCTATAACGTATAACCGTAACATATGGACTCGTCGGTTGAACCTATAACGTATAACCGTAACATATGGACTCGTCGGTTGAACCTATAACGTATAACCCTAACATATGGACTCGTCGGTTGAACCTATAACATATAACCCTAACATATGGACTCGTCGGTTGAACCTATAACGTATAACCGTAACATATGGACTCATCGGTTGAACCTATAACGTATAACCCTAACATATGGACTCGTCGGTTGAACCTATAACGTATAACCGTAACATATGGACTCGTCGGTTGAACCTATAACGTATAACCCTAACATATGGACTCGTCGGTTGAACCTATAACGTATAACCGTAACATATGGACTCGTCGGTTGAACCTATAACGTATAACCGTAACATATGGACTCGTCGGTTGAACCTATAACGTATAACCGTAACATATAGACTCGTCGGTTGAACCTATAACGTATAACCGTAACATATGGACTCGTCGGTTGAACCTATAACGTATAACCGTAACATATAGACTCGTCGGTTGAACCTATAACGTATAACCGTAACATATGGACTCGTCGGTTGAACCTATAACGTATAACCGTAACATATGGACTCGTCGGTTGAACCTATAACGTATAACCGTAACATATAGACTCGTCGGTTGAACCTATAACGTATAACCGTAACATATGGACTCGTCGGTTGAACCTATAACGTATAACCGTAACATATAGACTCATCCGTTATTAATTATTACAAATTAAGTATAACGTATATTTTAATATTAATTATAATAATTTATTTTGATTTTTATTATTAATTTATATTATTAATTTTATTACATAGAAGGTAAAATGTAATTTAAATGTATGAAAAACACCTAGGGACGACTTAGTCGTCCCTAGGTTACAAAAAAGTCGTCCCTAGAAAAACCCTCCAACACTTAGCAAATTTTTGGGAAAATTGAAACTTTTTGGTGAAAATTTAAATAACCCGCTATGGGTTTTTTGTTTCCCGGTTTACACCTAGGGACGACTTAGTCGTCCCTAGGTTACAATAGGTCGTCCCTAGGTTACTATAATAAACGAAAAAAAAAATAATTTATATTTATCCTAGGGACGACTAAGTCGTCCCTAGGTTACAAAGACAAAGTCGTCCCTAGGAAGCATTTACAGTAACTCACCTTATCCTCTCTATCTCATTCTTCATTTTTGTTAAAAAAAAAAAACCGGGGACGACTTAGACGACCACTCCCATCCGACGACGACCACCACCATCAACTCACCTTATCCCATTCACCACCCACCATCAATCCGACCACTCCCATCCGTCTCATTCCCACCCACCATCAATCCCATCCGTCTCATCTCCACCACTTCAACTCCATCCATTCACCACTTTCATCTTCACAATCTTCATCTTCATCACTTGCACACGAGCACATTCACCACCAATTCGTTATATATTGTCAAGGTATTTGATTTCGAATTATATATTTTTTAATTTGATTAATTTTTGTAATTTAATTGTTATTATTGTTTATTTTTTATGGTATAATTGTCAAGGTTTATAATTGTTAAGTTTTTTTTTTTGGTTTAACTCGACCACCGGACCACCACCAGTCACGGCAGCAGTCACGGCGCAGCATCAACCACCACCACCAGTCGCAATAATTTTGTTTTAATATAAAGGTAATTGTTTTTTTAATCTATTAATTTTGTTTAATTTTGTTTATGTTTAATTAAGATTGATATTGGGTTTGTTTTGGGTTTGTTTTGGCTAGTTTAATTCGACAGTAGCAATCCATCCCGCACCACCATTGCGGCAGTCGCAACCACCACCGACGCGGTATGTTTTTTTTTGCGAGTTTAATTGATTTTTAGCTTATATGTTTTCGGCTTATATGTTTTTAGCTTATATATAGTTTAATTTTGTTTTTTTGGCTAGTTTATTTCGTCACCACCATTGTCGGCATAGTAGTAGCCACCACCACCGTCGTGACAGCAGCAACACCACCACAGGTGGGTGTTTGTTTTTGAGCTTATTTGATTTCAACTTATACATAATAAAGCAATTTATTATCTTTATGTAAGGCACAAGTTTAATTTATTTTTTAATATGTTTGTCGTAGCCGAGACCCGAGTCACAGCCGAGTTAGCAGGGAACTGAGCCGAGAACTGAGACCCGTGTCACAGCCGAAAAAAGGTAATGTTTTTTTTTTTTAAATTGTTGTGGTGTTGTTTGTTTCAAATTAGAAATTTTTTTGGAAACCAACTAATTTAGGTTTTCTTTATTTTATGTTTGTGTTTGGTTAGCACCAGGACAGTCGGGACAACTTCCTCATCCGGACCTCTTTTTCTATCTTTATATCTTTGCTTATTCCAGTCGTGACCGAGGTGTGTAATTAATATTATGCATATGTTTATTATATTATATATATATGATATATGATTGTTAGTCTTTGTAGTAAATAATTTTAGGAATATTTTAGGATTTTATCGATTAATTTCGGAAAATTCCCGTCCGAAGTTAATCAACCTATAGAAAACCCGTCCGAAATTAATTTATTAGGAATTAATTTCGGAAAGTCCCCTGTTTGGGACTGCTTTTTGATGTTTCGTCTCATTTAGGATATGAATGCGTATAACTGGTTTATTATTTGAGATGATTTCGACAGTGTTTCTCCTTTACTCCTACGAATATGTCTTTAAACACATATTTGGGGAGTAGAGGGGAAATGCTGCCAAAATTTACTCAAATAGTAAACCGGTTATACGCATTCATATATGGGACGAAACATTCAAAAGGTGGGTTAGGATTGCCTTCCATAGTTGCACTAGGAAGATAAAAAAGAGTTCATATTCATTTTGTTAGTATGACATTTTACGTATAAAAAAAATAATTTATCTGAGTATGTTTATTTGCAACGCAGTTATGACAATTGATAAGAGTTGGACCACTGTAAACAATCGTAATTCCAATGAGTTTTTAGATGGTCTTTTTGGATTCATCCAGGATTGTGAGAAATTTTTGCACCCCATCTCACAAAAGCTCCGTTGCCCATGTAGTCATTGTTGTAACCGTGAAAAGTTGGTTACCCTCGGCCAACTTGAGGCACACATATCCAGATTCGGGTTTGACAAACATTACACCACTTGGATATATCACGGTGAACCAATTCTTCCGTTACCTCCACTATTACCACATTCACCTGATCGAATTCACATGGATGCGTTCTTCGAAGATATTTCTGCAAATAATATTCCAAATCCACCATCTGAAACTCCACCCTCTCAAACTCCACCAACTCAAACAACCGGTCCTCAACCAACCCAAACATCGGGTCCTAGTAACGAGTTTGAAGAGTTACTCGCTAGGTCTGCCCAAAAGTTGTACCCGGGTTGTGATATGACCACATTGGAATTTACATCAGAGATTTCGCACATCAAGGTTTTACACAAAATAACTGATGCCGGGTTTAACAAAATTCTAGCTCTTCTCCAAAAGGCATGTTCCCCTAGTAAAGGATACAATTTCCCGTCTTCATACTATGAAATAAAAAAGACATACAAAAAGATCGGGTTAGGATACGAATCGATCCATGCTTGTATAAATGATTGTTTTTTATATTGGGGATCACCGGAAAACAAGGAGAGGCAAACTTGTCCAATCTGTAACGCGAGCAGATGGAAAAACCCAAAGAAGAAAAAGGGGACGCAATTAGTTGCCAACAAGGTGGTGCGTTACTTTCCGATAACACCTAGACTACAACGTATGTTCAACACAAAAGACATAGCAAAGTGGATGACTTGGCATGCGACCGGACAGTCTAAGGAAGACGGTAAAATGAATCACCCCTGTGACGGCAAAGCATGGAAATATTTTGACATGATGAAACCTGAGTTCTCTTGTGACCCTAGAAACGTTCGATTAGGGTTGGCTGCTGATGGTTTTAATCCTTATGGCATGATGAGCCAAACTTACAGCATGTGGCCGGTTATATTGACAACATACAACACACCACCGTGGATGTGTTTGAAAGAAACTTCTTTAATGTTGACGATGTTAATTCCCGGCCCTAAATCAGCTGCAAAGGACATTGATGTTTACTTGCAGCCTCTAATTAAAGAACTCAAAGATTTATGGGAGGGAGTCTGGACGAAAGACGCTGCTACGGGTACTCATTTCAAAATGAAAGCGGCGGTTTTATGGACCATCAATGATTTTCCAGCTCGAGGTAGTTTGTCTGGGTGGACTGGGCAAGGGTACCTCGCATGCCCTACTTGTAATGTTGACACTCCATCGATGCGTATCAACAGCAAAATCGTTTATGTTGGTTACAGAAGATGGTTAAGAACAAATCATCCTGATCGGAAAAAATCCAAGGAATTCTACAGTTTTCCCGAAAATAAGCCTAAACCAAGAAAGTTTTCAGAACTTGATATTCAATTGCAGATTAGTAAAGTCTTTAAACGTAAACCGGGGAAACATAAACCAATTCTCAAAGAGAACCGCCCCAAAAATCGAGATGTTGAATTGAACTGGAGTAAGCGTTCTATCTTTTGGGATCTTGAGTATTGGCCCTTTCTTCTACTAAAACACTGTTACGATGTCATGCACATCGAAAAGAACTTCCTTGAGGCTTTACTGAATACCCTGTTACAGAACGACAAATCCAAAGACACGCCAAAGGCAAGGCTAGACTTAGAAAAAATGGGAGTTCGAAAGGAGTTGTGGTTAGTTAAAAAAGATAACGGGAAGTTCGATAAGCCTCATCCAAAGTTCTCTTTCACTCCAGAAAAAAGAAAACTTTTTTGTAAATTCATTAAAGGAGTCAGACTACCTGATGGCTTTGGATCCAACTTCAAGAAAAAAGTGACCGCTGATGATGACAATATAACGAACTTGAAATCTCATGACTGTCATATAATGATGCATCGGTTACTTCCTTATGGAGTGCAACAATACCTGCCCAAAGACGTTGCAAAACCTATAATCGACATTTGCTTATTCTTTAAGCAACTTTGTGCTCGAAGTTTGACTGTGCAGGACATGAAAGAAGCTAAAAACAAATTGATCATTATGATGGTTAATTTAGAGCAAATCTTTCCTCCTGCTTTTTTTGACATAATGACTCATTTGGTTATACATCTACCCGATGAGGCTATTCTAGGTTCCGTTACTCGCGGCAGGTGGATGTATCGATTTGAAAGATACATGAAAAAGCTAAAGAATTATGTACGAAATAAAGCAAAGCCTGAAGGTTCTATTGCTGAGGGTTATGTTGCAGAAGAGGCATTAACTTTTTGTTCGCGTTACCTTAAGGATGTCGAGACGAGATTTAACCGCCTTGGCAGAAATGAAGACGATTTGCCTGGACAACCAGATAAATTTGAGGTGTTCCGGACCGTATGCACACCGACGGGTGGAATCAAACCAACTCGTATGACTAATGACGACATGCAGGCAGTTACGTGGTTTATACTTAACAACAGTCCTGAAGTCGAAGCCGACATCTCAGCTTACAGCGAGTATGTTTCTTCCTATTTTTTATAATTTTGAAAATTATTCTTTCTCGATGACTTCTGCTAATATCATGAACCTTTGCAGAGAGGTGCCTGATAATGTGGAAACGAGTTTTCCTGCGTGGTTTAATAACATGGTAAATACATTAGATATATTACCTTGGAGTTATTCCTCATCTAATAAACCTTTTTGTATCTCATTTTTGTAGACTCGTGAAAAAAAAGTGAGTGTGGGCTGTAGTGACGAGTTATTCTCTTTGGCATGTGGACCTATTAGTTCATGTACATACCCCTCTTGCATAGTGAACGGTGTGAAGTTTGTGGTACGTGAACGCGATATACTTCGTACCACTCAATGCAGCGGAGTTTCAACACCCGGGGTTGATGGAGAGATGTATTATGGTCAACTCGAAGAAATTCTGGAGCTCACTTATATCGGCAACCGCAAGGTTTTGTTGTTTCGATGTAAATGGTTTGACACAATTAACCCTACCAATTGCACCAAACGCAACAGACGTTCTTACACTGAGCAAGGCATACATCATATTTTGACCGATAGGCTATTTCACCAAAATAACCCATACATTTTCCCGACACAAGCAACACAAGTATTCTACCTTGAAGACCTTGCTAGACGACCGCTTCATTGGAAGGTCGTCGAACAGGTTTATCATCGAGATGTGGTAGAGTCCGATGAAGATGTTATACATGGTAGTAGTTCATCAGATGTTACACTGTCTGTTGCTTTGCCTAATTTGGGTATTACGGATTTGAGTGTAAATACTCAACCAACGGAAGTGGACGCCCCACCGGTTGATGATGATATTATTAATATTGAAGATGATGAAGTAGTTGCACACGTCATTGGTGATGTTGATGATGATGATTTAGTGTCGGATGATGATGAAGTGAACCATAATAATGATGTTCAAGAAGTTTTATCTAGCGATGATTCTGAAGATGATGACAATTGATATTAAGTTGTATTTTGAATGAAACAGTTGTTATATGCTTTAATGTGTAATTTTTTATTTGTAAACGATTGTTATATGCTTAAGTTGTTGTTTGAATGAAACAATTGTTATACGTTTAAATGATGATGAGTTGTTTTCATTTGTTTAAATGTGTAATTTTGTATTTTAATGAAAACGTTTTTATATGTTAAAATGTGTATATTGATATGAATTTGTGTATTAGTATTAATTGGTTAATTAAATTGTGTAATTTTGTTTTTTAATGAAAATGTTTTTATATGTTAAAATGTGTATATTGATAAAATGTGTATACTGATATGAACTTGTTATTTTACAGATGGCATGTGTAGCTCCTAGGTCACACGGTGGGGATGCTGGTGGTAGTCCACCCAGACGGCCCACACGTCCTGTACCGGCCGAGTGTCAGCGTAAGAAATCATTATATTTTTTTATAACACTGATATTTATAATTTATGTCACTTGAATTTTTACGAGTAAATAACATATCTTTTGTAGGTTCAAATCAACGCTTTGTGACCAACCTAGATAAATTAAGGAGGGCGTACAGAAATAATAACGAAAAACCTTTGACAATTGGCTTTGAATTTAAAGATCTGCAAACCTTCCATTTTCTGGGCAATTATGCATCATTGTTGACTCATCTTTTGGGGGAATTAATCCGGTCACTTCCCCTGAACTGCGAATGGGACGAAATTCCAGAGTCTGATAAAGCTCATATTTATCCTACAATTGAGGTGAAAATTGTTTATTTTACTTATATTGTTATTGTTATCGACATTTAGATATGTGTG
Organism: Glebionis coronaria; assembly: GCA_025667525.1. NCBI lineage: Eukaryota > Viridiplantae > Streptophyta > Magnoliopsida > Asterales > Asteraceae > Glebionis > Glebionis coronaria. Next base: position 606,641,928 of record CM046876.1, on the reverse strand, counting down.
TTATGTTTATTTAAATTCATATGTTTTTATGCAGACATATTTCGACCTCGAGCCATGGTACAATGATCGTACTCAGGTGGTGTGTGGCAAAGGTGTGTATGAGGTGTGTACTCGGGTTAGGCTTGCGTTGGAATATCAGCTGAGGTTGCTGTATAGAAAATACAAGAACAGGATCAAGAAACATTATTATTCGAAATATGAGACGCCCGCACTGGCACAAGAACATGTACCGCCTGAGAGTGTGTGGGACGGTAGAACCGAAGGTGATTGGGGTGAATTGGTTCAGTGGTGGTCAGACCCAAAGAGGGTGGCAAGAAGTGAGGTTAATACTGTTAATCGTTCCAAAAACACGGTACCGACCACTCAAGGCAAAAAACCATTCGCCCGAGGAAGGAATGAATACGTAAGACTCTTTATAATTTTTGTGATTTATTTAAAAGCGTTTATATTGTTTATTTATTATAGCTCGTTACTAATTTATTTGAGATTTTACAGAAAGTCAAGGAAGGGGTTTACGAGGACCTGGTTGAAACATGGAGGAAGGGGCACTCAAGTGGTGGCACGTTTCAAAGTAAAGAAAACGAGGAAAGATATGTAAGTAATATATAACTCTTTACATGCCTTAGTAACTAATTTCATTTCTTTTAAATCGTTTTTTTTTTTCCCAGGAAAAGATGAAAGCCCTCAGGGACCAAGTGAGAGCCGGTATAGTCCCGCACATGTCTGATAAAGAAATAGTGGCTCAAATCATGCCAAGTCAAAATAAGCAAAATGTGTCGGGACAAGGCAGAAAGTTACCGGGTGGTGCCAATAACACAACTCGCAGGTTATATATCCTCAATAAAACAAAATGTAAATCAATTGTTCATATTTATGTCTTGTTGTATATAATGAAACATTGTTGTTGTAACTTATCGCAGGCGGGGTGCTCCACGTCGACCAGATGTTCCCTCTCGTAGTGAATTTCAAGAATTGATAGAACGAAATGAGCGAGAGATGGAGCTGCTGAGGAGAGAGAATCAGGCGGCGCAGCAACGGGCTTACTTGGCAGCGTTAAAGGCAGATGCGGCGCAACAATATAGTCAGACGTCGTACGAGCATATGGCGCAATATCAGAGTCAATTGGGTGAGTTTTTCCAGAACTACAACTCAAATACTGATCACCCAATTAGACCTCCTACTTTTGTACCCCCGCCCCGACCCTTTGTTATGCCCACCCTAGCTCCTGATTGGGCTCATTTAGTCCAACCCCCTATCCTTGGGCACAACCAGTGCAACCTCCTTCTATCGACGCATACCGACCATCTTTGCCCGACAATCTCCAACCACTCCAACCTCCCTATACCGGCACTTATCCTATTACTCCCGTCACCAACAATAACACATTTAACTATTGTTATCGTCCCACCACACACTCGGCTTATGAGATCGGCTCTACTTCACAATCCATACCCGGAGGTTCTCGTGTAATCTCAAATCCCCATGAGCACGATTACCGGTCCGTTGACGAGTTGGGTCGAGATAGGAATGTACAAAACAGTGGTGACGACTTATCAGGCGATGACGAGGTGAATGACGAGGGGAGTGACGAGGAGGGTGACGATAGGGAAGGTGACTTTTCACCTAACGAGGATGCGGAGTAGAGGTTGTGGTAGTGTTTTTCTTATTATGCATGTTTAATAAAGTTTGAGACTTGTAGCGTTTGAAACATTTGATTTAGGATTGAATAAGTGTATTTGATGAATATTGTATCGTGACGTTGGATAATTTATCGTAATATGGTATTGTAACGTTTATTGATTTGTTATTATTCTGTATTTGTCGAATTCTGCCATTTTGAATTGTGGATTTTGTCCGGAAAAAGTTCCGGAAAAAATCTGGAAACTGCAGAATAGCCCAGATTTTTTTTTTCACCCCAGGTACACCTAGGGACGACTTAGTCGTCCCTAGGATATTACCAGAAAATAAAAAAAAAACATATTTATTACCCTAGGGACGACTTAGTCGTCCCTAGGATTAAAAATGCCCAGGTGTCAATACCTGGGGACGACTTAGTCGTCCCTAGGTATTGAATACCTGGGCATTTTTAAACCTAGGGACGACTAAGTCGTCCCTAGGGTAATAAATTTATTTTTTTTTTATTTTCTAAAAATGTTTTTTTTAATATTTATAAAAAAGATTTTATTAAAAATAATAAAAAAAAGAATTTTTAAGAAAATTTTGAAAAAACATTTTATTTATTTATAACCTAGGGACGACTTTGTCGACCCTAGGTTACAAAGAAGGTCGTCCCTAGGATTAGTCAATTTTTTCAACGTAGTGGGTTGCGGGACCCACTAAGTCGTCCCTAGGATACAAAGAGGGGTTCGTCCCTAGGATCCTAGAGACGAATTTTTAGGCACAACCTCCTAGGGTCGACTTAGTCGTCCCTAGAAGTTTAGGGTCGAAAAAGTGCTTCCCTAGGGACGAATAAGTCGTCCCTAGGGTTCACAATTGTTGTAGTGAGAATTTGGTAATGCTTTTTAATCATTCACAAACTCATGGATGGTGTTGTTTTAGCCTCTTAGGTCTATTTCTCTTTACATCATCATCTACTGTGATGATTGTCGATTTATGTTTGGTACTAGTTGGTACCACTTATGCATTCGCAATACTCATCACATACCTATATGCTTTTTTTCTTTGAGAGAAGATAGAAACAGAAATAATTTATATAGGAAAAGAACACAATTCTTTCCTTGTCCAAATTTAACACGATTTCGTTTTAGGTTTGTTAGTTTTCGAAATGGATCAAACCTAACTATAGATAATACGTTCACTTCACGGTTTAGTTGGGATCGATCAACTTCAACTCGAAACCAGACTAATTAAGTTAGTTCGATGTTATAATTGAAGGGAAATTTGGTCCAACACACCACAGAAATAGTACGAGTAGTAGTAAACTATTAGCTTTACGAAATGGCTTTTTAAAGTAGGCACGTATTCATACGTCATGCACTTTGTTTATTCGATTTTGGGATAAGCTATCCGGTTGTAACGGAGCATAGTGTTGTTATTGTTCAGAGCCATCTAAGACAACGAGACAACCCTAACTACGACGTAAGTTAAGTTCGACTTTGGTATGGCAAGATACATCATACATGTAATGTTCCTGAATATTTTTTATAGTTCATGATTAGAACAATCTTCATAACCCTTATAAGATCTTTAATCCTTTTTACGTGCTGAATGGTTTGCTCAAAAAGTTGTATGTATTTTCTTATTTGTTATCATTCATATATTCTGAATATAGTATATTTTAGTTTTATGAAAAAAGTACCATCATGCAGAAAAGGAATATAAACATGTGATCCTGGTTTTAAACAATAATAGAGAAATAAAAAGCTTTACATACATATCAAAGGTAAAAATCAATAAATTCTACTTAAAAAATATTACTGTTTTGTTTGCCATATAATATAAAGATTGTTCTTTGCAAGCTCACTTGGTACAACATATAAAGTGCAAATCATTTGCTTTTAATACACTAACGATTTTATCATAAACTTGAAAAAAGATCCTTTAAAGTGTATATGAACTTTATCAGTAAAGTTCTCTCACAAACATAAATAAAATTCTCTCATAAACATAAATAAAATCGAGTCTTTCAATAAACCTGGTGTAAGTTTGTAAAATAAGTACTGGTCATGTTCATATAAGCTTTAGAGGATCTGGATCCAACTTAAAATTACAATTTTTTTTTGTTTTTATTTCATGTGTTGACATATTTAAGGGGGCAAATTGCATAAAAAGGTACTTATCTTTGGTATAAATTCAATTAAAGGTACTCAACTTTTTTTTTCTCAATTTAAGGTATCGATCTTTTTTCTTGTTGCAATGTTGGGATAATTAACGAAATTAAAAACGACCGTTTACTTTGTTATTGCACCGTTAGTCCTTTATATTAACGACACTTTATAATAAACTAAAAATCCGTTTTTTTATAATTTTAGACTGTTATCTGCCTTTTTCGTCTGATTTTTATCGTTTCCGGTCAAAAATGGTAAAAAAAACAAAAACGTCAAAAAACTGACGAGAAGTGTAAAAAATGGATGAAACTGGTAAAAATTATACGAAAAACGTAGAAAATGGTCGAAAACTATAAAATAATTAATTTTGAGTTTATTAGAAAGTGTCGCCAATATAAAGGACTAACGATGCAATTATAAAGAAAACGGTCGTTTTTAATTTCGGTTAATTATCCCAACATTGCAACAAGAAAAAAGATCGATACCTTAAATTGAGAAAAAAAAAGTTGAGTACTTTTAATTGAATTTAGACCAAAGATGAGTACCTTTTTATGCTATTTACCCTATTTAAGGAGTAGTGAAATTTATGTAACATTATTGAGGTACAATTCAAATTCAATCATGTCATTGATTAAGTTTAGTTTTTGTGGGGTTCTCATATATGGTGAACAAGTTGGCTCAATGGGCCCATAGTAACCGGCCTATGACATAATAAATGGGCCACAGTTTTTGTACTACCATAGGATACTAGGTTGGTTGGAGTATGATTCAGCTACTGACTTTTAAAAGAACACCAAAAAACAAATGTGAATGATGAGTTTCAAAATGTTTTTTAGACACTATATCAAGTGGCTCATGTCTCGCATGGTAAATAACGAGCGTTAGATGTTTAGTGGTTAAGCTAGTACGATAAGACGATAACTTCTTTATGTAATCTGGTGCTTATACTTTCTTATTTCGCGTAAAAGTGTGCAAATGTTCGTGAAAGTAACCTTATGAAACGAATCTACTAGTCCTTTTTGCCATGATATCTTGCCAAAGTCAAATACGCTAGACTAGGTTAGGTTGGCAGTTGTTTTGTTGAACACTCGCTATCAAATCAACCAAAATAGCGGTAGAAGTGATCTTTAAACCAACCAAATAAACTGTAAGAAAAACAGTATTCAATAAAATTAAACAAGATTATATAACAAAACTCAAAACCTTTTCATTAAATCAAGATCGAATAATCAAAACATAAAAATAAAGATAACCATATATACTCTGGTGTGGGCCAAAACCAACCCCAATTCTTGTATTAGTATAGTAGGTGATATATACTAATGAATTTTGTACATGAAAATTCTTTTGGCCCATCCAAAATACTCCGTAATATTCAGTCCCATTAAATAGATTAACAAAATTGGTGTGCTTTATATGATAAAAACAATTCAAAAGTTTTCACTGTCAAACAAATCATGGAAAATTGATAAACTATCTGTTACTACATACTTAGAGCACCTACAATGCATCAAGTCTTAAAGACTTGATGTATTTAATGTCATTAATACAAAACTCATTCAATGACCAAAGCTTCTACAAATGACTTGGTATTCACCAAGTCTTAGTAAAAATATTATTCAAAAAGCTATTGTCACAATGGTAAAAAGCTTTTAAAATGACTTTGTGAAATAGTAAAAAGTCTTTAAAGACTTTTACCATTATAGATGCTAGGTCCATTCAATTCGAGGACTTCACATCTTTAATTCCATAGTGTTGATTTGTTTTCACATTATTAGATATGCAACTTTTTACCTTTTTTTCAATAGTTATTTTGTTTTACTCAGTCTTAAATATGTATATTTTGTTGGGTTTAACATTTTAGTGATTAATTGTTTATTTGTTTAGATTTAAGTTCATTTGGATATCAAACTTATCTAAGATATGAGGGGATTCATCCCCACCCTCCATCTCTATATTATTTAATGGCTGAGATTAAATTCCTATTTTACACTACAGGGTATTTTCGTCATTTCATTGTCGACTATATAAGCAATTTTTACTTATTTTCTTATAAAAAACACACACACATCTCACCCACTTTCTCTCTCTACCCTCGATCTTCCTTATCTCTCTAGAAATCCTCTAACTTCACAGATCCATCATCGCGAGTCCGAATTGATGATTATGAACCGATCACGAATCCATGAATTAGTCAACATGAATCAATAACGAGCTCATAACGAATTGATCATCACCAGGTTAGAGTTCTTTTTTTATTTTAGCTTAATTGATTAGGATAAGCTTATTAATTTATCATCATTATAATTATAAGCTTTTATTTAGCTTATTTTTAGCGAATTATATGAATTTATTGTTCTTAGAATAAGCTAGCTTATTAAGTGATTTATGTGAATAATTTGTTTTTTTAATAAGCTTTTGATATATATGGGAGTTATGAATAAGATGATTATGTAAAAAATTTGTGAATTAGATGATTTGAGTTTATTATGTTGAATTATAAGCTAGCTTATTAGCTTATTTTAACGAATTATCAGATTTTTTTGAATAAAAGAGTTATGAATCAGCTTATATTTGTATGAATAAGTTGTATCATTATAAATTTTATTTTGCTGATGTAGGCTAAGTTAAGGTTAATGTATCATATATGATACTTCATTTATCATATATGATAGCTATATCATATATGATATATGATAGATGTATCATATATGATATATGAGATGTCATATATGATGTTTTTGACAAACAACAATAAACAATCAGACTTAATTAAGTATGATGTATCATATATGATACCTCATAATCATACATGATAGTTATATGACATGTGATATATGATAGGTATATCATATATGATATATGAGGTATCATATATGATATTTTTGACAAGCCACATAAAAAATACATTTTGATATTGTACATGACTTCTTACACTTTTAATAAAATGGCCCATAATATATTATTTCCTCTCTTCTATTAATGCAGACTATGCGAACACAACAACGAGCAGATGTGGATGCTGCAATTTCCCGGTTGGAGCAAAGCATGAGGACATGCACGCATATGTGTAAGGATAAGAAGAAATCGTTGTCATGCCCCATGAGGAAGTCTTACAATAGAAAGTTATATCTGGTTGAAAACGAAGAAGATATGATTGAAGATGAAGTATATTAGTTTTAGTAATAACACATGTTTAGGTTTTAATTTTGAATTCAGTAGACTCTTTTTGTTTTTAATATTTTGATTATGAATAAATGTTTTTATCATTATTGGTTATATTCTATTTGAATACGTGTTTAATCATCAGTTGTTTGTGTATACTCTTAGCACTCTTTTTTATTTTTTGAATATATGTTTTGATCATTGGTACACCATGCTTTTTGTTTTAGTAATGAAGTTACTAGACCTTTTGTTTATTATGGCAAACCTTTTTTTAGTATCATATATGATAATGCACTATCATATATGATATTAAAAAATATTCTTTTTATTTTCTGAACAACTGTTTAATCATAGCAGACTCCATGTTTTAATCATGAATTCAACAGAACCTTTGTTTAATCTGTCAAACTTTTTTTGAGTATCATATATGATACTGGGTTATCGTATATGATAGTGCAGTATCATGTATGGCATAATTAAAAAGTTATAGGTATTATCATATATGATACTTAAAAAAGGTTAAAACTATGCTTTTGAATATGATAAAACTTTAGCAAATAACAACATTATAAAAAAAATTACATCTACAGATGTTTTATCATTTTCATATGTAAAAATGACAATTATTGAGTAGCATTACAAAGTTAAACTAATACATCACTATACATAAATTTACAAGAGATAAACTATACAAATGCTTGAAACAATGGATGTTGATCTTATTCATCAACATTTTTGTTACAAACTTGGTGCTCGTCTTTCATGCCCATGGTCTTGTTATTTCAGTCCGGAATCCGACGTTCCACTTCTTCGCCTTGAGATGATTGAGTTCTTCGAATGTATTTCACTACACAAATAAAAGACTTGGCTTTAGTTTCAATCAGATTATCATATATGATATATTACAGAAGTTAAATTTCAACCAGATTATCATATATGATAATAACACACAACTAACTTTTAATTAACGACTAAGAGATCACAGACTTGCTTTTCTTTGTTTTCAAGCACATTATCATATTATCATATATGATACCTCCATATATCATATATGATACCTCCATATATCATATATGATATATGAAGGTATCATATATGATATGTTTGTTCAATGTAACCCACTATTTCAACACAACTCTCCTAATAAGCTTATTCACATAACTCCCCTTATGCTTATACTAAAGTTTCAACAAACTCTACTGATAAGCTTATTCACCTAACTCCATTCAAATTTGAAAGCTTATTCATATAAATCTTCTAATAAGATTTTTCACATTAAGGTTAATTCTAACACATCAAAGAAGATTAATTATAAATAAGCTAACATATCTAAATCACATCAAAATAAGCTCAAAAAAATACATCGATAAGGTAAAAAAACTAACATCTTATTCAAAACAAATCTAAACTCGTATATTAATTCACGTCAAATAAGCTTAAAAATAAGCTTATTTCGATCAAATGAGCTATAAAAAGATCATGATGTAACCTGGTGTTAACGAACCATTGATGGAGATGATTAAATACGAAGGAGATGATGAGATAATAGATCTAGGATAGATCGAAATCATGGTTTTTAGATCGTGGGTTATGGATTAAAGATGTGTTTGTGTGTGTTTTTTTGTGCGTGTTTTTGTGTGTGTGTATGTGGTGGATATGATGAAGAAGATGATGGTGGGAGGGATGTGGGAGGTGGGGTGGGTGGGATGTGAAAAGACCAAAATGCCCCTCCGATTTTTAATTAATAAAAGTAAAAATGATCTTGGCCTTTGATTTTTGAAAGATGGAAGGTGGGGATTGGTCCTCTTGTATCCAAAAGATACAAGGTATCCAAAATAACCGGACTCATTTGTTTAATACTTGAGTAAGATATATATATATATATATATATATATATATATATATATATATATATATATATATATATATATATATATATATATATATATATATATATATATATATACGATATTATTAACAATAATCTTCAACAACACTATGATGACAACTTACAATTTGGATATGCTTTTAATCATAAAGATCATGAAGAACAAATTACCTAATAAAATCAGTGATATAATTTTTTCCGAATAACTTAATACTTAATATTGAGAAAGATATTGGGTAAATCTCTAGTTTAGATAGTGTTTTTGATGATTTTTTGGTCGATATCATCTTAAATTTTTTTTTTGGCCTACCCGACTAAAGAATCCTTGCTCCGTCACTGGAATCACTGTGCCTATGGATGCGTGATTCTCCTCTATAATATAGAGACTAATAAGAGACAAATATGAAAGATGAGATCTACAAATTACAAAGTTACATTTATTATTTCCTTTTATATATTAAAAAGGATGCGAATCAAAATCTTTATCACCAATAAATCTTTTTTTTGTAAATCAAAACTCAAAGTAAGGATGTTTTAAAAATATTCTTTCCTTAATAAGAAAAAAAATCCTTTTATTTATTCTCTTTGTTGTGAATTGTTTTTAATTAAAAAATTAATTATTTCTTAATTTGGAAAGAAAATATAAAAATTTGTTTTTTTATAAATGAGAAAGAAGAGATATACCCAAAAATATACGTAGTTTGTGTTAAAGAATTTTTTGTTTAAAAAGAAGGGCATAATATTTTAAAGTTCGAGGTGATGTTTGAAACACTATTTTAAAGTTGCATGTCAATGTTTAGCTAACGTACGTTTAAATTTAAGAAAACATACTTGGGGGAGATCCTATTATCTAACTTGATAATCGTTTTACAAAATTGAAATGGGTTACATGTTTATAAAAAAAAGAGTATCAAAGACACATAAATGAAAATAACCTCATCTAATAATGAGAGAGTGGCTAGGGTTATAGCAAGAAACAAACCCGTTGCATCATGAGCTTTGGAAAGGCCTTGAGCTTGGGCTATTAAATGGGTTGGAGTAAGAATAGGCAACTTGACAACTTTATTCCTCATCATCTAAGTATGCTTCCATTAGAAGTCCACAAGGTAAGAACTAAAACATTAAATAAGCCAATTTAGTCCCTTAGGTTAAGGATGGTTATCATATTAGGTCCTTGTTTTAACATCTTCCCTTAATCTAATAACACATACATTTTATCATGCCCATTTTTTCACAAGGTCACAATGTCGAACTGTATCCAATCCTTTTGTAAGGACGTCTGTAATTTCATTTGCAGATATCAGTTTCTCAGTTCTTACCACACCATTTAAATTTTTTTCTCTTACAAAATGTAAGTCAATTTCTAGATGTTTGGTTCTTTTATTGAAAAACAGGATTGACAACTATCTTAATAGTTGAATTGCTATCACAGTAAAGTGTTACAGGCAAAATATTTTCACATTGTAAATCTTTTAGGATTTTAAGAATCCAAATTATTTCACTTGTTACAGAAGCAAGAGCTCTATAATATTCTTCTATAGGCGATTTAGAGAGTGTTATCTATCTTTTACTCTTCCAAGAAACAAGATTATCATTTACAAAGACACAATACCTAGTTATAGATTTTCTTGTGACAATGCATTTAGCCCAGTTAGCAGCAGATAAGCTTTAAGAAACATACCAAAGGTCCTTTTAAGGTAAATGCCCAAACCTAGAGAGCTCTTAAGATATCTCAATTTCTTGAAAGCAATTTTGAGATGTGAGTTCAAAGGAGAATGCATAAATTGGCTTTAAGAATGCACAACATAAGATATATTGGTATTGGTCAGATAAATAAAGTTACCGATAAGCTTTTGATAATCAACAATATTCACAAGTAATGGGTCACTATCAGTAGGCTCATTGGATATAGCAAGTTTAGACACCAAAGGAGTTTAGTAGGTTTACAAGCAAGCATACTATACTTAGACAACAAGCCTAACACATACTTTTTTTGATTCAAACAAATACCAGATTCAATGTCAACAACCTCAATACCCCAAAAATACTTCAAGTTACCCAAGTCCTTAATCATGAACTTGGTTCTAATTTTCTTTTTAATTTTTTCAATTTTAACAACATTGTTTCCATTGATGATAATATCATCAACATACACAAGTAAAGCAAGACATATATCACCATCAGACTTGGTATAAAGAGAGTAATCAGATATACTTTGGCAAAAAACATTTTCATTTAGAACAGAGGCGAGCTTAGCATTCCATTGCATAGGTGTCTGTTTAAGGCCATATAAAGACTTTTTTATGTTTGCAAACCATGTTTTCACCTCCAGGAAGGTATCATTGGGTAGGTTTCGTATACACAATCTCATCAAGGTCACCATAAGAAAACATTATTAATGTCAAGTTGAAACATGCCAAGACTGCATAATAGCTAAGTTAAGAAGACATCTAACTGTAACCATCTTAACAACAAGAGCAAAGGTCTCCTCATAATCTATTCCCTCTTTGTGTCCAAAACCCTGAGCAACAACCCTAGTTTTATATCTTTCTATCTCTTCACTGGACTTAAACTTTAATTTCCAAATCCATTTGCAACCTAAGGCTTTTCTACCTTTAGGAAGCTCAACAATTTCCCAAGTGTCATGCTCAAGAAGAGCAACAAGCTCAGTATTCATAGCATCAACCTAAAGGGGATTCTGAGATGCTTCAAAGAAAATTTTTGGTTCACTGTTTTCATTTAGTTGGGTGACAAAGCAAAAATTTTCTTGATTAAGTTTACAATATCCAACAAACTTTTCAAATCCATACTTAACCTTGGAGTTAACAATAAAATCATTATAAATTTTTGGAAAAATAGAAATTTTAGAAGACCGTCTTAAGTTTTGAGTTCCCTGAGCTGAAGTGTTTGGATTTTGATCCAAATTTCCTTCAGACACATTGTTGTCATCAAGTGTGGCAGCCTCCTTTTCTAACCCAACATCAATGTCTTCACTGTTATGAGCATCATCCCCAATGATTGGGGAATCAACAGTGTTCATATTGTCCCCATGGTTGAAAGAGTGACCACCTTCACTATGTGACTCGTGGCTACTGTTATGATTTTGTGTTACTCTCTCATCATCATTAGGAAGCGCAGGGTCATCGAAATCAAAAAAGTTAACATGTTTTTATCTTGACTAACATTGGACATATCTGAATCATCATGATTGTTTTTTGAAACAGAATCCTTAAAATGAAAAATAAACTCAAAAAAATAAACATCCCTTGATACCAAGAATTGATGCCTATCAAGATTGAAAAGCATGTAGCCCTTTTTGAGAATTAGAATAACCCATCATAACACATTTCTCAGATCTATTAGATGATCAAGACTATTTAAGATAGCAGCAAACCATAAACAACCAAAGATTCTGATACGAGAGAGATTAGGACAAGTATTATAAATCATTTCATAAGGAGATTTTCCATTTAACACATAGGAGGGCAATCTATTAATAAAAAAGTAGCAGTTAGGATGCATTCAGACCAAAATTTCAAAGGAATTCCTCATGAAACATAAGACACCTAGCAACATTCATTTGGTGTCTATGTTTCCTTTTAACAATCCCATTTTGTTGTAGAGTATATGTACAAGATGTTTGTTGTAGTATCTCTCTATTATTACAAAACTTGTTAAATGTTTGATTAACAAGTTCAGTCCTATTGTCACTTCTAAAGATTTTAATGGTTCTTTTAAACTGATTTTTGATCATGTTATAAAAACATCAATGAAAGTAACAACTTCATCTTTAGACTTAATGAGTTATACCAAAACAGCTCTAGTATAATCATCCACAATAACCAAAAAATATCTATGGCCAGAGTGATTGGTCACTTTATCAGGCCCTCACAAATCAAGATGAACGATATCTCCCAACATTTTAGTTTTATGGTAACTAAAAGAAAAAGGTTTCCTAGTTTGCTTAGCTCTTTGGCACACTTCACAATAATCACAATTATCATTTTAATTAATTTTTAAACAATCTTTTAAAACATCTAAGGCATGGTCTGCAGGATGGCCAAGCCTACCGTGCCAATCATAGTAACAAAGAGAACAATTAGTGACAGTTTTACTATTGTTGCACTTAATACCTTTAGTATCTAAATAGTATAAACCACCACATTGATTACGAGTCCCTAGAACATTTCTCAGATTCAAATCCTGATTAAAAAACAAGCACTTATTCTCATCAAACATAACAAAGTTTTATTGTCCTTAGCAAGTTTATGCACAGAGATCAAAGTGACATAGTACTCAGGTAGCTTAAGGTTTTCAATTTTAGATATAAAAGCTTCAGTCCCATTGGGATGAGGAACTTTGATTTTAAGGTGAGATATATATCATAAACATTATCAAACTCCTTTTCATTATTGGTCATGTGTTTAATATACACAAATGTTACTAAAGTTTGTCCAAAAATTCGATTTAGTTACTATAGTTTAAAACGTTACACATAGGTTACTCAAGTATACAGGTTTATTATACGAGTTACTCAAATTTTAAAAAATTAAACTCATGTTACTCTAAAGGTGGGCAACCGGTTGACAACCTGCATCTTTTATCCACGTGGATATTAAATTTTTTCCATATCATTACATAATTTCCATCTCATATTTTATATACTTACATTTTTTAAATAAATTATCTTTTTCTTCTACATCACTCCCTCCAACTACCATATCCTTTATTCATTACCACCAAGTACTCCTCATTCACAACATCATCTGTTAAACCACATCCCATCCCTTTTTTTATCATCGATCTTCTTTTCTTGATTCTATATCAAGTTACCATATCCTTTATTCATTACCACCAAGGATATTTCTAACTCTAACAAGAGGCCTTCTAAATCCATTGAGGATAAATCATCCAAAAGACGAAAAACCAATATAGCTCACACTCTCTCTAAGTGGGTTCAGTCTAATCATCATAACCCGACACCTCGTGCTAAGGGATCTAAAAAGGGTTGTATGGAGGCCCTCAAAATGCCACCGCCAACGAAAAGTGGGGTAAGTGGGTTGCCAAGATTCGTGTACCCAATAGAGCTCAAACTAAAGGTCAGAAGAGTTTGTGTCTTGGGATGTTCAACTCTGCTGAAGAAGCTGCTCTTGCGTACGATGAAGCTGCTACATCATTTTATGGCCCGCATTAATTTCCCACACTACTATACACCCTTGCCCACTACTAGCAGTTGCAACTCGACTACTGCTGCTACCTGTAGCAGTTTTGAAGTTCAGGAGTCAAACTCCGGGTTATTGATTTCGTCACAATATCAATTTCACGAAAGTGAACAAGTTTGATTTAATGTTTTGGTTAAACCAGATCCTATCTTCATCCACAGAGGGGGTGGAGTTTGTGTTCAACGAAAATGGTTCTGATGAGGAGTAAAGATAGAATGAGGATTAATATGATGGTTAAAGATTTAATTGTGGTGTGTGTTTTTCCAGTAAAGATGGAAAAAGAAACATAGAAAAAGAAGATAAGGTAGAAAAAAAGAGGTATATAAACACAGTGGTATTAATTAAAAAATCAATATTATTAAAAAATGTACACATGTATGCCACATGCGTATTTTACCAGTAACAGTAGGTTAAAATATACCGGGTAACTAGTTTAACCGGTAATCAAAACTTGAGTAACCTATTTGTAATGTTTTAAACTATAGTAACCAAATCGAATTTTTGAGTAAACTTTAGTAATATTTGTGTATATTAACCCCAATAACCTTCCCATGTTGAGTCAATTTATAATGAATATTGGTGTTTGAACATTTTTTAAAGTTATCATTGAAAATCTTACTAGAGTTAAACTAAGTACTTGCCATATTGGCTTGTACATTTCTTTTAGTGCCATTGTTTTCTTTAGAAAAAATTTCATGTTTGGTCCCTATCGTTTACACCAAACATCAAGTATGGTTCCTATCTCAAACTAAGTCCGCAGATAGTCCCTATCGTTTACACTTTGGATCAAAAATGGTCCCTATCTTGGATGGGAGTTAGTTTTGGCTGTTATCTCTTATAAGTTGAGGGGTATTTTGGTCCTTTCTTTGTATAATACATATCTGGGTCCACTATTATTCTCCTTCGTATTTTTTGGAAACCTAGCCTCCGTATTATTCGCCTACCATCCTCCCTTTGACTCCTATTAATATTCTCTTATAAAAATCATTTTTCACAACTATTTCATTTTAATTCCAAGATCTTCACAAATATATTTCTTCATTAGTCCACCTTTTCTACACAATATCTCTCTCTCCCCCATCACCTTTTCTCTGCAAAAGCCAAAACCAAAAATCAAGAAACCTTCGTATTTATATTCCTACCATTATCAATAAAAAAAAGCAAACATTTGTTTGATTCTTTATCCAAAACCCACAAATCTTTTCAAAAACCCATCTCAAAAATATATAATTTTTTATAAATGTTCAAGATTTTATAAAATAGAAAAGATATAAAGATATATGCTAGGTCCAAATAATTGAGTAAAACATGAATTATTAAACTCAAAACCCACAAGACTACTAATAACACAAGTTTGGTTTTTCAACATTTAATTCTTAGCTTTATTAAATAATTATACCCTATTGTATGCGAAACTACAATAGGGATTGAATAGACAAACTATTCTCCCATTGATCTCAGCTTTGCTTGTTGATCAATGGGAGGAAGAACCCTATCACTATAATCTTTACATATTACAATTTACTTTTTAGTGAATAAAATCCTTAACCATCTAACTATACAATGACTAGTATATATATTGGTAGGTGTGAAAGCATCTTTCACTACAATACAAAAGTACATGTGTCAGCATGCATGTGACTATATGACACACCATGTGCTAACTTGTACTTTTGTCCCCACCCTTTTGTCTCTTTGTCTCTTGTACTTTATACTTGTCAATGTTTATCTTTAGATGGTCTTGAGGGAGTCAGTGAGTTATTGTCATCACTCACTGACTCCATTGTCTCCTTCTTCGTCTCAGGTACATCATTCATTGAGTTCCGCCTCACTGAATACTCGAGTCTTTCTTGTAGACTCAGGCTGAGAATCTTGAAGACAACTCACTGAGTGACTGTTCACTCAATGACTTCATAATGTTCAAGGGTAATATTTATACCGGGAGCCTAAGTCTCTTACGCTCCCCCTGAGGCTCTTACGTCTTCTGAGTGGTAGAGCTTCCTGAGGCTCTTGAGCTCCTGAGGCTCTCGAGGTTCCCTGAGGCTCTCGAGGCTCCTGAGTGGGTAACGCTCCCTGAGACTCTCTTGGGGAGCCTGAGTGAGTAACGCCCCCCCTGAGGCTCTTGAGACTCCTGAGTCTTTTGAGTGAGTAGCTACCCCTGAGGCTCTTGAGACTCCTGTGTCTTCTGAGTGAGTAGCGTTCCCTGAGGCTCTCGTGGATCCTGAACTCCCTGAGTGACTATTCACTCATGGACTTAAGTATAAATTATACCTAGGATACTTTTCATTCAAATCCAACATATGGGACAATTAGGCACTAAATTGACCCAACAATCTCCCCCTATTTGGATAGAAAAATAGCCTAAGTTAATTAGCAGTAAGTGAGCAAAATGGCTTCTTCTTACGTACTAAATTACAACAAAGAGATCTCTAAATAACTTCGTGAGTTCAAATCTTTTATGTCCACTGATTTGCTTTGTCTTCTCTTTGTTGTTTGTTGTTGATGTAAATCAGGCTCAGGTTTGCTGAGTTCATCAGGCTTAGTTCATCAGGTTCGATCGCATAGGTTACTCAGGCTTCATGCATCTGAGATTCCTTCAGGCTGAGTGACCGATGCTCAATGACCATATTGGCTCAGGGCGTGATGAGTGACGGCCGATGGGAGGCTGCAGTTCAATGACCTGTTATCATGTTATGAGTGACCCGGCTTCTTCAGGCAACCATAACCATTCAGGTTGAGACTTAGCTCATCAACCTGATGATCAGGCTTAGCTCATCATCTTGATCATTAGTGACCCAACTTGCTCAAACCCAACACTCACTCAGTGTATCTCTCCCACTCAAAATTCGCAACCAAGTGCAACTTTTGACCATATCGAACTTCGGTAACCATTTTGGATTTCAAGAACGGGGGTTTAGGTTCACCTTTAGCATCAATATTTGAGCTTCAGGTGATTAACTTCAGGTGATGAAGTTTAGGTTGTGAGCTTCATTTTCAGGTCCTAAGTTTCAGCTTCCAAGTTTCAACTTGTAAGCTTACTTCAACAAATGCTTTCATCAGGCCAAGCATTTAGTCTTCAATATAAAATGAGGGGTTTAGGGAGTTCAGTTTCAGTGTGTTTTAGCTACTGCTTCAGGGTTCAGTCCCATGGTTTCATGTTCACGCAGCGAGTCTTCACGACCTTCGTTTCATGGACATGAGTTTTTCAGAGACTTGAGGCGGTCAGGGAGACTGACGTTTATGTTGGTCTTCAAGTTCTTGTTGACCCGTGTGTTTTCTCGATTCAGGAACCATAAAATACCCCATAGACCAAACACCCTTTTCGTTAGTTTTTTTATAAATCTTAACCACACTGATTTCTATAATCAGTTTTCACATACCAGCTGAACAAACCCCTGCGCTTTCAACCTGAAGATTTCCCGTTTGATCAGCTTCTAAAAAAAACCATTTTGTTAGTTTTTATAAAGCTGAACCACCAACTCTTTTTTTCCAGCTTTAAAGGTCCAGGCTTTTCAACATTTGGCTTTAGGTTTTTGGATTCAGCAACTCTCGAAGTGGCTCTCAACCCACTGCTAAAGTTCCATCGGTTCCATCAACTGAATATATCCCAAATAAGTCTTCCAGTTTTCAGAAAAAAACTGAATATAACACATTTGATCACTTCTTCAGTTCTTGAACAACCCCTTTTTAAACCATCTTTCAGCTTCTATTTTTGAAACTGAACACTCATTTTTTTAGCTGAATCAAACACTAACCCAGAAACATCTTTAAATCTTTATCAGTTTCTATAAACTGAAGATTCAACTGACTTTTTTAAATCAGTTTCACCGAACTCCCTTCAACATCACTGATTTATTAATCAGCTCCAACACCCCCTGAATCTTCTCAATACTCCTCATCCACTGATATTTCACCGACTGATTTTATATCAGTTCCAAAAACAAACTGATCTGGTTCTACCATCGCCACCCATCACATATCCCCCATTGACCACCGCCACTACATATCTTAAACCCACTTTCTATCTCACTAATTCATTTTTAATCAGTTGTTCATACACGCAACCAGAAAAAACACATAACCTTCTAAACCTTTTTGAAACCGAATAACCACCATCACCACATTCGCGTCTTCCCATGATTCTATCCATTCTACCACTTGTCGTGAAAACCCAACAAATTCGGTTTGAGATTTGTGAAGGTGGTGTTTATATCTCGATTTTGATCCAGGTTTTATATAGATTTCGATGTAGATATGTTGTTTGTGTGAACATACAGGGTTTGTGATGAATTTTATGATGACGTGAGTGGTTTTTTTGGTTTTGATGGGATGGGATCTGGGTTTTAAGGATCGGGTGGAAATAGATGGGGTAAGCATCTTTTCTGTGTTTTTTTTATATTCGGTGGGTTTTGTGGATAATGATGTGTGGGTAAAGTGGGTAACAACAACAACAGTAGTCAAAAATGTTTTTTTTTAGTTTAAGGATAAAGGTGTTGTGGTTTTTTTTGTTTTTTTATTGGTGGGGATTTGGGTTTTGGTTTTATATAATAAATCCAGGGCAGGTTTCTTCAACATTTATGGTTTCTCTCCCCCTAAAAGTTGCATACGCTTCATAAGCAGTAGCAGTTTTGAATAACAACCATAAACTTGAACGATGCGCAAATGTTATTAGCAGCCATATTTCGAACGGATCTGGATAGAGAAAATCCAACCCGCTCTGATACCACTTGTTAGGTCCAAAGTGTTAAGCAAAACATGAATATCATAAACAATTAATAACATGTTTTACTCAAGACCCACTTAACTACTAATAACACAAGTTTGGTTTTTCAACATTTAATTCTTAGATTTATTAAAGAATTATACCCTATTGTATGCGAAACTACAATAGGGATTGAATAGACAAACTATTCTCCTATTGATCTCAGCTTTGCTTGTTGATCAATGAGAGGAAGAACCCTATCACTATAATCTTTACATATTACAATTTACTTTTCAGTGAATAAAATCCTTAACCATCTAACTATACAATGACTAGTATATATATTGATAGGTGTGAAAGCATCTTTCACTACAATACAAAAGTACATGTGTCAGCATGCATGTGACTATATGACACACCATGTGCTAACTTGTACTTTTGTCCCCACCCTTTTATCTCTTTGTCTCTTGTACTTTATACTTGTCAATTTTTATCTTTAGATGGTCTTGAGGGAGTCAGTGAGTTATTGTCATCACTCACTGACTCCATTGTCTCCTTCTTCGTCTCAGGTACATCATTCATTGAGTTCCGCCTCACTGAATACTCGAGTCTTTCTTGTAGGCTCAGGCTGAGAATCTTGAAGACAACTCACTGAGTGACTGTTCACTCAGTGACTTCATAATGTTCAAGGGTAATATTTATACCGGGAGCCTGAGTCTCTTACGCTCCCCCTGAGGCTCTTACATCTTCTGAGTGGTAGAGCTTCCTGAGGCTCTCGAGGCTCCTGAGGCTCTCGAGCTCCTGAGGCTCTCGAGGCTCCCTGAGGCTCCCAAGGCTCCTGAGTGGGTAACGCTCCCCGAGACTCTCTTGGGGAGCCTGAGTGAGTAACGCTCCCCCTGAGGCTCTTGAGACTCCTGAGTCTTCTGAGTGAGTAGCTCCCCCTGAGGCTCTTGAGACTCCTGAGTCTTCTGAGTGAGTAGCGCTCCCTGAGGCTCTCGAGGATCCTGAACTCCCTGAGTGACTATTCACTCATACACTTAAGTATAAATTATACTTAGGATACTTTTCATTCAAATCCAACATATGAGACAATTAGGCACTGAATTGACCCAACAATATAAAAATGCCATTATCATTATCAAGTCATATGAATGATAACAACCCTTCAACACCTGGTAAATTCAAAATGGATAAATCTTTTCATAGCCGGTTCAGATTGTTTCATTATTCTTCATTAGCTAAACTCACATTTTGGTGCTTTATTTTCTTGGCTTTAATCTTGGTTTTCTTCTTTAAATCATCATCTTCCTCAACGTACCCACCATTGTCGCCTTTTGTCGTGATGACGTCATCGCGTGTTTCCATGACGTCATCGGATCTTTACCGTAGATCTTTGAAAACGACTTCTTGGGGTGGACCCACGTGGTTGAAACGGGTCAAGTCTTCGGCTACCTATGTGCCAAGATCTGAATTCTTCATCTTTATATTCGTATATTTTGAAGAACCCGATGGTTAAACCACATGACAAGAAGCCCAATAAACCCCTTAAATCAATGAAAAGTTCGAAATCCATAGGGATATGTTATATAATTCATATGATGTTAATTTTAAGAGTGTCACATGTGGACTGGCACGCGTTGTGGAGTAGGTTGGAGGATGACGGTGCTATACGGATGTGACGGCGCGTGGCGGTGGTTGTTGGGTGGAGGAGGGTTAGTAATGTATGAAGAGGAGTAGTTGCTTGTACTTGAATCCCCAAGTAGTTGCAGAAGCATTTAGAAGCTTCTTGTTCTATATCTGTGTACCAAGTGTAACATGTGTTTCTTTGGGCCATAATAAGGTATGATACTGAGAATTAGGGCTATCGTTAATTGGACATTAAGCTTTCGAACACTAGTATCTGACACGTAGATAGGAGTCATTTAATGCTTAACCATCTAGCTATAGTTTCACTTCAGCAGCAATAATGCTCCCGACATGTGCTTTGGAATGAGAAAGAAAAACCTTCACGATGGTCATACATTGATTTAGTTACCATTAGATCTGGAGTCTGGACAAAAGAATTTTTTAGTTACGTAGAATACTAAATGGGTGATTCTACCCCTTTGCAAATCCAGATATTAGATTTTTGATGGTGCATCTTCTATTTATCGACTGTATTTAAGAATCCAAGTATGACCTTGGGAAATCAAAAGAGGAGGCTATGAGCATATTTGTTTTGCATCTGGGATGTGCCTTTTCAAGATGTAGATCCATTTTAAAGAGAGACGTGAGAGAGAAGAGAGGGGTGGAGTGGTGTTTGATGATATATTAAATGCATTTAAAAATAGTAAAGGACTAAATGCCTCAACTTATAAGAGATAATAGCCAAAACTAACTCCCATCCAAGATAGGGACCATTTTGATCCAAAGTGTAAACGATAGGGACGATCTGCGGACTTAGTTTGAGATAGGGACCATACTTGATGTTTGGTGTAAACGATAGGGACCAAACATGAAATTGTCTCTTTAATAAGAAAGAGTAGAGTGGTAAGTTGTTCATCAGAAAAACTAGAGTTGGAGTTGGTGCCCACATAATTTTTATAAACATTTTTCCCTTTAAAATTTTGACCAAGTTTTTTTCTTCCTAAAATAAGTTGGATACCCAATAGTTTTAAAGAACCTATTAATAGTATGTCCATTATACCCACGACTTTCACACACCAACTCAGAGTTCCAATTGGGTCTAAAAGTGTTAGGTCTAACAATAGTATTAGGTCTAGGGGTATTACTATTATTAGGTCTAAATCTATCAGAGTTAAAACTCTAGTTTATTTGAAATTTGTTTCTAGCAGGCTATTAGATAAGAAAGCAGATGTCTGAGTCCTATGAGAGTACCCAGACACATTTCCAGATGTAACTCTCTGAGATTTCTCTCTAGATATGATAACATAAGCACCTTTAACATCTGACAGAATCTCCTTAGAGAGAATAGAGCTCCTAATGGTCATGTAAGAGTCATCAATCCCCATCAAATATTGTATTAATTTCAACAACTTGTTACGATTCTTAAATTCATTAGTAGCAGTGCACACACAATTAGGTAACTCAACCATAGCATCATATTGCTTCCACAAAGCATTCAAACCATGATAATAATTAGATAAGTTAGAACCATTTTGCTTCAAATTATTAGTCTTGTGGTAAAGATGAAATATAACAGACCCATAAACTTTATGATAAGTTTTTCTTAAATCATTCCAAACATGTTTATCATTTTTAGAAAAAATTTGTCCAAGAAACAGTTATTTAGATATTGAATTAAGAATCCAACCCAAAACCACAGCATTGACCCTGTCCCATTGTTTTCCCAATATATCATCGGCGATGGACCTTTTACAAGTTCCATCAATAAAACCAATTTTTATTGTGCTTCTAAAACAAGTAACATAGCATTAGACTAAACTTGATAGTTTTCAGTTCCTTTAACTTTAGCAGATATGACAGTTAAGGTAGCATAGTCATTAGGGTGAAGATGTAAAAGGTTACTAATGTCAAGTTTGCTAATTAAAGTCACTAAATCACCCCCAGCGTGTTCAGTGTCCGAGTCACCATGAACATTGATAGGTGTGAAAACACCCATCCTTTTTACCACTTAATTGCAATAATAACCGAGCCAAAACGTGTATTTTATGTCATTTATGTCGGAATTATGCGTGGTTTGTGTTTTTGTTGTAATTTAGGACGAAAAGGTGAAAAGTGGAGAAAACACGGCATTTACGGGCTTTTATCGAAGAAAACGACAAAAGACGAAGTCAAGAGATCAAGAGTGGAAAAAGAACGGAAGTCCAAGACCAATTCTGAAGATTTATCGAAGAACAAGTCAAAAGACGGAAGTTTACTAAAAAAAGCCGAAGAACTCGAGTCTAATAAATAAACAAATTATAAGACGAGTTTTAATTAATCCCGAGACAAAGTCGAAAAAGTCGAAGAACTTTAAAGACGAAAAGACGTGAAGAAAGAAAGAAAGAAAAAGAAGAAGACACCAACCACTTCCCTTTCCTATATATACCCTTCATATCACCACATGAAAGGAGTTAGTCATTTTTAGTTTTTAGTCTAGAAGTAGGAGTAGTTTAGTTTAGAGAGAGAAAGTGACAGTTTCTCTCTCTAGAATTTCAATCTTTCATCTTTTATCTTTCTTGTTTTGAATCAAGCTTTTACTTTTTAAGCTTAACCTTGTCTTAATCTTTATGTTATTAATCTTTCTTGTTAATCTTCATCTTGTTTTCTTTCATCTTTTTCATCAAGTTCTTATTTAAAGTTTTGATCTTTAAAGTTCATCTTTTTATATTTTGATTCTAAAAGTTTGTTTCTTTTAAGTTTGATAAGTTGTTACTTGTGCTTATTGGTCCCATTTCAGTTTTAATCCGTTTAAGTTTTGGGTTTGAGCTTAATCTAAATGGCTTATTTCCTTTAGCTAAATTTTCGGATCAAAGAACCTATCGGAAAGGGATTAATCCCTTTTCCGATCCATCATTCCGACGGGCGGCTTTTGTTCCATCGCAATAACCCTTGTGGGTTCTACTTTGCGATGGGTTATGTTTTCATCCCCCTATTCCGATCGTGATTCCGATCGCACATTGCGATCGGGATTGCGACGGGGTTTAGGTTTGAATTGCGACGAAGTGCTGCCCAAATTTTGACAGCCACTTTCCGATGGATTTTGTTACTTTAGTTATTCCGACAATTTTTATTTTTAGACATTCCGATAGTTTTTTTTAGCTTACATTCCGATAGTTTAAGAAAAAAAAAAAAAAAAAAAAAAAAAAAAAAAAAAAAACAACATTGCGACAAATAAATAATCACATTCCGATACATGTGCAAAAACACATTCCGATACATGTGCACAACATAAACATTCCGACACAACCACCTGCATGCTTGCATGCTTATTTTTCTTTTCCCGCCAATTTGAGCTAGTAGGCTGCTAGCTTGAGCTAGCTGCCTGCTAGCTTGTTTATTTATTATTTTTTTCCGTAATTGTTCAGTTTAATCTAAAAATTGTCCCGATTTTATTTCTGAAAGTTACGTATTTTTAGTTGAATTTTTCTTCTAATTTTAAAATTAATATTTTTTCGTAAAGTTCAAGTTTTATCTTTTATTTAGTACCCGCTTTAGGTTTTGCCTCGTTTAGCTTTAAAATACCATTTTAGTTTTATTCTCTCCTTTTTCATTTAGTAAACTTTATTTTCGAGTCGATAGTTAATTTCGTCTTTTAATTTTATTTTTATTAATTGTTTCGCTTTAAATTCACGTTTTATTATTTATATTGTTTTGTTTTTATTAATTAATCGCTTTTAGTTTATTGTTTTTATTTTGTGCATTTACCTTTTAAGTAGAATAGATAACCAAACCATTTTATTTTCCACCAAGAACAACTGAGTCGCATATTGAACCGGAAATCAATTCGTTAAGACACCGAGAAACGAACTTTCAACTAGTAAAATCCTTACATTAAAATGGCGCCGCTGCCGGCTCTTTTCGTGAAGATCGAAGGTTTTTTGTGAATGACGCGTTGGATTTTGGGACCCGTTCACTTGTGAACGTTATTTTTCTTGTCAAAATTTTTCAAAATTCCAAAAACATTTGAAAAATTATAAAAAGCATTTCTTTTTCAAAGTTTTGCACCAAAAATATTCTTCTTGCTCATCTATCTTTCTCCATGGATTTTTATGTCCATTGCGTCGGGTGCGGGAGACAACTGTACGGGAATGACTCTTGTCAATGGTGTACATGTGAGCGGTGCGGAAACGATATCGACAACACACAATTCGGATTTTGTCCCTTGTGCAACTCGACTAATTCGTCCTTTTTGAACCCACCTCCTATTCCCACGTGCACCTATTGTGGAAGCGATTCTCATTGGCATATTTCGTGCCCGGTTCCATACCCGTATGATCACGGGCAAGAACCGGGGTACAATTATGACTATGATAATAGCTATCCACAAGACGCACCCTGTCTTTCTCCTCAACCGTTCTGCAACAACTGTGGGGGTCCTCACGATACTTCCTATTGTCAACCAATGAATTATTATGAGCAAAATCCGTGTCCTCAGTTTTCTTCACCTATGGATTATTATGAACCAAACCCGGTTTCTAATTCTTCCCAACCGATGAACTACTATGAGCCACAACCATGCTATAATTCAGGTTTTCAACATTTTGAGCCCCCACATCACACCCTCAATCATCAATCCTTTCAGCAACCTAGTTTTGATCAACAACTCACTTCTTTGAATGGCATTCTAGAAAGTCTAGCTCAACTCCGAGCTGACTTACATCAGGAAAGGCAACCGTTGCTTGATGTGGACGAAACCTTGAAAACCACCGACACCTTTTTGAGCCAATTTAGTCGTTTTCCCTTCTTTTCTACACCAAAATGTTTAATTACAGCGTGGGATAGAATTGGTGAAATTGAACATACTCGGGGCGATGAACAACAAAAGTTGTTGCATGAGCTTCTTAAAGATGTGGAGGTTATCAAGGATGAGTTAGCCGACTACGTCACTCCTAACTGGACTCGTCCCATCTATTATGATGATGACGACGACGATGATGTCTACACTTTCAACCAATCTTCTGAAGTTGCTGCTCCTACTGTCGATGTTCCTACTGTATCTAAGGATCTAGATTCGTTGAATGAGCTTAGTGATGTTGTTCTCAACAAAGTATTGGATGATGAGGTTTGTGACTTACCTGCTATGGAGCCTGAGGACGACGTTACTCTCACAGAAGAGGTCGATCCCAATGATATCGCTTTTTCTCCAAGCTATGAGAATTTCACTTTTGAAATTTCTCATTCTCCACCGGGAGATGCGGGCGATGACGATTTATTCTCTTCGGTTTACGAAAAGTTCACCGATCATCATGATCTTGTGGATGAGGTGGAAGACGTGCTTCTTCGCGATAGATTACGGAAAGTGCACCTTCTTGTTGCTCAAATCGAAGAGTTGACTTCTCCTATTTCCAAGCCTTTACCTACATCTCCTCCTACCGTTGAAGATAATGACCCATTGCAGGAAGAAATCGATATCCACTCCAGCCCTCCAGGTATTGATGACTATGACACGGAGGGGGACATTATATTTTTTGATAATTTGTTGCAGGAAGATATTGTCCCAAGTCCCCCTCTCGAGCACCTTTCATCCTCCCCTTTAGAGACTATCTCGGAGGATGAGTGCTTTGACCCGGGAGGTGACATTGATTATGCTATAATTGATAACAATACGGCTTTGCCGCTTGCTCAGCATCTATTGTCTTTGGGGGAGGACAATGTGCTTACTATACCCAACCCACCTCCCGTGGATCTTGAATTCACATACTTCTCGTATGTTGAAAGGGTTTTTCTCCCATTCAAGACTTATCCCCCCGCCTCTCCTTTGTTGATGTCAACCGGGAACGAGGACAAGGTCTTTGATCCCGGTATCACATTCGAGGTTTCCCCATGGACCATTTAATTCGGGGACGAGTCAGGCTCGTGACTCGGTCAACAAAAACAAGCGCTTTTTGGGAGGCAACCCAATTATCTATCTTTACCTGTTTTCACAATAAGTGTAGGGGGGAGCCCCGTGGTGTTTCTTGCTTTCTTTCTTATTATGTGCAGGGATTAGAGCTTAAAAAGACACACTCTTGATGACTTTTGACGAACCGTGATTCCGTGTTCCCTTCTTCCCGGTTCTATCCTAAACTCTTTTCGATTCACTATTTTATATTTCTCAATATTAAAATAGGAATCTCTTTAGTTGTCTCTTTCTTAGCGAGATTTAAACAACGTGCACAATGTCCTAAGTGTAGGGGAGTTTACTCCCACATGCTTAAACATTGAGGACAATGTTTATATTAAGTGTAGGGGGGACTTCTATCGAAGTTAAGTGGTCTTTTCCTTGTATTTGTCCTCATTTTAACCGGAAATTCAATTTTTCGACATTTTTCAAAATTTTTGATCTATTTTGGCCTATTAGTTTTACCCTTTGTATAGTTATTTTCTTTCCTTATTAGAATAAATTTCAATAAAGTGGTTTTAATTTTCAAACGTCGTGAATATTTTGACTCAACCCGAGTTTACTTGCCTAAGTTTACTCTAGCTAGTATCCTTAACGTGTTTAAGTCAAGTTTTGCTAGGCTTTTATATAGGGAGCTATAAAACGCGAAAGTCTTAACTCTCACGGGTTAAGAATAAGAACTTTTCGCAAGTTCCTATAATTGATCCTAGAGAGTCGTTTATCAAAGGAACTTTAAAATGCGATTTCTAAACTTGAAAAAGTCTAAGAATTTGCAAGATCCTATAGGCGACTCGAAAACCTAAAACTTTGATTTAATTGGCTAAGTATCCACGAGTCTCATTACTTGAGATTTTAAACTGTGGAGAACGAGAGATGATAGAGTCAATTATAAGTTCGGTATTCTTTCATGAATTTATGTGAGTTAATTATGAGCCTACTCTCCCTCCGCTTGTTAATAAATTTATCTGCTAATAAATAAGGTTGTACGATTTAAAAGGTTACTTAGCTTTTAGCCCCAGATCGTTTAAAAGTTGCTCGGTAATGACGAGAGTTCATAGCCAAGGCATAACTTATGAAGCGGGGCGCGAAGATTGGCGAGTCCGAAAAGGCCCTAACAAGGCATGAGGGCTATGTTTTGTTGCTAAAGATCCAAAAGTGATGTGAAGAATCATTTATCGAAAATCTATATGAAGGATCGAGACACACGACGAAAAAGCAAGAACTCCCCAAAAGTCATGGAGAAGTCTATCCGAAAAGACCCTAACAAGGTATGAGGATAAATAGATCCAAGTCCTAAAAGGAGGCGGATCGTTGTATATCAAAGTCCAAAATAAAGATTGGAGAAAAATGAAGAAGTCGTGGTCCAAAGATGAAGAATCTCTCAAAAACTTCAAGTGAAGAAATTCCTATTATGAAGAGAAGACCATAATTTCAAGAACGTCTCTCGAAGATTTGAAGTATGAAGTCGCTGCCAAATATCGGCCCGAGAAAGGTCTCAAATCGTGAACCAAGTTATGCCAAGATATGAACTTTCTGATATCCCGAGAAGCAGTTTTAAAAGATTTGGTCCTTTAGCTAACTATTGATTAAATCGTTCACTTTATTTTCGGACTAAATAACTATCGAAATAAGTCAAACAATGCATCCTCGTGATCATTCAAGACAAAAATAAAATATAAGAGATACACCTAGGAATAAGGGAGTCTAAGTGAATAATTGGCCCACATGAGTTCGTGTTAGTTTGCTAACTTATAATAACAATGATCTCGTTTTTAAGCTTGGTTTGGAGAAAGTGAAAACTTGAGGATGATGATCATTCACGACATTTTCAAAACCCAAGGTATGTTTTTGATTTCTTTACTTTGTATGTTTATAATCTTCTATTTTCTTTAATAAAGGCCAATGTGGATTGATTATGATGGAAAATGTAATCTTGCTTTGTAACTAATGCATTGCATGAGGACATTGCAATGGTTAAGTGTAGGGGATTTGATAGGTGTGAAAACACCCATCCTTTTTACCACTTAATTGCAATAATAACCGAGCCAAAACGTGTATTTTATGTCATTTATGTCGGAATTATGCGTGGTTTGTGTTTTTGTTGTAATTTAGGACGAAAAGGTGAAAAGTGGAGAAAACACGGCATTTACGGGCTTTTATCGAAGAAAACGACAAAAGACGAAGTCAAGAGATCAAGAGTGGAAAAAGAACGGAAGTCCAAGACCAATTCTGAAGATTTATCGAAGAACAAGTCAAAAGACGGAAGTTTACTAAAAAAAGCCGAAGAACTCGAGTCTAATAAATAAACAAATTATAAGACGAGTTTTAATTAATCCCGAGACAAAGTCGAAAAAGTCGAAGAACTTTAAAGACGAAAAGACGTGAAGAAAGAAAGAAAGAAAAAGAAGAAGACACCAACCACTTCCCTTTCCTATATATACCCTTCATATCACCACATGAAAGGAGTTAGTCATTTTTAGTTTTTAGTCTAGAAGTAGGAGTAGTTTAGTTTAGAGAGAGAAAGTGACAGTTTCTCTCTCTAGAATTTCAATCTTTCATCTTTTATCTTTCTTGTTTTGAATCAAGCTTTTACTTTTTAAGCTTAACCTTGTCTTAATCTTTATGTTATTAATCTTTCTTGTTAATCTTCATCTTGTTTTCTTTCATCTTTTTCATCAAGTTCTTATTTAAAGTTTTGATCTTTAAAGTTCATCTTTTTATATTTTGATTCTAAAAGTTTGTTTCTTTTAAGTTTGATAAGTTGTTACTTGTGCTTATTGGTCCCATTTCAGTTTTAATCCGTTTAAGTTTTGGGTTTGAGCTTAATCTAAATGGCTTATTTCCTTTAGCTAAATTTTCGGATCAAAGAACCTATCGGAAAGGGATTAATCCCTTTTCCGATCCATCATTCCGACGGGCGGCTTTTGTTCCATCGCAATAACCCTTGTGGGTTCTACTTTGCGATGGGTTATGTTTTCATCCCCCTATTCCGATCGTGATTCCGATCGCACATTGCGATCGGGATTGCGACGGGGTTTAGGTTTGAATTGCGACGAAGTGCTGCCCAAATTTTGACAGCCACTTTCCGATGGATTTTGTTACTTTAGTTATTCCGACAATTTTTATTTTTAGACATTCCGATAGTTTTTTTTAGCTTACATTCCGATAGTTTAAGAAAAAAAAAAAAAAAAAAAAAAAAAAAAAAAAAAAAAAACAACATTGCGACAAATAAATAATCACATTCCGATACATGTGCAAAAACACATTCCGATACATGTGCACAACATAAACATTCCGACACAACCACCTGCATGCTTGCATGCTTATTTTTCTTTTCCCGCCAATTTGAGCTAGTAGGCTGCTAGCTTGAGCTAGCTGCCTGCTAGCTTGTTTATTTATTATTTTTTTCCGTAATTGTTCAGTTTAATCTAAAAATTGTCCCGATTTTATTTCTGAAAGTTACGTATTTTTAGTTGAATTTTTCTTCTAATTTTAAAATTAATATTTTTTCGTAAAGTTCAAGTTTTATCTTTTATTTAGTACCCGCTTTAGGTTTTGCCTCGTTTAGCTTTAAAATACCATTTTAGTTTTATTCTCTCCTTTTTCATTTAGTAAACTTTATTTTCGAGTCGATAGTTAATTTCGTCTTTTAATTTTATTTTTATTAATTGTTTCGCTTTAAATTCACGTTTTATTATTTATATTGTTTTGTTTTTATTAATTAATCGCTTTTAGTTTATTGTTTTTATTTTGTGCATTTACCTTTTAAGTAGAATAGATAACCAAACCATTTTATTTTCCACCAAGAACAACTGAGTCGCATATTGAACCGGAAATCAATTCGTTAAGACACCGAGAAACGAACTTTCAACTAGTAAAATCCTTACATTAAAATGGCGCCGCTGCCGGGGAACATAAAATGTAAGGATTTTACTAGTTGAAAGTTCGTTTCTCGGTGTCTTAACGAATTGATTTCCGGTTCAATATGCGACTCAGTTGTTCTTGGTGGAAAATAAAATGGTTTGGTTATCTATTCTACTTAAAAGGTAAATGCACAAAATAAAAACAATAAACTAAAAGCGATTAATTAATAAAAACAAAACAATATAAATAATAAAACGTGAATTTAAAGCGAAACAATTAATAAAAATAAAATTAAAAGACGAAATTAACTATCGACTCGAAAATAAAGTTTACTAAATGAAAAAGGAGAGAATAAAACTAAAATGGTATTTTAAAGCTAAACGAGGCAAAACCTAAAGCGGGTACTAAATAAAAGATAAAACTTGAACTTTACGAAAAAATATTAATTTTAAAATTAGAAGAAAAATTCAACTAAAAATACGTAACTTTCAGAAATAAAATCGGGACAATTTTTAGATTAAACTGAACAATTACGGAAAAAAATAATAAATAAACAAGCTAGCAGGCAGCTAGCTCAAGCTAGCAGGCAGCTAGCTCAAGCTAGCAGCCTACTAGCTCAAATTGGCGGGAAAAGAAAAATAAGCATGCAAGCATGCAGGTGGTTGTGTCGGAATGTTTATGTTGTGCACATGTATCGGAATGTGTTTTTGCACATGTATCGGAATGTGATTATTTATTTGTCGCAATGTTGTTGTTTTTTTTTTTTTTTTTTTTTTTTTTTTTTTTTTTTTTTCTTAAACTATCGGAATGTAAGCTAAAAAAAACTATCGGAATGTCTAAAAATAAAAATTGTCGGAATAACTAAAGTAACAAAATCCATCGGAAAGTGGCTGTCAAAATTTGGGCAGCACTTCGTCGCAATTCAAACCTAAACCCCGTCGCAATCCCGATCGCAATGTGCGATCGGAATCACGATCGGAATAGGGGGATGAAAACATAACCCATCGCAAAGTAGAACCCACAAGGGTTATTGCGATGGAACAAAAGCCGCCCGTCGGAATGATGGATCGGAAAAGGGATTAATCCCTTTCCGATAGGTTCTTTGATCCGAAAATTTAGCTAAAGGAAATAAGCCATTTAGATTAAGCTCAAACCCAAAACTTAAACGGATTAAAACTGAAATGGGACCAATAAGCACAAGTAACAACTTATCAAACTTAAAAGAAACAAACTTTTAGAATCAAAATATAAAAAGATGAACTTTAAAGATCAAAACTTTAAATAAGAACTTGATGAAAAAGATGAAAGAAAACAAGATGAAGATTAACAAGAAAGATTAATAACATAAAGATTAAGACAAGGTTAAGCTTAAAAAGTAAAAGCTTGATTCAAAACAAGAAAGATAAAAGATGAAAGATTGAAATTCTAGAGAGAGAAACTGTCACTTTCTCTCTCTAAACTAAACTACTCCTACTTCTAGACTAAAAACTAAAAATGACTAACTCCTTTCATGTGGTGATATGAAGGGTATATATAGGAAAGGGAAGTGGTTGGTGTCTTCTTCTTTTTCTTTCTTTCTTTCTTCACGTCTTTTCGTCTTTAAAGTTCTTCGACTTTTTCGACTTTGTCTCGGGATTAATTAAAACTCGTCTTATAATTTGTTTATTTATTAGACTCGAGTTCTTCGGCTTTTTTTAGTAAACTTCCGTCTTTTGACTTGTTCTTCGATAAATCTTCAGAATTGGTCTTGGACTTCCGTTCTTTTTCCACTCTTGATCTCTTGACTTCGTCTTTTGTCGTTTTCTTCGATAAAAGCCCGTAAATGCCGTGTTTTCTCCACTTTTCACCTTTTCGTCCTAAATTACAACAAAAACACAAACCACGCATAATTCCGACATAAATGACATAAAATACACGTTTTGGCTCGGTTATTATTGCAATTAAGTGGTAAAAAGGATGGGTGTTTTCACACCTATCAAACATACACGGTGAAACTAAAAAACAAGTGCAACAAAGGAAATAAACAACTTAATCAGTGCCAACAAAGTTCCCAAGCTTCTAAACCACTCAAGGGTGGTCGATCAAAGGCAAGGCAAAGATTAAGGGTCTAGATAACCAAAGATAATCAACGAACACAGATAGCCAACAAGAGAGTAAACAAGTAAGACTACATATAATCCAGTAGAGATCAACAAAAATAAGAGAGAAAATAAGTGTTATAGTGCATGCAACCAAAGCACAATCGACCTATATCTCCTAGATTCACTTAGTCTAGGATGAAACAAACCCTCCAACCAAACCCTATTTTTAGAAAATTAGGGCAACCGGAAAATCCAACTGATCTATACAAAAGATCTTACGAACCAACCACCTACACTAAAAATAGGGTTAGGAAGCATGATATTGTCGAAACCCTAAAACATTTTAGAAACCAATTTTTTTTCCATAAATTATGAAGAATATATGTATAAATATTAAAGATCTGACTATCACAATAACATATCTACCCAAAAAAGGTATCACTTTAAGAAAACCCCAATTTTTTTGGAAACCCTAAAAAAGTTTTTGATGATATTAGAGCAACCTGTCTATGATACCATGTAGAAAAATAGTATCCAATAGATTTAAACAAGATTATATAACAAGAATCAAAACCTTGTCATTAAATCAAAATCGAATAAACAAAACATAAAAATAAAGATTACCACAGATACTCTGGTGCGATCCTATTATCTAACTTGATAATAGTTTTACAAAATCGAACTGGGTTACATGTTTATAAAAAAGAGACTAAGAAAGAACAAAACACACAGAAGAAAATAACCCAATCATCTAACAATGAGAGAGTAGCTAGGATTATAACAAGAAACAAAGGTGTTGCATCATGGGCATTTGGAAAGGCCTTGGGCTTGGGCTATTAAACGGGCTTGAGTAAGAATAGGCAACTTGACAACTTTAGTCCTCAGCATCCAAGTTAGCTTCCACTAGAAGTCCACAAGGTAAGAACCGAAACATTAAACAAACCAATTTAGTCCTTTAGGTTAAGGATGGTTAACAGGTCCTTATTTTAACATAAACACACCCGGCTTATACATAAACATTCTCAAAAATACACGTACACTGGCATTAAAGAAGTTGTGGTTAAGGTGGTGATCAAACCCATCCTCAAAATATTTAAATGACGCGGGGTTCAAATAAACAACCATCTGCAGAAACTATAAACTCAACTGCTGTTAATCTGAATCAAATTTCTGTTTGCAGTTGAGCTTAATGGACCACTTTCTTTCCACATTTCTCACAGCAATACTTCTTTAACTTTGAGATTCATCATTTTAAGCTTAAATTTGAACCAACATAAACTTAGTAGAAGCTACTCATGAATCATCATGTACGTTAAGGATAATATAGTTCACCTATTTACTTTGGAATATTTTCATTAGAGCTTTATTTTAATACAAATAGGTAGCAAACCCATATTCTTATGGGTGAAATAGGTTTCAGCCGAGTAAAAATGAGTACACCATGTATATTTTAAGCCTAGAATTCCAAAGTTTCGTTGACAAAGAAAAAAGGATTATTGCTGACAAATTAAATAGAATTCCAAAGTTTTGGACCAACCTATTTCTTAACTGCATACATAAAGGTTACCTGCAGAAACTATTTGTGTTTATTCCACAATGTTGATTAATTTAAGGCGTCAAACACAAGTTGGTTGAAACGGGCCTAAAGGCATAGTTTTATGGTCAAAACAGTTTCATTGATCACCCCAGTCCGCAGACAAAACTTATGTGACTAATACATTCCCTGGAGCTTACAATTCGTAATGAGTATGCTCCTTTTTTGTTCATATTCTTAAGTCACTCAAAAGTGTTTGGAATGCCTAAAACCATCTACCTCTTTTTCTATAGAACGATTGGATTACCAAAGAAATATAAGTTCTATTATACAGGACAGACTAATTGTTTATAGAGAAGTAATACTTTGTTTCATGCAAATTTGAACTGACATGAATATAAAAATCTAGGTTCTATTGGATTTAAGACTTTAATGTACAAATAAAACAAGCACCTATATCGATCATTGAAGGTTATTACAAAAAATACAGATTTTGTAATAGGTACGCTGCGGGCTGAACAAGGCTGGACTTAGATGTTGAGCTTGAGGCTATGCCACATCATCTTAATTATCATCAAGACATGCACCTCTTGTAGAACATAGATTTTTCTTCATGTGTAACTTGCCAGAAATTGATGAAACCTTATAAGTATCAACTAGTAAAACATTCAACATTTCCTATTACAGCAAGATACTGTTTTTGTTGTTAAGGTTTACAAAGTACAGTAGTAACTAACAAAATCAGTAGTTATAAGCAAAAGAATAAAGAGGATAACGTGCACAGAACCCGTTTAAGTGTTTAACCCATTGTTTTAATCAGTGATAGCATAAAATAATAAAAGAGGATAACATAATGCACAAGCTCAAAAAAGCTACCAACCGGCTAGCATTCAAATAGTTTAATTGTTACCATGAAATTGGCCAACAATGCATAACCATCTCTGACTAATATTTTAAGCTGATAAGATATACATTCAGCACTATACACACATTCATGGCTGTAATGCTTATGAACCACCAAAGCCTTAAAAGCACTCATGCCACCAAACAATGGAGCTTTTTTAAACAGTAGACAATGGTTTAAGGGGTCCATAAAAGACATAGTTATGGCTATAAATACCGTATCAAAGTCTACGTACTCTTCATCTCATCTTCGACTAAAGCCATAATACAAAATTACCTAGTACTAGCAATGTCGTCCATGGGTTTTAATTTTGCTCACATTAATGCGCAACAAGAGCGTCTTAGGAAAAAACAAGATCAAAGGAAGGAGAAAAACATGCAAGAGACTCAAAAGCCGAAGGACAGTGTTAAACGTGGTGGAAACACAAAAGTTCACCCTGGTGGTATGCCCTCGACGAATATTGGTTCGGGATCAAAAAATAACTGAAATGATGGTTGAAAATATTATGAACTTTTACTTCGTTAGATATGTGTTTGTATGATAGGTCCTGGTTATAATCTTGTTTATCTATTTCTGTGCATTTGTTTTAGTTGTAACTGTACCATTCTGTGCTCGATCAATTGTGTATGCCATTTAGTGTTTGTAAATCATATCTTGCTTGTTGCATTGTTAGTCTCTTGCAGAAGGTACTGTGGTTGAACTATTCGTTATGTAACGATGGTAATACGTAATTGTGCGTTGATGACTCGGACTTCTCAGCTAAAAAGTTGAATCATACCTTGCTATCAATATCTTCAACTGGATTTGTTTTATTGATAAGACGATGAAAATAGTTTATTTCTTGCCCCTTGGGATTTGGCTGTGACCCCTTTGCAGTGTCTATACATGCCTCATTATGAGCTCTCATACTTTCTTGTTCAACAAATAGTATCAAGTTAATTGTATGAACCTATTATTATCTAAGTATATGATTAAACATGAAGTCAGTTTTTTTTGTGAAGAATGAAATGGCTTGCGGATTTTTTTGTTTTTGTATGTGACAAATTGCCTCTAAAATGCAAAGGGTCAACTATAGTTGGAGTCGTCACCTGAATGAAAGTGAAATGAGATGCCAAGACTTTATCTTCTGATCATTAAAAAATATAAACATAATTTATAGTATAGATCTAGCCAATAGATTTTTTTTTCTTTTCTGACACACTTGATAAAAAAATTAAGAATTAAACCATTCCAGTGCACACAAAATTTGCTTTCATACCTTTATGCTCCTTTTTGAAGCAGCAAATGGAACTACTAGCTTTGAGCTGCGTGTTGTCCGAAGACTTTTACAACCAAGTTATGTCATTACAATGTGAGTGACCTTGAATAAATGATTTGAAGTCATTTTTGTTGGTAATTCAAGTTTGATATTTTGGTAAACTTAAGGTAACTATATGAATAGAAAGCAAAAATCGAGTTCATTTGATAGGCTTAAGACAGTTTTGCTTCATATCAATTACAATGAAAACGGTGCTTAAAAGTTGAAGTTTAGTGCTCCATATCATTTTGAGTTAAAAATCGATAAATTAGGTTGAATGATATACTTTATGCAAAGAATTTAATAGTTTTATGACCCGTTAGTGTGTACAAACTGATTGTAGATAACAAATAAAATTCTGCAACTTCTAATATGTTTCCTTAAGTTAAACTAAGGGACATTAAATTTTTGGTATGACTGTTTGACCCGCTAAAGATTATAACACCTGCATCGACCGATGTTTGTTATGGTTTTTTAACCGGTACTATTATTCGATATGCACCCATAAAACAACATGAAGCTATTAGTGGACACTTAAAAGAATGCACAAATATATAAAACTACCTGAATACGTTTTAGTAATTTGACCCGTTAGAAACTATTAGGTTTCGTATATATGATCGTTCTTATTCATCCTCTAACTTGGGTACTGACATGCGGTTAGCAAAATAAGTTGGAGATTCTGCTATTTTTCTTTGGGACGATGAGAAATCTTCTTTAATTGATGCTCAAATGCTTTCAAATTAACTTTATAATATACTTTTGTGTCGTATCTTGATTGGTTTGTTTGATAAATTAGATTGTACATTTTCAATTTTCTATTCACTATGAGAAAGTGTTTGACCTAATCTTTTAATCACATACGCACAGAACTCACTCAAGTGTTTAACCCTGGTCATTCCTTTAATCATTCTTAGCATAGAATAATACATAAGGATAACATGCACAATCTCAAAAAAGCTACTAACCGGCACAATGCATAACCATCTCTGGCTAATATTTTAAGCCGATAATATATACATTCAGCACTAAACACACACATTCATGGCTGTAATGCTTATATGAACCACCAAAGGCTTAAAAGCACTCAAACCGTTAATGGAGTGTTTTTAAACAGTAGACAATGGTTTAATGGGTCCATAAAAGACAAAGTCTACGTACTCTTCATGTCATCTGCAACCAAAACCATAATACAAAAAGACCTACTTTATTTCTAGCAATGTCGTCCATTGGTTTCAATTTTGCTCACATTAATGCACAACAAGAGCGTCTTAGGAAAAAACAAGATCAAAGGAAGGAGAAAAACATGCAAGAGAGTGAAAAGCCGAAAGATGGTGTTAAACGTGGTGGGAATACGAAAGTTCACCCTGGCGGTATGCCCTCAACGAATACTAGTTCGGGATCAAAAAGATAACTGAAATAATCGTTTGCGTTTTCTAGTTAAGTGTTTGTAAAATAGTTTTCCGTTTACAATCTTGTTTTTTTTTTTCTGTGTATTTGTTTTCGTTGTCATCCTTCTCGTGTTCAATCTTAAAAACCATTTTTTCATGTTTGTAAACCATATATCTTGCTAGTCTGTTGCTGATGGCTGAGCTATCGTTTATAATGAGAATAATAAATAATGAGTAGCGTGTTGCTGCAAATTTTATTATCCAATTATTCTGTCAAAATATATCTCCTTTCTTTTAAGTAACTAAAAGATATATGTATACCATCATTTATCGATTTGATTACATATTATTAAATCGATGTGTTAGTGTTTTTAATATTAACTATAAAATGTATAAACGTATTTTTCGAAATTATTTGAAAATACTTCGATTAACTTTTTTGCGATTATTAGTATGAATAGTTAAATATACATTACTATGACAAACATGTTAAGTATATATTAGAATAGCCTAGTACAAAAAAAATGACTTAAAAATCTAATGAGAAAAAATATAAAATGAAAATATGAGAACTAACAAAAATCACAAATTTCATATTCACTTACAAAAATTGATACATACAGTATTCCTTAAAAAAATTTCCATTCCATATTCCATTTAAATTGTTAAAATGTGTCTTGAATTATCTCTCACATTCTCATTTTAACTATTTTGCTGCTTATTATAACATCTTCAAGTTTTTAGAATTTGATACATTTAATGCATCAAATGCCTAAGGCATTTAGTAAGCTAAGTATTTAAGAATGATTTGAGGTTTACTAAGTCATTGGGTGAGAAACTTATCAAAAAACTTATAATGCAATGTAATTTTCTTTTTTAAAAGACTTTTTTTAAATAACACTAGAAAACTATAAAATATTTTACTCATCGTAGATGTTGTTAAAGCCATCCATGGCTTTAGCCGTTTAGTTGTCACAATGTATAATCGAAAAAGTAAACTTATGTGGCACCATTAAATCCATCATCAGTAGCTCCATGTCATGATGTGACTAAATGCAAAGTCAATGAACCTATTTTTTTGCTATTTCTATCATTATATAAATGAATATATGTTATAATGGGACGGTGGTTTAATATAATTTTGTAACTAAAAGATA
This sequence comes from Glebionis coronaria, assembly GCA_025667525.1. NCBI lineage: Eukaryota > Viridiplantae > Streptophyta > Magnoliopsida > Asterales > Asteraceae > Glebionis > Glebionis coronaria. The sequence goes on along the minus strand of CM046876.1, from coordinate 606,603,389 downwards.
CGATGATGTGGCAACTAGCAACTGATTAAAATGTTTATCAAGTTTAGTGGTTTTTGGTGAAGGTTTAGTGGCAACTAGCAAGTGATTAAAATGTTTATCAGTAACCATTTCAGTCATTTTTTGATCCGGAAGTAATAATATTCGTTGACGGCGCACCACCGGGTGAACTTTCGTGTTTCCACCACGTCTAACACCATCTTTCGGCTTTTCACTCTCTTTCATGCATGTTTTTCTCCTTCCTTTGTTCTTGTTTTTTCCTAAGACGCTCTTGTTGTGCATTAAAGTGAGCAAAATTGAAACCAATGGACGACATTGCTACTAAATTAGAGGTATTCTGTATTGTGAATTTGTGAAGATGAGATGACGAGTACGTAGACTTTCTTTCGGTATAGCCAAAACTATGTCTTTTACGGATCCATTAAACCATTGTCTACTGTTTAAAAACACTCCATTAGCAGTTTGGTGGTATGAGTGCTTTTAAGTCTTTTGGTGGTTGTTATAAGCATTACAGTCATGAATGTATGTGTTTAGTGCGTATTAATGTATATCTTATTACCTTAAAATATATGTCGAATATGGTTATGCATTGTTGGCCAATTTCATGGTAACAATTAAACTATTTGAAGGCTAGCCGGTTAGCAGCTTTTTTGAGCTTGTGCATGTTATCCTTTAAATTATTTTATGCTAAGATGATATGATTAAAGGAATGGCTGGGGTTAAACACTTAAATGAGTTTTTAAAGATTGGGTCAAACACTTTCTCATAAACAATCTAATCTATCAAACAAACCAATCAAGATACGACACTAAGGCCATCCACAATCGGAATAGGTGCCACACATACAATAGGCCTATTATGCATACAATCCATCGCGAGCATGACAATGACGTGGAACTGTATGAAAGTTGGTACGTTGACATGAGAATGACGTGGAACTGTATTTAACTTTGTATCGTACTGTGCATTAGAGATGCCCTAAAGTATAATATAAAGTTTTGAAAGCATTTGAGCATCAATGAAAGATTAATGCACACGGAGCAATAGACTCCAAGTGATTCATTGGTTAGGAACCTTCTCAGCCTGCAAGTAATATCCGACATTTAGAGTATCCAATGAGGGCGAATAAGAACGATCATATATACGAAACCCATAATAGTCTCTGACTGAATTACGAAAATGTATATTGCGATAATAAGTTTGTATATTGCGACAATAAGTTAAGCCTAACTGCATGACATAGGACAAAATTTATGAAAATCAATATGAATTAGTTTATGGCATAAGATGCAAATGTGCAAAATCAGTTTACGGTTTTAAATGTGAAAATATCATATATGAATGCTTCGAAGATGTTGTTTCTTAAGTAAAATTTGATGTATTTCTTTTAGCTACTTGTGACTACATGTCGCTTTTAAGCACTTCAAACACTACAACAATAATGATTTTAGGGTCGCCCTTTTTCTAGGGTCGACTTAGTCGTCCCTATATTAAAGGGGGCCCCACCAGTTTTACAAAAAAACTTGGTCAAAAGGTCTGAGGGGAAAAAGTGGGTCCCAACAAACCTAGGGACGACTAAGTCGTCCCTAGGTTAAATAAACTTATTATTCCGTTTTTAAATCTTTTTTATATATTTAAAATTAATATAAATTTTTTTTATTTAAAAAGTTTAAAAAGAAACAGGGGACCACAAACCCTAGGGACGACTTAGTCGTCCCTAGGTTAAATAAACTTATTATTCCGATTTTTAAATCTTTATTATATATTTAAAATTAATATAAATTTTTTTTATTTAAAAAGTTTAAAATGAAAGAGGGGACCACAATTCCTAGGGACGACTTAGTCGTCCCTAGGTTATCTTATTTATTTAAAATTATTTAAACTTTATACATATTTAAAAAAATATATATATTTAATTAAAAATAACTTTATACATATTTAAAAAAAACTTTATATATTTAGAAAATAACTTTATATATATATTTAATTAAAAATATATATATTTAATTAAAAATATATATATTTAATTAAAAATAACTTTATACATATTTAAAAAAAATTTATATATTTAGAAAAAAAATATACATATTTAAAAATAACTTTATACATATTAAAAAAAATTTATACATATTTAAAAAAAACTTTATATATATTTAAAAAAAAATTATATATTTAGAAAAAAATTATACATATTTAAAAATAACTTTATACATATTAAAAAAACTTTATACATATTTAGAAAAAAAAATTATACATATTTAAAAATAACTTTATACATATTAAAAAAAAACTTTATATTTATTTAAAAAAAACTTATATGTATTTAAAAAAAATTTAGATATATATTTAACACTTACAAACTAGTTACAACGATAATAGATTCATAAATAAGAAAAAAAACACATTACAAACTAGTTAAAATACAAATTAACACATTAAAATAACAAATAGATTCATAAATAAGAAAAAAAAACACATTACAAACTAGTTAAAACTAAACGTACAGATTAACACATAATAATAAAATACAAATTAACACATTAAAATAACAAATAGATTACTACTCAAAGTTAAGATTTTCCATATCATTTAAAAACTCATGAAGTATTGCAGCCGATTGACATGCGTGGTCTTCAGGATGCCTTTCCATTTCTAGTCTTGTCTCTAGCATCTTTATCTTTAGATCTTTGATCTTGCAATTAGAGCACTCAGTTGGTGCATATTGAGAAGGACCTGTAGAAGAACTTGGATGTGAACCTTGAGGTGTTGAAGATCCAGGGGAAGATCTTATACGGAGTTCGAGATCAAAATCATCCTTCCATTTAAAATATTTACATCCATAATCATCTGTTTTTGGCTGTTACAAAGTAAACAAATAACATGACATGTCATTTTAATAATCACACGTATTACATAACTAAAACATTTGATTGTTTACCTTCGAAAGAGGACATGCATAGTAAAGTTTACCAAAGCTATGAGGTTGATGTGACTGTCTCAACACAATATATCCCTTTCTACATGTACACTTATAAGCTTCAAGCGGATCCATATTATGCAAAATCGGGTGGTGGTGGTGGTGAGTTTGGTATGAGAGGATAAGAGTTTGTGAGGATAAGAGTTTGTGAGGATAAGAGCTACCATAAATAAAGATAAAAATTTAGGGTCGACACATTTAGGGACGACTTAGTCGACCCTAGCTTTCCCGCCAGCATCTCCCGCCAACATTTCCCGCCAATATTTGATCACTTGGACTCGTCGGTTGAACCTATAACGTATAACCCTAGCATATGGACTCATCGGTTGAACCTATAACGTATAACCCTAACATATGGACTCGTCGGTTGAACCTATAACGTATAACCGTAACATATGGACTCGTCGGTTGAACCTATAACGTATAACCCTAACATATGGACTCATCGGTTGAACCTATAACGTATAACCCTAACATATGGACTCGTCGGTTGAACCTATAACGTATAACCCTAACATATGGACTCGTCGGTTGAACCTATAACGTATAACCGTAACATATGGACTCCTCGGTTGAACCTATAACGTATAACCCTAGCATATGGACTCATCGGTTGAACCTATAACGTATAACCCTAGCATATGGACTCGTCGGTTGAACCTATAACGTATAACCCTAGCATATGGACTCGTCGGTTGAACCTATAACGTATAACCCTAACATATGGACTCGTCGGTTGAACCTATAACGTATAACCGTAACATATGGACTCATCGGTTAAACCTATAACGTATAACCCTAGCATATGGACTCATCGGTTGAACCTATAACGTATAACCCTAGCATATGGACTCATCGGTTGAACCTATAACGTATAACCCTAACATATGGACTCGTCGGTTGAACCTATAACGTATAACCCTAATATATGGACTCGTCGGTTGAACCTATAACGTATAACCCTAGCATATGGACTCGTCGGTTGAACCTATAACGTATAACCGTAACATATGGACTCGTCGGTTGAACCTATAACGTATAACCGTAACATATGGACTCATCGGTTGAACCTATAACGTATAACCCTAACATATGGACTCGTCGGTTGAACCTATAACGTATAACCCTAGCATATGGACTCATCGGTTGAACCTATAACGTATAACCCTAACATATGGACTCGTCGGTTGAACCTATAACGTATAACCCTAGCATATGGACTCATCGGTTGAACCTATAACGTATAACCCTAACATATGGACTCGTCGGTTGAACCTATAACGTATAACCCTAACATATGGACTCGTCGGTTGAACCTATAACGTATAACCCTAACATATGGACTCGTCGGTTGAACCTATAACGTATAACCCTAACATATGGACTCGTCGGTTGAACCTATAACGTATAACCGTAACATATGGACTCCTCGGTTGAACCTATAACGTATAACCCTAACATATGGACTCGTCGGTTGAACCTATAACGTATAACCCTAACATATGGACTCGTCGGTTGAACCTATAACGTATAACCATAATATATGGACTCGTCGGTTGAACCTATAACGTATAACCGTAACATATGGACTCCTCGGTTGAACCTATAACGTATAACCGTAACATATGGACTCGTCGGTTGAACCTATAACGTATAACCCTAACATATGGACTCGTCGGTTGAACCTATAACGTATAACCGTAACATATAGACTCCTCGGTTGAACCTATAACGTATAACCCTAACATATGGACTCGTCGGTTGAACCTATAACGTATAACCCTAACATATGGACTCGTCGGTTGAACCTATAACGTATAACCGTAACATATGGACTCGTCGGTTGAACCTATAACGTATAACCGTAACATATGGACTCGTCGGTTGAACCTATAACGTATAACCCTAACATATGGACTCGTCGGTTGAACCTATAACGTATAACCCTAGCATATGGACTCGTCGGTTGAACCTATAACGTATAACCGTAACATATGGACTCGTCGGTTGAACCTATAACGTATAACCGTAACATATGGACTCATCGGCTGAACCTATAACGTATAACCCTAACATATGGACTCGTCGGTTGAACCTATAACGTATAACCCTAGCATATGGACTCATCGGTTGAACCTATAACGTATAACCCTAACATATGGACTCGTCGGTTGAACCTATAACGTATAACCCTAGCATATGGACTCATCGGTTGAACCTATAACGTATAACCCTAACATATGGACTCGTCGGTTGAACCTATAACGTATAACCCTAACATATGGACTCGTCGGTTGAACCTATAACGTATAACCCTAACATATGGACTCGTCGGTTGAACCTATAACGTATAACCTAACATATGGACTCGTCGGTTGAACCTATAACGTATAACCGTAACATATGGACTCCTCGGTTGAACCTATAACGTATAACCCTAACATATGGACTCGTCGGTTGAACCTATAACGTATAACCCTAACATATGGACTCGTCGGTTGAACCTATAACGTATAACCGTAACATATGGACTCGTCGGTTGAACCTATAACGTATAACCGTAACATATGGACTCCTCGGTTGAACCTATAACGTATAACCGTAATATATGGACTCGTCGGTTGAACCTATAACGTATAACCCTAACATATGGACTCGTCGGTTGAACCTATAACGTATAACCGTAACATATGGACTCCTCGGTTGAACCTATAACGTATAACCCTAACATATGGACTCGTCGGTTGAACCTATAACGTATAACCCTAACATATGGACTCGTCGGTTGAACCTATAACGTATAACCGTAACATATGGACTCGTCGGTTGAACCTATAACGTATAATCCTAACATATGGACTCGTCGGTTATTAATTATTACAAACTAAGTATAACGTATATTTTAATATTAATTATAATAATTTATTTTGATTTTTATTATTAATTTATATTATTAATTTTATTACATAGAAGGTAAAATGTATATTAAATGTATGAAAAATACCTAGGGACGACTTAGTCGTCCCTAAATATTAAAGAAAGTCGTCCCTAAAAAAGCCCTCCAACACTTAGCAAATTTTTTGGGAAAAGTTGAAATTTTCGGTGAAATTTTAAAAAACCCGCCTTGGGTTTAAGTTTTCCCGGTATACACCTAGGGACGACTTAGTCGTCCCTAGGTTCCAAAAGTCGTCCCTAAGTATTATTTATAAACGAAAAAAAAAAGTATTTATTATTATTCTAGGGACGACTAAGTCGTCCCTAGGTTACAAAGACCAAGTCGTCCCTAGGCTTCATTTACAGTAACTCACCTTATCCTCTCTATCTCATTCTTCATTATTGCTAAAAAAAAAAAACCGGGACGACCGACGACCACCATTCTTCTTCACCACCATCAATTCAACCGACGACCACCACCATCAACTCACCTTATCCCATTCACCACCCCCATCCGTCTCATTCCCACCCACCATCAATCCGACCACTCCCACTCCCATCCGTCTCATTCCCACCCACCATCAATCCGACCAACCGTCTCATCTCCGTCTCCACCACCGTCTCATTTCCACCACCACCATCAAATTAGATAATTGATAATAATGTATAATTATTAGTTTAATTATTAGTTTTTATAATTTTTTTATAATGTTTAATTTTTGTATAATGTATAATTTTTCTATAATGTTTAATTTTTCTATAATTTTTAGGAATTGTAATAATGTATAATGTTTTTTTTGTTATGGTAGCAAAACCACCACCACCGCGATGCAGTCGGCGGTTGTACGACAGTAGCAAAACCACCACCACCACTAGTTTAATTTTTCTATTTTTAAAGGTAATTGATTTTTCTATTTTTAATTTTGGTATAATGTTTATTTTTGGTGTATAATGTATAATGTTTTTATGGTAGCAACAACACCACCACCACCGTTGCGGCAGTCGGCAGCAACACCACCACCACATCAGCAGCAGTAGCCATCACCACCACCACTGCCGTCGCGGCAGCAGTAGCAACCACCGCCGCCGGCAGCAGCAGCAGTAGCCACCACCACCGACAGCAGCAGTAGCCACCACCACCAATAAAGGTGATTTTGGCTTAATATTTTGCCTTATGATTTCGGATTATATTTAAGCTTAATTGATTTAGGCTTAGTTGATTTCGGCTTAATATATATATAGTTGATTTCCGTTGTATATAGTGCTTAATATATATATATATATATAGATGATTTCGGCTTAATTGATTTAGCATGAGTTTAATTTTTTTTATATGTTTCTCGTAGCCGAGACCCGAGTCACAGTCGAAGGGAACCGAGTCACAGGACAGTCGGGACAACTTCCTCATCCGGACCTCTTTTTCTATCTTTATATCTTTGCTTATTCCAGTCGTGACCGAGGTGTGTAATTAATATTATGCATATGTTTATTATATTATATATATATGATATATGATTGTTAGTATTTGTAGTAAATAATTTTAGGAATATTTTAGGATTTTATCGATTAATTTCGGAAAATTCCCGTCCGAAGTTAATCAACCTATAGAAAACCCGTCCGAAATTAATTTATTAGGAATTAATTTCGGAAAGTCCCCTGTTTGGGACTGCTTTTTGATGTTTCGTCTCATTTAGGATATGAATGCGTATAACTGGTTTATTATTTGAGATGATTTCGACAGTGTTTCTCCTTTACTCCTACGAATATGTCTTTAAACACATATTTGGGGAGTAGAGGGGAAATGCTGCCGAAATTTACTCAAATAGTAAACCGGTTATACGCATTCATATATGGGACGAAACATTCAAAAGGTGGGTTAGGATTGCCTTCCATAGTTGCACTAGGAAGAAAAAAAAGAGTTCATATTCATTTTGTTAGTATGACATTTTACGTATAAAAAAAATAATTTATCTGAGTATTTTTATTTGCAACGCAGTTATGACAATTGATAAGAGTTGGACCACTGTAAACAATCGTAATTCCAATGAGTTTTTAGATGGTCTTTTTGGATTCATCCAGGATTGTGAGAAATTTTTGCACCCCATCTCACAAAAGCTCCGTTGCCCATGTAGTCATTGTTGTAACCGTGAAAAGTTGGTTACCCTCGGCCAACTTGAGGCACACATATCCAAATTCGGGTTTGACAAACATTACACCACTTGGATATATCACGGTGAACCAATTCTTCCGTTACCTCCACTATTACCACATTCACCTGATCGAATTCACATGGATGCGTTCTTCGAAGATATTTCTGCAAATAATATTCCAAATCCACCATCTGAAACTCCACCCTCTCAAACTCCACCAACTCAAACAACCGGTCCTCAACCAACCCAAACATCGGGTCCTAGTAACGAGTTTGAAGAGTTACTCGCTAGGTCTGCCCAAAAGTTGTACCCGGGTTGTGATATGACCACATTGGAATTTACATCAGAGATTTCGCACATCAAGGTTTTACACAAAATAACTGATGCCGGGTTTAACAAAATTCTAGCTCTTCTCCAAAAGGCATGTTCCCCTAGTAAAGGATACAATTTCCCGTCTTCATACTATGAAATAAAAAAGACATACAAAAAGATCGGGTTAGGATACGAATCGATCCATGCTTGTATAAATGATTGTTTTTTATATTGGGGATCACCGGAAAACAAGGAGAGGCAAACTTGTCCAATCTGTAACGCGAGCAGATGGAAAAACCCAAAGAAGAAAAAGGGGACGCAATTAGTTGCCAACAAGGTGGTGCGTTACTTTCCGATAACACCTAGACTACAACGTATGTTCAACACAAAAGACATAGCAAAGTGGATGACTTGGCATGCGACCGGACAGTCTAAGGAAGACGATAAAATGAATCACCCCTGTGACGGCAAAGCATGGAAATATTTTGACATGATGAAACCTGAGTTCTCTTGTGACCCTAGAAACGTTCGATTAGGGTTGGCTGCTGATGGTTTTAATCCTTATGGCATGATGAGCCAAACTTACAGCATGTGGCCGGTTATATTGACAACATACAACACACCACCGTGGATGTGTTTGAAAGAAACTTCTTTAATGTTGACGATGTTAATTCCCGGCCCTAAATCAGCTGCAAAGGACATTGATGTTTACTTGCAGCCTCTAATTAAAGAACTCAAAGATTTATGGGAGGGAGTCTGGACGAAAGACGCTGCTACGGGTACTCATTTCAAAATGAAAGCGGCGGTTTTATGAACCATCAATGATTTTCCAGCTCGAGGTAGTTTGTCTGGGTGGACTGGGCAAGGGTACCTCGCATGCCCTACTTGTAATGTTGACACTCCATCGATGCGTATCAACAGCAAAATCGTTTATGTTGGTTACAGAAGATGGTTAAGAACAAATCATCCAGATCGGAAAAAATCCAAGGAATTCTACGGTTTTCCCGAAAATAAGCCTAAACCAAGAAAGTTTTCAGAACTTGATATTCAATTGCAGATTAGGAAAGTCTTTAAACGTAAACCGGGGAAACATAAACTAATTCTCAAAGAGAACCGCCCCAAAAATCGAGATGTTGAATTGAACTGGAGTAAGCGTTCTATCTTTTGGGATCTTGAGTATTGGCTTCTACTAAAACACTGTTACGATGTCATGCACATCGAAAAGAATTTCCTTGAGGCTTTACTGAATACCCTGTTACAGAACGACAAATCCAAAGACACGCCAAAGGCAAGGCTAGACTTAGAAAAAATGGGAGTTCGAAAGGAGTTGTGGTTAGTTAAAAAAGATAATGGGAAGTTCGATAAGCCTCATCCAAAGTTCTCTTTCACTCCAGAAAAAAGAAAACTTTTTTGGAAATTCATTAAAGGAGTCAGACTACCTGATGGCTTTGGATCCAACTTCAAGAAAAAAGTGACCGCTGATGATGACAATATAACGAACTTGAAATCTCATGACAGTCATATAATGATGCATCGGTTACTTCCTTATGGAGTGCAACAATACTTGCCCAAAGACGTTGCAAAACCTATAATCGACATTTGCTTATTCTTTAAGCAGCTTTGTGCTCGAAGTTTGACTGTGCAGGACATGAAAGAAGCTAAAAACAAATTGATCATTATGATGGTTAATTTAGAGCAAATCTTTCCTACTGCTTTTTTCGACATAATGACTCATTTGGTTATACATCTACCCGATGAGGCTATTCTAGGTTCCGTTACTCGCGGCAGGTGGATGTATCGATTTGAAAGATACATGAAAAAGCTAAAGAATTATGTACGAAATAAAGCAAAGCCTGAAGGTTCTATTGCTGAGGGTTATGTTGCAGAAGAGGCATTAACTTTTTGTTCGCGTTACCTTAAGGATGTCGAGACGAGATTTAACCGCCTTGGCAGAAATGAAGACGATTTGCCTGGACAACCAGATAAATTTGAGGTGTTCCGGACCGTATGCACACCGACGGGTGGAATCAAACCAACTCGTATGACTAATGACGACATGCAGGCAGTTACGTGGTTTATACTTAACAACAGTCCTGAAGTCGAAGCCGACATCTCAGCTTACAGCGAGTATGTTTCTTCCTATTTTTTATAATTTTGAAAATTATTCTTTCTCGATGACTTCTGCTAATATCATGAACCTTTGCAGAGAGGTGCCTGATAATGTGGAAACGAGTTTTCCTGCGTGGTTTAATAACATGGTAAATACATTAGATATATTACCTTGGAGTTATTCCTCATCTAATAAACCTTTTTGTATCTCATTTTTGTAGACTCGTGAAAAAAAAGTGAGTGTGGGCTGTAGTGACGAGTTATTCTCTTTGGCATGTGGACCTATTAGTTCATGTACATACCCCTCTTGCATAGTGAACGGTGTGAAGTTTGTGGTACGTGAACGCGATATACTTCGTACCACTCAATGCAGCGGAGTTTCAACACCCGGGGTTGATGGAGAGATGTATTATGGTCAACTCGAAGAAATTCTGGAGCTCACTTATATCGGCAACCGCAAGGTTTTGTTGTTTCGATGTAAATGGTTTGACACAATTAACCCTACCAATTGCACCAAACGCAACAGACGTTCTTACACTGAGCAAGGCATACATCATATTTTGACCGATAGGCTATTTCACCAAAATAACCCATACATTTTCCCGAGACAAGCAACACAAGTATTCTACCTTGAAGACCTTGCTAGACGACCGCTTCATTGGAAGGTCGTCGAACAGGTTTATCATCGAGATGTGGTAGAGTCCGATGAAGATGTTATACATGGTAGCAGTTCATCAGATGTTACACTGTCTGTTGCTTTGCCTAATTTGGGTATTACGGATTTGAGTGTAAATACTCAACCAACGGAAGTGGACGCCCCACCGGTTGATGATGATATTATTAATATTGAAGATGATGAAGTAGTTGCACACGTCATTGGTGATGTTGATGATGATGATTTAGTGTCGGATGATGATGAAGTGAACCATAATAATGATGTTCAAGAAGTTTTATCTAGCGATGATTCTGAAGATGATGACAATTGATATTACGTTGTATTTTGAATGAAACAGTTGTTATATGCTTTAATGTGTAATTTTTTATTTGTAAACGATTGTTATATGCTTAAGTTGTTGTTTGAATGAAACAATTGTTATACGTTTAAATGATGATGAGTTGTTTTTATTTGTTTAAATGTGTAATTTTGTATTTTAATGAAAACGTTTTTATATGTTAAAATGTGTATATTGATATGAATTTGTGTATTAGTATTAATTGGTTAATTAAATTGTGTAATTTTGTTTTTTAATGAAAATGTTTTTATATGTTAAAATGTGTATATTGATAAAATGTGTATACTGATATGAACTTGTTATTTTACAGATGGCATGTGTAGCTCATAGGTCACACGGTGGGGATGCTGGTGGTAGTCCACCCAGACGGCCCACACGTCCTGTATCGGCCGAGTGTCAGCGTAAGAAATCATTATATTTTTTTATAACACTGATATTTATAATTTATGTCACTTGAATTTTTACGAGTAAATAACATATCTTTTGTAGGTTCAAATCAACGCTTTGTGACCAACCTAGGAAAATTAAGGACGGCGTACAGAAATAATAACGAAAAACCTTTGACAATTGGCTTTGAATTTAAAGATCTGAAAGCCTTCCATTTTCTGGGCGATTATGCATCATTGTTGACTCATCTTATGGGGGAATTAATCCGGTCACTTCCCCTGAACTGCGAATGGGACGAAATTCCAGAGTCTGATAAAGCTCATATTTATCCTACAATTGAGGTGGAAATTGTTTATTTTACTTATATTGTTATTGTTATCGACATTTAGATATGTGTGTTATGTTTAATTTGTTTGTTTATTTAAATTCATATGTTTTTATGCAGACATATTTCGACCTCGAGCCATGGTACAATGATCGTACTCAGGTGGTGTGTGGCACTGGTGTGTATGAGGTGTGTACTCGGGTTAGGCTTGCGTTGGAATATCATCTGAGGTTGCTGTATAGAAAATACAAGAACAGGATCAAGAAACATTTTTATTCGAAATATGAGACGCCCGCACTGGCACAAGAACATGTACCGCCTGAGAGTGTGTGGGACAGTAGAACCGAAGGTGATTGGGCTGAATTGGTTCAGTGGTGGTCAGACCCAAAGAGGGTGGCAAGAAGTGAGGTTAATACTGTTAATCGTTCCAAAAACACGGTACCGACCACTCAAGGCAAAAAACCATTCGCCCGAGGAAGGAATGAATACGTAAGACTCTTTATAATTTTTGTGATTTATTTAAAAGCGTTTATATTGTTTATTTATTATAGCTCGTTACTAATTTATTCGAGATTTTACAGAAAGTCAAGGAAGGGGTTTACGAGGACCTGGTTGAAACATGGAGGAAGGGGCACTCAAGTGGTGGCACGTTTAAAAGTAAAGAAAACGAGGAAAGATATGTAAGTAATATATAACTCTTTACATGCCTTAGTAACTAATTTCATTTGTTTTAAATCGTTTTTTTTTTCCAGCAAAAGATGAAAGCCCTCAGTGACCAAGTGAGAGCCGGTATAGTCCCGCACATGTCTGATAAAGAAATAGTGGCTCAAATCATGCCAAGTCAAAATAAGCAAAATGTGTCGGGACAAGGCAGAAAGTTACCGGGTGGTGCCAATAACACAACTCGCAGGTTATATATCCTCAATAAAACAAAATGTAAATCAATTGTTCATATTTATGTCTTGTTGTATATAATGAAACATTGTTGTTGTAACTTATCGCAGGCGGGGTGCTCCACGTCGACCAGATGTTCCCTCTCGTAGTGAATTTCAAGAATTGATAGAACGAAATGAGCGACAGATGGAGCTGCTGAGGAAAGAGAATCAGGCGGCGCAGCAACGGGCTTACTTGGCAGCGTTAAAGGCAGATGCGGCGCAACAATATAGTCAGACGTCGTACCAGCATATGGCGCAATATCAGAGTCAATTGGGTGAGTTTTTCCAGAACTACAACTCAAATACTGATCACCCAATTAGACCTCCTACTTTTGTACCCCCGCCCCGACCCTTTGTTATGCCCACCCTAGCTCCTGATTGGGCTCATTTAGTCCAACCCCCCTATCCTTGGGCACAACCAGTGCAACCTCCTTCCATCGACCCATACCGACCATCTTTGCCCAACAATCTCCAACCACTCCAACCTCCCTATACCGACACTTATCCTATTGCTCCCGTCACCAACAATAACACATTTAACTATTGTTATCGTCCCACCACACACTCGGCTTATGAGATCGGCTCTACTTCACAATCCATACCCGGAGGTTCTCGTGTAATCACAAATCCCCATGAGCACGATTACCGGTCCGTTGACGAGTTGGGTCGAGATAGGAATGTACAAAACAGTGGTGACGACTTATCAGGCGATGACGAGGTGAATGACGAGGGGAGTGACGAGGGGGTGACGAGGAGGGTGACGATAGGGAAGGTGACTTTTCACCTAACGAGGATGCGGAGTAGAGGTTGTGGTAGTATTTTTCTTATTATGCATGTTTAATAAAGTTTGAGACTTGTAGCATTTGAAACATTTGATTTAGGATTGAATAAGTGTATTTGATGAATATTGTATCGTGACGTTGGATAATTTATCGTAATATGGTATTGTAACGTTTATTGATTTGTTATTATTCTGTATTTGTCGAATTCTGCCATTTTGAATTGTTGATTTTGTCCGGAAAAAGTTCCGGAAAAAATCTGGAAACTGCAAAATAGCCCAGTTTTTTTTTAGCCCCCAGGTACACCTAGGGACGACTTAGTCGTCCCTAGGATATTAAATATCATCCAGGTTATCATCCTAGGGACGACTTAGTCGTCCCTAGGTTTAAAAATGCCCAGGTGTCAATACCTGGGGACGACTTAGTCGTCCCTAGGTATTGAATACCTGGGCATTTTTAAACCTAGGGACGACTAAGTCGTCCCTAGGATAATAAATATATTTTTTTTTTATTTTCTAAAAATGTTTTTTTTAATATTTATAAAAAAGATTTTATTAAAAATAATAAAAAAAAGAATTTTTAAGAAAAATTTTGAAAAAGATTATTTTTATTTATAACCTAGGGACGACTTTGTCGACCCTAGGTTACAAAGAGGGTCGTCCCTAGGTTAGTCAATTTTTTCAACGTAGTGGGTTGCGGGACCCACTAAGTCGTCCCTAGGATACAAAGAGGAGTTCGTCCCTAGGATCCTAGAGACGAATTTTTAGGCACAACCTCCTAGGGTCGACTTAGTCGTCCCTAGGAGTTTAGGGTCGATTAGTGGCGTCCCTAGGGACGAATTAGTCGTCCCTACGGTAGAAAATTGTTGTAGTGAAATTTATATCCACATAATATTAGAGACTACCTCATTTATATTGCCATCATAATGTGCTAACGCGATACTATTTATAAATTGTCATGTTACAATTGGTGCGACGTTAATACGTTACGTACGTTGAAAAATGGTACATGCTCTTAGTTCTTACAGAGTCTTTTATCACCCTAGTTACCACACCTTCACAAAGATACTAGCAAGATGTGATTTAAAAACACTTTTATACAATTCATCAGCACAAGAATAATAATGACAACAAAAACAAATACACAGAAAAACATAGATTTAAACCAAGAAACTATATCATACAAAGTATTATCTTCATTTATCTAACAAATGAAAGTTCATAATTTCTTCAGTGACCATATCAATTATTCTTTGATCCCGAATCAATATTCGTTGAGGGCATACCGCCAGGGTGAACTTTCGTGTTTCCACCACGTTTAACACCATCTTTCGCCTTTTCACTCTCTGGCATGCTTTTCTCCTTCTTTTGATCTTGTTTTTTCCTAAGACGCTCTTGTTGAGCGTTAATCTGAGCATAACTGAAACCAATGGACGACATTGCTACTAAAGAAGGTATTTTGGATTGTGGTTTTTGTGAGGATGAGATGAAGAGTACGTAAACTTGCTTTCGGTATTTGGGTAAAAGTCATATAATACCATCGTACTTATCAAAATGTATCGACTTTAAACACTTACTATTTAATCGCTAGACATTACCAATGAACTTTCAAATTTGTTCTGAAATTACCAATATGGTAACTTGTTACCGACACGCTGGCACGGTAATATCCACATATTTATTTAATTTTGTTTTAATATATCCACTCTGATTTCCATTATAAACACAGTATAGTAATATTTTACCGTTGACTTTATATGATTTGCTAAACAGATCATGTCATGTATTTATCATCTTCAACATCAGACATCACCATCTTCATCTTCAATAACCAAAAATCAACATCACACCATCACCATTTTCTTCTTCAATAACCAAAAATCAAAACCCAAATTTACAATCTTCATCATCAACAGCAAAATATAAAATCCATCAAAAACATCAAAACAAATATGCCTAATCTTCATCAGTAACATCAAAAATATCAAAACCCACATCCGTAATCTTCTTAATCACATTAACATAGCAAAATCAACAAAGTTTTTTCCAACTCTTCTTGCTGTCGGTCAATTTATGGATTTAATTTGTAGATTTATGGATGAATCTTTTCTCCGATCTCTTTTTGTCACCGGAGCTTCATTACAAGGAAGAAGCAGCAGAAATACAAGGAGTTTCAACATACTATCTGTAACTAACGCCCCGACATGTGGGATCCCAGCTGATACGACATCACTAAGATAATATTGATTGTCTTCAATTTCATGGACATCAGATTGTATGGTAGAGGTTGATTCAGGACACTGATTCGTGTATCATCAGCAAACATAATGCTCATATAAAGGAAATAAGATATGATGATGGGCATAAGGTATAATAACACTCAATTATGAAAAGGACGCTACCCACTCAATGGATTTAATTTTGTGGACATATGCAAATAACACTCAATTATGAAAAAGGGGTAAAAAATATGGATGAGCCACTATAGATTTATTAGTGATGTGTATTACTGAATTAAATAAATTAATGATGTGGAAATTTAGCCGGTAATATTGGTAACATTGTTACAAAATAAACAAGTTCGTAGGTAATGTCTAGCGATTAAATTGTAAGTGTTTAAAGTCGATACATTTTGATAAGTACGATGGTATTGTATGGCTTTTACCCTCGGTATTTATAGCCAAAACTTTGTCTTATATGGACCCATCAAACAATTGTCTAGTACTAAAAAACACTCCATTGTTTGGTGGTACGAGTGCTTTTAAGGCTTTGGTGGTTCTTACAGGCATGAATCATGAATGTATGTATTTAGTGCTTAATGTATATCTTATGTCCTTAAAATATTAAACTATTTGAAAGCTAGCCGGTTGGCCAATTTCATGCTTTAAACTATTTGAGCTTACTTGTGCATGTTATCCTTCATACTATTTTATTATGCTAATTATGAATGATTAAAGGATGGCCGGGGTTTTCCACTTAACTGAGTTACTATATTCGTGTTTGATTAAAAGATTGGGTCAAACACTTCTCATAAACAATCTAATCTATCAAACAAACCAATCAAGACGCGACACTTAAGCATATTATAAAGTTAACTTGAAAGCATTTGAGCATCAATGAAAGATTACTGCACACGGACCAACAGCCTGCAAGTAATATCTAACATTTAGAGTATTCCAATTAGGACGAATAAGAACGATCATATATACGAAACCCGTAATAGTTTCTAACTGAATGTAAGCAGTGGTACCTACTTAGAGGAAAAATAAGAACAATCATATATACGAAACTGTAGATATAACAGACAACCATAATAGTATCTAACTGAAATAATGAAATGTATTCACGTAGTTTCAGGAAACATACCAAATTACCAATGTCCCTTAGTTAATTTCAGGAATCATACTAGAATTGAAGTTGCAGAATTTTATTTGTCATCTACAAGACATTATAAACCATTTAGCACAGAGTTAGATTCTGGTTGAACTATTATAACTTCACAATTATAAATTACGCACTAATCGGTCACAAAACTATTAAATTCTTTGCACAATTTCAGTCAATTAACCTGATTTAATCTAATTTTTTCCCTCACAAAAACATCTATTTTTAACTAAAAATGGAGCACCAATCTTCAACTTCTAAGTACTGTTGTCCTCGTATTTAAGATCAAGCAAAACTGTCTTAATTAGCCTATCAAATGATGAACTCGATTTTTTTTTTTCTGTTTCTCTAGTTACCTTCTAATATTAAATGACAGAGTTTACCAAAATATGAAACTTGGATAATTAACAAACAAAAATGATTTCAAATCATTTTGGAACCCTAAATTCCATCTAAATATATGGCAACCGGAGAATAGCAATCGAATCATGTATTGCAGGGTCACTAAAACTGTCATGACATAAATATCAGTAATAAATATAGTCAATATTTATCATCCGATTTGTGAGTTTAAAGTTTGTTAGGGTTTCATGTAATCTCTTCCTATATACTATGATCAATAATAAATCATAATCGAAATTGGTTGTAAAAGGCTTTGGAAAACACGCAGCTCAAAGCTTGCAGTTCCATTTACTGCTAGAAAAAGGAGCATAAATTTTTTTTCTCATAATATAAATGTATCAAAGTAAATTTTGTTTGAATTGTAAAAAATGGTTTATTTCTTAATTTAATTAAATCTATTGGCTGGATCCATATAAATTAAGTTAATATATTTTAATAATAAGATAAAATCTTAACATCTCATTTCACTTTCATCCAGTGACGTACTCCAACTATATTTGACCCTTTGCATTTGAGGGGCAATTTGTCACATACAAAAGCAAATAATCCGCAAGCCATTTCATTTAGGGGTGTTCAAAAAAACCGAGAAACCGACGAACCGAGCCGAACCGCTCAATCCGAAACCGAAAAAACCCGAAACCGAAAAAACCCGAAACCGAAAAAATCGAAACCGAAAAAAACTGAAACCGAAAAAACCCGCTTATAGTGGTTCGGTTACGGTTTTTATGTTTAGATATCCGTGGTTAACCGAACCGAACCGCACATATTATACTTGAAATTTTTTAACTAAATATTCAAATTATAGTACATGTATTAATTGGATTAGTACCCTACTTTTATTATACATGAAATTTTTTAACTAAATATTCAAATTATAGTACATGTATTAAACATGTATGTGTAAATATAATTAATGTGATAGTAGTTTATAAATATCGAATAAATATTTTTTAGTTAATATGTTATTTATGAATATTCTAATGCATTTTTTGTAACGAAATCATTTTTATATGATTTTTATCTATTTAATGTCGTTGAATTATACGAAAACGACATTCTATGTTCTAAACCATGTTATTATTTATAAACTAAAACTTTATGAAACTTATACAATGGTTAACCGTGACCCGAACCGTGGGTAACCGCTCATTTCGGGTAACCGTATGTCCGGTTAACCGCCTTGTATGGTTTGGTTACGGATAGTAAAATTAACTAACCGAACCGCGATGGATAGTTAAAATCGTCTAACTAACCGAACCGAACCGACCCGTGAACACCCCTAATTTCATTTACTTCACGTTAATTTAATCATAAAGTTAGATAATAGGTTCATACTGTTAACTTGATACTCATAGCCTCATAACGAGGAGGCATATGGATAATATCGTCACTTGTGTATTACCATCGTTAAATAACGAATAGCTCAACCACAGTACCTTCACTAAGAGACTAGCAACAATATGATTTAAAAAAACTAAATGGTGTATACAATTGAGCACAAGAATAATAACAACGAAAACAAATGCACAGAAAAAAGAAAAACAAGATTAATACCAGGAAACTATCATACAAACACTTAAAATGCAAAGTATTATCTTCATTTATCTCACAAATTATAGTTCATAATTTCTTCAATATCACTTCAGTTATTTTTTGATCGCGAACTAATATTCATCGAGGGCATACCACCAGGGTGAACTATGTCTTTTATGGACCCATTAAACCATTGTCTACTACTTAAAAGTACTCCATTGTTAGGTGCTATGAGTGCTTCTAAGCCTTTGGTAGTTCATATAAGCATTACAGCCACATGAATGTGTGTGTTTAGTGCTTAATGCATATCTTACCACCTAAAAATATATGTCAAAGATGGTTATGCATTGTTGGCCAATTCTTTGGTAACAATTAAACTATTTGAAGGCTAGCCGGTTGGTAGCTTTTTTGAGCTTGTGCATTATGTTATCCTTTGTATTATTTTATGCTAAGAAATACGAATGATTAAAGGAATGGCCGGTGTTAAACACTAAATGAGTTATGTGCGTGTGTGATGATTAAAAGATTTGTGTCAAACACTTTGCAATAAACAATCTAATCTATCAAACAAACCAATCAAGATACGACACTAAAGTATACGGAGTATTATAAAGTTAATTTGAAAGCATCAATAAAAAATTACCGAGCAATAGAGTACTCCAAGTGATTCATTGGTTGAGAACCTTCTCAACCTGCAAGTAATATTCAACATTTAGGTGCTCACTTAAAGGACGAATAAGAACGATTATATATACGAAATCTATAATAGTTTTGGACTGACTTACTAAAATCTATTCACGAAAGCTTCCTGTACGTATGGGTGCATATTGAATAATAGTACCAGCTCAGAAACCATGACACATTGGTCGATTCAGGTGATCTAATCTTTAGCGGGTCAAACAGCAGGCATACCAAATTACCAATGTCCCTTAGTTTAACTTAAGGAAACATACTAGAAGTTGCAAAATTTTATTTACAATACATTATAAACAATTTAGAACTAGATTCTGGTTGAATTATTATAACTTTACAATCATATTTTACAGACTAATCGGTCACAAAACTATTAAATTCTTTGCACAAAGTATTTCAGTCAACCTAATTTAATCTAATTTTGCCCCTCGCAACAAACATCGATTTTTTTGTTGGAAATTTAGTGCAATTGTGGGATCGAGTCATACTTGTAAATGGGTTTGGAGGTACGGAGTGTACACCCATTAAGTCCCTGACCTCCCTGGACTCAATATAGTGGTTGAAAGTTTATCAGTAGGAAGTTGCTCCTGGTTAGGAAGTTGCTCCTGGTGATGCACATGCTAAAAGTCTTTGTAACCTCTTTAACCAGTCAATGAGGGTTTAATATTGACTTAATGACCAAGTTTATGGTCATGTAACCACTATGCTTTCATGTAGGTAATTATGAGCTTAATTGGCCAATTAATGCTCTTAATACTTTTGACTATGCGTTACATCCTTCTAAGACTAGGATCACTATAAATAGTGATCATATTTGCATGATGAGAGATACAATAACAAGAAACACTTACACGCACAGAGTTCTTGATTTGTGCCTAAAACAAGAACTAACTCTTGGGTTTATCCCACGGAGGTATTCGTGTTAACCCAGGCATAGGGTCGAATAATCTTCTTTGGAAAGTGATTACACGACTTCAAGAGATATCCGGTAATCATTCATTGGTACGTAGTTAGGCTATTGATTATATTCACCCTGTTGGAACAAAGTAAACCCCAACAATCAAAGAAGATTATTTTGTGATAATCAATGGTGGCGGCAATGAAGCATATGGTGGCTAACTTCTCCAAACTAGACAAGTTTGAAGGGGCGGCTTTTAGGAGATGGCAAAAGAAGATGCACTTTCTTCTTTCTACCATGAACATGGTGTACGTGCTGACTACTCCTATTCCTGATGGTGGTGATGATGTTACTTTGGAGGGGATGCGGAAAAGGAGCAAATGAGAGAATGATGACTATGTGTGTCGCGGCATAATTCTCAATGGTATGTCTGATTCTTTGTTTGATATTTACCAAAATGTTGAATTTGCTAAAGAACTATGGGATTCCTTGGAAGCCAGATATATGGCTGAGGATGCATCAAGTAAGAAGTTCCTTGTGAGTGATTTCACAAATTACAAAATGACTGATTCAAGACCAGTCATGGAATAATACAATGAACTTCTTGGAATACTTGGTAGATTTACACAACATAAAATGAACATGGATGAGACCATTCAGGTCTTATGTGTCATTGACAAACTACCTCCTTCTTGGAAAGATTTCAAGCACACCTTGAAACATAAGAAAGAGGAGTTAACTCTTGTTGAGTTGGGAAGTCATGTGCGCATTGATGAATCCCTCAGGGTGCATGAAAGTGATAAGCCAAAGAGCAAAAATGTTGCTGGTTCATCTGTTGTCAATATGGTGGAGCATAACAACTCCACCAGGTACAATGACAACAAGGGCAAACGTAAGCATCAGGATAACACCAAATCTAATCCTAACAAGAAGTCATCAGTGGCTTGTTGGAAGTATGGGAAACCTGGACACTTCAAAAGGGATTGCAAAGGTGTTAGCATTGGCAGCAAAGCTAATGGATCAGGCACAAAAGGTCAGAATATGTTTAATGAACCTCTCCAGATTTATTATGTTACATATGTATCTGAAGCTTATTTTGTGCAGGATGATGATGTGGCGTGGTGGGTTGACTCCGGAGCAACAGTACATGTGTGTAAAGATAGATGTTGGTTCAAGACTTATGAGTCAATGAATGATGGATCTATTCTTCACATGAGAAATAAGTCAACAGCCCTAGTGCATAAACGTGGTTGTGTAGATCTTAAGTTTAGTTCTGGAAAGATTGTTTCTTTGTTTAATGTTTTGCATGTTCCTAATATTAGGAAGAACTTGGTTTCTAGTAGTGTTTTGAATAATAGTGGTTATAAACAAGTGATTAAATCTAATAAATTTGTTTTATCTAAACATAGTGTGTTTATTGGTTTTGGCTATTTGAGTAATCAAATGTTCATGCTTAATATTGATTCTAGTATAAATGTTGATTCTGTCCTGATGACTACCACTAAATTGAATGATTCATCGCTATGGCATGCTAGACTAGGTCATGTCCACTATAAGAGGATGCAAGATATGTCTAAGGATGGGTTAATTCTGGCTTTTGACATGGACATTGATAAGTGTCAGACTTGTATGCTGAACAAAATTACTAAGAAACCATTTCAGGATGTAAAACGTGAAACTACAGTTTTGGAGCTAATCCATAGTGACCTATGTGATTTACATGCTACTCCTTCATTAGGGAATAATAAATACTTGGTAACATTTATTGATGATGCTTCTAGGTTTTGCTATGTTTATTTGTTACATACTAAGGATAAAGCATTAGATAAATTTAAAGTATTTAAAACTGAAGTTGAATTACAACAAGGAGTCCAAATTAAAAGATTTAGGACTGATAGGGGAGGTGAGTACATGGATACTTTGTACTTTCAGTCTGTTGGAATCATCCATGAGACAACTGCTCCCTATACTCCACAACAAAATGGTATATCTAAAAGGAAAAATAGAGTACTGAAGGAGATGGTTAATTCCATGTTGTCCTACTCAGGACTGAGTCAAGGGTTTTGGGGAGAAGATATGTTAACAACTTGCTATTTATTAAACAGGGTTCCTAATAAAAGGAACATGACTACCCTTTATGAACTCTGGACTAAAAGGAAACCAAACTTGAACTACCTCAAAGTTTGGGGTTGTAGGGCTGTTGTAAGACTCCCTGATCTAAAGGTGAAAACCTTGGGTGAAAGAGGTATTGAATGCATCTTTATTGGATACGCTGAGCATTCCAAGGCTTATAGGTTCTATGTTATTGAACCTAATGATTCGATTTCAATAAACTCAATCATTGAATCAAGGGATGCTAACTTTAATGAGACTAGGTTCTCATCAGTCCCTAGACCAAGCCTTAGGACTCCTACTAGAGCTAAGGATATTGGTGCTTTAGTGGAACCTGAAAGGGTCACTGATGAGGTTGTGGTTCAGCAACCTGAGCTTGAGCTTAGAAGAAGCACAAGGCAAAGGACTCCAAAGAAATCTGGGCCTGAATTTCAACTATATCTAGTTGAAGGTACAAGGGATGAGGTCTCTGACCAGTACTACTATTGCTTTAATGTTGAGGATGATCCCAAAACATTTGATGAAGCAATGAAGTCCCAAGATGTTGCTTTCTGGAAAGAAGCAATCAATGATGAGATAGATTCCATCATGGGAAACAACACATGGGTGTTGGTTGATCTACCTCCAGTTTGCAATCCACTTGGATGCAAATGGATCTTCAAAATAAAGATGAAGGTAGATGGAACTATTGAAAAGTTTAAAGCAAGGTTAGTCATTCAAGGATTTAGACAAAAGTCAGGAATAGACTACTTTGATACTTATGCTCCTGTAGCACGCATAAGTACCATAAGAATGTTGATTGCCTTGGCAAGCATTCAAAATCTGATTATTCATCAGATGGATGTGAAGACAGCATTCTTGAATGGTGATTTAGATGAGGAGGTTTATATGAACCAACCTCAAGGTTTCATCATGCCTGGTCATGAAGGTAAGGTGTGTAAACTGATTAAGTCCTTATATAGACTCAAACAGGCACCTAAGCAATGGCATCAAAAGTTTGATGAAGTGGTTTTGTCTAATGGTTATTTACTTAACCAAGCTGACAAATGTGTATATAGAAAATTTGATGAATTTGGTAAAGGATTCATCATTTGCCTATATGTTGATGACATGTTAATCTTTAGTACTGACCAAGTTCAGGTTGATTTAACTAAAGATTTTTTGTCATCAAGGTTCTCTATGAAAGACATGGGGAAGGCTGATTATATCCTTGGCATAAGTATTAAACATGAAAGTGATGGTATTGTAATTTCTTAGTCTCATTATATTGAGAAGGTCCTGAAGAAATTCAATCACTTTGATTCTACTCCGGTGAGTACACCTATGGATACAAGTGAGAAACTAATGCCTAACAATGGTCAGGCTGTATCCCAGCTTGAGTATTTTAGGGTGATTGGTTGCTTGATGTATGCCATGACTAGTACTAGGCCTGATATTGCTTTGGTAGTGGGTAAACTGAGTAGGTACACTAGTAATCCTAATACTCAGTATTGGCAAGCTATTCAGAGGGTACTAAAGTATTTGAAAGGAACAATAGATTATTTTTTTTCATATACTGGATATCCTTTAGTGTTGGAAGGTTACACTGATGCAAGTTGGATCAGCAATACTGAGGATAATTCATCCACAAGTGGCTGGGTATTCCTTCTTGGTGGTGGTGCAATTTCTTGGGCATCCAAGAAGCAAACTTGCATTACTGGTTCAACAATGGAATCTGAATTTGTGGCTCTAGCAGCTGTTGGCAAAGAAGTTGAATGGTTGAGAAACTTGCTTCTTGAGATTCCATTGTGGGTCAAACCTATGGCACCCATATCTATCCGTTGTGATAGTACAGCTACATTGGCTAAGGCTTATAGCCAAATGTACAATGGTAAGTCTAGACACTTAGGTGTTAGACATAGCATGATTCATGAGCTAATCATGAATGGGGTGATATCAATAGAGTTTGTGAGGTCTCAACAAAACCTAGCTGATCACTTGACAAAGGGATTGGCTAGAGACTTGGTTATAAAGTCTGCTAAAGGGATGGGTTTAAAGTCCAAACTAGTCATTGAATGCTTTAACACCCTACTCCCTCCTGAGGAAAATTGTGAGCTGAGTTCAGTGTGGAAAGCTGAACATTCAGGGGACTGAAGCACATGTATATCATCCCAATGATGTGTTTGTACCTGCTGAAAGGAGGATGAAGTTATAAACTTCTTAATGGTTAATTTCTTTGAAAATGTGCTTAAGCAGGAGCATGAACTAAAGAGGAACCACCTATGTAAATGTTGAGTTTTCACCGCCTCAAGGAGCATGGACTTTGGATCTTACAACATTTATGAATTGGATATGGACACATGGCTTGTATGATGTCAGGAGCGTTTTAAGTGTTTGAAAACTTGTGTGTATTTTATCTTCAGGTATTCAAAGTAGTTGAAGGGTTCAATTCTTAGAACACCCTGATTCTTAAATAATTTAAGTGATGTACTAATATGGAAATTCAATCCTCATGACATTTTCATTTATGCACTGGTTTTGTAAAAGTTGATTTTCATGCAAAAAGGAATTGTACTAAATTGGGGAGGATTGTTGGAAATTTAGTGCAATTGTGGGATCGAGTCATACTTGTAAATAGGTTTGGAGGTACGGAGTGTACACCCATTAAGTCCCTGACCTCCCTGGACTCAATATAGTTGTTGAAAGTTCATTAGTAGGAAGCTGCTCCTGGTTAGGAAGTTGCTCCTGGTGATGCACATGCTAAAAGTCTTTGTAACCTCTTTGACCAGTCAATGAGGGTTTAATATTGACTTAATGACCAGGTTTATGGTCATGTAACCACTATGCTTTCATGTAGGTAATTATGAGCTTAATTGGTCGATTAATGCTCTTAATACCTTTGACTATGAGTTACATCCTTCTAAGACTAGGATCACTATAAATAGTGATCATATTTGCATGATGAGAGATACAATAACAAGAAACACTTACACGCACAGAGTTCTTGATTTGTGTCTAAAACAAGAACTAACTCTTGGTTTTATCCCAAGGAGGTATTCGTGTTAACTCAGGCATAGGGTCGAATAATCTTTTTTGAAAAGTGATTACACGACTTCAAGAGATATCCGGTAACCATTCATTGATACGTAGTTAGGCTATTAATTATCTTCACCCTGTTGGAACGAAGTAAACCTGTTAAAATGTTTGGACCTAATCAGATACCACACTCTATCTAGAGGGACTTACTTTGTTAACTTTGAATGTTTCAGGTTTACTTTGGACAAGTCTTGAAGGATGCTGATGAGGTGGAGGGCTTATGCTGGCTTGTGTGAAAGTTGAAGACATAAATGACAATTAGAGACAAGCGTCTCTTTGAAGCTTTAACTCTTGGAAATATAATGAGACGCTCCCCATTCTTGTCATTCATCTGGGTTATTTTCATCTGTGTGTTTTTGTGTGTTCTCTCTCGTTTTTTAAATCATGTAACCCAGATCAGTTCTTGTTTATCTTTGTAAAACTATTATCATTTAGATAATAGGATCACACCAGATTAGCTGTGGTGATCTTTATCAGTTTTTGTTACTTTATCTTTGATTTATCTATGAAACGTTTGAGTTCAAGGTTCAATCTTGTTTAAATAATCCTTGTTAAGTTTTTCTTCATGGTATCAGAGCTTGGTTGCTCTGAAATCGTTAAAAAAAATTTAGGGTTTCGAAAATTTTTGGGGTTTTCTTAAATTGATATGTTTTTTGGAACGATCTGCTATTGAGATAGCCAGATTCAAAAGGGTTACACTTTTTGTGGTTTAATTGTTCTAAAATCGATTTTTTAATTTTAGGGTTTCAAACTTTTTTGGGGGTTTCTTATATATACATGTTCTAACTTTGCTCGTGGTGCAGGGGTGTTGGTTCTTTAATCTATTTCATAGATCTGTTGGCGATTTATCTTTTCCCTGTTTTTTCCTTAAAATAGGGTTTGGAAAGGAGGTTCTATTTCTTCTAGACTAAGTAAATCTAGAGGAAATAGATCGATTGAGCTTTTGTGTTTGCACTGTAACACCTCTGCTCTCTCTTTTTTTGTTTTATTCATTATTGCTTTACATACGTGGTTTCTTGGCTCTTTTTGTGGTTTGTTCATATTTCGTTCTTGGTTACTCTCTCTTATACGTGTTTGTGTTTTTTTGTGTGGGGATTTCTTATATCTGGACCCTTAATCTTGGTCTTGCCCTTGACCTACCACCCTTGAGTGGTTTGGATTCCTGGGAACTTTGTTGACCTTGGTTAAGTTATTTTTTGGGTATTTTGTGTTTATATATGTGATTGTTCACCATGACTAGTGTTCATGGTGACACAGATACTGAACACCAAGATGATCAGATTGGGGAAGAATCTGTCACCTTGATTAGCAAACTTGACATTAGTGACCCTTTGCATCTTTACCCAAATGACTCTGCCACATTGAGTGTGATTTCTATAAAACTTAAAGGTGCTGAGAACTACCAAGTTTGGTCTAATGCTATGCTTTTGGCTTTGGAAGGAAAAAATAAAACTGGTTTTATCAATGGTTCTTGTAAAAGATCCCTAACTAACTATGTTTTGGGAAAACAATGGGACAGAGTCAATGCTGTTGTGCTTGGTTGGATTCTTAATTCTATATCTGAAGAGTTGTTTTTAGGTCAGACTTTCTATAAAAAGGCTGAACATGTTTGGAATGACTTAAAGGAGACTTATCATAAGATTGATGGGTCTGTGATCTTTAATTTGCATCATAAAATTAATACTTTGAAACAAAATGGTTCTAATCTATCTGATTACTATCCTGGTTTGAATGCTTTGTGGAAACAGTATGATGCTATGGTTGAGCTTCCTAATTGTGTGTGTTCTGCTACTAGTGAATTTAAGAACCATAACAATCTGTTGAAATTAATGCAATTCTTAATGGGTCTTGATGACTCTTACATGACCATTAGAAGTTCTATTATTTCTAGGGATGTTTTACCTGATGTCAAAGGGGCTTATGCCATTATCTATAGTGAGGAGTCTCGCAGAGTTGCTTCTGGCAATGTGTCTAGTTCCTCCCAAAGGAATCAGACATCTGCTTTCTTTGCAAATGGGCCCACCAGAAATATGGTTCAAAGAAATCAGAGTAATAACTCTGGTGGCTTTAGACCTAATTTCAATGCTACCCCCAACTACAATAGTAACCCTAGACCTAATGTGCCCAATGGGAATACCTATAGGCCCAATGGGAACACATACAAACCTAATGGGAATACCAATGGGAATTCTGAAGTGATTTGTGAAAATTGTGGGTACAATGGGCATACTATTGATAGATGTTTTAGACTCATTGGGTACCCTGCTGATTTTGGAAAAAAGAGACCTGGCCAAAACTCTAAAGGAAAAAATGTTTCTAACAATTCTGTGGGGACTAATCCCAACTCTGTCTTTTCTGATGAACAACTTTCTGCTTTACTCTCTCTTATCAAAGAGAACAATGGGGGTGAGAAGGGTGTGCAAGCCAATATGGCAGGTACTTACCTAAACTCCAATAAAGCCTTCAATGATAATTTTAGTAACTTTTTTTGTTCTAATATTCATTCTAAAGTTACTCAACATGGGAAAGTGGTTGACTCTAGGGCTAATCAACATATGACCAATGATGAAAAGGAACTGGACAATGTGTTTGATATTTCTCACTTAAAAATTAAAGTCAGTCATCCTAATGGGACTGAAGCTTTCATATCTAAGATTGGAAATCTAAAACTGGGAAATAGTCTTGTCTTGTTTGATGTGTTGGTTATTCCTGAGTATTGTGTTACTTTAATATATGTGCATAAATTAGCCAAGGATAACAAGATATTTGTGGTTTTTGATGAAAATAAATGCCTTTTTTTGAATCAGGATTTGAATCTGAAAAACATTCTAGGGATTGGTAATCAATGTGGTGGTTTATACTACTTAGATACTAAAGGTATTAAGTGTAATGCTAGTCAAACTGTCCCTGTCTGTTCTCTATCTTATTATGATTGGCATTGTAGACTTGGCCATCCTGGTGACCCTGCTTTAGACATCTTAAAAGCCACTTTGAAACTTGATAAACATGATAAGTATGACTATTATGAAGTTTGTCAAAGGGCTAAGCAATCCAGAAAGCCCTTTCCTTTAAGTGACCATAATACCAAGTGTTTGGGGGACATTGTTCACCTTGATTTATGGGGTCCTTATAAGGTGACTAGTCATACTGGCCATAGATACTTTCTGACCATTGTTGATGACTTTACTAGAGCTGTTTGGGTATATCTCATTAAGTCTAAGGATGAAGTTGTCACTTTTATTGATGTGTTTTATAAAATGATTAAAAATCGGTTTAAAATAAACATTAAGATCTTTAGAAGTGATAATGGTACTGAATTTGTCAACCAAACTTTCAATAAGTTTTGCAACAACAATGGCATACTTCATCAAACTTCATGTGCCTATACCCCACAACAAAATGGGGTGGCTGAAAGGAAACATAGACACCTGTTAAATGTGGCTAGGTGTCTTATGTTTCAGGGGGGAATCCCTTTGAAATTTTGGTCTGAATGCATTCTAACTGCTACCTTTCTCATTAACAGATTACCCTCTTCTGTGTTAAATGGAAAGTCCCCCTATGAAATGATTTACAATACTTGTCCTAATCTCTCTCTTATCAGAATGTTTGGATGTTTGTGCTTTGCTACTATTTTGAATAGTCATGATAAACTGTCTACTAAGTCTGAAAAATGTGTTATGATGGGTTATTCTAATTCTCAGAAGGGCTACAAGCTTTTTAGTCTTGATAGAAAACAGTTTTTTGTTTCTAGAGATGTGAGTTTTTTTGAGTCTATATTTCCTTTTAAGGATTCTGTCTCAAAAAACAAGCATGATGAGTCTAATGTTCCTAGTCTTAGTCAAGATAAAAATTTGTTAAACTTTTTTGATTTAGATAACCCTGAGATGAGAGAGTAATGTCTAGGCAAAATAGTGACCATGAGTCACAAAGTGAGGGTAGCCACTCTTCTAATCATGGGAACAATATGGACAATGTTGATTCTCCTATTATTGGAGATGATGCTCATAACAGTGAGGATATTGAAGCTGGGTTGGAAGGGGAGGCTGCAACACTTAATGATAACAATGAATCTGAAGGTCACTTGGATCAAAATCCAAGTGCTCCTACTCAGGGTGTTAGAAGGTCTACCAGAACCTCTGTTTTTCCTAAAAACTATAATGATTATGTGGTTAACTCCAAAGTTAAATATGGTCTTGAAAAATTTGTGGGATACTCTAAGCTTAATCCTAAAAACTTTTGCTTTGTCACTCAACTTAATAAAAATAGTGAACCAAAAAGCTTTTTTGAAGATTCTCAAAATCCTGATTGGGTCAATGCTATGAACACTGAACTTGCAGCCCTTCTTGAGAATGATACTTGGGACATTGTTGAATTACCGAAGGGTAGAAAGGCCTTAGGTAGTAAGTGGGTTTGGAAACTTAAGTTTAAATCTAGTGGTGAAATTGAAAGATACAAGGCTAGGGTTGTTGCCCAAGGCTTTGGTCAAAAAGAAGGAATTGATTTTGATGAAACTTTTGCTCCTGTTGTTAAGATGGTTACTGTTAGATGCTTACTTAACATTGCTATTGTGCAATCTTGGCCTGTTTTCCAACTTGATATTAATAATGCTTTTCTTTATGGTGATCTTGATGAGACAGTTTACATGAAACCACCCCAAGGCTATCTTGCTGGTGGTGATAACATGGTCTGCAGACTAAAAAAGTCATTGTATGGGCTTAAACAAGCTCCTAGACAATGGAATGCTAAGCTTACAGCTGTGTTAAGTGAAAATGGTTTTGTTCAAAGTAAATCTGACTATTCTTTGTACACTAAGTCTCTTGGTAATATTTTTCTTGCCTTGCTTGTGTATGTTGATGATATCATTATTACTGGGAACAATGTTGCTGAGATTGAAAAATTTGGTGTTTCTGAAAACTAAGTTTATGATTAAGGACTTAGGAAAGTTGAAATATTTCTTGGGTATTGAGGTTATTGATACTAATTGGGGCATTTGCTTAAATCAAAGGAAGTATGTGTTGGACCTTCTTTCTGAGTATGGTATGTTGGCTTGCAAACCTGCTAGCACTCCTTTGGTTACTAAACTTGTTGTATCTAATGAGGCAACCATTGATGACCCTTTACTTGATAATATTGTTGACTTTCAAAAGCTGATGGGTAAGCTTATTTACTTAACCAATACCAGGCCTGACATATCTTATGCAGTTCACTGCTTAAGTCAATTCATGCACTCCCCTTTGAAATCTCATCTCAAAACAGCCTTCAAGATATTAAGATATCTTAAAGGTTCTCCAGGTTTGGGCATTCACATTAAGAAGACTTCTGGTATGTTTCTAAATGCTTATTCTGATGTTGATTGGGCTAAGTGTGTTGTTACTAGGAGATCAGTTACTGGCTATTGTGTTTTTGTTAATAACAATCTTGTTTCTTGGAAGAGTAAAAAGCAAAACACTCTCTCCAAATCCTCTACTGAAGCAGAGTATAGAGCTCTTGCTTCAGTAACCAGTGAAGTCATCTGGATTCTAAAGATTTTGAAGGACTTAAAATGTGAAAATCTTTTACCTGTTACCTTGTACTGTGACAGTAACTCAGCTATAAAGATAGCTGCTAATCCAGTATTCCATGAAAGAACCAAGCACTTAGAAATTGACTTACATTTTGTGAGGGAAAAAATTCTGAGTGGTGTTGTTAAAACTTGTAAGGTGGATTCTGCTAATCAAATAGCAGATATCCTCACAAAGGGACTGGATACATTACAACACAATGCTCTTGTTAAAAAACTTGGCATGTGTAATCTGTATTGGGTATTTGATTAAGGGGGGATGTTAAAATATTTGGACCTAATCAGATACCACACTCTATCTAGAGGGACTTACTTAGTTAACTTTGAATGTTTCAGGTTTACTTTGGACAAGTCTTGAAGGATGCTGATGAGGTGGAGGGCTTATGCTGGCTTGTGTGAAAGTTGAAGACATAAATGACAATTAGAGACAAACGTCTCTTTGAAGCTTTGACTCTTGGGAATATAATGAGACGCTCCCCATTCTTGTCATTCATCTGGGTTATTTTCATCTGTGTGTTTTTGTGTGTTCTCTCTCGTTTTTTAAATCATGTAACCCAGATCAGTTCTTGTTTATCTTTGTAAAACTATTATCATTTAGATAATAGGATCACACCAGATTAGCTGTGGTGATCTTTATCAGTTTTTGTTACTTTATCTTTGATTTATCTATGAAACGTTTGAGTTCAAGGTTCAATCTTATTTAAATCATCCTTGTTAAGTTTTTCTTCAAAACCCCAACATTTTTAACTCAAAATGGAGCACCAATCTTCAACTAATAAGTACCATTATCCTATTTGAGATCAAGCAAAACTGTCGTAA
This sequence comes from Glebionis coronaria, assembly GCA_025667525.1. Classification (NCBI taxonomy): domain Eukaryota; kingdom Viridiplantae; phylum Streptophyta; class Magnoliopsida; order Asterales; family Asteraceae; genus Glebionis; species Glebionis coronaria. Next base: position 606,570,996 of record CM046876.1, on the reverse strand, counting down.
GGCTATCAAATGAACTCAATTTGTTTTCTATTTCTATAGCTACGTATACCTTGTGATATTAATGGCAAAGTTTAACAAAATATAGGAAACTTGAATAACCCACAAAACTGATTTCAAATCATTTTGGAACCCTATGTTCCATCTAAATATATCGTGACCGGACAATATAGAGCAATCAAATCATGTATTGCTGCCTTGCTGGGTCACTCATGACATAATTTGGTTGTAAAAGGCTTCGGACAACACGCAGCTCAAAGCTTGCCGTTCCATTAACTGCTAAAAAAGGAGCATATATAAAAAGTTTTCCTCTTAATATAAAGCTATATCAAAGTAATTTTTGTGTGAATTGCAATGGTTTATTTCTTAATTTTTTTATCGCTTAGAACAAAAAGTTCTATTGGTGCTAGTTTAATGGTCAGAAGATAAAGTCTTGACATCTCATTTCACTTTCATTCAGTGACGTACTCCAACTATATATGACTCTTTGCATTTGAGGGGCAATTTGTCACATACAAAAGCAAATAATCCGCAAGTCATTTTATCATGCATTTAGTTAGATAATAGGTTGATACAATTACCCTGATACTATTTGGTGAACAAGAAAGTATGAGAGCTCATAATGAGGCATGGATAATATTGTCACTTGTGTATTACCATCGTTAAATAACAAATAGCCCAACCACATTACTTTCATCAAGAGACTAGCAGCAAGCGAGATATGATTTGAAAACACTAAATGCTGTATACAATTGAGCACAAGAATTATCACAACGAATACAAGATTATAAACAGGAAACTATCATACAAACACAGAACATGCAAATTAAAGTATTATCTTCATTTATCGAACAAATTAAAGTTCATAATTTCTTCAATGACCATTTCGTTGAGGGCATACCACCAGGGTGAACTTTCGTGTTTCCACCATGTTTAGCACTGTCTTTCACCTTTTGAGTCTCTTGCATGCTTTTCTCCTTCTTTTCATTTTGTTTTTTCCTAAGGCGCTCCTGTTGAGCATTAATGTGAGCAAAATTGAAACCGATGGATGACATTGCTACTGAAGTAGGTATTGTATTATGGTTTTAGTGAGGATGAGATGAAGAGTACGCAGACTTTCTTTCTGTATTTATAGCCAGAACTATGTCATTTTTGGACCCATCAAACCATTGTCGACTGTTTAAAAAAAACTCCATTAACTGTTTGGTGGTGTGAGTGCTTTTAAGGCTTTGTGGTGCATATAAGCATTACTACCATGCATGAATGTATATATGTGTCTAGTGCTTATTATGTATATCTTATCAGCTTAAAATATATGTCAAAGATGGTTATGCATTGTTGGCCAACTTCATGGTAAACAATTAAACTAGTAGAAGGCTAGCCGGTTGGTAGCTTTTTTGAGTTATGTTCGTGCATGTTATCCTCAATATTATTTTATGCTAAATGATACAGTAGTTTGTTAGAACTTTAGAAGAATGGGTTAGACACTTAATTAAGTGATTTGCGTGCGTGTGTGATAAGAATAAAAGATAAGAATATGTCATACATTGTCACGTTGACACATCAATAAGTTTTAATCTTTAAACAATTTGCTTATAACTAGTGATTTTTTTAGTTGCCTTGTAAACCATAACAACAAAAACAGTAACTTACTGTAATAGGAAATATTGAATGGTTTGGCTAGTTGATACTTATAAGGTTTCATCAATTGCTCACAAGTTAAACATGAAGAAAAAACCCTTGTTTTTAGAAGAGGTGCACTATGGGATAGGCGGATAGGCTTGATGATAATTAAGATGATGCCGTATAGCCTCAATATGTAAGTCCAGCCTCATTCAACCCACAACGTACCTATTACTACAAAATCTGTATTTGTTCTTTATGCTCATGTCAGTTCAGAATTTGCATGAAACGAAGTATAGGTGTAAAAAGAGGGTAGGTCGGTTAATTGGTCAAAATGGATTCCTTTAGTTTAGTTACAGGTTGGGTTGACCTTAAACCTTTGTTCCAGACGTGTTTAGTTCTCTATAAATAATTAGTACGTCCAGTAATCCAACCTTTCTGTAGAAATAGACGTGTTTTAGGCAGTAAAAACCACTTTTGAGTGAGTTGGAGTATATGAGTTTTCTGTTGATTAACACAAAAGATAGTAAAAAAGATGATAAACTCGATACATTTTGTGACATGCTTTTATTGAAAAAAAGTTAAGTTCTACTGTGTAGTCTTAAAATATGGATTAGCAACTAAGAATACACAGAAAACAGCAAAAACAAAATTACAATCAGAAAACTATCATACAAACATTTAACTAGAAAATGCAAAATATTATCTTAAATGAAGAGTACGTAGACTTTGTTTCAGTATCTATAGCCAAAACTATGTCTTTTATGGACTTATTAAACCATTGTCTACTGTTTAAAAACACTCCATTAACGGTTTGGGGGTATGAGTGCTTTTAAGGCTTTGGTGGTTCATATTACAGCCATGAATGTGTGTGTTTAGTGCTTAATGTATATGTTACCACCTAAAAATATTTGTCAGAGATTAAACTACTTGAAGGCTAGCCGGTTGGTAGCTTTTTTGAGCTTGTGCATGTTATCCTCTTTTTTATTTTATGCTATCACTGATTAAAACAATGGGTTAAACACTTAAATGAGTTATGTGCGTGTGTGATGATTAAAAGATTGGGTCAAACACTTTCCAATAAACAATATATAATCTATCAAATAAACCAATCAAGATACGACACTAAATTATATATTTACCACACACTGAGCAGTAGACTCGAAGTCATTCATTGGTTGAGAACCTTCTCAGCCTGCAAGTAATATCCAAAATTTAGCGTATTACAATGAGTGGTATTGAAATCGTGACGGATTCATTGTTCTAGCTGAATTACTAAAATGTATTCACGTAGTTTTATAGGTGCATATCGAATCAGAGTGCCAGTTCAGAGACTATGACAAACATCGGTCGATTCAGGTGATATTATCTTTAGAGCACGCGGTATGGGAAGTTAGTGAACGGATTTGGGAGTTGATTATAGTTGGCGAATGTTCTTGAAGTGCTAGATGTTGTGGATGAGGGAGTATTCGGGTTAGACGAAGAAGACGAATTCGGTAGTTGAGTAGAAGGAATTTGATTTTGAGGATCGGAAAAGTAATTGTTTAACCATTGATTTGGGTATTGGTTTGGATTAGGATTTTGACTCATGGTGGATAGAAAAAATAGAAAAGTTAGATGTAGAAGAAGGTGTGATTTGTGGGTAAAGTGATGTGGGATTTATAGGTAAAAAAGATGAAAAAATGGGGGTTTTTTCCCCTTCCAACGGTCAAAAATGGTTAAAAAAAATCCGTTACCCCCAACGGTAACATTTTCAAAATTTCAAAAAAGTTAAAAAAAAAAAAAAAAAAAAACCCGACGACGCGAGCCACGGTGTGGTTGGCGCCACCGTGGGGTCGCGCCGTCGCCATGGCGTCGGCTGGTAGTAACCAGCCCAAACTCGACGACGCGAGCCACGGTGTGGTTGGCGCCGCCGTAGCTAGCCAAGCCATCAGTTATCATACCGTGTCCTCTTAGCGGGTCAAACAGGCATACCAAATTACCAATGTCCCTAGCTTAGTTTAACTTAGGGAAACATATACTAGAAGTTGCAGAGCTTTATTTGTTATCTACAATACCTTATAAACCATTTAGGATAGAATTAGATTCTAACTGAACTTTACAATCATATTTTACAGACTAATTGGTCACAAAACTACTAAATTCTTTGCACATAGTATTTCAGTAACCTAATTTAATCTAATTTTTCCTCTCACAAAAACATCGGTTTTTAACTCAAACTGGAGCACCAATATAATCTTCAACATTTAAGTACCGTTGTCATCGTATTTTTGATCAAGCAAAACTGTCTTAAGCCTATCAAGTGAACTCGATTCTTGTTTTCTATTTCTGTAGTTACCTTCTAAAATTAAATGGCAAATTTTACCAAAATATGAAAAATGACCAACAAAACTGATTTCAAATCATTTTGGAACCCTAAGTTCCGTCTAAATATATGGTGACTGGACAATTACAATCAAATCATGTATTGCAGGGTCACTCACATTGTCATGAATGATTTGGTTGTAAAAGGCTTCGGACAACCCGCAAAAAGGAGCATAAATATTAAGGTATCAAAGTAAATTTTGTGTGAATTGCAATCGTTTGTTTCCTAACTTTTTTATCACTTGTGTTAGAAAAGAACAAATTGGCTAGATCCATATAAATTCTCATTTCACTTTCATTCAGTGACGTACTCCAACTATATTTGACTTTGCATTTCATTCTTCACAAAAAAAACTGACTTTATCCTTTATCATAAAGTTAGATAATTGGTTCATACTATTTGTTGAACAAGAAAGTATGAGAGCTCATAAAGAGGCATGCATGGAATCCTGCAAACTTGGAGTTAAACACTGCCAAGGGGCAAGAAATAAATAAATTTCAACGTCTTATCATCAAGACAAATTCAGTTGAAGATATTGATAGCAGCAGTGTGTTGGCTTTAATCTTGAATAAGCAGTTTACCATATTAAGTATTTTAGTTAAGTCAATAAACTAGTTTGAATTGGTATATTGTGTGACTCAGTATAAGGGTTAGTGAGGGTCATGTGCCATGTTTTTAGGAGAATCATGGGTAGTATTTTACTCCTATTTGAAGTCCACGTTATGTATTTACAAGGCTATATAAAAGCCTTCTGTTATGTCAATAAAACAAGCAAGAGTTTTAGTCTTTCTTTCTTCATTTGATAAGTAATCTCAGTAAGTTTACTTTTGAGCAAGCTCTAAATCTACACTTGGTATCAGAGCGGAGGTCGATCCAAGGCGGGTTTGAGAGTCGGTTTCAGAAAAGGGTGTAGCCCTTCGCTCAAGGGCTGACACACCAAGGAACCGAGTGAGCAGGCAAGAAAAAAAGGGTCGGTTGCAACCCTATGCAATCAGGACGAGTAGAAGAAAGAAGGAGCACGTTGTCCAATGGTAGCAAACAAGAAAGATGAAAGCAAGCAACAACTTTTGATCACAGCAGGTGACCAAAAGAACGCAACAAGAACACAGCAGGAACACAACAAGAAACGCAGCAGGAACACAGCAAGAACACAGCAAGAAAGCAAGCAGCAAGGTTGATCATTTGGTGATCAAAAGCAAAGCATGAAGGTTGTCGTATAATCTGTAGCAAGTAGCAGGTAGGACAACCATAGCAAGCAGAACGTTTCGTGTTTGTAGCAAGTAGCAAACAATAAACAGTCGACAAGCAAGGGTCGACAAGCAAGGGTCGACAAGCAAGGGTCGACAAGCAAGATTCGACAAGCAAGGGTCGATAAGCAAGAGTCGACAAGCAAGGGTCGGCAAGCAAGAGTCGACAAGCAAGGGTCGACAAGCAAGGTTCGAATAGCAAGAATCGATTAGCAAGTTGCAAGAACGAGGAAGACACATGAGCAGAAAACGTGAAAGATTCAAGATTAAGGGGGTGATTGTTGGCTTTAATCTTGAATAAGCAGTTTACCATATTAAGTATTTTAGTTAAGTCAATAAACTAGTTTGAATTGGTATATTGTGTGACTCAGTATAAGGGTTAGTGAGGGTCATGTGCCATGTTTTTAGGAGAATCATGGGTAGTATTTTACTCCTATTTGAAGTCCACGTTATGTATTTACAAGGCTATATAAAAGCCTTCTGTTATGTCAATAAAACAAGCAAGAGTTTTAGTCTTTCTTTCTTCATTTGATAAGTAATCTCAGTAAGTTTACTTTTGAGCAAGCTCTAAATCTACACAGTGTATGATTTCAATCATTACCGTCGTTAAATAACGAATAGCTCAACCACAGTACTTTCACCAAAAGACTAGCAACAAGCAAGATATATATGATTTAAAAACACTAGATGGTGTATACAGTTGAGCACAAGAATGGTACAGTAACAACGAAAACAAATGCATAGAAAAAGATAAACAAGATTATAACCAGGACCAATATCATACAAACACTTAACTAGAAAATGCAAAGTATTATTTTCATTTATCTAACAGATTAAAGTTCATATAATTTATTCAGTGACTATTTCCGTTATTTTTTTTTATCCTGAACCAATATTCGTCGAGGGCATAACACCAGGGTGAACTTTCGTGTTTCCAACACGTTTAACACCATCTTTTGCCTTTTCACTTTCTTGCATGTTTTTCTCCTTCCTTTGATCTTGTTTTTTCCTAAGACGCTCTTGTTGTGCATTAATGTGAGCAAAGTTGAAACCAATGGACGACATTGCTAGTACTAAAGTAGGTCTTTTGTATTATGGTTTTAGTTGAAGATGGGATGAAGAGTACGTAGACTTTCTTTCGGTATTTATAGCCAAAACTATGTCTTTTATGGACCCATCAAACCATTGTCTACTACTTAAAAACACTCCATTATATTAACAGTTTGGTGGTATGAGTGCTTTTAAGCCTTTTGGTGGTTGTTATAAGCATTACAGCCATGAATGCGTGTGTTTAGTGCTTAATGTATATCTTATCATCTTAAAATATATGTCAAAGATGGTTATGCATTGTTGGCCAACTTCATGGTAACAATTAAACTATTTGAAGGCTAGCGGGTTAGTAGCTTTTTTTAACTTGTGCATGTTATCCTCTTTATTATCTTATGCTAAAAATGATTAAAACAATGGGTTGAACACTTAAATGAGTTCTGTGCGTGTGTGATAAGATCAGAATTGTTACACGTCAATAAGTTTTAATCTTTAAATTTGCTTATGACATGATTATATTAGTAATGCTTGTATACGTCATATGAAAAGTCAATAAGTTAAACATAAGCTAAAAAGATTGTTGGGCTTCGACTCCGTATACTTCTGTTAATCGTATTTGAAAAACGTTAGAAGAAAATTACCTTAGCACTATATAAAAACTTGATAATTGTTTTGTACTTTTATCACGGTGTCAGTCATATGTCATTAGTAGTGTAATTAGTTACTAATTCATGCATTAGCCAATTGTCTATGATTGTATCGCGCTCAAGCCTATCCCGTGTACTTTATACTTTATATGTATCATATGACTTAATGAGAAGATACGAATCAACATATATTCTTACATGGAAGTCAAACACGATCCCATCCCCTCAACAAAAACCCTAATCTTGTTTAGTCGACCGTGGTTGATCTGAATAACCCGTCTACATGTGTCTTTTTTCGGTTTGGTTGATCGTTAGTTCGTGATAACTAGCTAGTCGACCCGTTTGTGTAAGAGTTGATCGTTGGTTTAGTTAAATAACCACTCAACTTTACTTTTTTCTTGGTTCTCTGGAATATTGGTGAGGGTTAAGTCTATATATTCGTAATATACTCTCCACCGTTTACACATCTAGGTAATGTACTAATTTTATTATTAAAATGGTTATATAAACCGGCTCATTTTTGCAATATAGGTAATATGACTGGTTAGGTGTAGGTTAAAACATAAAAACAACTGACACGTCGTTATTTCTTTTTATTTTTATTTTTTAAATCTTAGTTAGATAGAGTTGAGATCAACATAGACCTTCTTTTTAGCATAAACCATATCAACCAATCACATTCATTCAAATTAACTTTCCACCTTTTTCTTAAAAATTAAATAACTCACAAACGGTAAATCGTCAAGTGACAAAAAATACACCATTACAACGAAAATTAAATCATCTTTCTATCGAGGGGCACATGTATATAGTTTGGACGAACTTTTTTTTCGACTTTTTTTCTTAAGTCACGTCTGAGAGAATCATATATGATTCGTCACGAAACATATATGATTCGTCACGAATCATATATGATTCGTCACGAAACATATATGATTCGTCACGAATCATATATGATTCGTCACGAATCATATATGATTTTCAGAAAATCATATATGATTCGTGATATGAATCATATATGATTTTCTGAAAATCATATATGTTTCGTGACGAATCATATATGTTTCGTGACGAATCATATATGATTCTCTCAGACGTGACTTAAGAAAAAAAGTCGAAAAAAAAGTTTGTCGAAAGTATATACATGTGCCCCTCGTTTGAAAGATGATTTAATTCTCGTCACGATGGTATGTTTCGTTTTGCGTAACGGTTAACGGTTTGTGAGATATTGAATTTTTAAAAAATATATTTTTGTTGTTAGATGGAAAAAAAATGGGTGGTTGTGATTGGTTGATTGAGTGTATGCTAAAGAAATGGTCTATGTAGAACTTTTTCCTAGTTAGATATATCATGTCATCTCTTTCACCCATATTCTTTTTTTTTTATTCCAACATCTTCTTCACTAAGTCACAAACCCAAATTCCATCTCTTTCACCCATATTCTTACAAAACCCATTAAACACAAATTTTGTTCCAATAACAAATCCATCATGATATGTACATGTTCCGGCAACATATCACATAAATTATAGAAAAGAAAAAAACATTTATAATTCAAAAGTGAGAAACAAAATAAACACAACTGTCATTTTCTCTAAAGAGAAAAATCATTTAATTGTTATTCTGTAAAGTAGAATTTGTCACCTTGTTTTGGCTTCCAATCAACACTTTAAAAAAAACTGAATTAATTAAATGAAGTTAGTTCATTTGTGTTAGATGACTGTGTGAGTGTGGATCTGTACATTTTCCGGTGATATACCGGTTTCCAGCGAGATCAACATCTTGAATAGATTTGGGTAAATGCACGCAATGATCGAACGGATTGAGTCTCGGTTTGAAGAACTGCTAATTTAATCTCAAATTGAAGATAAATGCACCTAAAGGTTTGAAGAAATGTGAATGAATGATTCTGTAAGTGTCTCGGTGAAAATAATGAATGAATGATAATTGTTAAAGAACTACTAACTGAGTCTCGGTGGTAATGAATAAATGAATGATTTTCTCAATCAATGATTGAAAGGATTGAAGAAATATGAATGAATGAATAGAACTGAATAATTTTGGACAAGAAAAAATTATGAATAAATAAATATTATTGAATGAAGAAGATGAGGGCATTATAGTAATATCCGTCTAGGTGAAATTGAAAAAAAAATGAAAAAATCTACTTGGAAATTCAACCAGTCATATTACCTATATTGCAAAATATTAGTCGGTTTTATAGCCATATTAGTAATAAAATTAGTACCTTACCTAGATGTGTAAACGGTGAAAAGTACATTACCAATATATAGACTTAACCCTATTGGTGACTACTTACGGTTATAGTCTAGTTGTTATATTTTTGCTTTATGTTCCCTCTTTTAACCCTTAATCTCACGACATCCTCAAACCTAACCCACTGTTCACATCTCATACTTCAGTTTTCAACCTATATATTTAAACCATATTGCTCACACATCAAACACTTACCTTAACCTAACATAATGACTGGCGGTGCTCCCCCTTCTTCTCCTACTATCTTGCTCTCGGATAAACTCATGCCAATCACCAATCTACTTCATGTGTTCCTGTTCTATTAGATATAGATGAGATGAATATTCATCGTGGGTATATTTTTATCTCAATTTTTATGGTGGTTATAAACTCTTGGATCACCTCTTCGGTGCATCTAAGGATGACGCGACATCTAGTGATTTTACACCTCCAACCGATGACTGATTGACAGTTGATTCCATTATTCTTACATGGATTTTCACAACGCCTCGTAGTTGAAAACCCTAAAACGGCTAAGGAGGTACGGGGCACTTTGGAATTGATCTTTAATGACAATAACAGATCATGTTCCATTGCATTGAAGGCGGAACTGAGGTAGATGAAGCTTGGAGACATGACCATTACTGCTTATTTTAGTAAGATCAAGTCTATTGCCATAATTTTATCTAGCCTTGGATCCCCCATAAGTAATGATGATGTGGTTAACATCGCTCTTGATGGGGTACCATATAAATACCATCATGTTTTTATTATTATCTATTTGGATCCCTTTCCAGATCTCAAAACGGTGCGTTCCATGCTTACTACAACGGAGATGCGGTTGAAATCGAAGGCACACGCATCATATGTTCATTCTACTTCATCCTCCCCTATTTCTTTGTTGGCCAACTCCGATACCAATAATCGACGTTTTACATCTTCTATGGAAAAGGTAAACAAACCATGTTTTCTTCCTGATAAGGGCCCATGTCGGTTTGGTGAAAATTGCAAGTTTTTACGCAATGGAGTTCATGGTAAATCATAAACTAGTACTAAGATCCCTACTGATGATAAGAATAATGATATGAGGACCTTATAAACCCTCATGGAAAAACTTGGTTTACTATTTTATCTCTTGTGTCGACTAATAAAAATATCATTGGACATGTTGCACTACATACTACTACCACTAATCCGGCTCAACACTTTATTTTTATAAAAAGCCCACATGGGTTTCCCATTTACCCGATTTATTATTATACACCACCTGCTTCGGTTGGGTTATTGGGTCAACAACCAGATAAGTTTAATGGGCAAACATCCCACTCCAACACTTTTCAGCATCAGTCTCATCCAGAGCAGCTTGGTTTATTGGGTCAGTCGGCCCAACATATTTATCAAATGGGTGAGCCTTTGGTTCAACAAGGTCGGTTTAGATTAATGGGTCAGCCGAGACACTGGTCGGTCAATAGGGTGGTCAATTGGGTTCACACGTTCAAACCACAAAAAAATAGACTTAACCGAATATGTTTCATGCTATGACACTTCAGGAACCTTGGAACCTGCTCCAGCCAACTGGAATATGGATACAAATGTGAGCTCTCACCTTAATGATTCTGTCTGTAGTCTTAGTGATATTTTTTATTTGTACATTTACCCTGGGTTGGTGACGATCACTCTATACCCGTTACCAATTAAGGCCATAACATTTGCCTACGTTACATAAACCTCTACTTAAAAAATGTTCTTTACACCTAATATAATCAAAAATCTAATTTATGTTTGTTAGTTTGTTTGAGATATTCTTGTACTATTCAGTTTGACACTATTGGTTTTTCTGTAAAGGACTTCATCACTTGTCGGGTGCTGCTCCGCTGTGATAGAATTAGAGATCTTTACCCAGTTATAAAGCCCTCACCTATTCCTAGTGCTTTCCTCACTAGTTAGTATACGTGGCACAAAGACTTGACATCCAGGAAGTGAAGTGTTGCGTCGTGTTCTCTCTAGTAATTCCGTTTCGTGTAATAAGGAAAAGTCTCTCGTTCTTTGCCATGCTTGTCAACTTGGAAAATACGCGAGACTTCCATATGTTAGTTTAATTACTTCTGTTAATGCTTGTTTTAACATTGGTCACTCGGATTTGTGGACCTCCCCAATTCCAAGTCTTTCAGGGTTCAAGTACTATGTCTTATTTTTTGATCATTATTTGCAATATGTTTGTGTATATCCTTTAGTTAAAAAATCATATGTCTTATCTAAATTTATATTGTTTTGTAATTTGGTTTGTGATTGGAGTAAAATACGACCTTTAGGAAAAGTTGCGTAAAAGCGGTAAGTATTAAGTGATGATTTAGGAAAATCAAGCACTAATGACCCAATGAAGTTCGTTTCCCAAGGAGGTATAAGTGTGTGAAAAACTTGTTAAATGTTTGTGATTAATGATTGGTTTAGAAGGGGATGAGAAAAGAAGATGACGAAGACGTGAAAATTACTACTACAACGACAAACGTAAAACCGTAAAAACTACAAAAATTAAAATTAATTCTAAAAATTACCAAAAATTCACCAAAAATTAAAATTAATAAACTAAGAGTTTACCAATGATCAAAACTTTTTCAAACCTTTTAAATAATTAAATATTCAATTTTTATATGCTAATTAAAGCCCTAAAAATCAAATTAATTATCAAAAAGCCCAAATAAAGATTTTTCAATTGGTAAACCTCTAAAATGACCTAAAAAGATTAGAAACTATTTTTAGAAAATTTTAAACTAATAAAAACTATTTAAAATGATTTAAAAACTATTAAAACTTAAAATAATTATAAAAATTAATCTAGAAGTGATAAAATTATTCTAAAAGTTGCTAAATTCCTATTTTAATGTATTAAAGCTAAGAAAAATGTAAAAAGTTGGAAAATGTGAAATTTGAAAAATAATAATAAAATAATATTAAAATAATATTAAAAATCCAAAATTTATAAAAAATTCTAAAAACTTGCAAACTAGTTTAATTTGACCTAAATAATCAGAAAGTCAAAGTGAAATGACCAGAATACCCCTATTGGGCCCTCAAATGGGCCAAAACCAAAAACAGTCAACCTTTATTTTTTTTTTGCCCAAAAAGTCAAACTTGGCCCAATTGACTTGGAAAAGCCTTATTTGACTCAAAATTTAATTCTAAACACAAAACTCTAAAGGCCCAAAAGCTGAATGTGAGCTTATCACAACTTAATAAGCAAGCAGCTTATTCTTATTGGGCTTTTCAGCCCATTAAGCAATAAGCCAATGCCATAAGCTCTAATTTGATACACAACCTTCTTTTGGGATGCTTATGAGATCTGTAAAAAGAAATTTTGAAAAAGAACACTCAATAAGCCAGAAATAAGCAAAGTATTATTTCACTAAAAGACAAAATAGTCGTTTTTGAGAAATAAGGCACCTCAGGACTTGATTCAACTTGCAAAATATCACAAATGGACTCAATAAGCCAAATCAATCAACAAAATTCCAATAAGCAAAACCAATAAGCCAGAATAAGCACTTAACACTTATGAAAAAGTCAATCAAGTTGGTTTTCTAGTCAAACCCTAAAGTCAATCCACCAAATGCTCTAGTATGAACAAATGGGTCAAATAATGAGCACCTATTACAAAATCCAAGTTGTTGCTGGTTAAAATAAGCTATTATAGCTTATTGATAAGCTGACACCAAAATTACACTAGCAGTGGTAACCAGCAGGGGAAAGGAGTTCCCACTGCTTTGACTATTTGACTGAGCTTTTTAGAGAGTTCTAGTTGGATTCAATTGGAAACAAGGGCACCCTTGTGATCAGTGAACCACAAGGAGTCAATAGCAACAAGAAAATCCAAATTTGGTTCACACAATAAGCCACAAATGATCAAACAGTCACCAGATCATGCACAGACATGGAAATAAGCAGTTATGTACTTAATAAGCAGATTTAGCAAGATTAAGCCAACCAAACTTAACAGGATGCACACACAAGCTATATTAACTATGAATAAGCACAAATCAACTTATAACAAACACTGAATCAAAGTAAACAACAAGATCAAAGCATAAACAGTTACTGATAAGAACATGAACAATATGCAGACAAGTTTGCTGATCTATTTGACACTAGATCCAATTTCAAGCAGTCAAATCTCTTCTCCTGGTGTGATTAACTAAGGTTTAGCACTTGTTAGCCCTAGCCTAAGCTTAGATCTAGGTGTCCTCAAAATCCTAGCCAATTTTACCAAGTATCCAAGATTTTATACCCTATTTTATGAATCTAGGTGTTCAAACTCTCAAAACCTGCAAACAGATGAACAATAGCAACCAAATAACAGATACTAACACTTGCAAACACAATACCACAACTTAGCAAACCACAAATCCAAATCATGCAGTTGATCCAAACACCCCTTAATCAACTACTTAACAAAGCAACTTATGATTTCTTCTAATAACCTACTGATTTTAATGATCAAAAACACTTACTAGGTAGCAACTAACATAATCAAACTCAAAAATCACCAGCACAAACACAAGAACACAAAATCAAAGTACCAAATCCAAAACAGGCAATAACATGAAATATTTAGAGGAACTTAATCAAGAGATTATACCTGCCCTCCACAACATCCTAGGAGGGCCAGCTATGCTCCTTGGACCTTGTTCAACAACTAGAACAAGACCAAGGTACTTCAAAGAAGAAGATCAAAGCCTGCTGATGTTCAAAGTAGAACAAGGCTTTGATTATGATATGTCTTCAACACAAAACAGCAAACAACTCAACCAAAGGCTTAGAACTCTTCTCAGGCCTGGTGTCAACAAGCTTGAAGGAGCTCAAGGCTTATGGCTAAGGGTTAGTACACAAATATAGCAAAATCAGAAACTGGGATTTCAAGGCCTTTGAACCTTGAAAACCTTATGAACCAAGACGTGCCTTAACCACAAGATTAATGAAGGTCTTGACAATCAAATGGAACTCAGATTTAGGCTATTCTAACACCAACTTTTAATCAAATCAAAAAGAGAATTCAAAATTTTCAGAAATTCAAATTTTATTAACTTAAAAAGGAATTACAAAGATTGATAGCCTAAAACTGGAACAAAGGGACTCTCACATGTTGAGGTCTCCTTTTATAGGCAAATGCCTGGCTACACTATTCACAAACCCTAGAAGTGAATTCTCCAAAATGCCCTTGAGTGATTCTAGATAATTCTTGGTTGTGAGCTGTCCAAAATGATCCTAGACGTTTAAAGTAGCTTTGGGGTGAAGCAAAGGATCTCAACTGTTGATCTTGACACGTGGCAAGCCTTGGAGAGGAAGTTGGCACATGATGGTGAAACGGTTTTGGTGGTGGGGCCTCTTGGTGAGTGGGAGTGAGTGTTTTAAGGTTGGGATGAGATTGTAGGCGTGTGAATCAAGTATGGTTAAGGGTAATTTCATTTTACCCTTTGTTTTAATGAAGATAGTTACTGGGTTCATGGGGTGAACAGTAGTAACTTTTGATCCGTTTTTGTAGGATTGGAAAGTTGTTTGGCGCATTTTGTGTTTTTGAATGTTTCAGTGCACAATATTAGTCCTTGTATTTTGGCTAAAATTGTATAACACGTTTTTCAGCCTAAAAACTTCCATCCCTTTGTAAATAACTTTCAACTTTTGGTAATTTTGGCACCAAACTTTGGAAAAAGGTTTTAAAGGGTTGTTTTTGCCATTTTGATATATTTCAAGGGCTGATTTTGGACAATGTTGATCTTCAAAGGTCTTCAATGTGTCTTTGGCTTCATGAGGTACCATAAATGACAATTTAGAATTGTTGAGGGACTAATCTTGCCATTTCTTCAAAGTAGAAGGACCTTTTGTGTAATTTTGACAAACTTAAGGGACCAAACTTGTAATTATTAATATACAAGGGTTTTAAGTATCATTTCTTCATTCATTGAGGATCAATCTTGCATATCTTGAAGTCTTCAAGAGTATTTGTTGAATATTCCTTGAATTAGGGCCCGGTTCTTTGTACGACTTCGTTTCTCGTGTCCGTTTTTCCTTGTATCTTGTGATCTTTTGTCTTTTTCACGATATCCATACCTAAAATACACAAGTAAACAAACACAAGCATATATATGGTATTTTATGACATTTTTATGCATTTAAAGCCCGAAAAGAACGATGAGATCATGTATAAATGCCATCTCATTAGTTTGCACTCAATTTAAGTGTGATATCAAATCTTTTCAGTGTGATCATGGATTCATGGTGATAAATTTGACAACCACGTCTTTCATATATTATTTGATAACCAGATTCAAGTTCGTTTTTCATGTCCACGCACCTCAATCCAAATGGAAAGTCTAAACGAATGATAAGGACCATCAACACCTTTATACGCACATTATTATTTCAGGATCATTTACCTCCCAATTATTAGATTGAAGCTCTTAATATGGTTATTCACTTTTTAAATATTTTACCCTCACGCGCTATTAAAAATGGATTACCCCTTACCAGCCTTTTTTGAACCACACCCGATTATAGCCTTTAACAGACTTATAGGCGTCTTTGTTACCCTCACTTGATACAACAAAAACTTAGACCATGAGCCACACAGCGTTTGTTTTTGGGACATGACACCAATCATCGTGGCTATCTTTGCCTTGACCTCAACACAAATACCTATTCCTTTCCCGACACGTAATTTGAGATTGCCACAAAGCCATCTCTCAAGAAGATAATGAATAAGTAGATTCCGCATATTAAGTAACACGTGTGAAATATATATCTGTCAGTTTCTTCATGAGTTTGGGGACAACGGTCTCACTTGGATTACTCAAAAGGTCAATCTTCATTTTCGTATTAAACACACACAAAAGCATAATCAAAGGTAGGCCCAACAGTCACAATACCAGAATGTCGAAGCAGCTTAGTCTACAATCTAAAAGTCTGTAATCAAGATGCAAGATGGCATAATTTAAAACATCATCTACACATTAAACGTAAAGCCCGCCAAATGCAAAAGGTAAGGTGGCCAGTCTCCATTAGCAATTACCAAACCCAGGACTAAAAGAAGTGACAATACGCTCTAGAGCAGCACGAAGATCTGTATCAAAATAATTTTGACCATCTCAAACACATTGAGAGAACATGTGCGCATAGAAAAATATTGTTTGGATATATCCGCACAAGCACAGAGAAGTAGTAGCTCACACCGTGGGTCATTAATCTTATCAATTGTATCCATAAGCACAATGTTATTGGCCACTCTTATCATCACAAGATGGCTACTGAAATTGAAATCCACACTAGCGGGTCCACCAAGTAATTTAACACTATGTAAATGCCGATAAATATTTGGTGGGAAGACGCCTTCAGTCCTACTTCTAGAGTCATCCTTTGAAAAAAAACTATTTTTGTCAACATTGAGATACAAGCGACGACGAGGTCCATCCTCCATAATCAACTTTAAAAGCTTCCCCACAACCAAAGTATCTCCAATTGTAATGCCATCATCCAAATACCAAACATGTAGAGAAAGATTAAAGAAGCCTTTGTTCTTACATATCAATGGATGTAACACTAATGCAAAAAGAAGAGGGCCAAGGGGATCACCCTGTTGTACCCCTTGACATGACCATAAGATGTGATCCTGGTAGTACAATCTAGCTGGGTGACAGTAACAAAGTTCTACCCAACGTGAAATAGCTAGACAACAAAGACAAACCTGTTGTAACATAACCTCTCGGTCTACCAAATTGAGAGCACTTTTAAAATTCACCGACAACATTGAGAGACCAACATCATCTCCATGATCCTCAATTATTAATATTATTACTATTGTCATTATTATTACTTAAGTAATCATTTATACTACATATAAACGGTCACCTATTTTTCTTAAAAGTGATCTTTTAACATTTTCTAATATAGATTTCTTAAAAGTAGTGTATTAGCGGGTCAAAGGTTCAACCATCATGTCATGACCATAAGATGTGATCCTGGTAGTACAATCTAGCTGGGTGAGAGTAACAAAATTCTACCCAACGTGAAATAGCTAGACAACGAAGACAAACCTATTGTAACATAACCTCTCAGTCTACCAAATTGAGAGCACTTTTAAAATTTACCAACAACATTGAGAGCCAACATCATCTCCACGATCCTCAATTATTATTATTATTAGTATTATTTTCATTATTATTACTTAAGTAATCATTTATACTACATATAAACGGTCACCTATTTTTCTTTAAAGTGATTTTTTAACATTTTCTAATATTGATTTCTTAAATGTAGGGTATTAGCAGGTCAAAGGTTCAACCATCATGTCATGACCATAAGATGCGCTCCTCGTAGTACAATCTAGTTAGATGAGAGTAACAAAATTCTAGCCAACGTGAAATAGCTAGACAACGAAGACAAACCTGTTGTAACATAACCTCTCGGTCTAACAAATTGAAAGCATTTTTAAAATTCACCGACAACAACGAGTAGGGGTGTACGTTTGGGCGGTTTACGGCTTAGTAGGGTTAATCGGTTTGGATTATTTGGTTTTTAAAAATATTTTTGTGCAACCAATACCCAAACCAAGTTAGTCAAAACCAAACCAATCCAACCAAATAAGTAATCGGGTTATTTGGGTCACTCCAATAAACCAAATAAGAGAATCATTTAAAGAGCAAACAATGAAACAAATTCTTATCTAACAGTTTTAGTTAAAGACCATAAAAATAGAGCATACGACTAATGATCATTTCATTTACTAGTTCCAAAAATATAAGCAATTAACCAAGTTGAAAATGAAAGTAAAAAAACCTTAGTGTGTGTTACATACATAAGAGGTTACTTCAATCTACTACTACACTTCATAAGCAAATTTACATAGCACTTTATATCCACTAGATACATAATACAGTAAGGTACTTAACTTAAATGCTAAAGATTAGGCAAATGTTGTTTTCTTTTCTATCGTGTTACTGCATACTACAAACTTTTATTACCCACTTGGCTCCAACAAAAATAATTGTACTAGGTTCTTAAAGCAAACTGATAAGTGTTCACATACTCAAATACAATACTATATCACCACTAACTCGAATACAAAATATGAGAAAGAAGCTAATTGAGTATATATATCATATTTTCATCTTCTTTATACGATATAGTGATATACATACTCTCCATCAGAAATAGTTATGACACTAGCAAAAGGTTTGATGACTTGATAAATTGATAACAAAAAAATAGATGATAAATTACGTGATACTAATAACACACTACACTTATGAGACAAACGAATGACCAAATTAATTTTCAAAAATTTTGAGTACTCGTAGTGTAGAGATTTGTGATTGTAATAAAGATTCCAATTTATAAGGGAAGAATTTGGTTGTAATTACTAAGTGCGTGATTTGTGTCGTGTTTTTGGTTGTGAGGGAATCACCTAGCAAATATCTCTGATTCTAAGTATTTGATTGAAGGTTTGTATATTTTGAAAGTTTAATTTACATAAATAGTAAAATAGATTAAATGTTCCTTTGTTATTGTTCGAGTATTCGGGTGGAAACTGAATACGAAATCTTGAACCCAAAGCCAAACCATAAAACCATATATCATTTCGGGTGCACCCAAAAATCCGAACCTAACCCAAATAAAGCAAACCCATTTCACTCAATGTCATTTGGATTGAACGGTTTTTCGGGTTAAACCGTTTAATGAACACCCTAACAACGAGAGACCGACATCATCTCCATGATCCTCAAGTATTGTTATTGTAACACCCCACTTTGATAAGTGGATCGTTACGTGTATTTATGGCGTGTCATCAAAGCATAAGGTAAATGTCCTAGAACATTAACTGACCATAAAGGAAATACCGGAATCAAACATCGGTATTCCAAACATAAGCTCAAAACATAAAAAGTAAATACTGAAGGAAAGGACTAAACAATGTCCAAAAGCAGAATAATGTAAGTGCATAAAGTTAGAAGTCTGGATAACTTCCATCCCAATTCACGTGCTCTCAGAATCCTAAGAGCGTCCCGGTGTACCTACCGTTAGAACATGTAAGGAACTACGGATGAGCATAACGCTCAGTGAACGGATATAGAGCATGATAAGGAATTACTGAAATGAAACAGATGATAAAATACTGGAGCTGTAAGACTGTTAAGTAAAGTTGTAGCGGAAATCTGTGTATAATCTATAAAGTCTGATTTATAAATAATAAAGCTGAACTGTTATCTATTAAACCTGAAAACATGCATTTACTGTATTTTAATTGCCAGAGCTTATATAGGTCATGTACTGTAACAACGGTGCATGAATAACTGGAGGGGTGTCCTCCTCATGCTGTAGAGGGGTGACCTCTAATTAACTGTAGAGGGGTGACCTCTAAATACTGTGCTGGGTGGAGGGATCAGCTCCAATGTGAAGGATGTAGAGCACACACCACATTCACCCTGATAACTTGTAAACTGATAAGCCTAGGATGCATCCATACGCCCCACATGACATGATAATAATAATGGCCAAAACATGAAGGGACGATGTAGGATATCACTCTCATGCATGTGAGTCACGACACCGGTACCTCTAGTGTCGTGGTTACGGTACCTTCGTAACTAGTACATAAACTGGTCATGCTTGTATATAATGCTCAGGCAATTTATTTGGTTATTACATGATTACTGATAAGCTTAAACATATACTGGGGAAAACATTTGGCTGAAGATGGAGAATCCTAATCATGCATAGAAAGGAAGTCCTTACTGAAAGGATGGAAAATCCGTACCTTGTATCCAGTAAGCAGTGAAAGAGATGAATCACATAACTGAACTTCTCCAACTTCACGTGATCTTTAATGACCAAGACGTTTTATTCGATGCCTGACTTACTTCAATGATAATCTACAGTAATTAATGAACTAGTATTATTTATCATTATTTAGTTTGTTTATTTTATTTTTAATCTCTTTAGTATAGATTCTGCTCGTCATGCATGTAAACCTATTCTAACCGGTCAAAATTCCATGTTTCATTTGAGTTACTAAATATGTAAACGAGGCACATGACTTATTCTCTTATTTCATATAAACAAATGTATAAGCATGTAGTAATTAGTGACAATTATACATACTTTAAGATTTATTTGTAAATAACCTTATATTTCAGGGACCAAAAATGAAAATTAGCATTTGAAAACAATAAATGGACGTGAAGTCTTCTTCCTCTTTTCGGTTGTGATATTCGAAATGAAAATTCTCGCCATGAAATGTTTTAAGACATTATTTTATCATTATGAAACACATGACTATAATTAGCAAACATGATCATCATCGTCACTCGAGGTATGGTCAATAATGGTATAAAACTGAGTCTTTAAAAGCTAGAGAAAATACATGAAATGATCTTTTATACTTACTATGCATATTCCTCATGTTTAAACCGTAAGCAAATTACTGATTCATTATTACCGAGGATTTCAAATATATTTTTTTAGCATGTTGTCATATAACGAAGATTTCACAATATACTGATGATGTGAGCTGTACGACTACATACGAAGATTTTAGTTTCGAAATATACCTCTAGGGTAGAACGCTATGTTCGAGGACCGTACACACAGATTTATGGAGACACATGACTATAAACGAACACTCTCCATACTCGAACAGCCCCGACATCATCCGCCACCAAACTTAACTAGATTTTGATGAACATAATTTTAGTTGCAGCGACAACTTTGTTTTAGCTTTGAAAAGACATATTGAAAATAAGTTATGGGGTATTATCTATATATGGATATGGGTGGAAGAAGAAATGCACATTTAAGTGAAACCGTGTGAAGCGGAAGAAACGGTTTATTTGGAGAAATTTGTTTCAGTGATAGCCAATTAGTTTAGTACCAATATTTGACATAGTATGGAGTAGTCAACATACCAATCTTTTATTCTTATTTGTGATCTCTACTAGTTTGAAACAAGATATTGATTATAGTTTGTTAAAACAAAATGCCATTTACAACTTTCATTATTATCGTAATTATTATTTCGTGTCATAACTTGAGTTATCGTGTATTCGGTTCCTGTATTATTTATTTTGAATAAATAATAGTTAATATTCATTTCTTAATACTTGTAAATCTTGAAAAGTATCATCATTTTATATTCTAAAATAACTGAAATCATTATCTGCATAAGCTTTAATTTAATCTGAGACTGTGTATATTTAATATTCATGGATTTTTAAAATAGTTAACATCTGAATAGCTAAAATTAATTATTTTACTGAATAATTAATTACGTCACGTTTTGTATAAAATAGAGACTGTGTCAAACTTATTTTCTTGGATTTTAAATGCGGGTTTTACAATTCTTCCCCTCTAAAAAAATAATTCGTCCTCGAATTAAAGGTAATAAGCTGATAAAATTATAAAAGCCGGGAAAGACACATAGGCTGAAAGAATATGAAAGCTGAAAGGACATATAAGCTGAAAGATAATTCGTCCTCGAATTAGGACATAATGTTGCTGAAAGAGTATATCGTGACCTGACTGAAGAGAAACATGACTGAAAGAACTTAACTGAATTATTGAAGGAAAAGGATGAGAGGTCCGGATGGACTCCTCCGTTTCAAGTGGCCTCCCGCTCGAAACGATTCCTTCAAAGGTCTAAACATAATGATAAATCTTGGTCTTGATGAACCTGTCCTGATGAATGCTGGATAGTTTCTAGTTCCATACTTAAGATGGATTTTCTGAATCTGATAGAATGAATAAGCTATAGCATGCAGAATACATGAAACGGTACATACAAGTAAGTATCCTGAAAAGATAACATTTATATCTCTGAGAAAGCTGTTAAAACATAATGGGACGAACTACATGAACAATTATGAACGTGCTACGTGAGCAATTGTGAACGTGGTTCACGATTATATGAGGAACGCTAAGCATGGAATATATCGTGAACGTGATACGTGAACATGCTGTGAACGTATGATGACTGAGAAGGTGAAACGTCTGCATGGGGATGGAAAAGCTGTACTAAACTTGAGTCTGGTTTCCCATGCTTCTGCAACCATATCTTGTAACAAGATGTGAAACGTGTATCGTGATATGGAACATGAACCTGAACGTGAACAATGTCATGAACGCAAACGTGAACGTAAATCATGAGATGGAACAGAATATGAACAGGACCAAAATCATAAGGTGTACGTGAGACGTAAACGTGAAAGTAAACGTGAACGTGAATAGGAACATAGACGTGAACGTGAATGTGAACGTAAACGTGATCGCGAACATGAACTTAAACGTGATCGAGAATCATGAATTTCTATATGATATGATGGTTGATGGAATACCTTGAAATCGTACGATTTATTGTTGAATTTCCTGCAGATCTACTACTGTGTAATCCTTTCGGATGAAAGAAAATATGTAGGTTGGGTTAAATGGTCGACAATGACCTAGATAGTGTTATACTTTTCTGAGTCTATGGTAACTGATAACAATTTCCATGGAATATCGTCTCATTTCTGTTTAGAATTTCTAATGGTTGTAATACTCACTAGTATGTCGGTTTTCTATCGTGAACCTGCTGGCATGACCGACATTAAGATATGAACATAGGTGCGTCAATGTGTTATACTGCTATTATCAAGATTCTGCCTGAGATTGTGGTACATACTGGTGGATTCTGGGTGAATAGCCATGAAAGAATTATGAGTCTCTGTAAATTAGATCTCTCCTAGCGTAGGATATTATTGAATACAAAATTCTAGTATAGGTCCTCTCCTTTTTGCGTAAGCTTAGCCATGGAAAGCTAATTGTGATAACTGTTAGTAATTTCTGCGGTAGCAGTCAACTGAGTTCTAGAAAAATTCGTACTTCAGTCACAGACGTCGGTCTTGACCATCTGGTGATAGCCTCCACCTTCGTAGTACTTCTGAAATGTCTTTCTGCTGAAATAGGGTGGTTCAGAAATGCCACCTTGTTCTATAATTATCATCTGGGAAGCAGCTTATATAATTTTCTCCTATCAGAGATTCTGTACAACTGTGAGAAGATGATTCTCTTGTACTTGTCTAGAATTTGGCAAATCAGAATATTATCAATGAATATACTGACGGTTTTTGTCTGAGAAGTCATAATTTTTTTTCATAAATTTCATACTATAGCTTGAGCATTAGGGAGCTTAGAAGTATAAATCAAAATTTTTAGGGAGACTATAACGTGTGCAACAGCAGTCTGGAAAACCTCATATTCTTTCACTCGTCACAGGTGGTAGTATGATCGTAAATTATTCTGAAAAGACGTTTAGGACTTTATAACAGCTTAGGTGTGGGATGGTGATCTTGTCAAACTTTTGGTGGTCGATCCATGATCTCATGTTACCAACCTTCTGTCTGATAGGAAGGAATGGTGCACCCTCTGGTGGCGCGCTAGAGCGAACAAAATCTCGTTCTGGTAACTCTTGCAGCAATTGATGCAACTGCTTTAACTTAGTTGAAGCCCTGGAATAAAGATTTTTGAAAACAGGTTCGGTTCTTGAGACAAGCTCGGTGTAAAATTTTGTCTCGTGGTTTGAAAGGAATTTCTGAAAAACTTTCTAAAATTACTTTTGGGAACTCTGGAGTAACCTGCTGGTCATGATTTTAAGGAATTTCAGAAGTGAATTTATATCTGGTAGTTGAAAATTCTTCGTAGCTTTGGAATAATAAATCACTTGCTGTACAGTATAACAACTTGTACAAATTTTCTGGCAGAAAAAATAAATAAAATGACTATATTTGGGATTTCGTAAGACGGATCTCGTCATTAACTGAAAGAAAAAGGAAAACCTTAATAAATATGGGTGGTACTGTGGAGTCTTTCTGGCTGGGAGGTAGGTAATACATAGTTTAAGATAAAGCTGACATAGGAATACGTGAAGTAAACGTGACAACTTTCACTGATTGTGTTCATCTGTAACCTCACAGAATGAACACTGCGTGCCTAACCTGAATAGTACTCCAGTGGTGATAACTGAATTGTATTGGTCTGATTTATGCGTGGCATAACAGAACGGGTATACCCCCTTGGAGGGTACCCTGAATTTCTGAGGACCTTGTTTAGAAGGCATACTGGTGTTATGAATCTGACTCGTACTTTGAGAAGATAATCATATGATGTGTACTATGACTGGTGTCTTGACATGTGTCTTCTGAAATGATACTTGAGACCTGTGTCTTGACTATTGACTGGACAAGTATTTTAATGGGCGAGTCCGAATAAGGTTGAGAATTTCTGGTAACTGCTAGGGTTGGCGGACCAGTTAGACTGCTTACCTCTGTATTTCTGATCACGTCCGTTCCGGAGTTCCGATGGCTACTGACTGACAAATAAAAGCACGGTGGTTGTCATTACCGCTTTGTCCACCAGTTTCATGATGGTTATTATCATGACCATGATTCATGTAACTATTCTGCTGAGTGGCCGGATGGGTACCGGTTCCCACTCTTCTGACTGAAAGATTAGCTGAGTGACGTGTGACAACTAACTAAGGAAGTAAAAGCATGGAATGGGATGGTAGCGTCTGATGGTTGAAGTATATTATTGACTGGAATTTCGATTCTATAATTTCCTTCCTTAATCTGAAGAGTCTTCATAATATACACAGCATCAATGTCTTGTGGAATCTCCAAAGTATTCAGCAGCATCAGTATCCGTGAGGTCTTTGAAGTGTTAGCAGCATCAGCATCTGGCAAAATCTTTAACTCACGAGTAGCATCAGCATCTGGTAGGATATCGATAAGCGGAAATGCTTGAGGTGATTAAGGATCGATTAATGGTACACATGGAGTAAGGTACATGGGTTACACCTGAAATACTGTACGTGAAGTACACGATGAATACTGTTCATGTGGTACCGCTGAAGGTTTGCTGATATGGTCGATACTAGTGTCAACCGTCTGACATGGTCAACGGAGATAATTGATTGAAACGGTAGTAAACTAAACTGAAATGAGTAACATGATAGCCTGGTAATTCCTGCGTAGACTTAATGCTGGTTGTATAGAGGTTCAAGAATATGATTAAACAGAACTTCAACAATGGTTAGTATAAAGACATGACTGATGAAGATCAAACATGATTTATCATGAAACGGGATTTTACTGAAATCCTTTTGTGTCTTGGCGTGAAAACATTATCACTCTGCTGAAAATAAAACCCTCGTAAGGAGACATGAAACTGAATCAGCTTGGAAGCGACATCAACTTGAAATTCTGCGAACTGGATTGTTATATGAGTATGATCAACTGAGGTTTAACATCAACTGATGTGGATGGATATGGTTTAATCCACAGAATTCAAGGAACAAAACATGTGACTATGTATGGGCGATTCTGGTTCGATCCATACTTGTCAAAATTTTCTAAGAACTATCATGTATAGAAATTTATAATCTGGGACTAAATATTGTTGATTGTAATCCAATCCATACTTGTCAAAGTTTATGAAATGTGTTGATATGACAAAGGTGAACAACTGTGGATCGGTTCACAAAACAACATTCGACTGAAAGCATGAAATTTGAACTGAGAAATGGTGAACGCTTATAGGTCAGTTCACCTAATAACATTCGACTGAAAACATGAATCTGTCATGAGTAAGGGTAAACGCCTATGGTCGGTTTACCAATAAAAAATTTGAATGGCAAGGGTGAACGCCTATGGGTCAGTTCACTAAAACAAAATTCGCAAAAAAGCACATGCGACTAAATATGGCAAGTCATCTACCAACCTTTTACTTAGTAAAAAAAAACTTTAAGAAAACTGACTGATAACTAAAGAAAACTGACTGATAAATGCATGAGAACCATGAAAGATAACAACGCCAAGATCTAAGAAGTTCTTGGTGACTACCCACTAGTCATAGGTCAATTTTAGAGCCTACAGGTCGAACCTGGCTCTGATACCATAATTGTAACACCCCACTTCGATAAGTGGATCGTTACGTGTATTTATGGCGTGTCATCAAAGCATAAGGTAAATGTCCTAGAACATTAACTGACCATAAAGGAAATACCGGAATCAAACATCGGTATTCCAAACATAAGCTGAAAACATAAAAAGTAAATACTGAAAGAAATGACTAAACAATGTCCAAAAGCAGAATAATGTAAGTGCATAAAGTAAGAAGTCTGGATAGCTTCCATCCCAATGCACGTGCTCTCAGAATCCTAAGAGCATCCCGGTGTACCTGCCATTAGAACATGAAAGGAACTACGGCTGAGCATAACGCTCAGTGAATGGATATAGAGCATGATAAGGAATTATTGAAATGAAACAGATGATAAAATACTGGAGCTGTAAGACTCATAAGTAAAGTTGTAGCGGAAATCTGTGTATAATCTGTAAAGTCTGATTTATAAATAATAAAGCTGAACTGTTATCTATTAAACCTGAAAACATGCATTTACTGTATTTTAATTGCCAGAGCTTATAAAGGTCATGTGCTGTAACAACGGTGCATGAATAACTGGAGGGGTGTCCTCCTCATGCTGTATAGGGGTGACCTCTAATTAACTGTAGAGGGGTGACCTCTAAATACTGTGCTGGGTGGAGGGATCAGCTCCAATGTGAAGGATGTAGAGCACACACCACATTCACCCTGATAACTTGTTAAACTGATAAGCCTAGGATGCATCCATACGCCCCACATGACATGATAATAATAATGGTCAAAACGTGAAGGGACGATGCATGATATCACTCTCCTGCATGTGAGTCACGACACCGGTGCCTCTAGTGTCGTGGTTACGTTACCTCCGTAACTAGTACATAAACTGGTCATGCTTGTATATAATGCTCAGGCAATTTATTTGGT
The DNA here is from genome assembly GCA_025667525.1 of Glebionis coronaria. Taxonomy (NCBI): domain Eukaryota; kingdom Viridiplantae; phylum Streptophyta; class Magnoliopsida; order Asterales; family Asteraceae; genus Glebionis; species Glebionis coronaria. Next base: position 606,543,934 of record CM046876.1, on the reverse strand, counting down.
TATTAACATGATTACTGATAAGCTTAAACATATACTGGGGAAAACACTTGGCTGAAGACGGGGAATCCTAATCATGCATAGAAAGGAAGTCCTTACTGAAAGGACGGAAAATCCGTACCTTGTATCCAGTAAGCAGTGAAAGAGATGAATCACATAACTGAACTTCTCCAACTTCACGTGATCTTTAATGACCAAGACGTTTTATTCGATGCCCGACTTACTTCAATGATAATCTACAGTAATTTATGAACTAGTATTATTTATCATTATTTAGTTTGTTTATTTTATTTTTAATCTCTTTAGTATAGATTCTGCTCGTCATGCATGTACACCTATTCTAACCGGTCAAAATTCCATGTTTGAGTTACTAAATATGTAAACGAGGCGCATGACTTATTCTCTTATTTCATATAAACAAATGTATAAGCATGTAGTAATTAGTGACAATTATACATACTTTAAGATTTATTTGTAAATAACCTTATATTTCAGGGACCAAAAATGAAAATTAGCATTTGAAAACAATAAATGGACGTGTAGTCTTCTTCCTCTTTTCGGTTGTGATATTCGAAATGAAAATTCTCGCCATGAAATGTTTTAAGACATTATTTTATCATTATGAAACACATGACTATAATTAGCAAACATAATCATCATCGTCACTCGAGGTATGGTCAATAATGGTATAAAACTGATTCTTTAAAAGCTAGAGAAAATACATGAAATGATCTTTTATACTTACTATGCATATTCCTCATGTTTAAACCGTAAGCAAATTACTGATTCATTATTACCGAGGATTTCAAATATATTTTTTTAGCATGTTGTCATATAACGAAGATTTCACAATATACTGATGATGTGAGTTGTACGACTACATACGAAGATTTCAGTTTCGAAATATACCTCTAGGGTAGAACGCTATGTTCGAGGACCGTACACACAGATTTATGGAGACACATGACTATAAACGAACACTCTCCATACTCGAACAGCCCCGACATCATCCGCCACCAAACTTAACTTAGATTTTGATGAACATAATTTTAGTTGCATCGGCAACTTTGTTTTAGCTTTGAAAAGACATATTGAAAATAAGTTATGGGGTATTATCTATATATAGATATGGGTGGAAGAAGAAATGCACATTTAAGTGAAACCGTGTGAAGCGGAAGAAACAGTTTATTTGGAGAAGTTTGTTTCAGTGATAGCCAATTAGTTTAGTACCAATATTTGACATAGTATGGAGTAGTCAACATACCAATCTTTTATTCTTATTTGTGATCTCTACTAGTTTGAAACAAGATATTGATTATAGTCTGTTAAAACAAAATGCCATTTACAACTTTCATTATTATCGTAATTATTATTTCGTGTCATAACTTGAGTTATCGTGTATTTGGTTCCTGTATTATTTATTTTGAATAAATAATAGTTAATATTTATTTCTTAATACTTGTAAAGCTTGAAAAGTATCATCATTTTATATTCTAAAATAACTGAAATCATTAACTGCGTAAGCTTTAATTTAATCTGAGACTGTGTATATTTAATATTCATGGATTTTTAAAATAGTTAACATTTGAATAGCTAAAATTAAATATTTTACTGAATAATTAATTACGTCACGTTTTGTATAAAATAGAGACTGTGTCAAACTTATTTTCTTGGATTTTAAATGCGGGTTTTACAGTTATTATTAGTCGTAGTATTATTGTTATTATTATTATTATTATTATTATTTTATTTTTTATTATAAACATCACTTTATTATTATTATTATTATTATTATTATTATTATTATTTTCATGAAACATCACTTCATTAGATTATTGTTATTATTATTATTTATATTTTTTATTATAAACTTCAATTCATTAGAATAATAGGATTACAAAAACTTAGTGGAGAGTTGAGATACTATCTGAGCCCCACTCTTTTAGCAATAGCGAAACTAATCCTATTAAATAAACGAATTTACTTAAGTAATCATTTATACTACGTATAAACGGTCCCCTATTTTCTTGAAAGTGATTTAAAAAAAAATTAATATAGATTTCTTAAATGTAGGGTATTAACGTGTCAAAGGTTTAACCATCACGTCAACTCGATCGACTCACCAGGTCACGGGTTTGACAAATCGCGTCAACCTAGTCGAGTCATCGGTTCACTGATTCGACCACCAGGTCAACCCAGTCGAGTCACCGGGTTACTGGTTCAACCACCGAGTTAATTAGCATATGTTAATTATTTTTCGTTAAGCAATTTCCGTAACTATGTGCCAATACACTTCTAGTAATATATAATGTTGCAATTTACACATGTGTATCATCGAGTAAATGAACATGATTAAATATAACATTTATAAATATATATATTCAATAAATTTGAATTATGTTGAAATATCAAACCGAAATAAATAAAAGATAAAATCAGTAAAGTTGATCATACTTTTATTTTTAAACTCGGCAAAATATAGGTATAACATTGTTGTCGGTTATAGTTATTGTTTGAACCCAATCCGTGTTTAAAAACGAATGCATACACAAATGAAAAACCAACTAATTGTTTCGGTATAGCCAATTTCCTAGGGTCGGGTATACAGTAAGTCTGAATAACAACATATTTGGTTCATTGTAATCATATTTTAATATTAGAGGAGGGTTATAATGGATACCCTTTTCCTTTGGATACAAGGGGATCAATACCCACTATCCATCCAATATACATCAATGGCCCATATCAAGACATTTACTTTTGTAAAAAGGCGAGGGGTATTTTAGTCTTTTCACATACCCCCGCCCAACCAACCCAACCATACCCTCATTATTCCAGTCGCAACCCTCATTCTTTCAATCTCCAAAAACACACATTAACATATAGGGATGAGCACGGTACCGGTATCGTACCGATCCCGTACCGAATTAGTGGTACCAATTTTTTTCCGAGCATAAATTAATAGTAACGGTACCGTACCGAACAAGATTGGGATATCGGTACGGGTACCGGTACCGGGAAATCGGGATTTTCTCCTTTTTTGGGAATTTTCCGATTTGATACCGGTCTCGTACCGAATTAGTCGTACCGATTTTTTTCCACCTTATTTCGTAGTACCGATACCGTACCGAACGGGATTCGGGTACGGGGAATAGGTACGGTTCCGGTTCAGTTTCGAGATTCGGGACGAAATGCTCGTCCCTACTAACATACTTTCACCAAATAAAAAATCAAACACACTAAAAACACACACACAATCACTACAAAACTGTCCATAACCATCAACCAACCGTAAGAACAAATTAAAACCATCACCATAAATGAAATATAAAGATCAAGTTAAAGCTTTTCGAAAAAAACGAGAAAAATACCAATCAAATCTAACGAAAAAGGTATAAAACACACATTTACTACTTTTTCTTATTGTTATTTTTGCATTAGTAGTTTTGAAGATAAAAATGAGTATGATCAGGATACTCATATGATGATGATATTAGATTCTTAATAAACAAAAAAATTAGTTATTGATTATGAAATCACTGTTTACAAATATGTTGATGCATAGATGATATTCGAGATGAAATGATAGAAAGTAAATTTGCCTACATTAACACAAAAGTCATAGAAAAATGTAGACGAGGAATTGTAATATTTGATAAAAATGCATGGTTTGAAAAATGGTAAAGCTTATCATATTTGATACACAATATGTTTTGAGAAGGTTAGATGTTACATCATATATGATATAACATAAATCATACACGATTTATCAGTTATCATATATGATGTGTCATACAGAACAAAAAATAAAACATGCATCATCTATTATGTAGCATAAAGAAAAAAACCAAGTTAAATGAGCCTAAAAAACCCGATGCTAAAACTAAGTAGACTAAGCTTCATTGATAGTAGCACGCCTTCTCGCTCGGTGGTGTACGATGACACAGTTTCCACTTCTTTTCATTGGTGTCATTCTAGATGTAATAGGCTGTTTTCTTGGGAGGATTGGTACAAAAATCCTCGTTTAATTTTTTTGTAATGTTTGTTCTAACTTAATAAGTGTGAAAACACTTATCCTTTTACCACTTATAACAAGGATAAACCAAGCCAAAACGTGTATTTTATGTCGTAAAAGTCGGAATTATGCGTGGTTTGTGTTTTTATTGTGTTTTAGGACCAAAAGATGAAAAAGGAAGAAAACACGAGCTTTCACGGGCTTTTATCGAAGAAAAGGACAAAAGACAAAGCCGAAAGATCAAAAGGGCAAAAAGAACGGAAGTCCAAGGCCTATTCTGAAAATTTATCGAAGCAAAAGTCTAAAGACGGAAGTTTAACGAAGTCGAAGAACCAAGTCTACTAAAAGAAGAAAATTAGAAGACGAGTTCATTTTATCATTCGACAAATCCCGAGCCAAAGTCGAGAACGTCAAATTTAATTAAAAGACGAGAAGACTTATTTAAAAGACAAGAAGAAAGAGCAAGCAAAACACCACCTCTCTCCTCTCCTATAAATACTCCCCTACAACTTCATTGTAGAGAGTTAGTCATTTTTTTAGTAGTTTCTAGTTTTTAGAGAGAGAAAGTGTTTACTTTCTCTCACTAGGAAAAACTTCATCTTTGTTTTTTTTTCTTTCTTTTAATCTAATCTTTCCTTTTTCTAGTTTAATCTTTGTTTTGATCTTAATCTTTCATCATCTTTGTTTATTTTCTTCATCATCCATCTAGTTCTTCATCTATTTCATATAATCTTCTACACGTTACATAAAGTTCTTTGCTTTTCATGTTTCTTGATTCGTGTGTTAAAGTTTTACAAGTTTTATCATTCGTCTAGGAGTTGTGGTTAGCTTATTGGTATTTTTGTTGGCTTATTATGCTTAAAAAGTTGCTAAAATCTTGCTATAAGTCGTCCTTTCCCTAGATCCTACATTTTCGGAAAAACAGCCATAATTCCGAAATGTTTTGAACATTACGGAATTGTACCTTCTTCAGACATTGCGAAATTGAATCGTTGCGATCTTTGCGGAATTGTGTCCTTGTTATTGCGGAATCGTATCTCCCATACATTGCGAAATCATTGTCTTTCAATATTGCGAAATTAATTCTTTTCCATTATTGCGAAATTAATTCTTTTCCATTATTGCGAAATTATATAATCGGATTGCATTGCGAAATCGAATCCATTTAAGGATTGCGAAATCATACCATTTGTGGTATTGCGGAATTATTACTTTTTTTGTATTGCAGAATTAAATCATTTTTGTCCCTATTTAATTTTCAAAAAAAAATTTCCCGCCATTTTACTTAGCTTTATTTTTAAATATTTTCACTTAATTTGATTTTAAATTGTTTTATCTTAGTTTAATTTCAAGTTTAAATTTTTATTAAATTTTAAGTTTTCAAATTTACTTTTAATCAAGTTTTAATTACTTTAATTTCCTTATTATTTCGTTTAAGTCTTTCATTTAAGTTTTAATCATTTATCGCTTTTATTATTTTGTCATTTATTTTAAAGTTTGCATTTTTAGTTTAAAATAGATAATCAACTACCAATTTCTTTGTATACCAAAAACGATAAGTCCACCTTAAACCGTGATCAATTCGAATTGAATCAAGTACGAACACACACAAAACCCATTAAATCAAATGACGCCGTTGCCGGCTCTTTTTGTAAAGATTAACGTTTTTTAGTAAGAAAAATTGGATTTTGGGATCCGTTCTTTTGGGAACGTTATTTTCAAGCATAAAAATTTTCAAAAAATCCTAAAAAATATAAAATTTTCAAAAAAAAAAGATAAAAAATCAAAAATATTTTTGCATTTTTAGTGTATGCGTACTCGATCTTCGTCTTTTCCTGAGCCCGAGACTCGTAGAGACTTAGATATGACCGGTGTGCATAATAATAACAACCCACCTCACCCCAACATGAATAATAACAACCATGCCCCTCAACCCGACCTTCGTAAGATGGAGGAGCTATGTCAACCGACTATGAATGGACGTGGAGGACCGATTGCGCCGATGCAAATCACGGCTCCCTAATTTTCGTTGAAGCATCACATGATCCAACAAGTTCAAAATGCTTGTCCATTTCGCGGATTACCGGATGATGATGCCAACAAACACCTCGACAAATTCATTATCGTCACTCAAAGCATAAAATTGCCCGGTGTTACCATGGATTTTCTTCGCCTTCATCGGTTTCCAGATACTTTATCCCACCATGCCGAAAAATGGTTTGATCGTCTTCCTAAGAATTCAATTCATACATGGGACGAAATGACTCAACGATTTTTGTCGCGCTACTTTCCACCATCCATGGTCACTAGTCTTAGAAATCAAATCAGTGGTTTCACTCAAGAACCCGATGAGTCGCTTTTCGATGCTTGGGAACGTTATAATGTCTTGATCGATCGTTGTCCTAATCATAACATGCTCCCCGTCACTCTAATTGATACTTTCTACAACGGTTTAACTTTTCGTGATCGTGATACGATTAATGCCGCCGCCGGTGGTACATTCATGAAGAGAAGACTCGGGGAGTGTAGAGAGCTTATAGAGAACATGACCACTCATCACAAAAATTGGGATTCATCCGCATCTTCAAGAAATAACCCGAGAGTCAATGTTTCTTCTACTTCATCAAACCCCGAGTTAACCGAACTCACCCGCCAAATAGCCGAGATGAACAAAAATTTCTTAACCATGGCTACGAACCAATTTCAACAAGTTAAAGCTGTAGCACTTTCTTGTAAGACTTGCGGCGGTCCTCATTCATATACCGATTGTCCTTCTACTCATGACGCTCCGAAAAACGTGTATGCGGCTATCGGTAAATTTTCCATGGGAGGCTATCAAGCTCGTCCTCAAGGTGACCGTAATTTGCTATGTTATCGTTCAAACAACTTTATTTCACCACCCGGTTTTCCTCCTCAAAACCAAAACAACTTCAATCGCAACAATCAAAACCAACATCGAGCTCCTAATCAATATCAAACCCAAAGAAACCCATATCCACCTCAAGAAAATAATCAGGTTTACCAACAACCCACTTATCAACCACCAGCTTACCAAGCTCCTCCTCCCAACCAACCCACGACATTTAATCACGAGGTCGAAACTTACATAAGGACTAATGACGCGCTAGTGAAAAATCTTCAGAGCCAAATTATTAACTTGAAAGGTGACATGGCTAAACAAGGGAATGATCTTCGAACCGAGCTTAGGAATAACATGCGAAACTCTTTAAGCAGTCAAACAAATGACTTAAAGGATATGATGGCTAGTTTCTTCCCAAGTAATCAACCCTCTGCTTCAGGTTCTCTTCTAGTAACACCGTTGCTAATCCAAGAGGGGAGATGAAAGCAATCACCACCCGAAGTGGAAAAGGTTATAAGGAACCCGAGATTCCTAAACCTACTTCGGTGATTGTGACAAAGGATAACGAGCCCCCTTCACCAATTCCTCCACCTTCTACTTCCACCCCTCCTCCACCCAAGGATGTGAATGAGCAATTCATTCCAAAGCCTTCATCTCAACCCGACATACCTTACCCTTCAAGGTTGAAGAAAGAGAAGTTGAAGAACAAGGATGATATTCAAGTTTCAAACATTCTTAAAATGTCTAAACAATTGAATTTCAACATCTCCTTTGTCGAGGCTCTCGCACACATGCCTAAATATGCTAAAATGTTCAAAGATCTTCTAAGTGATAAGGAAAAACTCCTTGATATTGCTCAAACCCAACTTAATGAGAATTTCTCTGTAGTTCTCTTAAGGAAACTACCAACCAAACTTGGTGATCCGGGTCGCTTTCTCATTCCTTGCAACTTTCCCGGGGTAGAGAATTGTATGGCCCTAGCCGATCTAGGCGCTAGTATCAACTTAATGCCATTAAGCGTTTGGAAACAATTATCTCTAACCGAGCTAGTCACCACACGAATGATATTGGAGTTAGCCAACCGTCCGGTTGCTTATCTGGTGGGGATAGCCGAAGATGTCTTCGTCGGTGTCGACAAATTCACCTTTCCAGCGGATTTTGTTGTCGTTGACTACCTAGATGGATCCCTGTGTTCCATTAATCGTTGGACGTCCATTCTTGAGGACCGGTCGCACTCTTATTGATGTAGCCGCGGGCGAATTAATCATGAGAGTTGGTGACGACAAAATCGTTTTCAACATGGGTAAACTTTCTAAGCAACCGTATAAACACGAGAGCGTTAATTTCATTGACGTACTTGATGAGGCTTGTGCAGAACATTTCAAAGACGCTTGTAAAAGTGGATTTTCTTCTCTACCCATTGTTGAGACCGTTGCCTCTACTGCTCCCTCATTGACTCCATTTGGAGAAAGTGATTTTCTTTTGAAAGAATTTGAAGCAACTTTGGGGGATATGGACTTAAAATATGACAATTCTCCCACCGATTGAGAAGAAGACATTCGTACCATTGAGAGACTTCTCAATGAGGACCATATTTCTCCACCTTCTCCTAAGGAAGTTACAAACGATGATCCGAATTTGACTAAGCCTTCCATCGACAATCCTCCGGATTTAGAGCTTAAGGATTTACCGTCTCATCTTGAATACGTTTTCCTAGAAGACAATAAGAAGTTACCTGTCATCGTTGCAAAGGATTTAAAAGAGGATGAAAAATCTCGACTTATCGATGTGCTCAAAAATCATAAGAAAGCAATTGCATGGAAAATTTCCGACATCCGTGGAATTGATCCTAACTTTTGCACTCATAAAATTCTCATAGAAGATGACTTTAAACCGCAATCCAAAGCCAAAGAAGGGTTAATCCAAAAATTCATGACGCCATCAAGAAAGAAGTTATCAAACTTCTAGATGCCGGCATGATTTACCCTATTTCGGATTCGCCATGGGTAAGTCCCGTCCATTGTGTGCCTAAGAACGGTGGAATAACCGTTGTTCCCAATGAAAACAACGAGTTGATTCCTACTCGACTTGTCACGGGATGGCAAGTTTGCATAGACTATCGCAAGCTCAATGATGCCACTCTTAAGGATCATTTTCCTCTTCCTTTCATGGATCAAATGCTCGAGCGTTTAGCGGGTAATGACTACTATTGCTTCTTAGACGGTTTTTCCGGGTATTTTCAAATCCCCATCGATCCAAAAGACCAAGAGAAAACCACATTCACTTGTCCTTATGGAACATTTGCTTACAAAATAATGCCTTTCGGCTTATGCAATGCTCCTGGGACTTTCCAAAGGTGTATGATGGCTATATTCCATGACATGGTTGAAGAAACTATGGAAGTCTTTATGGACGATTTCTCGGTCTATAGTGATTCTTTCTCATCTTGCCTTGCCAACTTAGAACGTATGCTTAAACGGTGTGAAGACACTCGTCTCGTTCTTAATTAGGAAAAATGCCATTTCGTGGTAAAATAAGGCATTGTTCTTGGACATAAAATTTCCAAATCCGGTCTTGAAGTTGACCGTGCTAAAGTCGATGTGATCGCTAAATTACCTCCTCCTTCAACCGTGAAGGGTGTGAGAAGTTTTCTTGGTCATGCGGGCTTCTATCGTCGATTCATCCAAGATTTTTCTAAGATCGCTCGCTCGATGACCCACCTCTTAAAAAAAGATACTCCTTTTATCTTTTCTAAAGAGTGTATCGAATCTTTCCATCTCTTTAAGGATAAATTAACTAAGGCATCGGTCTTAGTTACCCCTAATTAGGAGTTACCTTTTGAGTTGATGTGCGATGCTAGCGACTTTGCTTTGGAGCGGTTTTGGGACAAAGAATTAACAAACATTTCCAACCAAACCATTACGCTAGCAAGACAATGACGGGGGCTCAATTGCATTACACCACTACTGAAAAAGAGCTTTTAGCTGTAGTGTACGCTTTTGAGAAATTCCGCCCCTATCTTGTGCTTTCCACCACCATTGTGTACACCGATCACTCCGCTTTGAAGTACTTGTTAACGAAACAAGATTCTAAACCAAGACTTCTTCGTTGGGTTTTACTCCTTCAAGAATTCAAAATTGAAATCCGTGATAAAAAGGGAGCGGAAAACCTAGCCGCGGATCATCTAAGTAGACTCGAGGATCCTTATCAAGGGGAACTTCCAAACCAAGAGATTAATGAATCTTTTCCCCTTGAGACCTTGATGTCTATTAACTCCAATATTGATGAGACCCCATGGTTTGCGGACTTTACAAACTACTTGGCGGGTGGAATTCTCATCGAAGGGTTATCGTCCCAACAAAAGAAGAAATTCTTCAAGGATGTGAAAACATACTATTGGGACGACCCTTATCTCTTCAAACAACGTGCTGACTTGATCCTTCGTCGGTGTGTTGACGGGCCGGCAGCTTTACAAATCCTTGAAGCTTGCCATAAAGGACCCACCGGTGGTCACTTTGGTCCTAACTATACCGCGAAGAAAGTTTTCGACTCCGGATTTTATTGGCCCACCATTTATCATGAAGCTCATGAAATGGTTAAACATTGTGATGCTTGCCAAAGACAAGGCAAGATCACACATAAAGATGAGATGCCTCAAAATTTCATCCAAGAATGTGAAATCTTTGACGTATGGGGTATCGACTTTATGGGGCCATTTTCATCATCTAAAGGGAACAAGTACATCCTCGTAGCCATTGACTGCGTATCTAAATAGGTTGAAGCAAAGGCCTTACCTACGAACGATGCGAGGGTGGTTGTGAACTTTCTAAAACAATTATTTGCTCGACTTGGTGTTCCTCGTGCTATCATTAGTGATCGCGGGACTCATTTTTGCAATGATCAATTTGCTCGAGTCATGGCTAAGTATGGTGTCAATCACCGTCTTTCCACCGCGTATCATCCACAAACTAATGGTCAAGCCGAGATCTCTAACCGTGGACTTAAGCGAATCTTAGAGCGTACCGTGGGAGAGCATTGTGCCTCATGGGCCGATAAGCTAGATGATGCTTTGTGGGCTTTCCGTACTACATATAAGACACCTATTAGTTGCACTCCATATCGTCTTGTGTACGGAAAGGCATGCCACCTCCCCATTGAGTTGGAGCATAAGGCTTATTGGGCCTTGAAATGGGCTAATTTTGATATCAACAAAGCCGGTGATCTTAGGAAGATCCAACTCAATGAACATAATGAACTGAGGAATGAGGCTTATGAGAATTCATTGATTTACAAGGAGAAAACCAAGCTCATTCATGATTCTAGGATTAAGAACCGAGAGTTTCACACAGGTGATCAAGTTTTACTCTTTAACTCTCGGTTGAAAATCTTTTCGGGCAAGCTTAAAAGTCGTTGGTCCGGCCCATTCACCGTTGCTAAAGTCTTCCCTTATGGCACCATTGAGTTATCTCAACCAAATGGGCCAAACTTTAAGGTAACTGGCCAACGTATTAAGTTGTACTATGGTGAGGACATCTCTCATGAGATGATTCCATCCCTCACCACGTTTCCCTTGAATTAGTTCTGGGTCGAGTCAGGCTCGTGACTCAGTTAACAAAAACAAGCGCTTCTCGGGAGGCAACCCGATGATCTATCCTTTTTACCCGTTTTCATAATAAGTGTAGGGGGAGCCTCGTGAGTGTTTGTTGTTTTCTTTCTTATGATGTACAGGGATTGGAGCTTTCAAAGAGCACTTTTGATGATATTTGACGACCTGTAATTCCGTGTATCTGTCTTCCCGGTTCTATCCTAAACTCTTGTGATTCAATATTTCATATCTTATATGTTCACATTGAAATCACTTTAGTTGTCTCTTCCTTAGCAAGATTTAAACAACGTGCACAATGTCCTAAGTGTAGGGGAGTTTACTCCCACATGCTTAAACATTGAGGACAAAGTTTATATCAAGTGTAGGGGGACTTCTATCGAAGTTAAGTGGGCTTTTCCATTAATATGTCCTCATTTTAACCGGAAAATCTAATTTTTTGACATTTTTCAAAAATTTTGATCTATTTTGGCCAAGTAGTATTTTTCATTTATTCTCTTTTATGTATGTTCTTTCCTTTTGTTATCGCATCATATGTATATATTTCATTTCAAAAATAAAGTCAAAAGAGAAAAATAAAGTTAAACAAAATGGTTTTAACAAGTTTTGATGTCTTTGATATATTAGGCCCGTCATGAATCTTTTGACTCAACCCGAGTTTACTTATCCAAGTTTACTCTATCTAGTATCCTTAACGTGTTTAAGTCAAGTTTTGCTAGGTTTTTATATAGGGAACTTTAAAACGCGAAAGTCTTAACTCTTACGGGTTAAGAACAAGAACTTTTCGCAAGTTCCTATAATTGATCCTAGAAAGTCGTTTATCAAGGGAACTTAAAAAGGCGAAGTCTAAACTTGAAAAAGTCTAAAAAGTTGCAAGATCCTATAGATGACTTGAAAACCCAAAACTTGATTTAATTGGCTAAGCATCCACGAGTCTCATTGCTTGAGATATTAAAATTGTGGAGAACGAGAGATGATAGAGTCAATTATAAGTTTGGTATTCTTTCATAAATTTATGTGAGTTAATTATGAGCTTCTTCTCCCATCGCTTGTTAATAAATATATTTGTAATAAGTAAGGTCGTACGATTTGAGAAGTTACTTAACTTCTAGCAAAAGATCGTTTAAAAGTTGCTCGGGATTAATTATAGTTCATAGCCAAGGTATAACTTATTGAAGCGGGATGCAAAGATTGGCGAGTCTGAAAAGGCCCTAACAAGGCATGAGGGCTACATTTTGTTGCTAAAGATCCAAAGTGATGTGAAGAATCATTTATCAAAAATCAATATGAAGGATCAAGACACACGACGAAAAGCAAATACTCCACTAAAGATCATGGAGTAGTCTATCCGAAAAGACCCTAACAAGGTATGAGGATAAATAGATCCAAGTACTAAAAGGAAGCAGATCGTTGTATATCAAAATCCCAAATAAAGATTGGAGAAAATGAAGAAGTCGTGGTCCAAGTTTGAAGAATCTCTCAAAAACTTCAAGTGAAGAAATTCCTATTATGAAGAGAAGACCATTACTTCAAGAACGTCTCTCAAGATTTGAAGTATGAAGTCAATGCCAAATATCGGTCCGAGAAAGGTCTCAAATCGTGAAGCGATTTATGCCAAGATATGAACTTTAAGAGGTTTCGAGAAGCAGTTTTAAAATATTTTGTCCTTTAGCTAACTATTGATTAAATCGTCCTACTTTATTTTCAGCCTAAATAAACCATCGAAATAATTCAAACAATGCATCCTCGTGATCATTCAAGACAACAATAAAATATAAGAGATACACCTAGGAATAAGGGAGTCTAAGTGAATAATTGGGCCACATGAGTGAGTGTTAGCTTACTAACTTATAATAACAATGATCTCGTATTTAAGCTTGGTATGGGAAACGTGAAACTTGAGGGTGATAAACATTCATGACAACCAAAGCCCTAATGTAAGTCTTTGATATCTTTACTTGTTTTCTTCCTTCAAATATTTTGTAATTTTCTATCTCTTTAAGTTTCCTTAGTGTCTAGTGTTTAATAAAGGCCAAGGTGGGTTAATTATGATGGAAAATGTAAAACTTTGCTTTAAAATTATGCATTGCATGAGGGCATTGCAATGGTCAAGTGTAGGGGATTTAATAAGTGTGAAAACACTTATCCTTTTACCACTTATAACAAGGATAAACCAAGCCAAAACATGTATTTTATGTCGTAAAAGTCGGAGTTATGCGTGGTTTGTGTTTTTATTGTGTTTTAGGACCAAAAGATGAAAAAGGAAGAAATCACGGGCTTTCACGGGCTTTTATCGAAGAAAAAGACAAAAGACGAAGTCGAAAGATCAAAAGTGCAAAAAGAACGGAAGTGCAAGGCCTATTCTGAAAATTTATCGAAGAAAAATTCTAAAGACGGAAGTTTAACGAAGTCGAAGAACCAAGTCTACTAAAAGAAGAAAATTAGAAGACGAGTTTATATTATCATTCGACAAATCCCGAGCCAAAGTCGAGAACGTCAAATTTAATTAAAAGACGAGAAGACTTATTTAAAAGACAAGAGGAAAGAGCAAGCAAAACACCACCCCTCTCCTCTCCTATAAATACTCCCCTGCAACTTCATTGTAGAGAGTTAGTCATTTTTTAGTAGTTTCTAGTTTTTAGAGAGAGAAAGTGTTTACTTTCTCTCACTAGGAAAAACTTCATCTTTGTTTATTTTCTTTCTTTCTTTTAATCTAATCTTTCATTTTTCTAGTTTAATCTTTGTTTTGATCTTAATCTTTCATCATCTTTGTTTATTTTCTTCATCGTCCATCTAGTTCTTCATCTATTTCATCTAATCTTCTACACGTTACATAAAGTTCTTTGCTTTTCGTGTTTCTTGATTCGTGTGTTAAAGTTTTACAAGTTTTATCATTCGTCTAGGAGTTGTGGTTAGCTTATTGGTATTTTTGTTGGCTTATTATTCTTAAAAAGTTGCTAAAATCTTGCTATAAGTCGTCCTTTCCCTAGATCCTACATTTTCGGAAAAACAGCCATAATTCCGCAATGTTTTGAACATTGCGGAATTGTACCTTCTTCAGACATTGCGAAATTGAATCGTTGCAATCTTTGCGGAATTGTTTTCTTGTTATTGCGGAATTGTATCTCCCATACATTGCGAAATCATTGTCTTTCAATATTGTGAAATTAATTTTTTTCCATTATTGCGAAATTATATAATCGGATTGCATTGCGAAATCGAATCCATTTAAGGATTGCGAAATCATACCATTTGTGGTATTCCGGAATTATTACTTTTTTTGTATTGCGGAATTAAATCATTTTTGTACCTATTTAATTTTTAAATTTTCTTTTCCTGCTATTTTACTTAGCTTTAATTTTAAATATTTTCACTTAGTTTTATTTTAAATTGTTTTATCTTAGTTTAATTTCAAGTTTATATTTTTATTAAATTTTAAGTTTTTATATTTACTTTTAATCAAGTTTTAATTACTTTAATTTCCTTATTATTTCGTTTAAGTCTTTCATTTAAGTTTTAATCATTTATAGCTTTTATTATTTTGTCATTTATTTTAAAGTTTGCATTTTTAGTTTAAAATAGATAATCAACTACCAATTTCTTTGTATACCAAAAACGATAAGTCCACCTTAAACCGTGATCAATTCGAATTGAATCGAGTACGAACACACACAAAACGCATTAAATCATAACTCCTTGCTAGTTTTTAATATATCTTTGCTGTTAAAAAAAGTAGACTAAGCTTTATAATTTTTTTACTGAAACTGGGCTTTTTTTTATAACCATCAGTTATAGTTTGGGAACATCAAATTTGATACCAGCAAATTTTTGAAATAGCTCAGGTTATCATACATGATACTAAAAAAATATCAAACTACTTTCATCATTATATACGATACTTTAGAGTATCAAATTTGATAGACTAAAAATGTGGTTTGTGTTGTTTTGAGGATTTTGGGATTATGCAGTTTATAGTGAGCATTTATGTTAATTATTGACTAGTTTCTATATTCTTAGATGACAAGAAAGATGTAAAGCTATTTTTTAAGGTTAGCTAGCTTTTTATTGCGTCTGATTTATTTTAAGTAAACTTAATAGTCTTCAATCAATATATTTATACATCTTCACATTGGAGAAAGTTAAATCTGAAGAAATATCCCTTGATTCATCTAGATATAGCGATTCATCTAGTTATTCATCAACTTATTCATCTAGTGATGATTTAATCAACTTCATGGAATGTAGAAATCTTCAATGGAAATTCCCTTATTGGCTTCAGGAAGAAAACATCTAAGTCCTTATCAAGACCCAAAGACCAGAACAACCACCAATTGATACATCATCCCAAATCCACAAATTGCTTCAAGTTCAAGAACAACCAATGTATATGGTTTCAGATCCTTAAGGCCCATATAAGAAGAAGTAGTTGTGGCGAAGAAACCATACAACTTGATTCCTATAACCAATGTAGTTCTTGGGTTAAGGGCTCTAAAAATAAAAGTTGAATTTGTTGGTCTGTAATAAATTATTTAGATTCATTTTCAAATATTGTGCAATGGAAATACATGTATGCACTAGACTTTATTTTGATACTATGCCTTTAATGGATGCTTTTATAGTTATTTGAATGTGAGATTAGAAAAATAAGCAATACGTCACTTGTTCTAACAATTAAACAACCTTAAGACAATATCATATATGAGACAAATTTATCATATATGATACATGTATGGTAACATAAAAGTAAAACACCACTTATTCGCTAAACCAAACCTTTTCAGCATTACTAGTTTATCATATATCATACATAGTAGGTAAAAATGGTAAAAGCATCACTTGTTAAAAAATGAAAAAACAACTTTCTCAACATTAATATATATGATAACAATGTATCAATAATGATACATAAGAGGTGAAAAAAATTAAGCAAAACACAACTTTCTAAAAAAAGAGTTTCAACATATTATCATATATGATAATCCAAATACAAAAAACCTAATGTAAAATCAAATATGATAAACAAATCATATCATACATGATAAACACTTATTCAGAATCTAAAAACACATAATAAATCAAAAAGTCTATTGAATTCATGATTAAACCAAAATTGTTCTCTCTTTAAAAGTTGTTCCAAATCACAAACATTGTTCTTGGAATAAGGATTTGGGCCATCAGACTCAACATCAATATTTAAAAGGTTTAACTTCTCAATAACAGCCACTAACCTTGATCAACTATACCAGTTTCTTCATTTCACAAGTCTCAAAAACAATATTCATCTCACCATACATGTTCATTAAATTAGTAGGGATAAGGTTCTTCGTCCAACGTCTCAAAATGTACTGTTATGGTATATACCAACCATCATAAAAAAAACAGACATGAACCCACACACACAGAGAGCTGAACTATTTTCTACGGCTCGCATCGCCTAAAAAATTCACAAAAACCACAAGTTTCATATATGATAATACAAAAAGTAAATTGTAGAAATATCTATTATACTATATTTTTCGGCCCTCTAATTATATGCAGAGGGCCATTAATGAGGGTGAAGAGTTCCTGATCATGTTTATTGCTAAGCTATGAATATCCAGTTAGTAATGTTAATTGCACTCAACTCAATAGTCCTTGCAGTTACAACCCTCTAATTGAATGTGAGGTCCCTTAATTGAAGTGGAAGTGCACTTAATATGGAAGTGTCCAGGCATGTCAAGGGTTCTTGATGAAATAAATGAAGGTATACTAAGAGGCATTAGGGTCTAAGTATTTCTTAATAGTATTATTGATTTCAATTCAATTGAATGGGTTTCAAAAAGGTAAGGCTTCTTCGTATAAACTTTATGTAAGTTTTTAGGTTTTTTATTTCAAATTATTTTGCTTTTGAAATTAGGGTATATGTGGAATTGGGGGTTTTGTTGGTCTCAGTTTCTTTTTTGTTTTGAAATTAGAGTTTATGTTATGAAGTAGACGCATAACTGCTTATGAAGTTCTTCATATATTTAGCTACTTTTTCTTGATTTAATTTCTTCTTTTTGTAACTATACTGTTTTATTGATTTTTGTTTTGGGGTCTTTATTCCAAGTTGTTGCAGGTGACCCATGGATCATTGTAGATGGCGTTGCACCGGCTAAGCTTCTTGAACTTGCATCGTTAACTCGGTAAACTTAGTTTTCTGTCATGAACAGGCTCAAGAAAATAATTTTTAAGGTTCTGAACTTCCAATGTTCTTATTTATTTATTTATTTAGGTAGGAAACTGTTACTGACAAAATAACCACTAAATCTGCTTAACTATTATGTGATGTTATTAATATCTTATTCGCCACAACTTAAGGCTTAGGAAGAGGATTTTTGATTGCTAGGGTGTTTGGATTTGCGATTTTTTTACCCATTTTTTTGCTTTTTCTCCTTTACTGTAGGGCACTATAATCTAATATGCCTACTGTGTATAGATATAGAGATGTCTGAAGTGAATTTTTTATATTTGCTGACACTCGATAGAACCAAAGGCCAAAGATCAATGTTTTGTATCTTTGTTCGTAGCATAACTACTCAAGGGTGGCCTAGTAGCAAAAGGATTTGTGGCTATTACTCCAAAGTGTGTGAGGTCTCAAGTTCAATTCCTGCTAGGTGCAAACAAACATGAAGCGGCTACGTCAACCTCCTGAAAAGGGAGGGCTTTACCTGGTTTGAGTTTGTGTGGCGGTGGGCTCAAACCCCGTGGATTAGTCGGCCAATGTTTCGGAAATCACAGTTACCAAAAAAAAATTCATATAAGATATCTTGCAACTTCTCATACTCACACATTTAGAAATTGGTAAATTTTCATTGTGTTTAAGCTGATACACAAACATTTGAGCCTTATACCTAAATTAGATGGGTCTGGGGATGGTGGATGAATATTTATATTTGATGGATATGAGTAGGTTGGTGGTGTAGAACGAGAAGAAAGCGTCAAATGTTTCATCAGCAGATATAGTAAAGAAAGCATTGATGGTAAGTACAAATATGTTAGCTATTAGTCTTTATAATTAAAGTGGAAGTTAAACATTATATTTGTTTTATGGTTGGATTGTAAAGGTGATTCCTGAACACTGTCTATTGAAGAACTAGAATTCATTAGAGATCCTTTTACATTAATGGACTCTGATGGTGACAGTAAAGTTACATTTGATGAACTCAATGCCGGTTTAAAGAAATTTGGTTCACAACTTGTTGACCTGAGATCAAATTGCTGATGGATGTAGTAATTTCATAATTCATTTACATTTAGTCGAATGATATATTGGAATATCATGATTTTCATATTAAAATTTTATCCTTTGCTCATTTACCAGGCTGACGTTGATAACAATGAGGTACTCGAGTATAGAGCCTTTGTTGCAGTGACAACTCACTTGCAAAAGGTGGAAGTCGATGAGCATCTACGTAGAGCATTTATGTTCTTTGATAAAGAGGTAGTGGTTATACCGACCTTAATGAGCTAAAACAAGTGTTATATGATAACGGTAAAGCAGATACTATTGTACTCAACCAAATCCTGAAAGAAGCCTATACATACAAGGTACCTTATTTAAATTTTCAATATACACATCATGTTATCCTAAAACACTAATAAGTCTATAATACGAGGTTTGTACCTACATAAAAGTTTTTGTGATTGCGTGAAGTGATGGTAGTAGCAGTGACGAGGAGAAATTGAGCAGCAATGATGAGGAGGAATTAAACTACAGTGATGAGGAAGAATTGACTGTTGGGCACAATAACTGTTGTATAAGCAAAGAAGAAGTTAGCAATATTTTATGGCAGGCGAGGTGATGGTAGCAGCAGTGATGTGGAGGAAGAGGAGATCCAACAGGAGTGGACTTTGGAGAAAATGAAAAATTATTTATTCGGGAATTCATGATCACAACGAGTGTGAGGAAGCATAGGAACAACATACTGCTGGGAACAACAACAAAGAAGTTAGCAAACTACAATCCTTACACGTAATTTCCAAGGTAGCAACATTGATCCCTTTTTACAACTTAAATTTTGTATGTGATCATGAAGCTTAAAGACAATTGTTTTGGGCTGTTTAAAACGACGTTGCCATTTAGGTAAAAGGAAAAAGTGGCACGTATCTTTATGAGTGTTATAGAGAAGAAAAAAAAGTAACGTCGCTTTTATCAGTTTCAAAACGAATGTCTTTGGCCTTTATATGATGGCATCGTAGATATTTACCATTTGACAAGTCAGATGATGCCAATGTCACATGTGTTGTGCACGCTGCTCAAATTTTTGGGAATCCATCACTACAAACTTTCATTGTAAGAAGGATCAATTTGGCTACAGGTTTGCAAGAATTTACATGTTCATTAAAACATATCTCATATAATTACTTGAAACGGAAGGGGTGTTTGGGATAAGCAGTTTAACAATCAGGTTCATCATTTTTTAGAGTCGTTTGATCTGAATCCAAAACATAAAAGAAATCTCACATAGTTACTTAAAAAGATTGGGGTGTTTGGGATAAGCAGTTTAATAGTCAGGTCCATTTTTTTAAGAGTCGTTTGATGTTGCTTTTTATTATGCAGATAACATATTTATGCCTATATAGTTGTTGTCATTGTAAGTTGAATCACGTGAGAATCTACATATAATATGTATCTACTTATATAACTGTTGTCATGGTAATCTGATAATTGTTGTCTATCATTTTTCTTTGTCACGACACGGTAAATGTTATCATGGTATGGAAGTATATTACGAGGGAGAAACAACGGCACCACGACAGCGTGGTGTTTCGTGTTTTAATGAGTTTATTTTAACAATCAGATCATATTTTACGTGTTACGTTTGAGGAATGAATTTTTTTATATTATGTATATGTGCAGCAAGGTAGTGAGATAACACAAAGAAGCTTCAATTTTGACTCAAGGAACCTTTAACTATATTCCACCCTTGAGGCTCTAAATGACTATATGCAACAAGGTATTGAGATAACACAAAGATGCTACAATTTTGACTTATTCATCCTTAAAAATGTGAAAAATGAGGCAACACTATCGGTTTAATAATTGTCTAAATTTTTTGTTAGCATTTATAATATAAATTTGTTTGTTAGCATTTTCAGTCTAAATGGATCATTTTTGTGTTTGAAAAATGATTCATTTTTTAAATATTTTTGTAGTACTTTATCAAGGCTTTAAATTACACATACTTGTAGAGGTGCACAGACCTGGTTAACCGAACCGGTTCGGTTTGTGTTTAAAAAAACCGTTTTTTGGTCAAAGACCAAAAAACCGGTTTGGTCGGTTAACCGGTTCGGTTACAAACCGGTCCAAAGGCTAAAAAACTCCAACCGGTATATCCGGTTACCAACTGGTTTTTCCGGGGGTTTTTTTCGTTTTTCGTTTTTAGAGTGTATGGTGAACCATAAGGAAGCCGTAAGACTACAATTATTAAAAACATCACTTTTATCTAACAGAACATTACAAATACATTGAAAGGGAAATACAATTGAAAGGAAATACATCACACAATCACACTCACACATAATACATAAACATAATTAAAACGGATAACTAATCGGATTCGGAATTGTCTAGGTTGACTTCGTTGTCGGACTTGGACCTAGCTTCTGCATTAGCTTCATCTTGTGACAGTTCTTCATCGGTTAGTGATATCGCTTCACCCGATTCCACCTCATACTTAAATACCTATTCTTCAAAGTCTAAGGTGTTTTCAAGACTTGTCTTGTGTTGTACCCGCTCTTGTGCATCTAAGTGATCTTTCAAGCACATGCACATCTCCAAAGACGCCAGAGTGAGTCTTGTTCTTCGATTAGATAGAACTCTTCCACTTGTTGAAAAAGCCGATTCCGAAGCTACCAAAGTAGCTTGTATGCTTAGCAAGTCACGAGCCATTCGGGATAAAATGGGTCACATTTGTTCCTTTGCTTGCCACCAAGCCAATATATCAAATCCTATAAACTGATCGGTGGAAAGTTGGATCCATTTTCCTGAGGTATACATACTAAATTCGTTGGATCCTTGTTCTTCAAGCCTTGCCCTTTTGTTTTTGCTTTCTTGTAAAGCATTTATCATTTTTGTTATCGGATTCCTTGAACTCGTACCCGATGAAGATGAAGAACCAACATGTGTTGAAGGAGGTACGTTACCATATGTTTCAAAGTAAACTTGCCATAAACCCTCAAAGGAATCGTTGAAAGATTTTTTTGCATCATATGCAAAGTTCACGTTACTTTGAAAACACCCCAAATCATTAGTAATTGACTCAATGAACATCTTTAACCCGTTTACATTGAAAAATGGGTTAGCCGCGGCGGAACAAGTAATTATTGATGGCAATTTTTGAAAGTATATCTTACCTTTATTTTCATTGGTATGACCATTTCTGCAAATATACCACATTCGAATTCAAATTTGCTTAACCTTTGACACATCAAATAAAGTTGTTGCAAAACCAAATGAGACGTTGGATAATAGACTCCCGACAATGTTTTTGTTGCGGTGTTAAAGATTTCAAGTAATCGGGTTAGTTTTTCAATAATATCCCAATTTTCAACCGAAAACCCATACTCGATATCACATTACATTGCAACTCGTCATGAAAATTTTATAAAGTCATTTTCTGTTTTAAAGCACACAAGAACATATGATATGTGGAATTCCATCTTGTAGGAACGTCCCAATTAGGTGATCCAAAAGGTTTTTTTTGAAGCTTTGCACCATTTAATATATTGTGCATACCTTCGATTGCCTGCTTTGAAAATATCTTTTAACATTTGTCTAAAACAACCTCTAACTGCACTTATAGAGTCAACATTTAGGCCGGCTTGCACAACCAAGTTAATAATGTGTGCAACACATCGACTATGAAAAAATATCCCGTTCATAATTGGTTCGTGTTTTTATTTTAATCTACTCATGGACTTTGGTATTGTTACTAGCATTATCCAACGTAATTGAAAATATTTTGTTTCGCAAACGAAACCTTCTTAACACGTCACCCAACAAAACGGATAACTCAAGTGCCCCGTGAGGATATGGAAAGTCATTGAATGCAATGACCCGCTTCATCATGAGCCAATTGCTCGGATCGATCCAATGTGCGGTAACACACAAGAACGAACTGGACAACCCATGAGGAGTATACCACACATCCGTAGTTAAGTTAACACTAGAAATTAAGTTTAAAAAGCCATCTTTAAGTTCTCGTTTAGCCCCTCTCCACATTTTCATTGCATCACGTTTAAGGGTAGAATGACTTACATTGTTGTATTTCAGTTGTAGAGTCTTTTGAAACACCCTAGTGATACGAGGGTTGTCGAAATGGTTGAATGGCAGCCCCTCTTGAATAACCAACCCGGCAAATTGTTTATACAAAAATATGCCCCCTTCTCGAGTCACCGAGGGTTGACCCGCTTCCGGAGTGTTCTTTAGTGATTTACAATACCTTTGTTCAATATGAGACCTCAACGTCGAGGTAGAACTAGGCTGCATGGTTTTAAAGCAATGCAAGCATTGAGCCTTATAAGCACCGTCCGTCATCCTCACGTATTGATACTCTTGCCAAATTCCAGCGATGTGATTGTGAGTTGACATCACTTCTGCAACCGTTGGTTCTTCCTTCTCCGGTTTGGAAGTTGTAGAACCAACACCGGTGTTACTTGAAGAAGCTTTGCCTTTACCTCGTCCTCCTGCCATTGGTTATTAGTGAAACAAATTCGTTTTTGATTTTGAGTATTTTTTTTGCTAAAATGAAAGTAAAATGTGTTACTTGTGAATATTGTGTGATACAACTAGCCTATTTATAGTTAAAATGGAAGTAAAAAGATTCAAAAGTAAAAAAAAAACTCTACCTACCCGGTCCTACCGGCTATAAAAGCCAAATTTCAAAATTTGAAAAAAAAACCCGCTCCTAACCGGTTAACCGGTTGGGAAAAAACCGTTTCAAACCGGCTCCTAGCCTTCAAAATCCAAACCGGTTGGTTACCGCCGGTTTGTAAAAACTGTAATCGGTTATTAAAAAAACTGGTTAGGACCGGTTCTGGTTTTTGGTTCTAAACTGGTTAACCGGTTCCAAACCGGTTTGTATGTGCATCTCTACATACTTGGACAATATTATTTAATCATTTATTTCCTAGAGATAATATTCTATGAATATGTTGATTGCAATTTAAATCTTACTTATATTCAATGTAATTAGTGTCATATTAAGACCCGTGAATTTACGAGTGCCTAAGATTTACGTGGAAGCACCCAAAGCTAATGTGAAAGTGAATTACAACAATTTTGGAAGTAACTGGATAAACGTAAATTCATAAATTTTTTTACAAAAAGTGAATACAACAGGACAAAACATCATACATTAGAACGAAACATCATGCATTTGAACAAGAGGAAATATCCCGTCATACATTAGAACGAAACATCATGCATTTGAACAACAGGAAAAATCTCGTGTGCATCACACGTGTCTGCCTGCCTCGTAATGAAATATGATTAGGCACATAAAAAACTATAGTTTTAAATGATATCACATGTATGCATACAAAAAAGGAATATGATAACATATGATTATCATATATGATACACATATAATTTTTTATATATATATCTAAAAACTGTAAAAAGTGGTCATATCTTGTAAAGTCCATCCTCTTATAAAAACAAGTCTTCTTTATCATCTTTTTCTCCTTATCACTAACAAGAACACATATCATATAATATATATATATATATATATATATATATATATATATATATATATATATATATATATATATATATATATATATATATATATATATATATATATATATATATATATATATATATATATATATATATATATATATATATATATATATATATATATATATATATATATATATATATATATATATATATATATATATATATATATATATATATATATATATATATATATATATATATATATATACATATATATATATATATATATATATATATATATATATATATATATATATATATATATATATATATATATATATATATATATATATATATATATATATATATGCACATCACAAATCACTATCATATATGATAACATGTGTACTTCATATATGATACAAAAAATTTAGAAACAAAAAAATATAACAGAGCACAAAAAAACACAAAAAAAACTTAGAAAAGCTTATTGCTAACTAATATGTTCAACACAACTTTTAAACACTATCAAAACTGAATACATCTAAAAAACAACTTATTAGAAAGAACTTACTTTTAGCAGTTTTAATATTATAATTACGTTGTTCATATGCAACTATCTATTCAACAAGAAGAATTAAGGACATCTTCGAACAAACGCTACTCTCATCACTTGAATGAATCAAATCCATTAAAACTTGAAAATTCATAAAAATATGTTAATCAACTAGCTTATGAATAAACTAACTACAGTGCACCACATAACTATTTATTCTTCGAACAAATAACATTAGAATTAAGCTAAAAATAAGCTTAACAACACAACTTATTCAAATAATAACATGACAAATTCAAAGGTTACAAAAAGAATAACACATACCTGATCGAAGAAGGTACATCAAATATGATACATCATATATCATATTTGATAAGCCTATCATATATCACATAGCATATAACTATCAAGTATAATAAACGAGGTATCATATATGATACATCAAACTCAATCAAACAAAATATTAAATAGTAAGTTGTTCATAACATATAAATGCCTAATAGAACAGATTATTCACACTAACATAACCTCTCTCATACTTGTAAAACTTGACAAATCCTCAAAATAAGCTAACAAGCTATCTTATTCAGAACTCTCATCTAATACACATCAATTAGCTTATTCACATTAATATACTATAAACATTTGATTGATTCAACTCTATTAAATCTGACAACTCGTAAAAATAAGCTAATAATTTAACTTACGATTTCTAAATACATAACTTATTAACATGTATGCTTAAAATTAAAGACAAATAAGATTAAAAATACATCAAATAACATAATTAGATAATTTATAAGGTTACTAATCAGCCAATTCATAAAGCTTATTATTCAGCCAACTCATAAGCTTAAAACACTTTGAGAAAATATAAGCTGGTAAAACGAATTTAAGACAAAAGATTAAACCAATTCAATGATTACCTAATCGATCCAGTAATGGTAGATTGCAATGAAGAGGTTATAGAGATAGAAAGTAACAATCGGGAAGAAACGTGGTTATAGAGAGAGAAAGTAACATATGGGAAGAAGCGTGGTTACATAGAGAGAAAGTAGCATATCGAGAGATATATGATGGAAACTATGTGTTTCTATCGCTTGAAAGCTATAAATACCTTGAATGTAAAAAGACTTAAATACCCCTATAGTAAAAAATGAAAATGTAATCTCAGCCGTTGGGTGATAAGGAGATCAAGGATGGAGATGAGTCTCCTCATATCTTAAATAAGTTTGATATTCAAATGGACTTAAATCTTAATATAATTATAATCTAATTACATTATTAAACTATTTGGTTTGCATAACGAGAATAATTATAATTCAATACATTATAAATATTGTTTAGGAGTCATTTGATTAAGGTGCATGACCTCATTAATTTGGGTTTTTTGACTTTATTTCGAACGTTTGGTTGATAGTTTGTATTCATATGAGCCTACATAGTAGACATAAGCAGGGCCGGACTTATGTACTAGGTACGGAGTGGCGGCGCCCCATAGCTTGACTAAAAAGACGAGATTATAGTGTACTATTTTTTATTGTTTTTTTTTAAATGTCTCCCATTCAAAACGCAAATTGTCCTCCATTCACACATTAAAATTCAACTTTTAATACTTTAAAACCTAGACATCGTCCATTTTTAAGTTTAAATATTTGTTTTTTATTAGAGTTTTAGTTTTTTTTGCATTGCTATTGTCAAAAAAATTGTTTGCTCCCCGCAACCCAATTTTTTACGCCCACCACTGGACATAAAGA
Organism: Glebionis coronaria; assembly: GCA_025667525.1. Taxonomy (NCBI): domain Eukaryota; kingdom Viridiplantae; phylum Streptophyta; class Magnoliopsida; order Asterales; family Asteraceae; genus Glebionis; species Glebionis coronaria. Next base: position 606,517,437 of record CM046876.1, on the reverse strand, counting down.
TTTTTGCCATAATAGGTAAAAGGGTAAGGATTGAGAAAAAACTATAGGTATTCACTGAAATAAATAGCGTGGAGGAATCTTCACCCAGTGTAAATTCAATCTTTTTACATTTCAATTTTAAAATAATGCATTTCTTTGTTAAATAGTTATTAATATTTAAAAAATATATATTTTCTATCTCTTTTACTAAACCCGAACCGAAACCACACACTTAATAAATTCATGCTTAAAGTAAAACTCGATTTTAAACCAAACGAACCCTTAGTTTTTTGATTTAATTGTAATTCAATCACTCAACCTTAAATCAAGCAAGGGGGAATTCAGATTAGGTATGATGAAGTTGGCTTAAAAATTAGGTAAAACAATGAATTTAATTGAGTTAACATGAAAAAACTTGAATTTATTAAGTTATATGAAAATTATTTGTTAATGACTTAATTGAGATAAATGACTGAAAATATCAAATAATAAAACTAAACCTGTCCACATTAGATCATCTGCTAATTAAACATGACTTAATGAAAAAAATTAAACAAACAACCTCTCAAAGTTTTACAATTTCAACCGTTACTAATAGAGATGAGCATTTTGTCTCGAATCCCGAAACCATACTGGAACCGTACCGATTCCTGGTACCCGAATCTCGAAATAAGGTGGAAAAAAATTTGGTACCACTAATTCAGTACGGGACCGGTACCAAGTCGGGAAATTCATGAAAAAACGGGAAAATCCTAATTTCTCGGTACCGGTACCGGGAATACCATTCGATACGATACCGGTACCGTTAATTTATGCTCGGAAAAAAATCGATACCTCTAATTTGATACGGAATCGGTAGTATTGTTTACTAGTCAATAGTTTAGAAGAAATATAGAAAGAACCAAAACCTTAAAGGACCTGTCCTGAAATAAAAATCCTAGGTTTAAAACACCACTCTCTCTCTCACACACACACTAGTTCTTCAAAACCACCCAGAAATGACGACAGCAGTGAAACGAGATCTAGACCAACCGCCATTCCCGATGACGTCATCATCATCCCAACTCCCACTAATCATAACCCTAAACTGCATCGAAGACACCTCCTTAGAATCCCAATACCTCTCATCCCTCGCGCGTGTCGAACACGTGCCTTTACACTCACTCGCCTCCTCCAACATCGAACACGCATCCGCCGTCCTCCTCCACTCCCTCGCCTTCCTCCCACGCGCCGCCCAACGCCGCCTCCGTCCTTACCAGCTCATCCTCTGTCTCGGCTCGGCTGACCGCGCCGTTGACTCTGCTATAGCTGAGGAGCTGAGGCTCACGAGGCTGGTTCATGTCGACGTGTCGAGGGCTGAGGAGGTGGCGGATACTGTTATGGCGTTGTTTTTGGGGTTGTTGAGACGGACGCATTTGTTGTCCAGACATGCGTTGTCTGCGTCCGGGTGGTTGGGTTCGGTTCAGCCGTTGTGTAGAGGGATGAGGAGGTGTAGGGGCTTGGTGCTTGGGATTGTGGGACGGAGTGGGAGTGCGAGAAGCTTGGCGACCAGGAGTTTGGCGTTTAAGATTAGTGTGCTTTATTATGACGTTAATGAGGTAGTTGTTTATATAATTGACGCGTTTCGTTACTTAAGTCTTTTGGTTTTTATAATTGGAATATATGCTATGCGTTGCTTAATTGATTAGTTTAATATGTTACTATAAGTTATTAGGTTTCTATTTAAGAATTAGCATACGCCATATTGGATTGGAGCGTTAAACGCCTTAGTGATAAAGGCACCTAGGGTTCAAACCTTACTAGGTAGAGACATTTAGGGGTAGCCATGGAAACAGCGGCGGAGCGAGAAAGTTATGGTCTAGAGGGCAAACTTTGATGATTTTAAGATTAGTGTGTTTTATTACGGCGTTAATGAGGTAAGTTGTTTATATGATTGACGTGTTTTGTTACTTAAATTGTGATGTGTGTATACTTGTTGCGGTAATTGGGATATATGCTGTTTGCTTGTATTAATGTAGTTGCTTGGTTGATTGGGTCGAAGATGTCAAGTTACTAGGTTTCTATTTAAGGTTTAGTGTACCACATTATTGGATTCGAGCGTTAGGCACTATGATCTCCACACAAGAGGTCTCATTTTCAAACCTCACTAGGTACACATTTGGAAAGTGTCGGAAACCTTCACGATTAGGCTGCGTACATATGAGTCAAATCCTCTCCCTCTCCGGATAACCTTAATTAGGGAAAACTTCCCGTTTATTATTGTGTTGGAGATATAGCTGTCTTTTACTATTATAGATGCTGCACGGGTTGTGAATTGATGCGATATGTTATAATTAGTTGGGATTTGTTACCGAGTACATTAGGTTCCTATTTAAGAATTAGCGGACCGCATTATTGCATTGGAGCGTTAAACCCTCCCCCCACCACCATATAGCCTTGCGATAAGCCTTACTAGGTACACATTTAGGGGTAGCCATGGTAAGGGTCGGAAAGGGGCACAAAGATGCCCCGGTTGGGCTGCGTACATCGAGTCAAATATTCGTTCTCACCGGGTAACTTAATAGGCAAAGCTTCCCGTTTACCCATTTATAATTTGATTGGAGCTGTAGCTGCCTTCAACTATTACAGATGCTGTGAATTGATGTGATATGTTAGAATTAGTTAGGAGTTGTTACTGGTTACATTAGGAACTCGAGAAATGTAGACTTACTATTGACAGATTTGAATTGGGGTCGGATTACATAATGAACGTATATAAGCTGTAAAGGTAAAAAAAATAAGCCATAAAAAAGTGAGCTTATGAATCATAAGTCCAAAAGATAAGCAGGAAATTTGAGGCTTATGAAATATAAGCCGAAAAACAAATAAGCTTATAAGGCACGTATAAGCTTAAGGAAACACCTATAAAATGTTGGAAACGGTCCCACAAAGATGCCCCGGTTAGGTTGGGTACATTATACTCGTTCTCACTGGGTAACCTTAGTAGGAAACTTACCATTTATTATAAGATTGGAGCAGTAGCTGCCTTTTACTTTTTATAGATGCTGCACTGGTTGTGAATGAATGCGATATGTTAGAATTAGTTAGGAATTTTTACTGATGACATTAGGAACTTGAGAAATGTAGACTAACTATTGAAACATTTAAATTGGGATTGAATTGCAAGGCTGACTCACTACAAGATCAGTAGCTGAGTTGGGCTGATTCCGCCAATTTCGTTCGGTTTGGTCAAAATTTGGGTTTTTGGAGTCCGGCCACGAGGTTTGCATATTAAGTATGAATCATAGTTCAAATATTTCTTAATCTATTTCATATATTCCGTGTTCCAGATACTAGAAAAAATAGGTGTTGAAAGAGGACTTACTCTCCTTATTGAGAGAGCGCTAAAAGTCAACTAGAGGACTCCATACTACTGGTCTAAAAAAAACTTGATAAACACTTGGTGACAAGTATTTGAACAATTGAGTTAATGTCTCTAAACATATTGCTAAGGGTCCTACGAACAACTATATGATCCTATTAACATGGCATACATATAAATTCGAATGTTATGTAACAAAGCTTCCAATTTGAGTATTCCCCAAGCTCTTTGTCTAGGCCGATTACTCGCTACAAGGTCGTGACTGCACGGGCACCGCCTAGCAAGTTTTACACCCATGGGGTGCATTCTTGTTGTGGACCTGATTGTAAACTCAGTGTTTACAGTTACTGGTGGTCAGTTAACGACTTAACGTTTATTATATACTTATTCTGGTGTTGTGCTTGTTACAATTAGGTAGACTTGTTTACCTTGATTCAGAGTTACTAACATTAGGAATTAGCAGCAGTTCGGTCATCCAGTTTCAACATAATGGCGTGCTTGTTAAATCCCCACCCTTCGTCCACTTTTACTAAATTGCCACACCTTATAATCTGCAGAATTTTTTATCTAACATAAGTCGATTAAATTGTCTAGCTTGCATAAGTGGGGTTCAAAGTTGTTTCAGTCACCAAAATCTTGAGTTCTAACTTCTAACTCAGGTCATAAAGTTGTCTAGCTTGCTTAAGTGGCCAGTTAAAAATCAGGAAGCCACATTGTTGGATGCAGGTTATAGCTGGTTCATTGTAGATTGATCATGTAGCTTTGTTATTGAATACATTAGGAATGTGAGAAATGTAGATCAATAATCGATTTCTTGACGTGAACCTGTTTCTTTGCAGTTAGTTTAAGATGGATTATGTTTTTTTCAGTGATCAGTTAAGGTCATATACTTTCTCAAGTCATGTTGTGTTTGGTACAACTAGTAGAGTTATTTAGTTAGATTCGGATATCTAGAAGTAGAAATATGCAGCTGCCAGGTCATCATAGTTACCTATTATAAAATCATGTGTTAATTACTCTAAAATAGGATCGTATCGTCACACTATTGTGTTTTTCATATCATCTATGTAATATCTATTTATTCATGTCAGTTTGTGATTTTAATGGCAATATGGAATCAATATTGAATTTATTTTAGTAGCTAGCAAAATGCATAGATAGCATGTTGCTATAAGATACAGTATGAAAGTAGAGCAATGTGAGTAGGCAAATGGAAGAAGCTAAACTAAAAAAGGATTGGTGATCTAAATCAAGTGATTGGTCATATGTCGTTGTTTTGAATGTTACTACCTGATGTGGTTTTTAGGTTTTCAAAGTTGCACAGATTGATTTACGTCGTTGGGCCTAAATAAACTAAAATTAAAATCATATTCTTGGTTTGGTTGTTTGATTTGGTGGAGTTTAGACACTTTAGTATGTCTAAATAATAACACACGAGGTATGTCATATGGTTTATTTTCAAAGAAACAAGTGTGTGATTTGGTGAGGTTGTCTTTGCTTTATCTTAAAAAAATGAGGGCATGAGTCAATATCGTCATCCTGAGAGAATGTAAGCATTATGTTTTTTAAATGAGCAATGTAAAAATGAGGGTATGATTCAATCTATGAAGAAAACGGACTTTTGCGCTTTCTATGTCTCAATGCGCATTTGTAAAAATAAGACATAAAAATAAGCTTAGTCTATCTTGTAGAAATACAGCTGGGGTATATCGCTCTAAGGCCAACAGTCGTGCATAAATTTATGGCATTAAGAAGCATAAATCCGTTTGTTTTTAACCCAAACATTGCATACCAGATACTGAAATAGACCAACTTACCTTTAGGCTTTGACCCTTAATTGCTTATTGGAAGGCATGCAGCTGAGTTTGAAAAGATTTAGTTGGTCACCCATTTTTAAAGGGATGGAGTATCTTTTTCTCTCTCAAACACTAGCCGTTCCAACTTTCTAGGTTCCTAATACCTGCATTTGTTTCCATTTCATATATATAGTTTATTCTTCTCAAGTTTTATTTTGTTATATTTTCCAGGAAAAAGGAAAAAGAATAAGCAGGTTTCCTCCCGCTGCCAGGAGGATGGACACATTAAACGATCTACTTGCTGCAAGTGACCTCATCTCACTCCATTGTGCCCTAACAAATGATACAATTCAGATTATAAATGCTGAATGCCTGCAACATGTCAAGCCAGGTAACTTTCATTTGGTTTGTAATAATATTGAATATATTTCGGAAATAGTTTCAAGGATGCCTTTTTATTTGCACTAACTATACAGTTCCTGCTTTATACAGGGGCATTTCTGGTAAATACCGGTAGCAGCCAGTTATTGGATGATTGTGCAGTAAAACAGCTGTTGATTGATGGAACACTTGCAGGATGCGCCTTGGATGGTGCTGAAGGGCCTCAATGGATGGAAGCATGGGTAAGATGAATGTACACGTATTAGATCAGTATAATTAAGAATCTTTGTAGTACTTTACACTTTCCTTACAATTGATATGCATAAAAAAATCGTGGTGATATGAAATACTGGCTGTTCGATTTTAATGCATATTTCTTGATTTGCCTAGGAAGGTTCTGATAGCATTTTCCAAACTAAGATATATTCAAGATTTCCTAGAAAGCTCTTAGAGAGCATGTGAAAAATAGTTTACATAAATATATTTTCATTAGTTTTTTTCTGACCGGCTCTAAGCACATCTTGTGATATGCAGTGAATAACTAAACATAGAATTCTACTGTTTTTTTTTTATTAATGCTAATTTTCTGTACATCCACATACTTCAGATCCGAGAGATGCCCAATGTTTTGATACTTCCCCGTAGCGCAGACTATAGTGAAGAAGTATGGACAGAAATTCGGGAAAAAGCTGTCTCCATATTGCAAACATTCTTCTTGGATGATGTCATCCCAACTGATGCCGTTTCTGACGACGATGAAGAGGAAGATGAAAGACTTTTTGAAGATGAACAGAGTGACAAACAGCAGAAACACAGTGCAGTAACAGACGATATTCATGTCTCATACGAATCCTCCATGAAGAAGAGTATCGCACAATCTATCGCATCTCCAAGCCAACCTCAAGAATCAATATTATCACAAAACAGTTCCCCTCAATCTGATATGAAACGCAGTAGATCAAGTAAAAAAGCTAAAAAGAGACACGCCCGACAAAAATCCATGAATAAAGAAAAAGAAAGTACAATGGTTAAAGAAGACGACACTGCCATGAGTGGCACTGATCAAGTTTTGAGTTCAAGCTCACATTTTGCTTCACCCGAGGATTTAAGAAGTAAAAGAACATCCATTGGAATTGGTAAGAAGTCTCTTGAGCTGTTAAAGGACGGTTGTGTAATTTCATTGCAAGCAAGAGACCGTGCTGCGTTTCATGTTTCTAGACAAAGAGCTCAAGGTGGTGGATGGTTTCTTGATACGATGTCGAATGTGACCAAAAGAGATCCGGCTGCACAATTTCTTGTTGTTTTCAGAAGCAAGGTTTGTGAAACCCATTCCGTTGATGTAACTCGATTGTTCTGTAGGTTTGGTCGCATTTCAACTGATTGTCTTGTTTGATTGTGATTTGCGCAGGACACAATTGGTCTAAGATCTTTCACTGCTGGTGGCAAGTTGTTGCAGGTGTGTTTAGCTTTCTCGGGACATTTCTTTTATATTGCTTGTGTAAAATACTGGTCACATTTCCTTTCTCAACTACTTACTCCTAGTATAACTCGAGAAAGCTACTTACTCCTAGTACACTGGAGTAAGTAGTCCCAAGTACACTAGGAGTAACCGAGTAACTAGTTGAGAAAGGAAACCTCAAGACAAAGAATTCAGTTGACGTATACTAGGAGTAAGTAGTTGATAAAGGAAATATAAAAGAAATATGTATATTTCCTTTACTGAACGAAAAGAGTAACAAGTCCTCTTGGTGTTTATCTTTGTCTTGCTTTCGGCTGGGGAATGAGTGCATTTGATCAAGGCGTCTGATCTGGAATTGTTTATAAATGTTCATGACAAAATCATAGAGTAAACATAATGGCAGTATATAAAGATGCATTTTTTTTCTTTTCTTTCAACTATGCAGATAAATAGAAGAATGGAATTTGTATTTGCTAGTCATAGCTTTGACGTCTGGGAGAGTTGGACTTTTGAAGGCTCTCTGGAGGAATGTAGATTGGTTAATTGTAGAAACCCGTCTGTAAGTACTTCCCTCTTTTCCAATCCATGTTTTGCTTCGTATTAGTTGTTTCTAATCAGACACTTATCTATAGAGCATACATATTGTATATCTTACTTGATAAAGGATCCAAACCAAACCAAATACACTTTTGTCGTTTTCTCCAAATTTCATGTTATTATGAATTTATGATGAAAGCATTGTAAACATTACAATAACTTTAAACAGAAAACTCAAAACCTGCAGATTGATTCTATCTTTGTAATCATCTAGCTCATAGTAAATTAGTTTACCCCCCAAAACTATGAATTTTCATGTACTTATATCAGTTGCCAGTTTACTTTCTGCTCGGTTTATGTATGTTCTTGTAAAAGAGTTTCAACCTATCCAACTTGCAGGCTGTTTTAGATGTACGCGTGGAGATTCTAGCAACGGTAGGAGAAGAGGATGGGATAACTCGCTGGCTTGATTAATCCTACTAACCCGATAAGCAACTGTGTGCACATGACTCGATTCATGCATTCTTTTATCTTGAGGTTTGTAGTTTAGTTATCAAAGTAGTTTATATGCTTTCAGTTTCACAACATATATGTTCTGTGAGGTCGTAATTGTTCTGCTCATGATCCGACCCAGTTGTGTATGATTTCATTCGGGGATTCATTGTCCCGAGGTTTTTTTTACCATCATTCATCTATATATTTTTATTCAGGCATTACCGCCTCTTTTAAGTTAGTTGTAAAGTGTTCAGTCATGTAACAGAAATTCTTAAGAGTTTGTGTGGTGCGATCCGACCCAAGTTGGAGTTGCTTAGTTCTTGTACTGTGAATGTGGTAGTACATAGAAATAAGATTCATAGTACTATATAATAGCCTGAAATGAAGTAAAGAGTAGATGTTTAAGTTATATAACATAACTATACCGTTATACATCGACCCAAAATCTTGTGGATATTCTAAGGTAAATTGACCCAAAATCTAAAAAAGAGGATGTGCTTCTTCTATATGAAGATACAGTACTAATATACGATCTGGTTATATTGTAAATCTACCAGAAATATGAGTATCATTCTCTAGCTGTTAGGTTGATGTGATTGTTAAATCTTCTCAGGAAAGCCTTTGTCCATTCGACTTGACAAATGCCAGTTCAGCTGACGGTATTCTCGACTTAATTGTGAATTTTCATCGATGTATCAAATGTACGGCGGTTCTGCAAAAATCAAAATTCCAACAATGTTATATTGTAAACCTTTAAAACGCTAGATTCAGGTTCGTTACTCACAGCAGTTGTTCACAGATAATGAAGATCCAGTGCATACATAAAGCAGTTCACAAATTTTTATGGATTTCGAAAAGTGATGTACCTGATACGCAATACATGGCCTTTTGGGTGAATTGTCAGAGTGCTCCACTTGCAGACAGTGGTGGTGTTCAAAGCGACCCTTTTTCTGAAACCAGAAGGTCTCAAGTCAAGACATAGAAACAAAAAATGGATTTGTATTGTGCAATTGGCCAGTTGTATATCGAAAGAGTATTACAGACCTGAAAATAGCTCAAGACAATATCCGAGTCCTGAAGGGGTGTGGCATGGCCACCATACACATGTGAAAACTTCCACTGGTACATTATGAGTTCCAATAGTGAAGTACGTACATAGTTAGAAACCAAATTGGATAATGATTTAGAAACACTCAACGAAAAGAATAATATACCTTTGAGAACTCCTCATCTGAAACCTGTAACTTCTTTTGGATCCGCAATTTAACTTCAGCTAACGTCTCACCCTCACGAACGACCAGCAAAAATGGATCCCCAAAGATCCCGAACTGTTAAGAAATACCCATGTAGATCATAACCGTTAGCATTAGAGTAGCAAAATGAGCAACGGAAAAAATGAATTTATCTGTAGCTACCTGGTAAAAGCAAGCAATAGGTGAATCATTATTACAATGTTGAACACGAACTAAACGATCCTGAAGACCCAAATCTTTTTCTTCTTCCGAAACCTGTAAGAAAATAATCTTAGAATACTTGCCGAAAATCCTGAACTAGTCGTTTGGATCATAACCAGCTAGTTCATTACAAAGAGAAAGGAGTAGATGATGGCATTTAGTAAGGATTGAGGTGACTTAAGTAGCGCTAACTGATTCACACTAAGTGAGTGTCAATCATATAATGGACCTCCAGCAAAGAAATAAAAAAACATTTTTCAAATTACACACGACAAGCTTTGAGTATCACATACCTCCTCAACACGTAACGTAGAGTATTCATTGATATTCTCTATTATTTCATCCAGGGAAAAAACCTACATATACAGCCACAAGCGTTGAAGACAAGTAAATCACATAATAGTACTGGGATCACAAAGAAAGATCGATAGGAAGGCAAAGTGCATGATAGAACTTGGAACATCACATACCTTGAAAATTCTCCTGTAGAATATCTCAAGTAGTCGAAGTTCCGCATCTTTATTCGACAACTCAATCTGTCACACATAACTAAACATTTAACCATACAATTTTGACAGAAGTACTGGATGATAGCGATTAGCGACCATTACATATGTAATTCTACTTGCAGAATGAACAATTTAATATACGGCAAGAGATGTTAAAGAATAACTACAGACTGAAAGAAGTTGCTACACTTACCTTTGTCTTAAGGTCATTGATAACGTCCCCCACTGTGCTTGTCTTCGGTAATTTAATAGTATGTATTACCACCTAACAATTCGTTTCAAGTCAGCAACAAACAAACAAAAAAACGGCTCGGTGTATCAGAAAGAGAGGATATAATTCAGCACTCACTTCATTTTTAGTAGCATCATGAAAGGTAACATTCAGTGTTTTCAACGCTTCTAGTTCTGGCAGGGGGATATCCAATACTTCATAATACAAAATATCTGATAACTGCAACAAACGATAGGAAAGCACAATAAAATAAGATACAAAAGTAACTCGGATAATGCTGATCATGCAAATGTTAAAACAACAACAAAAAAAAGTACCTCGGTCAGCATGTCTGAGAGACGGTCCACTCCACGATACTTGATTGGCTCTGTTTTGGGTTGTTCCGTGTACCAGTTTTGGGGAGATGTAAGCCTGATTTTAGATGGATCATCTAAGTTTAGACGGAGAGCAAGTCGTGCAACAACATCGTCATAATTGTAAGTTTTTAACCTAAGATGCAAGAAGATTAAGTAATAAACCATGTTAGCTTAACCAAAATTAGGCTGATAAATTCAAAGACCACAAAACAAGGAACTTACAATGTCAGAGAAAACCCATCCTCCTCAGGTTTCTCCAGTGATCGAAAGTGTACAACCTACGCATCATCCAACATTAGATAATGCAAACGATTGGTTATAAGATCTATCTTACACAAAGACCATAGAAGCGCACATAAAAAGGTAAAATAAGATATCACAATGATAATAATACAAGCCGCTGCTTGATAGCCACCTCAATAAGTACATTTGTTAAATTGTAAACTAATTTTAAACTATATATTGCAGTACATGTTATCTCATCACTTATATGGATGACGGTGTACCTGGCGATATTGAACATGCTCCATAAAAGACTTAACATCAAGATAACTGCTTGTTTCTGTAAGATGTTTCTGAAACCATATGATGTCCCCGTTTTGAAACTGTTATATCATACAAACAAGAAACATCAGGTAAAGGAAAATGCCATTAGAGTATCAAAAAGATTGAAATTGATAACAAAAGCGCTGCAAATGCAATAGAAAAGATACCTCACTAGCCAGAAAAGTTTGCGTTTTGTCAACATCCGAACACTTAACAGTGGAGTGAGACCTAAATTCCTGAATATAGAAGGATAATATGAAGTCAATGACTTTAGAGGTTGACAAGAACATATTGAATAGATTAAAAAAAATTAAAGTGAAACCTTGTATAGTTCAATTTCTTCATCCGGTGCAAAGCCAGCCATTTCATTCAGCCTTTCCAGTATATCTATTGGCTTTTCAGTATCCATCACACAGAGCCGACCGACATACCTGTCAAGTAATATAGTTTCAGTTATTATGCTCTGATACCTATATGGATTCCTGGTGTGTTTTTCAATCTCAGCACAATCAATGAAAGAAACAATTCCACTTTGTGTCAGTTTGACAAAAAGATAACTCTAGAGACAGAGACATAGTTTTTGATGCACTTGAAAGCAAGAATTTAACCGGTGGCATACTAATAGGGAGCGATTATAACCCAAAGAATACAAACAGAAATGAATTTTCACTATTGATAAGAAAGAATAAGATGGATACCGAAGTTCCTCCATGAAAGGATCATAAAGTTTAAAGAATAGTAGAATCTCCTCGTTAGTCTTCACAGGCGAAGAAATTGGGTGTATGTCCTACACATTGACAAGGAATACAGTAATGCTTGCAAGAGAAACAGCGTATAGTACAACATAACGAGCGAGGTGTTGAATCAAATATCATTAGCTAACAAATCATGAATATAATAATAAGTCATAACGCGGTATACCTGTCCAAATTCTACCACCTCCAGAAACAACTCAAGCTCTACACGGTTTATTAAGTGTATCAATTTTCCGACCTAAAACACAATGAGCATATGGCATGTAAATATCCACCAATAGATTCCAAAGGAGATACCAGTAGCAAAGGTGCGACGTAAAAAATTGTTATATACCCCCATTAACCACAAGTAAAAAAACACCATGTAACAATTAGACAAAGAGTACATACTGGTAGAGTTTCTTGATTAGGTGTCAACAGACGAGTTGGCCGGAAAGTATCATATTGGGGCTTTCCCCATAGCCAGAAACGTTGGCAGTGCACTGGTATACCGAATTCTTTAGCTACATCTTCCTGTAAAAGAATTTCAAAAGAGTAAGTACGAAGATGTAGGATGTGATGGTACCAAAAACCGCAAGATGCTTGATCTAAGCTCCATCCTCTCAAAGGCCATATGGAGTGCAATTCTCTTGAGCACTCGAGTATTGAATCTTAAAAAGGATATTGTCCACTTTGTATGCTTTATAGTACGTGCATAGTTGCGGTTCAGATAGTTGGTGATAGGTTTGAGTGAGAAAGTGGTGAAATACTTAGGGAAACAAATTAAATGCATGTATATTTAGTTCCTAATTAGTTCATATATTAGCCAGATAGCCCAAACATTTTGTAGGAATTTACTTTGCAATTTCTGAGGAATTACAGTAACGATTTTGATAGTTTAGAATGTCTTTTATTAGCCTAAAGTTAGATGTTTGGTATTTTAGTATCAAGATTAACTATATTCTGAACAATCACATATAAGTAGTAAAGAAAGTTATGGGCGCCTTTGACCTAATAACTCCCCTATCTTCATGTTAGTGGTTGAAGATATATATAGTTCGGACTAGTGGCTTCGTTATATCTTCTAGTTTTAGTGACCGTGGTATCAAACTGTTCAAATCCAAAATCTAGCCATTATGACTATTATTACTAATTTCTTGGTTGTCAACCAAAGACTAGCATTTGACCTGATACCTAATAAAGGGAATTGCGATAATGCTATGCTAGAAGAGGAAATCGTGACTAATGTCCCTAAAAACTACAATAAACGATATTATGAACAAAATTAAGGAACTTATGGGAAATAAAAGAACACTGAAGAGCAGATGGATATCTTACTTTAAATGCTGAAAGAGATGTGTGCATATGGATGCGAAAGCTACGAACTTTGTCAATGTCCACAAGATCAAAATATATATCCTTTCCTATTTGTTCTTGTAAGTCCTCGTCTCGAGCAACCTAATCAAGTAAGTTACAGGGTAAGTAAAATAATGATTCTGACAATTGATACATTAATTCAAGAAGTGCTTAGTTACTCTTCACCTTTATTGTCCTATATAAATGTGCCTCTTCTATCTCCTTCTTTTTCCGCTCCATTTCTTCTTGCTCTTTCTTCAGCCTTATCTGAATGATTATAAAGCGAGGTCAATATAGTTTGTTGAGTGAGAGGGGAAAAACAACCCATAGCAAAAGATTAAATGTTACTCTTAGATGCTCCGCTATTTCATTCTCGTCCACGGTACACATCATATTCTCTTTGTCACTTTCACGTATATACACAAGCATATATGCATTTGAACACTTTTTAAACTTCAACGGAGAGTTATTGAGCAAAGATTTTTCTTGTGGCAACTGTCACGCAACAGTAGATAAAGAGAATCAGAAAAAGTTCATATCAACGATAATAGTAACTTAGATATGAATCATGATAATTTATCTTTCAAATCACCTCATCCTCGCCCCCATACTGTTCATCCATTGCACTCTTCCTGTCTTCTTTTGTAATAAGTTCATCATCAAATTTTAGCCTACAATAAAATCAGCTTCCAGTAATGTCACATATGAAAATGGCAGCAAGCCAGGATTTTGATGCACAACTAAACTAGAAAGTGGGAAAGCCATATAGAGTTCAAACCATTCATCAGAAAGCGTTGGCCGGATATAGGCATAATAATGTCCACCATGTACCCCGCCTCTATGAACCAATACACTGCATAGAACCAAGAAGCATCAGAAAACTAGTATCCATAAAATTTTGAACATAATATGAAGGAAGAATGCCATATGGAAATTTGTGTTTTTATCAAGTATCAGCCATCAATATATGAGATTTCAGATTACAAACTACGGTGGTGGATAATTCAACGGTAGTCTACAAATTGAGTTCATCAAATAATAGTCTGCAGATAGACAATAGTACCTGTGAAGAGTGTAAAGGTTGCGAACACTTCTGTCTGCCTGGGGCGATAAATACTTCCAATCCTCTCTATCAAGATCAAGTTGCAAGGGGAACTCATAGCGGTCATTAATCTGTAAGTTCCATTAGATTTACATTAGAATATCCCAAATGGTATGGCTGTTTCAGCAATCAGCCACTGCTACAACGATCTCCATTGTCATATTTGGAGACATAATAAAACTAGTTCATAAAAACAAATTCTCTTTAACTCAATTTGAGTCTAAGTAGTTGCGCTTAAACATCTTGAACATAATATTTATGATCATTAGATGATAGGGTATCCAAGTATAGATAGGAAAAGCTTCATAATCAAATTATTAGCAAATCTTAAAGACCACGACAACAAAAGAGCATTATTTCAAAAGCCTCTAAATTAATTAATATGCAACATACTGACAATGATTAGGCAGTAAAATCTTGATAAGTAAATCTGTTACTATGAGTGACTAACCTTCACCATCGTGTCGTTCATATAGTCATATTCAAAACGTTTCAAATGGAGTTCAAGAACAGGGGGGAAATCAGTGAACAGGATGCCCTTCCTTGCTTCCTGTAAAGACCATATCCACAAGAGCACTCGTAAAAACCAAGAAAATAGTATACCGAAAATGAAATTCCACAAAATGTCATAAAGACACAAATATTAATGATAAAAAAATCAATATTCCATAATGGAATATGGCAGAATGCAGGGGTAGGAGACAGCTGAGCCCGTGACATCTAAACGCAACATTTGACATCAAATGATGGTACCTGCAACCCATGTTGTTCAGCATGATATTTGTTGTCGCCTTCAAGTATTTCTACTTCCACATACTTGTCAAAAGAAGCATAAACATCTCGACAACCTTTGACATCAAGCTGAAGATCTGGCATAATCATAGACTAGTAAGAAAATGAAGATTTATATAAAAACTGTTTTTCTTAAGTGAGATTTTTACCATAATACGACTCCTTTCTTGTTGATTTGTAGTCAACGTCTATGCATTCAATATAGTTCATAATGTGCCCTTCAAATAATCGCTGAATTGTACCATCCACAACAGTTCCCTGTGCAAGTTTGTAGAATAAGATACATTAGTAGGAAATATTGAGAAGTAACAATGCTGAAGTTTGGAGGTAAAATAACTTTATACCTTCATTTTTTCTTCGAGCTTCTCACACAGATTTCGATTGAGTTCTTGAACATCCTGTTGTATCAAAGACTGTTGTGCACTCCAGCCAAAAGCCGTTGTTAACTCTTTTGTAGAAACACTAGTGTCACCGTATTGAAGCTTATAAAATATACTTTGTAAAGCCAGAGGATAAGTCAACGCTTCAGTGGTTGGCATATGATACACAGCCTGATTAAAACGTAAAATGTAAGTGGTTTCTTTCAAATATTATCTATAAGTATTGATCAATGTACTAGTAACTAAAAATCGCAAACCTTTCTGAAATAAGGTATATTGTATAATGTCTGCAGCAACGAGGTCAAATAGCAAGTAGCACCTTGATTCTCGAGGCCGACATAACCAGTTTCTTTCTTTGAATTATATGGGATGACATCCTTCCTGACTGCAACATCAGCTTCAATAATACATGTATCATTCACAAGATAGCCTCTATTGGGGTCCTTTAACTCCTTTAGAGGCATAAACATCCGGGAGCCCCTATCACTATTCCGTGAATTAAACTCATGCTTCCCACCTGCGAGATAAACAGATGCTCAATTATCACAACCAAAAAAAGCAGGAAAAAAGGGAACATCTGCAAGTCATGAGAAAGTGATAACCCAAACTACTATATCGATATAAATAGTCCATGTAATCTGATTAATCAGCCCTTAATAAATCTGAAACTCATTACTCGAGCTATTTACAAAAGAAATTACATGTATGTTGAGCATAAAACTTGTTACCCCTTCATTTTAAATTAATTCATGTATATGATCTCCATAGCTGATTAAGTGGCAACCTCTTTTCGTACGAATCTAAAGAACCCAAGTAAGTACCAAACACAATTAACTTCTACTATCGATATGCAGCTTTATATCAGCACAGTGTCACTTTCATAAGATTTTCTAAGTTTGTATGTAGCCATGAATAAATCGATGGTGTATGATACTTTAGACAGAGAACAAAAATTGGTTATCTCCTAAAACCTTATAGCTGGTCATAAAAAGTTTAGTACTTTCGATAGCAACTTTTCAAAGTTACCAACTTGGATGAAAAAAACAAAGTTAAATAATTTAGGCAAACAATTTTGCAAAGTTCGATATTCATATAGTAACCCTTCTCAAGCTAGAGAGCAATCATATGTAACTCAAGGTGGTCAACCTTCCATGTCACGCACGATGCAAGAAGTTTTAACGTATTACGTGGGCTATGTTTATCTTTGCGACTAATATAGCTAACCGTATGCATATAAGTTTACTCTAGTTAAACAGTCAAGCTAAGAAACATCAAGGGTAAAGTTTATAAAATATTTACTGATTGTGATGGTTTTTTCATGGTTTTGATCAACCACGGATAAGCTGAATTCAGCATGTCTTGTCCAACCAGATGGTAATTCCCACGTATCCGCAACAGCAAGATACAGTGACAAATTGTTCATAAAACTGTTCATAAACCTTCTTATGACCAGTTTCCTGCCCATACAAAACACACTGTTAAAACAATATCCTATAAACAATGCACCAAAACCATTAACAAGAAAATGTCAACGCTGTACGCCACCATACCATTTATAACCCCCAGCAACAAAAACATCAGAATCCAACTCTTCAGTACTAGTCAAAGTACTAGAGAAATTATCTATAGTCCAAGTAAACCGCACGGAGGGTGGATCATCATCTACAGTTGGCGTATCAACAGCATTGCCAGCTTCCACTGGTTGATCAGCTGCAAAAACTCAGATTATTTAGCATGATACAAGTTATCTTAAGGGCTAATTCTTGAAATGCCCCAAGATGTTAACCCTTTTCTCTTTTTGCACCCACCAAATGAAAATTTCCCAAAATGTCTTATGCAACCTATGCAACTTATGCGACTTATGCGACTTTTCTAAAAATGGTAAAATTTTGGGAAAATTTTGAAAAATTTTTGAACTTTTTTTGCTATTTTTGGAAAAGTCGCATAAGTCGCATAAGTTGCATAAGTTGCATAAGGTATTTTGGAAAATTTTCATTTGGTGGGTGCAAAAAGGGAAACAAGGTGACATTTTGGGGCATTTCAAGAATTAGCCCATAAAATGATTATATAGGTTTGCGTATGTGACATAAAATTAGTAGTACCTTCCATAGGTTGAGGCTCTTCTGATGGAGCGAAATCGGAATCTAAAACTAACATCTCTTCAGGTTCTACCTGCAACAAAATTAACAAATTTTTTATTTTTTTATTATATAGAATTCAAAACCCTAAATATATAATACTTTTCATTCACGTACGTTATTAATTCATAAAAAAAAAATTATACTTAGAGATAACTTAACTAGCTAAACATGATATATATTTAAGTTAACTTACTGAAATCTAAGTTCATCGCTCAGTTTAAACAAAAACACAAACTATATTACGAACCCTAAAAAAGATATAAGTTCATATCACTCAGATTAACTATGTCATGTTAACTAAAAAATATATAAGTTGAAAAAAACTCATAAAAGTTCAGTCACATGAACAAAAACACAAAGTATATTAACACTAAAAAGGTACTAGGGTTTCGTGTGCATGTGTGTAAAAAATATAATTGTGTGTTTATAAGGATGAGTTGTGATTCTTACTTCAATAAGGCGAGGAGTCATTATTGAGTCTCAACGACAGAGATTTGTTAGAATCGACGTTTAAAGGTAGAGCAGAAGAAGAAACGTGAGTCGAGCTTGAGAAAATTGTAAGGGGTCGTGGGAGGGTTTATATATATATATATGGATTAAATTGTATATATATCAAAGATTTATGTTGCTATAATCCTTGGCCCATTAAAGGTCAGTTTGGTAAGAGTTTTTTTAAAGTTTTTTTTAGAATTGTTAGTTTTTTTTTAAGAAAATAATAGTTATGTTTGACGTAACAATTTTTTAGAGCTGTTAGTTTTTTATTTTAAACAAGTAGCTTTTAAATAAAAAGCTATTCATACAGCTTTTTAAATTGTCAAGAGCTGTTAAAGCTATGAATTACTGATTATATTAGCTTTTATTTAAATATGTCCGTTTAAGTCATTTTACATTTTAATTTTACAATCAACAACTAATCAACCAAATTTATTTATTAACAGCTAACAACTTACACTTAACAGCTATCAGCTTACAGTTAACAGCTTACAACTTACAGTTAGTTTTGCCAAACATAGCCTAACATATAACGAGTTTTAATTCTAAAGCTAATTGGTGGTCAAATGAGTAGCTCATCAAACTTATATGTTAACTTTAAAATTATGCTTTTACCGATGTGAAATATTGAGTTTGCACACCCAACAGTTATGACATTCTCTAATATTATATATATTGTTAAAATGTTTGTCTTTTCCTGGAATAAACTTGAGGGACTAATGTTGCTATGTTTGTAAATTGTTTTGTAGATTTTAAAGTTTTGTTGTGTTTAAAGAACACCTGATAGATGAAGGACTAATTTTGCCAACCTTGAGAAGTGCGGTGCTTATTCTTTTTCTAAAATCGATTGTTTCTCTCTTTTGTTTATGGTGGTTAAGATCACCTTGATCTTGTTATTGTTTAAGTTATTGTAAAAGAACTTTATCAAGTTTAATAAAAGATCTATACCTGGTTAGCAATGTTAGATTGAGGTTATTAGAAATTAATATTGGTTTTGTTAATTAACTAGTGTTAATTGATACATCTCGATAGTTGAATTAGAATGATTTTTTTATTATACCTAATTTTTTAAAAGTAGGTTTTAAGGTAATTTTTGGGGGTTATTGATCCCTGAGGGCTTTGGTGTCGATTAAATCCGTTTAATCGATTATTTGGCTATTTCTTGGTGTTCTTAATGGTTTGCCCCAATTTCCGAATAAAATTAGGGTTTGGTATATTGGTTCTGTTTTTGATTTTTGTTTTCTAAGACTAAGTGAATCTAGAAGAAGCAGATTGGTGTCGCTGCTCTTTGGATTATGTGCTTTGTAACACCTTTCGTACTCTTCTTTAATTCTTGTCTTTATTTGTCTATGTATCTGGATCTTTGATTTAGCCTTTGCCCTTGACCTGCCATACTGCGAGTCGTTAGGAAGCATGCGAACTTAGTTTGGCTAGATTAAGTTGTTTTTCTTTCATATTATCTTTTGTGTTCTTTGCATTATTTGTTATCATGTCTGTTCATGGTTATACTCGTGATGAGGAATTTGTGGTGATCCGGTTACTTTGATTAGTAGACTGGATGTTAGTGGCCACTTGCATTTACATCGTAATGATTTTGTTGTATTAGTTATTGTTTCCATTAAGCCTAAGGATACTAAAGTTATCAAACTTAAGGATACTAAGGTGATTGATACTAAGGATGGTTTATGCTTGTCCACACAAAGTATTGCTTAGACTTATTAAATGAGTTTGGTTTACTTACTTGTAAGCCATCTAGTATTCCTCTTGAGCAAACATTAACTATTTTTAATGAACCCTTAGATAAAGATCTAGCCTTAGATAATAGTACTTGATATCAAAAGCTTATTGGTGAACTTATATATCTAACACATACTAGCCATACATATCATATTTTGTGCATTGTTTGAGTTAGTTAAAGTTTTGAGATATTTAAAGAGTAGTCAAGGTAAAGGTATTCATATTCTCAAGCAAACCACGGTTTCTCTTGAAGCCTTTATGGATGTTCAATGGGCTAAATGCATTATTACTAGAAAATTTATGACTGGATTTTGCATAAAGCTTAATGGTTCTTTAGTTTCATGGAAAAGTGATCGGTGTATTTTACATACACCTCATAGCATGTTAATTTCGCATATGCGTTATACATGCACTTTGAGTATGTTTTGTATAATACAGGTTACGTGCGAAAATGAATTAAAATGACATTTTCCATGAAAAGAATGAAAGATACAAGATATTTTGGAACTTAAAGAAGGAAGCATGAAAAAGCCATTTTATTCAAAGTGACGAAAACAAAAGTCGGATGATTTAACACAAATTATTTGTGCTAGATATTTTATGCCATGGAGCATTAAATGTGTCTT
The DNA here is from genome assembly GCA_025667525.1 of Glebionis coronaria. Classification (NCBI taxonomy): domain Eukaryota; kingdom Viridiplantae; phylum Streptophyta; class Magnoliopsida; order Asterales; family Asteraceae; genus Glebionis; species Glebionis coronaria. The sequence goes on along the minus strand of CM046876.1, from coordinate 606,496,972 downwards.
GGGTGAGACAATGTTCAAAAGAAAAGGACAAGAATGGGAAGCCATTTTGCCTCTCCCTAGGATCATTAAATGCAAATCACCTTGGCTTTATGTTAGATAAAAGGCCAAGTTAAATCATTTTGGATCAAGACAAAAACTGAAACATTAGGTGGTGAATTAATTCGACTATTTATGGAGTGAAGAAACTTAAGGTATAAGAGGAGTGGACCCCATATCATTTCCCTATAAATACTGAAAGAACCGTTAGTTGAAGAGATCCATCAACGAGTGTGTATCACACACACTAACGCAACAAAAAGAAAGAAAATCTCCCATTGGTCAAAAAGAATTAATTCCACTTATGATATGCACAATCGCCGATGAATAAACAAATGTTAATTTGTTTATTAGTTGAAAGAGGGGCCGTGCATATGACTAAAAATAAACGAAAGGAATTGTTGTATTTTCTTGTTCGACATGCTAACGTGGGTTATTATGAGAGCTGAGTGCACCAACATGTTCGGTTAAACCCGTTGTAAATACTTTCGGTAACTTTATTTATGGTTTGATCACTACTATAAATTGTCATATTTGTTTTTATATTGATGAATGATTCATGCATATCTATATTTGTAAATTTTTTTGTTGACTTAACTTTATGCTTAAAGATTTGTTCAAGACAATTTATTTCTAGTTAACAATTCATGCTAAGTCCATTTAACTAAGGATAAAAATGGTCGTCTAGCCAAAATAAGTTCTACCTAAGTAAATTGTTAAGCATGATTATTGGTGAATTGTTAAAAGACTTATTATTGCGAGTCGTTGATAACCATAATAAGTTCCGAATTTAATTCATCCATATTAAGTCGTACTAATCTTTGTAATTGATTTAAATGCCTTGACTCTTTCTTTCACAGCTAATCTCATTTTCTACCATAGATATTGGAAACCGGAAGGAATTACATTTGTCTCTTTATTGTCTCCACTTCATTAATAATTTTCTAGTTTAATCTTTAGCTTAATCAGTATTTAATTTAATCGATATTTTTGTTTTTAAGATTTTAAAACTCAAAACTTTTATTGATGTATGATCACAAACTTAAAACTTAAACCAAGACCACATACTCCCTATAGATTCGATACCCACTTGCCATATCTAGTATAAGGTAATTAGGTCATTATTATTTTTGACGGGTGTGACGACCGCCATCAAATTTTGGCACCGCTGTCGGGGAGTTAGTGCGCTTTTGGTTTAAGTTTTTGTTAATAGTTTAAAAATCGAAAAAAAAAATAAAAAAGCCAAAAAGATTTTCCTTTTTAGTTAGGGTAGTTTCATTTTATTAGTTGTGTTTGTTTTTTTGTGCACTCAGTTGTTCTTGTTTTGCAGACTTACAAGTACAATGAACTTTAACATTTAGAGGTGCCCAAACTGCTATAGTAATTCCCATTCTCTCGAGTACCTGCTAGATGGAGACACAATGGAGGAATGAGGAGAGACGCCAAAGGGAAGTGATGAATGAGCAAGTGCATGGAGATTACTACTACCAGCCTCAAAACAATTATGAATATGAGAGGTATAAGGGTAATCATTATTTTGAGAGGGAAAACAATATGAGGAATGGTGGATATGGCAATAATTACCCTCATCAATATTATCCTAAAGGTCAAGACTTCCGCATTAGTAATCAATTTGATGTTAATCAAAAGATTACTAAGATGAGGGATCAAATGGAGACCATAGAGGAAGCGATTAAGGAGGAAGTAGTGGATGAGGAAGAAGGACGTGATTACATAATGAAGCTTGGCGAAGAGCTTGACTATTTATTATCAAAGGCTACATCTTCATATGAGAATACTTTTTATCCTTCACCGACACAACAATATCCAAGTGAACACTATCGTATGGTAAATCGATTAAGTAGTGACGAAATAATTAAACTTCAAGGTGTCACCATGTTTGTTTATGATGACGATGACGATGATGAAGATGCATTAGTCACTCTTAATTCGACCAAAACCACATAATTGTCGTTGGTTGGTTCTCTTAAGGATGAAGAAAATGAAGATGAAATTCAGGATCACGAGCCTTCATTTGAAGAAAAACCATACCTTGATGAAGAAGCTCGAGTCACCCAAATTGATGAAGATCCATCCTTAGTACCACGAGTGTTCATTAACCAAGTTGAGGAGGACGACTTGGGTAGTGAAGATGTGAAGGGACAAAATTTTACGGTATTAGTGGATGTTGGGTGTTATTTTATTGGGAGATGAAAAGAAGAACTTGTTCAGCAAGCTGACGCGCATTATCGTTCAACAAGTTAGTAGAAAAGCACGAACTGGAGTTCTTTTTTTGAGCCAATTCGTTTGTGATAAAAAAGGATGCGTGTGCTGAGCTGAGTTCGGGTACCGGGCAGATTGGTTGTGCAAAATAGGTCCGGGTTGCATCAAGTAGGATAAAGCGTAAGAGAAGTGTTCGGGTTTGGAAACGTAGACACTTATGTGTATTTGAGGAGATTAAGGGTTTAGAGGAAGTTGATGCTTGGGATGTGTTTGAAGCTGAGGGTATGCCTCGGGCACATCAAGTGAGACCACGTTTTGGGAACGTGTACGGGCAGTGTTCTATTCAGCCACCGTGACATGTTACAATTGAGGTACCGTCGGGCTGATGACGTTAAACTTAGCGCTACACGAGAGGCAACTCGTGATTGTTTGTTAACTTTTATTCTTTTACTTTTCTTTTCATTTCAACTTTGTGAGTGTGTTCGCTATAAACCCTCACGAGACAAAACTCGTCCAATCAGGCTACTGAGTGGCTAAAAGGCTTGTTGCATACGCTAACTGCAACCATGATTCCTACGAAAGTGAGTTAGGTTTTTGTTGATTTTGTATCAGTTTATCAAATTGATTTTTAACCAAAATTTCAACTTATATTTTCTTTTGCATTAGGGTCGATGCAATATTTTAAGTTGCGGAGGGCTAACAGGTGTTACATGTTTTTGTGTGAAATTTTGGTCAAAATGGGTCTAAATGTGATATTTGGAAAAATTGAATTTTTTTAAAATTTATGAAATCTCAAAATAAGAGTCTTGTGCTAATCAGATGTGGAAGTTTCTTCCACATATATATGTTTGTTAAGTGTTTGCAGACTCTGAAGATCAACTTATGGATGGCAATTGGAGCAAGCTGGAAGACCCGACCATGATCATAAGGTGCACTCGATTCCTTTTTAGTTATAAATCGATTTGACTATTGCATGTAGTTAGGCATATGCATATATTAATAGATGATCAGACCACACTCGATCAAATTCCCTGCTTACTTTTTCTTAGAACAAGAAAGAAAGTTAAAAAATAATTTATGAGATATAATAAATTGTTGGGTTAGGACACTTAAAACTGATCTTATTCGACTCGCCGTCCGCGCATGATGGCCTCATGAAACAGTTAGAGAACTGTCATAATTATTGGTGGTAGTCATATGTTGGGCTTGCCTATCTGATTTGTCACCCGCACAAGGTGATACTTTATGTTAGCATGGGTCAGACGTCAATTATTATGATGGATAACATTGCACTTAGCTGAGATCATTTTAGGTGAAATAACTCAATCCTTATATTGTTATGAATGAAATTAGGAATAATGGTTTAAGTTAGTGCATTAGCTAATTAGACTATATGGTAGATAACTCCATCATATGATGTACCAGTAGGCATAAAGCATAGTTGCTCCCATTTAATTAAACCAGAATTAATTAAAAGAACTCGTGTATTAGTTTGTCTTAGTATGCACCTATAGGATAGATATTCATATTTTCAAATGAGTGGTCTTTATATCTTCCTTATAAGGAGTATATAAAGCGTTCGGGATGACTTGTATAAGAAACGGTCCCGGATGGCCATATAAAGGAGCTTATGTATGTTGCTTAATCTTACAAAAAAACATGTAAGCTAAAGTGATGGTTCATATTGCGCTCTTGTGGTATAAAAAAATCCAATGGTATAAAAGGTAAGATATTGTCACCTTTTATTTGAATATACGTGTATATTGATTATAGAGGCGTATCAAGCACGTTGGCACACGGTTAATTATATGAAACATAAAGTAAATGGTATCAGTGGGATTGTTATGCTAAGTGTTTTATTGGTAATCATTTTGGATTATTTGTCATATAGGATACTTATTAGTGTACTAATTTGGGCTTAATCTTTTTATGGAAATTCAAAAGTGTAAAATTAACATGCTAAGTTTTGAGATTTCTTGCTTGGGACAAGCAAGGTTTAAGTTTGGGGGTTTGATCGGTGTATTTTACATACACCTTATAACATGTTAATTTCACATACTTACATTATTATTTGGCGTTATACATGCACTTTGAGTATGTTTTGTATTATACAGGTTACGCACGAAAAGGAATTAAAATGGCATTTTCCATGAAAAGAATGAAAGATACAAGATATGTTAAATTCACAATATCCGAACCTATAAACACACATTGAACAAATACAAAGGTTTTGTACGGTTTTTATGATATTTATACACATTTTAAGCCTGATTTGGACGATGAGACTATGTATAATTGCATTCTCATCACTCCCACGTACTTAACCATTGACGTGCCCTCACGCAATGCTAGAATAAAGTATCATAGCACCTCCAAAATTTATTTTTATATGACATTTTTTGAAACGTAAATTTTAATTAACTACTACATGTGTTATATGCATAATGTATTGTTTTCATCACAAAAACGTAACTTTTTGCTTGATTTAGGTGAATAGGTGCTTAAAATTTATTATTGGGGAAGCTTTTGATTATTCGGTTTGCCAATACTTCAAAATCGTGACGCTGGCGATTCTCAAATGTTTTCCCAATTTAATTACATGGAAACTACTGAGCTAAAAACCAATAATAGTGAATAAACCGCTAAGTCAATATTTATTAACAAATTAAATATATACAAGCGATGGGACAAAAAGTAAATAATTAAAACACATGAGTTTTTGAAAGAATACGAGCACTCTACGTTTAGCATAGTAACTTATAATTAACGCTATTATTTTCCGTCCTCAATTTAATGAGACTTAGCCTAATATAGTTAAGGAATCAAAGCTAAGTACTCAACACGCACGGTCGAGTAAAAAATTACTCTTATTCTCACCAACGGAAAACTTACATTCGTGTCTTGAACACTTATGAAAACGATAATTTTTTTTAAATTTGGCCATTTTTAGCCTTATTTGCGACAAAAAGATGAAAGTTAGGTTGCGTGATGGCGTAAGCAAAGTGAAGTATCTATCCACCCCATACTAAAACTAAACATTGTCCTCAATGTTTCGAGTCTAAGGGTGAAACACCCTCATACTAGAGACAAAAAGTCGAAGGCTTAATCTTGAGCATGGAATGGGTACACCGAATAATCTATAGCCGTTTATGAATTATGCTAGAAGAATAAACGTTAGAACGTAAAAGGATATCATCGGATATCAGAATCTTCAAAGGCAACGATCGAAGCTCGAGTGATACGTAAAACGAACACGAGAGGTCCTAAAAGATCACAATCACAAATAACCATGGAACAAAGTTTGGAAGAGCACAATTCCCATCACATTACACTAATTAGAAAGCAATAATATTTACAAGGATAAGCATGGGATTTCCCCCACGAGGCACCTCATTTTTAATAACCGAATCAAGAGCTCGACTCGAATCCCCATAAATGTGATCATTTAGGGATTATCATGGTATGGTCATTTTTGGTGGGGCTTACAAGATAAACAAGGCCCAAAAACTAAGTGGAGTACTTAAAAACCCGATATGAATATACCGGGGTAAAAGATAGCGTCTTCGTTTTCATGAGACAAACGAAACAACGCTACTCCAACCAAAAACCCGAGAGGGTCAAAGAGAATGGATAAGAAGTAGAAGGGTGGGACAATGGGTGGGGAAAAATATTGAGTTACCCGAGGTAGACTCACACTAAGCAAACGAAAAGATTTTCCATTTATTGCATCGGTGGAAGACCGAGATTTCCCTTTACAAGTAATTCCGGGATCGAAAATCTCGTCCTTGGTGGAAAAGTGTGAGGAAACATAAGGGGCTTCTCCCACACTAGATCCATACACACCATCGTCAAAAGGAGTAGACAAAGTGGTAGTACTCAAAACACGCGGTGATAACAGAGTTAAAATAGGAACATCATTCAAACTAAATTCAAAACCTTTTATTTTTTCATTTTTTTAAAACTCTTTATGAAAAACCTATTGAATTATGTCGAAAATATTTGGCGTGTCTAACACAATATTAGGAACACTAAAATCCGCACATTAAGGTCACGGGTGTCTTGAGGGGCATTGTACAAATTCTCAACGCGATGGTTTATAAAAAACACATCCCCGTCGGGGTCTACATAAACGTCATCCTCAAGATTGTTAATCTCATCGATTTCTTCATTATGTATGGGTTCGTCAAACCAAGGTTTTTCGTTCCCCTCGTGAATGATTTTAGAAACTCTCCCGAAGAGATCACGGTCAGGCACAAACCATCATTCTTTTGTGGGGATTGCTGATAAGTTAAATCCTCACGAATGTCGTAAACGTCATTCTCAAATGAGGAGTGTTAATTAGGTAACTCCTCAAGAATGGGCTTTGTGGTCACATGAATTTGTTCGTCATTATGAAGAAGACGTTCCAACTCATCAAGTTCGGCCTCGAGATCGATAACTTCATGATCCTCAGTTATAGAAAGTGGGTCAATACGAGAAAGCTCTCTTTCGATTTGTTCCTCGATCTCGGGGTCAAATTCATAATCATCATACTCACCACACAAGGAATTCTTTTGGGAGAATCCTCAAAAATAGCTTGTGGATTTTTGAGTATGTGATCGATCTCGGCAAAATCGCCATCGTCATCAAAGAAAGAGTCGATGTGAGCACTCACAACCATAGTCTTACAAGTCAAAGGAATAAGCTTAGGAGATGTTTCAATGAGGGGTGAATTTTCCTCAATCTTGGTAGAATCCTTAGCGTCAATAGATATTGGGATAGGAGCAAAAGACACTTCAACTGAGTTAGAAGTTGATGCCTCAAAGTCATGGTCCTTCGGAGGTGGTGATAACGAGTCCATTTTGGTCATTGTCGTGATGGATCTAACATTTTCCTCTGGAATTGGTTATTCATTTGTTTCGCCGAATATATCCCAAAATGATTCGTTCATACATTTGCTTATACCTTTTTCAAGTAAATAAACGTATTCTTTATCATTAAAATCCTCATCTCGAAAACCGTTATTTTTAATTCTTTCAAAACATGTATCAAGCCTCATTTTTTCGCTAAAGTAAACATTTTGAAATCATTAATTTTTGAAACCTCGGTTTTGCTTTGATCATTTTGAATTTGGGATCTACTCGCGAAATATTCCATCTTATCCTCCCCATATTTCATAGTCAATTTTCCACAGTGAACGTCGATTATGGCACGAGCCGTCGATAAAAATGGTCTTCCTAAAATAATGGTACATTTAGGGTCACACTAGAAATCAGAAATAACGAAGTCCGCAGGAAAAGTGAACTTTACAATCTTAACATAGACATCCTCGGCTATACCAATTGGTTTAAGTGGTGTACAATTTTCTAGCTCGATTGTCATGTTCGTGGGGGTAAGATTAGGCAATTTCATCAATTTCCAAAGAGAATGAGGCATAAGATTGATGTTGGAACCTAAATCGGCAAGGGTTAAACATCCATCAATCTCGGAAAAATCACAAGGTAAAAGAAATTGGCTCAGATCTTCTTCCTTTCTCGGCATATGCCTTTTAGTTTTTTTTTTTAAATCGAAGCACAAGTTTCTTCAAGGTGAACGTTTGTAAGGTCTATAAACTCTCTTTTAGAACTATGGATGGAATTTGAGGTACACGAGGATGTGCAATCTTTTCTTTGGTCACCACCTTCTTTCCCTCGACTTTAGAACATGAAGTCGTTTTTGAGGTCGAGGGTAGAGACGAATGCACAACTCTAAAACCATCAAGGTTAGGGGTAATCACATGATTTTTTCCATGAGACGACGATGTGGATTTGACGTGTTCCTTAGGGTTAGTCACGGTGTTTCTAGGCAAATCTTTCGAAGACGAACTCTACAGTTTGTTCATAAGAGCCGCAAACATGTTTTTGATCTCACTTTGACCTTGTTCAATTATATTATTTTGACCCTTCAAAGTGTTGGAAAAATCGTTTTTCAAATCACCAATATGGTTTTCTAATCTCTTCATGTTAACCTCATTTGATTTCATGTAATTTTGAAAATCATTTGACACATTATGATTTTGATTAAAACCTTGGTTTTGATTCCCGCTTGAAAATTTTCCTTGATTATTGTTGTGAAAATTTGAATTTTGCCCATTGTTAAAATTCCGGTTTTGATTGTTGTTATTGTTAAAACCTAGATTTTGCCAATTCAAACTTTGACCTTGGTAGTTTCCTTGATTTCGAAAATTTCCTTGTTGATTATTTCCATGAAAATTGTTTCGATTTGAAAAATTGTTGCCTTGATTATAATTTCCTTCTGATGGACCCGCGTTATTTTGATTTTGAAAATTGCTATTTCCATTTAACGCGTTAACACTCGACATTTGGCCATCCGTAGCACACTCGTAATAATTATGAGGTCTACCACAAGACGTACACGAAACCTCAACCGCTTTCACCGTAGCGGGAGCGTCTTTTTTTGCATCTCAATCAAGAACGACGTAAAAAGATTCGTCAACTTATCGACTTTCGCATCAACCCTCTCAATATCGCGATTAGCATGGCTAACATTGGCGACATTGGCAATACTCGATGTGTTACGGGGTTGGTAAACCTTAGATCTATTCTCGATAAACAATAAAGCTTCCCTAGGAGTTTTACACAAAAAGTTACCGCCCGCGATGGAATTTAACGAATCTTGCTCTTGAAAATTAAGACCGTTATAAAAAGTGTCGATTTGGTGCAACTCAGAAAAACCATGGTGAGGACATTCCCAAAGCAATTCCTTAAAACAATCCCACGTGTCTCTAAACAATTCATTCATATTTTGTTCAAAATTCGTGATCTCGTTTTTGAAAAACGTGGTTTTTGACGGTGGAAAGAAATGATTAACGAATTTGGAAACGAGATCGTTCCACGTAACTATGGAGTTAGGTAGTTCTTTCTCGTACCAATCCTTAGCGGAGCCATCGAGCGAGTAAGGAAAAAGCATAAGCTTGATGACATCGGTGTCAACGTTCTTAAACTTGCTCGTAGCTAAAAGACGATTAAAATTCCGAATGTGGTCATGAGGATTATCCGCCTCACGACCTTTAAACTTTGTCGCTTGAATTAATGCCAATATTCTAGAATTGATTTCAAAATTCTCCGTTTCTATTGCGGGAATTACGACCGCGTCTCCATAACCCTCGGTGGGTGCTTGGAGCAACTCATCATCGTACGATTCTCGACCATCTCGTCTACGGTTTCAACAACGAATATAGGAACGAGAGTTTCTAAAATTTTTCTTCGTTGTCGATTCCTTCGATTTCAATTACGTTGATTTGACACGTTGTTTGAATTTGGATAATCACACGAACGAGTGGCATGCACTAAACGTAGAATGGGAGGGGGGGGGGTAGCAAAGAAGATTCTTTTTGGGTTTTTAAACTTTTTCAATTTTTTTTTGGTTTTTGATTTTTTTTAATTTTTTTTTAATTTTTGGTGTATTACATAGATAATTAAATCCACAAAATCTATCCACTAATCAAAGGTCTTGATTAATGAATCCAAAGGGAATGAAAGTAATTACGTTAAGTAAAAAGCTTCGTTCGACTTTGAAACGTTGGTGGAACACCAAAACGTTTCGAGGGTTAAATAATATAAGCAAAGCAAATAAGATTAATAATACTTGATTTGGCAAACCCATAATTAATCTTCACTAAATCAATACGCACAAGCGAGGGGAGAAACGGGGCGACCCGAAGTACTTAAGAGCCTTTTTCTTTAGGTCGTGAAATACAACCGCCTTGTACCCACCTTATAGTTTGTATTAATTAAGATTAAATCAACTAAGAGTATTTATCTATTTTGCCTTAAACTTCTCTTTGATCAATACACTCACTAATCACCGGAACGCCGATTAATGAGGTGCGTTTTCACGCGTATTTGGATAAATATTGTTTATTAACTGTGCTACGTAAATACAATATATTATTCACAAGAAAAACAAAAAACGGTTTTTTGTTAATCGATTTCAATTTAACATGATTTATTTATATGGATAATAATATATACTAAAAATAAAAATGAGTATGTATGATATTTACGCTTCCCCAAAATGGAAAGTAAAAAACGCACTACTCAAACAAACACGATAATAATAAAATGGCACTCACAAAAACACCTCATCGGCAGCGGCGCCAAAATAATTGTAGGTATAAATAGATGTTTACAATCTTTTAGGAAAAAGAAGGTAAAAACAACTATCGTCGAAGTATCAGACTTTACGTTTTAGGAAAAACGCAAATCCCACAAGTGAGTTCCTTCTCGAAGGAATGTATGAGTTTTGATAGTGCCAAAATTATATTTACGTAATTTGGATTAGTTCATTTTTGGATGTGAAAGAGAGTGAAAAGTAAAGACGATTACGCTAAAATTACATTAAGACGTAAAAAACGTAAAAACGTAACACGTGACGTAAAAATATACTTGATCTAGGGATGAGCTCGAGACCAATCCCGTCCCGAACCCGTCCCGATTTAGTGATCCGGATTTTTTCCCGATCTAAAAAGTTATGTACCGATCCCGTACCGAACGGGATTCAGGAATCGGTACCGGTACCGGGAAATTAGGATTTTTCTTTTTTTTGGGAATTTCCCGATTCCGTCCCGAACCCGTCCCGAATTAGTGGTCCTGAATTTTTTTCACCTTATTTCGTAGTCCCTGTCCCGTATGGAACGGGACTCGGGTACCAGCAATCGGTACGGTTCCGGGTATGGTTCGGGTTTGGATTCGAGATTCGGGTAAAAATGCTCATCCCTAACTTGATTTAAATTTTTTACAAAAATTACAAATAAACCTTAATAAATATAACTAACTTTTAGAAATCAATAAAACTTTTTGTAACTTTTTAAATTAATTAATATTTAAATTTTAAATACTAATTAAAGCCTTAAAAATCAAAATAGATTAAAAAAAACCCAATCCAAGTTTTTATGCTTTTTATGCCTTAAATATATTTATCTAACACTAAAAAGTATTTTTCAAAAATTTAATACTAATTAAATCTATTTTTGAATGCCTAAAAATGATTTTTAAACTAAAATATTCATAATAAATAAAAGAAAAGTGGGAAAAATCCCAAATCAATTTCGAAAAATCTAAATGTTGCAAAGAAGTAAGTAAAAATGGAAAGAAGCAAAAACAGTTGACTAATAAGCTGAAAAAGCCAAAAAAAAAAAGTTGTTCAAATAACACTAGCAGTGGCTAGAAGATTAAAGCAGTCAGTGGGACGAATGTTCCCACTGATAGTGTAAAACAGACAGAGAGTCAGGAAACTCTTGTTTGGCTTGTTTGTTGGTTTCTGTTGAAAACAAGGTGATAGGTGTGTAAACACCCATCCTTTTTACCACTTAATTACAATATTAACCGATCCAAAACGTGTATTTTATGTCATTTATGTCGGAATTATGCGTGGTTTGTGTTTTTGTTGTGATTTAGGACGAAAAGGTGAAAAGTGGAGAAAACACGGGCATTCACGGGATTTTATCGAAGAAAAAGACGAAAGACGAAGTCAAGAAGTCAAGAGTGCAAAAAGAACGGAAGTCCAAGACCAATTCTGAAGATTTATCGAAGAAAAAGTCAAAAGACGGAAGTTTACTAAAAGCCGAAGAACTCAAGTCTAATTTATTGAAGAATTACAAGACGAGTTCAAAGAAATCCCGAGACAAAGTCATTAAAGTCCAAGATTTAAGAAGATTAAAAGGCTTAAGGACTTAAGTGTGCAATTAAGGAAAGATGAAAGAGGGAGGAAGCTTCCTAAGCACTCCTTAATCTCCCCTATAAATAGATTAGGATGTATTCATTTTCATTTTGTTGGATAGCTTGACAAACTATTTCTTCCATTTTAATTTCATGTCCATTTAAATACCTTGTCTTGCACCTTAAATACATTTAATTTCAAGTAAGTTTTCTTTTAATTATTGTCAATCTTTATTTTTTCTTGTTAATCTCCTATCTACCTTTCTTTATTTGATCTTAATCTTCATGCTTTATTGTTTATGTTCATGTTCTTGATTTTTATTGATTTATTTAAGTGGGTTTTGATTATTTTGATTAGTTTTGTTAGTTTTATTGATTTGGATTGTTTGTTTATGATTAGTAGATGTTATTTGGTTAGTTTGATTTAATCTTGTGGTTGATTTTGATTAGTTTTTATTAGATCCGTATTATCTTTGTATCCCTTGCGTGTTTCTGTTACTGTATTCCCAGGTAGTATTCCGGATCAAGCTTACGAAATATTCAGAGTGAAGGTTTATTCCTTGATTGTTACGAATCAGTAAGTTCCGAACCAAGTGTTCCGAAGCAAGAAGTTCCGAATAAAACAATTGTTCCGGATCAAGACAACTTCCTTCGAATCGACACTTGTCCGTTCGGAACCTATTCCGAACCAGTAGCAGTTCCGAACCAAGAGAAGTTCCGAACCAAGGAGTTTTATTCGGAATAATTAATTATTCCGGATCAACACCTTCATTCGGAACATTCAAAGTTCCGAATCAAGCTCGTTCATTCGGAAGTATTCCGGATCAGTGAAGAGGTGTCTCATTTGGAACATTCAAAGTTCCGAACCAAGGGTTCCAAATCAAGAAGTTCCGAATCAAGGCTTTGGTTTAAGAAGTTCCGAACCAATTGAAGTTCCGAATCAGTAAAAGTTCCGAACGAAGGATTTATTCCGGATAAGTGACATATTCCGAATAGAGAATTTGTTCCGGATCAAGGATTTTGGTAAATATTCCGAGTGAAGGAGAATCATTCCGAACGAAGGTGACATTCCGGATGAGTGATTATTCCAAACGAAGGATTATTCCGAATGAGCTGTTTTCAGGTTCTTTTTAGTTTTTGTTTTTAATTTTTAATTTTCAAGCTTTACTTTTCTCGCCTTTTCCTTAGTCGCACTTTAAGATTACTTTTTAGATTTATTTTAGCCTTGCCTTAGTTTAAGTTTTAGTTGCATTTTAAGTTTGCCTTAGATAGATTTAAGTTTGCGTCATTTACTTTTAGTGCCTTTTACTTTTCGTCGCGCTTTTAAATACTCGTCTTTTATCTTAAATTAGTTTTAGATTTAATTTACCTGCCCTTTACTTTAAAGTCTTTGCACCTTTATTTTAGAACAACCAAAAATATTTGTTTCACCAAAAACAATAGAGTCGTACTTTGAACCGGAAATCAATTCGTTAAGATACCGAATTAAACAATAGAGTCGCATAGTTAAACCAGATCAATTCGATTAGACACACATCAACGAATCTTTTTACCTGGCCAAAAGCCTTGTATCAAATGGCATCGCTGCCGGCTCTTTTTGTAAAGATTAACGGTTTTCTGTGAGAGACGCGTTGTTTTCGGGATCCGTTCAAAGGTGAGCATTATTTTTCTTGCTTAAAAAATTCAAAAAACCATAAAAATTAAAAAATTGTTAAAAAATCCATAAAAATTAAAAATTTCAAAAATCCAAAAAGATTTTATTTTTATTGTGTATATATATTGTCTTTGCGTTTGGTATTGTTTTCTTTTGCCTTTGTAGGTGTATGCGTACTAGATCTTCTTCTTATCAGGAGCCTGAGACTCGAGAAGATTTAAGTATGGCAGGTGTTAACAACAATAATAATCCACCGCACCTCAACAACAACAACAATGTTCATCCACAGCCCGATCTTCGGACAATGGAGGAGCTTTGTCAACCTACCATGTTTGGACGAGGAGGACCGATTGCGCCGATGCAAATCACGGCTCCGGAGTTTTCGTTGAAGCACCACATGATTCAGCAAGTGCAAACTAATCCATTCGTCGGAATGCCTGATGATGATGCCAACAAACACCTCGACAAGTTCATTACAATCACTCAAAGCATGAAGTTGCCGGGTGCCACAATGGATGTTCTTCGCCTACAACTCTTCCCATATACTTTATCACATCACGCCAAGAAACGGTTTGATCGTCTCCCGAAGAATTCCATTCATACTTGGGATGACATGACTCAACGCTTTTTGTCGCGCTACTTTCCACCATCCATGGTCACGAGCCTTCGCAATCAAATCATCGGTTTCATGCAAGAACACGATGAATCTCTTTTTGATGCTTGGGAAAGATATAATGTTTTGATTGATCGTTGTCTAAACCACAGCATGCTCCCTGTGACCTTAATTGATACTTTCTACAACGGTTTGACTTTTCGTGATCGTGATACGATTAATGCAGCCGCCGGTGACACATTTATGAAAAGGAGACCCGAGGAGTGTAGAGAGCTTATTGAGAACATGACTACTCACCACAAAAACTGGGATTCCTCCGCTTCTTCAAGGAACAACCCGAGAGTCAATGTTTCTTCTACTTCAGCAAACCCCGACATGACCGAATTCACCCGCATGATGACCGAAATGAATAAAAATATCTTGCTTCTCGCTACAAACCAACAACAACAAGTTAAAGCGGTTGCTAATCCTTGTGAAACATGCGGCGGTCCTCACTCATACACCGATTGTCCTTCTACACAAGGAAATTCAGAAAATGTGTATGCAGCTTATGGTAATTATTCACCGGAAAATTACCAAGCTCGACCTTAAGAGGATAGAAATTTGCTGAGTTACCGGTCCAACAACTACCTTTCACCCGGTTTTTCTCCTCAAAACCAAAACCCCGCCCACAACTACAATAGAAGCAACCAAATCCCACCAAGAGCTTCTAATCCTTATCACCCACCCGCTCAACAAGCCCCACCCATTAACCCCGATGTTGAAGCATTAATGAGAACTCAAGGTGAGCAAATCAAGAATCTGCAGAGCCTAATTATTAACTTAAAAGGAGATATCACCAAGCAAGGAAATGACATTAGATCCGAGCTTCGAGATAATATCCAATCCTCCTTCAGCAATCACACGAATGATTTTAAGAATATGCTTGCTAGTTTCTTGCCCCCAACTCAACCTTCCACTTCGAGTTCTCTACCTTCAAACACCGTCACCAATTCGCGAGCGAATGTGAGTGCTATTACTACCCGTAGTGGAGTAACCATAGTAGGACCACCTATCCCGCCCCCATCATCTACACCTCCTCCACCACCATTTATCCCTACTCCTCCCACACCTAGTATTAGTGCACCATTACCGTCTCCGCCTCGTCATGACGATGTCCCCAAGAAGAACCCTTCAACATCTCAACCTTCACCTTCTACACCTTCACCACCCAACCCCAATATTCCTTATCCATCTCGCTTAGGCAAGACCAAAATGCACACAAAGGATGACGTTCAAGTGTCGAATTATTTGAAGATGATCTCTCAAATGAATTTCAACATTAGCCTTGTTGAAGCACTTGTCCACATGCCGAAATTTGTCAAAGCATTCAAGGAATTGCTTAACAAGAAGGAGAAATTGATTGAGCTCGCCAACACACGCTTAAATGAAAACTGTTCTGCAGTTATTCTTAAAGAACTTCCGGAAAAATTTGGAGATCCCGGTCGTTTTGTGTTGCCTTGCATCTTTAACAAAACCGAAGAATTTACTGCCCTTGCTGATCTCGGGGCCAGTATAAATCTCATGCCATTAAGTGTTTGGAAAACACTATCATTACCCGACCTTACTCCAACAAAGATGACTCTTGAACTTGCAAATCGCACTCTCGCTTACCCCGTTGGTATTGTCGAAGACGTGTTCATTAAAGTTGGCACATTTACTTTCCTGGTCGACTTTGTCGTTGTTGATTATGAAATGGACCCTCGTATTCCTTTAATACTTGGTCGGCCATTCTTGAGAACCGGAGAGCTCTAGTTGATGTTTCCGAAGGTGAGTTAATCTTACGAGTCGGGGATGATGCCCAAGTTTTCAAAATGGTGAAGCTTACAAGCAAATCCTATGGACGAGAATCTGCGAATATGATTAATGTGCTCGATGATTTTGTCATCTACAACAATCCTCTATTCGAGTCTTGCATTGATAATCCACTTTTTGACGATGATGTGGATGATTCTCTCTCCAATTTGGAACCTTCACCCATTTATGATTCTCCACCGATCTTTGACGCTTATGATGATGATTCTAGCTCAGATACGGATGATTATGATGACTTTGCTTCCGAGTATCCCGACATGCCCATTTATGATGATTTTGATGAGGCCGATACTCTTTCGAGCGATTCTTCACATCATGAAGATCCTTCGCCATCACTTGATCCTACTTTGGATGATTACTCATTTGAGGAAGACTTTTCAACTTTTCTCAATACTTACTTCCCTCATGAGAGTGATGCTCCTCCTTTAGACTTTGAAGATTATCGTCTTGATCCTACTTTGGATTTGAAGAAAATTCTTTCAAAGGAGAAGCAACCGGTCGACACCAACATCCGCAGCACGTATGAGTTAACACCTCTTTGTCCACCTTCTGAGGACGAGGTTGTGCATTTTATTCGCGGATCTTCTTCACATTCTGCTGAACCTGAGTGCTCTTTTCCCCTAAAGGAAAAGGTGTTCTACCCCGGTATTGAAATATTTAAGCCATCTCAGTATCCATCTGATGAAATAAAAGGAAAGATTTTTGGCACTACTGAAGATATGCTTGCACCACTTCACCCTTGCTTCCACCGTGCTCCGTCTTTGCTTAAGGGAACCTTGCCTACTCTTCTTTGGCTTGCCTTGTTCGCCTTAAGCTTGTGCTATTTGATGGACGAAAACTATGTCTTTGATCCCGGTGGATATGTTTCATGCTTCTTCCTATGCTAATCAAGGTCGAGTCAGGCTCACGACTCGGTTAACAAAAATCAAGCGCTTCTTGGGAGGCAACCCATGTATCTATCCTTTAGCTATCTATATCCTAAGTGTAGGGGAGACCCGTTGGTGTTTGCTATTTCCTCTCTTCTACTATTCAGGGATTCGAGCGCTCAATGATCCACTCTTGATGATTCTTGACGACCCGTGATTCCGTGTTTCCCGTTTTCCCGGTTCTATCCTAAACTCTTTTCGATTCACTATTTTATATTTTCTCAATATTAAAATAGGAATCTCTTTAGTTGTCCTTTCCTTAGCGAGATTTAAACAAAGTGCACAATGTCCTAAGTGTAGGGGAGTTTACTGCCACATGCTTAAACATTGAGGACAATGTTTATATTAAGTGTAGGGGGACTTCTATCGAAGTTAAGTGGCCTTTTCCTTGTATTTGTCCTCATTTTAACCGGAAAATCAATTTTTGGACTTTTTTCAAAATTTTTGATCTATTTTGGCCTATTAGTTTTTCCATTTGTATAGTTATTTTCCTTCTTATTAGAATAAATTTTTAATAAAGTGGTTTTAATTTTCAAACATTGTGAATCTTTTGACTCAACCCGAGTTTACTTATCTAAGTTTACTCTAGCTAGTATCCTTAACGTGTTTAAGTCAAGTTTTGCTAGGCTTTTATATAGGGAGCTATAAAACGCGAAAGTCTTAACTCTCACGGGTTAAGAACAAGAACTTTCGCAAGTTCCTATAATTGATCCTAGAGAGTCGTTTATCAAGGGAACTTTAAAACGCGATTTCTAAAACTTGAAAGAGTCTAAGGATTTGCAAGATCCTATAGATGACTCGAAAACCCAAAACTTTGATTTAATAGGCTAAGAATCCACGAGTCTCATTACTTGAGATTTTAAATTATGGAGAACGAGAGATGATAGAGTCAATTATAAGTTTGGTATTCTTTCGTGAATTTATGTGAGTTAATTATAAGCCTATTCTCCCATCGCTTGCTAATAAATTTATCTGCAATAAATAAGGTTGTACGATTTGAAAAGTTACTTAGCTTCTAGCCCAAGATCGTTTAAAAGTTGCTCGGTATGGATTAAAGTTCATAGCCAAGGCATAACTTATTGAAGCGGGATGCAAAGATTGGCGAGTCCGAAAAGGCCCTAACAAGGCATGAGGGCCACATTTTGTTGCTAAAGATCCCAAGTGATGTGAAGAATCATTTATCAAAGATCAATATGAAGGATCGAGACACACGACGAAAAGCAAAAACTCCCCAAAAGTCATGGAGAAGTCTATCCGAAAAGACCCTAGCAAGATATGAGGATAAATAAAGCCAAGTCCAAAAAGGAGGCGGATCGTTGGGTATATCAAAATCCTAAATAAAGATTGGAGAAAAATGAAGAAGTCGTGGTCTAAGTATGAAGAATCTCTCAAAAGTTCAAGTGAAGAAATTCCTATTATGAAGAGAAGACCATTATTTCATGAACGTCTCTCAAGGTTTGAAGTATGAAGTCGCTGCCAAATATTGGTCCGAGAAAGGTCTCAAATCGCGAAGCGAGTTATGCCAAGATATGAACTTTATGAGGTCCCGAGAAGCAGTTTTAAAAGATTTTGTCCTTTAGCTAACTATTGATTAAATCGTTCACTTTATTTTCAGCCTAATAAACTATCGAAATAAGTCAACAATGCATCCTCGTGATCATTCAAGACAATAATAAAATAAAAGAGATACACCTAGGAATAAGGGAGTCTAAGTGAGTAATTGGCCCACATGAGTTCGTGTTGGTTTGCTAACTTATAATAACAATGATCTCGTTTTTAAGCTTGGTTTGGAGAAAGTGAAAACTTGAGGATGATGATCATACACAACATTTCCAAAACCCAAGGTATGATTTTAATTTCTTTACTTTGAATGTTTATAGTTTTCTATCTCTTTAATAAAGGCCAAGGTGGATTGAATTTGATGAAAAATGTAAACGTGCTTTATAACTAATGTATTGCATGAGGACATTGCAATGGTCAAGTGTAGGGGATTTGATAGGTGTGTAAACACCTATCCTTTTTACCACTTAATTACAATATTAACCGAGCCAAAACGTGTATTTTATGTCATTTATGTCGGAATTATGTGTGGTTTGTGTTTTTGTTGTGATTTAAGACGAAAAGGTGAAAAGTGGAGAAAACACGGGCATTCACGGGCTTTTATCGAAGAAAAAGACGAAAGACGAAGTCAAGAAGTCAAGAGTGCAAAAAGAACGGAAGTCCAAGACCAATTCTGAAGATTTATCGAAGAAAAAGTCAAAAGACGGAAGTTTACTAAAAGCCGAAGAACTCAAGTCTAATTTATTGAAGAATTACAAGACGAGTTCAAAGAAATCCCGAGACAAAGTTATTAAAGTCCAAGATTTAAGAAGATTAAAAGGCTTAAGGACTTAAGTGTGCAATTAAGGAAAGATGAAAGAGGGAGGAAGCTTCCTAAGCACTCCTTAATCTCCCCTATAAATAGATTAGGATGTATTCATTTTCATTTTATTGGACAGCTTGACAAACTATTTCTTCCATTTTAATTTCATGTCCATTTAAATACCTTGTCTTGCACCTTAAATACATTTAATTTCAAGTAAGTTTTCTTTTAATTCTTGTCAATCTTTACTTTTTCTTGTTAATCTCCTATCTACCTTTCTTTATTTGATCTTAATCTTCATGCTTTATTGTTTATGTTCATGTTCTTGATTTTTATTGAATTATTTAAGTGGGTTTTGATTATTTTGATTAGTTTTGTTAGTTTTATTGATTTGGATTGTTTGTTTATGATTAGTAGATGTTATTTGGTTAGTTTGATTTAATCTTGTGGTTGATTTTGATTAGTTTTTATTAGATCCGTATTATCTTTGTATCCCTTGTTCTTCGCGTGTTTCTGTTACTGTATTCCCAGGTAGTATTCCGGATCAAGCTTACCAAATATTCAGAGTGAAGGTTTATTCCTTGATTGTTACGAATCAGTAAGTTCCGAACCAAGTGTTCCCAAGCAAGAAGTTCCGAATAAAACAATTGTTCCAGATCAAGACAACTTCCTTCGAATCGACACTTGTCCGTTCGGAACCTATTCCGAACCAGTAGCAGTTCCGAACCAAGAGAAGTTCCGAACCAAGGAGTTTTATTCGGAATAATTAATTATTCCGGATCAACACCTTCATTCGGAACATTCAAAGTTCCGAATCAAGCTCGTTCATTCGGAAGTATTCCGGATCAGTGAAGAGGTGTCTCATTCGGAACATTCAAAGTTCCGAACCAAGGGTTCCGAATCAAGAAGTTCCGAATCAAGGTTTTGGTTTAAGAAGTTCCGAACCAATTGAAGTTCCGAATCAGTAAAAGTTCCGAACGAAGGATTTATTCCGGATAAGTGACATATTCCGAATAGAGAATTTGTTCCGGATCAAGGATTTTGGTAAATATTCCGAGTGAAGGAGAATCATTCCAAACGAAGGTGACATTCCGGATGAGTGATTATTCCGAACGAAGGATTATTCCGAATGAGCTGTTTTCAGGTTCTTTTTAGTTTTTGTTTTTAATATTTAATTTTCAAGCTTTATTTTTCTCGCCTTTTCCTTAGTCTCACTTTAAGATTACTTTTTAGATTTATTTTAGCCTTGCCTTAGTTTAAGTTTTAGTTGCATTTTAAGTTTGCCTTAGATAGATTTAAGTTTGCCTTAGATAGATTTAAGTTTGCGTCATTTACTTTTAGTGCCTTTTACTTTTCGTCGCGCTTTTAAATACTCGTCTTTTATCTTAAATTAGTTTTAGATTTAATTTACCTGCCCTTTACTTTAAAGTCTTTGCACCTTTATTTTAGAACAACCAAAAGTATTTGTTTCACCAAAAACAATAGAGTCATACTTTGAACCGGAAATCAATTCGTTAAGATACCAAATTAAATTGAACCTAGTAAAATCTCTTCATTACAAGGGCTCCCCCACAAGCTTTCTGCTTGTGAGGAGTCAAAATAAGCAAAGACCAAACAACCAATTAGCCCTAAAAGCACTCAATCAGCAAACAGTTCAACACAAAAAGCTCAGATAATAACCTTTGGTATCGGATGTCTGGCAACAAACAATAAGTTTGTTGTCAAATATCCGATGAACACAAAAATTAGATCTCGGGCAAGTGCAGTTACACAAATTTTTGCAACTTTTGATTAAGCCTATAAGCTACAATAAGCTCTTAAACTCCAAACCAATAATCAACAGGCTTAAACTAACCTAAAAACTAACAGCATGAAAGATTTAAGACTCTAACTCAAACTACAGTTCTTAACTGCAGGTTTTGACTAGTTTTGTGTAAAAACATGAACTTGCATACACATATTATACCTCAACACTTCAAACCAAAGATTAAAATTACTCTAACAGGTCAAACAAAGGTTGCATAGGCTAGTTGTAGGGTCAAGTTGTCCCAAGATCCTTTAAACACCTTATCCCAAACACCCCTATACTTGACTGATTTCACTTTTATCAAAATAAAAACTTACAACTCAAACTCAAATTATTATAAGGCCACAAAATCATGCATAAAACATTTAAATAACACAAACTAACCACTAAACTACCAACCTAGAACCCACAAGCAAATTTTCACCAAATTCACAAAAGTAGAGGAGATTGAGGGGTTACCACATTTGGGCTTGTTCAGCCTAAACACACACACCAAATCACACAATCACCAGCTTTTCTGAATGATGGAGAAGGCTTGTTAAAGGTGTGCAAAAGATGGAAGGAGATGCTGGTTTCGTTGGAAGTCTACAACAATCCTCAGAACCAGTTATAAGAAGAAGGATATGACATTCTTTGTTTGTACCTGTTGATCACAAAACAAGAAACCACAAAAACAATACAAGCTCAAAAGCTTATGTACAAGCTGGTTATAAACAACTTGTGTAAGATCTTGTTGAACAGTGAATGTTAAATAATGAAAGTAAAAAAGATTTTTAGGACAAATTCTTGAAAACCAAACAGTGAACCAAAAACTCTAAAAAAAGAGGGGTAACCAGCAAGTAAATGAACAACTTATACAAGTGTAAAACCCGCATCTAAATGCCATGAACAGTACACTATGTAAACATACGAACCAATTAAAACTTTCCTTTTATATCATGAACACATGTCACGAATATTAAATTCAGAAACTACGTATGTGTTAGTGCACGATAATTATTAAGTACGTGTTAATACATGATAATTATTAATTATAATAATTATAATCACGAACATTAAATCACGAACATGTGAACTACGTATTATATATACACGATAAACAAGGATTACGTATAATATATATATCATGAATATTAAAAACACGAACATACATGATAACTAATTAGAACCTGAAAATGAAAATGAATTATGTTTGTGGGTTGTGTTGGCCGCGGCAAGAAAGAAAACAAAAGAGGGCCTTATGGCCCGACCCATTAAGCAATTTAACTAGTAAAAAAAATACTCTAGGGAATTCATTTTTTCCACTTTCATGAAAATAACAAAAACCCTAGTTCTTGCCCTTGGTGCCGACGACCATATCAAGAGGAAAAGGGAGAGGAAAAAATCTTGTTGATTTGATTGGGTTACATGTTCGTGTTCTAAACATTACTCACTACTCATTGGTAAACAATTAAATCCTTGATCTTCTTATTTTTTTATGAATTCATCTAGTTAAATCATGAACACATGTATTTTAAAGGATTTAATCATGAAGGGAAAAAGGGTTTCAGGTTTTGGTTTGATTATGGACACAGAAACCAAGACCACATAGGGTCTCGGTGGGGTTTCTTAACAGCCGGTGGCTGTTTATTATGGCCAGCCGCAAGCCAGCAGCCCCACAGGGGTGTGCTTGGTTAAGCAGTGGCAAACCGAGAGTCCCATGACTCTCGGTGGGTCTTTGCGGCGGGAACAGTGGGCACCGACCACTGTCGGTGTGTACTTTGACCAAACAGGGGGAACCGGCAGCCGACAGTGAGAACCGGTCTAACCCAGTGGGAACAAACATCATAGCAGGGGTAAGCCCTGCATAGAAAGTGGCAACCGACGGCTAGCCACAACTCTAGCTGCCGGTTAGGGTGTTTTTGGTTCGGCTTATATTAAACTCGGAAACGGGTACAGGATAACTTTTTTTACAAGATTACATTTTTTTTTCAAGTTGTTAGTTTTTACAAGTTATATTATTTTAACTAGAAAATTAAATTAATTAAAACATGACTAATAATTAATTTAATTAAACATGGACTTAAGTTATTATTATTTATGAAATAATACATGTTTTAACCTAAGTATTTTATTTATTTAATTTAGACTATAATATTAATTAATTATTTAAAACATGAAATATAATTAATTAATAAACATGACTTAGGTTATAATTAATATAATATTAATACATGTTTAACCTAAGTATTTTATACACCTTAGTTTAATTAAATCAAGCTTATATTTAATAAAATCGTATAACCTATATTTTATTTAATTAACATGTTATTATTATTAATAAACTATACAAATAATTACATGACTTATGTTATTTAACCAGTAAACTCAAGCTTATATTATTAGCTTATTAATCCATCTTATTTCTAAATATGGAAACTTTCTATTTCAGGAAACTTACTATTTTTGGAAACTTTCTATTTTTAGAAACTGATATATTTTTAGAAGTAATTTATTTTTTGGAAACTTTCTATTTTAGGAAACCTGCTATTTTTAGAAAGTTACTTATTATTACACAACACGTATAATCAATAATACAAGTTAATACTTAACCAGAATATCAGAAATACATGATAAACACAGTATAACATTAAAATCAGTAAAACAAGACAAGAACATATAAAACAAGTTAAGACATGATATAATCAGTTACGTACTCAGTAGTCAGATTTCTTATACATGTCCCCTATTTATGTAGCATTAGTGAGATCGGAGTAAGACTTTCATTCTTTCGTCTTCTTCGTTCACTGGACACAAGGTACGGATTTTCCCGTCCTTTTAGTATGGACATTCTTTCCTTATTAGGATTCCCTGTTTGCAGCCAACTGTTTTCCCAGTATTTTTTTATATGTTTGATTACTTATGTTAGTTTAGGAGCCTAAGCCATATACATGCATGACTAGTGTCACCTAGTTATGGAGGTACCATAACCATAACACTAGAGGCACCAGTGTTGTGACTTCCCCACGGCGAAGTGATTGCTCGTGGCGTCCCTTTCAGTTTTGGCCATTATATTATATTATCATGTGGGGTGTATGGGTGCATCCTAGTTACATGTTTTACCAGTATTATCAAAGTGATTGTGATGTGTGCCTTGCATCCTTCACTAGGAGTTAATCCCTCCTACTCAGACTAATTAATTAGAGGCAACCCCTCTAATTGCATGACGAGGTCTCCCCTCCAAGTATTCATGCACGATGGAACCTCATGACCTCTATAGGCTATTGGCTAATTTAATACAGTTTTCATATAAAACATAAATCTTTTCAAACTATAAAACTAGTTTTATGAACATGTTCCAGGTTTCCAGAACTTATACTTTTCCGCTGCTATTAAGTATTTATTATGTTTCAGTCATTCGTACTATGTCATATATCCGTTCACTGAGCGTATTTGCTCAGCCATTACTTTCCTTTCCATGTCCCAAAACGACAGGTACCAAAGGACAGACTTGAGCATATGGAGGACGTGCATAGGATGGAAGCTGCCTTAGACTTATTTTCCTTTTGCCTTCATATATTTATGATTATTTGGACACTTGTTTAGTCCTTCTCATTTCTTATGCTTTATTTATGTCTTAGGCTTATGTTTGGGAACCGATGTTTGATTCCGGTTTTCCCTATGGTCATGTATGTTTTAGTACATATTACGTTGCATGCTTTGGTGACACGCCATAATTACGCGTAACGGTCCACTTATCAAAGTGAGGTGTTACAACAAGCTTATGAGCTTGTGTGGTGTCAATCAACAAAACTCATCAAGCCTGTATAAATTGGATCTCCAAAAATTTCTTGACCAAGTGTCCTTGAACCAAAAAATATTTTGATAAAAATTACACTAATTTTGCATAAATTAAATGACTTTAAATTAAAATGCAGAAAACATAAATACGAAACACAACTTTGCAATTTTAAAAATTAAACTTTCATTAACTTAAAAAATACAAAGTTGAAACAAAGAAAATCCGCAATATGGAACGTCTTTATATAGCACCTCATAGAGGATTCTAGAATAAAAATAATAATAAGAAAATAGCTAACTGATTTCCTATTATGCCCTTAAAAATTTAAAATTCACAATGGTCAATGAGACCCATGTGATTGATGTGTTGTTGCCAGTTGTTGTACAAGACATCTAAGACGTCCATTATGAATTGGGGACTAAGGAATCCTTCTTGTCCATTGATTTTCTACCAAGGGTTGTTTGTTTGCCATATTGAGGGGAGTTTTGGGGCAGGGCACCCTCGTGAGTGGTCCTTGGGTGAAGTGGGTACCAATTTAGGGGTGGGGTTTTGATGAGGACATGATTAATTATAAATCTAGATGTTTTTTACATTTGATTGTGAGTAATTAGCAAAAGGGAATTAGGGTTTTTACCCGCGTCTAATATTATAATAAAATGATTTTGAAAATTAGATTATTATTAAACCGGGTTAAGTGGAAACGTGATGTGATCGGGTAAAGGGAAGTTAGTTTCGGATGTTGGTGGGTATAAAGGGTGGGCTTGGTCGGGTTACAGTTGGGTATGGGTTTAAAGTTAGGCAGGTTTGGTCCCTATGGTTCATAACAACTTGCAATCTTCAACTAAACTTAACAACAGATTACTTAGGGCTTTTCCTTTGGTTTTATCTTTGGAGTATTTGCAAATTACACCCTTGTAACTTTAGCAACATGGAATGAGGGCTATACTTGTAACTTAAGCAATATTCAAGGGCTTGTTGTAACAACCCACTTTGATAAGTAGACCGTTACATGATAATTATGGCGTGTCATCAAAGCATGCAAGATAATATGTCCTAAAACATACATGACCAAAAGGAAAACCGAAATCAAACATCAGTTCCCAAATATAAGCCCAAAACATGCATAAAGTAAATGAAGTGCAAAAGGAAAAGAAGTATAAGGTAGCTCCCATCCTATGCATGTCCTTTAAATGCTCAAGTCTGACCTCGGGTACCTGCCGTATGGGACATGGAAAGAAAATACGGCTGAGCAATACGCTCAGTGAACGAATATACAGACATGATAAGAATAACTGAAATATAAATGAAAGATCTGAAATGCAGCGGAAAATGTGTAAGTCCTGAAAACCTAAAACATGATTATAAACTGATTTATATCTGAAAAGTCTTATGTTTAATCATGAAAACGTGTTTTAAATGCCAAAAGCCCATATAGGTAATGAAAGGTATCAACGTGCATGAATACATAGAGGGGTGACCTCGTCATGCAATTAGAGGGGTTGCCTCTAATTATATTAGTCTGAGTAGAGGGATCAGCTCCATGTGACGGATGTAGAGCACACACCACAGTCACCGTGTAAATTTGATAAACATGTCCTAGGATGCACCCATTCGCCCCACATGATAATAATAATAATATTGGCCAAAACGTGAAGGGACTCTGTGAGAAATCACTCTCGTCGTAGAAGAGTCATAACACTGGTGCCTCAAGTGTTATGGTAATGGCACCTCCATAACTAGGTGAAACATGGCATGTGTGTATATAGATTAGGCAATATAAATTCATAGCATGGTAACTACTAATAAGTTTAATGACATGTAAACTACTGGGGGAATTAGATGGCAGCAGACGAGAAATCCTAATTATACATAGAAAAGGAATGTCCTTACTGAAGGACGGAATATTTGTACCTTATCTCTAGTAACGAAGAAGATGAAAGCGGAAAGTAATCTACTCCGACTTCACAAGTGCGAACATGTGTTAGAATCGAGGATGATGAACACGAACCACCACCTACGAATCATGAACCCATGATCAAAGCTCTTATCCCTTGTTTCTTTCTTAACATCGGCGGCCACCATAACTATTTTTAGGGTTTTCTTACAAAAATTTATAACTCTCTAAATGAAAGAAAGAAAAGGCTTTTTGTTAGTTTATTTTGGAATGGGCCGGGCCTTGGGCCCTTTCTTGTTTCTTTTGTAAACCGGCCATAAAGACCCCTCAAAGATACACTTTGTGTTTTTTTAAGGTATTTTGTGTATCGTGTAATTTAGGTTCGTATTATGTCGTAAATTCGTATTTTATACTTTCATTTTATATTTTGTCGTGAAATAATAATTATGTTTAATTACTTGTCATGACTAATTTAATGTACATGATACTCGTTGTGTAGTAAATAAATACTTTCGTGTCGTAAATAAAGTATACGTTATAACTTCTCTTGCATTCATGAATCTTTATTTCGTGTCATGTCCTGTCGTGTCGTATTTAATATACGTATTTAATCGTCGTGAATACTTAATTATTAAAAAAAATTATTTGATGGTATTTTCATGTATTTTTCATGCGGGTTTTACACTTCTAATGTCATTACTTGAAACTTTAAGGTCCCATTTGTAATTTTGTAGTTTTACAAGGGCCAAAAGTGACAAGTCTTCAATCCTTGAGGGAACAATCTTGAAAATTCTTCAAACTTCAAGGACTATTGTGGAAATCAATGCTCGGGTCCGGTTCTTTAGGCGGCTTCGTTTCCCGTCTACGTTTTTTCTTGATTCTTGTAATCTTTTGTTGAATTCACGATATCCGAACTTACAAACACACATTGAACAAATACAAGGGTTTTTGTACGGTTTCTATGATATTTATACACATTTTAAGCCCGATTTAGAATTTTAGCTTATGTTTTTTTTGTACGTATAACTTTTAGTTTTCTATGTATCGTTCTTTATGTCATGAATAAATTTTTAATAAAGTACCTTTTATGTTTTTATTAATTTCGTGTGTTTAGATTTTATTTACATTTTTTAGTTTTAGAATAAAAGTAAAAAAAAGGTGGATGTGGGTCTCTCTCTCTCTCTCTCTCTCTCTCTCTAACAACCCAAATCAAGCTAACAATGTTCTTTCTTATTCTAAACTATGGACAAAAATTAACATTTAAAGAAGCAAGCTCAACTAGATATTCAAACACGTTCAGCTTGATAAAGTCTAAGCAATCCATGCACCAACAATAATTAATGGAGACATATAGTAACATGGATGAAACGAGAACTTAATATGACTAGATGCACAAATGTTTTTAACCGTAATACAAAATAATTAAAAAATAAATTAGACAAAGAGTAAAAACACATTTCCATGGACATGATGCACTTTAGATTCATTTGAAAAAAATCATATTTCTTTCAAAAATATCACCACATCAAAAAATCCATAAATATTCAGAAACCCGCGGGACAACTCCTGACTCCGTATCCAATCCCTTCTTAGAAAATGCAGTCAGTCTTCCTGTATAGTAAGGCGACCTTTGAATTATCCATCCACTCTTGTGATAATAAGATGAATTTAGTTGTATACATTCAACATTAGTAACCATGAAAAAGCACCTCATGAATGCGATGACTCTAATCTGTAGGTGTTGATATATACCTACATTTGCGTACCCGAAAGGCCGAAATAATATAAGATTCCATTCTTTTTGAATTTTTATTATAAACAAGAGACAATGTTTAACAATTAAGTTATTATAGAGTAATTATGTTTATCAAGTATAAAATAGATATATTAGCTACAAAGAACCAATGGTGGAAATAAGACGAACATACTCTCAAGTTCGGCTCTGTTCGAATTTGTAAGGTTACGGCTTAAGTTAGTATCGGGCTTAGTTTTAAAACTTTTAAGCTTATATTAGTGTAATAGTTATAAACCCCGTGCACGCATGGGATTTTGACATAATTTTTGTATAGATTTTTTAGCTGGTTAAGATATTTTGATAATCCATGTTTTGTTGTCCAATGAGAGAAGATAAGAAGACAAATCAAGCTAAAAATGTTGTTGAAGGAGATAAATATGACGTTAACTTACATGAACAAATAGCCATTTCATGTGACATCCTAGGTTGAGACACACGATGTTGTCCTGTATGTTGTTAAAGGCAATAGAAAAATGTTTTTCGCCATGTCCTCGTCCTCTGTAGCATACAAAAAATGTTTGGGTCTGAATGACCCGTGTTGTGAGTTTCTGGACATGTTTACTTGTTCGTCCTAAAAAGATTATGTTTTGTTGGAAACTCTCCAACATTTCACACAATAGAAAAAGAGAATTCGTGCAAAGTGTACCGAGTGAAAAATGGACATATAGTTAACTTTATTGTCACCTTGGGTGATGGTGACTTTTCAAAGATTACATGACTATGGCAACCTTCAATTTTGAAAATGTATAGTATGTTATTATGAATGAAGATCTTCTATTTTTAATTTTTTTCTCTTTGTTTCAAACATCTCTCATTCCTGAAGTAACCTACCAATTATAATATATTTAAGTCTGAAAAAGATGATAGAAAAAAAAGAATAAGTTACACACATGTTAAACGATTTGTAGTATACTTAAACACATTTGTTCTTTTTATTGCTTGAAAACACTCCTCATTCCTTCTGTAATTAGTTGATCCAAGCGTACCTCATTCACATAGCTATAGCAGTTGAATGCAAACACACTATATTCTTATTCTCTGATAGATGTACAAATATGAAAGCCTCATAGATGGACACTGTGACGGTTCTATGATTTCTGTTAGTTTCCAAATTCTTGATTTACCTATGGACTCATCTCAAATTCTACAAAATAAAAACCATAAGGACTTGGAGTAAAAATTTATTGACAAATTTGCATGCTCAAGTGCATTTTGATAATCAAACACCCTGTTTAGACAGCAACAACCAAACATTACTTCAAGACATATTTGCTATTTATAGGTATTTGTAGATTGTTGCGGCAAAAGAATACAAATTAAGTGGATTGATAGCTTTTTCAAGACTTCCTAGAAAATAAAAAAGAAAATTAACATTGTTTCATTATTCTACCTCATCTGGTCGTATAGCATACCAATTATTGTCTCCGGTCTTATTGTTGAATAAGGCTCCTTCCCGGCCAAATAGTTCACACATCACTATGCCAAAAGAGTAGACACCAACCTAAAATTACAATTACTGATGCATTTGCAAAAAACATTTCAAGAGAAATGACAAGTTAATCAATAACAATGATAATCTGACCTTTTCATTTACCTTTTCTTTGTGGTTCAGAAGTTCATTTCGAATACCTTTCCCATTACTTCAGGTTAATAAATGGCATAATAGCACTGCTATCACCCAATTGAGATAAAAAATCAAATTCAATCTCGAATAACTTATCACCTCTCAGTCTGTCTTCGTTGTCTCATAACTGTTCAAAACACGGATGCTAAGAAATAACTGTTTCTAAATTTACCATAAAAACCTCCAATATAATGTCCATGTCCAAGATATCAGGTTTGAATCTGACGCCATTTGTTGTTATTTGATGAGGTCCTGCGCCAAAGTAGGATACAATAAGTACTTATAATAGATGGTGTAAAGGAAAAACTTATAGTGTTTTGAGAAGAAAAGAAAAACGTCCTTAATATCATCTAGTTTGGCACCATATAGCACAATGCTTTCGTGAGGCTCCATTCCATAAATCTTCAAAGTAAAATATAGTCACTTCATGAGATTAGATACAAAACTCATAAATTGTGTACGTCGCGTCTTATAAGATCACTTCATATACCGCACATAGACTCAAATGTGTGAGATAGATAGCGTAAAACATAGTATGCCAAAGCAAATATGCATGAAAAAATAGAAGTAGTAGTACATGACTTTCTTTTTGTGGTATATTTTCATACAATGATAGTGTATAACTATACCTTACAATAAGGGATGAGACGTTAATCTCAATGTTCACAGTAGTCGATAAGCATATCAACCTCCTTCAACATAATCTGCCGTTCTGTAACGTATTCCAATTGGTATCTTATTCTACTATGTAATCCTCACTGCATCAAAACGAAACATATAATTAACGAACTGAGAAATAGATCTAATATTTTTCATTGGATTTGAACGGAAACACTCAGTCATCACAACCCATATTGATTCCAAAAATTTAAAACCGTTTTACAAATTCAGGGAGGGGACACTAGACCGACATGCTCTTTTGCATTTAAGGCATTACAAATGACAATATACCAATGGTATAATATCACTCGGTTTGGCACCATATAGCACATTGCTTCCTAGAGGCTCGATTTTATAAATATTCAAAGTAAAATATAATTACTTCATCAGATTATAGATAGAAAAATCATAAATTGTCTAACGTGTTTCTAACAACGTGGTGTCTTAGAAGACCAATTTAGATACCATATAACACACAATGCTAAAATATAAATATACATCATGTATATTAAATCAAACTTGGATTTTTTTTATAATGGTAGAAATTCAGTCGACTATATAAAAACAAAGTTTGAGAGTTTTGAGATTGAATAATAATTTTTAAAATTGCAAAATTTAGCCAGTTCATGACCTTGAATTGAATAAAATAATCCAAATAAGCCTCATTGCTTAATAGTCAATTTGATTATGATTATAGATTTCAGATGATTTTATATGATTTTATAATGTTTGTCTAGGGTTCATGCTTAATTGTTTGACATAAAACCTAAAAAAATATTCAATTAGAAAGCGCCAAAGGTAGCTCTTCCAGATTTGATTTGCAAGGACAAAGGAGGAAGATGATTCCAGTTCTCAAGTTAGAGATAATCCACAGATGAGATAACTTCTTATATGGTGGGTTTTTTATATAAATTTCTTTTTAACCCCTAAACTATTTGTACCGTATGACAACTCTATATTTATGAAAAATACTTTTATTGATTTTTTATTACCGACACACACCAAACTTTATAAACATACGCCCACTTTTCTTAAGTTTTCTTTATTGCAATTCTAACACTAATATTTTTATGTCTTTTTTTCCTTCTCAAATATAAAAAACGAATTTACAATTATTTAACCTTTTTAATTCCAAATTTAGAAATTATTAGGTTTGGTTATTTTTTTACATTTAAATTTAAAGTTCTAAATCAAATCAACATTACTAAAAAAGGAAAGATTTAAAAAGTAAATATCCCACTTGAGGTTTTGCTATACTAAGTAAAATATCATAGCATAAGAAATTTACATAAATCGAAAAGATCCGAAATAAATCACAAAAAGTAAGTTTATAAAACATAATCCAAAAAATTCAAATAAAATCTCGTTCAAGGTCAACTTATTATATTCAAGTTCATTTGGATACTAAACTTTATTTAGATACCAAAGACTAATCTACACCTTCCATATCCATTTTAATCTTACTCTATATATATAAGGATAAATTTATTCCACGTCATGCTCACACATCCACCTCATTAATCCACCTAAGCACAATTAATATGAGGTGGAAAGGATTAATGTGACATGGCACTTCACACCACCATGAAACTGCTACATCAGCATAATTTATGTGCCATATCATCCCAAAGCGTGTGCCATGGCATCCCATAGCGTGTGCCACCTAAACATGCCTGTGGAACATTTTTTAAAAAGTTGGCTGCAATGGGATTCGAACCCTAGACCTTCAGGCAGAAACACAACATGTTTACCACTATGCCAATTCTTATTTTTGTGTTAGACCTTCTAAAACAAAGATAATAAAGACCATTAACCATAACAAAATTAAAAACTTTCAGTTTATTAAATTAGGCAAGTATTTAATCTGCACAAATAGTTTCTTGACTAAGTAAAAATGTTGTTAAAGGTTTAGAACTAATTATGGCAATGAATATATTTTTTAAAAACTAAAATAAATGCACATATTTAAATTTGGAATGTTTTTTGCGCCAACATAATATTCTGGTGTATTCAAAATTCAAAATTTAAGAAGAATCATATTGCCATGAGCTTGTCAACTGAGTCTCAGTGCTTTGGATATTGACGAAATCTACTCTCTAAAATTTCTATGAAAGAGAAGGCCGGCTAAAAAGGTGTGCAATGCAAGGGTCTGAAAGAGTTCATGCTGATTTGCAAGAAAGTTGATTAGCTAACAACTTCTAGAGGCATCGGTTCCACTCAAGGATCTCTCTCACGAGAGGCAGTAAGAGCTTCACTATAGCAGTCAAGTAGTGATAGCTCTATAGTATACCCTTATTCATGTATTTGGCTCCCTGAGCCACCATTTCCTTCGCCCTTTCCTTGTTAGGCGAGGTGCTTTCTGCTCTCTTCTATGTTAGTGGATAAGCGCAATAAACAAGCTTGTCGGCGAGACTAGACTCGTGAAGAAGAGCTCAAGAGAGAAGAAGCTTTCGTAACTGTTGATCCGTCGATACCGATACTGTTTAAACCATACTCCAATCACTGCCAGCTCATCGTTGATGGCACACGTAACACCAAGTCGAAGCCTTACTGCATACATGCAACCTCCTTTGCTTTCCCCACTTCCTCTGCCATTGATAGCTACTTTGATAACATTGCGTTATTTTTCTTTAGCGGAAAAGGAGACAAAGGCTAGGTGCCCTTTCTTTAAGTGATAGGGGAGAGGTTAAGACTAAGTTGAGGAAGGAAGAATGTGAGACGAGAAGACCTCTCACAGGTTGCGGAGGAAAATATAGAGGCGAAAGTTATTGAATCTTAGCTCTCTGGATCCTCTAAACTGGCATCTTCTACTAAGAATAGTACCCACCCCCTTTCCTAGCTGACCTCTGAAAAAAAAAGAGGAGTAAATTCGGCTCATCTGCAGAAGGTGGAGCATGGTTTCCTTAATCTCCAAAGCGTAAGAGTGGTAAGGAATCGCTCAAGCCCCATAGAGTGATGACAACTACTTAATAAGTCTGTCCCTAAGGCGGTATATATGCCAGCAGGTTCTTGTCCTTTTACCTCGCACACAAGCTGCCTAACAGTCCGGAACAAAGTCCAAGAGCAAGTCCGTTTGATATCCAAAAACTGCTCAGCAACAGCCGGACAAGTGGGGAATGTTGGGGTGAACCAGAAAAGTTTGGGTAGAGCCGCTGTGTTTCTTTGATAAGAATCGATACGATTTTTATAAGGCTCCTCCTCCGAATGAAATTGAATGGGATCCAGAGTCGCAGTTTTATGAGAAATACACCGGATTCGTGATCTTAAAAAAAAAAAAAAGTTTACGCTTGTTGAAGGTAAAGTTTGGAAATAGCTCGTAAGGCTCATAACCTTGAGGTCACAGGTTCAAATCCTGTCTCCGCAATACTTTTTGTCAAAAAAATTTGATGTTTTAGTCTAGTAACTAGTAATTATTTTCCTTTTGGGGTAGAAGGTAATCCATGAATATACTTTTTTCGCTAAGAAAGCCTCTACTGGGCGGGCTACTCCAATAATGACTTTTTTTCTGGGTTCTTTCATAACATAAAGTCATCTAAACAACAGCTTTTAGCTTGCACTCGATAGAGAGGACCGAATCCCCTCCTATCACATGCTCCGGATGATAGGGGTAGGGAACCCCTTGTGGGGGTTGATTCGATGGACCTGCCTCGTCCCCTCGGGAAGCAACATGAGTCACAGGCGGCACGCGTCCAGATTCCGGCCGATTCACCGACGTGCCCGTTTCTACTGACTCGCCGCCCGCTGTTGTTGGCCATTCTTCCAACAACACATCTATCTCAATTTCTTTCTTCGTCTTTACAAAAAAAATAGGAGGAAGCTCTGACACGTTCACTAAAAAAAATCCTTTTGTAGCGAATAATTTATTAAAAAAATAAATATTATTTGGGCGAACGACGTGAATTGAACCCGCGCATGGTGGATTTTTTGAAAAATAAAATAAAATAAAAAATAATGCCTAAATATAGAAGGACTAATCCGTTATTTGTTTCATCGCTTTTTTTTCAATAAGCGTCGAAGCTTGAAGAAGCGAGCCTATTAGAGAAAAAAGTGCTAGTTGTAGCGCGCTAGCGCGCATTTGACTAAAAACATGGAAAGTCAAGGCTCTGGGCAACGAGTGGGAGGGAGCGCTCGTGAGCGTAATGGTATAAGCCTGCCTGACTGTTAGACTGACTGGTCGAACAGAGACGAATCTAATAGTAGGTAGAACTTATTAGATACCCCGGTCAATGGTATCTAATAAGTAATTTTATTTTAGTAATATTTTTTTTTGTATCTTTTTATTGATTTTCTTTTTCGTTACATCAAAATCACTAGAAGATCAAATCACCATCTCTTTTACTTAATCTCCAATGACGAAATCAAAAATGCAGTACGAGGAGGAGCCAAAATCTCAATTTAAGACGCCCAAAACCAAGCAGATGAAAAGCAAGGCACCTGCACAAAAGAAAAATACACCTGGTCAATCATTAGGTTTTAATGCTTATCATCCATTTTTTTGCTGTATCAGTCCTATGTTAAAAAATTGACTCACTTTTGTTGTTCTGTTTCAGCAACGAAGCCTACTAAAACTTTAATTGCTATAAAGGATATCAGTCCTATGTTGTCCAATATGACAATAAGAGGAAGAATCATATCTGTCTGGAAAGCACATAGACTGAATGAGTCACACAATCCATATAGTTTGGAATTCGTTTTGCAGGATGAGCATGTAATATAATTTCATTCTTTAATTTAATTTAGAGTCATGTTTTGTATAATTTGTTTCTTTACTTAGATTCTTTAATATTTACACTGGGTATGCGCATTCAGGCTTATATAAAAAAAGAATGGATGTTTAGATTTGATCCATTGCTGCAAGAAGGAACATGTTACAAGATTTCAAACTTTGGTGTAAAAAAAATGGTGGTAACACTCCATTGCTGCCACATGAGTGGAAACTTTCTTTTTACCGGAATACCAATATCACCATAAATGAACAGATAGATGACAATCTATCTGGAGTCAGGGGTGAACCATTTAGCAGGATTGTTGACACAAATGAAGAGTATGCAGAAAATACATCTGTTGGTAAGCAGTTATCATCTTTTTATTAAATTATTGTATACATATTAGGCAATATTCAAGTTATTTGTATGTTGTTAACAAGTAATTATTTGTATTTCAGATGTTATTGGATCAGTTGTTGGAATTGGTGAGTTGATTTCTGTCAACTCAATAGGTTCAAGCAAAATAAGGCGAACTGTTGTCATTGAAGATGATGAGTAAGTTTTTTTAACTCATGTCTTTATTTTGAGAAATACTAATAAACAAAATTACTTTTACAATATATTCATATGTATCTTCAATTTACGCAGAGGAGAAAGGATTAATCTTACTTTTTGGGACCAATTGGCGAAAAAGTGGAATGAATATGTTGACAAGTTGGAGTCGCTTGATCATATTGATGTTATGTTGCAACTTGGAAAAGTGAAATATTTCAATGGTAAGTATATGTGACTACCATTACCAACAAAATATTTTCATAAGAGTTTTGTATAATATTTGTTTTCGTTACAGAACTTCCTTCTGTGCATAACTGTCTGTGGGGTACGAAGATGGTCATTAACAATAAAGTACCAGATTTGATTGCTTTTCGTCAAAGGTATTTTATATATAATTGCTACAACAGTTTGAGAGTGTTCTAATATTAGAATTTTCATATTATCATCTTCTTCAATTACAATAACTGTTGATGTCATTGTTTAGGTACGAATCTAGAGAAGATTATAATCCAGAGCAACAAAAAATTGAGTTGGTTGCTAATGAAGCCAAGGTTATCACACCTGAAGAATTCATGAATGGTGTTGTCAAACAAATGGTTTCAACTATTAGGGAGACTCAGCCGGTAATACTTTTCGGATAACTTCATGTTAGCCTCAAAATATTGAGTCAAACAAGAATGTTCGGTCATAGGTTTTTATTGTAATATTTATTAGAACGTTGTAATAGTTAGTTAAAATGGTCGTGACATTACAGGCTTGATGGGTAGCTTAAAAGGCCTCTTTTAAGGTACTAAGCATTTTATTCAAGCCCCGGCCCATTAAACAAATATAATCCATTAAGGCTACATGTAAGCCCGACTATATATACCTCTCCTAGCATGTTAGGAGAGGTTGGTGATTTCATTTTCTTAATCTAATCTCACATAGTTTTCTACACATTCTCTCTACTTTCTCTCACTACTTCTCTCTCTAGAAATCATCTATCTTTCTTCTTTAATTCAATTAATCAACCATGGTGAAGTGATAAAATATGGGAACAACATTTGGTATCAATCGCCACGGAGTAGATTTGTGATTGTTTGTTTGGTTTATTGTTTGATTTGATTTATTTAATTCAAGATTAAATTTCGAATTAATTTTTTTTTAGTATTTTCAGGCTCTAAATCTTGATACAAATCACCTACATTCTTGTGGTAGGGATTTGGTTAAGTTTTGTGGTTAAAATCGCAAATATTTGAGGTGTTTGGATTGTTTTTGGGGCTCGGTACGAAGAATAGTGGGTTTTGTCGGGCAAAAGAAACTTTCGGAAAAGGGTTTTATATTCCGAAAGTGGGAGAAGTCATTTATTCGAAAATCACATCTTGGTTCAATTATCCGAAAAACTGTCATTTATCCGAAAGTTATCATCAGCTATCATTACATATTGCGAAGATTATTCCGAATCCCACTCTTCATTTATCCGAACACGATTTATCCGAACCAATTCATTTATCCGAAAACTACTTCTTTATCCGAAACAAGTAATTTATCCGAAAAACTGGCATTATTGCGAAAGTGGTTACTTTATCCGAAATGACAGCTTCTCAATTATCCCGAAAGGTGTGATATTATCCAAAAAAGTGATTTTATCCGAATACAGGTTTATCCGAAGGTGAGCATTTATCCGAAAAAGGCAACTTTATCCGAAAACCTCATTTTTTCTGAAAACCTCATTATATCCGAAAACCTCATATTTTTTTTTTCCGAAAATAACAAATTATCCGAAAAGGACACTTTATCCGAAAACCCATTTTATTCCGAGACAGCTACTTTATTCCGAAACCTCCAATTTATCCGAAAATCAGCAATTATTCCGAAACCTCCAAATTATCCGAAAATTACTCATTTATCCGAAAAAGGTAATTGCAAATTCTTATTCGAACGAGTTGAGTCGATTACACACCAGGGGTTGCTAAGAACTATGGGACAATGCCCCTATAACTTAAGTGGGTCTACCACCATTTATCCGAAAATCCACCATTTATCCGAAAGTCCACCATTAATCCGAAAATCCACCATTATTCCGAAAATCCACCATTATTCTGAAAGTGGGATTTTTTTTCTAGAAGTGAAAATTCGTGTGATTTTTCGCTTTAGAATTTTTGGTTTCTTGTGAAGACAATGTTTAGGGGATTTTAACATCTTTTCTCGACAACATCAATCACACCATATCTACTTAAGATCCGAAGTCACTTCATCAACCAAGACACCATCATCATGGAAAAGAGCAATAAGTGTTCAGTTGTGACAACTCTTGAGATGGAACAATTACAACAACGGACACGCTTCTTGAGAGATAAATGCATGGAAAGTTTGAGAATACTTCAATCATCGTTTGAGAGCCTTTAAAAAGTCCTGCTAGACTTAGGTGAAACCACTGGCACGTTCATAAGAGCATTCACACAAGCCATGGAGAAACTTGTGACATAACTCACCAAAGAAAGACTTTTTGGGAGTGAATGCAAGATCACCTTCACTGAACTCAATACGACATTTGAAAAGAATTTTGATTCAGAATTCCTCATGTCTTTGAGTACACAGCGATGCTTCATGAGACATCATGAAACTACTCAAACGTTCAAAGACCTGATCCCAAGTAACATCAAATCCATTGAAACCTATGTCTACAAAACGATAATTCATAAACAAGAGATAGATAAAAGGTTCAACGCAAATTGTGGTACTGTATCAGCAATACACCTTCCTATGATAATGGCCCTGTCTTCGACTCTGACCCATTGGAAGAGGTACACAATGATGAATATAATGTGTTTGCCCATGATAATACGCATGAGAATTGTAATCAAACTAAAACCCTTATTGACACATGTATGACGGAAAAGGTTGATAGCAATACCATACCTGATCCCTCAGACACATGCTTATAATGAGTCTGACAATGATCAACATGCAAATGAGTATGATGATGAGAAGCATATTGCGCTTACGACTTTAATTGCCACTTTACAAAAATATGTCAAAGAAACTAGAAAGAGTCAAAAGCAATTAAAGAAGGCAAACGCCACCCTCAGTCAAAATTTTGAAGATTGCAAAGCTGCTCTAATTAAATCTAGTGAGACCATTGATAGCTACAGAGCTCATCTTCTTCAAAAGACCAACGAGATTGAGGGGTACAAAGGGTGTTTAATTAACGTTAAAAGGGACGATTATCAACAGAAATATAACGAAACTCTTTAGCTTCTAGAACAAGAGAAACGTAATCATAACACCTCTTTGAGTACTGAACGTCACAAAACGTATCTTGCTACCACGAAAGTCAATGAGCTAACTCAAGTAAATGGTTTTCTTCAAGTGTAAAAAACTAAACTTGCTAATGAAAAGAAAGCAGTGGTTGAAAAGTTGGAAAAGTATTTCAAAACTAAACAAGTGAATGACATCGACAAAATGGTGGAACTTGAAACTCAAATTGATTTTTACAAGAAAATTGTTTACAAAACTAATCAATCAATTTAAACCATGAGAATGTTGGCACCTCGTTCGTTTTTTAAGGATAGACCTAGTTTTGCAAATCCTAAGTACCTTGAGCAAGCTCAATCTGAGAATCAGCACTTATATCTTGATGAGTCCCAATGGACCGATCTTGATTGTCTTATTGTTAGGCCCGATAGTGAAGAGACAACTATTTGGAAGAAGAGAGTAGAGCAAAAGTTAATAAATAATTTGTTAAACCATATAATTATGCTTATGAAAACAGTATTTATGGTCTTTTCAAACCGCAAACACAGAAGTCTCGTGAGCAAATATATTTCGAATGTGAAAAAATAAGAATTAAGTAGAGACAAGTTTTTGCCACTAAGAAAACTAATGTTTCAAAATTTATTAAGTACTTTCCATATAAAGATTCTGTAAGCAAGAGTAAGCAAGCACTTAGTTTTCTTAAACAAAACGTTGAAAATTTCAAAAAGGTTGTAGATGACGACTGGAAAGAACGTGAACGTTTGAAAGGCAACAAAGAAATTCCTCACGATATAAGTATGCTTGTGAATATTTTGATTCCGCTTGCGAAAAGAACGCAAAAACATATTTTGGAATTTGAAACATTAATTAAGCAAGAAATGTTTGATGATTTGAAATATGTGGAATCTCTTGAACAAGAAGTGAACGACCATCAACCTGAAAGAGACGAATTTTCTACCGCATATGATCTACCCTTACACGAATGTCTCTCCAAAGATATTTTGTGTGTTGCTCTTACATCTTGTGCAGATATAGATGAATATTCTGACATGGCATGCAAATATCTTGATCAAGTCAAAGAGTGTGAACGTCTTGAAACTGAGCTTTCGAAACACAAAGATAATGTTGATCAAAAGGCTTTTGCGTTAATTCAACACCGATGTGATTTTCTTCAAAAACATTGTCATTCTCTTGAACTTGCTTTGCAAGCCAAAGTCGGAAAAGGACCAAATGATAATAACTTGCAAGGAAAACTTTCAGCATCGTGTCGAGAAATGAACGAAATGAGTATGGAAATTACAGACTTGAAAGCTCAGTTGCAAGAAAAGGACATAGCGATAGAAGAGTTGAAAAAACTCGTTGCCAAAATGGGTGGGAAAACTGTGGAACCTAAAGTTGTGAAACATGTTGTTCGATAACCAACGCTTACAAGGATCCAAATCCATCTATCTTAGGAATACCGACTCCTTGTTCCAATTCTTCTCATGTAAAATCTAGGTTACCTCCAAAGACTGATGTGCAAACAAGTGTTCCAAAACCATCCATAACACCCTATGTTCCTCCATTTAGAAAGCACACTGTTGCTAAAACCAACCATGTGAATGTACCTAGCACTTCTAGGACTCCTCCAAAACGTGTGACATTCGCGTCCACAAATTAATCTGTAGGTTCAAATGACTTCGTTCATACCAAAAACCTATTTTATATCAAAAACTTGAAAAAATGCAAAAACAAAATAAAATGTGAATATCAATAAAAAACAAAATAAAAAATGAAAATTTTCCAAAATACCAAAAATATTCTTCTCGACATGTCTTTCAGTATCGATAATATGGACGTACCTGGAACACGAATATAAACTGATTTATATCTGAAAAGTCTTATGTTTAATCATGAAATCGTGTTTTAAATGCCAAAAGCCCATATAGGTCATGAAAGGTATCAACGTGCATGAATACATAGAGGGGTTATCTCGTCATGCAATTAAAAGGGTTGCCTCTAATTATATTAGTTTGAGTGGAGGGATCAGCTCCATGTGACGGATGTAGAGCACACACCACAGTCACCTTGTAAATCTGATAAACATGTCCTAGGATGCACCCATTCACCCCACATTATAATAATAATAATACTGGCCAAAACGTGAAGGGACGCCGTGAGAAATCACTCTCGTAGCGGAAGAGTCATAACACCGGTGCCTCAAGTGTTATGGTTATGGTACCTCTATAACTAGGTGAAACATGGCATGCGTGTATATAGCTTAGGCAATTTAAAATCATAGCATGGTAACTACTAATAAGTTTAATGACATGTAAACTATTGGGGAAAATAGATGACAGCAGACGAGAAATCCTAATTATACATAGCAAAGGAATGTCCTTACTAAAGGACGGAATATTCGTACCTTATGTCCAGTAACGAAGAAGATGAAAGCGGAAAGTAATCTACTCCGACTTCACAAGTGCGAACATGTGTTAGAATCGAGGATGATG
The DNA here is from genome assembly GCA_025667525.1 of Glebionis coronaria. NCBI lineage: Eukaryota > Viridiplantae > Streptophyta > Magnoliopsida > Asterales > Asteraceae > Glebionis > Glebionis coronaria. The sequence goes on along the minus strand of CM046876.1, from coordinate 606,455,055 downwards.
AATACGAACCACCACCTACGAATCACGAACCCATGATCAAAGCTCTTATCCCTTGTTTCTTTCTTAACGTTGGCGGCCACCATAACTATTTTAGGGTTTTCTTAAAAAAATTTGTAACTCTCTAAATGAAAGAAAGAAAAGGCTTTTTGTTAGTTTATTTTGGAATGGGCCGGGCCTTGGGCTCTTTCTTGTTTCTTTTGTAAACCGGCCATAAAGAACCCTCAAAGATACACTTTATGTTTATCATGTATTTTGTGTATCGTGTAATTAGGTTCGTATTATGTCGTGAATTCGTATTTTATACTTTCGTTTTATATTTTGTCGTGAAATAATAATTACGTTTAATTACTTGTCATGACTAATTTAATGTACATGATACTCGTCGTGTAGTAAATAAATACTTTCGTGTCATAAAGAAAGTATACATTATAACTTGTCTTGCATTGATGATTCTTTATTTCGAGTCATGTCCTGTCGTGTCGTATTTAATATACGTATTTAATCATCATGAATACTTAATTATTAAAAGTTTTTATTTATTGGTATTATCATGTATTTTTCATGCGGGTTTTACACTTGTAATGTCATTACTTGACACTTTAAGGTCCCATTTGTAATTTTGTAGTTTTACAAGGGCCAAAAGTGACAAGTCTTTAATTCTTGAGGGACCAATCTTGACAATTCTTCAAACTTCAAGGACTTTTGTGGAAAATCAATGCTCGGGTCCGGTTCTTTAGGCGGCTTCATTTCCCGTGTTCGTTTTTGCTTGATTCTTGTAATCTTTTGTTGAATTCACGATATCCGAACTTACAAACACACATTGAACAAATACAAGGGTTTTTGTACGGTTTATATGATATTTATACACACTTTAAGCCCGATTTAGAATTTTAGCTTATGTTTTTTTTTCGTACGTATAAATTTTAGTTTTCTATGTATCTTTCTTTATGTCATGAATAAATTTTTAATAAAGTACTTTTTATGTTTTTATTAATTTCGTGTGTTTAGATTTTATTTACATCTATTAGTTTTAGAATAAAAGTAAAAAAAATAGGTGGACGTGGGTCTCTCTCTCTCTCTCTCTCAACCCAGATCAAGCTAACAATGTTCTTTCTTATTCTAAACTACGGACAAAACACAACATTTAAAGGAGCAAGCTCAACTAGATCTTCAAACACGTTCAGCCTAATAAAGTCTAAGCAATCCATGCACCAACAATAATTAATGGAGACATATAGTAACATGGATGACGCGAGAACTTAATATGACTAGATGCACAAATGTTTTTAACCGTAATACAACATAATTAAAAAATAAATAAGACAAAGAGTAAAAACATATTTCCATGGACATGATTCACTTTAGATTCATTTGAAAAAAAATCATGTTTCTTTCAAAAATTATCACCACATCAAATAAATCCATAAATATTCGGAAACCCGCGGGACAACTCCTGACTCCGTATCCAAGCCCTTCTTAGAAAATGCAGTCAGTCTTCCTGTATAGTAAGGCGACCTTTGAATTATCCATCCATTCTTGTGATAATAAGATGAATTTAGTTGTATACATTCAACATTAGTAACCATGAAAAAGCACCTCATGAATGCGATGACTCTAACCTGTAGGTGTTGATATATACCTACATTTGCATACCCGACAGGCCGAAACAATATAAGATACCATTCTTTTTGAATTTTTATTGTAAACAAGAGACATTGTTTAACAATTAAGTTATTATAGAGTAATTATGTTTATCAAGTATAAAAGAGATATATTAGCCACACATAACCAATGGTGGAAATGAGACGAACATACTCTCAAGTTCGTCTCTGTTCGAATTTGTAACGTTACAGCTTAATTTAGTATCGGGTTTAGTTTTAAAACTTTTAAGCTTATATTAGTGTACTAGTTATAAACCCCGTGCACGCACGACGTTTTGACATAATTTTTGTATAAATTTTTTTAGCTGGTTAATATATTTTGATAATCCATGTTTTGTTGTCCAATGAGAGAAGATAAGAAGACAAACCAAGCTAAAAATGTTGTTGAAAGAGACAAATATGACGTTAACTTACATGAACAAATAGCCATTTCATGTAACGTCCTAGGTTGAGACACACGATGTTGTCCTGTATGTTGTTAAAGGCAATAGAAAAATGTTTTTCGCCATGTCCTCGTCCTCTGCAGCATACAAAAAATGTTTGGGTCTGAATGACCCGTGTTGTGAGTTTCTGTGTAACACTCTCAAATTTCATATCGGTACAACGGAAGAGTCTTTTAGAGTGTTACGGGATAGCACAATAACTCCAATCATAGACAACACACAAAAATGGTTGTACAAGTTTTAACATACATTCATTCGATAAAAAGTTTCAAGTGTACAACAGGTCCCAAATTATACAGGTCATTAAGTTTACAAAACATAGATCGAATGAACATATTTATTATTATGTGGGCCATCAGAGTCGATCTCCATCCGAATTACCTTCAAGTACCTGAGATAAAAATTTGCAAAAATCATATCAGCGAATGCCGAGTGAATTCATATAGTTTAATAAAACCGTTATATAAAACAATCGTTGAAATCAGAACACAAGTATAATATCAGAGTAAGTCCTCGTATTGCTAGTCAGTCAATATATAAAGCAAAGCATACATCTTAAACCGTCCATGAGACCGTAGTCTCAATATTACCATTGTAGGTAATATTATTATCGTTATTAGCATCGTATCATATCAGATATTTAGATTACATTGGATTACATTTGGATTATTATTAGCCGCATGGCATTGTTACCTTACTATCACAACAACGGGTCGCGAACCCGACAAACAATTTTCCCATCTAAGTTAGCGTGTCGTCATAAAAATCACGCTATGTACATCTTCTCATACATAAATTCGCTTACCAATCAATGTGGTACGACGGGGATCAACCGTCAAGGCGCGAACTGGGGTGCAAATAGTACTATCATATGCATAAGCGTCTACCAAATCCCGGTAGTTCAAAATTCATGCTAATGGGACTTTAAGTGACATAACCTAACTACTAATAATCCTTTTTATCTCTTTTATTGGGTCATCGCATCATTCGGGTCCATATCATTAAGCATACCATCGGGAATACTTGTGTTCTATTTTATCAAAAACTAGTATGTTATCTCCCTCGCGGGTTTACAAATCATTTTATAAAACATTTAAAAGAGTGCGAGGCTATGAACACACGTTGATAATGAAAGGCGGATTATCGGCTACGGGCGTGCTTCGGTCACGGAAACCTATATAAATAATAATCGGTCTTAGACTTTTGTCCAATGACTTTATCAAAATAACTATTATGCATACATATGATGATTTTATACATATTATGATGATCAAGTGGGTTTATACATTCTCATTTACTCATTTTAGTGTTATGTATTGGTATCTTTTATACTAGTTTACTAGTTTTACTTATTTACATATTTTAGATCCAATAAGCCTATTATAAGTCCATTACCTTAAATTAGACCATTTTATACTTTTATTATCAGTATTATACTTTACATGTTGGACCCAAGTGGGTTAAGACCAATAAGTAAATTTATAAGTGTTTAGCCCATTTAGTTGGATTAATAGTCCAATAATGCTAAGTTAGCCCGTTAATGTCCATATGTTATATAGTTCGGGTTTTATCGGTTTTTACTTGTATTAAGTACTTATATATCAGTATATGACTTTTAAAAAGTTTATATTAGACGGGTCCGACCGTCTAATTTTTGATTGACGAAAAACGTTAATTTTACAGTATTAGCCGAAAAGACGTAAAAATCATGTTTATAGTTTTTATAACTTATAAAACTTACCAAACTATCATTTTTATAAAATGTCCATTTATTTATTCTTATACATATTTATATAAATGAAATATATAAGTTAGTGGGTTTTAATGTCACATTTTATACTATATTATTCTGAGTGCTTATATAATAGTATTAAACTTTAATTTCACAAAATTTGATTTTTAGTTTCACTTTCACCATTTTTATCATATCATGAGTTCTATAAGGAGATAGAATCTCATTTTTAGATGACATAAACTTCATATTATAGGCTACAAATAGCTTAGTTATAGCTACTGCTCAATCCATGTCTAAGTATCCTTAACAGTCCCTACAAAACAGACTATTCAGATTGGTATAATAATTTTGTTTTGATCATATCTCACTCATTTTGATGATTCCATTGCATAGCCAACTCTCACATGTGTATGACATCTAATACTTACTGTAAATTGATTCCACCATGCAAATTTATCAGTTTATAACTTGGTTACTTACTGTTTTTATACAGCCATCATTTTAAGCAAGATTTTAACTTTGTTACCTATGGTTTTTCATCTTTTTTATCATATTTATCAACACTTGATCCCCACACAACATTTTTTCATCATATACATATATAATAGAAAAGAAAATACATTTGATCTTTATAAAAATAACAAGAAAAATGGAAAGGATGATCTTGTTTACCAACCAAGATTATATCTTGTTTTTGGATGACAACAACTTGATGAACACCAAATATATCTTCAAAATCATCAACCACCAAGATTATTTGTTGAGAAATCAGCCCTAGGACACAAGTAAATCACCTCCTTTGTTGTTAATATGATCACCAATCAACAAGACTTCAAGGTTTCTTCATGATATGAGTAGATAACACAAGATTTGTGGCTAGAATTGATCAAATGGGGTGTTTGATGGTGAAGTGGGACGGTAAAAGGGGAGGGTGAGAGAGTTTTTGTGAGTTGTTTGCATGTGTTTATGAGAGAAAATGGTAAAGTGAAGTGGTTTTGTGTCAAGAGTAGCTTACTTGTTAAGCTTTGCTTAATAAGTGTAAGCATTTAGCTACAAGGGTGCCACATCATAGATGTGGTGTCCTTGTTTTTGGCCGTCCCTTTTAGTGGGGTGGGATAAACTTGTTTTATCTCATCCCGCTAATTTACGGGTATTCCTCGATTCTAGTTTCCTTGATTTGCGTGCCATCGGGTCGTTTTACGAAAAATGTTTTTATAAATTATGAATCAACGGCACAAAACGAATCTAATAAAAATTGTCTCATAAAAAACAGAGTTCAAAAACGTGAATACGTAATCCTAAGGTTTCCGGTTTAGTCGTAAAGGACGCTAAATTGTGCACGTAAGCCCAAATTTAAAACCGTAAATTGTGAGTTCATCAACCAACACAAAATAAGTTTCAAAATATTATACGAGAAAATAATTCACTACCTGAAAATGTTAGATTGTCACAGCTTTTCCTCCTAAAAGAGATCAACGTCCTCGTGATCCATTTCATTTTGATGTCCGTTTCTTATTGAAATCAAAGAGGTGCGGATATTTCTTCCACATTTCATCCTCTCGTTCCCAAGTAAATTCTGGTCCATGCTTTGAGTTCCATCGGATCTTGACAATAGGTATCCGACTTTGTTTCAGTTGCTTTACCTCACGATCCATAACCTCTACGGGTTCTTCGATAAAATGCAACTTCCCATCTATTCGTACCTTATCCAACGAAATTTTCTCATCACTCACTGCTAACCATTTATTCAGATTAGATACATGGAATGTGTTGTGAACACCATGAAGTTCTGGGGGTAACTCTAGTTTGTAAGCCACCGGACCTACTCTAGATAAAATCTTAAAGGGTCCAATATAACGAGGATTCAATTTACCTCGCTTTCCAAATCTTATGACGCCTTTCCATGACGATACTTTCAACATTACTCGGTCACCCACTTCAAACTCCATCGGTTTCCGCCGCACATCCGCGTAACTTTTATGTCTACTACGGGCAATCAACAGCTTATTCTTAATCTGAACTATCATCTTCGTAGTCTCCCGGATCAATTCCGGTCCCATGAGTTGGGTATCCCCAACTTCACTCCAACATACAAGAGATCTACACTTCCTACCATACAAAGCTTCAAACGGTGCAACCTTAATACTAGAATGGTAACTATTGTTATACGAAAACTCTGCTAACGGCAAATGTTTATCCCAATTCTTACCAAAATCTATCACACAAGCTCTCAACATATCTTCTAGTGTTTGTATCGTTCTTTCACTCTGCCCATCAGTCTGGGGGTGATAAGCAGTGCTCATGTCGAGATTCGTACCCAAAGATCTTTGGACAGATTTCAAAAAATTCGATGCGAATCTAGGATCTCGATCTGAAATGATCGATACAGGAACTCCATGCTTGCATACAACATTCTCAAGATAAATACGAGTCAACTTCTCCAGTGAGAACTGGTATTTAACCGGAATGAAGTGTGCTGATTTGGTCAGTCTGTCGACAATGAGCCAAATCGAGTTATTTCCAGATGATGTTCTAGGAAGCTTGGTGATAAAGTCCATCGTAATTCGCTCCCACTTCCATTCAGGAATCTTTGGCTGTTGAAGTAGTCCTGATGGCTTTTGATGTTCAGCTTTGACTCTAGCACAAGTCAAGTATTGAAGAACATACATAGCAATATCAGCTTTCATATTCGGCCACCAGTACAACTTCTTCAAATCATGATACATTTTATCAGATCCCGGATGAATGGAATACTTAGACTTATGGGATTCTAACATAATCAAATCTCTTAAGCCTCCAAACTTAGGTATCCACATACGACCTCTTAAGCATTTCACTCCATCAGCTCTAACCTCTAAAGGATCTCCTTCTCCTCGGAACCCTTCATTAGCAAAATTTTCTTTCTTACAAGCTTCTATTTGCGCATTTCTAATTTGCTTAGGAAAATTATTGTGCACGGTCAAGACTAGAGAACGTACCCTGATAGGCTCTCTATCTTTTCTGCTTAATGCATCGGCAACAACATTGGCTTTTCTTGGGTGATATTTTATATCACAATCATAATCACTTAACAGCTCTATCCATCTTCGTTGCCTCATGTTCAATTCCTTTTGATCGAGAATATACTGTAGGCTTTTGTGATCAGTGAATACCGTACACTTGATGCCATACAGATAATGTCTCTACAACCTAAGAGCAAATACTACAGCTCCTAACTCAAGATCATGAGTAGTATAATTCTCCTCATTCTTCCTTAATTGCCTAGAAGCATAAGCTATTATTTTTTCTCGCTGCATCAAAACAGCTCCATAGCCTCTAAGAGATGCATCACAATATACTACAAAATCTTCACTCCCGTCGGGTAATGATAGAATTGGCGCACTACATAATTTTTGCTTCAATATCTGAAATGCTCCATCTTCTTCACTTCCCCAAACGAAAGGTTTATTCTTCTGGGTAAGTTTAGTCAATGGTTTAGTTATTAAAGAAAATTCTTTAATGAATCGCCTGTAATAGCCAGCCAATCCTAAGAACTATCGCACTTCCGTTGGCGTTGTCGGTGCAGACCAATTCTTAATGGCTTCAACCTTTGCAGGATCAACATGAATTCCATCCTTGTTAATCACATGACCAAGAAATTGCACATAATCTAACCAAAAATCACATTTCGAAAACTTAGCATACAACCTTGCATCCTTTAACAAACTCAAAATAATCCTTAAATGTTCTCTATGTTCATCTTAATTCTTAGAATAGATTAGAATATCGTCAATAAACACAATCACAAATTTGTCCATGTAGGGTTTTCACACTCGATTCATTAAATCCATGAAAACCGCAGGTGCGTTAGTTAACCCAAATGGCATTACTTGAAATTCATAGTGTCCATAACGAGTTCTAAATGCAGTTATACGAATATCTTCTTCACGGACGCGAAGTTGGTGATATCCAGACCGCAAATTTATCTTAGAATACACACTAGATCCTTGTAGTTGATCAAACAAATCAACAATCCTTGGTAAAGGATATCGATTTTTAATCGTAAACTTATTCAGTTCCCTATAATCAATGCACATACGGAAAGATCCATACTTCTTCTTAACGAACAAGACTTGAGCTCCCCAAGGCGACGAGCTCGGTCGAATAAAACCTTTATCAGACAACTCCTTAAGTTGTTCAGATAACTCCTTTAATTCAGAAGGGGCTAATCGGTATGGCGCACGTGCCACCGGTGCAGCACCAGGAATTAAATCGATTCGAAACTCAACTTTCCTTATCGGTGGTAGTCCGGGTAAATCTTTAGGAAATACCTCAGGGAATTCACAGATAATAGGTACATCTTCCAATCGTTTCTCCTTAGACTCATTCCCGGTCACTTGAGCTAAGAATAACTCGCAACCGTTCCTGATGTACTTTTGGACTTTAATACATGAAACGATTTTCAAACGGGATTCACCTCGATTACCATCAATTACTAACGTTCTATTCCTAAGAGGAATCTTAACCTTCTTTTCTCCACATAAAATAGTAGCATTATTCAACGACAACCAATCCATACCAATAATAATATCAAAACTACCTAATTCTATTAACATCAAATCAATCGGAAAGGAATAGTTTACGAGATTTAGAGAGCATCCTTCTAATAGCTTATTAGTTTTCACTAATTTACCATCAGCCAATTCCACCTCGTAACTGATATTTATCTCAACAGGTTCTATGTCAATAAGGGCACTAAATTTAGTGGATACAAAGCTCCTATCAGCACCCGAATCAAATAAAGCAACATCATAATGATTGTTGAGTAAAAACGTACCAGTAACGACATTCGGATCCTCTTTCTTCACCTTGACTGTTCCAAGTTGATAAGCACCACCCTGGGGGTTTCTTCCAGGTACAATCGCTTTCAACTTAGGGCAATCCGATTTCCTATGACCTTCTTCGTTACAGTTGAAGCAAATGGTTCCCTTCTTACACCTTTCAACCTTGTGTCCAAGCTTTCCGCAATTTCGGCACTTCCAGCAGTTGCCAGCATGCCTCTTGTTGCCACACTTAGGACATCTATCATCGTTGCGTGGTGTGTTGTTGGTAAGAGCATTTGTATTCCCCTTTCTCTGGTTGTGACGACGATTGAAATTCTTCCTATTATCACCTCTATCTACACGATCACCATCACCCTTTCTTTTCTCACCAACACGGGCTTCATCTTCCCTATCCTGAATTATCTGTCAAATGAGTTGGTAAGCCATTCGAACAGCATCATCAATGGTCAGTGGTTTAGATGATGTCACGTCCCCCCGGATATTCTTGGTCAACCCTTTAATATATTGCTCAATTCGGATCTCTTCGAGTTCCACCAATCGAGGACACAGCAAGGCCAACTCATGGAATCGGTTTGTGTAGCTATCAATGTCCACACCTTTCATTCTCAGATGAATCAACTCTTGTTCTAACCTAATGATCACACTATAGGGACAGAACTCCAAAGTCATCCACTTCTTAATTTCAACCCAAGGAGTAGCATTAGCAGCATCAATACCCATGAAAGGAATTCTCCCGTTCCACCAAGTCAACACACGACCTTTAAGAGTAGCCATAGCAAAAGTCACCTTATCTTCCTCCTTACACTTACTAATTCGAAACACCGACTCAATCTTCTCAATCCACTGGCTTAATCCCACAGCACCTTAAGTTCCATTAAAAGGTAGAGGTTCACACTTCATGAACGTCACATAAGTACATCCACCAACTTCAGGTGCATTAGTTCCAAGTCCTCCTACATTTCCTCCAGCATTAGCATTCACATTATTAGCATTCACATTCACATTAGTACCACCAATTCCACTACCGCCAGCTCCACTACCGCCAGCTCCACTACCGCCAGCTCCACTACCGACAGCTCCACTACCGCCAGCTTCATTTCTAGCATTTGCCATAAATTCAGTCATAGATGCGGTAACTTGCTCCGTAATAATCCTACGTACATCATCCTCAGTCACAGCTTTCTTGGGCGGCATAGTTCTATAATTCCACAATTTCAAAGTATTAAGCATTCACCTAACAAGGGATTCATATAATATGGATTGAATTCATAATCAAGATACAAATAAGGCACAATATGGAATTCAAGACAAGATACATATTTCATTGGATTTGAAACAAAAGTATTGTCTTAATTTACATCCCATATCAAAGTACTAGCACTATACATACTCAAAATTCATACCAGATCTACTAACTAAATGTCGGTTCAGTCAAAGTTACAAAGGTACAAAAGATACAAAGTTCACTACTAAATACAGACTGGTCTACTGAGAACCGCCAGATGGTCCATCATCCATCGTCTTCTGTATCTTTGTCGGACGATCACAAGACACATCTTCAGCTGGGCGCTTGTGGATCACTCCTCTTTCAACCATATCAGCATAAAATCTACTATTCCAACCCACAGATATATTCAACTCTTTCTCAGCTTTCTCACGCATCGCACGAGCTACACTCAACTGAATTTCCATAGAATCCACCTTTTTCTTCATTGCAACAAACTCACCACTTTCTAACATAGATAGCCTCCTAAAAGCCTCATTCAAACCACGCTCTACATCAGTCAAATCCAAACTCAGCAATTCCCGCTCTTTCTCACCAACCTTAGTCTTCGACTCCAAATAAGCAACATGAGTCTGAACAACACCTAGTCCAACCTCTGTCATACTACTCTGAGCACGGGAAGCATCTAAATCACGTCTCAAGTCCCAAGGTGCAAGACCATCCATATGAGTAGCCTCTCGAACCCTAGACGACTCTCCTATCACATGTCTACGAGTAGCAATACCATCGGTACCGTCAGGTGTATCATCATCCTCATCCTCCTCTGATTCAGAATCAGATTCGGACGATTCAGACATTTCATCTCTAGGTAGCTCAACCTCATAATCAGACAAATAAACTGGAGGGGGTAAGGGCTCGCCCTCCGGAACATCATAAGGGTAAATAAGCTCGGCTTCCTCATCATCATCAACCTCATCGTCTATACCTATATCCTCCTCGACATCCTCGTCGTCGTCCTTATTATCTATATTATCTATCCCAATCTCCTCATCATTCTCAATACCAACATTATCAATCTCATTCTCTACCATATCAACCTGAGGGGCAATCTGATCTCCTAGTCCTATCTCAGGCTCGGGATCCTCAAATGTTTCCTCCTCATCATCCATATCATAATCCACTAAGTCTGAATAAGGGTCATCATCTACATTAGGTTCGGGAATAGCATGGTTCTCTACAGGAATATTAGGGTCAACCATGACAATCTGCATTTTTATATATCTCGTATTAGGATAACATACTTATTAAACAATTACATACTGAAACCACGATATATACATATATATAAATTAAATTATATATATCAAAATATATATCTTCTCAACAGGGCTTGTTGGTAACTTCGGAGATCTTTGACACCGTTATAGTCAAAAGATTTTTCAAATATTTTCTCAAATGTTTATAGTTAAAAGATTTTGAAAAGTTTTGTTCAAAACCTTGGTTTTTAAAATCTTTCATTCTCTATAACGAGAGCTTTGGTACCAAACTATAACACTCTCAAATTTCATATCGGTACAGCGGAAGAGTCTTTTAGAGTGTTACGGGATAGCACAATAACTCCAATCATAGACAACACATAAAAATGGTTGTACAAGGTTTAACATACATTCATTTGATAAAAAGTTTCAAGTGTACAACATGTCCCAAATTATACAGGTCATTAAGTTTACAAAACATAGATCGAATGAACATTTTTATTATTATGTGGGCCATCAGAGTCGATCTCCATCCGAATTACCTTCAAACACCTGAGATAAAAACATGCAAAAATCATATAAGCGAATGCCGAGTGAATTCATAGAGTTTAATAAAACCGTTATATAAAACAATCGTTGAAATCAGAACACAAGTATAATATCAGAAGTAAGTCCTTGTATTGCTAGTCAGGCAATATATAAAGCAAAGCATACATCTTAAACTGTCCATGAGACCGTAGTCTCAATATTACCATTGTAGGTAATATTATTATCGTTATTAGCATCCTATCATATCAGATATTTAGATTACACTGGATTACATTTGGATTATTATTAGCCGCATGACATTGTTACCTTACTAACACAACAACGGGCCGCGAACCCGACAAACAATTTGCCCATCTAAGTTAGCGTGTCGTCACAAAAATCACGCTATGTAAATCTTCTCATACATAAATTCGCTTACCAATCAATGTGGTACGACGGGAATCAACCGTCAAGGCGCGAACTGGGGTGATCGTCCCCAAATAGTACTACATATGCATAAGCGTCTACCAAATCCTGGTAGTTCATAATTCATGCTAATGGGACTTTAAGTGACATAACCTAACTACTAATAATCCTTTTTCTCTCTTTTATTGGGTCATCGTATCATTCGGGTCCATATCATTAAGCATACCATCGGGACTACTTGTGTTCTATTTTTATCAAAAACTAGCATGTTATCTCCCTCGCGGGTTTACAAATCATTTTATAAAAAATTTAAAAGAGTGCGAGGCTATGAACTCACGTTGATAATGAAAGGCGAATTATCGGCTACGGGCGTGCTCCGGTCACGGAAACCTATATAAATAATAATCGGTCTTAGACTTTTGTCCAATGACTTTATCAAAATAACAATTATGTATACATATGATGATTTTATACATATGATGATGATCAAGTGGGTTTATACATTCTCATTTACTCATTTTAGTGTTATGTATTGGTATCTTTTATACTAGTTTACTAGTTTTACTTATTTACATGTTTTAGGTCCAATAAGCCTATTATAAGTCCATTACCTTAAATTAGACCATTTTATACTTTTATTATCAGTATTATACTTTACATGTTGGGCCCAAGTGGGTTAAGCCCAATAAGTAAATTTATAAGTGTTTAGCCCATTTAGTTGGATTAATAGTCCAATAATGCTAATTTGGCCCGTTAATGTCCATATGTTATATAGTTCGGGTTTTATCGGTTTTTACTTGTATTAAGTACTTATATATCAGTATATGACTTTTAAAAAGTTTACATTAGACGGGTCCGACCGTCTAAGTTTTAGTTGACGAAAAACGTTAATTTTACGGTATTAGCCGAAAAGACGTAAAAATCATGTTTATAATTTTTATAACTTATAAAACTTACCAAACTATCATTTTTATGAAAAGTGAATTTATTTATCCTTATACATATTTATATAAATGAAATATATAAGTTAGTGGGTTTTAATTTCACATTTTATACTATATTATTTTGGGTGCTTATATAATAGTATTAAACTTTAATTTCACAAAATCTGATTTTTAGTTTCAGTTTCACCATTTTTATCATATATTGAGTTCTATAAGGAGATAGAAGCTCATGTTTTGATGACATAAACTTCATATTATGTGATACAAATAACTTAGTTATAGCTACTGCTCAATCCATGTCTAAGTATCCTTAACAGTCCCTACAAAACAGACTATTCAGATTGGTATACTAATTTTGTTTTGATCATATCTCACTCATTTTGATGATTCCATTGCATGGCCAACTCTCACATGTGTATGACATATAATACTTACTATAAATTGATTCCATCATGCAATTTTATCAGTTTATAACTTGGTTACTTACTTATTTTATACAGACATCATTTTAAGAAAGATTTTAACTTTGTTACCTATGATTTTTCATCTTTTTAATCATATTTATCAACACTTGATCCCCACACAACATTTTTATCATCATATACATATACAATAGAAAAGAAAATACATTTGATATTTACAAAAATAACAAGAAAAATGGAAAGGATGATCTTGTTTACCAACGAAGATTATATCTTATTTTTTGATGACAACAACTTGATGAACACCAAATATATCTTCAAAATCATCAACCACCAAGATTATTTGTTGAGAAATCAGCCCTAGGACACAAGCAAATCACCTCCTTTGTTGTTAATATGATCACCAATCAACAAGACTTCAAGGTTTCTTCATGATATGAGTAGATAACACAAGATTTGTGGCTAGAATTGATCAAATGGGGTGTTTGATGGTGAAGTGGGACGTCAAAAAGGGAGGGTGAGAGAGTTTTTGTGAGTTGTTTGCATGTGTTTATGAGAGCAAATGGTAAAGTGAAGTGGTTTTGTGTCAAGAGTAGCTTACTTGTTAAGCTTTGCTTAACAAGTGTAAGCATTTAGCTACAAGGGTGCCACAATATAGATGTGGTGTCCTTATTTTTGGCCGTCCCTTTTAGTGGGTAGGGATAAACTTGTTTTGTCCCATCCCGCTAATTTATGGGTATTTCTCGATTCTATTTTCCTCGATTTGCGTGCCCTCGGGTCGTTTTATGAAAAACGTTTTTATAAATTATGAATCAACGACACAAAATGAATCTAATAAAAATTGTCTCATCAAAGACGGAGTTCAAAAACGTAAATACGTGATCCTAAGGTTTCCGGTTTAGTCGTAAAGGATGTTAAATTGTGCACGTAAGCCCAAATTTAAAACCGTAAATTGTGAGTTCATCAACCAACACAAAAATAAGTTTCAAAATATTATACGAGAAAATAATTCACTACCTGAAAATGTTAGATTGTCACAGCTTTTCCTCCTAAAAGGGATCAACGTCCTCGTGATCCATTTCATTTTGATGTCCGTTTCTTATTGAAATCAAAGAGGTGCGGATATTTCTTCCACATTTCATCCTCTCGTTCCCAAGTAAATTCTGGTCCTTATTGTAATGTGGATATTTCTTCCACATTACAACCAAACATTACTTCAAGACATATATGCTATTTATAGGTATTTATAAATTGTTGTGGCAAAAGAAAACAAATTAAGTGGATTGATAGCTTTTTCAAGACTTCCTAGAAAAAAAATTAACATTATTTCATTATTCTACCTCATCTGGTCGTATAGCATACCAATTATTGTCTCTGGTCTTATTGTTGAATAAGGCTCCTTCCCGACAAAATAGTTCACACATCACTATGCCAAAAGAGTAGACACCAACCTAAAATTACAATTACTGATGCATTTGCAAAAAATATTTCAAGAGAAATGACAAGTTAATCAATAACAATGATAATCTGACCTTTTCATTTACCTTTTCATTTACCTTTTCTTTGTGGTTCAGAAGTTCATTTCGAATACCTTTCCCATTACTTCAGGTTTATAAATTGCATAATAGCACTACTATTACCCAGTTGAGCTAAAAAATCAAATTCAATCTCGAATAACTTAGCACCTCTCAGTCTCTCTTTGTTGTCTTATAATTGTTCAAAACACGGATGCTAAGAAATAACTGTTTCTAAATTAACCACAAAAACCTCCAACATAATGTCCATGTCCAAGATATCAGGTTTGAATCTGACGCCATTTGTTGTTATTTGATGAGGTCCTGCGCCAAAGTAGGATACAATAAGTACTTATGATAGATGGTGTAAAGGAAAAACTTATAGTGTTATGAGAAGAAAAGAAAAACGTCCTTAATATCATCTAGTTTGGCACCATATAGCACATTGCGTTCGTGAGGCGGGGACATTAGACCGACAGACAAAAGTTCCCTAAGGAACATGCATCCTAAAAAGAAAAAAAGAAGCAATCTCCACCATCCATTTAAATCACATCTAATGGTGTTTACTAATCTTTTAAAATTTAATTAAAAAAACACACTTTCATCATATTTCTTAAAAATTAAATATCTCTCAAACCGTTAATCGTTATGAAAAAATAATTATACCATCATGACGAGAATTAAATTATCTTTCTATAGATATGCACTTCTATATACTTTCGGTGAACTTTTTTAAAAAAATTTCGTAAAAAAAATCACATGTGATTCTCAAAAAATTACATGTGATTCTCGAAAACTCATGTTTGATTTATTATTTTCAAAATCAACATTTAAATTTGGAATGTCACATGTGATTTGTGAAAATCACGTGTATTTTTTTGACGAGAATTTTAACATTGTAAAATCGTTAAAAGTATATGAAAATAACCGTCTATTAAATGAAAAAAATATTTTTGTTATTACTTTAAAATAACATGTGATTTATGTGAATTACATTAAAATGTTTGAATCACATGTAATTCTGTTAATATATTAAAATATTTGTTGCCATTAATATAAAATATATTCATTTTACCGGGGTGGAGTCCCCTTTACCCAAAAAAAATATATGTAAAACAAATTGGCTTCTGAATTACATGTGATTCGGTGATAATTACATGTGATTTTGTTTGCATTACATGTGATTCAAGCATTCCGAAACCTTAACTTTTTCTAACAAACCCACTTTAGATGAATCACATGTGATATTTTTAATCATGTGTAATTCAGTTAATATATTAAATTGTCTGTTTTTTAATCACATATAATTCTGCTTGAATTACATGTGATTTGGTGATAATTACATGTGATTTTGTTTGAATTACATGTGATTCAAACATTTGGAAACCATAAATTTTTCTGACAAACGCACTTTAAATGAATCACATGTAATTTTGTTTAAATCACATGTGATTTTGTTTAAATCACATGTAATTTTATCAATATACTCTTTTATATTGTCATTCATGTAAAGTATATAAAACAAATTGGGTTCTGAATTACATGTGATTTTTTTGAACTACATGTGATTTTGTTTGAATCACACGTAATTCTGCTTGAATTACATGTGATTCAGTAATAATTACATGTAATTTTTCTTGAATTTCTTATGATTCAAGCATGTCAAAACCTTAACTTCTTCTAACAAACTCATTTTAGAAGAATCACATATGATTTTGTTTGAATTACATGTAATTATGTCAATATATTAAAATGTCTATTGTCATTCATGTAAAATATACTATAAAACAAATTGTCTTCTGAATTACATGTGATTTTGTTTGAATTACATGTAATTTTCATTTGTTTATACAAATACAACTTCGTATCAATACAACCCAATCATACATCGTACATAAATCACAAAGCCCACAAGATACCAATGTCATCCCATGAAACCAAGCCATTCATACAGGTGCACGACACATTGAAGAAGTTGTCCAGTTCGAAAGCAATAGAAACCAAATAACAAGCGGACCGAATGAAGACAAAATTGCAATCCCATATAATCAAATATACCAGGGTTACCACAGTGAACTAGAAAGCCAACATTCACGTGTAATATTGCACACTACAACACAAACACAAAATCACATTTGATTCTTACAAAATCACATGTGATTCGTACAAAATCACATGTGATTCGTACAAAATCACATGTGATTTTCTTTTTTGAAGTATAGAAGTTGTCTACATGGATCACACGCGATTCGCGTACGAATCACACATGATTCGCCCACGAATCACAGCTGATTTGTTCGCCCACTAATCACACGTGATTCGTTCGACCACGAATCACACGTTATTCGTTCGAACACGAATCACACGTGATTCGTTCGACCATAAATCATACGTGATTCGCCCACGAATCACACGTGGTTTTTGTGTAATTACTTTTACATCATTGAAGTTGTTTTCATCATCTACGGTTCAATAACCTCTACTTCTTTCGAGTTTGATTCTTGAATTTATTCGATCATTGTTGGATCAACGAGGAAACAATGATTTTCGATGAATCAACAAATCCACGACGAATTAAGGAGCCCCCCCCCCACAAACTCATTAAGTATCTACCTTATTGGATCCTTCAGCCACATATATTTACTCCTTCCAAAGAAAACTAGAAAACAAATTATTTTAATAAACAAATATGAAATCTATATTATTTTAAGTCATAAACTATAAAATACGAGTTATATAATGGCATTTGTTTAATTGAAAATGGATAAGGCATACAATGCAAGATAAAAACATAAACGTACTTCTTGGTAGCCTAAACTAGAAAAGTTGTACTATCTGGTTATTTTATTGGTTAAACACAGATGCAGCTTTTAATATATTCAAGGTTTTGCCAGTTTGTCGGAGGTGGAGGGTGTTCACGGCGTCGTTCTGGTGAGGGGATTATCGAGATAGATGAGTTTGATAATGTTTTATGATTTTCCGGCGGGGTGCCGTTGTTATTCTGGCGAGATGGTTGGATGAAGGTGTGGTGTGTGTTTTGTAGTAACAGAAAGTTGTTGAATAAATTAAAGGATTTAATGTGTTTTTTTGTTTAAATATAATTCTTAGGTTATATCATAGCCATTGGATCAAAAAAATTAAATGGACGAGATTCTTTCTTTTGTTCTTTTTATGGATGAGGTTCCTTAAAGATCTTGACTCTAGACTGACATGCTCTTTTGCATTTAAGGCATGAAAAATGACAACATACCAATGGTATAATATCACCCTGTTTGGCCCCATATAGCACATTACTTCCTAGAGGCTCAATTTTATAAATATTCAAAGTAAAATATAATTACTTCATCATATTATAGATAGAAAAATCATAATTGTCTAACGTGTTTCTGACAACGTGGTGTCTTAGAAGACCAATTTAGATACCATACAACACACAATGCTAAAATATAAATATACATCATGTATATTAAATCAAACTTGGATTTTTTATATTGGTAGAAATTCAGTCGACTATATAGAAACAAAGTTTGAGAGTTTTGAGATTGTATAATAATTTTTAAAATTGCAAAATTTAGCCCGTTCATGACCTTGAATTGAATAAAAAAATCCAAATAAGCCTCATTGCTTAATAGTTAATTCGATTATGATTATAGATTTGAGATGATTTTATAATGTTGGTCTAGGGTTCATGCTTAATTGTTTGACAAAAAACCTAAAAAAATAGTCATTTAGAAAGCGCCAAAGGTAGCTCCTCCAGATTTGATTTGCAAGGACAAAGGAGGAAGATGATTCCAGTTCTCAAGTTAGAGATAATCCACAGATGAGATAACTTCGTATATGGTGGGTTTTTTTATTTAAATTTCTTTTTAACCCCTAAACTATTTGTACCGTATGACAACTCTATATTTACGAAAAAAAACTATTATAGATTTTTTATTACCGACACACACCAAACTTTATAAACATACGCCCACTTTTCTTAAGTTTTCTTTATTACAATTCTAACACTAATATTTTTATGTCTTTTTTTTTCTTCTCAAATACAAAAAACGAATTTACAATTATTTAACCTTTCTAATTCCAAATTTAGAAATTATTAGGTGTAGTTATTTTTTTACATTTAAATTTAAAATTCTAAATCAAATAAACATTACTAAAAAAGAAAAGATTTAAAAAGTAAATATCCCACTTGAGGTTTTGCTATACTAAGTAAAAGATCATAGCATAAGAAATTTACATAAATCGAAAAGATCCAAAATAAATCACAAAAAGTAAGTTTATAAAACATAATCTAAAAAATTCAAATAAAATCTCGTTCAAGGTCAACTTATTATATTTAAGTTCATTTGGATACTAAACTTTATTTAGATACCAAAGACTAATCTACACCTTCCATATCCATTTTAATCTTACTCTATATATATAAGGATAAATTTATTCCACGTCATTCTCACACATCCACCTCATTAATCCACCTCAGCACAATCTATGGAACGTTTTTAAAAAAGTTGGCTGCAATGGGATTCGAACCCTGGACCTTCAGGCGGAAACACAACATGTTTACCACTATGTCAATTCTTATTTTTGTGTTGGACCTTCTAAAAAGAAGGCAATAAAGACCATTAACCATAACAAAATTAAAAACTTTCAGTTTATTAAATCAGGCAAGTATTTAATCTACACAAACAGTTTCTTGACTAAGTAAAAATGTTGTTAAAGGTTTAGAACTAATTATGGCAATGAATATATTTTTTTTAAAACTAAAATAAATGCACATATTTAAATTTTGAATGTTTTTTGGCGCCAACACAATATTCTGGTGCATTCAAAATTCAAAATTCTAAGAAGAATCATATTGCCCTGAATAATTACCATATATAACCTAATTGCCAACTCATAATTAGCACATTCATAAATTACCACATTATGTTTGTAATTGTTTCTTTTAATATCATGATTTCTTTCATGTATAGAAACATGGAAGTGACACTATATATAGCATCAACCACTGAAAGAGCAAATCACCATCTCTTTTACTTAATCTCCAATGACGAAATAAAAAATGTGGTACCAGGAGGAGTCAAAATCTCAATTTAAGACGCCAAAAACCAAGCAGATGAAAAGCAAGGCACCTGCACAAAAGAAAAACACACCTGGTCAATCATCAGGTTTTAATGCTTATCATCCATTTTTTTTGTTATATCAGTCCTATGTTAAAAATTGACTCACTTTTTGTTATTCTGTTTCAGCAACGAAGCCTACTGAAACTTTAACTGTTATAAAGGATATCAGTCCTATGTTGTCCAATATGACAATAAGAGGAAGAATCATATCTGTCTGGAAAGCACATAGACTAAATGAGTCACACAATCCATATAGTTTGGAATTCATTTTATAGGATGAGCATGTAATATAATTTCATTCTTTAATTTAATTTGGAGTCATGTTTTGTATAATTTGTTTCTTCACTTAGATTCTTCAATATTTACACAGGGTATGCACGTTTAGGCTTATATAAAAAAAGAATGGATGTTTAGATTTGATCCATTGCTGCAAGAAGGAACATGTTACAAGATTTCAAACTTTGGTGTCACAGAAAATGGTGGTAACACTCCATTGCTGCCACATGAGTGGAAACTTTATTTTTACCGGAATACCAATATCACCAGAATTGAACAGATAAATGACAATCTATCTAGATTCATGGGTGAACCATTTAGCAGGATTGTTGACACAGATGAATAGTATGCAGAAAATAATTTTGTTGGTAAGTAGTTAGCATTTTTTATTAAATTATTGTATACATCTTAGGCAATATTCAAGTTATTTATATGTTGTTAACAAGTAATTATTTGTATTTTAGATGTTATTGGATCAGTTGGTAAGTTGATCTCTGTCAACTCAATAGGTTCAAGCAAAATAAGGCGAACTGTTATCATTGAAGATGATGAGTAAGTTTTTTTTAACTCATGTCTTTATTATAAGAAATACTAATAAACAAAATTACTTTTACAATATATTCATATGTATCTTCAATTTACGCAGAGGAGAAAGGATTAATCTTACTTTTTGGGACCAATGGGCGAAAAAGTGGAATGAATATGTTGACAAGTTGGAGTCACTTGATCATATTGATGTTATGTTGCAACTTGGAAAAGTGAAATATTTCAATGGTAAGTATATGTGACTACCATTACCAACAAAATGTTTTCATAAGAGTTTTGTATAATATTTGTTTTCGTTACAGAACTTCCTTTTGTGCATGACTGTCTGTGGGGTACGAAGATGGTCATTAACAAAAAAGTACCAGATTTGATTGCTTTTCGTCAAAGGTATTTTATATATACTTGCTACAATAGTTTGAGAGTGTTCTAATATTATAATTGTCATATTATCGTCTTCTTCAATTACAATAACTGTTGATGTCATTGTTTAGGTACGTATCCAGAGAAGATTATAATCCAGAGCAACAAAAAATTGAGTTGGTTGCTAATGAAGCCAAGGTTATCATACCTGAAGAATTCATGAATGGTGTTGTCAAACAAATGGTTTCAACTATTAGGGAGACTCAGCCAGTAATACTTTTCGGATAACTTCATGTTAGCCTCAAAATATTGAGTCAAACAAGAATGTTCAGTCATAGGTTTTATTGTAATATTTATTAGAACGTTGTAATAGTTAGTTAAAATGGTCGTTGATGACGTATAGTCCCCAGCCGGGTCATGAACCCGGCCCACGGGTACTACCCTCATTCGGCCCATTACTGATGGGTTGGATTAATATCATTTAAGATTATGGGCTTTAATGAACAATGACCGCATACATGTGTGCGGCCCACGGCCCGACACGGCCGGTACAGGGCTAGACAGCATCATACTCTTATTATGATTAGGATTTACACCAAAGAAGAGGATATACACTCACCATAATTAGAAGATAACAATTAAGCTAATTCTGGTACTTATCCTTTGCTTGGGGATGAAGCATCAGTGACAGCCCATTAGGGTTTCACTGCCTATATAAGGAACCCCCAAGGGTTCCACAAAGGTATTACATTCTACACACTCTCAACTCTCATCCGATTCTTAAACCCTAACCGATTACTTACTCTCACGCTGGAGTCTAATCGTGGGATACATTCCCATAGTAAGCCTAACACATGTTGTTTTAGTGTGTAGGATCCCAACCAAATATTTCACTTGGTGAAGGAGCCGGAACCCAACCAACCCGAATTAAGCCTAATTCGGGTCTAGCAAGGATCATCCAACTTTTGTATCAACAAGTTGGCGCCATCCGTGGGACCTATACACTAAGCTAGAACAAGTTTCTTCTCGATCTCTTTTAATGACGAAAGGACATCCGCAAGGAAATCCCAGGAACATGAATCCTGCGAACCAGAAGACCACAGGGGACGGGATACTCATTCCCACTCAGTCCCCTAGTAACCAAACTGGTGGACCAAATAACCGAAGTGTTTTTCAGTCAATGGGTGTGATAGGCACGTCCGCTATCACCCCACCACCTACCTCGACCCTGGACAACCCTGATCCTGGGAGTGCGCCTAAGCCCCCTAACAAGGAGCCGCGCAGGCCATCGACCGAGGAAGAAGTGGAAGTCGAACCACTTAGTGAGGAAGACCTCGCTCGAGTTCTCACGCAGAACTTCGAGAGGATCGTCCCAGGAATCGCGTCCAGGTTAAACCTAGGTAGGAACCTTCAATCTAGGCTCTACTTTGGCAGGGCCGCATCCGGCACCTCTCCTCACACTCAAAGGAAGAAGAGGGCACGACCCCAGGAACGAAACCTCTTTGAGGAAACCCCTCAACCTCGGAATGTGTTCGAGCGTATAGGGGATCATGTTATGCAGGAACTACTACAATCTCGTGAAGAAGGAGATAGATCCGATGACTCAGCCGAACGGCCAGACCTGGAATTAACCAAGAACAATCGCCGCATAAGTGTGTGGGATAGGATGAATACCGGGAAAAAGGCTTCAAGCTCTTCTCATAGATAGGATCCTTTACCAAAAGGTGGGGCACCACCTGTGACAACCGTGGTTTTTGAGTTTGTCACTTGGTCTTACTTTTAGGTTATTTTATGTGTGCTTACTTGAATTGTGTGTTTACGTGTTTATTTTGTGTGACGAGGTTGGTGTGGTTATCGTTTATGAGTATAGAGTACTCATAAGTAAATCGAGGAACGGTTATTTCATGTTCATGAGCTCACAAGTGGTGACTATGAAATGAAAATGGTGATATTGTGGTGTTTACGTATACGTATAAGTATTATAATAATAGTATTTTTTTAGGATTTACGGTTTAGCATTTAGAGGTCTCGGGTGAGGTAATTATCCATATGAATATTTTTCGGGATGGTTTTAAGTCATTTAGGACTTAGTTATAAAGTTTATTGCAAAATTTGAGATTTTTTTTAAAAGTGTATATTTTACGTCTTTTATGGAAAAACGCGTAAATTTGACTAGTTTTACGGTTTTGTGGTTTTGGAAGCTATAGGAGCTGAAATAAATTAAGGAAAATTAAAGTAATATTAATAACATAATATTAAATAATAAAAATAAAAAAAAACGAATTTAGGGGTGTTTGGGTCGGTTTAGACGCACCAAAGAAGAAAGAAAGAAGGGAAAATCCCAAAACAGGCCCAATGGACTTGTAACGGGATTAGGGGGCCTTTAAGACTTAACCAAACCCAACTCATAACCATAATAATCAGGTTTTTAACCTCCATAACATCTCTTAGCCGAAATTCATCAATGGTGGCCAATTAGGGTTCTTCAAAAATTAGGTTTTCTTCATCTTCTATTAATTCAAAGGTAAAACCTTCTTAACCCTTTTCATATTAAATGCTTTTAATGTTTCTATGATCATATGATGAATTAGTTTAGGGTTTAATTAAAAAACAGTATATTAATCATATTTTAATGATTAAATAAATTAGGGCTTGTAATTAGAGGGATTAGGGTTAATTAATGAGGTTGATTTTGTTAAACCCGTTTTTAAAAACTGGGCAGATTTTTGAGTCAATTGTTTTGATCATATCGGGAATTCTATAAACTCTTATTTTACGATCCAAGTACCCCTGGAAAGGTATTTGAAGTGGCTTTCCAATGCAAGAAACGAGAACTAAATTGGAGGTTGGGAAGTGGGTCAAAAACAGGTTACAACAGTCGGAGGTCAAAACAGTTTTGAATTCAGCCTGTTTTCTTTTTAAGTTTTGGGTTGTTTGGGGTACTTAGGGTTGCATTGGGATCTTCTCACGAACGTGAGAGATGGTTTATATATTTTAGTAAGTAACTGCACTTGGTCTAAGGTTGTGGTTTAGGATAAGACCCCTTAATGGTAACAAACTTTTAGTACGTTTAAAATCAGGAAATCTGGAATGACAAAAGTAGATATATGTATATCGGGGCCTTAACAGTAGCTTTAAGGTTAGGGCAAGTGGGAGGTGTTAGCAAACATATGTAAGCGTATGAATATTCCTTTTACAGAAACCATGGGTATGTTTAAGTGTACTTTTGACTTAAAGTTTTGAGACTTAAAAACTGGGACTGATTTGTGTAAAATATGAACGGGATAGTTATTAAACTTAATCAAGTTAAGGACTTGTTAGGGAAGGTTAATGGGATGGTTAGAGCTTATCAATGAGGTTTTATATGGGAATAGACTAGATGTCCGTCATAGGTTGATGAGTCATCTTAGTGATAGGTTCGTGTATTGATTTCGTGTTTTTGGTTTGTTAGCTTGTTGCTAGTGCGAGGAGTTGTGAAGAAGCTATCAGGTGAGTTTCATAGTCCCATGTTTACTATTGTTTTTGACTTCCAGATGGGATGGAAGAGACACTGTGTTGAATTATTTTCTAAATTAATGCTGTGAATGTTTTAAGGTTTGAGATGGACTTGTGTGTACATTTATGTGATTAACTGCTATGTGATTCTTGTTTGTGTGTGATCTGGATTGGAAAGGTACATAGGTGTATGGGAGCCTATGGGACCTATGGTTAATGATAAGGCGTGATGCCTTGGAAATTGTGATTGTTGGTAAGGCGTGATGCCTTCGAAATTGTGATTGTTGGTAAGGCGTGATGCCTTGGAAATTATGATTGTTGGTAAGGCGTGATGCCTTGGAAATTGTGATTGTTGGTAAGGCGTGATGCCTTGGAAATTGTGATTGTTGGTAAGGCGTGATGCCTTGGAAATTGTGGTTGTTGGTAAAGCGTGATGCCTTGGAATTGTAATGATTGATTGAACTTGAATGCTAGTTGTTAGTACATGATTGTAGCGCATTGTCCATATGTTTATTGGTTTATGGTATTCACAGCTTATGACTTGTCTTGTGTTGGAGTCTAAACCTATGACTCTCACCAACTTTATGTTGACGTGTTTTAGTGTCTCTTTCAGGTGATACTATGGTTAAGCATGAGAACATAAGTGGCTAGGATTGGAGAAGCTTAGGAATGCATATAGAAGGAGAATCCCCGTTTCCTTCTTAGTTTTTATTTGTTCTTTTAATAAGTGATACTATGGCACACATATATTTGTTTGGTTATGTTATTTGTTTGTCTTGGGTAAGCGGTAGGACTGTTACCTACTTACCTAGACTCCTGAGTCTGATGAGATATTGTCATGACTTTGTGTCTTCATTTTATGACATTTCTTATTTCATATAGTTATCTCTATAGACACGCCATGTTGTGATGATATCCATACGTCGCGCCCCATGTTCCGCCATGGTGGGGTGTGACAGAATGGTATCAGAGCCTGGTTATAGAGAATTAGGTTGCCTAGTCGTGTAGCCTAGTCTATAGCTTAAGGGTCCCTGCATATAGGCGTCATAAGAGTATGTGTGCATTTTATAGTAATTGATGTGTTAGAATATTATTTTCGCAGTATTTGTTAGGTTATGAACTACTATGGTTCATACTTAATTACATGTTATTTTCTTTACGAGTTTTGATTAGTGCGGGTGGAACCATGGTCGTATACGCTAGTCATTGTTGGATTTCGCTTAATTATGTTTTCATGTTCTTTATACATTTTGAATTTTGTCTACGCTGGTTCAGCTGGACTACGAGTTTATGTGTTTCGTGCATTGGCTATGTTATTTTAATACATGGGGTTTTGGATCTTATCTTGTGTGGTTATGTGCTGGTGAGTTGTTGGATTATGTGTTATGTGTAGTATTAATTTCTTATAAGTGTCATCATAGGAGGGAGTACATTGGTGAAAGGGAACATGTATAATTATGGAGGCCTACATAATTATATATGTGCCACAACACCACTGGACTTTCAAGTATGATTGCATGAAAGAGAGTTAATACATGCTTGTATAGTATATGTTGGATGGATTTGAGGTATGTACGCTTATGCCTATGTATGTAAAATTATTTTCTACTTACCGGTTGTATTCTTGGGATGGTTGCTAGCTCGTTTCTCTTTGAGATGTTCAACTTCTGTAGTAGCGCATTTCTCGGGTCCTCATTTCACGTGTTTGTTTGTACGGTACTTTTGGCGTGAAGGATTTTGAGATGGTGGAGATTTCTTTTTGGGGTAACGATGTCTTTTGTTTTGAGTTATACATGATAAAAAAAATAGAACTTGCAAATTGAAAAAAAAAATAGTTGTTGGTAGTCGATGAAATAAGGAAGTGTCGGGATCATGTTTCAAATAAGGTGGAATATAAATTCTTTAACATATAAGCATGACTCGATTATTTTAAAATATTTTGGTTTTGATCACCTAAAGTTATTGTTCTTAAGTTAAAAATTTTGTTCTTATTTAGTGAAATATGTTAAAATCATGTAATTAATAGAGTTTTAATTTTCTGGAATTAAAATAAATTAGGTTCTAGTTTTGGTAATTAATGGGGGGTTTTTAGGGTTTAAAAATCGTTTTTTTTTGTATAAATCGGAGTAGGCAGAAACTGTCGCTAATCTGTCAAAATATGTCGCTAACTGTCAGAAACTGTCGCTAATGCCTAGGCAGATTTTGAGAAAAATCGTTTTGGTCATAACTTATTCGTTTTTAAAGGTTTTTGGGTGATTCAAAAGCCTAAAATTATGTACTCGGAACATACTTTTCAAATAATCAGAAAGTTTCGTAATTGGAAGTCAGTAGATTGGTCGAATTAATTGTACAAGTGTTGAGTTCAAGGTTAATTTCGGACAACATGGTTTAAACTCGTGTTTTGGGTATTTTGCGGTAATGAACACTTGGAGGGTTAACATAGAGATGAGTTGGGAAGGAATTTGAGAGTTCTTTAGACCTTATTATACGTGGTTATATTTTGATGAGTTTTGATTTATGGTATTTATGAGTAAGACTGAAATCGGGGTGACAGTTTTAAACCCGTTGAGTTATGTGACGGCTCCTAACTTGGTTTCAAGACAGTTCTTGTTTGATGAGTTGCGAGATTTAGTTAGGTTGGTTACATAACTTTATGGTTTTGATAAGTTTCCTCGTGGACGGTTAAGGCTAATGTGTTGTTGGTTGAGATTATTTTCGTGTAAACTGAGTTCACGTTTGAACGTGAAGGTTTTATCAGGGATATGCATCCTCGTTTGTTTGCTGAGAATTAGTTTGAGTTTGGGAGTGAATCTCGCGACGAGATTTCTATTAGGAGGGAGTGATGTGACAACCGTGGTTTTGAGTTTGTCACTTGGTCTTACTTTTTAGGTTATTTTATGTGTGCTTACTTGAATTGTGTGTTTACGTGTTTATTTTGTGTGAACGAGGTTGGTGTGGTTATCGTTTATGACTATAGAGTACTCATAAGTAAATCGAGGAACGGTTATTTCATGTTCATGAGCTCACAAGTGGTGACTATGAAATGAAAATGGTGATATTGTGGTGTTTACGTATACGTATAAGTATTATAGTAATAGTATTTTTTTAGGATTTACGGTTTAGCATTTAGAGGTCTCGGGTGAGGTAATTATCCATATGAATATTTTTCGGGATGGTTTTAAGTCATTTAGGACTTAGTAATAAAGTTTATTGCAAAATTTGAGATTTTTTTTAAAAGTGTATATTTTACGTCTTTTACGGAAAAACGCGTAAATTTGACTAGTTTTACGGTTTTGTGGTTTTGGAAGCTTTAGGAGCTGAAATAAATTAAGGAAAATTAAAGTAATATTAATAACATAATATTCAATAATAAAAAAAAAAACGAATTTAGGGGTGTTTGGGTCGGTTTAGACGCACCAAAGAAGAAAGAAAGAAGGGAAAAGCCCAAAACAGGCCCAATGGACTTGTAATGGGATTAGGGGGCCTTTAGGACTTAACCAAACCCAACTCATAACCATAATAATCAGGTTTTTAACCTCCATAACATCTCTTAGCCGAAATTCATCAATGGTGGCCAATTAGGGTTCTTCAAAAATTAGGTTTTTTTCATCTTCTATTAATTCAAAGGTAAAACCTTCTTAACCCTTTTCATATTAAATGTTTTTAATGTTTTTATGATCATATGATGGATTAGTTTAGGGTTTAATTAAAAAACAGTATATTAATCATATTTTAATGATTAAATAAATTAGGGCTTGTAATTAGAGGGATTAGGGTTAATTAATGAGGTTGATTTTGTTAAACCCGTTTTTAAAAACGGGGCAGATTTTTGAGTCAATTGTTTTGATCATATCGGGAGTTCTATAAACTCTTATTTTACGATCCAAGTACCCCTGGAAAGGTATTTGAAGTGGCTTTCCAGTGCAAGAAACGAGAACTAAATTGGAGGTCGGGAAGTGGGTCAAAAACAGGTTACAACAGTCGGAGGTGAAAACAGTTTTGAATTCAGCCTGTTTTCTTTCTAAGTTTTGGGTTGTTTGGGGTACTTAGGGTTGCATTGGGATCTTCTCACGAACGTGAGAGATGGTTTATATATTTTAGTAAGTATCTGCACTTGGGCTAAGGTTGTGGTTTAGGGTAAGACCCCTTAATGGTAACAAACTTTTAGTACGTTTAAAATCAGGAAATCTGGAATGACAAAAGTAGATATATGTATATCGAGGCCTTAACAGTAGCTTTAAGGTTAGGGAAAGTGGGAGGTGTTAGCCAATATATGTAAGGGTATGAATATTTCTTTTACAGAAACCATGGGTATGTTTAAGTGGACTTTTGACTTAATGTTTTGAGACTTAAAAACTGGGACTGATTTGTGTAAAATATGAACGGGATAGTTATTAAACTTAATCAAGTTAAGGACTTGTTAGGGAAGGTTAATGGGATGGTTAGAGCTTATCAATGAGGTTTTTATATGGGAATAGACTAGATGTCCATCATAGGTTGATGAGCCATCTTAGTGATAGGTTCGTGTATTGATTTCGTGTTTTTGGTTTGTTAGCTTGTTGCTAGTGCGAGGACTTGTGAAGAAGCTATCAGGTGAGTTTCATAGTCCCATGTTTACTATTGTTTTTGACTTCCATATGGGATGGAAGAGACACTGTGTTGAATTATTTTCTAAATTAATGCTGTGAATGTTTTAAGGTTTGAGATGGACTTGTGTGTACATTTATGTGATTAACTGCTATGTGATTCTTGTTTGTGTGTGATCTGGATTGGAAAGGTACATAGGTGTATGTGATCCTATGGGACCTATGTTTAGTGATAAGGCGTGATGCCTTGGAAATTGTGATTGTTGGTAAGGCGTGATGCCTTGGAAATTGTGATTGTTGGTAAGGCGTGATGCCTTGGAAATTGTGATTGTTGGTAAGGCGTGATGCCTTGGAAATTGTGATTGTTGGTAAGGCGCGATGCCTTGGAAATTGTGATTGTTGGTAAGGCGTGATGCCTTGGAAATTGTGGTTGTTGGTAAAGCGTGATGCCTTGGAATTGTAATGATTGATTGAACTTGAATGCTAGTTGTTAGTACATGATTGTAGCGCATTGTCCATATGTTTATTGGTTTATGGTATGCACAGCTTATGACTTGTCTTGTGTTGGAGTCTAAACCTATGACTCTCACCAACTTTATGTTGACGTGTTTTAGTGTCTCTTTCAGGTGATACTATGGTTAAGCATGAGAACATAAGTGGCTAGGATTGGAGAAGCTTAGGAATGCATATAGAAGGAGAATCCCTGTAACACCCCATTTTGATAAATGGAATGTCACGCGTAATTATGGCGTGTCATCAAAGCATGCAAGGTAATATGTAGTAAAACATACATGACCATAGGGAAAACCGGAATCAAACATCGGTTCCCAAACATAAGCCCAAAACATAACAAAGTAAATGAACTGAATGAAAGACTAAACAAGCATAAATATATGAAGGAAACAGGAGAAGAAGTCTATGGCAGCTTCCATCCTCTGCATGTCCTCCAAATGCTCGAGTCTTGGGTACCTGCCGTTTTGGGACATGGAAAGGAAAGTAACGGCTGAGCAAAACGCTCAGTGCACGGATATACAATATAACATGAAATAGGATAAGCATGTAACATATAACAGCGGAAGACATAGTTCTGAGTAGACTGAGTAAGTATTGAGAAAAATGGTCTTATAGTTTGAAAAGCCTTATGTTTATCTTATGAAAACTGTTTTAACATATATACACCATAGCCCATATAGGTCATGAAAAGGTCACGTGCATGAATACTTGGAGGGGTGACCTCATCATGCTGATTAGAGGGGATGCCTCTAATTAATATACTGGTTTGGGTAGGAGGGATCAACTCCTTGTGAAGGATGCAAGGCACACACCACATTCACCATGATATACTGAATAAAACATGTAACTAGGATGCACCCATACGCCCCACCTGATATAATAATATGGCCAAAACTGAAAAGGGACGCCACGAGCAATCACTCCGCCGTGGGGAAGTCATAACATCGGTGCCTCCAATGCTATGGTTATGGTACCTCCATAACTAGGTGAAACTGGTCATGCTTGTATATGGCTATAGATTATGCTAATTAAACATAAGCAGTTCAAAACAATAAAACAAATACTAGGGAAAACAGTTGGCTGCATACGGGGAAATCCTAATAAGGAAAGAATGTCCATACTGAAAGGACGGGAATCCGTACCTCAAGTCCAGTGAATGAACGGAAGAAAGACTCCTACTTCTGGATCACTAACGCTACATGAATACACACGTGTATAAGTATCGATTCACTGATTACGTACCTGGTTTTATGTCACGTCTTAGCTGATTTGGTATGTTTTAGGTCATGGTTCACTGTTTAAAACCTTAAACTGTGTTTATCTAGTATTCTGATTAATCTGATTAAGTATTACTGGTGTTTCATGTATTATTATACTTACTGTGTAATAATAAGTAACTTTCCAAAAATAGCAGGTTTCCAAAAATAGAAAGTTTCCAAAAATAGAAAGTTTCCAAAAATAGAAAGTTTCCAAAAATAGAAAGTTACCAAAAATAGAAAGTTTCCAAAAATAGAAAGTTTCCAAAAATAGAAAGTTTCCAAAAATAGAAAGTTTCCAAAAATAGATTTTACTGCTTAAAATAGATTAGTTTCTAAAAATAGAAAGTTTCCAAAAATAGATCAGCTGCCTTAATTAAATAAGTTTCCATATATAGAAGGTTTCCATGATTAGATTAGCTGCCTGAATTAGATAGATTTCCATATATAGAAGGTTTCCATTAATAGATTAGTTGCCTTATTTAATTAAGTTTCTATAAATAGAAGTTTCCATATTTAGAATTAAGCTGGTTACATAAGCTAACATATAAGTCTACGTGTTTATAAGCTGATTTCCTTAAGTTATATGATATAGTATATAGTTTAATTATTATTTCATGTATTTTAATTAAACTATAGGTGAAGCATTTTAATTAAAGTATAACATGTTTTAATTAAAATGAAATGAAAATACTTAGGTTAAAATGTGTATTATTATTATTAATAATATAACCTAAGTCATGTCTAAATTAATTAATTATAACTTATAACATAAAATACTTAGGTTAAATTAATGTCATGTTAAACTAATAATTAAAATAACCTAAGTCATGATTTAATTAATATTTCATGTTATTAATTAATTATATCCTAAGTTCATAATTCATAAAAATTAACATGTAGCATAAATCATGATTTAACCAACGAACCATGAATCGGGCATGAATTCGACACCGTACCCCGAGCCAAACCCGGGGCACATGTGCCTCCTTGCTGCCGTGGGTCCCACATGAGCCAACCAAGACCAAAAATGGTCTTGGTGGTGGCGGCAATAACAAACCAAACCCCCCTCGGGTTTGTTTGCTAAGCGGCCAAAACCAAACACCCCTTTTAATCATTCTTTGATTTTAATTAATACCAAAACATGTTAGATCAATGATTAATTACCATGTTTTAATAAGAAAATAATAACATGTTCATGAAAATAATCAAAGATTAAAAGAATTAAAAAGAATTAAAAAGAAGGGTTAGAAAGGTATACCACTATGTAGCTTGGAAAAAGGATGAACAAACACTGATTATAACAATAGTTTTTGAGATCAAAATCAACCAATCACCCTCCTATGGTGATGCTTAGGTGGCGGCACAAAGAGGAGAAAAGGAGGAGGAGAAAAACTCTTTTTAGGGTTTTTGTTTATTTTCTTGAAAAAGTGAAATGAAATGAAAAAGTTACATAACCCCCCTTTACATGTAAAAGTCCATGGGCTTAGCCCATTCCTTGTGGTTGTGCCGTGGGTATGGGGGCCCCACATGGGGTACCCGTACCTTTCTCGTGTCCTGATGTTTCGTGTTCGTTCGTGGTTAAACGTGTTCGTGTCTGAAGCGTTTCTGTTTATTTTATCATGTAGTTACCGTAATCTTAACGCTCGTAATTATATTATATGTATTTACGTAAGTATTCTAATTTGTATTTTAAATGGTGATCATGATTTAATTATGTTCACGTGATATATTTATTAACTGTTTATCATGAGTTCGTACGTAATCGATACTTGTCATGTCATACACGTATGCACTTGCTTGATTATTAGCACATGAATGTGATCAATACTAAATAGGGTAAGTTTTAATCTAGGACGTACGATCTTAAGGGCACTATTCATGGTAAAAGCATGCGGGTTTTACAATTCTTCCCCCCTAAAAAGAATAATTCGTCCCCGAATTATAGATAAAGTGACTGGAAGCAAAACATACCCGAATCAAACTGGAAAGGTATGCGAAATAACGGAAATGAAAGTGACATGGTAGAAGGGAACGTGGAACGTGACATGTCTTGAAAAGACATGGAACGTGACGTGACTGAAAGGACATATCTAATCGATAAGAGAAAAATGGATAAGAAGTCCGGATGAACTTGTCCGTTTCCAAGTGGCCTCCCTCTTGGAACGGTTCCTTTAGAAAATCTTGACACAAATGATAAATCTTGGTCCTCCTGACCTTGACTTGGAATACGAAGAAATTCTTGGTTATCAACGGAAGGTAGATCCCCTAAATTCGATTGAGGAAAAAAAAATTAACTTGCAAGGGTAACTGAAACGTTACGATGCGAGACAATCTGACTGAACTGATAATTAGAAACGATGCGCGAGACATAAAGAAACGTAGTACGTGGAAAAATTCTGAACGTGATACGTGAAAAATTTTGAACGTGCTACGTTGAGATATGGCGAGTGTAGTATGAGTAAACATATCGTGATCCATGATAGTGTAACATATCTTAATCATGATATGAGGAACGTGGAATGAACATGACATGTGAGACATATCGTGATCATAGAATATAATGGCGGTAACGCCAAACGCTACAAGGTGAGACGTGGAATATGACGTGAAACGTCTATCTGATGATGGAGAGTTATACTAAACTTGGGTCTGGTCTCTCAAGTTCTTGCAACTTCCCAGAATGAGAAAAGAAATGAACGTAAAATCGTAAGCCAAAATACGATCATGAACATGAATAGTGTCATGAACGTGAGCGCGAAAGCAAGTCGTGGAATTAGAATGAAGACGTGAAGTAAGTTAGGAGTACAATTACGAATCTTTGTCTGACCCGATAGCTGAGTGATTGCCAAGTGATCGGATGAGCCTTGGATGGAACATGTTCGTTCAATCTGTTGGTTCTGAAATCCGTACGGATGTAAGGATTCTGCAGACTTGATCAAACTGTTGACAATAACCCAGATAGCATCATGCTTCTTCTGAGTTTGCTGAAATCTGGTAACTAAAATCCATGGAGATCTTGTCCCTTTTCGATTCACAATTTCATATGATGAAAACATACCCGTTTGTTGGTGTCCTATCTTAGCCTGTTTGTATAACAGGTATGAAGATATGAACGTAACTGTATCCTGCTTCGTAGAAACTTGATACATAGAAGGTTACGAAACTCTTAGTCTTTGAATCAGACTTCTCCTAGCGTAGGATTTCCTAGAACACCTAATGTAGTGTAGGGTTCTCTCCTTTACGCATAAGCAGAGTCATGGTAAGATTAACCGTAAGAACCCATGTGATTCAGCGTGTCACTGTAATCAAACAAAATTGATATTGGAAATTTTCTAGGGTAAAATTTCTCTTGTCAAGAATTTGCAACATAGTGCAGATATGGTCTTCCTGTTCTTCTCTAGGCTTAAATGAAATCAGGTTATCCTCAATGAAAATGCTGATGAATTTGTTTAGGAGTTAATGGAAACACAATTTATTAAGTCCATAATGCTATTGGAGCATTGATGAGACTACTCCAAAATCATAACTCTAGCATTACCGAGTTCGTGCACGAATAGCAGTCATGGATATGTCCTGCTCTTCACCCGTCACTATTGGCAACTTGTTCATGAGTTCGATCTTGGAAAAGTGATTAAAACTATACGGTTGATTGGACATGTCGTCAATACGTGGAGGAGAATAACGGTCATGAATGGTGATTTGTTTAAGTCGACGGTAGTCGACACATAATCTCATGGTACCATCCTTCTCCTTGAAGGTTCTTCTGGAGTGTAAGGAACAAATTTTGGAATAATCCGTTGGTTATGCGTAAAAGGACCTTAGTAGTCGTGTGTTACTGACAGCTAGAAAATTTTAGCAATTATGACTAACAAAGCACGTGCTTGAAAAGCATAGATAATTGTACAGATTTTCCTGATGGAAAATCAAGCTGAATGTATTCAGGAGCCTGAACATTACTGTACATAATTAGGAATCATAGCATGGTGTGGTGTTCATAGTACATAATTAGGATAAAATTCACCTCGTGTCTGTCCGAGGAAATGCGTTAGCAGCTTGGATCTTATCATTAAGCTGAAGGAAAACCTTCGTATGCGTGGGAATACGAAAGGCATCCATCATGGTTATGAATATATGAACTATGGTGAAAGAAATGAAAGTGACATCGGCAACGTGACAGTTCTCACTGATGCGCCGATAATGGTATTGAAATTCTTGTGGCCTGATTAATACATGGCACAACAACATAGATATACCCTTGGAGGGTACCCTGAATTTCTTAGAAATGTTCCATAATCAGACGTGAGTCATGCGTCTTGACTCGTGTCTTGAGAAATGTAAGCGTGACATATGTCTTGACTGGTATCTTGACATGTGTCTTCAGAAAGTATACGTGAGACATGTGTCTTGACTGATGTCTTGACATGTGTCTCGAGATGTGAAACAATTAGAACTACAAATATTAGGTTAATATGCCAGAATTGGCGGATCGGTTGGACTACTGATCATTTGTATGTCTGATCACGTCCGTGGCCGGAGCCTCGGTTGCGATTTCTAGGATAATTGCTGTCATAGTAGTGGTTACTATCATCTTGTCTGTCGGTTCCCTGACGGTCATTCTCATGACCATGACTCATGTAACTATTTAGCTGAGTGGCCGGCTGGTACTGGTTTGCACTCACATGGCTGAAATGACAGTCGAACGACGTGTGACATGTAACTATGAATTTGGGACAATGATTGATGGGAATTGTCTGATGGTGAAGCATCTTCTCGTCCAATTGCTTTTCTCCGACGCCTTTGTCTTCGTCTTTTAGGATCTCCGGTTGTGAACAGCATCAGCATCAGCATCTCGTAGCGTCTCCCAACATCAGCAGCATCAACCTTCAGTAACATCTCCAAGCTATGAGCGGCATCGACAATCTTGTAGAATATCAGTAAGTGAACATACGCCTGAGATGATTTAGAATCGACTAGCGAATACTCGTGAAGTATTGCAAGTGGAATACACATGGATTAAGGTACATGTAATACACATGAAATACGGTACGTGGAGTACACATGGAATGCACATGAAATGATCGGTATGGACTCGATCATTTGTCCTGATTTAAGGAAAGTAAACCGGTTAAACGGTTAGGAAAACCATCATGATAACCTGGCAGTATTAGCATAGACGTCATTCTGGTTGCATAGAGAAACGCTAAAGTGTGGTTACACAAAATTCAACGATGATTTGCCTGACAGCATGATCAATGAAAACCAACCATGACTATCATGAAAGCATGATTCAAGAAATCTAACAATGTCTTGCAGGACAACTTAAATAACAAAAGAGGCGTGAAACATAATCAACATGAAGACGGAATTATCATGAGGAAACATGAAACCATCTATTACGAAGAAGTGTATAACATAATCAGCATGAAACTGAAGTTAACCATGACAGTATGAAGGCATACTTGACATAAGAACATAATAACTTATGATGGGACATGAAAAAATTTTTATGCCAATTTAAATCATGAGAAAGATTTTATGCAAGAAAAACAGTGCATGAATGCGTAATGTAGTTTATAAAACCTTTATATGTGCGAGGGAACGCCTATGGGTCGGTTCCAAAACAAAAGACATGGCGAGGGGACGCCTATGGGTCGGTCCCAAAGTTAAAAGTTTCGATAAAAGCACATGCGACTAAATAGGGCCAGTCCTGTACCAACCATTACTTAGTCAAAATTCCTGCAACAGATGACATATGATATAAATGCATGAATGCATGAAACATAATAATTAAAAGTCATTGTCAAAACTTAACAGAAAAAAATTTTATGTGAAAATTATGAACTACTGGGGTCAGTCCACATCGTCACAGTTCACAAGGAACATCATGCATAGACAATGACACATAACTAAGCATGGATGACGGTTGTTCATTCCATATTAGTACGACGATACTGGTGAAAACATCATGGTGAAAACAACAAGGTGCTGAAAACGTCATGGCTAAAACAAAAGGTGCTGAAAACATAATGGTTAAAACAACAACGCGCTGAAACATCAATACGTGGAATAACAAACGTTGGCTTAGGAAGCTCCTGGTGACTACCCACTAGTCACAGGTCGAGTTTTAGAGCCTACAGGTCGAAGCCTTGGCTCTGATACCATAATTGTAACACCCCATTTTGATAAATGGAATGTCAAGCGTAATTATGGCGTGTCATCAAAGCATGCAAGGTAATATGTAGTAAAACATACATGACCATAGGGAAAACCGGAATCAAACATCGGTTCCCAAACATAAGCCCAAAACATAACAAAGTAAATGAACTGAATGAAAGACTAAACAAGCATAAATATATGAAGGAAACAGGAGAAGAAGTCTATGGCAGCTTCCATCCAATGCATGTCCTCCAAATGCTCGAGTCTTGGGTACCTGCCGTTTTGGGACATGGAAAGGCAAGTAACGGCTGAGCAAAACGCTCAGTGCACGGATATACAATATAACATGAAATAGGATAAGCATGTAACATATAACAGCGGAAGACATAGTTCTGAGTAGACTGAGTAAGTATTGAGAAAACTGGTCTTATAGTTTAAAAAGCCTTATGTTTATCTTATGAAAACTGTTTTAACATATATACACCATAGCCCATATAGGTCATGAAAAGGTCACGTGCATGAATACTTGGAGGGGTGACCTCATCATGCTGATTAGAGGGGATGCCTCTAATTAATATACTGGTTTGGGTAGGAGGGATCAACTCCTTGTGAAGGATGCAAGGCACACACCACATTCACCATGATATACTGAATAAAACATGTAACTAGGATGCACCCATACGCCCCACCTGATATAATAATATGGCCAAAACTGAAAAGGGACGCCACGAGCAATCACTCCGCCGTGGGGAAGTCATAACATCGGTGCCTCCAATGCTATGGTTATGGTACCTCCATAACTAGGTGAAACTGGTCATGCTTGTATATGGCTATAGATTATGCTAATTAAACATAAGCAGTTCAAAACAATAAAACAAATACTGGGGAAAACAGTTGGCTGCATACGGGGAAATCCTAATAAGGAAAGAATGTCCATACTGAAAGGACGGGAATCCGTACCTCAAGTCCAGTGAATGAACGGAAGAAAGACTCCTACTTCTGGATCACTAACGCTACATGAATACACACGTGTATAAGTATCAATTCACTGATTACGTACCTGGTTTTATGTCACGTCTTAGCTGATTTGGTATGTTTTAGGTCATGGTTCACTGTTTAAAACCTTAAACTGTGTTTATCTAGTATTCTGATTAATCTGATTAAGTATTACTGGTGTTTCATGTATTATTATACTTACTGTGTAATAATAAGTAACTTTCCAAAAATAGCAGGTTTCCAAAAATAGAAAGTTTCCAAAAATAGAAAATTTACTGCTTAAAATAGATTAGTTTCTAAAAATAGAAAGTTTCCAAAAATAGATCAGCTGCCTTAATTAAATAAGTTTCCATATATAGAAGGTTTCCATGATTAGATTAGCTGCCTGAATTAGATAGATTTCCATATATAGAAGGTTTCCATTAATAGATTAGTTGCCTTATTTAATTAAGTTTCTATAAATAGAAGTTTCCATATTTAGAATTAAGCTGGTTACATAAGCTAACATATAAGTCTACGTGTTTATAAGCTGATTTCCTTAAGTTATATGATATAGTATATAGTTTAATTATTATTTCATGTATTTTAATTAAACTATAGGTTAAGCATTTTAATTAAAGTATAACATGTTTTAATTAAAATGAAATGAAAATACTTAGGTTAAAATGTGTATTATTATTATTAATAATATAACCTAAGTCATGTCTAAATTAATTAATTATAACTTATAACATAAAATACTTAGGTTAAATTAATGTCATGTTAAACTAATAATTAAAATAACCTAAGTCATGATTTAATTAATATTTCATGTTATTAATTAATTATATCCTAAGTTCATAATTCATAAAAATTAACATGTAGCATAAATCATGATTTAACCAACGAACCATGAATCGGGCATGAATTCGACACCGTACCCCGAGCCAAACCCGGGGCACATGTGCCTCCTTGCTGCCGTGGGTCCCACATGAGCCAACCAAGACCAAAAATGGTCTTGGTGGTGGCGGCAATAACAAACCAAACCCCCCTCGGGTTTGTTTGCTAGGCGGCCAAAACCAAACACCCCTTTTAATCATTCTTTAATTTTAATTAATACCAAAACATGTTAGATCAATGATTAATTACCATGTTTTAATAAGAAAATAATAACATGTTCATGAAAATAATCAAAGATTAAAAGGATTAAAAAGAATTAAAAAGAAGGGTTAGAAAGGTATACCACTATGTAGCTTGGAAAAAGGATGAACAAACACTGATTATAACAATAGTTTTTGAGATCAAAATCAACCAATCACCCTCCTATGGTGATGCTTAGGTGGCGGCACAAAGAGGAGAAAAGGAGGAGGAGAAAAACTCTTTTTAGGGTTTTTGTTTATTTTCTTGAAAAAGTGAAATGAAATGAAAAAGTTACATAACCCCCTTTACTTGTAAAAGTCCATGGGCTTAGCCCATTCCTTGTGGTTGTGCCGTGGGTATGGGGGCCCCACATGGGGTACCCGTACCTTTCTCGTGTCCCGATGTTTCGTGTTCGTTCGTGGTTAAACGTGTTCGTGTCTGAAGCGTTTCTGTTTATTTTATCATGTAGTTACCGTAATCTTAACGCTCGTAATTATATTATATGTATTTACGTAAGTATTCTAATTTGTATTTTAAATGGTGATCATGATTTAATTATGTTCACGTGATATATTTATTAACTGTTTATCATGAGTTCGTACGTAATCGATACTTGTCATGTCATACACGTATGCACTTGCTTGATTATTAGCTCATGAATGTGATCAATACTAAATAGGGTAAGTTTTAATCTAGGACGTACGATCTTAAGGGCACTATTCATGGTAAAAGCATGCGGGTTTTACAATCCCCGTTTCCTTCTTAGTTTTTATTTGTTCTTTTAATAAGTGATACTATGGCACACATATATTTGTTTGGTTATGTTATTTGTTTGTCTTGGGTAAGCGGTAGGACTGTTACCTACTTACCTAGACTCCTGAGTCTGATGAGATATTGTCATGACTTTGTGTCTCCATTTTATGACATTTCTTATTTCATATAGTTATCTCTATAGACACGCCATGTTGTGATGATATCCATACGTCACGCCCCATGTTCCGCCATGGTGGGGTGTGACACCGCCCCCTTCCCCCAGTCCATCAGGAGAGGATTCGGATGACCATCCACCCAAGCGTCGCCGACCTAGGCGTACTCCTCCACCGCCGCCAGACGATGAAGGGTACTACGGTGGCCCCTATTATCGTGAGGCGGAAGAGGAAGATCTCTCCCGCCCATGGTGTGATCCTAATCTCACCCGTCCATGGTGTGATCCCAGGGAAGATCCTTTTACTCTCCGCATACGGAATTACTCCGAGGATAAAAAGCGTCGCATGTCGGCATGCGTCAAGACTTATGATGGGTCTGGTGATCCGGATGATCACCTAAAGATATTTGACACGCAGGCGAAAATCAAACGATGGCCCATGCCTATATGGTGCCAGATGTTCAATTCAACCTTGATCGGCGATGCTCGTGATTGGTTTGAGGGACTTCCTCCCCGAAGCATTGATAGCTTCACTGAACTGCGTACTGCGTTAAAAAAAATTATACTCAGCGAAAGAAGTATAATAGGGACCCGGTCTCATTGCAACCGTCAAGCAACGGCCTGGGGAATCTAAGGAGGCCTTCACCGAACGCTTCAATGACGAGTGCACGCGCACAAAGACAATGTCGGAACTTCTAAAAATTTCCGATTATATGCATGCCATAACAGACAGGGAATTAATTAGACGTCTCAATGACAAGAGACCGGAGAGATATGACGACCTCATGGAAAGGGTCAAGAACTTTATAGAAGGAGAAACCGCGGTAGCCGCGGCCTATCCTACAAAGGGAAACAACTATCGATCAAACGACCAGTCCAGAAGACAGTCGGGTGATCGAAACAACCAAGGCAGTGGAAGGGGCTCGGACTACAAGAACCAAAACAAAGGAGGGCGGTCGGAGGACAAGTTCACCCCCTTAAAGATGTCCTACCGGGAGATCATGTTGACAGAAGGGGCGAACTTCCCGAGACCTCCTCCGATGACGACTCCGGCGGACCGTCGTCAAGGAAATCGCTTTTGTGAATTCCACAACGACAAAGGTCACGGCACGGAGGAGTGCATCCAGCTCAAGAAGCACATTGAGTCACTGATCAAATCAGGAAAACTCAAACATCTGGTCAAGGATTGGAAGGACAGGAAGGATAACAAGAAGCACGACAAGAAGGATCCCCAAAAAGACAAACCTTCGACTATATACATGATCCAATCCTGCCAGCGCCGCACAAGGCAGAAAATTAGTCAAAATTTTTCACGCGGCAGAGAAATCTCATTCCATCCCATCACGGCAAGTGACGTAGCCGATGCACCTCTCACGATTGAGGTAAGCATTGGACCACACAATGTTTGCCGTATGTATGTGAATGGAGGGTCATCAGCAGAAGTACTGTACGAACACTGTTTCGTACAGCTACGACCAGAAATAAGAAGCCAATTAGTACCGGTCACGACGCCACTCATCGGCTTTAGTGGAGACACCATCTGGCCAATAGGACATCTGCGTCTGCTCGTAACCATTGGGAATGAAGAGCATTCCACCACGGCGTGGATGAACTTTATGGTGATACACTCACACTCTCTATACAATGGGATCATAGACAGACCAGGTATCCTGGCCATATGGGCAGTACCCTCCACAGCTCACGGAATGATTAATTCCCTGTGGAAGGAGGAATTGTTACCATCTATAACTCAATCATACCAGCATCCGAATGTCATGCCGTGATAACACTAGTCCTACCTGTTCCCGTCAAGGATGGATCACCACCTCCCAACTGTAAGGTGGCAATCCATCCCGATTATCCGGAACAAGAGGTGTCCATAGGAGGAACACTCCCGAATAGCGGCAAGAGGGCCATGTGCTCTCTTCTAAAAGCAAACTTGGATGTATTCGCATGGGAGCCCAAGCATATGACGGGTGTACCGCGTGCGATTGTGGAACATAAACTTCAAATCCGCCAGGGATATCCTCCTGTTAAGCAAAAGAAGCGTGGTCAAGCACCAGAACGCAGTCAATTAATATTGGATGAAGTATGGAAATTAGTGGATGCAGGAATTATGCGCAAGGTATACTACCACGAGTAGTTATCTAACCCAGTCATGGTCAAGAAGCATGACGGGAGCTGGCGCATGTGTGTGGACTTCACAGACCTAAACAAAGCCTGTCCACAAGACTGATATCCGTTACTAGAGATTGATTGGAAAGTGTAATCCCTATGTGGGTATCCCTTCAAGTGCTTCTTAGACGCGTACAAAGGATATCACCAGATCCAGATGGCGGAAGAGGACGCGGAGAAAACGGCATTTCATAGTAGTCAGGGCGTATACTGTTATACAAAAATGCCATTCGGACTAAAGAACGCCGGGGCAACATATCAACGGCTTGTTGATAAGGCCTTCGACTCACAGATAGTCCGCAACCTTGAGGTCTACGTTGACGATCTAGTCATCAAAAGTCATACGGAGGAGGCACTTCTCTGTGACGTCCAGGAGACGTTTGACACGTTGAAGAGGATTAATATGAAACAGAATCCAAAAAAATGCACATCTGGGGCAACTGAAGGGATGTTCATTGGATACATGATCGATCCAAATGGGATCAAACCCTGCCCAGAAAAGACGGACGCGGTGATACAGTTACCGTCTCCTCAGACGCGAAAATAGGTACAATGATTAAATGGAAAGCTGGCCGGGCTAAACAGGTTCTTGTCGAAGTCCGCGGAGAAGTCACTCCCCCTATTCAAAACACTCAAGAAGTGTATCAAGAAGGAATATTTCCGTTGGACAAAGGAAGCTGAGGAAGCTTTTGGTCACCTTAAACAACACCTCGCAACTCTTCCCATGCTAGTGGCACCCCGACCTAAGGAAGAGCTCATCATGTATTTGTCGGCTACACATGGAGCAATAAGTGTGGTACTTATGACGGATAGGGACACAATCCAAACTCTGGTCTACTTCATGTAGAACACTACAAGGGCCGGAGTTGAATTATTCGTCTATGGAGAAATTGGTTTTGGCATTAGTATTCGCCATAAAACGGTTACGCCGGTACTTTCAGGCGCATCCAATTGTGGTTATTACTGATCAACCAATAAAACAAATCATCTCAAAACCAGACGTGGCCGGCAGGTTACAGAAGTGGGGCATTCTGCTAGGAGAGCATAACATCTCCTATAGACCAAGGACCACGGTCAAAGGCTAAATCTTGGCAGACTTCTTGGTCGAGAAGCTAGATGAGGACGGACCAGTAATACAATGAGAGGAAGCTCCAGCAGAATCATGGGTATTATTCACTAACGGATCCTCGTGTACGGACTGATCGGCAGCTGGTCTCATCCTTACGAATCCGGAAGGAATAGAGTTTACATACGCCCAGTGCTTTGAGTTCACAGCCACTAATAATGAGGCAGAATATGAAGCGTTGATTGCGGGTTTAAAAATCGCCGCTAGAATGGGAGTCCGCAACCTTGAGGCCTATGTGGACTCACGGCTTGTCGCGAACTACGTTCTAGGGGGTTACGTAGCCAAGGAGGACAACATGGTTCGGTACTTGGAGAAAGTCAAGTCGCTCATCGCTACTTTCAGCAAGTTTTCTATCAAACAAGTACCAAGAGGTGAAAACAAGAAGGCGGACCATCTTAGCAAGATCGTGTCTACAAGTTTCTCCCACTTATCCAAGCAAGTCTTGGTAGAAATACTAAAGGAAAAGTCTATAACGGAAGGGGAAGTTGCAGCTATAGTTGAGGAAGAGGGACCTACATGGATGACCCCGATTATCAGCTATTTAACTGACGAAACCCTTCCGGATGAGGAAAAGGTGGCCCGGCGTATCAGACGGAAGTCGCAGCACTTTGAGCTTCGAGAAGGTATTCTTTACAAGCGCTCTTTCTTACAGCCGTGGTTGCGGTGTGTTGGGCCACGCCAGGCTACTTATGTGATC
Source organism: Glebionis coronaria (assembly GCA_025667525.1). Taxonomy (NCBI): domain Eukaryota; kingdom Viridiplantae; phylum Streptophyta; class Magnoliopsida; order Asterales; family Asteraceae; genus Glebionis; species Glebionis coronaria. The sequence continues at coordinate 606,410,726 of CM046876.1, read as the reverse complement.
AGTAAGATACATGAGGGGCTATGCGGTATGCACGCAGGTCCCCGATCTGTAGTGGCACGAGCTCTACACACAGGATATTATTGGCCTACTATGCATAGGGATGCACGCGACATGATTCGTAAATGCAGTGATTGCCAAGTGCACAGAACAGTACCGTGACATCCGCAGCAGGAACTGACACCCATTACATCCCTATGGCCATTCTATAAGTAGGGGATTGACATCGTAGGACCTTTCCCCGTAGCTGCAGGGGGAGTTAAGTTCTTGATCGTCGCAATGGACTACTTTACACGATGGATAGAAGCTAAAGCAGTTAAATCCATTACAGGCAAACAGGTTAACAAGTTTTTTTGGGAAAACATTGTGTGCCGTTTTGACTTGCCAGGAGAAATCATCTCGGACAACGGAAGCAGTTCCCGGATAATCCATTCAAGGACTGGTGCGCAGCATTGAATATCACGCGGCGCTTCGCATCTGTTAAACACCCACAGACAAATGGTCTCGTGGAACAAGCGAATAGAAGCTTAGGGGAAGGCATCAAGGCACGCCTGGATGAACGAAGTGCCAAATGGGTAGATGAGCTACCACATGTTCTATGAGCACATAGGACCATGATTAAAACAACCAATGGAGACACTCCATTTGCGCTGGCCTACGGGACTGAAGCTGTTATACCAGCAGAAATTAGAATGCCGACCATCCGCACGACGGAGGTTAATGTTGTCACGAACGACGAGCAGCTCCGGATCAACCTGGACTTATTGGAGGAAAAAAGAGAAATAGCAGCTATTAATGAGGCCAAGTCCAAGGCACGGATGAAGGCTTATTATGACGCCAAGGTTAAAGGTGTCTCCTTTCGACCAGGAGATTTTGTTTATCATGCCAACGAGGCAAGGAGAATACAGGAAAACTGGGCCCCAAGTGGGAAGGGCCGTATGAGGTCACGGAAGCCTTAGGACGGGGTGCGTACAAGTTGCGTGACATGGATGGCCGCTACTCGGAACGCACGTGGAACATCTGCAATCTTAAAAGGTGCTATCTTTGAAAGGCTACGGCCTCCGCATGGACACTTTGCTTTAGTTGGCTTCAATGAAGATCCATGTATTCTCTTTTGTTTTGTTTTTCATGCTTTCTAGGTTCTATTTATTTTTAGGATTTCCCATTCTTGTCAAAACAAAAATCGTAAACATTCTAATAAAATGTCGTGGTGCCTAGCTAGCTCCATGGCTTGTTCTTGTGAAAATTATTGTCGTGTCTTTTAAATTCTATTTGCAAATTATTATCGTATAGATTTGGTTGTTATTGCTATGATGTGCTATCTCTTATTTATATGCATTCATTCAAAACCGTACATGTACTAATCACCTCCAAGCAGGGTAAGAGGATTAAGTGAACCTAATAATTCAACTTGTCACATAAGAGGGATGCAACCCCAGTGACGTGGATCATGTATCCTTACTAGACACCTTATTTACAAGACGTTGTAATAAGTTTCCCTATGCCGCGCTCACGTAGTGCTTTAAAGGGTAAAGACACACGCCGCACGTCTAGTAAAATATAGACTTGGTTGTATTTTGGGTAAGACGTGACATGTCATGCAATACACATACATGATATCTAAAAAAATACACAAGTTTCAAATTCAAAACATAAAGTAGCCGTGGTTACCACGGACTTACATAAACATAATGAGTTATAACAATATTGTCAGTTCTAGCCGTATACATACACGGACGAATAAAGGCACAAATGTTTACAATGTAAATTACAAAGGAGGTAAGAACTCTCCTATCTCTTTCGTCCCTTCTGCAATCAAGGTACGGAGGACCTCACCGCGAGAATCTTTTCCACCCTGTGCCCTGGTCATGTTAGCATCCAACGCATCGACTAACAGCTTCTCACCTTTCATCACCTTCGAAACAGAGTTATAGGTGGGCAGACTCAGGTGGATGGGATCGGCTGTGAGCTTGGACATTATCACCTCATTGGGAGCATCCTTCAGCGACTCTAGCTCGTCTAGGAATGGGTGCTGGATTTCCCCAAGGGCAGCCATCGATGCGGTCATCTTCTATTTAGCTAGAGGATTGTGGTAGGCATGTTGGGTAATGTGTTCCTTCTTGCTTATCAGCTCCGCAGCTTTAGTCAGCCCCTCGTGCCTACCACGGTCAATGTCGTCCGATACAACATCAGCAAAAGCCTGCAACAAGTAAGGAGCCTCTGTTACCTTGCTCACGGCAAGCCGCATTCCCTGGCCAACCATCCATCTACGCCCAGCTATGGCTGTAAGCAAGGGAGGGCACAGCACTTCGGCGCAGTCCGTTGCCATCCTGCTCAGTTCTCCCTCAGCTACCACAGCTCGCTCTTCCGAAGTAGTCTGTGCATGGGTAAGTTCATCCTTAAGCGTGTCGCGTTCGTGAGCAATGGTGAAGGCTTGTACTGTTACGGCTTTAGTGGCGGCTTCGGCTGTGGATACCTATAAATAATACTTGGAATTATTACTAGACAATATGGGTCTTATATGAGCAAATGAGTATCGATAGAAACGTGTACCTTCTCATTGTATGCAGCTAAGAGGGCCTCCAGCTCAGCAATACGTTCCTCACGTGCGTTGGCATGGTGGGCTTGTTCCTTGACAGTTGACTCCGCTATGACTAAAGCTGCCTGTAGAGATATGATAGTTTTCTCATGCTTCTCCACTAGTTCCTCTCAGCGAGCTATCTTCCTATCAGCACGGCTCACGTTGGCCAAAGCTCTTTTCAGGCGGCGCTGTAGGGCCGCACCAACTGTCACTTGGTGTGCGGAGGATACATCAAACTGCTCCAGCAGCATCTCGTGCTCGAGTTCATCCAAGTCTTGCGTCAGCGCTGGAGGAGTGATGTGATCCATAAATTCTCTATACTTGGAATCCGCCTCTAATCTTGTTAAGCTGGACAAGTTCCAGGCTGGGCGGAGGTTGGTGTCAGGTCCCACAGGACGTGGCTCCTCTTCATGAGTTACCGAAGGGGATGGAGGTCTTAGTGATATCACAGGTGAGGGTTCCCTTTCCACCTCTTTCTCCTGTGCTACTATCGACGGGTCCGCTTTGTTATTAGAACACACTTATTAGTTTTTTGTTTGTGGATTATATCTTGTGGAGTATTGATTGGTACTTACGTAGTGCCAGTCATGGGTTCCACGGTAGTATGAGCCACGGAATTCACAGGGGTGGCCTTCCAGACTTGCTCATCAACATGCAGCGAAGGGTTGACTTGGGCCGTAGAGACACTGCTTCCCTCTTAGAATTGCGGATGATCCTTCCTTAGCTTCTTTGGGGGAGCATTGTGTACCCCTGCCCCAGCCTCCAGGTTTCTCGCTACCTTCCTGGTGGTCTTCCGCTTTCTAGATTTGGGCTCTGATGGCTGGGGGGATCCAGAATCCCGTATGGTTTCATCTTCTTCACCGGTAAGATTGTTAGCTGGATTGGTGAGTTCTCCTTCTTCATCTTGGTGTGGTACGGCATCCTCCAACAGTAGTTCCTCACCATCTTCATTATGGAAGTCTAGGGGGACTTCTGGATCACGGGCTCCTCTTCATCCGACCGCTGCTCAGTGGTTTCTTCCAAAGGGATGGTCATGTTGACGGTGGCCTCTAGCAAGGGGGGTTCACCTTCTTTCAGTGGTCGTGATCCTTGAGGAACTTTTCTTAGATCGCCTTGGCGTAATAAACCAAACAACATCATCTCTGCGGACATATGCATACACACGGATTAGTAATTTCACAAGTACTATAAGACATGTTTACATCTAAAGTATAGAAGACCTACCCTGCCTACCTTCGGTCAGAAAGCACGGATATCTATCCTCCCTCCCATAGTAATAGCGGCTGATCCCTACTAAGCAGAGGAAATGCTCCGGCAGACCCCTATGGAATTATGTACGGTGGGTGTCTAATATTTTCAAATCCTTACTACTATAGTCCTTGGATTTGGGAGGATAGTCTTTGGGTGCTCTGGTTTTGAGGAAAAAATGGGTGAGGAATACTTTCTCATCCACGAAAAAATAATGGTCGTACCAATTCTTAAGGGGATCTAAGGGTTTCTTAAGTCATGGGGGCGGTCGCGGATCGTTTCTTAAACGATAGCCACCCATTCACCAGTTGGGGGGAGTAGAAACCCCTAAATAGATTCACGGTCGGGGTTACCTAACATGTATAGCAGGTAATTTCAAACTGGTTGATCTTACATGCCCCTATACAGTGAAGTTGGGTTATGTGGAAGTCGTAGTACAGAAGTAGATCTACTAAGAACCTAGAAAGGGGGATGCGGTAGTTAGCCAAGTCAAATGGACGTGTATACACGCCTATCTTTCACTTCAGAGCATCCGTAATCGCTTCACCATCACCTGGAAAGGTCGGATGTACGCTTGCAGGAATATAATACTTAGACAAAAAGTCTATGTATTTCTCCGGCGGCATCACGTTGAGGACATCCGTAATAATAGGGTTATCCTTCACCATGTTTTATAAAAAGGATTAGAGAGGCGTGATGATCTAACCTGCGGTGGAGAAAATCCATGGGATAAGAAGAGAAGGTATGAAGGAATGAGCTTGAAAATGACAATGGTGAAAAGAGGTATAAACTGTGTGTGTACACAGTAGGACACACCAACCCTTTATAGGGTTGCCTCGATTTCCAAGGTAACGTGGATGTTCGCCACGTGTAAACCACTACGCCCATCTAACGGATGGGTTTTTTGACGCTTCTAAAATGTCAGAAGGGACCCACGGGTCATTTCTTGACAGTTTTACGTGGCTCAAGGGTGTGCCTTTCTGGTGCACTTTTACAGTCGTGCATCCGACTATTGACTACCATTAATGCATTCATTAAAGTTGTCCCGGTCAGATTATTTTGGAATGCGACTGTAATATCAGCAACAAAGTCTACAGGACAAATGATTAGTCTAGAGGTTACGCCTACGGCTGTAACAACTAGACTGGGGGGACATGATGACGTATAGTCCCCAGCCGGGTCATGAACCCGGCCCACGGGTACTACCCGCATCCGGCCCATTACTCATGGTTTGGATTAATATCATTTAAGCTTATGGGCTTTAATGAACAGTGACCGCATACATGTGTGCGGCCCACGGCCCGGCACGGCCGGTACAGGGTTAGACAGAATCATACTCTCATTATAATTAGGATTTACCCCAAAGAAGAGGATATACACTCACTATAATTAGAAGATAAAAATTAAGCTAATTCTGGTACTTATCCTTTGCCTGGGGCCGAAGCATCAGTGACAACCCATTAGGGTTTCACTGCCTATATAAGGAACCCCCAAGGGTTCCACAAAGGTATTACATTCTACACACTCTCAACTCTCATCCGATTCTTAAACCCTAACCTATTACTTACTCTCACGCCAGAGTCTAATCGTGGGATACATTCCCACGGTAAGCCTAACGCGTGTTGTTTTAGTGTGCAGGATCCCAACCAAATATTTCACTTGGTGCAGGAGCTGGAACCCAGCCAACCTGAATTAAGCCTAATTCGGGTCTAGCAAGGATCATCCAACTTTTGTATCAACAAGTTGGCTCCATCCATGAGACCTATACACTAAGCTAGAACAAGTTTCTTCTCGATCTCTTTCAATGACGAAAGGACATCCGCAAGGAAATCCCAGGAACACGAATCCTGCGAACCGGAAGACCACAGGGGACGGGATACTCATTCCCACTCAGTCCCCTAGCAACCAAACTGGTGGACCAAATAACTGAAGTGTTTTTCAGTCCATGGGTGTGATAGGCACGTCCGCTATCACCCCACTACCTACGGGCTTGATGGATAGCTTAAAAGGCCTCTTTTAAGGTACTAAGCATTTTATTCAAGCCCGGCCTATTAAACAAATATAGTCCATGAAGGCTACATGTAAGCCCGACTATATATACCTCTCCTAGTATGTTAGGAGAGGTTGGTGATTTCATTTTCTTAATCTAATCTCACATAGTTTTCTCCACCTTCTCCCTACTTTCTCTCTCTAGAAATCATATATCTTTCTTCTTTAGTTCAATTAATCAACCATGGTGAAGTGATAAAATATGGGAACAACATTTGTTATCAATCGCCACGGGGTAGATTTATGATTGGTTGTTTGGTTTATTGTTTTATTCGATTTATTTAAATCAAGATTAAATTTCGAATTAATTTTTTTTTTTAGTATTTTCGGGCTCTAAATCTCGAATTAATTTTTTTTAGTACCATCGTTGTGGTAGGGATTTGGTTAAGTTTTTGTGGTTAAAAGCGTAAGTTTTTTAGGTGTTTGGATTGTTTTTGGGGCTCGGTACAAAGAACAGTGGGTTTTATCGGGCAAAAGAAACTTTCGGAAAAGGGTTTTATATTCCGAAAGTGGGAGAAGTCATTTATCCGAAAATCAGATCTTGGTTCAATTATCCGAAAAAAAAACTGCCATTTATCCGAAAGTTATTATCAGCTATCATTACATATTGCGAAGATTATTCCGAATCCCACTCTTCATTTACCCGAACACGATTTATCCGAACCAATTAATTTATCCGAAAACTACTTCTTTATCCGAAACAAGTAATTTATCCGAAAACTGGCATTATTGTGAAAGTGGTTAAATTATCCGAAATGACAACTTCTCAGTTATTCCAAAAAATGTGATATTATCCGAAAAAGTGAGTTTATCCGAAGATAGGTTTATCCGAAGGTGAGCATTTATCCGAAAAGGCAACTTTATCCGAAAACCTTTTTCCGAAAACCTCATTATATCTGAAAACCTCATTTTTTCCGAAAATAACAAATTATCCGAAAAGGCCACTTTATCCGAAAACCCATTTTATTCCGAGACAGCTACTTTATTCCGAAACCTCCAATTTATCCGAAAATCAGCAATTATTCTGAAACCTCCAAATTATCCGAAAATTACTCATTTATCCGAAAAACACCATTTATCCGAAAATCCACCATTTATCCGAAAGTCCACCATTAATCCAAAAATCCACCATTATTCCGAAAATCCACCATTATTCTGAAAGTGGGATTTTTTTTCTAAAGTGAAAATTCGTGTGATTTTTCGCTTTAGAATTTTTGGTTTCTTGTGAAGACAATTTTTAGGGGATTTTAACATCTTTTCTCGAATACATCAATCACACCATATCTAATTAAGATCCTAAGTCACTTCATCAATCAAGACACCATCATCATGGAAAAGAGCAATGAGTGTTCAGTTGTGACAACTCTTGAGATGGAACAATTACAACAACGGACACGTTTCTTGATTTCTTGAGAGATAAATGCATGGAAAGTTTGAGAATACTTCAATCATCGTTTGAGAGCCTTTCAAAAGTCCTGCTAGACATAGGTGAATCCACTGGCACGTTCATAAGAGCATTCACACAAGCCATGGAGAAACTTGCGACACAACTCACCAAAGAAAGACTTTTTGGGAGTGAATGCAAGATCACATTCACTAAACTCAATACGACATTTGAAAAGACTTTTGATTCAGAATTCCTCATGTCTTCGAGTACACAGCGATGCTTCATGAGACATCATGAAACTACTCAAACGTTCAAAGACCTGATCCCAAGTAACATCAAATCCATTGAAACCTATGTCCATAAAACGATAATTCACGAACAAGAGATTGATAAAAGGTTCAAGGCAAGTTGTGGTAGTGTATCGGCTCATGTGAATGAAAGTTGCACATCTCGGAACACAAAGCTTGGTACGCAGAATGATTAAACCATACATGGGAAAGAAAGCAGCAACACAGGCACAAAAGACATCAGTTCTGAGACTGTCATCAGCAATACACCTTCCTATGATAATGACCCTGTCTTCGACTCTGACCAATTGGAAGAGGTACACAATGATGAATATAATGTGTTTGCCCATGATAATACGCATGAGCATTGTAATCAAACTCAAACCCTTATTGACAGATGTATGACGAAAAAGGTTGATAGCAATACCATACCTGATCCCTCAGACACATGCAATAATGAGTCTGACAATGATCAACATGCAAATGAGTATGATGATGAGGAGCGTATTGTGCTTGCAACTTTATTTGCCACTTTACAAAAATATGTCAAAGAAACTAGAAAGAGTCAAAAGCAATTAAAGAAGGCAAACGCTACGCTCAGTCTAAATTTTGAAGAATGCAAAGTTGCTCTAATTAAATCTAGTGATACCATTGATAGCTACAGAGCTCAGCGTCTTCAAAAGACCAACGAGATTGAGGGGTACAAAGGGTGTTTAATTAACGTTAAAAAGGATTATTATCAACAGAAATATAACGAAACTCTTAAGCTTCTAGAACAATAGAAATGTAATCATAACACCTCTTTGAGTACTGAACGTCACAAAACGTATCTTACTACCTCTAAAGTCAATGAGCTAACTTAAATAAATGGTTTTCTTCAAGCGGAAAAAACTAAACTTGCTAATGGAAAGAAAGCAATGGTTGAAAAGTTGGAAAAGGATTTCAAAACTAAACAAGTGAATGACATCGACAAAATGGTAGAACTTGAAACTCAATTTGATTTTTACAAGAAAATTGTTTACAAAACTAATCAATCAATTCAAACCATGAGAATGTTGTCACCTCGTTCGTTTTTTAAGGATAAACCTAGTTTTGCAAATCCTAAGTACCTTGAGCAAGCTCAATCTGAGAATCAGCACTTATATCTTGATGAGTCCCAATGGACCGATCTTGATTGTCTTGTTGTTAGGACCGATAGTGAAGAGACAAACGATTTGGAAGAAGAGAGTAGACCAAAAGTTAATAAAGAATTTGTTAAACCATATAATTATGCTTATGAAAATAGTCTTTATGGTCTTTTCAAACCGCAAATACAGAAGTCTCGTGAGAAAATATTTTTCGAATGTGAACAAATAAGAATTAAATGGAGACGAGTTTTTGCCACTAAGAAAAGTAATGTTTCAAAATTTATTGAGTACTTGCCATATAAAGCTTCTGTAAGCAAGAATAAGCAAGCCCTTAGTTTTCTTAAATAAAACGTTGAAAATTTCAAAAATGTTGTAGATGACGAGTGGAAAGAACGTGAACGTTTGAAAGGCAACAAAGAAATTCCTCATGATATAACTGTGCTTGTGAAAAGTATTTTGATTCCGCTTGCGGAAAGAACGCAAAAACATATTTTGGAATTTGAAACATTAATTAAGCAAGAAATGTTTGATGATTTGAAATATGTGGAATCTCTTGAACAAGAAGTGAATGGCCATCAACCTGAAAGAGACGAATTTTCAACCGCATATGATCTACTCTTACACGAATGTCTCTCCAAAGATATTTTGTGTGTTGCTCTTACATCTTGTGCAGATATAGATGAATATTCTGACGTGGCATGCAAATATCTTGATCAAGTCAAAGAGTGTGAACGTCTTGAAAATGAGCTTTCGAAACACAAAGATAATGTTGATCAAAAGGCTTTTGCGTTAATTCAACACCGATGTGATTTTATTCAAAAACCTTGTCATTCTCTTGAACTTTCTTTGCAAGCCAAAGTCGGAAAAGGACCAAATGATAATAACTTGCAAGGAAAACTTTCAGCATCGTGTCGAGAAATGAACGAAATGAGTATGGAAATTACAGACTTGAAAGCTCAGTTGCAAGAAAAGGACATAGCAATAGAAGAGTTGAAAAAACTCGTTTCCAAAATGGGTGGGAAAACTGTGGAACCTAAAGTTGTGAAACCTGTTGCTCAACAACCCAATGCCTACAAGGATCCAAAGCCATCTATCTTAGGAAAACCGACTCCTTTCTCCAATTCTTCTCATGTAAAATCTAGGTTACCCCCTTAGACTGATGTGCAAACAAGTGTTCCAAAACCATCCATATCACCCTATGTTCCTACATTTAGAAAGCACATTGTTGCTAAACCCAACCATGTGAATGCACCTAGCACTTCTAGGACTCCTCCAAAACGTGTGACATTCGCGTCCACAAATTAATCTGTAGGTTCAAATGACTTCATTCATACCAACAACCTAGAGGATGCTAAACAAAAAGGGAAGATTCAGAAAGAAAACACCGTGTATTTAAAACCTAGTGCACCAAAAACCGCTAGAGTTCAACACACTCCTAATGGTAGTCAACCAAAACCTAGGATCCCTCACCAACAATCTAGGAATTGGAAACTCTCCATGAATAGTCGTGTTTCGAACACTACGCCTAAACGATTTGGAAAACCAAGGAATACAAGTACTTTCGTGAATCCCAAATTCTCTGTATGTCCCACTTGCAAAAAGGGAATTCACATTGGAATTCATGACCATTGCATTATGCATACCTTTATGAGTTCAAATCTCGTTTCATTAAACGGAGATCGAATACAGAATCCCTAAGACAACAAGGAGATACAAACCCCGTCGCAAAGAAAAGCAATAACAACAAATCTGAAACGTGGATTAAAAAAGGACATAGTTTCTCTCCAAAGAAGTCTCCCGTTGTGCAAGAGAAAACTAATCCTAAATCTAGCCTTCTGTGGAAACCAACGGGTAGGATCTTAAAGGAAGTTGGTCTTAAGTGGATTCCAATAGAGAAGAGTGATGAAACCTGTGCCAGCACTAATGCTAATGTTCTACATGTTGAAAAGGAATTTGTTACTCCTAATACTAGTATTTGTGTAAACTCTTCTTCATTGATTGCAGGTACCTCAGCGGATTCTGAACCCACTTCTTCCTCCAAGGGTTCCAATTCTGTACATTCTATATCACCTTCTTCTATTGTACAAAAATCTATTTTGGGTTATTTTCGAAAAACTTGAAAAAATGGAAAAACAAAATAAAATGTGAATATCAATAAAAAACAAAATAAAAAATGAAAAATTTCCAAAATACCAAAAATATTTTTCTCGACGTATCTTTCAGTATCGATAATATGGACGTACCTAGAAATGTCGCTCAATAACGACACGGGTGTATTCATAAAGCTCGAATGAAAGTTGTACATATTTTTCAAAACATGTCATTTCTATTTTTAATAAAGAAAAAGGCCTATTTTGTACAATTTTTCAAACAACGGGTAGAGCAATCTATCTTGGGTTGAGCTTGTCACAAAACATTCAACGTTTTGAGCTCAACACAATGGCTTGTACTCACTTTCAGATTGCAACCCGGATCTATATTCACGGGGGAGTGTACGCTTTAGTGCCCTTACCCTCAGCAAAAGAAGAGGAATCTTCTTACACTTGAGTGGATTCGTCAAGACATTCAAAGTCTATGAACTCAAGTTTATGCTTTTAAATAAAATTCGAATTTGGAGATTTTTCAAAAAGCGTTGAACAAAAATTTTTTCAAGAATTTTTTCAATGATATTAAAAATCATTCAAAAATGTGTGTTCAACAACTCCTATCCTCAAAAGTTTAATGTGGATCATATCCTCGTAATGACAATTCCATTGGATCAATTTTTGAGGGGGAGCGTTCCAAATTCATGATAAGTTCGACACATTTTTCTCCCGAAAAATTTTCAAGACTATTCTTCATAATATATTTTAATCAAATTTGGTATCTCTAATATCAAACAATTCTATATATTAGAGATAGGGGAGACAATGTGATTAAAATGTGATCTAAAGACTCAAACACTCATGGTTACGATCAAATACCCACAACATCTTTAATTCACGATGTTATTGGTGTCAAAAGGGTGGTTAGGTTTAAGTCCTATGATCCAACCAGAACCAGAGGGATCTTCCCAGGGACAATCCAATAGATTAATAGAAGTCCTTAGGAAAGATGGAGTAGAAAGTGAACGAATCTGAATGCCGACGAAGTACTGATGCTAGCACTAGAAAACTCACAACAAGGTGCTAGTAATGATGTCTTGGTAAGCATTGAAGGGGTTGAAGAATGAAAAAGAAATGTAAGGATAAAGGGTCTCAAGAAATTAGCCCGCCATACAACTTAGGAAAAAACCGGGTCAACACATCATGAAGACAACGCATCATGGACCCAGTGATGTAATGCATAACCCTTCCCCAGCTGACTCAGGCTTCTCTCAAAAGAAGTTTGTTTTATTGTCTCGGAGATCAACACGACTTCTATTGACTTTCTCACTCCGAGTTAGTTGATATTGAATAGGTGGCATCTGCTCCAGCCTCCGACCACTAAAAGTGCACAAATCGAGTCTAGAGCCAAGAGATCAATCAAATCTCGTTAGGACACATGGAATGATGATAAAGAGAGTCCTACGCCATATCCTTGCGATATTGCTAGAACACTCAGAGTGATACTACCAAGTATTCACAATGATGAGTGGAAATCCTTCTAGTGTTAACATCAAATAGCACTGCGGTAGGTCATGTGTAAGATTCTTTATGAATTGAACATATGTAAAACTGAAAAGCAACAGTGGTTTGTTTCTTTATCGATTCAAACTTGTTTCAGGTTTCTACACAATATATTTATGGTCTTGCCAGAACATTCAGAGTGATATTCATTAATAATTCACAGTGACGAATGGAAATCCTTCTAGCGTCAACATCAAACAGCGCTACGGTAGGTAACTTGCGAGATTCTTTATGAATCAAGCTTGTGTCAACTGGAAAGCAACAATGGTAAGATTCTTAATGAATCAAACTTGTTCCAGGAATTTGAATTGACGAATTAAATCAAGCGGATATTTATCCAATTGATTCACTCTTTATGTTCGCAGTCTTGCTTTGAGACGGTCGAGTAAAGAGAACGGCTAGTACAACCGTGAAACCCTGTCAAGGAGATTCTTAATTGAATCTTCCTATCACAGTGTGACAACCGTGGTTTTGAGGTTCGTCACTTAGTCATATTTTTAGGGTGTTATGTGTGACTATGTGTTTTATGTGTTTACGTATTTATTTGGTGTGAATGAGGATGGTTTGGACATCGTTTATGAGTACGAACTGCTCTTAAGTAAATTGATAAATGGTTATTTCATGAATCATAAGCTCACATTATAGTGACTATGAAGTGAAATGAAATGAAATGAAGTGAAATGAAATGAGATCACGCGAAAATTTCGTGAAAGTTGAATTATCGTTTTCGTAGGATTTTGTGTATGTATCATACGTTATATATGTACATTAGATATATATTATCTATATTCAATGTATTATAGGAGTTTTCTAATTTAGGAAAGTTTTGAAAATAAAGTTAAGATCGAAAATTACGCAGAAAGTCGAAAAAATTAGCGAAAGGGTGTCCGGTTTCGACCTGGAAGTGTATGGAAGTATAGGTAAACATAAAATAGAAGGGTGAGAGTGTAAATAACCCAAATTTAAGGGGGTGGGTCGTGGATGGGCTGTTATGGCCGACTAAAGGAAGGAAACGGGTAGGAAAGGCCCAAGTAGAGTCCCTTTTAGGCTCAAACTTGTTAAAGAGGTTACCAAAGCCTATATAAACACCCCTAGACCCCTAAAAACGACCCATAACCCTACAATATACCTAATATCAGTTGAAACATCCATGGGGGAAGATCAAAGCCAAGGGTTAAAGGTATGTAATTAAACTAGCTCGATTAACGTTAAATTTATGTATCTAACCTAGTATGGTGGATTAGGGTTTAGGATTTTTGATTTTTGATTAGGGTTTCATACTAGGAATGATGATTTCTGTAATTAATAATATTAGGGTTCTTAATATTCAATTAATTAGGTTATTATGAGGTTTAATGATGATTAAAGGGTTTAATCATGTTTAAATTCGTTTTTAAAAACTAGGCAGAATTTTTGGTCCATTGTTTTGATCATATATAGAGTTATAAAAACTTTTAATTTTCGAATCTTATGTCCCTGGAAAGGTAATTTAGTTGGCTTTTAAAATCAAGAAACGAGAACTAAATTGGAGGTAGGAAAGTGGGTTAAAACAGGTTACAACAGTCGGAGGTCAAAGCAGTTTTGAAATCAGTCGGGTTTAAATTAATGTTTTAAGATGGTTAGGGTACTTAGGAGTATAATTGGACCTTAAAACGAACATGATACTTAGATTATATATTAAATAAAAGATCTGGAGGAGGGCTAAACAAATGGGTTAGGGTAAGACCCTTTGATCATAACAAACTTTTTATATGTTCAAAATCAGTAAATTTTGGATAGGTAAAAGTATATATATATATATATATATATATATATATATATATATATATATATATATATATATATATATATATATATATATATATATATATATATATATATATATATATATATATATATATATATATATATATATATATATATATATATATATATATATATATATATATATATATATATATATATATATATGCCTTAACAGTAGCTTTAAGGTTGAGGCCAAAAGGGAGAGTTAGCTAACACATTTAAAAGAATAGAGATTCTTTTACAGGGCATGTTATTTTGGTTAAGGGGGTGTTCGACCAATAGTTTGAAGTATGAAAATCATGAATGTTGTGGGTTAAATGTTAACGGGGCAAGTTATGAACTAAACTAAGTTAAGGGCTTTATAGAAGGATGTAATGAGATTCATATGGCATATAAATGGGGTTAAGTTGTAGGAGAAGGTTAGATATCCATCATAGATTGATGAGCCATTTTGGTATGTCGTTCATGTCTTGATTGTATACGTTTGTATGTTTAGATTTGTGCTAGAGCGCGGGTACTTGGAGAAGCTTGTTCAGGTGAGTTTCATAGTCCCATGTATTTTTATGATTTGAATTCCATATGGGATGGAAGAGACACTGTATGGTTTTGTAACTAATGCTGTGAATGTTTTTATGGTTTGTGATGGACTTGTGTGTGCACTTATGTGATTAACTGCTATGTGATTCTTGATTGTATTTATGATTTGGATCGGGGGACACGTACCGTCTCAGTTATTATGGTTTGACTTGTTACCAAGGGGATGTTGACAAGGCGGGTCCTTGGGATTGGTTCATAGGTGTATGGGTGCCTATGGGACCATGGTTATTGGTAAGGCTTGGAGCCTTGGAATTGTGGTTATTGGTAAGGCTTGGAGCCTTGGATTTGTGGTGATTGGTTAATCTTGAATGCTAGTTGTTAATACATAATTGTAACACATTGTCCATATGTTATTTTGTTAATGGTTGTTATTCACAGCTTATAACTGATTTGGCGTTGGAGTCTAAACCTATGACTCTCACCAACTTTATGTTCACGTGTTTTAGTGTCTTTTTCATGTGAGAATGTGGTTAAGCGTGAGAATAGGAGTGGCTAGCTGGAAGGCCTAGGATTTCATTTGGAGGAACCCCCTTTCCTCTTATTCTTTATTTATGTTTGAATAAGTGATTCTTTGTAGACACCTATATGTTTGTTATTTGTTAATTGTATGTCTTTGGTAAGAGGTAGACCTGTTACCTACTTACCTAGATGCCTGCATTGTTTGAGATATCTTCATGACATTGTGTCACCATTTATGATATTTCCATTTCATTTAGTTATCTCTATAGACACACTATTTGTAAAACCCGCATGCTTTTACCATGCATAATACATTAAGTTCGTACGTACTAGTTAAAAACTTTCCTAATATAGCATGATTACGATTACGTATTAGGAGTTTATGTATTACGTACGTGTTAGAACACGATAAGTACTTTATATGAACGATCACGTAATAATTATTTAGCAATAATTAATCACGAGCATACGATCACGAGATCACGAGCGTAATTAAAACACGAGATATTATTAATTACGTATATATATTTAATACGAGCGTAATTAAATATATAAGTGTAGGATATTTACGTAACGAGAACTTTTAAAACACGAACTAAATTAAACGTAAACGTGTACGAAATTATAAGACACGAAACGAGGTACGGGACCCCCACAAGGGAGTCCCTACCCGCGGCCAACATAGGGACAATGGGCCAAGCCCATTGTCAATTTTACTAAAAGGAAGGGATTAGTAATTTCACTACTCAAATTATTTTTACAGAAGAATTTCAAGAAAACCTAAAATCCCTTTCCTCCTTCTCTTTGTGTGCCGCCACCTACAAACCACCATAAGGGGGTGAGTTTGATCTTGGATCTTGTTATTTTAGTGTTTGTTCGTGTTTGTTCTTCACCCTTTTGATCCACGAATATGGTAAAACCTTTTTACTTGTTTTCTTTTTAATTAATCTTTTATTAATTAAGAACACATGATGTTTTTCATAAAAACACATTAAATAAACCTAGATCTAACATGTTTGATCATTAATTAGTCAAAAGGGGTGGATCTAAGGGGTGTTTGTTTTGGGCCGCAGGAACAACCGACCCCAAGGGGGTTCGGTTTGTTATTAACCGACCACCACCAAGACCTTTTTGGTCTTGGTTGGTGCGTGTGGGTCCCACGGCATCAAGGGGTACCCCGATTTGGTTCGGGGTTCATATCTGGTGCATGTTTTTAAGCTTAGATTCGGATCATGATTATGTTAGTTGTTTATATGTTATGAACTTATGTTAAGAATTAAATTAATAATATGTAATTAATTTAATAACATGACTTAGGTTAACTAATTATTAAAAATCATGAAATTATTTTAACCTAAGTATTTTTATTATTAAGACTTATAATTAATTAATTATTTTAAAACCATGGATATAATTAATTAATTAAACATGACTTAGGTTATATTATTAGTATTACATATTTTTAACCTAAGTAGTTAATATATTTAATTAAAACATGTCATACTTTAATTAAATATTATAACCTATAGTTTAATTAAATTACATGAAATAATTATTAAACTATATAATATATCATATGACTTAGAAAATAATCATGGATATACTTAGGCTTATTTACTTAGCTTATTTAACCAGCTTATTTCTAATTATGGAAACTTTCTATTTTTAGAAACTTAATTAAATAAGGCAGCTATTTTATTTATGGAAACCAGCTATTTTTAGAAACTTATTTATTTAAGGCAGCTAATCTATTTATGGAAACTTATTTAATTAAGGCAGCTAATCTATTTATGGAAACTTTCTATTTTTAGAAACTTATCTATTTTAAGCAGTAAATCTATTTTTGGAAACTTTCTATTTTTGGAAACTTTCTATTTTTGGAAACTTTCTATTTTTGGTAACTTTTTATTTTTGGAAACTTTCTATTTTTGGAAACTTTCTATTTCTGGAAACTTTCGATTTTTGGAAACTTTCTATTTAAGGAAACCTGCTATTTTTGGAAAGTTACTTATTATTACACAGTAAGTATAATAACACATGAAATATCAGAAATACTTAATCAGAATGAACAGAATGTAGGATTTAACATAGTTTAAGGCTTTAAACAGTGTAAATAGTAAGAACACATAAAATAAGCTAAGATATGACATAAAACCAGCTATGTATGTAGTAAGCAGATACTTATTTCATGTACGTATTTATGTAGCACTAGTGTTTCGGAAGTAGGATTCTCGTAGTTCATCGTTCTCGTTCACTGGACATAAGGTACGGATTCCCGTCCTTTCAGTATGGACATTCTTTCCTTATTAGGATTTCCTCGTATGCAGCCAACTGTTTTCCCGTAGTATAAGTATGAGTTTGATTGCTTATGTTTAAATATGATTACCTATAGCCATATACATGCATGCCCAGTTTCACCTAGTTATGGAGGTACCATAACCATAACATTAGAGGCACTGATGTTATGACTTCACCACGGTGGAGTGATTGCTCGTGGCGTCCCTTCAGCTTTTGGCCATTTATTTATATTTATCATGTGGGGCGTATGGGTGCATCCTAGTTACACGTTTTTATTCAGGATTACATGGTGAATGTGGTGTGTGCCTTGCATCCTTCACAAGGAGCTGATCCCTCCTACCCATAAAACCAGTATATTAAATTAGAGGCAGCCCCTCTAATTTGCATGATGAGGTCACCCCTCCAATTATTCATGCACGGTGGATATTCATGACCTATATTGGCTACATGGTAAAATATGACAAACAGTTTTTATAAGATAAACATAAGACTTTCAAACTATAAAACCAGTTTTATTAAGACTTAACCAGGTTACTCGGGACTTAGTTTCTTCCGCTGTTATTATGCTATATGCTTATCCTATTCATGCTTTATTGTACATCCGTGCACTGAGCGTATTGCTCAGCCGTTTTCCTTTTCTATGTTCCCAAAACGGCAGGTACTCAGGGACGCTCGTAGACGATAAGAGTACGTGCATATGGACTGGAGCTGTCTAGCCTTCTTTGCATTATGCATCTCTTTTCTTTATGACACTTATGCTTTGGACATTGTTTCGTCCTTTTCCTTTACTATACTATGTTTGTGTGTGATGAGCTTTACTTTTGGACTACCGATGTTTGATTCCGATATTTTCCTTTATATGGTGAAGTAATGTTTAGACATTTTACCTTGTATGCTTTGATGACACGCCATAATTGCTGTGATATTTCCATTTCCAAAATGGGGTGTTACAATTATGGTATCAGAGCCAAGACTTCGACCTGTAGGCTCTCAAATATGACCTGTGATTAGTGGGTAGTCACTACGGTCTTCCTAGAACTGACAGTTATTTTCATGCATTCATCATTTTTAAGCATACATATATATGTCATTGTTACAGGGTTTTTGACTAAGTAATGGTTGGTACAGGACTGGCCCTATTTAGTCGCATGTGTTTTATCGAAACTTTTAGATTTGGGACCGACCTATAGGCGTCCCCTCGATATGTCTTTTGTTTTGAGTGAACTGACCAGAGGCGTTCACTCTCGAGCATCAAAAGTTTTCATAAAACTGCATCATGCATTCATACAAAAATTTTCTTGCATAAAATTTTTCTCGTGGAATTTTTAGTATAAATTTTTTTTTTTCATGTATATATGTTATATTTTATGTTTTGAACTGTTAATCGTATGTTTTATGTCATACTGTCAGATGGTTCTCACACGCGAGCAGGAGCAGCTCAATGCTGCAATTCAGGCTGTCATGCAAGCCTTGCTTCCTCAACTGAGGAATGACATCCGGGCTGAAGTTCAAGCTGCCAACAATCAGCCACCTCCTCCTCCTCCTCCAGTGACATTAGCAGTATGGCTGGAGAGATTCAACAAGCTCCGCCCTCGAGCTTTTGAAAAGACAGATAGCCCCAGCGATGCTGAAAGCTGGTTGGCTCACATAGAGAAGATCTTCAACGCTATGGGCTGTGACCCCGCATACAAGGCGCGGTTGGCATGCTATCGGTTCGAAGGCGATGTACTTAACTGGTGGTTAGCTTTGATGCAATCTAAAGGTGGTGATGAATGGGTTGCTGGTTTGACTTGGGCTCAGTTCAAGGACAGGGTGATGGAGCAGTTCTTTCCCAAGGCTGAGCAGGACAAACTCAAGAGAGAGTACCATGGGATCCGTCAGAGAGCTGGGGAGAATAGCAACGAGTTTATGCAGCGCTTTCTTCGCTTGGCTGGTTTCCTTGGTGCGGCAGCAGGTACTCCTGAAGAGCAGGCACATCACTTCAGATGGGCTCTTCGCACATCGGTCGCAAACAATCTGGTGTGTGCTACGTTCAATACGGTAGCACAAGTGGCCGATGCAGCACGAAAACTCGAGGTGCTGCAGGAGAGGGATGAGTTCGGGGAAGCTGAAAGACCCGACAAGAGGTAAAACCTTCATATTCAAGCGGTGATCAATCCGTATATCTTTCATATGTCAATTATTCATCTCTTTAAATGTATCTTCCAGGCAGAAAACTGGGGACCGGTCTCAGCCGGCTACTCAGCAGCAGCCTCATCAGCCCAAGGGAAATGGTCAGACTAATGACCGATCTGCTACGGATAGGCGTGGCGGTAATGACAATTACCATAACAACACTGGGCAATCCAGCAACAGCAGGTCTTAATACTTACGAAATCTCTTATGTTTTATGTTATAACTCATATTCTGACACTCTAGCAAAATTCTACCAGGAACCATGGAAACGGTAGGGACCAGAACCAGAGAGGTTCGCAGCCTAGCCGTCCAGCTATCACTGGTATTCAATCTTACGATTATCCGCTTCGTCCTTTGTACCCAATTATTATGTCTCATGTAAAATGTTTTATCAGGTCCTCTGCCAGCCAGAGCACCTGCTGGAGGATACACTCATCCTCTTTGCTCTACTTGCCACCATAGGCACCCAGGACCATGTCGCCGTAATACTGATGCGTGCTTCAAGTGTGGTCTTCCTGGCCATATTATGAAGGATTGCCGTAAGGGCGAGATGGAGGGTACATCGGGACATGCTGATACCAAGACGCCTCCTACTGTCGGGCGTGTCTACACGACATCTCGAGACCAGGCCAACAAGTCTACAGGTACCATCACTGGAATCTTGTATATGTATGGTCGCGCTGCATGTGTTCTTTTCGATACGGGTGCTACTCACTCGGTTATTTCTACTGCTTATGCTAAGAACATTAGGATGCCTCCCTTGCCACTAGAAAATAGGCTTACTATTTCCACGCCTTTGAGGGACTCTGTATTAATCACCCATGTATACAAGAGTCTTCCCCTAGAATTTGATGATAAGGTTCGACCTGTCGACGCACTTCCGTTGGACATGAATGACTTCGACATGATTTTGGGCATGGATTGGCTATCCAAGTATCATGCTACCATAGACTGCCATTCATATCGAGTTATTTTCGGTGATGTCAATGCACCAGAGTACATTCATAACGGGTTCATACCCGGACGGTCTGTACAAGTCATATCCACTCTGCAAGCGCGTGCACTACTGTCACATGGTTGTGAGGGTTACCTAGCTACGGTTCACGACCTGGATGCTGAGTCTCCATCGATTCAGGATCAACCAATAGTGTCGGAATTCCAAGACGTGTTTCCAGCAGAACTTCCGGGCATACCACCTGCACGAGAAGTGGAATTCAGTATCGAGCTGTTTCCAGGAGCTGAACCAATCTCCAAGGCTCCTTATCGCATGGCTCCCATAGAGCTGAAGGAGCTGAAGGATCAACTGCAAGAACTTCTCGAACGAGGTTTCATTCGACCGAGCGCATCTCCATGGGGTGCACCAGTTTTGTTTGTTAAGAAGAAGGACGGCAGTATGCGTCTTTGCATAGACTATCGCGAGCTCAACAAGATTACTATTCGGAATAGGTATCCACTTCCACGCATTGACGATCTGTTTGACCAACTCCAAGGGGCCAAACACTTCTCCAAGATCAATCTTAGGCCAGGCTATCACCAGTTACGAAGCAAGGAGCAGGATATTGCTAAGACTGCCTTTCGTACTCGTTATGGCCACTACGAGTTTGTAGTTATGCCATTTGGCCTGACAAATGCTCCAGCAGTGTTCATGGATCTGATGAACAGAATCTTCCATGAATTTCTGGACAAATTCGTCATTGTTTTCATCGATGACATCCTGATTTTCTCTAAGTCCAAGGAGGAACACGAAGACCATCTTCGTACAATACTACAGATTCTTCGTCAGAAGCAGCTGTATCCTAAATTCTCCAAGTGTGAGTTCTGGTTAGACAAGGTGGCATTCTTAGGTCACATTGTATCAGCAGAAGGAATCACTATGGATCCAGCGAAGGTTGAGGCCATCACTAAGTGGCCAAGGCCGACATCAGCGATAGAAGTCCGCAGTTTCTTAGGCTTAGCTGGCTATTACCGTAGGTTCGTGGAGAACTTTTCCCGCTTAGCACTACCATTGACCAAACTGATGCGGAAAGGGGAGAAATTCGTCTGGACTGAAGATCGAGAGAAGAGCTTTGAAGACCTGAAGCAGAAGCTAGTATCTGCACCTATTCTTACTCTACCATTTGGTACGGGTGGATTTCAAATCTACAGCGATGCATCGGGGAAGGGACTTGGCTGTGTTCTCATGCAGCATGGGAAAGTGATCGCGTACGCTTCACGGCAGCTTAAGCCTTATGAAGAGAATTACCCCACGCACGATCTGGAACTTGCTGCAGTCGTGTTTGCATTGAAGATATGGAGACACTACTTATATGGAGAATCATGTGACATTTTCACGGACCACAAGAGCTTGAAGTATATCTTCACTCAACGTGAACTGAACATGAGGCAGAGGAGATGGTTAGAGCTGTTGAAGGATTATGACATTAATCTACAGTATCATCCCGGAAAGGCAAATGTAGTAGCAGATGCCCTTAGCAGGAAGTCTGGAATGATCAACGGCATTAGAATCGAAGAGGAAATCATAAGACACTTGGAGCGACTAGACATCGAGATCATGGTACGTGGACAACACGGTTACTGGGCTAATATTAGAGTAGAACCCGAGTTACTATCTAAGATCAAGGATGCTCAGAAGGATGACGGAGAAATATGGGCGATAATACAAAATTTGGAGAAGCAGACAGAATTTAGAGTAGATGTAGATGGTATCGTATGGCAGGGCACTAGACTTTGTGTTCCTGATGACCAAGAACTCCGGGAAGCTTTGCTAGCAGAAGCTCATAGCTCCCCATTCTCGATACATCCTGGTTCAACTAAAATGTACCATGACATCAAGCAGTACTTGTAATAACCCATATTATCGAGATTGATATTTTATTCATGTTTCGTTCTTCATTTTACTTTTGAGTTAAATGTTATGTATACGATTTACCGGTTTGCGTTTTTTCGCGTTTTGCTAATTTCAAACCATGATTAGGGCTTTTAACTATTTTAGTGTCTTACATAGATTATAATATCCTTAAAATACTACAATCACTTATAAAAACTAACTTTAACATTTTACTTGACTTTTTGGATTTTTATTGCGTTTTGTCCAAAAACTGCGAATTTTGCTTAAACCGTCAAACCTTTTGTTAAACATTTAACTTTAACATCCATATAGATTCACTAATAATATTATATGAACTTAAGTATTTATATTTACAAACGTGGGTCACACCACCTTTCAAGAGTTCTACGTTACCCGGTAAGCCCGATTTTATGTTAAAACTCGCGTTTTCACCTTTAAATGCTTACATAACACTTTATAAACCTTATAAAACTTATATTTGACAAGAAAATATATTTTTCCTTCCCCTTGGACACCTCAAAACCGGAGTTACACCACCCATGCCCACCAATGGGATTAATTTCTTCATTTACTCCTTTTTATTCTTTCAAAACCACATTTTACCTTCACACCTTTCTCTCTCTAAAATCAAATCACTCTTCTTCCTCCCATATTCAGCCATGATCATCATCAAATCACCACCATCACCATCTTATTTTAAACATGCAATCATAATCCATCCTTTATAATCACTAGAAATTAGCCTATGCAAAGTTTGGAACCTTGAATCAAAGAAATAAAGGAGTTGTGTAAAAATCTTTTAAAAAGAGTTTGAGGGCTGGATTTATGGGATAAATAGAAGGCTTAGATTGTGTTTAAAATCATAAAGGAGTTGTTTTCTTTTTCTCTTCGGTCGTTCGATCAAAACAGCCCCGATAGGAGTGGATGATTAATTCGTGTTTTTCTTCAATTAACCTCATTGTAAGCCCTAATCTATGTTTGATTATTGTTTAATTTTATTTTAATATTTATTATTTTTGTTTCTGGGATTTATTGATGAATTCATTCATTTAGATGATCATGAAAGTGATATGACATTAGGTCTTAGTTTGGAATTGATATTGGGATAGGATAGATTGGATTTAAAGTGATGTTTGAATTAATAAAATTGGGACAGCATGTGGTCTGTGGTATTCCGAATTATTTTTGACTTGGGCTCTGTGATTTAATGACTTGGTGGTATAGATAATAAATTAAGGTATAAGTGGTGAGTTGGATGGTTCCGTAACTCATCCGGAGGACCAAGTTATGATCAAAACGGTTTTACTAGTTTTATTAGGTGTTTTATAGTGTTGTGCAGATAGTTCAGCACTTTTTTTAATATTTTTGTCTTGAAGCCTACTGTATTTTTATATAAATGTATAGGTTATAATATCAGGTCCATTTTGTGAATTGGATGGAGCCGTATCTCTTCCGGACGAGTGAGATACGTCTAAATTAGCAAGCTAGTCTTAAAAACAAACTCATAATTTACTAAGCAGATTGTTTGGCCTAAAACGAATTATTTTTACATTGGGTACTACTGGGTATTTACATTTTTGAATAGTACAATATATTAGGACCATGTGGTTCCTTGGGTAGAGCCGTAATCCTTCCGAATGATGGAGTTATGACTAAAATGGCTTAAAGAACTAAAAATGGTGTCCAGATTTTTAAATAGATTTATGTCCAGGTCTTTATAAAGTGAGTAATATATTTCATGATTCATAACAGTAGTATTTAGATAAGATTATATTTGAGCTTTCGTTTCGGATAAAAAGGAGTTATGGTTTGGGAATTACATTAAAAACGGTTAGACGTAAAAATGTTTTAAATAATCAGATTTGACACTTGAGAGTAAAATGGTAGTTTCACCTAGGATCTAAATGAAAGTTTATGGACTTTAAAATCGATAGTCGTGTGATAGGATCGAACTCGAGATCACAGGATTGCACACATTACGTGAAGAGTTAATTTATTTATTAAATATATTTATTATATTTATTAAATCAAACTGCAGCTAACGACCGTTAAGTAATTAAAGGTTAAGTTTTAAACGATCGTTATAGAATATTAAAGAAGCTAAAAGAAGGTGTCAGAAAGTTCTGGAAACCCCCTTTTAGCACATGTTATATCCGGCCTAAATAGAGGAGACAAGAGAGAAGGGAAAAGATTTTGTTGCTTTATCTTGTTTAACCTTGGAAGAGAAGTTTTCCAAGGTGTATATAAACAAACCTAAAGCCTCATAATTTTTCACTCCATTCTCTCTTTTCTTTGCTCTAACCGCCGGCCAAACACACCTTTATTAGGGTTTACCTTTGATTTTCTATAAGCTATTTTAGATCTAGTCCTAGCCCCTCTCTAGGGTTGTTGGGTAGATCTTCCATAGGCTTGGAAGGCTCAGTTCTGTTCGTGCTAGACTCACGATTAGCTCATCGTATCACGTATGTACAAGATCGTGGTGTGATCTTATTTTAGATTACATCCTGGTGGTGTTCTTGATCTATTTTTACCGGTGATCATTCTGCTAAGGAAAAGGTATGTAACCCTAGCCTTGATTAATTATAATTGTGTTATTTAAAGATCTTGTTAATCTGCTTCCGCTGTATGCTTTTTGATCTATGTTAGGGTTTTTATAATTGTTATGATAATCATAAACCTTCAGTGGCATCGAGAGCCGTTTTAACATGATTATAATTATCAAGATCTAAAGTTTTTTTAACTAATATTGATTTGTGTTAAAATTACATGTTGTTTTTAGGTTTTATAAAAATTAGGGTTTTGTTTTTATTGTTTAAAAATGGCTTTGCCGTTTTTTATATAAAAAAAAAAATAAATTTGTAAACCCTAAAATTACATGGTAATTAACTTTAGATTTATGCATGAATTAATTGTTATGTCATGTGTGGTTACGATCCGTAGTAGTTTTTTAATTGTTAAGAGAATATGGAAGATCCGTAATAAACATGCATGTCTTTACGGATCATATAATTTTGATTGCTATTTGCTTTATTTGATTCAAAGTTTTAAAAATTAGGGAAGACTTTTTATGTTAATAAAAACCCTAGATTTGATGTTCTTTGAATAAATTGTTATGCATGTGGCTATTTGATTTAGTTTTTTTTTTGTACTACTTGTTTTCATGCGTTTTTAACATTGTATGTTGTAAACAAGGGTAATTGTTTTTTAAGAAAAAATAATATGGACTAAATCCTATCAAAATTAATGAATTGTTTTGAGATCTAAATTACATATGATTTGTGTTGATTAGAATTGCAATAGCAACTTAACGGCCTACTCAATTTTGACAAACTATAAAGTGGGTATAACGCACCGCTGGTCAAGTACCCGGTTAAGGAAGGAGGTGCTATGCTTTTACGCTGACCAAATTCCCGGCTCGCCTGTGCGTCAAAATTGGAATTACCTACGGTTGTTATTGGTATAATTCTTTAAGGTTGTTTGGTTTAACCAATACCTCAACTTGCAAATATATGATGAACTTTTAGTCTCACCAAAAAGTTTACTAAACGTTTTATTAAACTTATGCTATGGAGATGTATGCATGCTTCTCCATACATGATTTTGACACCAAAATCTATACCCTAAAAATTTAAGTCATATGCCCTCTAATTGACAAACACTTGAAGTTACAATTGTCGTCATATAAGATATCGGACGATGTTGTAATGGAGAGAAAACTTCATGACTGAATAAGATTGCACATGAAGGTTTTACGTTCTTTAGATTAGTCGACTTAATTGAGTTACTCAGTGAGAACTGGAAACTTAAGGCATAAAGAAGGGATAAAACATGTTTACAATGCAAAAGGTTTTGGCAATGTAAATCCCTGACATATCTAGAAATTGCAATATGATTTGGCAATTATTGTTCGACAAGTTACTATGTTGAATACATTTGTCACTAGCAGATCAACTGATGTGATAAATCTATGTCAATATGGATTCTAGTTTTTCAAGGAAATACTATGGTTTTATTACCGGGGTAATTTTATTTTCTTGAATTTTATTATCGAAAATACTAATGTTTGAACTTATTTCTGTAGAAATGGCTCAACCCGAAAACAATCTGACAATAAGCTCGGCGTTCAAAGCATTTTTTGAACGGCCTGAACTTACTGGCCCTAATTTCAATGATTGGTACCGCTCACTAAGAATTGTTCTGAGAGCAGCGGGTACCATCAATGTCTTGGAAACTCCTTTTCCGGAGGATCTTGCTGAAGGAGCGACTGATGCGGAAAGGCTTCAACACGCTGCTAACGTTAAGAAGCACCATGAGGTGGCTGCTGTAATGTTAGGGAGAATGGCTCCATCACTTCAAAGGAAGTATGAGCTATTTCATCCTAAGCAGATGCTTGATGAACTCAAGGCAGTGTATGAAACGCCACAAGCTGTAGAGATCTATGATCTGGTTGATGCTCTACATAGTTGCAAGCAAGCTCCTGGAAAGTCCGTAAGTGCACATTACATGGAGATGAGGGGTTATATGGAACAACTCATCGCACTAGGACAATCCTTCGATCATAATATGGCTATTAACTTGATCAATAGGTCCCTTAATAAGGACTTCGGTGATTTTGTTCGTAACTATAATATGCATTGCACGGGGAAGACAGTGAATGATTTGCATGCAATGCTCATTGACTTCGAAAAGGGTTTGAAAGATAAGGCACCCACTGCTACTCCTCAAGTACTTTATGTACAAAAGGGTAGAGTGTCGAAACCAAAACCGCATGGGAATAAGAAGCAGAAAGACAAAGGCAAGGTTGATAAGAGCAAGCAAGTTGCGACTACATCAAAACCGAAGCATAACTTTGCTAAGAAATCTCTGAAACATGAGACTTGTCACCACTGCAAGATGACTGGACACTGGAAGAGGAATTGCTCTCTCTATCTCCATGAAATGGCAGAACATAAGAAGAAGGCTGAGCAAGTTGCTGCAGCACCATCTTCAGGTAACTTATTTATGATAGATTTATTTAATCTTTCATACAAATCAAACTCCTGGGTATATGATACGGGATGTGGTATTAACATTTGTAATACCCTGCAGGGATTTGAGTTGAAGAGGAGACTATCCTATGGGGAACAATCTCTGCAAGTGGGCAATGGCGCACAAGCACCGGTTGAAGCTATAGGAATATTTAAATTAGTTTTACCTTCGGGTTTAGTACTGTTTTTAAATAATTGTCATTATGCACCTACAATTGTTAGGGATGTTATTTCCTTTTCTTGTATGTTGGATCTTGGATTTACTCACACGATTGATAATAATAGAATTTCTATTTTCAAAGATGGTCTATTCTATTTTGATGCAATTTCTGTGAATGGTGTTTTTGAAATTAACATGCATGATGAAAATTCTAAGAGAAAAAATAATTCTGTTTTTAGCATGAATAAGAAGAGAAAGTTAGACAAGAACTCTTCTTATCTTTGGCATTGTAGGCTTGCCCATATTGGGAAGACTCGCATACAAAAGCTTCAACGTGATGGGCTTTTGGAAAGTATCAATGATGAATCATTTGATAAATGTGAATCTTGTATCTCTGGGAAGATGACCAAGAAACCTTTTAATAGCAATATTGAAAGGGCTACTGAACTACTTGGTTTGATACATACTGATGTGTGTGGACCACTTAGACATGTGTCGAGGAAAGGTGCTAGCTACTTCTTGACGTTTACGGATGATTATAGCCGTCATGGTTATGTTTATTTACTTAAGCATAAACATGAGGTATTTGAAACATTCAAAACGTTTAAAGCCGAAGTAGAGTTACAACTGGGAAAGAAGATTAAAGCTCTTCGTTCTGACCGTGGTGGTGAATATTTAAGTCAAGAGTTTAAAGATTATTTAAGTGAGAATGGAATTGTTCAGAAACTTACTTCTCCGTATACTCCACAACAAAATGGTGTATCTGAAAGGAGAAATCGTACATTATTGGATATGGTACGATCTATGTTTAATCTTACAACTTTACCATTATCTTTTTGGGATTATGCTCTTGAAACTGCTGTTCGTATTCTGAATATGGTTCCCACAAAGAAGGTTGATAAGACACCATATGAACTATGGCATGGCAAGAAGCCATATTTGTCTTATTTGAAAGTCTGGGGTTGTGAGGCGTATGTGAAACGTGACTCTGGAGATAAACTCCAACAACGCTCAGTAAAATGTATCTTTGTAGGTTACCCTAAGGAAACTATGGGTTACTACTTTTATTATCCGGCTGAGAACAAGATAGTTGTGGCTCGGTATGGAGACTTCCTTGAAAATGATCTTGTAAATCAAGAATTCAGTGGGAGAAATTATGATCTTGAAGAAATTCAAGAAGATACATTGCCTTCTGAAAATACTAGCGATGAAATTCCTGTAGAACCAGAAAGTCTGAGTGTTCCACCGGAATTAATTCCTCCACGTAGGTCACAAAGGACTATACGTGCGCCGGACAAACTATGTCTTTACATAGAGGATGATGAGGAGGAAGTAGGGGATCTTGGTGAACCTGCTAACTATCGATCCGCAATGTCTGATCCAGAAAAGTCAAAATGGATGGTTGCGATGAATGAGGAAATGAAATCCATGGAAATCAATGATGTTTGGATTCTTGTGGACGCACCTAAAAATGCTAAAGTAGTGAAAAATAGGTGGATCTATAAGAAGAAAACTGACATGGATGGCGATGTACAATCCTACAAAGCACGTTTAGTGGCTAAAGGTTTTACTCAAACTTTTGGCATAGACTACGAGGAGACATTTTCTCCTGTAGCAGACTTACGAGCTATTAGGATTCTCATAGCTATAGCAGCATACTATGACTATGAGATATGGCAAATGGATGTTAAAACTGCCTTCTTGAACGGTCGCTTAGATGAAGACATCTATATGCAACAACCGGAAGGGTATGTTGATCCTAAATTTCCAAAACGCGTGTGCAAACTTCAAAGGTCTATTTATGGTTTGAAGCAAGCATCACGTCAATGGAATAAGCGATTTGATGAAGAAATCAAAAAGTTTGGATTTATTCAAAATCGTGATGAGCCATGTGTATACCGCAAAGCTAGTGGGAGTAATGTAGTGTTCCTAATTCTATATGTCGATGACATATTGATCATGGGAAGTAACATTCCAAGACTTAAGGAAGTTAAGGATTATCTTGGTAAATGCTTCTTTATGAAAGATTTGGGAGATGCTGCATATATTCTGGGAATTAAGATCTATCGAGATAGGAGTAGACGGTTAATTGGTCTTAGCCAAGATGCTTATATTGATAAGATATTGAAGAAATATAACATGCATAACTCTAAGAAAGGTTTCTTACCGATGGAGGTTAAGCATGAGTTAAGTCATGAGAAAGATGCATCATCACCTGAAGAGGTGGCTTACATGAAGAAGGTGCCTTATGCTTCGGCTGTAGGATCTATTATGTATGCTGTAAGATGCACAAGGCCCGATGTGGCGTTTGCTCAGAACTTGGTCAGTAGATACCAACAGAATCCAGGGAAGTCCCACTGGACTGCTGTTAAGCATATTTTGAAGTATTTGAGAAGTACGAAAGATATGTTTTTGGTATTCGGGGGTAAACCAGACACAGAATTGAATGTAACAGGATTCTGTGATGCGTCCTGGCAATGTGATAAAGACGATACGAAGTCTCAGACGGGTTACGTGTTTGTCATCAATGGAGGAGCAGTTGACTGGAAGAGCAGTAAGCAGAAAACCATTGCTATGCATGCGACTCAATCTGAGTACATGGCCGCTTCAGAAGCTGCAATGGAAGCTGTTTGGATTAGGAAGTTTATTGGAGATCTTGGAGTGATGCCTTCAATTAAAAAACCTATTGATATATATTGCGACAACTCTGCGGCAATAATATTCGCCAATGACCCTGGAGTCATGAAGGGCGCCAGACACTTTAAACGTAGATATCACTACGTTCGAGAACAAGTGGAAGCTCGAGAAATAAAATTGATAAAAGTTCACACAGATGATAACGTAGCTGATCCTTTTACTAAGGCTTTGTCTAGGCCAAAGGTAGTTAAGCATGCCAAGGCTATTGGGCTGCAACTAGCTAGCGAATTCATGCAATAAATCTGTTGATTAGTATTTGGATAAAGGATGTAAGACATTATTGAATTGATGAAATAAAGATTGGATTTCGTTTATTTGTCTGTTATTTGATTTTGTATCCTATTTTACATGTTTTAATCCATGAGCATTTTGATGTTTCTAAATGTCCGTTGTCGATTAATAATATGGGAGTATTATTAAATTAAGACAATTCAAAATAGTGATAGAGTATACTTGAAAGTATATTGGTTAATTTTGGATGATATTTGATGGATCAAATATTGGACTTATCCCAACTATGTGATTTTACTTTATGGATCTTTGTCATTAAGTAAATCATAAACAGTTATCCTTAGACCTGAGATGCCAGAAAACTGCATTGAATATAGTGCATTTCTGTAAGGTAACCTAACGCTAAACGTAACTGGTAGTCATAAGGGTTATTTTCAGAAGTGTTGCGAAGTTCATGTGTTTTGCTTGTAGTCGAAATGGGATTCGTTTCCTTCAAATTATTATTTGAAGTATAAATACAACTGGGCCCCTCGGGGGAATAGTAAGATGTTTGTGTGGCCATACCCAAATGTGTTTTTGTAATCTTGCTATATCCGTAAACGAGAAACAGAATAGTTAATGAAGGAATGACTAAGATCCGTATCCTTATTAACAATGTATTTGAAATGAGAGGATAATAATAATGATTATATATCATTAAAAGGTTTTGTCCAGGAAGCCTTACTCGAGTTGTACTAGTGACATTGTTAGTGTAACTAGACGCTAATCAATGTGATCACGACATTCGAATTTTGTCCAAGTGGGAGCTGAAAGTTTATGGACTTTAAAATCGATAGTCGTGTGATAGGATCGAACTCGAGATCACGGGATTGCACACATTACGTGAAGAGTTAATTTATTTATTAAATATATTTATTATATTTATTAAATCAAACTGCAGCTAACGACCGTTAAGTAATTAAAGGTTAAGTTTTAAACGATCGTTATAGAATATTAAAGAAGCTAAAAGAAGGTGTCAGAAAGTTCTGGAAACCCCCTTTTAGCACATGTTATATCCGGCCTAAATAGAGGAGACAAGAGAGAAGGGAAAAGATTTTGTTGCTTTATCTTGTTTAACCTTGGAAGAGAAGTTTTCCAAGGTGTATATAAACAAACCTAAAGCCTCATAATTTTTCACTCCATTCTCTCTTTTCTTTGCTCTAACCGCCGGCCAAACACACCTTTATTAGGGTTTACCTTTGATTTTCTATAAGCTATTTTAGATCTAGTCCTAGCCCCTCTCTAGGGTTGTTGGGTAGATCTTCCATAGGCTTGGAAGGCTCAGTTCTGTTCGTGCTAGACTCACGATTAGCTCATCGTATCACGTGTGTACAAGATCGTGGTGTGATCTTATTTTAGATTACATCCTGGTGGTGTTCTTGATCTATTTTTACCGGTGATCATTCTGCTAAGGAAAAGGTATGTAACCCTAGCCTTGATTAATTATAATTGTGTTATTTAAAGATCTTGTTAATCTGCTTCCGCTGTATGCTTTTTGATCTATGTTAGGGTTTTTATAATTGTTATGATAATCATAAACCTTCACTAAACACTTTGGGTTATTTTTCTTGTAATATCAGTAAACTAAGATCTTATATCTAGTTTGAGGCGAAAACCTCATGTCCATACCTATTATGGATGTTGAGATATGATTTCATTAAGTTGGGGTATGGGCAGAATTTTTATAAAGGCATGTTTTGAAACGGGTTAAATAACGTAAATGCTTTGTAAATGGATTGGTTAAGACCTATAAATAGATGAGGATGTAATTGATTTATATCAGGTCCTAAAGAGGTGTTTGGGTGTATTTAACTTGGTTTAGAAAGTACCTAGTAACACCATATCACGACCATTGATTTTTCTTGCATCTTTTGTTTGTTTTTGTCTTGTGTTTTATTTCTCGATATTAAGGCACCATTTCTTCTAGGTGATACTAGGAGACCATTGTTCGTGTCATCGTTGATCTAACTTCAGTACTTCTACATCATTATTCTCGTTGGCTTAAGGTGAGTTCATAGCCTCGCATTTAAATTCTTTAAGGCTTTTCAAACGCGCGAGGGGGATACATGCTTGTTTTAGAAAATCAAACACAAGTAGCTTTTATGTGAACGTTGCGATGAGTGTTATGTAGTGGCCTTTCCTTCATGAACCGTTAATTACCGATAACTGGTAAACGCTAGTGCAATAATAATAGATCTATTTTGGCCTAACGACCTATCTGGAGTATGTTGTCTTGCGAGAAGCATACGAGGATATATTGTATTTAGTATTGGGAGTGTCTCACTCCAGGTTGGGCACATGGTTAAGGTTCGGTTCGTGGCTCTAGCATCGTTTGATTGTTCTATGAATAAAATGTTTATTAAGCTTGTGTTCAAAGTTACTAATTATAAACTCTATGGATTCACTCAACATTTTTGTTGACTTTAAGCATGTTTATCTCAGGTTTATATTGGCATGCTTGGATAGGATTAGATGCGGATATCGAAGGAAGTGGACTTGGTGAACTTTGTACATTGGATAAAAATCCTTTCTTTTAAAAAGATAAAACAAAAACTTGTATATTGCAACTTATTTGAAAATAAGTTTTCTTAATTTATTGGGACCTTGTAACTCTGATCTTTCGATGAAATCATCTTTGGTAAACGTTTATATTAAAATACGTTTACTGTGACTCGTGAGCTTGTATTATGAAGTAGCACCCCCAATGTTGTATTCCGCTGCGTTGTAAATGTGGGGGTGTTACAGATTGGTATCAGAGCTCGAGTCATAGCGAACTAGGTCGTTTTTTTGAAAACCTGGACTATAACTGTTTTCGAAAAATTTTCACGAGTCGTTCACCGATGTCCGATATCCACGCGTGCAATCCTTCTGATTCTTTATGTGCTTTGTGCTAGGCCTTTAATTGTATATTTTATACCATATGCGTGCGTGGTATAAATTGTAATTATATACGTGCGATACCGCTCTTTGACGAACCATTAAATCGCTATTTACACTTTTCGATCATCTCTATGGACGTACTTTCGATTGTACTATTTATACTAAATAATGGTGTTTCCATTATCATCTGATATGGTTAATTTCGTACATATGTAATATATATACGTTACGATATTATATATATCTATATATATGAAACATGGTTAGATTTTTTTTGTGTTATGGTTTGGTTTTTCTCTTTTGATCCGCGTCTAAGGAACGCAAGAAGGAGGCGAAACTATTTCCTCTCTATTCTTTTTGGTAAATCATTTTAAGTAATCTCTATTACTAATATAATCATTTTTTTACGACTTAACTTGTTGTTGATAAATGCTTGTGATGAGATCCGTTGAAAACTTGCTTAGATTAGTTGAAAGGGTTATTGAGAAATTTCACGGTTTGAAACGCGTGTATACATGGGTTTAAACATAATATAAATTGATTTTTGGGCCAAATATAAACTTTGGCATGTTTCATAATATACGCTCGTGAGTGGAAACTTTGTCACGTATTTGGAGGTTTGAGATTTTGTAAAAACTTATTGTTAAATTTTAAATAAGATAAAATTTATTTTTACGAATATTTTAACGTAAGACAAAGCTTGTGTTTTGTTATAATGAATAAACTAGAGAAAAATCAAAATATACACTTTAAGTGTAAATTTAAATACTTGAAATTATTAATTAAAAGTTGACATAAATTTTGAAAGAGCGATTCGAGAATTTTAGAGTCAGTTTTAGCCATCCGGCAAAACACGATTTTTTTTTTGAAATGTCGTTTTACGTTGCTATGAGACTTGTAAAAAAAAGATAAAAAAAAAGTCTAATTATTTTTAATATATACATTTATATTATTTAAGAAATTAATGACAATAAAACTTTGACACAAGAATAGAAATCTTTAATTCTAATAATTTTATCGATTATGTAAACCAGTAACCAAATCTACTCAAAGTATAAATTTTCTCGAAATGATAAATTTTCAAAAACAACAACTTTATTAAGTTAAAAACATGATAAAAATAGAAAGTTTTTAATGATGTAACATATTTTAAATATGTCAAAATAATCTCTTTTACAATATGTTAAATGATATTAATTAGAACGCGCAAGTGGATTTTTCATCGCATGCATACTCGTATTATTTCTATTAAGGATATATAAGTTATATAT
Source organism: Glebionis coronaria (assembly GCA_025667525.1). Taxonomy (NCBI): domain Eukaryota; kingdom Viridiplantae; phylum Streptophyta; class Magnoliopsida; order Asterales; family Asteraceae; genus Glebionis; species Glebionis coronaria. The sequence continues at coordinate 606,375,915 of CM046876.1, read as the reverse complement.
CTAATGTTAAGGTACGTATGGTTCGATCATACGTTATCACTCCTCTGATTTCGCGATTCTACCATTGGACTTGAGTAGTCTTGTCATTTGTTCACCTTTGATCTTGTCCTTGGTATTGCACCATTTTATATAGATCTTTATTTTTCTAGTACCTGTTAGTAAGGATATGTTGCCTGATGTATTTTTGTCCCCTTCACGGACCCCACAACCTTTCCTTCTCTTGTTATTGGAAACTATATTTGGTGGAATGTGCGTGTAACGCGAAATAGTAGAGATAACCTTTTAGATATTGATTGTATAATTGGGGAGCGCATGTACTACCCTTGGCTTCATTACGGAGATTATGATCGTTATCTAATTTTCGGCATTTGTGATGATACTCGATGTTCATTTCACGATTTCTATAGATGTTGTTGTTACCCTGAAACTCATGACATATCTTAGGTGTATCTTGGCTCATAGTGTAAGTAATTTTAGTAGCAACTATATTGCTCGTTCACCTCATTCAATCTCATTGATTCTTGATTTCTATTCTTTATACTTGCATTAATCCTTGATTCCAAACTACCTTAGCGTCATTTTATAAAATAAAAATTTCCAAGAATATATATTAATATATAAAGTATTTTATCGAACTAAATACCAAATTGTATTGAATTTTTTTTACAAGAAGATGAAGGAAAAATATGTTTCCTAAGAATGAATAAACAAATAGTTGATGTATTTCTAGAAACAAGGGTAAAAATAATTTCCGATTTCTATGTCAAGTAATTTACTTATTTTCAATAATAAGTCAAAAACTTTCATAATCTTGTATGTTGTGCAATAATCATAAAGTTTCTTTTAGTAGCGTCGAATATGTCCTCACTCGGTCCTAAATTATACATAGCCTAGCTAACTATACATAATTCGGGAAGAGTCGTGATGTGTCGTTGCTCGGTCCTAAATTATGCATAGCCTAGCTAACTATGCATAATTCGGGAAGAGTCATGATGTGTCGTTGCTCGGTCCTTAATTATACATAGCCTAGCTAACTATGCATAATGCAGGAAGAGCCACGTCGTGTCAAATCAGTCGTTACCTTTAAAATCGTGGTTTTGAATAAATGTTTGGGTGAGAACACTTCCACATGGTGGATCGTTATGCAAGTAATCATGTTCGATTCGATTCCGTAAGAACATGTCCAAATTTCCTTGTATCCTTTGACATATTCTCTTTCGACTAGTATTATCTTAGAAAGTCACCTTGACCGAATATTTTCGTAAAACATTTTTATGGTGTCATGTACAACGTGTGAATCCCGTCTAAATCACCATGTTGGTGACGAATTACTAAGGAACCTCGTACCGAAACTAAGAAGAAATTTTAACAAGATCAGCAGACTGCCAAACTAGAGGAAAGCCGAGTTTGAGTAACTTCAAGGCCATTGAAGAAGACATCTTCCCCCGAAACGTATGTGTTCGGTCAGCTTATGTCACGGACGAATCTTTATAGACTCGAGTTTTGAATTCGAGGTGTTTGATTTGTTCCTATTCTGCCTTGTGAACTCGAATACTAACGTAGAGTGCTGACTCGTATACCAACGTAGGGTCACACAAGGATGGTTCAAAAAGGAGAGCCTTCGGCGCGAGAGCCAAGCACAATGGTCGGATCCTACTAGATCCAGTGGTGTCGTCCGTCATCATAATCTGTAGGGAATAAAACGGTATGCGATGGATAGTTGAAGTTTGCCGACCGCGCATCGTTAGATGAAAGACAATCCGGGTTGCCGTCTTCGTTTATTCAATTAAGGAATCCTTGTGCTTGACTCGATCCCCTTTGATCTTCGATGATCAAACGGTGGATAGCCATAGTTGAAATTTATGTGCAAAACCTTTGCTTGTTATGTGTTTATGTGATATGTGATTTAGTCGAGTGGTCGTACATTGTGCGAGCTCGAGGCGGCATTGTGAAATGACGTCCGATCGGAAGGTAACACGTACCTATATTCTTTTGGGTATGTATCCGTATGTGAACACCCCGTAACATCATTTTGGGTATGTATCCGTGTGTGAGCACCTTGTAATAAATTTTGGATATGGATCCGTGTGTGAGCATCCTGTAATAAATTTTGGGTATGGATCCGTGTGTGAGCACCCTGTAATAAATTTTGGGTATGGATCCGTGTGTGAGCACCCTGTAATAAATTTTGGGTATGGATCCATGTGTGAGCACCCTCCTATGACAAAAGTCGTTTTGGATATGCATACATGGCTATGAGGCCCGTGAACATCCTTTAACCTACAAACTCTCTTTTGACTGGACTTATCCAAAAATCCTGTCAAATATTCATATTTATCATGGCTTGGCTATTTAGCAAGCATGAGTTAACCTGATTGAACTGATTGATTTGGCATGGCTTCGTTAGTTTGCAAGCGTGTCGTAATGTGATAATATGTGCTTAGTGATAACATTCAATGTTTTAATTTATGTCGTAGTGCGTTCGATGGAGTAATGTATACTCCGAATGATTTCTGCGTCGATGAAATCTCTTTTGATGAAAGGATTCCCTGTTAGCGATCATGTGATTAGGTGATTTTGTATGATTAGTAACAATTGCCTTGTTTTGAGTAATTTTGTAACGCATTCAATGGAGTTATGTACTCTCGAGAAGATTTTCTATGACGTGATCTCTTTTAATAAGACCCATGGACAATATGTGTTTTGATTTAATCGGCGTGATCATCGATGTGTTGAATTTATTTTTGCTTTATAAGTTTTCCATATACGCTCACTCCTTTCGACTCGTGGATGGTTATATGAATTTATTTATGAACGTGTATCGACCGTTGCAAATCATGTGGAAATAAGCTGAATTGAGCACCGGGACGACGCTCCCTTAAGGTGGGTAGGATGTAATAACCCATATTTTCGAGATCGATATTTTATTCATGTTTCGTTCTTCATTTTACTTTTGAGTTAAATGTTATGTATACGATTTACTCGGTTTGCGTTTTTTTCGCGTTTTGCTAATTTCAAACCATGATTAGGGATTTTAACTATTTTAGTGTCTCACATAGATTATAATATCCTTAAAATACTACAATCACTTATAAAAACTAACTTTAACATTTTACTTGACTTTTTGGATTTTTATTGCGTTTTGTCCAAAAACTGCGCATTTAGCTTAAACCGTCAAACCTTTTGTTAAACATTTAACTTTAACATCCATATAGATTCACTAATAATATTATATGAACTTAAGTATTTATATTTACAAACGTGGGTCACACCACCTTTCAAGAGTTCTACGTTACCCGGTAAGCCCGATTTTATGTTAAAACTCGCGTTTTCACCTTTAAATGCTAACATAACACTTTATAAACCTTATCTACTACCTATATAAAAGAGGGTTTTGAAAAACTTGATCTCAGCCCAAAAATCTTAAAAAATGACACCTGTAAATTAAAAATAATCGACGGTTAACTTTCATCACTGTCTTGCTGCATTTACTCCTTACCAAAAAATACCAAAGTTCTTCGATTCAAAGGTTAACTTTCATCATCAATAAACATTCAAGCAATAACCTAATCACGTATCTTCGATTCAAGATCCATGAAAAACAAAACACAAAACTCACCAAACCAAACACACACCAAAGCATCTAAAAATTTAACAAAATTCAATTGTTAAGGAATCAAAATCAAGGAAACGAAATAACAATCAGAGAAGAGACAACCCATCAATGTATTATCATTCACCTAAACAGGTAAATCCAGTAGTTTAATTTTACCATATTATATATAAACATATGTATTCCAACTTAATTATGTTGTTATAATTTAATCATGTCATCAGTGTGAATATCTTACGTTTCTGTTTATATGTGTTTGATTGTGATACTGGGTTTTTTTGGTTACCGCCAATTGGTATACAAAGTGTTTGATGAAATACTTAAATGAAAAATAAAGAGCTTAAAAGTACGGCAATGCTTAGACGTGTCGTATTCTTTATCAAAAAAAATTTATGCAAATTGTGTGGTTCTTAATTACGGATGTGGTTTTTAGTATGTTTTATATGATATTTGTAATTCTGTAGTACACTGAAAAAATGACTAAGCTCTTTCAATCATGTGAATTTGCATTTTACTCTCGATAGAGACATAATGTAGGCGAGTGTATCATGACTATATCACTTGCTTCATTTTCTAACATGTTAGTAGAAATTGGAAGGAACTAAATTCGCGGATTTGTACAAAGAGTAGTAATAGTCCTTATTGCTTGATAAGGGATATGAAAATACTATACCTTTGAAGATTATGTTGTCGGATACAAGGAAATAAGGAACTCAGGTTGAGTGAACATGCTACATAATTTGTAAAAAAAGTGTTGAGGTTGTCAACCATGTCATCCAAGCAGGACCACTTCCCATGATTGGTACTAATATCCTCTCTTTTCTTTGACCACAAAATCTTACTCATTTAGCATTCATCTTTTAATAGAGTTGCTGCAGGAAAGTATTTATCTCCCTCATTGTTGATTCATCTCCGGATATTATTAGTTTTAGAATTGGATTTGGCTTTTCGCTCATGAAATTGCATTAAAAGTTCAATTTCTTAACTACTTATTTGTATCTTTTAATAGAGTTATATCTATTTTCTGCCGAAAATGGTTACATAATGAACATATATATTAAGTGGGCGCCATGCAGTTGAGAATTGGCTGAGTAAAGGTTCACATAATGATAAAAAAGACAATACATATTTCTCTGCTGCAAAAAAGTTGCAGTTCCAAGTTGTTGCTGCAAAAAACGTTAGCGGGAAATCCTGTGATTTCAAGAATTATGAACATTCAATAGTAACAAAAATAAGAATTATGAACGTTTTGTCACTTTCACCACCTTGATTTGAATTACATGATATTGGCCTGGTTCCTCTAGCGTGCATCTTTGCCGAAATCGTTTCAGCTCTTATGATAGCTGAAATTTACTTTTCTCTTTCTAACAACTGTTATCTTAGTTCATAAATACTGCTGTATTTCTTTTAATATTACTGTAAGCTAAATCTTACTTTGTAACGGGAAACAGCCTAACAACTGTAAGAATATATTTTCAGGTTGGAAGGATAACAAATAAACTGCGAGCCAACAGTTGCAGCGCAAAGTTGTTGATCACCGTGATAAGCTGTTAGAATATGGAGCCATTGTTGTTGCTCATCTCAGGTTGCAAATTCTACGTGAGACTGAGTTCTGCAGGCGTTGCGCATACCAAAGTACTATTATTTTTATATGTTATTTTCCTTTACTTTTTAGCAACATAAGAAAGATACGTAATCACATAGCATTTATGCTTTGGGAGATGCTGCCGAAATTTGCAAGCAGTATGAATAAACCCGCACAACGAACTGTTATCACTTCCGCATCAGTAAAAAAGCTTCTTAAGCCATTACCAGTAAAAATAATTAAGCTATGTAACACGTATTTACATATTTTTGTGTGTACTTGGCATTCATATGTGACAATGTGACATGTTACTATCAGGAAACAACTTGGTGTGTAAAGCTTTGGACTTCATTGCAGAAATTAGAGATGAGCAACTTAAGAGCACCGAGGCTTTCATTTGGGCACTTGACTACTTGAAGTTCCATTGACATGGAAATTCAAAATTGGTGTTGACTTTCTTGATCTTAAAAGCGCATCTACAAACACAATTCAACCATCTGTCAGTTCGGTAATTTAAGCTTTTACATGATGTTTTCTGCTGTTTAAAGGATATTACTTTGGATTTATAATGAAGAGGCATTTGGGATTTCTAATTTTAAACTACTTATCTTCGTAAAGGTCCTGCCATTTCTTATATGCTCTAAAGTTAGTATATACACAAATTTATTCACACCCTAAATAAGGGTTACAAACATTTAAAAAAGCAATCCAATCGAAGCACCTTCCTAAATACATAACAGATTGTTTGTTTCTGATGATACTACATCACAGTTTATAAGAAGTTGTTTATTCTTTGACATTATTAGCATGCATCTTATGTTTATGGCATCTCTGACGGAGGTGGCTTAGTTATTGAAGAGAGCCACACCATCTGATTCTATACATATACTGGTTTATCAACGCACTCAAACAACCAGACTTGGGTAAATAGGTAGATTTAACAAAAAAGATAAAAAAATAATTAATACTCACTACCATATGTAGTAATGTAGATATAGCAAACAAAAAAAATAACTTTTCCATGTTCACCTTAATTTATTTGAAATGTGATATTGTTCATTCTAGAGTAACGAGGAGAATTTACAAAATTTCACTTTTACAATTATAAGAAGTCTTTTCTGTCAACTATATAGGCAAATGTTAATATAGTGGTATTTTTGGAATTTATGAAGTTATATTTTTATCTTTGTTTTTTTTAATATTCAATAATTTAACAATTTTTATTTCTTGCATCATACTGCTAATTATGTATCTTTAAAAAATAATTTTAAAGCTAGCCGCCCAACGGGCGGGCCTTGAAACTAGTAAAACTTATATTTGACAAGAAAATATATTTTTCCTTCCCCTTGGACACCTCAAAACCGGAGTTACACCACCCATGCCCACCAATAGGATTAATTTCTTCATTTACTCCTTTTTATTCTTTCAAAACCACATTTTACCTTCACACCTTTCTCTCTCTAAAATCAAATCACTCTTCTTCCTCCCATATTCAGCCATGATCATCATCAAATCACCACCATCACCATCTTATTTTGAACATGCAATCATAATCCATCCTTTATAATCACTAGAAATTAGCCTATGCAAAGTTTGGAAACTTGAATCAAAGAAATAAAGGAGTTGTGTAAAAATCTTTTAAAAAGAGTTTGAGGGCTGGATTTATGGGATAAATAGAAGGCTTAGATTGTTTTTAAAATCATAAAGGAGTTGTTTTCTTTGTCTCTTCGGTCGTTCGATCAAAACAGCCCCGATAGGAGTGGATGATTAATTCGTGTTTTTCTTCAATTAACCTCATTGTAAGCCCTAATCTATGTTTGATTATTGTTTAATTTTATTTTATTATTTATTATTTTTGTTTCTGGGATTTATTGATGAATTCATTCATTTAGATGATCATGAAAGTGATAGGGCATTAGGTCTTAGTTTAGAATTGATATTGGGATAGGATAGATTGGATTTAAAGTGATGTTTGAATTAATAAAATTGGGACAGCAGGTGGTCTGTGGTATTCCAAATTATTTTTGACTTGGGCTCTGTGATTTAATGACTTGGTGGTATAGATAATAATATAAGGTATAAGTGGTGAGTTGGATGGTTCCGTAACTCATCCGGAAGACCAAGTTATGATCAAAACGGTTTTACTAGTTTTATTAGGTGTTTTATAGTGTTGTGCAGATAGTTCAGCACTTTTTTTTAATATTTTTGTCTTGAAGCCTACTGTATTTTTATATAAATGTATAGGTTATAATATCAGGTCCATTTTGTGAATTGGATGGAGCCGTATCTCTTCCGGACGAGTGAGATACGTCTAAATTAGCAAGCTAGTCTTAAAAACAAACTCATAATTTACTAAGCAGATTGTTTGGCCTAAAACGAATTATTTTTACATTGGGTACTACTGGGTATTTACATTTTTGAATAGTACAATATATTAGGACCATGTGGTTCCTTGGGTAGAGCCGTAATCCTTCCGAATGATGGAGTTATGACTAAAATGGCTTAAAGAACTAAAAATGGTGTCCAGATTTTTAAATAGATTTATGTCCAGGTCTTTACAAAGTGAGTAATATATTTCATGATTCATAACAGTAGTATTTAGATAAAATTATATTTGAGCTTTCGTTTCAGATAAAAAGGAGTTATGGTTTGGGAATTACATTAAAAACGGTTAGACGTAAAAATGTTTTAAATAATCAGATTTGACACTTGAGAGTAAAATGGTAGTTTCACCTAGGATCTAAACACTTTGGGTTATTTTTCTTGTAATATCAGTAAACTAAGATCTTATATCTAGTTTGAGGCGAAAACCTCATGTCCATACCTATTATGGATGTTGAGATATGATTTCATTAAGTTGGGGTATGGGCAGAATTTTTATAAAGGCATGTTTTGAAACGGGTTAAATAACGTAAATGCTTTGTAAATGGATTGGTTAAGACCTATAAATAGATGAGGATGTAATTGATTTATATCAGGTCCTAAAGAGGTGTTTGGGTGTATTTAACTTGGTTTAGAAAGTACCTAGTAACGCCATATCACGACCATTGATTTTTCTTGCATCTTTTGTTTGTTTTTGTCTTGTGTGTTTCTTTCTCGATATTAAGGCACCATTTCTTCTAGCTGATACTTGGAGACCATTGTTCGTGTCATCGTTGATCTAACTTCAGTACTTCTACATCATTATTCACGTTGGCTTAAGGTGAGTTCATAGCCTCGCATTTAATTTCTTTAATGCTTTTCAAACCCGCGAGGGGGATACATGCTTGTTTTAGAAAATCAAACACAAGTAGATTTTATGTGAACGTTGCGATGAGTGTTATGTAGTGGCCTTTCCTTCATGAACCGTTAATTACCGATAACCGGTAAACGCTAGTGCAATAATAATAGATCTATTTTGGCCTAACGACCTATCTGGAGTATGTTGTCTTGCGAGAAGCATACGAGGATATATTGTATTTAGTATTGGGAGTGTCTCACTCCAGGTTGGGCACATGGTTAAGGTTCGGTTCGTGGCTCTAGCATCGTTTGATTGTTCTATGAATAAAATGTTTATTAAGCTTGTGTTCAAAGTTACTAATTATAAACTGTATGGATTCACTCAACATTTTTGTTAACTTTAAGCATGTTTATCTTAGGTTTATATTGGCATGCTTGGATAGGATTGGATGCGGATATCGAAGGAAGTGGACTTGGTGAACTTTGTACATTGGATAAAAATCCTTTCTTTTAAAAAGATAAAACAAAAACTTGTATATTGCAACTTATTTGAAAATAAGTTTTCTTAATTTATTGGGACCTTGTAACTCTGATCTTTCGATGAAATCATCGTTGGTAAACATTTATATTAAAATACGTTTACTGTGACTCGTGAGCTTGTATTATGAAGTAGCACCCCCAATGTTGTATTCCGCTGCGTTGTAAATGTGGGGGTGTTACAATACTTTTGGTGGAGTGGTATGAAACAGGATGTGGCCACTTACGTCTCCAAATGTCTTACCTGCCAGCAGGTTAAGATCGAGCATCAGCGATCTGGCGGTCTCCTTCAACCGTTAGACATTCCAGAGTGGAAGTGGGACAAAATCACCATGGATTTTGTTACCGGTCTTCCGCCTACCAAAAGGAAGCACGATGCAATTTGGGTTATCGTTGATCGACTTACCAAATCAGCTCATTTCTTACCGATCCGCAAGGAAGATCCAGTAAGTAAACTCGCAGATACGTACAGACGAGAGATCATGAGACTACACGGTGCACCATCCAGCATCGTCTCAGACAGAGATCCTCGATTCACTTCGCGCTTTTGGAAAAGTCTACAGAAAGCTTGGGGAACACAACTTAAGCTTAGCACGGCTTTTCATCCTCAAACGGACGGACAGTCGGAGCGAACCATTCAAACATTGGAGGATATGTTGAGATCATGTGCGTTGGAATGGACGGGTGATTGGGACGAATACATCTGTTTGGTGGAGTTTGCGTACAACAACAGCTGGCACGCGAGCATCAAGTGTGCTCCATTTGAGATGTTGTATGGCAGAAAGTGTCGCGCCCCAATCTGCTGGGATCAGGTTGGCGAGCGAACACTCGAATGACCAGAGATCATAGAGATGACAAACGAGAAGATCGCAATAGCTAGACAGAAGATTCAGGAGGCACGGTCACGTCAAAAGAGTTACGCCGACAAGCATCGTAGGGATTTACACTTTAACGTAGGAGATCACGTCTTCCTTAAGGTTTCGCCGGCACGTGGTGTTAGACGCTTCGGTATTAAAGGGAAGCTCAGTCCTCGTTTCATCGGACCGTTTGATATCTTTGAACGAGTCGGTGAAGTATCTTACCGATTGGCGTTACCTCCGTAGCTTTCGCATGTGCACAATGTGTTTCATGTGTCCTTACTCAGAGGGTATCAATATCATCCCCTTCACATGGTTCAGTATCCACTGGAACAGATTCGTGAAGATCTCACTTTTATAGAAGAACCTGAACGAGTTCTTGACAGGCAAGAACGAGTCATGAGAAAGAAGACGATTCCATTCGTCAAAATTCTATGGAGGGATCATACCGAGCGGGAAGCCACTTGGGAAACAGAGGAGTCTATCCGGACTTCTTACCCTCATTTCATATTTTGAATTCGGGTATGTTCTTCTTTTCCAGATTACTTTATCTATAATTCGGGGACGAATTATTCTTTTTAGGGGGGAAGAGTTGTAAAACCCGCATGCTTTTACCATGCATAATACCTTAAATTCGTACGTACTAGTTAAAAACTTTCCTAATATAGCATGATTACGATTACGTATTAGGAGTTTATGTATTACGTACGTGTTAGAACACGATAAGTACTTTATATGAACGATCACGTAATAATTATTTAGCAATAATTAATCACGAGCATACGATCACGAGATCACGAGCGTAATTAAAACACGAGATATTATTAATTACGTATATATATTTAATACGAGCGTAATTAAATATATAAGTGTAGGATATTTACGTAACGAGAACTTTTAAAACACGAACTAAATTAAACGTAAACGTGTACGAAATTACAAGACACGAAACGAGGTACGGGACCCCCACAAGGGAGTCCCTACCCGCGGCCAACATAGGGACAATGGGCCAAGCCCATTGTCAATTTTACTAAAAGGAAGGGATTAGTAATTTCACTACTCAAATTATTTTTACAGAAGAATTTCAAGAAAACCTAAAATCCCTTTCCTCCTTCTCTTTGTGTGCCGCCACCTACAAACCACCATAAGGGGGTGAGTTTGATCTTGGATCTTGTTATTTTAGTGTTTGTTCGTGTTTGTTCTTCACCCTTTTGATCCACGAATACGGTAAAACCTTTTTACTTGTTTTCTTTTTAATTAATCTTTTATTAATTAAGAACACGTGATGTTTTTCATAAAAACACATTAAATAAACCTAGATCTAACATGTTTGATCATTAATTAGTCAAAATGGGTGGATCTAAGGGGTGTTTGTTTTGGGCCGCAGGAACAACCGACCCCAAGGGGGTTCGGTTTGTTGTTAACCGACCACCACCAAGACCTTTTTGGTCTTGGTTGGTGCGTGTGGGTCCCACGGCGTCAAGGGGGTACCCCGATTTGGTTCGGGGTACGGTGTTTGTTCATATCCGGTGCATGTTTTTAAGCTTAGATCCGGATCATGATTATGTTAGTTGTTTATATGTTATGAACTTATGTTAAGAATTAAATTAATAAGATGTAATTAATTTAATAACATGACTTAGGTTAACTAATTATTAAAAATCATGAAATTATTTTAACCTAAGTATTTTTATTATTAAGACTTATAATTAATTAATTATTTTAAAACCATGGATATAATTAATTAATTAAACCTGACTTAGGTTATATTATTAGTATTTAATAATACATATTTTTAACCTAAGTAGTTAATATATTTAATTAAAACATGTGGATACTTTAATTAAATATTATAACCTATAGTTTAATTAAATTACATGAAATAATTATTAAACTATATAATATATCATATGACTTAGAAAATAATCATGGATATACTTAGGCTTATTTACTTACCTTATTTAACCAGCTTATTTCTAATTGTGGAAACTTTCTATTTTTAGAAACTTAATTAAATAAGGCAGCTATTTTATTTATGGAAACCAGCTATTTTTAGAAACTTATTTATTTAAGGCAGCTAATCTATTTATGGAAACTTATTTAATTAAGGCAGCTAATCTATTTATGGAAACTTTCTATTTTTAGAAACTTATCTATTTTAAGCAGTAAATCTATTTTTGGAAACTTTCTATTTTTGGAAACTTTCTATCTTTGGAAACTTTCTATTTTTGGAAACTTTCTATTTTTGGAAACTTTCTATTTTTGGTAACTTTCTATTTTTGGAAACTTTCTATTTTTGGAAACTTTCTATTTTTTGAAACTTTCTATTTAAGGAAACCTGCTATTTTTGGAAAGTTACTTATTATTACACAGTAAGTATAATAACACATGAAATATCAGAAATACTTAATCAGAATGAACAGAATGTAGGATTTAACACAGTTTAAGGCTTTAAACAGTGTAAATAGTAAGAACACATAAAATAAGCTAAGACATGACATAAAACCAACTATGTATGTAGTAAGCAGATACTTATTTCATGTACGTATTTATGTAGCACTACTGTTTCGGAAGTAGGATTCTCGCAATTCATCGTTCTCGTTCACTGGACATAAGGTACGGATTCCCGTCCTTTCAGTATGGACATTCTTTCCTTATTAGGATTTCCCCGTATGCAGCCAACTGTTTTCCCGTAGTATAAGTATGAGTTTGATTGCTTATGTTTAAATATGATTACCTATAGCCATATACATGCATGACCAGTTTCACCTAGTTATGGGGGTACCATAACCATAACATTAGAGGCACTGATGTTATGACTTCACCACGGCGGAGTGATTGCTCGTGGCCTCCCTTCAGCTTTTGGCCATTTATTTATATTTATCATGTGGGGCGTATGGGTGCATCCTAGTTACACGTTTTTATTCAGGATTACATGGTGAATGTGGTGTGTGCCTTGCATCCTTCACAAGGAGCTGATCCCTCCTACCCATAAAACCAGTATACTAAATTAGAGGCAGACCCTCTAATTTGCATGATGAGGTCACCCCTCCAATTATTCATGCACGGTGGATATTCATGACCTATATTGGCTAAATGGTAAAATATGACAAACAGTTTTTATAAGATAAACATAAGACTTTCAAACTATAAAACCAGTTTTATTAAGACTTAACCAGGTTACTCGGGACTTAGTTTCTTCCGCTGTTATTATGTTATATGCTTATCCTATTCATGCTTTATTGTACATCCGTGCACTGAGCGTATTGCTCAGCCGTTTTCCTTTTCTATGTTCCCAAAACGGCAGGTACTCAGGGACGCTCGTAGACGATAAGAGTACGTGCATATGGACTGGAGCTGTCTAGCCTTCTTTGCATTATGCATTTCTTTTCTTTATGACACTTATGCTTTGGACATTGTTTCGTCCTTTTCCTTTACTATACTATGTTTGTGTGTGATGAGCTTTACTTTTGGACTACCGATGTTTGATTCCGGTATTTTCCTTTATATGGTCAAGTAATGTTTAGACATTTTACCTTGTATGCTTTGATGACACGCCATAATTGCTGTGATATTTCCATTTCCAAAATGGGGTGTTACACTATTGTTGTGATGATATCCATACGTCGCGCCCCATACTCTGCCGTGGTGGGTTGTGACAGAATGGTATCAGAGACAATGGTTATAGAGAATTAGGTTGCCTAGCCTAGTCTATAGCTTAAGGATCCCTGCATATAGGCGTCATAGGATTACGTGTGGTCTTGATTATATTTTCCTAAATTTTATTTTTGTGAATTTTGACTAGTATGAGTTGAACTGTAGTTGCCCATACTTAGTCACCTGTTAATTTCTGTTTTGCTTTTGATATATATATTACTTTCACCATAGTAAGTTATTTGGTGTACCTAATGTATAGTATTTTTCTTTTGATGTTTAAGTCATGTTCCCTAAGAATCATGTGGTGATTCGAGTTACTAGGAGTAGATGGATAGGAAGGATTTTAAACTGTTTCCACTCTTATGGGCGACATGACTTATAACTGGTTATGATGTTGTGTTGGAGTTTGTCTATGCTGTTTTAGCTAGACTATGAATTTATGTATTCCAAGAGTTTGACTATATTATTTTAATAGATGAAGTTTTGGACCTTATTGTTTATGTGGTTATGAGCTTATGTGACTAGATGGATTTATGTGTTATATGTTGTATTGATTCTTATAAGTGTCATCATAGGAGGGAGTGCATTGAGGAAAGGGTAATTGTATAAGTATGGTGGCTAGCATAGTTATACAAGTACCACAACTTCAATGGGTTCTCAAGTATGATTGCATGAAAGAGGGTTAGTACATGCTTGTATATGATGATATGTGGATTTTTGGTATATGTATAATGTATGGGTTTATGTAACGGCTGTCTACCATATGGCTATTTTTGAGTGTGTTATATGTTTTGGGTTATACTCATGTTGTGTGATTATGGGGTCACACGATATGGACTAGTTTTAGTGATGGGTTTTATGCCTTGTGGTAAGATGGTGATTACTCGTATGGAAAAACGAGTGTATGACGCGATTGATTGATCTGACATGTATGGTAACGAGTATGTTTTGGATGATTTAATAGGTATATATATGCGGATGTATATATACTAGTATGTGTTAAGTTATGATATATGGTCGTTCAGTAGTTATTATAACTTGAACGTACCTTGTGTTTGCTCGTGTTTTATGGTGCTGGAGTTTGATGGAGTTCCAACAACGTTTTGAGTCTTTTGATGTGTGTCGACATTCGGGTATGTATTTTAATTAATGAGAACTACTAAACTTTCTTACAAATAAGTGTGGCTAATTATAGGAAAACGGTTTTGAAAATAATTTGTAAGGGAATGGTATGATATCGTGACTTACATATTTTTTTTTTAAGTTTGTGGTAGTAAGCTATAAAAATAATTTGTCTTGAAAATAATTGGATTAGTTTTCTATGTAACATGTGATAATACATTTTAAAGGGGAAAAGAAATTTTACAAAAATTTTCTCAAGTGGAGTTAAAATTTTAGAAGTATTTAACTAGACGAAAAGAGTAAAAAAGGAGATTTTATTATAATAATGATAATAATAACACCACACCTTATAAACGTGTAGTAGTTTAGTTATAACCAGCCTAAATGGATTTTATAAAATAATAATAATAATAATATAGAATAAAATGAAAAAACACCGTATTTTATAAACATGTATTGGTTTCATAATAACAAGTGAAATAAGTTTAATACGGGTAAACAAGATAATGGTTATAATAAGATTGTAGTATACTAACTAGTTGATATCTTTGATAAAATAATGAAGATAAAAGATGAGTTTATTGTTCAAAACGAGTATGATTGATTTTAGTAGTATAGAAGTTTGGTTCTTATGAGGAGTAGCTAAATGGGGTGAAAGTTTAAAATTTTCTGAGGTATAAAAATTTGGTAATACTAACCGTGACGAGTCAAATTTTTCGTTGTTGGCACACTCCATTGAATCTTTTGGATTACATTGTTTCGTTTTCAGTTGTTTTGGCTAGGGTTCATTATGGTTGATCTTTCGGTTTACCCTATATTTATTATGGGACGCGGTCGTTGGAATTCTTTTGGTATACGTCATGGTTGATTTTGTTATGCGGTTGTGGAAACGTTAGGATGAGAGGATAGAGTTGGGTAGTATTACTTATGGTTAGATATCAGAATGCAGAGATGTGTTTTGGTTTAAAGGTTGTGTTGAAGGAATGATTAATATTTGTGGAGTTTTGAATCTTAGATTGGTTATGGGAATAAGGGAGTAAGTAAAGTTAGTTGACTGGTCGTGGGAACCGAGATGTCATGCTACGAGAAGTTGGT
Source organism: Glebionis coronaria (assembly GCA_025667525.1). NCBI lineage: Eukaryota > Viridiplantae > Streptophyta > Magnoliopsida > Asterales > Asteraceae > Glebionis > Glebionis coronaria. The sequence goes on along the minus strand of CM046876.1, from coordinate 606,360,230 downwards.
TGAAGTACCATTAGGAGATTGATGAAAGTACCAGCGGATGTGAGGGTACAGTAGAAATTTTCTACTAATGGAAAGATTGGGCAAATAACACGCAAGGGAATTGGTATAGTTATGGAGGCGGGGTAGTAGTAGACACGTGAAGGAAAACATGGATGTGAAAGAATGATTGGTAGGAGGCTGATTAATGGTGATTACAATAATTAAGGAATAGTAAGCCATTGAGGGGTTGAAGTACCTTTAGAAATATTGTGTTAGATGAGTTGAAGTTAGAGGCTATTGGGTAGTGTGGAGTTCCTAGGTAACATCATAGAGACGAGAAGGAGTGCGTGAAGAGCTATATCGTAAATCAAGGAGCTGAAAGGACTACGTGCCGGCTGCTAGAAGGAAGCAAGAGATTTCGAAGGAGTCATAGAAGTTATAAGGACTGGAAAGGTGACAAGCACTATGATGGGAATCTCCGTATGGTTCGTGACGAAGAAGGACAGATCGAGTACCGGAGTGGAGTTACAAAGAGCTGAACTAGTGGATCGTGATGAATTGAATACATAACATGGGAGATTAAGAACTCGTGGAGGTTACAAGGGGAGTCGAGTGACTACGCGGATAATTTTTTTTTGGAAATCAATATCGAGGGATGAGTGGTGAAGCTGAGTTGAATAAGTTCATGGATAAGTGATTAGAGAGTCGGTTTTGTGAAGGTGTTATGAAAGATCTTTGGAAGAGACAGTTATGCATTATTCAATGCACTAGCGATTTCCATAGATTTGATGAATGAAGTATGGAATTTCTGTTGGACGGGATAGTGTAGGAATTAGGGAGAACCATGGAAGGAGAGAACCAAGTATTCCTAGAAGATGATGATTGAAAGTACCTCATGTTGGGTGCAATATCAAAATAGAAGTATGAGATTTGAATAAGAATTTAAAATATGGCTTAGTTTAGACAAATAGAAACTAATATGGGTATAAGATGAGAGTGTGATCCGCATGGGATCACATAAAACTCTAGTCTGTCCCTATTAGGAGGGAGTAGGAGAACTGATCGTGAGGAAAAACAAGTGAAGCTACTTGGAAAAATTTTGAGGTATAGATGACTTGAAAGACGGGAAGCATGTATGTCATGAGCTAAGGAAGAAGAAGGAAGCGTGGATAGATGCGAATCATGAATGAAATAGGTCGAGATAAGAACCAAAGGTAAAACTTTGGTATAGCCTAATGAGTAGACTAAGGCACTAAGCATGCTAATATTGTTGTAGTGTGGAAAGGAAATGGTACTGACCTATACTGTTTGATTGGAAGGCTTAGTATCGATAATTGAATGGTTGAGGAGTTATAGATGTGATGTGTCATGAGAGACGAAGGGCTTGGTCTAACTGAGACAAGATGAGGATCAATATGACCTTGAAGGTAAGATATTGTGTAGGTATAAAGGAAGTGTTGAGTATCAGGGAAAAAAATCTTTCATGGAGAAAAGTGAGAAAGAAGTGTATAGGTGCTACTAATGATCTATCCAAATTTTATGGAAGTAGTTGTAGAATGGGTTTGGATGGCAGTTGATAGACTAATTGAGATAACCGTCCTTTTGGTGATGTGTATAGATCATAAGTTGATTTGGATTGGAAGAGCCTCGTTGTGATAAACTAATCAATATGTGAAATATCGTCATAGGTCACTTGTGTAAGGAAATTGGAATTTTTAAGTAGTTTGTGGTATGGAATAAAGGGAGTTGATGAACATGATTGGACATGAGCATATCCGCCTAACTGAAAATGGATGGACGAAGTGAGAAATTGCTACAAGTATAGGAGTCGTGTTGAGAGCTTGGGTGACTGATTTAGAGGGAGGTGGGAAATTTGTTAGCATTGTTTGAGTTTTCATATAATAATAGTTATCATACTAGAAGTCGATGAATGCCATTTGAGGCCCTATATGGAAGGATAGGGTGAGTTTCCCCTATTGCGGACTAGAATTGGTGAAAGAGGTTGCTAATATAATAATGGTGTTTGTGGACAGGACGAGAGAAACAAGAGATGATATGTTAAAAAGGAGGAAACCACTACAGTTTAGTGACAAAGTTATGTAGGAAGTTTCACCCATAGTAACGGGCGCCATGTTTTGGTAAAAGAGAAAAGTTGATGTCGAGTTTTGTATGTCCATTTATGATCTTTGGAAAGATTGGACCAATAGCTTATGGGTATAGAATTACCTGGGGAATTGGGTGGTGTACATGATATATTTCGTGTATTAAGATTTGGGAAATGTGGTTTGAGAATGCATATTTGCATGTACGGTTATTCGGGATTAGTGTTAATAAGAGTCTTCGATTTGTCAAAGAGTCATTTGTGAGATTTATGGGCTGTGAAGCCAAGAGTTTGGGAATGAATTTAAATATTGTTAGTTAATATATCTAGTAAATTCAGTCATGAACTAAATTTCACGTGGAAATGAGAGGAGTTCAATTAGAATAAGTATCCTCATGGGATTTGTTGATTGTGTGTTTGATCCTAAGGAGTAAATCTCGGGACGAGATTTCTATTAGGAGGGAGTAATGTGACAACCGTGGTTTTGAGGTTCGTCACTTAGTCGTATTTTTAGGGTGTTATGTGTGACTATGTGTTTTATGTGTTTACGTGTTTATTTGGTGTGAATGAGGGTGGTTTGGACATCGTTTATGAGTACGAACTGCTCTTAAGTAAATTAATGAATGGTTATTTCATGAATCATAAGATCACATTATAGTGACTATGAAGTGAAATGAAATGAAATGAAGTGAAATGAAATGAGATCACGCGAAAATTTCGTGAAAGTTAAATTATCGTTTTCGTAGGATTTTGTGTATGTATCATACGTTATATATGTACATTAGATATATATTATCTATATTCAATGTATTATAGGATTTTTCTATTTTAGGAAACTTTTGAAAATAAAGTTAAGATCAAAAATTACGCAGAAAGTCGAAAAATTAGCGAAAGGGTGTCCGGTTTCGACCCGGAAGTGTATGGAAGTATAGGTAAACATAAAATAGAAGGGTGAAAGTGTAAATAACCCAAATTTAAGGGGGTGGGTCGTGGATGGGCTGTTATGGCCGACTAAAGGAAGGAAACGGGTAGGAAAGGCCCAAGTAGAGTCCCTTTTGGGCTCAAACTTGTTAAGGAGGTTACCAAAGCCTATATAAACACCCCTAGACCCCTAAAAACGACCCATAACCCTACAAGATACCTAATATCAGTTGAAACATCCATGGGGGAAGATCAAAACCGAAATATTGCATAAGGGTTAAAGGTATGTAATTAAACTAGCTCGATTAACGTTAAATTTACGTATCTAACCTAGTATGGTGGATTAGGGTTTATGATTTTTGATTTTTGATTAGGGTTTCATACTAGGAATGATGATTTCTATAATTAATAATATTAGGGTTCTTAATATTCAATTAATTAGGTTATTATGAGGTTTAATGATGATTAAGGATTTAATCATGTTTAAATTCATTTTTAAAAACTGGGCAGAATTTTTGGTCCATTGTTTTGATCATATATAGAGTTATAAAAACTTTTAATTTTCGAATCTTATGTCCCTGGAAAGGTAATTTAGTTGGATTTCAAAATCAAGAAACGAGAACTAAATTGGAGGTCGTAAAGTGGGTTAAAAACAGGTTACAACAGTCGGAGGTCAAAGCAGTTTTGAAATCAGTCGGGTTTAAATTAATGTTTTAAGATGGTTAGGGTACTTAGGAGTATAATTGGACCTTAAAACGAACATGATACTTATATTATATATTAAATAAAAGATCAGGAGGAGGGCTAAACAAATGGGTTAGGGTAAGACCCTTTGATCATAACAAACTTTTTATATGTTCAAAATCAGTAAATTTTGGATAGGTAAAAGTATATATATATATATATATATATATATATATATATATATATATATATATATATATATATATATATATATATATATATATATATATATATATATATATATATATATATATATATATATATATATATATATATATATATGGAGGCCTTAATAGTAGCTTTAAGATTGAGGCCAAAGGGGAGAGTTAGCTAACACATTAAAGAGAATAGGGATTCTTTTACAGGGCATGTTATTTTGGTTAAGGGGGTGTTCGACCAATAGTTTGAAGTATGAAAAACATGACTGTTGTGGGTTAAATGTTAACGGGGCAAGTTATGAACTAAACTAAGTTAAGGGCTTTATAGAGGGATGTAATGAGATTCATATGGCATATAAATGGGGTTAATTTGTAGGAGAAGGTTAGATATCCATCATAGATTTATGAGCCATTTTGGTATGTCGTTCATGTCTTGATTGTATACGTTTGTGTGTTTAGATTTGTGCTAGAGCGCGGGTACTTGGAGAAGCTTGTTCAGGTGAGTTTCATATTCCCATGTATATTTATGATTTGAATTCCAGATGGGATGGAAGAGACACTGTATGGTTTTGTAACTAATGTTGTGAATGTTTTTATGGTTTGTGATGGACTTGTGTGTGCACTTATGTGATTAAATGTTATGTGATTCTTGATTGTATTTATGATTTAGATCGAGGGACACGTACCGTCTCAGTTATTGTGGTTTGACTTGGTACCAAGGGGATGTTGACAAGGCGGGTCCTTGGGATTGGTTCATAGGTGTATGGGCGCCTATGAGACCTTGGTTATTGGTAAGGCTTGGAGCCTTAGAATTGTGGCTATTGGTAAGGCTTGGAGCCTTGGATTTGTGGCGATTAGTTAATCTTGAATGCTAGTTGTTAATACATAATTGTAACACATTGTCCATATGTTATTTTGTTAATGGTTGTTATTCACAGCTTATAACTGATTTGGCGTTGGAGTCTAAACCTATGACTCTCACCAACTTTATGTTCACGTGTTTTAGTGTCTTTTTCATGTGAGAATGTGGTTAAGCGTGAGAATAGGAGTGGCTAGCTGGAAGGCTTAGGATTGCATTTGGAGGAACCCCCTTTCCTCTTAGTCTTTATTTATGTTTGAATAAGTTATTCTTTGTAGACACCTATATGTTTGTTATTTGTTAATTGTATGTCTTTGGTAAGAGGTAGACCTGTTACCTACTTACCTAGATGCCTGCATTATTTGAGATATCTTCATGACATTGTGTCACCATTTATGATATTTCCATTTCATTTAGTTATCTCTATAGACACGCTATTGTTGTGATGATATCCATACGTCGCGCCCCATATTTCGCCATGGTGGGGTGTGACACACAGGTACGATATTTAATATCGTCTAACGGTCTTCACCAACCGGAGATAAAACGCTACCGATTTAGGACGAATGTAAAAGCCATTCAGTCCGTGTCTAAGTTTTGTCTCGAGAAGGTGGCGTTACGGTGTACTCAGCAAAGTCAAAGATTCAAAACCACATACTTATGCCTAAAGACATATTCAACAATCAAGAAAGCTAAAGACTTCCACAACTCTGATGATCAAAATTTTTATTATCAATTAAAGTAGAGGAATGGCCTCTCTTCAAAGGAGATTGTTAGCAAGCTTTCAAGATATTGCAACGTATGAGCATGTGGATAAAGACACAAGATCACAAAATGGAAAAGACAAGTAAAAAATGATTTGAAGATCTCAAGTTTAAAGGCAAAGTCGAAAGACAACGACAAAGGATCAAAGATCACAACAAGAAGGAACGAGACTACTATTACACGTTCAAGATTCATTTATGATGAAATTTTTAATCTCCATTGAAATCCAAATATCGAAGAGGAATGACCTCATATTGGGGGAGATTGTTAGCCTCAAAATATTGAGTCAAACAAGAATGTTCGGTCATAGGTTTTTATTGTAATATTTGTTAGAACGTTGTAATAGTTAGTTAAAATGGTCGTGACATTACGGGCTTGATGGCTAGCTTAAAAGGCCTCTTTTAAGGTACTAAGCATTTTATTCAAGCTCGGCCCATTAAACAAATATAGTCCATTAAGGCTACATGTAAGCCCGACTATATATACCTCTCCTAGCATGTTAGGAGAGGGTGGTGATTTCATTTTCTTAATCTAACCTCACATAGTTTTCTCCACCTTCTCTCTACTTTCTCTCACTACTTTATCTCTCTAGAAATCATCTATCTTTCTTATTTAATTCAATTAATCAACCATGGTGAAGTGATAAAATATGGGAACAAAACTTAATAATATACAACCCACTGTGGGTCAATTTTTAACATGTTTATTTTCTTATTTTTATTCAAGGATGGCGAGTGTGTCGTATACGCTAAAGTTTACAGCATTGAGTATGAAAAAGGGTGGGCTTATCATGGATGCAAAGTTTGTAGTAGGAAGGTATTTTCTGTTGATTCTAAAAGTCCTGCTACTGGATGTGGTAACAAATCCAAAAAGAAACTTTGGTGGTGCAGTGAACATTTGGGAAAGGAACAATTTGCATACCGGTATGATTATGCAGTGCATTATGTATATTTTTATGCACATATTGTTTATTAATCATACTTATATCCACTTTTTTGTAAATAGTTTCAAGCTTATCATTCGTGTGCATGATGATACCGGTAGTGCACAGATTTGTGTTTTTGATGGCAATATGCACAAGATGTCTGGGTTAACTGCTTGGGAATTGGCTGAAAAACATGGTTCCAATCATGAAAATTATTTCCCTGATGAACTTAATGGCATTATTGGGAAAAAAATTCTGTTTAGGGTCCAATTTTCAGAATTCAATTGCAATAACAAGACCTATGTTTACAGATGTGAGAAAGTCACTACAGACAAAGAGATTATTAACTTTTGGAAACAAGATTTTTGTGACGATGAGGTATACTACTATAAAAATAGCTTAATTAATAAATTTTGAAGAACTAACTAATATATATCTGATCTTTTATACATTTTACATTACAGGATACCAACGATGAGATTACAACTCCTTCGGTCCCCATCAAATTTTCCAAGTTTGTTGATCTTATCCTTACAAGGAGGCTACAACTTGAATCATCATCAAATGATGACATTGACTCATCAAGTGGTGGTTCTGGAAAGAAACGTTCCCGTACTATTGAACGTAGTATAGTTGTTATTGATCTTTCCGATTCTGAATATGACATGGAAGATGATGAGCCTGACCAGACTTCTAAGAAGCCTACAACTGTTGTGGATGAAGACGGAGGCCAGAATAGTTTGGTAAAAGTTAAGCTTGAAGACATTTCTGAAGCTGATGAGGATGATGATTCAAGTGTTCAACAAGAAATTATTGCAGTGAAACTTGAGAAAGAAGCTGAAAAGGATGAAGATACAAAGTGAAGCAGCATCATCATCCCATGTTTCAACTTTCAGTATGTTTTTATGTCTTCATAATTGTTTGAAGTTTTACGTTTTGTTCCAGTTTCTTTGAATTTAGCTGTTGCTCAGAATAATTTGGCTTATGTGTTTAGACTTTGTGTTTAAGGTTTCTGTTTTTGAATCAATCAATGGATATTAGTCTTTTTTTAAAAATTTGTGTTTATATACTTCTGAGAACCTTAGGTTTTTACTTGGTTTTGTGTAATACTATAATCATTTATAATAATTTTGTATTTACATACTTTTGATAATGTTTTGTTTTAAACTATTATTACAAATAATTTATTGTTATAACCCAAATTGTTAAACAACATAAGTTCAAGTAATCCTATTTTCAAGTTAGGAATGGATAATCATTTAGGAATGCCTAACTATATGATTACCATAGAAGTAATAACTTTTAGGCTCAACATAAATAAAATTATATGACTACCATAAACAAACTATGGACATAATGTGAATAGGATCAGTATAAAATTACTTATAACAATTGTTAACTATAGTAATACCTAGAAAGCATCATTTTCCATTGCTAAGTGTTAAAGGTGATGAAGTGAATCACGATAATTGTCCAACACACCATTTGTAATTACCTGCATATTTGTAAAAAAGCACGTATCAGAATAACGAAATTAAGGTTAATAAAAAATCCTGCTAACAACATATACTAACTTAATTAACAAACAAATAAATTCATAACAATTAACAAATCTATGACCATAATTAAAAATATATTACAACATAACCTAGGCCAGAGTCTTCAAAACACAAACAACAAGTTTTACATAGCTTAATGTCAGATATTACGATCATAGAATACATAACGGTAATTAAATTCTTTCACATTTCAGGCAAACCACAAAATACATTCCAGAATTTCCAACAGTAGACATCTAACACATGTCGATTAAGGGTATCATCACTGGATCTTCATCTTCAGCGGTATGTTCATCATCTTCAATGAAATCAACTATCTTGAACCTTACTGTTTTGTTAGCTTGAAACCCACATTGTTGCATAATGTTCCTCCAGTCAGCCTTTATGTTCATGTGGTTTCTTCTATGGGGTTAATCATTGTGAAGTTCCAAATCCACATCCACATAAAAATGTAGATCCACATGTCGCAACATGGCATTATGGAAACTAATCATTTGGTGTTGAGTAACAAAGTTTGCAGGGATTGTCTGAATTTAAAAAATATAATAATTATAAGTATCCCATTATATCTATTCAATCAAGGTAAATTCATAAGTTCTTACCAAGCGTTTACTATCGTTTTCCACCAGCTCCACACGGCGTCGATTAACAGTTCTGGCCAATACGTTACTAATCATAACATTTATTTGGTTGCCCACATTTGTTTGAAAAAAAAGCACCAGGAAGCAGCTACAAAACAATGTGTTAAAAGACATTCTTATTATTAGTAGGAGAACTATATATATTTTAATCAACTATTCTGTTTTCAGTATGATAATAAAAATAAGTTACTAACCGGAGTTTCCATGATATTTTCCAGAACAACTACACATCTTTGCTGCCTATATCCCACCTGAGCAATGTTATAACCGTTGCATTCTCTACCATTGTTATGGTATGCTGTCAAGTAATACTCATTCAATCCTTGACACACAAAATGGAACCACTTAATCCTTACGTAGTGACTATCACTTAGAAAATCTCTCCATGCTTTTGAATGTAGTGCATAGTTACGTGAGTTCACAACCTTCCTTATACGCACTTTATGTTTTGTACCTCTGTTGTGAATTAGGTATAACTCACCGGATCCGGTATAAAGTTGGTTAGTAAACGCTTCCGGCAATACCTGTTGTGTCTGGAGGTTCCTTTCATTTGCTTCTACAATAAATTAAATATTCATCCTACGACATATTTGAAAAACAAATTTAGGCTTTTCATTATCATTTTTCAATAACCTTATTATTATTATCATAATATCCTATGTTTACAAAACCAATATATCATATACATGCAGAATCAAAATGTAAATCCTAATTTGAACAATCAAGAAGTTAAGATTTCCTATTCAAACCCATTACTATGACTAATAATTGTACAAATCCATAATCTGAACATTTTTATTCAGTCATTTCATAATGCTTTTGATCAACAACGATAATATACTTGGTTAGGGTTTTGATAACCTACATGCAACTACAACAAGTAAATGATCAAATATAATCATGCTTATTTTTTATTTGAAACAACATAAAATAAGTGTATATATGCTGATCACTCCTATAATTGATCAATTATATAAAATTGGTATTTGTAACAATCAAATGCTGAATAAAATTAATACTAGAATGATAAAAAAAACATTAAGATATTGCGTAGCTAGTTAGTTTGCTAAGCCAGTGGTATTGGCAGAGAATGATTATTTTGATTTTTGATGAACTATTTTTAGTTTAGCTGATTAAATGTGCTACTGTTCGGTTATGGATAGTTGCCAAGATTTTTGCTTAGCACGCTTCTCCACTTGAATGATTATGGATGACGCTATGTTTATTGGCGAATGTTCGGATGCAAATCTTGATAACTTACTCCGTATTCTTAATTGTTTTCACTTGGCTTCAGGGTTGCGTATTAATGTCAGTAAAAGCCATATTCCGGGGGTCGGGGTTTCTTCAGTCGTTGTGCATCAAGGAGCTTCACGTATCGGTTGGGATGTTATGCATACTCCTTTTAAATACTTGGGTATTATGGTGGGTGACCATATGTCTCAAAAGTCGACATGGTCTAATACCTTATAGAGGATTCGTGCTCTACCTTTGTACAACATGTGTATTTACAAAGCTCTGTTGTCTGTGATTTGTGAGATGGAAATTATTTGTAATTCATTCTTTATTGGTAGTGATAATCAGAAGAATAAGATTACTTGGGTGTCGTGGGATAAAGTCATGTCTTCTAAGAAGAATGGTGTTCTAGGCGTTGCCAGTTTATTCGCTCTGAATTGTGCCCGCTTACTTAAATGGGTGTGGCGGTTTTTGACGAGAGATGGTTCCTTATGGTCTCAAATTATTGGTGCCATTCACGGTATTCATCTAGATTCTCATTCTAATAAATTTTCTTCTACGTGGGGTATTATTCTTCGTGAACTTCAACTCCTACATGTTAAAGGTTTTGATTTCCTATCTCATTGTAAAGTTAGTGTGGGAGATGGGTTGAAGACTAGATTCTGGTTAGATGTGTGGTTGTTGGACACTTCCCTTCGTGATCGGTTTCCTCGTATCTTCGCTCTTGAGAATGACATTGATGCTTCTGTTGGGTCCAAGCTTAATGCATCAACGTTGGACTCGTCTTTTAGAAGAGCGTTAAGGGATGGTATTGAAAGGACACAGTGGTTGGAATTGATCACGTTGGTATCTAATGTTTCCCTTTCCTCCTGTTCGGATAGGTGGGTTTGTGACCTTAGAGGTGATGGTGATTTTCTTGTCAAATCTGACTGTGATTCTCTAGATAATCTATTTCTTCCATCTTTGAACATTCGTACGTGTTGGGTGAAACAAGTGCCGAATAAAGTTAATATTCTATTTTGGCGTGCTTCTCGTGACCGTCTGCCCACTCGAGGTAATTTGATTTCTAGAGGTGTTAGCTTGGTTTCTAGTAATTGTCCGATTTGTGATGCTACGGTTGAAGACTCGCAGCACCTCTTCTTTGATTGTGATCTGGCTATTTCTATATTACATAAGGTTTGCAGTTGGTGGAACATTCAATGGGGTGCCATTTTGACTTTCGACACTTGGAACAATTGGTTATCCTCTATTAGTTTGTCGTCTAAGCTAAAAAATCTGTTGGAGGGAGTGTTCTATACTTCTTGGTGGTTTATATGGTGGTTAAGAAATCGTTTGGTCTTCGATACTTCTCCACCTAGGCGTTCAGTGATTTTTGATGATATAGTCTCGTACTCTTATAATTGGTGTACTAGTCGATGTAATTGTTCTTTTTATTGGGAGATGTGGCTTAAAAACCTTTATTTAATCTCTTTGTAATGTTATTCTAGCATCTTGCTAGTTTCTTAATAAAGTTGTCGTTCAAAAAAAAATACAATTTATTATTTTTTTTTGCATTAAAAAATATTACATTATCATAAAAACAACTTATCTTAATTATAGGAATTTTTTTGGTAACATTTGACATTCTTTAAAATTAATTAAAATAAATAAATGTTAACATTATTAGTTAGAATATCTTTTTATGTTTATCATTGCTGTTTGTATTCCATAATATCCACCATTGGAGAAATCAAACTCAATATCAATATTCATAAATTAAAGAAGATCAACAAAATAAACAGAACAATGAAGGTATCATTTATATACATTCCTATTCATTTTTATTATCATTTTCATCATTGTTAGATGTTGTATGATGATTTAGTTTCATAATATTTGTTAGGCATAAAAAATAATGTCAACAATCATAAACGAAAGGCCAATATCAATGGAACCTCTTTATTGGTTAATGGTGGAACGATTGTTAAAAAAACATTCGACCAAATGAATCAAATATCGACACAAACCACGGAGGCACATTCACACATGTTAGTTTCAAACAATGTAGACCATACGCCGTTAAGGTTTCCTCTTTCAGAGCTTAGCAAAGGTATAGTTTCAACATTGTATTTGTCTCATAATTATATTTTCAACATTCTATATGATATTTATTTAACCAACTGAATTTTCAGCATGTATTCTGCCATCCGATATAGCCTTACGAACAAGAGGACGTCCTCGAATACATTCGAAGACACAAGGTAATTGTGATTCGACAGTTCCAACATCAATAGACATATCACTTCGACCAAGAGGACGGCCTCGGAAAGATTCAAACACACAAGGTTAGTCATATTTTTTTTAAATTTTTGTGAATAAGTATAAGAATATTTTATTTACCGTGAGTGTAATAGCAGAAGGACTACACACAAGAAACACTAGGACAATGCCACCAGTACTTGCCACACCTTCATTTACGAATGTTGTGTCGGCATCAAATATACTATCAAACAGTACACCTCGCCGAAGCTTTATGACTACAAAACAGTCTACCACAACAAGTATGATACAATGTCGTAGTTATTAACTTAAATCTTAATTTTTTAATTTGACTATTTTTTTGTAATTTCATGTCTGTAATTCCATTTGTAGGTAATCTACTTTCCGTGAAACTCGAAATAACGCCAATGTTTGATTGAAACACCTAAAAGCAAAAGAATTATTCCATCATCAAATGTAGTCTCAAGTGGCACACCTCTATCAGTTGGACGTCCAAAAAAACTACCGAAAAGCAATTGTACGTATGAAAATTTTGATCATCATTTTCCATACTTAAATATTTTTTAGATGTAAGTTGTATGACATGTATTTATATATATTGTTTCATCAGCTAATCAAATGGAAAAAGTGCCAGGGACACAAGTAGGGTTTGAAACACCACAACATACAAATGTTGCTGTTTCATCGTATTTACTACCATACATCAAACCTCGACAAATAGGGCGACCTTGCAAGTATATTCCTCTGGAAACACGTATGTCTTTTTTAGATCTTTTATTTACATTTTTTAATAAAAATACTCATATACGATTGTGATTTTTGCAACAACTAAAGGAACAAGCGTATTACCAAGCACACCTCTAAATCTTGGACGACCGTGTACATTAGAGTTTAAAACACCACAGGATAGCAATGGTGTTGTTTCAGCTTTGGGAGTAGCAAACAATATACCTCGAACAAGAGGACGACCTCGAAAGATTATATTATCAAAACGTATGACATTTTTTAAACTCTTTTTTAAACAAGTAATAGTTTCATACTTTTTATTTGTTTGTGTTTTGCAGATACTCCAAAACCAAGTTTGTTAACAAGTACGCCTCTAAATCTTGGACGACCGTGCAAAATTGAGTTTAAAACACCACAGGATACCAATGGTGGCGTTTCAGACATGGGAGTAGCAAACAGTACACCTCGAACAAGAGGACGACCTCGCAAGAATATATTACCAACACGTATGACATTTTTTAAACTTTTTTGAAAAAAGTAGTAGGTTTATATTTTTAATTTGTTTGTGTTTTACAGATACTTCACAACCATGTTTGTTAACATGTACGCCTCTAAATCTTGCACGACCATGCAAAATTGAGTTTAAAACACCACAGGATACCAATGGTGGCGTTTCAGACTTGGGAGGGGAGCAAACAGTACACCTCAAACAAGAGGACGACCTCGCAAGATTCTATTATCAACACGTATGAGATTTTAACACACTTTTTTGAAAAAAGTTATAGTTTAATATTTTGTATTTGTTTGTTTTTTTGCAGAAACTCCAAAACCAAGTTTGTTAACAACTACGCATGTATCTCATGGACGCACATGCACATCTGATATCGACTTAATATAAGTTATTTATAATTCCTTTTTTTAAATATTTTGAAGTTTAAGGAGAAGTGTGCGTTTGCAAAGGTTTACACCGACAACTGATTATGTACCGAATGTAACAAATGTAGTTCAATCATGTACGACAACTGAAGACATTACAATAAGAGGACGTGGACGTCCAAAGAAGATTTCTATCCCTACACGTAATACACAATTCTGTTTAGACATTAATTTTGTTTGTATGTTTGGTCTTTTATGTACTTTTTACTAACTATTCATCTTATTTACAGCAACCAAACTAACCAGAGAAACTGCAGTTCTCGATAAAGGTTTGCAAAACAATTTCAATTTTAGTTAATGACACTAAATAACATGTTTTAGTTTTATATTCTTATAAGTTAACTGATTTATGTACAAAAAATGTAAGAAAAAAAACCATCTGTACCGATCGTACAAGAAGTCGTGTTAGCACGCCAGTCATGTTTAACATAGGTCAGAACAACCTATGCTTAATAACATTTGTTTGATCATAAATATCTGTAATTTGTTTTACAAGTATTCGTCCTCATTACAGCATCAACATCCTCTCCAAAACAACCAAAAGTAAAGAGTGTGTCTATGAAATCCTCCCGTCGAATTAACTTTGATGATTCGGATGAAGAAGATGAAGATGCAATACAGAACAATTCATTTGAAGGTATATGTGACGGTACTCATATGATCATTTCTGTTGATTAACCAATACAAACAAAAAAAATCACGTCAGAATCAAAGAATATAATATATGATGAATTTTTTGGTTTTTCATTCTATCATAATATCGTGATCATGGAGATCTAATGTTTGCTTGTGAATCTTGTGGTGCATTGTTTTGGCATGCTGAGAGTGTAGTCGGTAATACACACGGCAATTCAGAAGCATTTTCATTATGTTGTGGACGAGGATAAGTTATGTTACCTACCCGTCTTAAGAATCTACCAAAACTTTTAAAGGATCTTTGTAATAAAAAGCATTCTAAAAGCAAAAACTTTTTAGATAATATAAGACGATACAATACGGTATTTGCTTTCACTTCTATGGGTGGCAAGCAAGATAAGTCTGTGAACACTGGACGTGGTCCGTATTGCTACAGGATACAGGGAGAAAAGCACCATAGAATAGGTTCTTGGCTTCCTGAAGAAGGAAATCCACCAATGTTTTCATAGCTTTAAGTTTATGATACTGCCCATGAGATTGAAAACAGGATGAAATTTTCAAGGTTTGTGAAATATATATTTATATGATACAGCTTACTTTTAATTTATAATTTTTAACATTATTTAGTATAAACGTTAAGTCCTTCATGTAACTGATGCATAAGGTAATGTCAAATAGGAACGGAGAATCAACGTCCTCTGCCAAGAATGATGTTGACAACCAGCTTATATCGGAAATACGCGACATGTTGGATACGTCTAACCCTTTGGTAGCTAAGTTTCGTACGGTTGGTGATCGTTTTAAGTCAAGGAAAAAACATGCTAACGTTAGGCTAAGACTCATTGGTACGAGGAAACGAGATGGAAGAAAGTATGATTTGCCGACTACATCAGAGGTTGCAGCTCTTATTGTTGGAGACTTTGACTCCACTGAACATAAAAGGGATATTATTTTAGAGAGACAAGGTGGCGGAAAGAAAAGAATAAGTGAGTTGCACCCTTCCTATCTTGCACTCCAATATCCATTGTTGTTTCCGTACGCTAAAGATTGATATCGTACAGATATATACCACAGAGGAATTACTGGCTTAACATCAACAAATAAGAAAACCCGTGTTTTTATGAAAGAGTGGTTTGCGTACCGCTTGCAGGATAGATCAAATGTCTACTCAATGATACTTAATTCACGAAGATTATTTCAGCAATTCTTTGTGGACGGATACACAATGATAGAGTCTGAAAGGATGTCTTATATACGTATGGAGCAGAAAGATTTAAGGAGTGAGACGTATGTAAAGTTGGAAAAGTTGGCGGCAAATCTAGATTCGGGTGTTACTTTTAGAGGTAAAAAACTTGTGTTGCCTGGATCATATACAAGAAGCCCAAGGTATGTGATGCAGAACTATCTAGACGCGATGACCTTGTGCAAAAACTTTGGATACCCAGACCTTTTCATAACATTCATGTGTAACCCAAAGTGGCCCGAGATTTCACGTTTTGTTGCTAAAAAGGGATTGAAATATGAAGATCGTCCGAACGCCATAACAAGGGTGTTTAAACAGAAATTAGACACCATTATGAAGGATTTTAAAGACAAGCGTTGGTTTGGCAGACTAAAAGGAGGTAAATACTTTCTAATCATGTTTGTTTTGATTTAATGAAAGTTATTCCAACAAAACAAACAGTTTTGTGTTAGTATTCAAAATTTAACTTTGTAATATTTACCTCTCAGCTGTTTACACGGTCGAGTTCCAAAAACAAGGACTTCCACATGCGCATATATTATTGTTTCTACATCCGGAAGATAAGCTAAAGACCGCAGAGCAGATTGATAAATATATATCGGCCAAGATACCTGATAAGGATGAAGATCCAGAATTGTATTAGATAGTAACCGATCACATGATGCATGGTCCATGTGGTCATGAGCGTCCAAGTTGTCCTTGCACGATAAACAACAGGTGTGCGAAAAAGTTTCCCAAACAGTATAACGAGAAAACGTTTATCGATGAAAGTGGTTACGCAATCTATAGAAGAAGGAACGACGCTTCTACTATTAAAAAAAGCAAAGTTTATTGGGATAATCGTTATGTGGTGCCTTATAACCGTGGCTTGCTAATACGTTATCAGTCTCATATAAACGTCGAGGGTGCAACCAAATAACTTCTATCAAATATCTTTTCAAGTATACAAATAAGGGATTGGATAGGGTTACTCTTGCTGCAGAGAATGAAGAAGTTGATGAGATTGCCGATTATTATGACTGTAGGTATCTTTCAGCATGCGAAGCAGCTTGGAGGATTTACGGTTTTGACATACATTACAGGTTTCCACCTGTTGAGAGGTTACCATTTCACTTGCCTAATGAGCAGTCTGTCGTATTTGAAGAAAGCGATAGCCTTGAAAAAACGCTTGAAAAGGCGTCAGTAAACGAAACAAAGTTTCAAGCTTGGATGAATATGAATAAATTAGATGATTTTGTGTGATAACTTCTTTATGTAGATTTTCCAAAGCATTATGTTTGGAAAGCTGACGAAAAGATTTGGTAGCGTAGGCAAAAGGGTGAATGTGTTGGTCGTATACATCACGTACCTCCTTACTGGGGTGAAATGTTTTATTTACGAGTGTTGCCTAATAAGGTTCCAGGCGCTAGGGAGTATGAGGAATTAAGGTAGTTTGACAAGGTTATTTACCCGACATTTAAAGACGCTTGCTATGCACGAGGTCTTTTGGAGGATGACAAGGAGTATATTGATGGACTTATGAAGCGAGTCATTGGGGAATGGGAAATTATTTGAGAAGTTTTTTGTTATGCTTATTATGACGGACAATATGTCTAGGCCAGAGTTTGTGTACGAAAAAGCATGGCATGTCTTGGCAGCAAATGTAGAAAGCATTGAATGCGTTAAAAGAAATGATCTAGGTATTATCAGCATTTAGTTTTCGTGTTCTTTACTGTCATATATTTTACACATCGGTTTATACAAATTTTCCTGATTATTGCATAATTAGTTTTTTCATACTCAAAATTCCTACTAACGGATTAAATACCAATGTATATTGCAGAATTGGTACTTTCAGATGACACAAAGAAAAATATATGCCTTACATATATTGAGCACATGCTTTTAAGAAACAACAAAAGCTTGAAAAATATAACAAACATGTCATATCCACAAGATGAATACACAATGGATGGCTATAATAGGTTGGTGCACGATGAACTTACATACAACAAAGAAGAATTAAAAGAACAACATCAAAGGATGTACGTTACATTGACAGAAGAACAGAAAGGTGTATACGAAACTATAATGGATGTTGTTGATAAAAAGAAAGGTGGGATGTTCTTTGTGTACGGATATGGTGGAACAGGTAAGACCTACCTATATAAAACTATGTCAGCTGCATGTCGTTCAGAAGGTGGAATCGTGTTGAATGTTGCATCAAGTGGTATTGCGGCACTTTTATTGGAAGGAGGCAGGACAACTCATTCTAGGTTTGCTACACCTATTAATGTGAACGAAGATTCCATGTGTCATATTTCAGCAGATAGTGAGCTTGCTGAGTTGCTTAGGATGACTAAACTAATAATATGGGATGAGGCGCCCATGGTCAATCGACA
This sequence comes from Glebionis coronaria, assembly GCA_025667525.1. Taxonomy (NCBI): domain Eukaryota; kingdom Viridiplantae; phylum Streptophyta; class Magnoliopsida; order Asterales; family Asteraceae; genus Glebionis; species Glebionis coronaria. The sequence continues at coordinate 606,342,164 of CM046876.1, read as the reverse complement.
TAGTTATGAGGCTTTTGATAGAACAATGAAAGATATTTGTCGAACTGATCCAAAGAAACCTTCTGAAAAGATTTTTCGTGGAAAATTTGTTGTTTTCGGTGGAGACTTTAGACAAATCCTTCTCGTTGTTCCAAATGGCACCAGACAAGATGTGGTACACGCTTCAATAAATTCTTCAGTCTTATGGAAGGAATGCACCTTCTTAAAGTTAATTGTTAACATGAGGTTAGGTTCAAGCTCAGATGCTTCTGAAAGGAAAGAAATCCAATATTTTGCAGATTGGATTTTAAGTATTGGTAACGGCACAATCGAAGGAAAGAACGATGGAGAGGCAGACGTGGAATTTCCTGAAGATATGTTGGTTCCTAATTCTGATGACCATATCGGTTCCATTATTGAGGAAACTTACCCACATCTACTGAGTAACCTATATGATCCACATTATTTTCAAGATAGCGCCTGTAACATCCCATTTTGATAATGGAATGTCACGCGTAATTATGGCGTGTCATCAAAGCATACAAGGATAAATGTCTAAAACATTACATGACCATAGGGATAACCGGAATCAAACATCGGTTTCCAAACATAAGCCCAAAACATAATAAAGCAAAAGAAATGAATGAAGACTAAACAAGCATAAGTATATGAAGGAAAAAAGGAAAAGAAGTCTCTAGCAGCTTCCATCCTATGCACGTCCTCCAAATGCTCGAGTCTTTCCTAGGGTACCTGCCGTTTTGGGACATGGAAAGGAAAGTAACAACTGAGCAAAACGCTCAGTGCACAGATATATACATAGTATAAATGACTAAAACATAATAAAGACTTAGTAGCAACGGAAATGTATAAGTCCTGAAAAACCTGGAACATGTTCATAAAACTGGTTTTATAGTTTGAAAAGCCTTATGTTTATCTTATGAAAACTGTTTAACATATTTTACCATTAGCCAATATAGGTCATGAAAATCCACCGTGCATGAATACTTGGAGGGGTGACCTCATCATGCAAATTAGAGGGGCTGCCTCTAATTTAATATACTGGTTTGGGTAGGAGGGATCAACTCCTTGTGAAGGATGCAAGGCACACACCACATTCACACTGAGTAATCTGCTGAAAAACATGTAACTAGGATGCACCCATACGCCCCACATGATAAATATAATAATATGGCCAAAAGCTGAAGGGACGCCACGAGCAATCACTCCACCGTAGGAAGTCATAACACCAATGCCTCTAGTGTTATGGTTATGGTACCTCCATAACTAGGTGAAACTGGTCATGCATGTATATGGCTATAGGTATTCTAAATTAAACATAAGCAAATCAAACATATAAACTTATACTACGGGAAAACAGTTGGTTGCATACGGGTAATCCTAATAAGGAAAGAATGTCCATACTAAAAGGACGAGAATCCGTACCTTATGTCCAGTGAACGAAGAAGACGAACGGAAGAGATTCCTACTTCGGTATCACTAATGCTAGATAAATACATACGTGTATAAGTATCTGATTACTGAACACGTAACCGGTTTTACGTCATGTCTTAGCTTATTTTATACGTTCATGTCATGTTTTACTGTTTTAAGCTTTATGCTGTGTTTATCTTATATTCTGTCTATTCTGATTAAGTATTACTTGTATTTCATGTATTATTATACTTACTGTGTAATAATAAGTAACTTTCTAAAAATAGCAGGTTTCCTAAAATAGAAAGTTTCCAAAAATAGAAAGTTACCAAAAATAGAAAGTTTCCAAAAATAGAAAGTTTCCAAAAATAAAAAGTTTCCAAAAATAAAATTACTGCTTAAAATAGATAAGTTTCTAAAAATAAAAAGTTTCCATAATTAGATATAAAATAAGCTAGTTATATAAGCTTTAAGTGTTTTCTGATTATTTTCCTAAGTCATGTAGTTATAAGGTATAGTTTATTAATTATTACAAGTAAATTAGATAAACTATAGGTTAAAAGTATTTAATTAAATATAATGTGATTTAATTAAATAAAGATATAAATACTTAGGTTAAAACGTGTATTATTAATTATATTAATATAACCTAAGTCATGAGAATTAATTAATTATAGGTCATGGTTTTAATAATTAATTAATTACTTAGTCTAATTTTCATGATTAAAATACTTAGGTTTAACTATGTATTAATAGTAAAATAACTAACCTAAGTCATGATAATTAATTAATTATAAGTCATGTTTAATAATTAATTAATTATTATAGTCTAAATTAAATAAATAAAAATACTTAGGTTAAATCATGTATTATTAATTTATAATAATAAACCTAAGTCCATGTTCTTATTAAATTAATTATATAGCATGTTAAACTAAATTTAATTAATCTTGTAATAATAAATCATGATTTATTAGTCTAATTGTCTCGTAATTAATATACATGTTAAGCTAATTAAACTCGTAAAAATAATAACCCGAACCCGTGTATTATTTTATGAAAACGTGTCGAAAACCAAACCGTGAAAACCCGTGTTGTTTTAAATATAACCCGAACCAAACAGCCCTTAAATTGTGTTTATAAAACTGACAGCCAAACGCGCCCTTAATTCTGTTTTAAACCCAAAAACAAACAATCCCTTAACTGCCAGTTCCCCCTGGCAGTTTTGTGTTCCCCTGCTAGTTTAGACCCCCGGTTCCCACTGACAGTCTAACACCACCACTGGCCGCAGCCAGTGGTTCCCCCTGTTAGGCCGTGGATGCCACTGTTAGCCCAAAAAGGACCACAACCTTGCAGCTGGTGGGAATAAAGTACCACCGAGAGTCTCTTGACTCTCGGTTTGTGTGCCAAACAACCACAGCGACACCAAAAACGACACCCTTCTATTATTCACCATTTGAACATGTTTTTAATACCCTTAAAAATCGGATTCAAGATCAATTTAAAAGAAAGAAAAAGAAAACGAATTAGGGTTTTACCTTGTGTTTCGTGTTAGGGTTTAAGGAAAGACACGAATCATTCTTGATTCCTAGAACAACACCCGATTTGGTTTCTTGGTTCTTGGTGGGGAGTCGTCGGCTGAAGATCAAAAGAGGGAGAGAGAGTGACGGCCTGTTGAATATTTCTAGGGTTTGGGATGTTTTGTCTAAATGGAAATATACTCCCCCCGTTCTTTTGTTTACACGGCCAAAACAAGACACTTGGGCCTTGAGCCCAAGTCCTACTTCTTTTCTTGTTGTCTAAAACAGCCCTTATACTTCCTCCCTATTCGTTTGTATTAATTGATTAATACAACGTACGCGTTTAATTAAATATGTATTCGGTTTCGTGTATTTTAATATTCGTGTAGTTCGTAATTAATATTTATCGTGTTTTATGTGTGTATGTGATTCAATGATCGTGTTTTAGATGTTCGTAAGTATAACTATAATCATTAATAATTATCGTGTATTACCACGTACGTACTTATTATTGTGCATTAACACGTACGGAATACTTATAAATAATATTCGAGAAACGTAACATGCTATAAAAGGAAAGTTCTAATCATGTACGTACGACTATAGGTGTACTGTTCATGGTAAAAGCATGCGGGTTTTACAACGCCATTCTTGCACCTACGCACGACTTGGTTGATTTGGTTAATGACAGAATGTTGTCGTTGTTAGAAGGTGAGGAGAAGACGTACAATTCTGCAGAAACTGTGGCGGTTGTTGATATGGACACAAACTTTAATGAAGAAATGTACACACAAGACTTCCTTAACAGCCTCAACATGTCTGGACTTCCTGAGCATTCTTTAAAACTAAAGATAGGTACTCCAGTTATGTGCATGCGAAACATCGACCAAAGGTTGGGACTCTGTAATGGTACCAGGCTTCAAGTACTAAGGATGGGAATAAATATAATCGAAGCCAAGATAATATCTGGTGCTAGTGTGGGCACTATTTGTGCAATATCGCGTATGGTTATTAGTCCCTCTGACACTAAGCTTCCATTTAAACTAAATCGACGGCAGTTTCCTATAAAGATTTGTTTTGGAATGAAAATTAACAAAAGCCAGGGTCAAACGTTATCTAAAGTTGGTTTATTTCTTCCGAAACCTGTTTTCTCTCATGGACAACTGTACGTTGCTGTATCAAGAGTCAAGAGCAAGAAAGGTTTGAAGGTTTCATTATGTGATACGGATGGTAATTATTCCAATACCATGACTAACGTTGTTTACAAAGAAACTTTGTATAGAATTTGATATAAGTGTCTATGCTTTTAAATTTTGTCGACTTTGGTATACTATATGTTATCTTTTTTTGGATTAATACTCATTTTTTAAGGGTATGATATACAAATAACTTGAATTTATTTTGACATACGATGTATATCCTTTTATCGTATTACTCATCATGTTATTAACATTTTCTTATTACTTTTAAGGTATTATTATTGATTTATTTTATAATCCGAATCCAATTTAATATACGTACAAATCTGTTTGTTTTTCATTAATAAAAACATAGTTTCTTAAAGTTAAAATTATAAAACGCGCCCGTCCATCGGACGGGCTTAACAACTAGTTAAATGAATAAGATTAAACATAAGATATATTTATATTTTCACTTTCTTTTTTCAAACATTAATATTTGTTAAACCGTTAATCGTTATGCGAAAAAAATATACCGTTGCGAAGAACATTTAATTAGCTTTCTATAGATATGATATATGATATACTTTCGACAAATTTTATTTCTTTTCATTTTTTTTCACGTTTTCGAAAATTATATATTAATAACATATATGATGTAACACCAGTATCATATATGATATGGTCTATCATATATGATATATATGATTTAATATTATTATCATATATGATGAAACGGTATTATCATATATGATATTTCACGTAAATTTTAAAAAAAGGAAAAAAGAATTTTCTTTGAAAGTATATCATATTGCATATTTGTAGAAAGATAATTAAATATTTAACGCGATGATATAATTATTTTCGTTTAATACTTAACGGTTTAAGATATTTAAATTATAAAAAATAAAATAAATTTAATATGTCCATTAAATAGGATGAATCCTTTATATTTAAAGAAAAGTATGACATTCAAAATAATTATTCGTTAAAAATAGACATGTTCACAATTCAGGTTAATACCTACTAAACTCTGAATCAACTTGTTATCGAACTGAATTTATCAAAACTGAACCGAACCAAACAAAACATCAAATTTTTGATTTAAACAGTTTTGACAAAACGTCAACCAAACCGAACCGAACCCAAAACCGAATACTTACAAATTCATTTATATATAACCTAAAGGACCAAAACACAATCTTTTCAGTCCAACATAATCACTCTATCCTTAAAAAAAACACAAACACAAACACAACAATGGCACTGCTACTCCAATCCTCAGCTTCATCATTCATTTCACAATTCCCAGCAATCTCATCCGTACGGTTAACTACACCGTGCAACCGTCATAACGGGTTATCAGTACGAGCAGAAGCAGCAGCAGGGATAGTGTTGGTTGAGAAATCAGAAGCGGATAAGGTGAACCGGTTGAAAACATCGTATCTTGAAAAGATTGTTCCTTTGCTTAAGGAAGAGTTTAATTACACTAATATTCTTCAGGTATATCATCATTTTAACCCATTGCCCCGGTTTACTGCCCGGTTCACCGAATCATCGGTTCGACCGGTTAAACCGAATGCTAGTTAGTTTGTTTGAAGATAAGTATGAGATTATGTGGATTTCAAAGTTTAGCTAATGTGATTATCCTGATTGTTTGTTTGTTTGTTGTAGATAATGTGTATTAGATACTGTTTGAATTCTGAATATTTCTTTCTTTCGCCTTATACAGGGTGTTTGTTTTAGCTTATATAACGTAAGCTCATTTCGGCTTATATTTCATAAGCTCCAATTTTGTGGCTTATTTGGAGACTTGTGGGCTTATATAAGTTTATTATGTTATGATATAATAAACTTATATAACCTCATAAGTCTCGAGATAAGCCACAAATATTGGGGTCTATGAGATATAAGCCGAAATGTGACTTATTTTCGGCTTATATTTCATAAGCCTCAATTTTGTGGCTTATTTGGAGACTTATGGTCTTATATAAGTTTATTATGATATACTGTAATAAACTTATATAAGCCCATAAGTCCCTAAATAAGCCACAAAATTGAGGCTTGTGAAATATAAGCTGAAATGGGCTTACATTTCATAAGCCTAAACAAACACCCCCATAAGCTTTTTATGACATAATATACTTTTATAAGCTGAAAAGTTTCAAAATAAGCCCCAAAAAACGAGCTTACAAAACATAAGTTGAAAAACAAATTAGCCGTAAGCCCGCTATATAAGGTATTTCATTTTAGTTTGAAAATAGTGTTAAAAAAAATAGTGTTATTGATGAGGATAACTATTTGAACTTATGCTATCGCCTAAAATAGCTTACGATGAGGAATCAATATTTGGAAGAGAATATTGGAATTCTATTTTGCTGGCTTATGGTTTATTAAAGTTGATAAGCTCAACTTGATAAGGTTTCCAAAGTTAAAAAGGCATAAGCCGGCATAATAAGCTAATCCAAACACCCCTGAAGAGTGATTATGTTGTTTATGTATGGTGTTTTTCAAAATTTAGTTCAGTGCCAAATTAGTACATGTGTTTAAATAAATGACTCTGAATTAACATGTTTTTTTGGTATGAAATCAGTGTGAGTTCATATCGGGTTATTACTTGATACTTTGTCATTACACACGCAGCATACTCGTGCAGATGCAATAAACACCGCGTCACCGCTTCATCTCGCCGAAAATACAAATCAAACACTCAAGTTGACTAAGTATAGAGTTAAAATATGTGGTTGATATAGAGTGGATTGTTCAGTTTGTTAGTATCTGCCAAGAATGAAATGTCTAGTCTGATGATTTGAATTCCTCATTGCCCTGTCTATCATTTTTCTCATTCGTCGTCTGTCATATAGATTGTGTCATCGCTTTTGAATAAACAAGGTTTTAAATGCTAATCCAAACACCCCTTTCAAGGAACAAATATCATGCCACGCTACTGCTTTTGGAGGTTACTGTTTTGTGTCTATCTTTGAATTCATCCGTTATCAGGTTTTGTAAATATATTATATACACGTGACCTGCACCGAGTTGGTGGCTGACTGGGCTTTTGATTTGATCAAAGCAGAGAAGCTCGCCTTCTTGTTATCCAAAAGCAAAAGTCGGTCGAATTCTATCTATGTATCTGCTTATTGTTCTCCAACCATTTAATGAATGTGGATATGATTAACTCAAATAAGTTTATAACTTGTTATAATTTTTCATGTGAATATGGTAGGTGCCGAAGGTTGACAAGATTGTCGTGAATTGTGGTATTGGAGAGGCTGCACAGAACAGCAAAGGTCTTGATGCGGCTATAAATGACATGGCACTTATCACAGGACAAAGGCCTGTGAAAACTAAAGCAAAGAATGCCATTGCCCAGTTTAAGATCAGAGAAAATCAAACACTTGGAATTGCTGTCACCCTTAGGGGAAACGTAAGTTTCTCCCCTGTTGCTCTGATTTTCACCGTATTGCCTTCACCATGCTGAAACTTTTTACCATGCTGAAACTATAATCTTAATTTAAAATATATACTTCATCAACCATACTCATATGTTAAAGATTCGAATCAACTTAAGATTTATGGTAGACACGGAGACTCTTTCTGTCATACAGAATTACTCATTTGTCCAATGAGAATAGCAACACATATTTTTAACGACTGATGATGTTAATATTGGGTGATAGAGTTTATGAGATTCCCCTCTTTTTGATGTTACACATCAGTTTTCTAGTAATCAGTTATAGCTATCAAAATCTACAAACCCACACAAATTATGTGGTTCAAACCAGATTCTTATTACGTACATCCAAGAAACACTTGCTCCGTTTTTGTGAAGAAAACTTAATAGGATATAGACAAAGCATGGCTATTTTTAAGTGACGGAATGGAACAAGCCGCACCAGACTCGAGTAAAAATGGGTAATATATAGTCAGTGTTTGAACGGCTCGGACTGTGTTGGTTTACCTAAAAACACGTTTTGTTCATCTTATTAGTAAATGCGGAATATAACTAGGAGGGTCGGATGCATAAAAATAATACATGCTGGCAACTTTCAACCCTTTTGTTAGGTTCCCTTTTAGCTTTGTTTCTTGATTTTGACCCGTTAGAGCTATCTGAACACAAATCAATCAGTTTTATGAGTATAAGTAATTGGTTATGTTTGCCACATCTATTATTACTGATGTTTTTAGCTTGTGTAAAACAGGTCATGTACGCATTCCTTGACCGATTCATAAACTTGGGTCTTCCTAGAACTCGTGATTTTCAAGGTGTGAGCCCAAACAGCTTTGATGGGCACGGTAACTACAGTGTTGGACTTAAGGAACAAAGTGTGTTCCCTGAGCTTAGTTATGATGCTCTTGGTAAACCAAGGGGAATGGATGTCTGCATTACAACAACAGCTCAAACTGATAAAGAAGCCTATAAACTTCTAGCTTTAATGGGAATGCCGTTCCGTGAGGGTGCAGGACCCGTAGGGGTTATCAAGAAGAAGAAGTTGAAATCTCACCATTTCAACACCAAGACCAAGGCAAAGTCAAGGAAATGATCTTCTCATGTGGTTGTAAACTTAGTTTTGTTGTGATTTTTGTTAATTGTTGTAACGAATGACGATCCAGTGCATTTTTTTATTCACATTCAAGCTGTCGGGATCACGGCTTATATTATGTGTAGTTGTACCATGATGCTCTAAGCACATACAATCGCAATGTTTATTATCAATGCAAGTTGAATGACCGAAATGTAAGAATTTGATAACAGCGTTTAACTTGCAGCGAGCGGCATGTACAAGTACAACGAACACCATCGGTATTGGTGGTAGATGGGTGATTTATATTTTTGATAGCTGAATCATTAAGTTACATGAAACATTGACAACAGTGTCGCAATTATAACTTTTTTTTTAACAGCAAAAGAAACAATAGCATAAAAAACAATAGCTTCTAGCAAGATGCTAGAAGAAATTACAAAGGAGATTTTAGCCAGTCATACCAAAATCTCGTCGCTATGCTCGATAACTCGCTTGCTGATGTTTGCATCTGATCATGAAGCGCGACTCTTCCTAATATATATACATAATTCTCAAACACCAATTTACTTTCTTTAACAGAAAATGCAGAATATGCTTAACTCTGCTGTTGTCTCAGCATTTTAACATCCTGCAATACCCATTTTGAATTGATATAATTTTATAATGCAGTATAGCCACTTTTTAAAAAGAAAAAAATTATCCACTTTTACAGATCCTATGCATTTGCCTCTATTTAATTTAAGGATGAGTATTTCGACTCAAATTGGAATCGTTACGAAACCAAACGGAATCAAATCGATTCTCGATATACGATACGGTACTAGGACTACGAAATAAAGTAGAAATAAAATCGAGACCACTTATTCCGTCCTGGACCAGTACCAAATCGGAAATTCTCGAAAAACCCCGAGAAACCTCCGATTTTTTGCTACCGGTACTAGTATTCGAATGCCGTTGAATACGATACCGATACCACTAATTTATGCTCGGAAAAAAATCAACATCATTAATTATAAACGAGATCGATACCGTGCTCATCCCTAATTCAACTATTAAATCTACCTAGCAACTAACAATAAACAAAGGATCTTTGTAACTTAATAATGGGCTTTCCTAGTAGTCTTTGCTCTATAATCTATACACGTGATTAATATGAAAGGAGAGTTCCTTTGAATGGAATGGTAAAACAGGCTCTTTAAAAGATAAAGATCAAGTGTTCGATTCCATTCATGGCGACCATCCTTTTTTTATTTTTAAACTATACTCAAGTATACATATTTTACAACTAATAAACAAGTACTGTATCTTTGTTAAATCTTAATTTTGCCCACTAAATATTGGGCTCTCCTAGTAGTGGATTTAACAGATATACACCTAGACTTTGCACTCTATACGCATGCTTAATGTTAGGCGGCATATAATAAACCACTTAGATAATGGGTCATTTTTTTCTTTTTACTTTAAATGGTTGTCACATATAGGACTCGCAGGCAGGTTTTTATGTTTCGAACGTTTATTTTGTCTTCCTATCGATCTATTTCTTTGATGATTTGAGTCATCAAATCCGCACAAGGCTTTGTATTGAGTTTCTGTTCTGAATGTACGACACCAAAACGATGTTTCAATGTCATTTCATGTTTTCGACCTTCTATAAAAATCTTGTTTATAGCTTAAAAGACACGGTATAGAAGTCTCGTTTGACATACATCAAGTATATTTAGTAAGTTTTTGGAAATGCTGGTCTTTAACGTTTCATAAAATACTACTAGTATTTAAAAGCGTTAAACACTTATAAATATTCTACACTATTCTACTCACATATAGGGGTGTCAATATTTTTGACTCGACTCGAACCTAACTTAAACATATTCGGGTCGGGTTATTCGGGTTGAAATTTTAATTCGAGTTAGTCGGGTCAACCCGACTAACTCGAATTCGAAATAAGGTCGGACATCAGATAATATATTTATGTCTAATTCGGGTTAGGATCAACCGGATTGACCTGAATAAGAATATTTTTTATTATATTTAAAATTTAAATTAAATATAAATTTTTTAGAAAAATTAAAATATATATATAATAATTTACCCGAATTCGGATTAACTGAACCCGACCAGACCCGACCCGACTAGATCCGACCCGAATAGATTCGAACCCGAGTAACTCGAGTTCAAATCAGATCGAATCCGAGTAAATTATTTTTAGTCTTGACTCGAATTCAACCTGATCCGATTAACCCAAACCCGACCAACCCGATCCAATTCCCACCCCTACTCACATGTACTACTTTGCTTAGTGCTTCAACTACTTTTGCGGAACACATCATAAATCGAAGGTAATCACTATGACATCATAACGTAAATATAAAATTAGATGATAGATAATATTAGTATTGATTTGTGGACTATGTTAATGGATGACCCGTGAAGTCGAGTGGGTCGGTAACAAAAAAGGCACATCACGGGTGGAATTTTTTTTAATAATAACACAGGCCCAAAAAGGAGTCACACCACTCACATGGACCCTACTGACTCCTAATTTTTATCTTAACAAAAAAAACAAAAAATAGTTTTGCAAAAAAGTGCTAAATTAGCTGAAATTCATATGTTATGTAAAGTGCTAACCTAAAACACTATAAAGTTAAAAATATGTGTAAGTATTCTATTTTGTATTTTGTTTTTAGTCTGTGCCACCTAAAAATATAAGTATTCGTTTCGAGTTTTGAAGTTTTGAGTCTTATTCCATGTCCTTGAGACTTTAACACTTGTTTTTGACAGCTTTGGAATTTTTAGGTTGATAAATTCTCGTAAAAAATATTTTATTATTAATATGCATTTATAGCGCATTATAAGTAAAATGCAGAAATCATATTTATGGTATGTTATTTTTGCAGATTTGGTAATCGGTGTTTCGAAAATGCAGACGCCTTACATTGTGTTTGTGTTTTGTATCTTCTTATACTTTAACTTAACGATTGTTAAAAATTAACCGTTACCAAAAAATTATTTTGTTTACGATTTTTAAGTTCAGCAGTTCTCTTTTGTAATTGTTAATCATCTACATTCAATCATTTAATTTACCATTTTTACAAATTGATTATCTGTATCATATTGCGGATAGCTCGTAAATGACTATCATGTGATATTGCTTATATATATTAAAAATCGAATAATATTTTTATATTCCTACAGTTATTAGCAGAAAACTTTAGTATCAATTTTGGGACAAAAGGATAGCCATAGCTAAGATTCGTGTAAACTCTGTTGGGTCCATTAGATGTGGATCTTGCAGCCTGTTAAGGATGGTGAACGACTTTTGTAATCACAAGTCTATTCACACAGAGACTCTTAACGTAATACACAGTATAAGTGCGGAATACAAATACTATGAACAAGAAGAAACAGAATAACTAAATAACTTGATCCTTACTAAGGATTTCTACTATTAATATGAAATGAATACTAATGATGAAAGGTGTGTTTAACCCTTCTGCCAATAGGTTCCTTTTATACTACAAGGAAACCCTAATACAACATTAAACCAAAACGTATAACTTCTGATATGCATATCCTTTCCTAACATATCTCATGCATATCCTAACAAACTACTAAGAATAATAATGTTTGACTTTATACTAGACCAGGAGCACGTATTGCTCCTACTACTACTAGGACCAGGAGGAACTAAATACCTCTCAGTTTACCTATTACAAATATCTATTCCAGAGGTCCTAACAATCCTCCCCTAAACTTGAATTTGACTGGTTGAGTTCAAGTTTCTTGTTAGATCTTGCAAAACAACACGAGGATTGAAACACCAGCACAAACAGCAACAATAGAACCATCAGAATTTGAAAACACCAAGACTGCTGCAACTAGTAACATCGAGAAGCTTCTTGAAAGCTTTGAACACATCTGCACTTGTTGAATCTTTACATCAACATGAGCAGATTTGATGAGCCTTTACCAAGTAGTTGCTCGCTCTTGGGCTAGCTAGTCTTTGTGGTGGAATAAGCATCACCCTGGGAGACCAGAACCCAACCCAACTCTTAGAACGTAAATCAATGGTAAGTGGGGGTACCCTAATGATTTTGGGCAAATCATCACAGCCGTCAACGGATTTGATTTAGATCTTTACCAGAAGCCGTACCCTTCCAGACTAGCCAACTCTTAGCAATAAAGCATCGGTGAGCTGAAAACCCTATAGCTTTGAGCAAGCTATTACAGCTATCAACGGATTTGATATGAGTCTTTACCAAGAGCCGTACCCCCTTGGACTAGCCATTTTTCAGTCTAGGACCAAGGCAAGTGAAAACCATCCAATTTTGGGTAAACTGACAACCATCAACGGATTTGATAATCACACCAGAGCCGTACCCTCATGGTGAATCAACTCTTTCTTGTCTGCAAGTCATTGTGAGTTGAGCACCATTTGTTGTGTGGACTAGGTCCAACACCACTAGTAGTTCTCATGACAACCCAAGTGTGAAAATACCAAGCGGAAAACAGTTTCATGATGGAAAAGTATAAGCATATATTATATGATTTACAAGTTTTGAAATTCCATTAAATGTTAAAAGTATAAGCAGATATTATATAAAAGTATATTTTTTTTAAACTAAAACTAGCAAAGTGTTAGTCACCAATCACGGTACAGTATTGGTGAAAAGAATGTATAAAGTATCAAAAAAATAGAGACGAAACAAACCAACACATACCAATTACATACCAGAAGCAGCAATCTTGTCCGCCAGCAGCCGAGCTTGAAGCCTCTCAATCAAGGAAGTGGCCATAGCAGACTCATTGCCAGAAGCAGCATTGGAAACCACCAGGTGACTCTCCAGCATAGCTTCCATGGTAGCAATGGTCAATGGATAGTCCACATCAACAAGCATAAACACAACAACACCAGACTCAAGTTCCAAAACATGTACAGCATACCCAGCATACAACTTCCACCTCCTTATCACCCAGCGAGGTTGTTCCTTCCATACACCAGCACGAGGAGAATCAGGGGGCAATCCAACATTAACTTCAAGTCTCCCCAAATTGTCAACCCAGGCCAGTTAGGAAGCTCACTAGGAGACTTAGGAATCTCAGCATCAACCAACACATACAACAACATAAGATCACGACGCTCCACCCATGACAAGATGCTTTGAAATCCAGAGACATACCGAGTGTAGCCATCACTAGTCGTGATCATATGAGTATAAGTACCAAGAGAAATGGGGGATGGCTTGACCTCCAAGCTACAATCCAGCCTTTTCTAAGGGGTAACTCATTCTCGCTATCAGAAGCGGCATCTATTAGATTAACAGGATCCCTCTTCTCAAATAGTACAGTCTTACCACGACGAGCTTTCTTCTTCCAAATAGAACGGCGAGGGGTGGGGACACCAGAAGAGGATTCCTCCTTGACCTTGACATGGGTTGGAGCAGTAGCAGTAGAGACATTTGCATCAATAATCAAAGGCTCAGAAGTGGCTACAGCTGCTGATGGAGTAGGAAGTGGTTCAGTAACCGGTGTGGGTGTAGGATCAACAGCAGGAGTAACAGGCGTGGTAGTAACAACAGGAGAGGTAGTAGTTGTGACAATCCGTCAATTTATGGTCGATATTTTATTCTCAAGTATTATTTAAAATCATTACTTTAATGTTATATTATGAACTCACTCATTTTTGGGAAGAAATTGGGGTTTACGTCTTAAAGTAGCATCGACTACGTCTAAAACCGGAGAATTCCACGTTACGTGCTTACGTTTACATACACCGTTTTTTGTGACAGTCCGACATTTCAGGAAATAAAATTTATTCTTGAATATTATTTTGGAATTTTAATTTGTGTTGGTTCATAAACTCACAAATTTACGAGAAGAAATTAGGACTTACGTGCATAATTTAGCGTCTTTTACGATTAAACCGGAAACCCTAGGTTTACGTATTTACGTTTTTGAACTCCGTTCTTTATGAAACAATTTTTATTAGATTCGTTTTGTGCCGTTGATTCATAATTTATAAAAACGTTTTTCATAAAACGACCCGAGGGAACGCAAATCGAGCAAACTAGAATCGAGGAGTACCCGTAAATAAATGGGGATGAGACAAGATAAATCTTGCCCCACCCTCACATGCGACGGCTAAAGCTTAGCTAACACCCCTTTGAGGTGTCAACTTTACATAACAAGTTAAGACACTTGTCTTAGTTTTCTCTCAAACCATTTACTTATCAAAACAAGCTAACTAAACCACTACCTTCATTATTCTTACATGCAAATCTCACACATAACTCTCTCTCTACTCCATTCTTGCCGTCCACTATACACCATAAACACCCTATTTGATCTAAATTCAACCACAAATCCTATGTTATTCTTGCATAAGATGATGTCCTCTTGAAGTCTTGTTGATTGGAGGTGATCATAACATCAACAAAGGAGTTTCCTTGGTGTCTTGGGGCTGATTTTCCACAAGGTGTTCTTAAAGTTGGGTGATCTTGAAGTTGATTTTGGTTTATCACAAGATTTGTCATCAAAAACCAAGCATTTATCATAACTTTCACTATCTTGGTTGATAACAAGATCATTCTTTCCATTACCTTGTTATTTTGTAAATGTAATTTTGTATTTTCTTTCTAAATGTATATGTATATGATGATATATGATGATCAAGTATTATGTGGGGATCTTGTGTTGATAAATTTGGTTAAAAAGATTAAAAGCTACATGAAAAGATGTTAAAATCATGACTAAAATAGTAGGCTGTATAAAACAGTAAATAACCATATTATAAATTGTTAAAATGACTTGGATAATTTAATATACAGTAAGGTATAAGACTTTTACATATGTGAGAGTTGACCACTCAATGGAATCCATAGAATGAGCAAGATATGATAAAAACATTATTAAGGTTCAAATCTGTATAGTCTGTTTTGGACAAATTATTAGAGATACTTAAAGGATGAATGAGTAGTAGCTAAACAGGAGTTAATTGTAGCACATATTATGTAGTTTGTGCTGCCCAAAAATGAGCTTCTATCTCCTTGTAAAACTCAAGATATGATAAAAATGGTGAAAGTGGGTTTCATAATCAGATTTGGAAAATAAAAGTATATATAATAAAATTAGCACTCAAGTAAAACTAATATAAAATACATTCCTAAAACCCACTAACTTATATAATAATTATAAATAAGTTATATACTTTGATAAGCAAATGTGACATTTTATAAAATTGCAAATTGATATGTTTTATAAGTTATAAAACTATATACATAAGTTTTACGTCTTTTCGGCTAAAATCGAAAGATTAATGTTTTCGTCAAATAAAACTTAGACGGCCGGACCCGTCTAATGTAAACTTTTTATAACTCATATACTGATGTATAAGTACATTTTACAAGTAAAAAACGATAAACCCGAGCTTTAACTTATGGACATTAACGGGCTAAAGTAGCCTTATTGGACTATTGACCCAACTAGTTTGGATAAACACTAATGGACTTGCTCATTGGGCTTAACCCACTTGGGCCCAACATATGAGTATAGGCCTGATATTAAAAGTATAAAATGGGCTAATATAATGTATTGGGATTATAATGGGCTTATTGGGCCTCAATGTGTAAATAAGTTGAAACTAGTGTAACTAGTCAAAAATTTGACTAACACATAACATATAATGTGTATGAAGAGATAAAATCCCACTTGATCATCATCATACTTATAATGTCATCATATATACATAGCCATTGTTTTTATAAAGTCATTGGACAAGAGTCTAAGACCGAGTATTATTTGTCTAGGTTTCCGTGATTGAAGCACGTACCGTACATCCAAATCGCCGATAACCCGCCTTTCCCAATCAACGTGAGTTTATAGCCTCGCACTCTTTTAAATGTTTTATGAAATGTTTTATAAACCCTCGAGGGAGATAACATGTTAATTTTAATAAAAATAGGACACCAGTTGTCCTGATTGTATGATTATTGATATGGACCCGAATGATTATATGACACGATGAATGAAATGAAATGGATTATTATTAGTTAGGTTATGTCCCTAAAAGTCCCATTAGCATGAATTGTGAACTACCGGGATTTGGTAGACGCTTATGCATATAATAGTACTATTTGGGGAAGATCACCCCAGTTCGCGCCGTGACGGTTGATCCCCATCGTGCCACCTTGAGTGGTAAGCGAATTTATATATGAGAAGATTTATATAAGCGTGATTATTGTGACGACACGCCAAATAGATGGGTAAATGAATTGCGGGTTAGCTACCCGTTGTTTGTTATAGTAAGGTAGCAATGTCATGCGGCTTATAATAATCCAATATTGAAACTACTGATGTACGAATTGAATTATAATATATTGCTTGACTAGAAATACGGGGTCTTATTATTGATATTATGTTCGTGTTTTGGTTTTACATAACCATTATCATATAACGGTTTTTATTAAACTTTATAAAACGTTATAAAACGTATTGTATGATGTTTTTACGACAATGGTTCGTATAATGATTTTGAAGGCAAAAGCCTATATTATGATTTATGACAAGGATTTGTATAAAATGTCTTTGGCCTATTTTATGGCCTACGACAAGGAATTGTATAAAATAATTTTCGGTAACGATTATATATACCGTTGATATATTAATGGTTTATTAAACTCTATGAATTCATTCGGCGTTTTCGCTAACCTTTTCTTTTAACATGTTTTATCTCAGGTACTTGAAGGTAATTCTCGGGAAGACGACAAGAATTTATGGCCCGCATTCAAATAATATTTCCATTCAAATGTTTTGTAAAAATTGTATGAAATACTATGACATGGGACCTATGTAATATGATATTTATGAATGGAAAATGCTTTATTATTAA
Organism: Glebionis coronaria; assembly: GCA_025667525.1. Classification (NCBI taxonomy): domain Eukaryota; kingdom Viridiplantae; phylum Streptophyta; class Magnoliopsida; order Asterales; family Asteraceae; genus Glebionis; species Glebionis coronaria. The sequence continues at coordinate 606,324,646 of CM046876.1, read as the reverse complement.
ACGACACGATTTTTAAGTGTTGTCTATGATTTGAGTAATGTGTTATCCCGTAACACCAACGACTCTTCCGCTGAACTAAAGTATGAATATTTGGGGGTGTTACAGTTTGGTACCAGAGCTCTCGTTATAGAGAACGAAATATTTTTAAAACCAAGGTTTTGAATAAAACATTTCAAAATCTTTTAACCATATATATTTTGAATAAAATGTTTAAAAATCTTTTGACTATAACGGTGCCGAAGAATTGCTGAGTTACCGACAAGGCCAGACTGAGAAGGGTTATTTTAATATATATATATAACTTGGATTATATATATGTTGTAATTTGATTACATGATTGTTTGATGATTATTTTAATACTTATACGAGGTATTTATACGACGTAGATTGTCACAAGGAACCCTAACTCTTCTAGCAAATCCATCGAAGCTATTTCTGTAGGAATTCTATCTATTCTAGATCTAAACCAAGTTGTGGATGTTCATAGTCCTAACAAAATGGTTGATATTCGTAGAAATGTTGGTATTAGTTGATTATGATATTAAAGAAGAATTGGCAAGATTAAATATGATATCGATGTCATGACGATCTTTCCTTATAGAGTGGAGTTTGACAAAACCTTACCACCTGGAAAGGTGTCATCTGATTCGGTGTCACCCGTTTCTTAAATTTGAAATCGAAAGGATGAATGTTGCACTTAAGGCTGTCATTGGAGCCTTTACCCAAAAGCCTCATGCCACTAGTACCTTTCCGAGAAGTCTAATTGAATGTGTGAGTCATTTCATACTAGTGACTCATTTGATAACTATTGATGAAGGAGCTATATGATTGGAAATTAAGTTTTGTTCATATAGAACTTTTATTGCTCTTTCAAGGTCTAAGCATAAGGTTGAAAGTATTGGAGAATGAGGTAGGATATCGCATTGAGTATGATTTGGTTAAAATTTGAATGAAGTAAAAATTAACCCGTATGGAATATGAGATTGTTAAGAGGGAGTCGTTAAGTTCTGCGATTGAATTATAAGGTTTTAAATGATTGTTGGTTCGTGTTAAGGGTTGTTCCTAGGCCATTGTCCAATAACGAGGATGCTTAGTGTCCAAGAAATAAATTGAAGAAATCTTCTTTTGAATAGGGACCGATGGATCTTCCGGGACATGTGGAACACCTAATGACTATTGTAGATTAGTATTCATTGTGGTATCTTTTAAAATCCCTAACTTAACTGAGATATCAGTTGGTAGGATGAGTTTTTGGAATTGTATGACATGGCAACACGTAATGTGTTACGGTACATTTTTTGACTTGTTTGTGATTAATGAAAAAACTACCTTTGATTGCTAAATTTTACATGTATCGATGTTATCAATCTTTTATTTCTTCATCCTAATGTTCGCATTAGTGATGCAATCTTTGAGCAAGTACTCATTTCGGGTAGAGATGTGTTGTATATTCTTCTCTTTATATTCCTGAGTGCCATTGAGGTCATGAACCTCATGAATATTTGGCTAAGCTCGTTTTCTATCATATCGTAGTTAATTCTTGGTGAACAACTTTTCATCACTCTTTTGCAGATCATTCATTGTTTTTATAAAGTTAAAACAGTATCCCTTGAGAAAAATTGAGTTTTCATCACCATATGGATTATTCAAAGTGAGATTTATAAGTAATCGTTATCGAAATAAAGTTGTTTATGAAATACCTTGGAAAACTTAATTGTTTCCATAATAGAGAACATCTCTGTAAATTCATTTTGAATTAAGCATGAAGATGTATATTTTAAACATGATGACAAAGTTTTGACGAACTGAGTATTGCATCGTTAATTCAAAAATTGTATATAGTTGCGCGCCTACATACAATTTGGAAGGGACCATGCAAGGCTGATTAGTAGTCACCATGAAAGTGTTAATAAACACTACATTTTCTTTGAAGTTGTGAAAGGTTAAACTTTACGAGATCTGCAAGAAGTGCAAATTAGGGACATATTGTTAGAGACACCTACATATGTGCCCGTACCACTTATTCTTCTAAGTCGAATTTACTCATCTGTGGATATTGTGTTATTTGACAATTGACCTCCCCTTCTTGTCCAAGTCTCTCATGATGAAATTCTTTGGAAAAGTATCTAATTATTGAGTATTAATACCCGACTGGGTGTATCGACGTTCCTATCATTTCTTTTGATTAGATTTCATTTGAATGACCTGGGTAACGATCGAAGGAGCTTTCGAATGCGTACTCAAATCATGAAAACATGGGATATATCCATGTTCGTTAATGTTTTCATCTGTATCTGATTTGAAATTTTCTCGCGTAAATTATGCATTGACCTTACTCTTTTTTTAAGGTTAGTTACGTCTCTAGATATCCTTGAATTTGTGAAAGGATTATGAGTTATTATTAGTCTTTCGAGAAGTTCACATCTTATCAACGGCAATGAAACTGGAAAGTTGGTAGTGCCAGTAGAATGGATTGATTGATTATGACATGACGACATTGTCTTAATTGATGGGAACTCGAGTAGAATTCCCCTAAAAGATAAGATGCTGATTATCAAAAGTGATATAAATAATTCTTGATGGATGACCATATCCTGCATTTAGACTTGAAATTATACCGTGAATGGTTGTGAACTAGTCATAGACCTTGTAATCTAGAAGGATCTAAGGTGGATTTATTAAAAGATGTTTCTGTTATCTGAAACTTTAGGAGGTATTGTTGGTGAATTACCTAGACTTTCGCCATTAAAGCAAGTTGAATTTGGTATTGATTGTATTCCCGGTGCTGCACCCGTGGCGTGTGCACTGTACTTCAGCACCATCTGAATTGAAAGTGTTACCGTACAACTAAGAGAGTTGTCGGAGAAAGCTTTTATTCTACCAAGATCGTCATCATGAAAAGATATGGTGTTATCATTCCTTATATTTATTGATTACCGTGAACTAAGTAAATTGACGATAAAAATCGATATCCATTACCCAGGATGAAAGATTTGTTCGATCATTTACAAGGTTCTAGCGTATATTCAAAAAAAATTGATCCACGACATGGTTATCATCAACTTCGCGTCCACGAAGAAGATTATCTATTTCAATGACTACATTCAGAACTTGTAATGAACATTATGAGTTTCATGTTATTTCGTTTGTATTGACCAATGCACATGTAGCATCCATAAATTTTGTGAATCACGTGTGTAAGCTGTAATTTAATAAATTCATGCTTGTGATCATTAAGGTCCATCTGTTTGTTTCTAAGAATAAGAAGGAGTTAGTAATCATTTGTGGACTGCCCTGAGTTGGCCGAGCAATGAAAACCTGTACCTTGAGTATTTAACATGTGATAAAAGGCTTAATCCTTTATATTATTTGACCGTGTGATTAATAGATAATGGAATCTATATTGATTCTTCAAAGATTAGAGCCATTAAGGCTTTGGGTTATACCAAAAAGAAAGTGCAATATGTTTTGACAAATATTTTATCAAAGGATTTTTAAGGGATTATTCCCTCATACCCAGATCATTTAACTAAACTCCCTTAGGCTTAAATGCTTGTGCATACTACAAGACAACCTAAGAGGGATTGAGGAAATCATTTAAACCATGATTTGGAATTTGGAACGACAATTTTTGCTTCTCAACTAAGAAATTTTTGACCAAAGTATAAACAAAGATTTTTCGAACATTTACAAATCTTGTTAATTGTTCTTGATAAATCAACAAAAATCGTGTTAACTAAATTCAAATTTATTTTGAACATTTTTCTATACTTGAACGAACTAAGAAATTTAAATTTTTTACGTTTACGTTTCATAAAATTTAATATTTATTACTTAATTACTCGTAATATTTATCGACACATTAAACGTCGGATTGAGCAAAACTAATAAAGATAATAGTAGAGACGAAACTAAAACTTAGGAAATATGAAGAAAGAATTTTTGAGTGAATTGTGGTCATGATAATTATTTCATCAGGAAAGGTGAATGTAGATACAGACACATTATGTAGAAAAGATAAAGAATCAATTAGGATGTGTTCCTTAGTAATGAACTGTGCAAACTAATTTGCCCGAACAATTTAAAAATAGCTGATGCTTGTAAGAAGGATAATATAGATAATAAAAGGGGGTTCGCGGCTAATGTGAACCACTAGAAATGAGAGCGGATGGCGTTAAATGTTTAAAAGGCCGCTTGTGGTTGCCTAAATATGGAGGATTTCGAGATTTAGTCATGTTGTAATCTCATAAGTTTAAGTATTCTATTCATGCCATTTCTGATTTAATGTATCTTTATCTGAAGAAGTTGTATTGATGGCAAATTATGAAGGCAGACATCGCCTCATACATTAGTAAACGTCTAACTATTGCAAAGGTCATCATCTGAATTTGATTCAATTTGGGTCATCGTCGACAGACTGACCAAATTTACTAATATCATTCCCGTTAATGATAGATTCTCGATGAAGAAATTGATTCTTTGTATTTAAAAGAGTTGTGTAAACATAGTGTGCCTGTATCGATCATCTCTATCAAGATCCTTGCTTCGCATCGAAATTCTAGAGATTTGCTCAGAAGTCATTGGGAACGAACCTTGATGAGAGTATTGATTACCACCCCAATTGAAGGGACGAGGTAAAGTAACGATACAAAACACTAGAAGTCTTGTTTTATGTTTGAATGATTGACCTTTGGTAATGAACGAGATAATCGTTTTCCTTTGGAGAGATTATCATTGAAAATTTTCGTATTAGGATCGAGATCGAATCTTCTGAGGATCTAAATATAAGAGCATCTGTAGGCAGAAGTTGGGATGAAGATACCCGACATACACCCATTGTGAGTTGGACATGTCTTTTAGGTTTAAGGTTGCCTATGATGACATACCTAACCTTACAAAATACCCGACCCGCGAGACCTGTAATGATTGTTGAAATTAGGATCTGATTATTGACTGCCAGTAGTAGGCAGGAGGTTATGTGAATATGAAATGTAGATCTTGAAGTGCAGGATGTGTAGCGAAGTTATGCCGAGAATTTTTCATCATGGAAAGATGAATGGATGATCTGAAAGATCGTGGGAAAAATAAGTCCCCGTTGTATGGGACCATTGAGATAATATAAAAGTTGGGTTGAAAGGCATATAAGCTGGATCTACCCTAGGACTTCAAGGGCTGCGTGAATTATGTTTCGTATATCGAACATGATAAAATGTCTATCAAGTGAAAATCTGATTACTTCTTGATGAAGTTTAGATCGGCGAAAAGTTGCATTCATAAAAAACCCGTGAACATCATGGATAGAGAAAGTAAGTCAATATTAAGCCTGATCGTATTCCCGTAGTTATGTTTGATGAAACTCGCGTATTGTAATGAATTACACTTGAGAGAAAAGACCGAATGTGGAGGAAATACCCACATGGCTCTAACTCTATAAGAAGCGAGTAGTAAGATAAATTGATCTTTGAGGACAAAGATCCTGTTTAGGGGTAAATGCTGTGACAATCCGACAATTTATGGTCGATATTTTATTTTCAAGTATTATTTAAAATCATTACTTTAATGTTATATTATGAACTCACTCATTTTTGGGAAGAAATTGGGGTTTACGTCTTAAAGTAGCATCGACTACGTCTAAAACCGGAGAATTCTACGTTACGTGCTTACATTTACATACACCGTTTTTGGTGACAGTCCGACATTTCAGGAAATAAAAGTTATTCTTGAATATTATTTTGGAATTATAATTTGTGTTGGTTCATAAACTCACAAATTTACGAAAAGAAATTAGGACTTACGTGCATAATTTAGCGTCTTTTACGATTAAACCGGAAACCCTAGGTTTAGGTATTTACGTTTTTGAACTCCGTTTTTTATGAAACAATTTTTATTAGATTCGTTTTGTGCCGTTGATTCATAATTTATAAAAACGTTTTTCGTAAAACGACCCGAGGGCACGCAAATCGAGGAAACTAGAATCGAGGAGTACCCGTAAATAAATGAGAATGAGACAAGATAAATCTTGTCCCACCCCCACATGAGATGGCTAAAGCTTAGCTAACACCCCTTTGAGGTGTCAACTTTACATAACAAGTTAATACACTTGTCTTAGTTTTCTCTCAAACCATTTACTTATCAAAAAAAGCTAACTAAACCACTACCTTCATTATTCTTACATGCAATTCTCACACATAACTCTCTCTACTCCATTCTTGTCGTCCACTATACACCATAAACACAACATTTGATCTAAATTCAACCACAAATCCTATGTTATTCTTGCATAAGATGATGTCCTCTTGAAGTCTTGTTGATTGGAGGTGATCATAACATCTACAAAGGAGTTTCCTTGGTATCTTGAGGCTGATTTTCCACAAGGTGATCTTAAAGTTGGGTGATCTTGAAGTTGATTTTGGTTTATCACAAGATTTGTCATCAAAAACCAAGCCTTGATCATAACTTTCACTATCTTGGTTGGTAACAAGATCATTCTTTCCATTACCTTGTTATTTTTGTAAATGTAATTTTGTATTTTTTTTCTAAATGTATATGTATATGATGATATATGATGATCAAAGTATTATGTGGGGATCTTGTGTTGATAAATTTGGTTAAAAAGATTAAAAGCTACATGAAAAGATGTTAAAATCATGACTAAAATAGTAGGCTGTAAAAACAGTAAAGAACCATATGATAACTTGTTAAAATGACTTGGATAATTTAATATACAGTAAGGTATAACACTTTTACATATGTGAGAGTTGGCCACTCAATGGAATCCATAAAATGAGCAAGATATGATCAAAACATTATTAAGGTTCAAATCTGTATAGTCTGTTTTGGACGAATTATTAGAGACACTTAGAGGATGAATAAGCAGTAGCTAAAAAGGTGTTAATTGTAGCACATATTATGTAGTTTGTTCTGTCCAAAAATGAGCTTCTATCTCCTTGTAAACTCAAGATATGATAAAAATGGTGAAAGTGAGTTTGATAATCAGATTTGGAAAATAAAAGTATATATTATAAAATTAGCACTCAAGTAAAACTAATATAAAATACATACCTAAAACCCACTAAATTATATAATACTTATAAATAAGTTATATACTTTGATAAGTAAATGTGACATTTTATAAAATTTCAAATTGATATGTTTTATAAGTTATAAAACTATATACATAAGTTTTACGTCTTTTCGGCTAAAACCGAAAGATTAACGTTTTCGTCAAATAAAACCTAAACGGTCGGACCCGTCTAATGTAAACTTTTTATAACTCATATACTGATGTATAAGTACATTTGACAAGTAAAAACCGATAAACCCAAACTTTATAACTTATGGACATTAACGGGCCAAAGTAGCCATATTGGACTATTGACCCAACTAGTTTGGATAAACACTAATGGACTTGCTCATTGGGCTTAACCCACTTGGGCCCAACATATGAGTATAGGCCTGATATTAAAAGTATAAATTGGGCTAATATAATGTATTGGGCTTATAATGGGCTTATTGGGCCTCAATGTGTAAATAAGTTGAAACTAGTGTAACTAGTCTAAAATTTGACTAACACATAACACTATAATGTGTATGAAGAGATAAAATCCCACTTGATCATCATCATACTTATAATGTCATCATATATACATAGCCATTGCTTTTATAAAGTCATTGGACAAGAGTCTAAGACCGGGTATTATTTGTCTAGGTTTCCGTGATTGAAGCACGTACCGTACATCCAAATCGCCGATAACCCGCCTTTCCCAATCAACGTGAGTTCATAGCCTCGCACTCTTTTAAATGTTTTATAGACCCGCGAAGGAGATAACATGTTAGTTTCAATAAAAATAGGACACCAGTTGTCCCGATTGTTTGAATATTGATATTGGCCTCGAATGATTATATGACCCGGTGAATGAAATGAAATGGATTAATATTAGTTAGGTTATGTCATTAAAAGTCCCATTAGAATGAATTGTGAACTACCGGGATTTGGTAGACGCTTATGCATATAATAATACTATTTGGGGAAGATCACCCCAGTTCGCGCCGTGACGGTTGATCCCCGTCGTGCCACCTTGAGTGATAAGCGAATTTATGTATGAGAAGATTTATATAAGCGTGATTATTGTGACGACACGCCAAATAGATGGGAAAATGAATTCGGGTTAGCTGCCCGTTGTTTGTTACAGTAAGGTAGCAATGTCATGCGGCTTATAATAATCCAATATTGAAACTACTGATGTACGAATTGAATTATAATATATTGGTTGACTAGCAATACGGGGTCTTATTATTGATATTATGTTCGTCTTTTGGTTTTACATAACCATTATCATATAACGGTTTTTATAAAACTTTATACAACGTTATAAAACGTATTGTATGATGTTCTTACGACAATGGTTCGTATAATGATTTTAAAGGCAAAAGCCTATATTATGATTTATGACAAGGATTTGTATAAAATGTCTTTGGCCTATTTTATGGCCTACGACAAGGAATTGCATAAAATGATTTTCGGTAACGATTATATATACCGGTGATATATTATTGGTTTATTAAACTCTATGAATTCACTCGGCGTTTTCGTTGACCTTTTCTTTTAACATGTTTTATCTCATGTACTTGAAGGTAATTCTCGGGAAGACGACAAGAATTTATGGCCCGTATTCAAATAATATTTCCATTCAAATGTTTTGTAAAAATTGTATGAAATAATATGACTTGGGACCTATGTAATTTGATATTTATGAATGGAAAATGCTTTATTATTAAACGACGCGATTTTTAAGCGTTGTCTATGATTTGAGTATTGTGCTATCCCGTAACACCAACGACTCTTCCGCTGAACTAAAGTATGAATATTTGGGGGTGTTACAGTAGCTTCATGAGTGGTGGTAGTATCAACAGTAGAATGAGTGGGATCAATCTTTGAAGAGGTGGTGGTGGGAACAACAGTAGTAGGTGCACTAGTAGATGAAACCCCAAAAGTACCTTCTTGAACAACCGGCAAGGAAGTGGGAGCAACAGCAGGCATAGAGGTGTGGACAACACGAGGAGGTGGGCGATAGATAGTATGTTCAGGCACAGGTGTATCCCTCCGCCTGATCATCTTGGTGTAAAGTTCCTTAAGCTCATCAAAAGATAGCCTCCTCACCTTCTTCCATGTCCACCCAGTCTGATAATAAGCAGTCGATTGATTCTTCACATACTGCTACATCAACCGTCTTTCTTCAGCACGAGACAGAGGTATGTTGCGACGTTGTTCGCGATACTGAGCAGCAAGAGCTTCCTGTTGTTTTTGCATCAATGCCATTGCGCGTTGAACACAGTTACCTTGATTCACATCCACACCCAATAAATCGGAGAATTGAGAGTAGTCAGAAGTGAGGATTGTAACCACATTCATCCAGTCATGATTATCCCAATGCATGGCATTGTGCCTTAGCTGCTCACGTCTCTGTTGTTGCAGGGCTTCATCCTCAGCCGCAGCCGTTGAGGTAGCCGCAGCTTGATGGTCAAACTCTTCTTGCAATCTCTGAGCAGCCTCTTCTCTCAATCTTTCTTCCTCTAATTGTCTGCGAGTTCTCTTTCTGGGAGGAGAGGGTGCATCAATCATAGGGGCTTTCCCCTTTGGATCATGAGATGGACCAGGAGTGGGAGATGAAGGACCAGCAGAATCATCATCCATTGGCATGGGGTCAGCAGCAGCAGTAGGAATGCATGAAGGACTAGGAGGAGCAGGCAGGTCATCACTTGGCTTAGCAGCAAACGCAGCCCTTGCCAAAATAGTTAACCCATCCTCCTCTTCATCTTCATCAGAATCAGTTAGCACCACTTTCTTCCTGTGGCGCTTGAGCTGCGTCTCTAAGGATTTGACCATGTTCGCCAATGGAAGCACAAAATCCATTGTGAGCTTGCGGTGTTGGTTGAGCTCATCCTCCGATGAAACAATCTTGGCATAGTACCTGTGCATAAGAGCAAGCAAAGAAGTCAAAGTAACAGGTTCCTCAGCTTTCCCACCAAGAGGACTCAGTTTAGGGGATGCGTCATTGGGACCAGAAGCAAATGATGGGTCACCCATATGAGAATGAGAACTAGAAGGCTTCTCAGCAGAATGTGGAGCTGGGCTAGGAGGGGGAGAATCAGCAAAATGGGGACTCATGTGGGTGAGAAGAAGGGGCAGCCTTTGAGGTAGATGGCATTTCTACCACCACCTCTTGAACTGGCTCCTCAACCTCCATATGGGGCACACCAGTAGCAGGGTTCTCCTCCTCCATAGGATCATCCACCAATTGAGGTTCCTCCTCGGCTTGGCCATTCGGAGGAACCACATTGGGACCCCCCTTGGGCAAGGCACAACATAGCATCAGTGAGGGGCCTCAAAGGACCATGATAACCAAGTGTCATATTCGCATAAACTTTTTTAGTAAGCTTAGGAGGCACATATTCCTTCCTATTCCTAGATAAGCACATAAGAACCTGCTACAAAAACCTAGGGTACATCAAGAACTTCTTTCTAGAACATGTGTCACTAAGATTACTGAGCATACCATCAAACAAGTAACGAGAAAAGTTAAAAGTGCGACCCTGAAGAATACATATCAAACCAGTAGCAAGGGGGATGGGAAACGCATTCCAACTCCCAAATTTTAGACTCAAATAGTGAATCAAAAAGTGAACCAGCAGCTTCCATTGAGAGGCAAATCTATTTTTATGGAAGTTAAACTTCCCCTCATGATTATAACCTATGGCAGCCATACCATCCAACACCTCTGCATTGGGAAGATAAATAATGCCATCTTCATCTTGGAGATGAAGGGTAGACCTAATGGATGCCTCAGTCACCACATAGGAGCGACCATCTATAGTAGCATGGAGCTCTAATGGGCGACCCAAAATAGCATTGGTGTTGGCAGTTGCCCAAAACTGACGAATGACAGTATCATATACAGTGGGGCAAATAGTAATAGCATACCTTAGATTTGAAGCTTCAATGTATTCCAGGATGTCAAGGAACTCGTCTCTTTTAGGATCTTCTCCAAGATAGGCCACCTTGTTATGATCGGGCTTGTACTGGAGTGATGCCATTGATGATGATTGAAACAGTGGAAGATGATTGATTGAAGAGGGTGAAGGGTAGGAGCGTATGTGTGTGTGCTTATGTTTTGATAATTGAGTCAAATGAGTCATTTGACCATTAATAATGGTCACAAAAACTATTCATTGACCCCTAATTATGGGGGTTGTCCTTTCCAAATTAAGTCATTAATGCTTGAGTAACCACTTGCCCTTTAAACAATTATTAGCAAATCCCAGTTACCAAAGATAAACAATTATGTTCACCAGAAGTAACTCGCGTTGACTGAAAGTCAAAACGCGTAAAGGTCAACACTAGGAGCAGCGAGTGGTCAACAAAAGTCAACTTAATGAACAGTAACCCAAATCGGGTTTGAACCCACTAGGAGCAGAAGACTGCCACTAGGAGTAACCAAAATCTTCCACTAGAAGTTGCACACACCACGGATACCCATGAAAAATGTTGTTAGAAGTTACTGTTAATGCAAGTGATGCCTAAAAACATTATTAGTGTTAACTAATCTTTCTTAGTTTTGATCACAACAAACCATACAACACATTCAGTATAAAACACAAAATGAATTATTTAACTAACACTATCATCAAGGTAATAATCAAATCACTAACCTTTCTTAATCATACTTAGTGATCATCAAAATGATTATCCTTAAAACTCACTTTTGTTAATATGACAAAAGACTTTTTAATAAACTTTCTTTTTTAGAAAATGTTTTATTAAAATGGAAAATGAAAATTTGAAAATGGCATATTCCAAATGCTGTTAGAATATCCGTTGAAGGTTTCAAATACCTCAGATATTCCCACCCCACTAAAAGACAAAAAATGGAGCGGAGTCTAGTGGCGGTACCTTAAGTACCTACGCGGTACCTTAGCGATATGGTACCGCGGGGTGAGATAAGGTACCGCGCATAGTAGCCGTTATAGATCCGTTGTAACTTTGTCTCCTTTAAATAGTGGGTCAAATCTCATTTTCCAGCAAGCCTCTTGGACGTTTTTCTCAGCCCTCTTTCTATTTTCTATAGCATAATCATTAGTAAATGATCACTTAAATTGGTAAGGATGTTTACATATGATTATCCTCTTGATCCCCTCCTTTACCTTGTCCAATGAGAAGATCACTCACTCACTAGTGTTGTGATAAAGATGAATCTATGAGCTAGTCATATTCATCATGATACCTTTTTTGTTTTAGGTCAATCCAATGTATTTATGAATACTTGGACTAGTTGTGTTCATCCAAGTTATTCGTGGATACTTGGATTTGTTGTGTACATCCATTGCATATGTGTTTGCTTGGATTTGTGTTGTGTAAATCCAAGCTACATGTGTGTACTTGGATAAGTCTAGTTGAGTTGTAATAGATTTGATTAGGAGTTCTCACTAAACTATAAAGTGATGTGGTTGTGTCTTGTGAGTTCTCACTAAACTTAAAAGTGATTAGTAGTTGTGTTGTGTGAAGTTCTCACTTAGCTTCAAAGTGAAGAGTCGTGAAGATTGGTTCTAGATTTCGATTAGAACTCGACATCTAGCCTTGGGTCGTAAAATGGTGAAGTAGGCAACGTCGTGAAGATTGGTTCTACCTTAAGATTAGAACCCGACATCTAGCCTTGTGTCGTTAAATTGTGAAGTAGGCAACGTCGTGTAGATTGGTCCTAGCTAAAGATTACGTCTCGACATTTAGCTTAGTGTCGGAAAATAATGTAAGCAACGATATAAGGTTTTCTCCGCCGAGAAGGGAGCTTATGGATATAGTGGAAATCTCGAGTAGGTGTACTCGAGGAGTGGAGTAGAAACGAGGATAGAGCCTCGTTGTCGAACCACTATAAATCTTGGTGTCTTCCCACTAGGTTGTCTCCTTCCTTACTCTTTACTTATTTCATTATCATTATACTTGCTTATTATCTTTGCTAGTGCATTTCAATTGAACCTAATCATTATGCAACTTAGCCTCAAGTAAAAGATAGTTTTGATACAAACCAAATTGAAAGTAATTTTAATTTGGTCACCAATCGAAGAGAAACTATTCAACCCCCCCCCCCCCCCCCCCCCCCCTTCTAGTTTCTAAAATTGGTATCAGAGCGATGGTCACTCAAGATCTTTGAAGTATATTGTACTTTGAAACTTGGATCGATCCATTGTCTCCTCAAATTAGAAGGTCTAGTTGTACTAAAGTTTCTCTTTGGTCAAAACTATGTTTTCTTTGAAAATAGGTCTTTTTATTGATAATATTGCATCCCACTTAAGATTAGTAGCCTTTATGCATTTTAGATATACTCTTAAAATGTATCTACTAGTTTGCATCTTGCTTTGTGTAGGTACTCATGAAGATCAATCATTTAATTGGTTGTGGATTGAGTTACTTGCACTTGTAGAAGACTCATCTTCATTGATCTTCAACATCTTTGAATGATGATACCAAGATGATTGGGAATGATACTAGTCCTTGAAGACTTAGTACTCATCATAGTCATTTATTGGGCATAGCACTTATTCCTTCATGGATTGCTCTTTGTGGCCAAGGTACGCTTTCGTTCTTCCACACGCCCTTTGATCATTCTTTTGATCATTACTTGACTATGTGCTTGTTCTCGGCATCCCTGCCTTGACATTTATTTGTGGTTTGTGTTTCTTTTCTTTTATCCTCTCAAACCTTCATTGCTTAGATACTTGACTCACTATGGTGATGTAGAGTGAGTTAGTAGAAGCTTAAAGTATCAAGCATGATTTCCATGGTTTGCACCCATACGGTTAGTAGGCCCTTTGTGGGAGAGAAAGTGAATTAATACCTTGATCATATTTTGGTTTAGACTAAGACTATTATTGAAAGTGATCTTAGTCTATACTTGAATAATTGCTTTGTGCTTATTCATTACCAAAGCCGTTTATCGTTTCGCCGGAAAGGCACGTCTTAAACCACTATATATGACACAAGCTCTTCGCTACAACTATTTGAAGATCGTAATTAATCCCTTGAGCATTGATCCTAGTCTTGATTCACTTCCCTTGACTTCTCTCCACTTAGTCGTTTTGCTACGAGTAGTCGTTTGTCCGTTTCGGTTCTTTTCGATCTTGATTTAACTCATAATCCTTCTTAAACCACTATATATGACACAAGCTCTTCGCTACAACTATTTGAAGATCGTAATTAATCCCTTGAGCATTGATCCTAGTCTTGATTCACTTCCCTTGACTTCTCTCCACTTAGTCTTTTGCTACGAGTAGTCGTTTGTCCGTTTCGGTTCTTTTCGATCTTGATTTAACTCGTAATCCTTCGTTAAGGCATATTGCTTATGATCCAATGATATTCTAAAAGGCTCATGATTTAATTTTAAGTATTTTAGAAAAACTGGATTTTCAAATTTTGGCGTTTTTCAGAGATAAAAACCTGCCTCTGTAGGCGGTTCCTTATCTCCGCGGCTCAAACCCGCGGTTCCTTATCGATAAGGTACCGCGCGCAGTAACTTTTGTCAGAGCGCCAGTTTGAGTTTTTTATTCTTTTTCAAACCAAACTCTCTCTCTCCCAAAAACACACAGCCGACGGGTTTTACCTTTTCCACCATTGTTGAAGCTTCCAAAACCTTCAATCACTCAAATTAATTGATTCCAAGTTGTGGGTTTCACTCATCCTTCATCTAACATCAATTAATTGTAAGTATTTTCTTTCAATTTCATCTAATTTGTTCTAGGGTTCATCCTTTCATAATTGGGGATTTTTAAAATTGAAATTGAATTAAAACCTTAATAGGAATGTGGGTTGACATGGTTATTTTACTATGATTCCTTAGGTTGATATTCATTAAAATTTCACTAAAACCCACTTGTAGAACAAATCCGAATTTAGGCTAAATGATTTTGGTTGAATGATGGATTTGAGATGAACCCATGAACAAGTAGGTAATGACATTGTTAATGCTTACCTAAAAACCTTGTTTTGAAAAACCAATGTTCTAATCCATTGTTGATCTAGCATAGATCATGTGTTCTTGGTTAATGATGGAATAGACACATTGTGAACATGAGAATGACATGGATTCAATCCTATGCTTGTCAAGAAATTGATATAACACATTCTTATATTTTTTATCTTTATTTTTTATTTTTCATATGAGTGATTGGAGAAATATTGTCTTGTGTTTGTATTTAGGTACTTAATCATGCCTTCTCAATATCAAAAAGATCATCAATTCACTAGAGATTATATGCCCGACATCTCTCAAACCTATGCTTCCCCCCAACTTCAAAACTCTTTTCCATCCCTTTCCACTCGTTGTTTCCATGAGGGTAGAGTCGTTGATAAGGAAATAACAGGTTATGACTATATCCAATCTATGTTTGAGCTTTCGGGGTTTGATTGCTTGCTCAACATAGAAGAAGATATTTACCCCCTATTCCTTCTTGAATTCTTTAGCACCTACTCCATGTTTGAATACAACGGAGAAATCTTCATTCGTTTCGTGTTGAATGATCAATTGATTCAATACTCCCTCGAAAACTTTGGTCAAATTCTCGGTGTGCCATATGAAGGCACTTGTCGATTTACGGATAAATGGAGACTTGATGCTCTCTCGGAATCCTTCGATAAACCTCCAAATGACCTCACCGAAATTGATCTAGAGTTCATCCTTGACATCATCTCGAAAGAGCGTGATGGAAACGTTGTGAGAAGCCTTCATTCAAATGTACGAAATGTGAATCGATATGAAGTGCTCTCTAGCGACCTTAAGGATTTTATGGTCCAATGGGCCAATATCCTTAGGGAGAATGTCTTTTGTCTTGGTGGAAACCGAGATCACATCCCGGTGTGTATGGTGTATATGTTGAGTTGCATCTTTACATCCACCAAGTACAACTTGGCATTCTATATCGCTCGACGAATCAATTATGCCATTTCGAAGCCCAAGACAAACCTTCCCTATGCTATGCTTCTAACTCGCCTTTTCAAAAGGGTTGCTCATGATTTTCCCCACCTTGATCTTTCTCGCTTCTACCCGGTTCATCGGGTTATGTTGCCTATTCAAGAGGCATATGCAAGAAATACAAGAAGCGATCGAGGATCGAGAAAATCTGTTCATCAAGAGATGGATGATGAGGACATGGACATGCCAACAAGTGATGGTGATGGCATAGGTACTAGTTCTCATTTCCACTCTTCGAGTAATTCCCATCCATCCTCAAACCCATTCGAGGATGAATTTGAAGACTTAGCTCCTCCTCCTCATCATTCTAGTGAAGTACCGGAAGATCTCAATATGGAGCATCTTTACCGAGAAAACCTTAGAACTCGAGGGGAATTGCACGAACACCGGGTTGAATCAAGAAAAGGTTTCAAGTTCTTGGGGAATATGATCAAGGGATTAGGGAAAAAGAGAAGGTGAAGGCTTTGAAGTAATTCAAAGAATACATGTTGGGAAACATGTAATTTTGAACAATTTTATTTTATCTTGGATATGTATTAACTTGTGATTGCATGTTTGAATTATCATTTATCTTGATCCTTAATGTTAATTATGCCATCATGTTAGTGTTTTACATAGCTTTGTGCCTGCCTTATGATAGTTAGCTTATTAGATTATGATCTGTAGTTAACTTTGGCTTGTGAAACTTTTGGGAAAAATCTGGGTTTATCAAAATCTGGGATGGGAAATTTTTGTAAACCCACTGGTCGTGGTTCCATATCGACCCGCAGTTCCTTATCAATAAGGTACCGCCGGTCCTAGATAAGGAACCGCCAGTCACTGTGCACGACAGCATCTTTGCTTTACACTGTTTTCTTAATTTTGTGTAAACCTTGCATGATTTTCAGTAATAAACTGCACATTTCCTAAACTAGGTTACCTAAATTCATTATTCACCTAAAATGATTTTAACCCATTACTAGTTTGGATCATCCCCTCACCCATTTAAACCCTCCTTGTTTGCCATGTTCTTCACACATCAAACATACTTCCCTAAACCTTAAACCACCCTAATCAACCATGGTGTGTACCAAAACCTCAAACACTTCCAAGACCTCCACCCCAAGGAAAACACTCAAAATAAGGGTTAAGGTAGCTAAGCCTAACTCCTCACCTTTCCACACACCTAAGAATGAGAATGCTCCTATCCTCATTTCTTCATCACCTTCCCCACCTCTTGCACCATGCAAGACTTCATCCACCCATGGTACTAACCACTCCATTGGTTCGACCTCCTCTTCATTCAACTCAAGAATTAATGAGCTCTCTTCTCTCTTCACTCCAAGTGCACCCTTGGAAGTGACCACACAACCTCAACCAATCCAAAGCATTCCTTTTGGGAATGACTATGATGACACTTTGGTGACTTCACCATTTACCCCTCACAACTCACCCATTTCACCCCCCCTTAGAGAATTTACCTCCACACTCACCCATTTCCCCTCTAGGGAACATGCCTCCACTTTCACCCACATCACCCTTGGAGAACTTGCCTCCTCCACCTCCACCCAACTCAAACATCCTAATTTTGGGAGTTCCACTTTCCCTCCTCTTGGGTGATCCTTACTTTGGGTTTCAACAAACTCATGGTCCTAGTTGCCCATGTTGTCTTTACAACCACTTCATCATCCATAACCTTAGGATGGACATGTATGGGCTACATAGGAGGTTGCAAGAGTTCTTGCTTGCCTTGTTCTCCATGCCTCCTCCTAGGAGATGAATGATGGAGTTTTCATAATAAGAGTTTTCAAAACCAAGACAAAAGAAAACTACTTATCTAGATTTAATTTTAAGCTAGCTATGTATTAGGTAAGAATTTGAATACAAAATGTGTAGTGTCAAGGAATGTTTAGTCAATTTGAGTAAACAAGGAATCTTGACTGGGAATAGGGTTTTAAAAGTTTTGACCAAAAATTCGTCAAAATCCACTTTCTGGCTGCGGTACCTTATAGGGGCCGACGGTTCCATATCGCTAAGGAACCGCGGGTCTTTAAGGAACCGCGTCCAGTGGACTTTAAACCATGTTTTTCCTGGGTTTGGGAAAAACTAAGACTTTTTCAAAAAGTTGCAAATCTTGGAATTTTACCTCTATTAGAACCAAAATATGCTAGGGTTGCATAAAGCAACACATTCACAAAGAATGTCTTGACAAAGGGTGACAAAATAATTTAGATATCATTTTGAGCCAATTTTAGTCAAGTTTAGGGGTTGTGATACATTTAGGTTCAATTTTAATTTCAAATTAAAGTTGATTAGTGTGCACAAAATGATAGAAACACACAAAGCTAAATCCATAAGTCAACAACAAGAAACATTCATTAATTAGGCAAGTACAAAGATAAATAAAAACCCGAACCTTGAGATTTCATTCTCACACCTTCCCAACCTTGAGAATTCATTCTCACATAACCTTGAGATTTCATTCTCACACTCTCACAATGCCTAACTCCTACATTCCTAACCTTGACATTTCTTTGTCACAACCCCACTCACCCAAAGCTTCCTCATCCAAGCTTTCAAAGAAACCGAAAATCTCGGTTCGACCCGTTTGGGTTAAGAAGAATGAACCATCTTCGTCCAAACCACCCAAAAACCCTACCTTCTCTCCAATCAAGTATTGGAATGAGACTTACACCATAAACCCCATCACCGGAGCTAAAGAAAATGTTCCACCACCACCACAATCCTTCAATACCCCTAAACTCAATGACCTTTCAACCTTCCCAAACTTCACAAGGCATTGTGAAAACATTCCCAAACCTATCACTCCACCACCACCAAACCCTAAGTTTGATGCCATACCCCCATCAAACGATTTTGTGTTGCATCATGGATCCTCGTGTGATTGTTGCCGATTTCAACAAATTGAACTTGCTCATGTGTATGAGAAGTTAAATTTTCTTGAATTCCTCCTCACTCGACCTCCCATTCAAGTTTTCGTTCCGGTGGACAAAACTTCGAATGATGCATCGTCGTCTTTTTAGTTCTTTTTTTTAGCAATCTTGGAAAATATCACTATTAGACTAGCTTATGCTTAGTGGTTTATTTTCCATATTTATTGCTTTTAGATACTCATACTATGTGTATAACTATCTTCTTTGTTGTACCTTTTTTTTCTTTATGTAACCTTTGTGTTATTTGTGTGCTATTTCATTAGTTCTATTTTGAGTTGATCTTGGTTAATTTTTTAAAATTGCTTATGGGTGATTCCATCAATTCTAAAGCTTTAACCCATTGACAAGTTTATCATCTTCATTGGATTGAAGTTTGATTTTGTCAATTACCTCTTTGGACATACTTAGCAAAATACTTGCTTCTAATTTGAGATTTCTTCTCTTTCTCCCTCTCAAGTTACTTAGTAGGTAGTGATCATATATACATTGGTGTTTCTTTCCTTTCTACTAACCTTTGTGTAGCATGTCACCTTAGCTCACAAACTTGGTGCCCCAAGCAAGGGGGAGCAACCACCAAGGGGGAGCTACTAGCAAAGTTCTATGTTCTTCAAAGACTTATGCTAACCTTTTTGCTACGACAAAGGGGGAGAAATGATAGTGATAAACTAGTTAATAATTCCATATTTTGTGTTTCTACGTAAATGAGTTTATCGTTTGTCGTAATCAAAAAGGGGGAGATTGTTAATTCAAGTGATGCCTAAAAACATTATTAGTGTTAACTAATCTTTCTTAGTTTTGATCACAACAAACCATACAACACATTTAGTGTAAAACACAAAATGAATTATTTAACTAACACTATCATCAAGGTAATAATCATATCACTAACCTTACTTAATCATACTTAGTGATCATCAAAATGATTATCCTTAAAACTCACTTTTGTTAATATGACAAAAGACTTTATAATAAACTTTCTTTTTTAGAAAATCTTTTATTAAAATGGAAAATGAAAATTTGAAAATGGCATATTCCAAATGCTGTTAGAATATCCTTTGAAGGTTTCAAATACCTCATATATTCCCACCCCACTAAAAGACAAAAAACGGAGCAGAGTCTAGTGGCGGTACCTTAAGTACCTACGCGGTACCTTAGCGATATGGTACCACGGGGTGAGATAAGGTACCGCGCACAGTAGCCGTTATAGATCCGTTGTAACTTTGTCTCCTTTAAATAGTGGGTCAAATCTCATTTTCCAGCAAGCCTCTTGGACGTTTTTCTCAGCCCTCTTTCTATTTTCTATAGCATAATCATTAGTAAATGATCACTTAAATTGTTAAGGATGTTTACATATGATTATCCTCTTGATCCCCTCCTTTACCTTGTCCAATGAGAAGATCACTCACTCACTAGTGTTGTGATAAAGATAAATCTATGAGCTAGTCATATTCATCATGATACCTTTTTTATTTTAGGTCAATCCAATGTATTTATGAATACTTGGACTAGTTGCGTTCATCCAAGTTATTTGTGGATACTTGGATTTGTTGTGTACATCCATTGCATATGTGTTTGCTTGGATTTGTGTTGTGTAAATCCAAGCTACATGTGTGTACTTGGATAAGTCTAGTTGAGTTGTAATAGATTTGATTAGGAGTTCTCACTAAACTATAAAGTGATGTGGTTGTGACTTGTGAGTTCTCACTAAACTTAAAAGTGATTAGTAGTTGTGTTGTGTGAAGTTCTCACTTAGCTTCAAAGTGAAGAGTCGTGAAGATTGGTTCTAGCTTTCGATTAGAACTCGACATATAGCCTTGTGTCGTAAAATGGTGAAGTAGGCAACGTCGTGAAGATTGGTTCTACCTTAAGATTAGAACCCGACATCTAGCCTTGTGTCGTTAAATTGTGAAGTAGGCAACGTCGTGTAGATTGGTCCTAGCTAAAGATTAGGTCTCGACATTTAGCTTAGTGTCGGAAAATAATGTAAGCAACGATGTAAGGTTTTCTCCGCCGAGAAGGGAGCTTGTGGATATAGTGGAAATCTCGAGTAGGTGTACTCGAGGAGTGGAGTAGAAACGAGGATAGAGCCTCGTTGTCGAACCACTATAAATCTTGGTGTCTTCCCACTAGGTTGTCTCCTTCCTTACTCTTTACTTATTTCATTCTCATTATACTTGCTTATTATCTTTGCTAGTGCATTTCAATTGAACCTAATCATTATGCAACTTAGCCTCAAGTAAAAGATAGTTTTGATACAAACCAAATTGAAAGTAATTTTAATTTGGTCACCAAGCGAAGAGAAACTATTCAACCCCCCCCCCCCTTCTAGTTTCTACAGTTACCATATATAAGACTGTACAAGTAAATATGTACATTAAGCCTCCCTTTAGGCTTAGCCTCCCCTCAATCCTAGACCTCAAGGATTGACCATACCAATGTGAAGAACCAAGTGGTTTGAACTTTGGACCATCAAACGCTTTAGTCAATAAATCAGCAACATTATCATCCGTATGTACTTTAAGAACCTATATTAGCTTCTTCTCAATGGCATCACGTATAAAATGGTGTCGAATCTCGATATGCTTGGTTCGTTGATGAAACACAGGATTCTTCACAAGGCAGATAGTGCTTTGATTATCGATGAAAATTTTGGTATTCATGAAGTTATACCCATAATCCAGTATTTGATTTTGTATCCATAAGACTTGTCCACAACAACTAGCAGCAGCTACATATTCAGCTTCCGTTGAGGAGGTAGCTACTATTGTCTGTTTCTTACACTGCAATGAGATAAGTCTTCGACCCAAAAACAAACAACCACCAGTAGTAGACTTCCTATCATTATTAGCACCTGCATAGTCACTATCACTATAAGCTTTAAGAACAAAAGGTGATTCCGTTGGATACCACAAGCCTAGCTTGGGTTGTGCCTTGATATACTTGAATATTTTCTTGACTGCATTCAAGTTAGATACTGTTGGAGCCACCTGATGTCTAGAACAAGCACTTACTGCAAACATAATGTCCGGACGTGATGCGGTCAAATACATGAGTGAGCCAATCATTGACCTGTACATGTGAACATTTACCGCAGGATTTGGATCATTCTTGAGTTTGACTTTAGTGACTTCATAAGGTGTTGTTGCTGGTCTAAGAAGTTCCACATCAAACTTTTGAATGATCTCATGAACATACTTGTCTTGACTAATGAAGATACCATCCGACTACTGCTTGAATTGAAGACCAAGGAAAAATGTGAGTTCTCCCATGGCACTCATCTGAAATTCGCCTTTCATTAGCTGTTCAAACTCATCACACCATTCCTTCCTAGTAGAACCGAAGATAATATCATCCACATATACTTGAACCAGGATGATGTCTTTGACATTCCTTTTAATGAACAATGTTTTGTCAATAGTGCCTCTTCTATAGCCTTGTTTCAACCAGAAAGTAGACAAACGCTCATACCAAGCTCTAGGATCCTGATGAAGTCTATAAAGAGCTTTGACCAACTTGTAGACTTTCTTGGGATGAAGTGGATCCACAAAGCCCTTAGGTTGAGTGACATAAACTTCCTCATCAATCTTTTCATAAATAAAAGCACTCTTGACATCCATCTGAAAAACCGTAAAGCCAACATAAGAAGCAAAAGCAAAAAACAGACGAATGGCCTCAATTCTAGCAACAGGAGCAAAGACTTCAGTATAGTCAATTCCTTCTAGTTGTGTGTGACCTTGTGCGACCAGACCAACTTTATTTCTCACCGCAATACCCCTTACATCTTTCTTGTTTTTGAGAATCCATTTGGTACCAATTGCTGTCTTTCCATCTGGTAAGTCAACTAGGATCCAAACATTCTGAAACAAGAACTGGTGCATCTCCTCCTGCATAGCCTCAACTCAACTTTGATCCTCAAGAGTATGTGAGACTGGTCTAGGTTCCACCTGTTAAAGAAAACAAGCAAACAAACAGTGAAGAAAGTCTGTGTGATTATTACGCTTTTGGTCTTCAATGTACCTCACAAGAGCATGATGACCAGACATTGCTTTCTTATGCATGCGGCGAGTCTTGACAGTAGAACCAGGATCTCCTATAATTTGAGTAGTAGGATGGTCTTTATTGAACTGCTGAACAGGAGTAGGAGCTACATCCACTTCTGGTGCCAAGTTATTAAAATCCCCAACAATGTCATCATCATATGAAGCAGAGTCGAAAATGCCATCTATTAGTTGCTTATGAATATCATCCAGCTTAGTAGTAGTCTTCTTTTGATAGTTTCCCAAGTCAGAAGGACCAGAGAACCTAGTTGTGGAAGTAGGATCACTAACCGGACTACCAATAGGTGTTAAACTTGTACTAGGAGTAACACTAGGAGTAATTGGTACAACAGGAGTACTGAAAGGAAACTCAAAGCCTCCTTGAGTAGCTGCTGTAGTAGCATCTTGTTGTTGCTTGAGCAGTGTGTCAAGAGCTCCCTGTGAGTCCACAATGTCTGATGAAGAAGCATCAATAGGAGTAGCATTAGTGTTGGGTGCGACTGTGGTGGAATAGGATGGTACAACAAAAATGTCATCATCCTCATCTGAGTCCGGAGAGCTAGAAGTAGCACCTGCACTAGAAGTTGCAAACACTTGTGGACCTGCATCTTGGTTAGTTTTGAAACGAAAATATCCCAATGAGTCACTAAGATAATCAAGATCAAAATACCATTCAGGACCGTTGCCTTGGATGCTTGTCTTCTCCTCAAAGTACCTGAGATTTATAGTTTCAATGACGCGCTTGGCATGGAGATTATAAACCCGATAAGCTCTTGAGTGAGCTGAATATCCCACAATGTAGCCTTCATCTGCCTTGCCATCAAATTTCCCCAAATAGTCACTAGTATTCAGAATGGTGACAGGACAGCCAAATGCCTTCAAATGAGAAATGCTTGGGACTTTGGCTGTGAGTAGCTCATAGAGAGTCTTCTTATGGGGATTGGTAATGGAAACCCTATTCAACACATAACTTGCAGTGTTGACAGCTTCTGTCCAAAACATAGTTGGAAGCTTGGAATCTGCAAGCATAGTTCTTGCAGCTTCTATAAGAGTCATGTTCTTCCTTTCTGCAACATCATTCTGTTGAGGAGTCCTGGCAGCACTATAATCTCTTTTGATACCTTTGGAATTGCAAAGTGCTATGAGATCTTCATTTTTAAATTCGGTTCCATTGTCACATCGGATACCTTTCACCTTCTTGGACAGTTGATTCTTAATGAGTATAATGAAGTCTTTGAGAATGGAGTAGGTCTCACTTTTGGCAGCCAGAAAGAAAACCCACGTGAACCTGCTATATCCATCAGTTACCACAAGACAGTAGTGTTTATGGTCAATGCTCCTAATGGAGGTATGACCAAACAAATCCATTTGTAGTAGCTGCAATGGTTCAGTTACGAGGCTGAGAGCAGTAACGGCCTTGAAGGATGCTTTGTGTTGTTTGCCTTTGCTGCAAGCAAGGCAATTTATGTCATTCCTGAATGTTTTGGGAGGTAAACCAGAGACCAAGTTCATATTCGCCAGTTTGTGAATGGTCTTGAAGTTGACATGGCCCATCCTTCTATGCCATTTGGTGGCTTCATCTTCTGATACTTTGGCAACCAAACAAGCTAGTTGACCAGTAGGATTAACTTCATTCATCTTGATGCTATAGAGGTTATGTCTTTTAGGGATTTTGAGTAGAACTTGGGAGTCATCCGGTAGCTTAAAGTCTTTGGACAACACCAGTGCTTCAGTATCCGTAAAGAGGACAAATTGCTTCTTGTCACAAATTTGAGAGACAGAGATCAAGTTGAAGTGTTGAAGTGCTTCCACATAGTAAACCTGCTCAAAATTAAGGTTAGGAGTATGAATGGTTCCTTTGCCAGAGATCCTTCCTTCACCACCTCCGAAGTACACCTTTCTGCCTTGAAATGGTACAAAGTTAGTCAAAAGTCCTTTATTTCCTGTCATGCTCCTAGAGCATCCACTATCTACTATTCCAAGAGATGGATCTTGGTATGGAGTAATCTACAACAACAGAAAAGTCATATGCAAAAGTTAGTGTCTTAAGGGGACCCAGACCTTCTCAGGTTTGAGTCTGCCTTGTGGATCTTTAGTAGATAGCCAAGAAGATTGATGAGATCCACTGTTGTTCTTTTGTTGCCTGTTCATCATATAGGTGTTATTTTGTGAGCAAGAACAACCTGCTGAGGGCTTAACAACAGAACCCAAATGTCCCAACCCAAAATGCATTTGGTCTGAAATAGCATAATTCTGATTAAAGTTCTGAAAATAGTTGCTTGTTGGTCTATTATAGGCATAGGCATCGCTTCTCCAAGGAGTAGAAGCTGAAGGAGAGGTCCTTCTAGTAGAAGGATAAGATTGGGCACATGGATTTAATCTTCTAGAAGTAAAACCCACACCAATAGGAGCAAATCCTGGCGGACCAGGAGTAGCATAAGATTGATAACCAGAAGGCTTTTGATCATAAAAGTCATAATCCTTAATCAAATGAAATTTACTACCACAAACAAAGCATGTTTTAAAAGACCTTTTATTCAAGTGACAATGTTTCACACTATTATTCTTATTACAAACAGTTCTAGGAGAATCAACATTCCTAGAACTCAACAAACTTGAACTAGAAACAATGGAAATAGAAGCAGAAGCAACTCTCTCATCACTCATCCTAGCACTAGTAGTAGCAGGTTTATTTGTCTTGGGACTTGAAGGTCTTGACTCTTCACTTGAGCCACAGGATTCATAGTCACTGGCCTTGTCACTGAAAGTACAGGAGACAAAGTCATTAGAATTAGTAGAGCTTTTTGGAGACTCATGCATCTGTGATCCATCCAAGTCAGTATGCCTGGGTATGGGCATAAATGTTCCTATAAGAGGTGGAGGAACATCATGCATTGCTGCAGCTGGTTTAAACCTATTGTAACTAGGTTTTCCCTCCTCCTCCTTGTCAGGATCAAAGATACTTGAAAAAGATAAATCAAAAACATCTTCTAAATCAATATATTTATCAAAACCTAACCCTCTCTTAGTCCTACCAAACATGCTACTATCTATTAACTTTGAAAGATTCTTGGGTGCTTTTTGCCATTTCTCAAATCGTAAAAGTGTAGCATCCAATTTTTCTTGCATTTCTTGCTTAGCCTTAATACTCTCATTGTTAAGTTTTTCAGTATATGTAAGCATGTTAGTGGTGTTTTCTAAATCAATGCTTAGAACTCTAATCTTATCCTCATACTCCCGTTGAGTATTTTGAAGCCACTTCTTTTGTTGTTCCAAAGGTTTTAGAGAACTCTTATAAGATTGAACCTCTAAAAAATATTTATCATTTTGTTCATTTAGTTCATTGTATTGAGTTAAGAGCTCGGAATATTTATCATGACAACCAAGAGGGCAATTTTGTACCAGAGGCGAAATTCCCATAAGAGTAAATTCTTCTGCTTCCTCTGCATCAGATAAGTGCTCAGCAATCATAGCAAATACATTAGTAGAAGCTCCAGTTGATTCCAATGGAGCAGTCTGATGATCATTCCAGTTAACCATGGAGTCAACGGACACCAAAGCTTTCTTTTCATCCTTGAGCTCTTGAACCTTGAAGGCTGAATACCTGTTCTTCTCCTGGTCATTTTTGTTAGGGCATTCCCTAACAAAATGTCCTTGCTGCTGACAGTTATAGCATCTGGCCTTGCTTCTATCAAATATGGCTGGCTCTCTAGGGTTGTAGCTAAATTTTTGTCCGGCTTGCTTTTCAAACTTATGAACCCGGAGAGTGAGCATAGCCATCTGCCATTTTAGATCCATTTCATCCAAGTCAAGTTTATCAACCTTTTTGAAATCATCAAAAGCAAGCTGCTGTTGTGGATCAACATCAGCAACAAAAGAGTAAAGAACGGCTTCTACTATGCTACTAGTCTTGGCTTATGATTCAGGAGAAGAAGTATGTTGAGATGACACAGTATAGCTTGGGCTACTGGCATAAGACAATGTACTAGATCCCATGGAACTCATAAAAGTAGAGTTAGCAGGAGTAGAAAAGAAATCACTTGAGTATCCTCTCGCGTGTGACTCAAAGGTTTTGAGTTTGTGAAACAAGTCATCAAAAGAGAGATATTCAAGGCCTCCTTTTGCCTTTAGAGAGATGACTACCTGATTCCAAGAATGAGACAGGGCTCTAAGGAACCTGGCATTGATGTCTTCATTTTCAGGTTTGGACCTGAATTGATTCAGTTGGCTAAGAATCTTTTGAAACCTGTCATACCCTTGATGAAGACAATCTGTTTCAAAAATCTTGAATTCTGTGAATTCATCTCTTAGCAATGATCTGCGCATCTTCTTGGATTCTTCATTCCCTCCAAATCTTGCCTTTATCCCATTCCAAATCTCTCTAACATCATCCAAGTGATAAAAATCACCCATATGATCATCAGGAAGGGACTGAAGCAAAATAGTTTTCGCTTTGATTTCCTTCTGAACAGCAGTGATTTCTTCATTAGATTTAGGGTTTAGAATGATGATCTGACCATTCTAGTCTCTACCAGTCTTCTTCTTGCTGTTACCATTCTGGACAATTTTCCATAACTCTAGATCAGTATTGGTGATCCAACACTCCATTTTCATGGCCCAGCTATCATATTCTTCCTTCTTCAAGAGTGGGAATTTTCCATTAGTATTGGAAACAGTAGCAACGATTTGCTGTGTTGCTGTGTTTTATTGGTGCTTGGTTCTCCTGTTTCAGTAGAACTAGAAGCAGACATGATTCAACAAAGATGTTAGTAAAAAAAATGGTTCTTCTTGAGCAGAGACTCTCCCAGGCTCTGATACCACTTGTTGGGTCCACTAGATGTGGATCTTGCAGCCTGTTAAGGATGGTGAACGACTTCTGTAATCACAAGTCTATTCACAGAGAGACTCTTAATGTAATACACAGTATAAGTGCGGAATACAAATACTATGAACAAGAAGAAACAAAATAACTAAATAACTTGATCCTTACTAAGGATTTCTACTATTAATATGAAATGAATACTAATGATGAAAGGTGTGTTTAACCCTTCTGCCAATGGGTTCCTTTTATACTATAAGGAAACCTAATACTACATTAAACCAAAACGTGTAACTTCTGATATGTATATCATTTCCTAACATATCTCATGCATATCCTAACAAACCACGTATTGCTCCTACTACTACTAGGACCAGGAGGAACTACATACCTCCCAGTTTACCTATTACAAATATCTATTCCAGAGGTCCTAACAAACTCAGACTAGGAAATTTTTTACGAAACTTTTGTTCATATTTGATGAAAATTTGAGCAATATCATTGGTTATGGCTTAATGTATCTTGTCACGATAGGTCTCTTGATTTTTTTTCATTTTGAAAATGGTGTAGTTCAATGAACTAAAAAACTAAGAACACCTCTAAAAGTGTCTTTCCATCAGGTGATAATTTTAAATTATGAATTCGAGGATGACAGTCTATTTTTTGCATTCTGAAAAAATGATAACGGTTGTGGTGATGACAGCTAAATGTGGTGGTGGTGTGTTGGTGGTGGTTGATTGGTAGTGGTGTTGCGGGTGGAAGTTGTGGCGATAACGGTGAAGAAGACAAATGGCATATAAGTATTTTCATGGCGATGGCGGTGAAGACGATAGTGGTGTTGGTGGCTGGAAGTAGCGCTGAGCATCGGTCCGGGACCGGATCGAACCGAGAACCGAAATGGTCTGAAACCCCAGACCGAGACCGGACCGAAATAGTCCGGTCCGGGTTGGTCCGGTCCTCGGTCCGGTCCGGTCCTATTAGACATAATTTACGAGATTTTGGTAAGACCGAACTGGACCAGACCGGACCGAGGACCAAATTGGTCCAAAACCCCGGACCGAAATGGTTCGGTTGGGTTCAGGTCGGTCTGTGGTGCTTGTGGTGTTTTGGAGAAGAAGACAAAGAAAAGACAAAATAGTCCCTAGTAATTATCAACTTTTAACAATTGTTAAGTCAAAGTATGAAAATGATACAAAACACAAACACCAGATAAGTCGCCTACACTTTTAAAACACCGATTATTAAATCTGCAAAAATGTGATACTATAAGTATGATTTCTACATTTTACTCTATAATATATTAAAAACCCAGATGCTTAAGATGTTATATCTTTTCATATATGTACCCTTCGCAAGACTGATCAGCAAAATGCGAAAGGCAAAATCCGAAAACTCGGATTGAGTGAGAAAATTAAATAAACGTTATAACAACAAAAGTTTTATTGATGAAGACGTTCAACAGCGAACGAAAATGACTTTTCATCTGCAGTTGTAAAACAAAATAATATGGTAACAAAGCAAAAACACTGTATCAAATAATTAATTTTAATGGCATCGTTCTAGTAAACAAAGATTAATATATATAATGCATCAAGTCAACGACAAAAGAAATAATATTATATACGTATTTTTTTCTACTAATTATTTCTTAGCATCTTAATGACTTAATCAAGTTTTGATCCATCTAAGTAAAAGGAAATATATACATCTGAGTAGACATATAAATAAAAAGAACGTGTTGAAGTAAGGATGAGCATTTCGTCCTAAATTTTGAAATCGTACCGGAATACTACTAGAATCTTACCGATTTCTGGTACCCGAATCTTGTTCGGTACGGTATAGGTACTACGAAATAAGGTGGAAAAAAAATTATGTACCACTAATTCGGTACAGGACTGGGTACTAAATCGGAAAATTCTCGAAAAAAAAGAGAAAATTCTGATTTCCTAGTTCCAATACCGATCCTGATACCGGTATCGATATCCAAATCCCGTTCGATACGCTACCAATACCATTAATTTATGTTCGAGAAAAATTCGATATGAAATCGATACGGTAAAGATAAACTCGACATTGTATTTTCTATCATTATCTTTACCTAGAATAGTTGATTCGTAGCTTATTGTACAAGACTTCTTAATCTATAAAAGAAGATCTTTTAGGTTAAAGTTAATAATCAGTTTTCATAAGTATTCGCAAGTTAAACCTCTTTCATTGTAATCAAGTACGATTATTCTGATACAAGTGAAAGTTTGTTTATCCATACTGTGCCATCCTTATGTTGAAGTAAATATAATTTCTCTATTAAAAACTTTAATAGACCCAACCTATTCAAGCTTCGGCCGTTAGTCTACTAAGGTCACCTATCTATCTTTAAAGTTCACCACATCATTGGTTTCGTGAACAAAGTACCTATCTTTGTAGCCATAATTACAAGTGTCCATCACCCCATTAATATGCATAACTAATTGTGTAAGTTTGGTTCAATAGCTCAAAGTATTTTTCGAACATCTTATTAGGAATTTTGGTGTTTTCATAAGTTACAAATAAGTTACTAGTAAATTCTAAACATTAAACAAGTAAAAGCATATACTAAAATAGTGCCTGAAATCATGAACTTTGTACTAGAGTTGATGCTTGTACGAAACAAAATAAGTTTGTATTGTGACAAAATAAAATAATTCTACACTCATACTCATGGTTTTTTAATCAATCACTTCAATCATAAGGTAATAACTTGTACTCTATATGCGTTAATTATTGTAAGAGCATTGCTATTTCTTCCTACTGTATGTGCCTACATTTCTTTCTACCTACACTAAATTTTAACATTCGTCATGTACTAATTCTTTCTCCTAATTTAAATCATTGATCAATCCACTTGTCATTATCATACAAGTAGGAGTATATGTAGGTATACAACGTAGGAATATATATCATTTTTGTTATTGTAAACCTAATTATCATTATCATTCCAAAACACGAAGAAAAAGAAGTTGAGCCAAGCACCGAATGTACATGTTGTAAAGTAAACTATTTATATAACATAGTAGTAACTATTTTTAAATGTTGCCTAAAGTTTCTTGTGCCACAAAGTTCCAAACCCCAATCATGCATCACATCACTAGAGAGTCACAAGTGAAAATTAGAATCTAAATAAATTAATATTAAACCCATAAAAAGTTGATGTTTTTATTTAATTAGATTATATGTTTTGCAAGATTAATGAAGCTAGAATTACGAATTGACGTTGAGATGACGATTATTTGTGCATTCAGAATTACCTTCAGCTTAAGATATTAACAAGAGACGTAAATGAAAGTTCACACTTATTAATTCAGTTAAATTCGTGACGGTTAGTAATCTAATTTCAGATTTGAGAAAGGAGTTAGAAATCGAGGATTTTCATATCTTCATTATACTTAAAAACCGAATTCGGATTGCACGGTTATCTTTTCTTCGAGTTTGTTTGATTCAGTTCGACGATTTTTGAACAAGAACGGGTATTATTTTAGTTGTGGTTTTGCTAATGATAGATTAATCATCTCGCGGACGCTAATAAACTTTTCGCTTGAAAATAAATGTCGATGGCAGGTAGTCAGTTACGTTATGCGAACCATGGTCACAAAGTCACAGGTAACAACATTAGTTATTTTTGGTCCTATAAATACCCCCATATAAGAGTTGATGTTATTATTCCAACACCCCACCAAACAAACACACATCACAACATTCCTCAAAACCTTAACAAAAATTGAAGTTTCACTACGTTACAAATATCATAACAAACCATCTACATCTTCATGTAAGCTTTACATTTTTTTTATAATCTTAACTATTTCTATTTATGTTTATATTGTTAGACATGGTAATAGCTGTTTTTTCCTATATGCATAATGCATGAACAATATACAATGGTTGGTGTCAAAAGTCATCTGAATCAGATTTATTCCGCCATGAACAAGTTATCATAACATTATTGTTTTAGACTCAACAACTTTGGTCTCATGAAAAAAGTTCATTGATATCTATCTTCACACGAAATAAACATGACCAACAACATAGAAATATAGCCCATGATAACATTTCGTATATAAGTTGTAGCCTAGGAGTATCAACCTTGTTTTTCGCGCAAAAGGTTGTCAGTTCAAGTCTCGTTCGTGTAAATTTTTATATAAAATAACTTACTATAACTGTTTTTCTGTTTTTAACTTTTTTACAGATGAGAGAAATGATGTGGTTAATTATAGTGGTGATGTTAGTGGGAGTTAATGGTAGAAATGTGAAAAATATAAAAGGGTCATTTGAGTACACAGCTATGAACTGTAGGGGTCATAGTGCATCAATAACAGATTTTGGAGGGGTTGGAGATGGCAAAACATTAAATACAAGGGCCTTTCAGGAAGCAGTTAATAGTTTGAGCCGATACGGCTCGGACGGCGGGGCTCAGCTCTTTGTACCGGCTGGTCAGTGGCTCACTGGCAGCTTCAATCTCACTAGCCATTTTACTCTTTACCTGCATAAGGATGCTACTATCCTTGCTTCACAGGTACTATTATTTTTTAACTTTTAAGTCAATATGTTTACTCTTAGCCGACTGAGGGGTTCCCGAAGATGCACGAGAACTTATATATTTTTCTTATGTGATGTAAAACTATCAAATATATTAACTTATTTAAAATTAACCCAATTTTTTATTTTTGGTCCTAGGTCCGTCACTACATTTAATAAGGCCATAAAGAGGAAATGTGTTGGTGTAACGTGTTTACCCATATGTAGCATAACATAACTGATTCGGTCTACTCTATCCGTTTAATAATAAATGTTCACTTTAAAACTGTTACATAGTACAATTGATGTTTCGTGTGAGATTAGGAGAAGCATATCATCGATTTTTTTGGAAAACTAGTCAATTACCTTGAGATAAACGAAAATAATAATGTTGCCACTTATTAAAGAACGAAAAGAGAGTATAGCATAGTTTTGTAGAGTGAACTGCAGTATTCATTCATTTTGACGTAGGTATGGATTGGATATGTGTAAAAGGTCTAACAAAAAATCGTAACAAAAACATCTCTATGAGATAAATATTTTTTGACATTTCGCTAAACTTTGAGGCAGTAGTTTGTAATAGAGATGGTTTATGCGTAAACACCACAAGAACTGTTTTCGCAGTTTACCTTCATACCGGTATACGTTCAATAAAAGTGTATAGCCAGTTATTTGCACTAATTATCAAGCTTTACACTTTATAATGAAAAATTCTTGTAGTTACTTACTGTGTCTGTGTGGTCTTGTGAATCATGGACCAAGAGTATTGATATATGTGATAATTTTATCATCAAAACTTCAGAAGTACACACACCCATAAAGGTAGCATTGTCTTGAGCATGTACCTTTTTTGGCTTGTTTCGAACATGTGATATCGATTTGGCCTTATTTGAAGAATACGAAAAAAAAAAAAAGTTCAAAATTCTGATTGTAACGAAAAACTCGATTTGTGTTGCATATATTTATGTGCAAAATTGTTAAAAATAGTCCTATGTGATCAATGGTGATTATATGATTAAACCCTTAAAATTCATTTACCAAAGATTTAGAAAAATGATATATATAGATGACTTATAGTTATGTAACTTAATAACTAGCTTATTGCATAATTAGCATCCTGATATATGGCGTAATAACTTGCACCATAACTTATTTCGTATGACTAAATAAATTTACAGGATATTAATACATGGCCGGTAATTGATCCTCTACCATCTTACGGCCACGGGAGAGATGCAGCTGGGGGAAGGTACGTTAGTCTCATATTTGGGACTAATCTTACTGATGTCATCATTACAGGTAAAATTTCTGGCTAGATGTTAATCTTTTCTCTAACAAAAATTTCTTTAAAGACATGTATTCTAACGAGGCCGTTGTGTTAGGTGAGAATGGCACTATTGACGGCCAAGGTTTACTCTGGTGGCAAAAGTTTCATGGGAAAAAGTTGAAATACACCCGACCATATCTGTTTGAGATCATGTACTCGGATACCATTCAGATTTCGAATGTTACTTTCCTAAATTCTCCATCATGGAATGTCCATCCCGTTTATAGTAGGTATGATCATTTTACACGCATTATGTTCATCGGTATAGTGGGATTTCCTATAATGCCATTATCTTTCATGTGGCAAACCACCCAACTGAATTGGTTACGTTTAGCATACCTTTAATTAATTAAAAAACATGATCCACTCGATTCATACTAGCTCAATACTAGTTGAAAAACGTTAGTAGGAATAGTAGCAGATGCATTCGGACAAGGGTTTAAACTTTTCTAAGTTATACTAATGTGGGATAGATTGTTACACTAACCTTAGAGTTTATAAATCGAACCTATTTTGACATGTTCTTGAACCGGTAACAAACTATGTCGCTTAGGTCTAATTGAAACTGATATTAGTTGGCATTCGAGTCCAGTCTAACTCTAAAGCTTATATATGTTTTTCCGCAGCAACATTTTGATGCAAGGAATCACAATTTTGGCTCCTATACAATCTCCAAACACTGATGGAATTAACCCAGGTTAGCCTTAACCTCATTTAATTTTGTCTTGTTTTTTTTAATTTATATAATCGGACATTTTAGTAATTTTGATGAGTTTAATGTTCCAACAGATTCTTGCTCAAACACAAGGATAGAGGACACTTATATCGTCTCTGGGGATGATTGTGTCGCGGTTAAGAGTGGTTGGGACGAGTATGGGATCTCATATGGCATGCCAACACAACACTTGATCATCAGACGTCTCACGTGTATCTCTCCTTACAGTGCAGCCATTGCACTAGGAAGTGAAATGTCAGGTGGTATTCAGGACGTGAGGGCCGAGGATATCGTCGCCATCAACACTGAGTCGGCGGTCAGAATCAAGACAGGGGTCGGGCGTGGTGGATTCGTGAAGGATATTTATGTAAAAGGCATGACACTTCATACCATGAAATGGGTGTTCTGGATCACGGGAAACTATGGTTCACACGCTGATACTCACTGGGACCCTAAAGCAATTCCACTTATCGAGAACATTAACTATCAGGATGTAGTGGCAGAAAACGTGACTATGGCTGCTCGACTGGAGGGGATTGCAGGGGACACTTTTAAAGGGATTTGTATATCAAATGCGACCATTGGTATGAGGGTCAAAGCTAAAAAGGTCCCATGGACATGTACTGATATCGAAGGGGTGACTAGTGGTGTGGTTCCTAAGCCTTGTGACTTGCTGCCTGACCAAGGGCAAGACAAGATCGGAATGTGCACTTTTCCTCAAGACAAACTAGAGATAGACAACGTTGAGCTCAAGAAGTGTTCTTACGTAACCGCCTAATTGCGAGGTTTCTCTTATCTTTGGTAGGTGTTTTCTTTCGATTACTGGTATTGTATGCCTTAAAAGTTGTATATTGTGTTGAATTTGACTATTTCTGATGCATCTACATCATCATATATGTAGTTCATGGATTGCTTATCATAATATCAGATATCGACTTCTTTCAACGTCACACCTTATATACTCCGTATCTCCTATGAAAGCTTGACTTGTTTCGTTTGGTTATATTGTTTTGGTTTAATGCACTGATGTGAACTCTTTGACTGGCAATGCGTCAATTGTTCATGCCCCTAACAACTTATGTTGCATATGACACTTGGGGCACTTAGTGTCTGAAGCTGTGGAATGTTTGTGCCTAGTCCACTCGCAATTTCCACTTAACTATGATAAGTACAGACTTCACTTTTTAGCTGATAAAATCTACGAGATTTAAGGTCATCCACACACATACTCTAGAGCTAAAAATAGTAACTTGTTATGACAAAAATACGTCTAAGTTTATCGCCACCGTTATAGAAAAAGGAACGTCAAAGAACAAGGCAAACAGGTGTAGTTTTTGTCATTTTGGCAATTACAAACTAGAACAAGCAGGACACATTAGCAGTTTGGAAATTCTGAAACCGGAAAGAAAAAACACTATCGATTAAACTCGAAAATAACAAATTCTGCAATGCGGATGTGTGTACTTTCTAAAAGTGGAAAGAACATTATGGAATGTAGTACAATAATTGTAGGATCATGTCATAATTGTCTAACTAGTTATACAAATATTTATAACACCTATGCATATGTTTCTTACTCAGTGAGCCGGGTCTGGGTTGAATTTTACAGATTCCCTCCAGATAAGCTCTTTGATGTTCTCCTCAGTGCAAGATGGCTGCTCGAAGTCAAAACTGAACGGCCTGGGGCAAACAGGTTCCTCATTGATATCGTGAAGGGGCGCCAAGTATGGGTGACAAAGAGCCTCTTCAACTGAAAAACAAAATATTTGAAAGGTTTTTACCGTTTGAATGATTATAGCGACTTCTGATATGAGTGTCTGGCATGAGTGATTATTATACCTGTAATACGCCTATTTGGGTCGAAGACAAGCATCTTTTCCAGTAAATCCAGAGCGCCAGGAGATTTATTAGGGAATCTAGCAGGGAACTGTTGCTTTGGATACTGAGGAAGCTGTCTCACGTATCTACGAGCATTATCACTTCTGAGAAATCCAAGACTCGCGTCATCTGGTGATCCTATGAGCTATAACAATAAACAAAAGACACCGTCAGGCCGCCTTCCTAGATATATAACAATTGACGTACAATGATTGGACGCTGCTCATATACACCATTTACCTACATTCTTCATTTTGTGGGCCCTACTCGATTCTTCTCACATCAAGTAAATGGAGCCCACAATCACATCTTTGTCTCACCTTAGACGGTATAAGACAAATACAAATGTCAAATTACTGGTATAAGATTTCATACCTTATTCTTTGTTCTTCATTTCCGAAATCCAGTATAGGAGGATCACTATTATATTTTTATTTTAGCTTATGATCTTCGAATTAATTAGGGTCAAATAACTAAATTTGGAGAACCTGGCGAGAAGTTACCAATAAAACAATTCTAACTATCGAGATACATGTAGATTTACCAAATTATCATCAAATACGGTTACTTGATACTGTTTTACTAATTATTATTCTTAAAGTCGCAATAATACACATCCATAATTCACCTAAGGTAAGGAGAGAAAGATTTGATTACCTCTGTGATAAGTCTAAGTTGATGAACATAATCTTTCCCCGGGAACAAGGGTTGTCTGGTCAAAACTTCACCAAGAATGCAGCCTACTGACCAGATGTCAATGGCCGCTGTGTACTCTGAACAATTTAATAGCAATTCTGGGGCCCGATACCATCGAGTAACAACATACTCAGTCATGAAGTCTGTTTCAGATGTCGTCCTTGCAAGTCCAAAATCTCCAATTTTTAGGTCACAGTTAGCATTGAGAAGCAAGTTGCTTGGTTTTAGATCACGATGCAAGACATGCGCAGAATGAACATATTTGAGTCCTCGGAGTATTTGGTAAAGGAAATACTGCATTTGAAGAAATATAGTGTCAATCACAAATAAATCAACTGCTACTGGGATACTAAGTATTGCACCAGAAAAGTTGAACAAGGTAAATGCTCCTTTGTATAAAGTCACACATAAGTGGATGAAAAAATTGAGATCTAGGAAGTGTTTCAATGTGCCGCAAAAGTGATTATTGTTTAGGAAAAGAGTTTGTTGTTCTGATTTTCTAATTTTTTAAGTGTCGATATAATTAGCTTTGGCGAAACAGGTAAGGAGTTGCTGCAGCATATGATTATTTATTTATCTTCTAGTTAAGTAGCTGCCTAATTATTTTTAAAAGCCACAATAATCACTTTAGAACATCCAAACATGCTCAAGCCATGAATGCTATAATATATATATATGATATATAATATAGGTAGAGTAGGGCCACACCCGACAATGATCATCAGCCAATGGTTGATTAGAACGTATTATCTGATGAAGATCGGTGTCCATTAACTCATAAACGATGTATACATCATTGAAGTTTTCCTTCAGTGGAGGACGTATGATGTCTTTGATTGCAATGACCTGCAGAGGATGAAATAAGCATAAGATCATACTTGTATAGAACGGATAAGTCATAAACAGCGTCAAGGGTTCTTTAAACCATTTGACTACTCGAACAGAGTAGATCCTGATGATAGTGCATCTATGTCTCGGAACTAAATGAGTACATTGGGTGGTTGATAACATGAGACTGACCACGAATGACCCAAATTTCCTTAATATTAAAAACAGAAGTAAGTAACATGTATCGAAGAAACCAACTATTTATTTACTAAAAGTCAGACAAGTTATAGGAAGCAAACTGAGTAAATTTAGTTATAAACGACAGCCAAGTTCTACCAAAGAGGTCAGATATTGATATACGCATAGAACAAGGATGATAAAATACAGTGAGGAGGCTTACATTTTCATGATCCATGTGGCGGAGAAGCTTGATCTCTCTTAAAGTCCGCTTGGCATCAATTCTGTTGTCAAACGCATTACCGATTTTCTTTATGGCAACTTCTTCACGCGTCTCTGAATTCATTGCAGCGCTGCAGTTAAATGGATGAAAGTCAGTTTTCTTCAGTTTCTTGAGACAACATGGAATGGATGAGAGAATAACATTATTTAAACCATTAAACATATAAATCGCGTTACACACTCTTGAAATGCCCAAGAGGCACCTTGGCGTCCTTACACAAGGAGTCCAGAGGCGAATTAAGAATTTTTTACCATGGTGTGCACTACCATAACAAAATTGGGGGATGCACTACATAAAAAAAATAAGAAAAGCCAGGAAATGCACACGCATATTCTGGATTACATGTAATCCGGGGCTTGTGACTCCAGTCATTCCAAGAACTTCCTAGCGCTTTGGGGAAACTCGTAATCCAAATGTATACAACCACCTATTGGCAGATATATAGAAACCGAGTTTTCACTACTTTAGACATTAGTTCTTTCTCTCCCTTTATATTGGTTTACGGGGATAAAAGCAAGTTCACAAATTCTCACAATAGGACCGAGTTAAGTACATTTGAAGTACATCTAACCGGACTAAGTTAAGCACATAAGTCATAAGTTAGACAGATTTGAGACATGAACTGCAAATGGCGGCCAGTCTCTGAGTCTCATACACAGAATAAACTCATAAAGTGAAACAGCCAAACGCTCGTCTATATTGTATCCAACTTCCGTTTCATTAGATCAAATGATTAATCTCAGGAGAAAGTAAATGATTTACATCTCTCCCCATAATCCGCATCTAATTTGAAAATCTGTCACCCATTACACACAAAACAAAACTTCCCTATTCTCACACCAAGCTCCAAATTCAATTCAATTAAACCAAACACCAAAAATTATAAGATCAAATCACTACTAACCAGGTCTGAGGTTCAAACTTCACTAGTTAGCTAGCGATTATCCATGGTCATACCTGAACATGGAAAACCTCATCCGTTTTTACCAAAAAATGATAACATCAAATAAGGGGGTGTTTGTTTCGACTTATATAAGCTTATTTGATTGCAGCTTATCTTTCATAAGCCCTAATTTTCTGTCTTAGTTCGAGACTTATGGGCTTATATAAGTTTACACTTTGTTCTTGAGTTCTTTCGTTAAAAGAAAGAAAAGAAAATGAAAGTAAATCAACCAAATTACACTTTCCTTTCCTTTTCTTTATTAAGGGGCTGTTTGTTTTAGCTTATATAACGTAAGACTATTTCGGCTCATATAACATAAGCCTCAATTTGGTGGCTTATGGGCTTATATAAGTTTGTTATGATACAATAAACTTATATAAGCCCATAAGTCACCAATAAGCTTAAAAAAATTAGGGTTTATGAAATATAAGCCGAAATATGGCTTATATAACAGTAAGCCCCAATTTTGTGGATTATTTTGAGACTTAGGGGCTTATAAAAGTTTCTCATAACATAATAAACTTATATAAGCCCATAAAGCTCCAAATAAGCCACAAAATGGGGGCTTATGTTATACAAGCTGAAATGAGCTTACACTATATAAGCCAAAGCAAACACCCCCTAACTACAACAACCGACACAATCATTAAACTCAAAAAGAAACAAAGGCTATGTTTGGCAAGAGCTTTTTTAAAGCTTTTTTAGAGCTGTTAGCTTTTTTGTTAAAAAAATAATCTAATAGCTGTGTTTGGTACAACAATTTTTAAGAGCTGTTAGCTTTTTATTTTCACCAAGTAGCTCTTAAATAAAAAGTTGTCTGATACAGCTTTTTAAATTGTCAAGAGCTGTTAAAGCTGTAGATTACTGATATACCCTCCAACTATATTATAATTTATTTAAATATGTTCTTTTAAGTCATTTTACATTATAATTTTAAAGTTAACAGCTAATATACCAAACACTTCCATTAAAAATAGAGCTTTTTAGTAAGCAGCTTATAGCTAACAGACAGTTAACAGCTTTCAGTTAACAGCTTACAGCTTACAGCTTACAGCTAATTTTACCAAACATAGCCAAAGTCTGAAAAAAAGGTGGTGGGTGATAGAAGAAGAAGAAGATAGACATACCAGACAATACCATAAGCACCACGACCGACAGGACGAATAGGAGGAACATACTTCCTAGAAACCTCAAACAAATTCCCGTAAACATTATACTGAACATAACGACCAGCATGAGTCACAACTCCTTTAATATTGTTATTACTAACATGATGCTGCTGATCTCCTGCACTACTTGCTGAGCTGCTTGATTCCATTACTGACATTTTTTTCTTTTGTTAAAATAAAAATATGAGGGAAATGATAAAAAAGGAAAGATGGAAAATGGGAAGCTGGTGACAAATTTAAAAAAGACTTTCTTTCTTTCTTTCTTGTGCTTTTTCAACTGTCAAAATGTGGAAGGAAGTCCGTGAACATGATTGACTTTTTTTTCATACTTTTTGTGCTACTGACGTTCACTTTTTTCTTATCTAACCGTACACTTGGTAGGCTCAATATTATGTATTTCGGGTGAAGTTTTTGAAGGGTAAGGTTACTCCTTTAGGGCTTTTAAAAACCTCATATGTACCTTTGAATTTTGTATTTTTCTTTTATAATTTTAGTTTTGTTATAAAAATAAAATTTAACAAGTTAAAACAGTTAAACTGACAAAAATACGAAATAAAACATGATAATAAAATTGTCCAGAAAATTACAAGAAGACAAAAAATACACAAACTGTGTATTCTTTGTTCTTTTAAGTGTGTCAAGGGGTATGTGTAAACTGTAGTAGCACCCATATTTGAAGGTTGGCGTGTCATTCGGTTTGGTTATCGGAGTGTTCGGTTTATTCGGTTAATTTTTTTTCCTTAGGTCAATCCGAAAATCAAATCGAACTGATCTAGATTTCAACCGAACCGAACCAAGAACCAAATTTGAATTCGGTTCGATTTTTGGGGGACCCGAATAACTCGAATTTTTTGAATTTTAAATATTTAGCAAAAAAGATGATTTCAAGTATGAAAATTATTCTTATTATGTAATATGATATATAATTGTATAATTTCGGTTTCGGTTTTCAGTTTGGTTTTTGTCTCTGATTGTCAAACCAATATTCAACCCGAAATCAAATTTGTGGTTCAGTTCGATTTGATTATAACCCAAAACACGAATTCTATTTTCGGTTCGATTTAATTTTTGATTTTTGTGAATTAAACCCAAATAATGAACACCCTTATTTGAATGGTGTTAACCGAGTCGGTTTCGGATTAAATCAAGGTCGAAGACTAATTATATACACACAATTATATACACAGAAGGGTGCGGAAGGGACAGTCACATATAAAATCATATTTTTATTAAGTTTGTATATAAATATGGGTAAGAGCGCAGTTATTAGAAAAATTAGTGGGTGCTAACAGTGTCGGAACTAGAAAATTGGAATGTGGGGGGCAAATTTTTTTTTGCCAATTACAAGGTGAAAAAGACATGAATCGAAACGAAAAATCGAGTATTTTTACTTAAAAATGATGAATTTATAAGTTTTGGAGTGTTAAAAGTTCGACTTTAGTGTGTGAGTGGGGGCATTTTGAGTTTCGAGTGGGGGGAAATATTAAAAAACGCTCGATATTGAACAAAAATTACACTAAAATCTCATCGTATCGGACTAGTAATAGGGGGCGCCGCCCCCACAGTTCTTACATGCATCCGCCCCTGGGTGCTAAGCTAACTCTAATCACTTTTTTCACACATTATATATGTGTATTACAAACCATTTTTTAATAGTTTCTACATTAAGCTTTTCTTATCATCATGATCTTTTTAAGTATGATCAACTTTTCTAACTAAAAATTTTGACTCTGCCTTTGAATAAGGATAATATTAAATATATGTGTGTTGTTGTTGCTTAGGGGACGGCTTTGTATATACTCATCAGAATTTGATAATCAGGTGAAAATGTTATATACGGGTAAACTATTAGGTAAAAGTCATAAAATACCATCTTACTTATTGATTTGTGCCGACTTTAAACACTTACTATTTATCTCGTGACTTTATCATTCTACTTGTTTGTTTTGTAATAATATTACCATTATGACCGGGAACATTTACACGTCATTTAATTAATTAAAAAAATTTATAAATTCAGTTAATATATCCTAGGTGGATGGTAGAGAAATTGTTTATCCCATCATACCCGATCCAAAATCCAAGATCCAAGATCCAAACCCACATACCCTTATCCTAAACCTAAATACCCCCCGTCCCCTTTGACCTTCACTTTATTGTTTTCCATCCAAAATCAAAAATGGAGATCTAAACATAAACCCTAATTTCTGGAGATCTAAACATAAACCCTATTTTCTTGTCCATAAAAACTCAAAAATGGCAAATTAGCATTACAAACAAAACATCCCTTCTGAATGTACGTGCAATCTTCCATTGATGGAGTACACTTCATGGAAACCTGCCAATCCTTCTAGAAGATTCTTAGTTTGCCC
The DNA here is from genome assembly GCA_025667525.1 of Glebionis coronaria. NCBI lineage: Eukaryota > Viridiplantae > Streptophyta > Magnoliopsida > Asterales > Asteraceae > Glebionis > Glebionis coronaria. Next base: position 606,281,899 of record CM046876.1, on the reverse strand, counting down.
CAACAGATACGCAAGTTAGATTTAACGACACCTAATTTAATTTTATTAAGCATTAATTTTATTTAAATGATAAGATATGATAATTCATAAAACCTAACTTGCAGAAAACTGGTGTGAGAAAGTGTAATGAGTTATATTGGTATGACACTGAATTGGATAATGCTTGGTACAAAGGGCTTTTGTATCAGATGCATTTCCAGCTGAATCCTCAACAGAGACAAGAAGTTGATGCTGAGATAAGAAGCCTTGAGCAATTGGCTGTGGTGCAAGATGAGTTGATCAAGAGTAAGAAGAATGCAAGGTTTTAGAAGACTACAGCTTTGATCATGGTGGCCTTATTGTTGTTTTTCTATGTTAAGAATTAGATATTACTAGGATTTGTGTTGTTTAAGTATGTATCAGCCCTTGATGATGAACTTTGGACTAGGTTTTGTGTACTGAATGTGTATTGTTTAAGTATGTATCAGCTTTGAACTAGGTTTTGTGTATTGAATATTTTGTTTAAGTATGTATCAGCTTTGAACCATTTTTTGTGTACTCAATTCATGTCTTCAATGAAATTTGCTTGTTTATGTTATGAACTTTGTTTGTAGAGTATTTATTCATTGGTTGTCTGCAACAAGTGTTATGAGACATTGTGCACAAATTTGGTTGTCTACAAGTGTTATGAGACATTGTGCACAAATTTGGTTGTCTGTCACATGTGGTATGAGATATTGTGCACAAGTTTGGTTGTCTGCCACAAGTTGTATGAGATATTGTGCACAAGTTCAATAAACAAACTCACAATCTTGTCTTGTTTTCTGCAAGATTTTGGAGCTTTTATCAAGTAGGATTAAACAACACACAAAAGGAATCTAAACATAATTAAGTGCTGCTTTTCCATATATCATGGCAGTCAAATACATAGTTCAAGACAAAAAGATTACAACAAAATTTGCAAGTCCCATAAACCTTGCAATACCCAGATTCACTTGACTACCCTTTTGACCCATTACCAAAAACTAAGCACTTATAAGTTCCTAAAAGTTCATTACAGACATTAAGGTTTAGAAAGTTAAGGAGAAACATCAAAGGATTTATCTGGAGTACTTCCAGTCCCATCCTTGTCAAACACAAATGGTTTCTTCAACTTCATATTGGCAATTCTTTTGGATCTGCCACGGTTCTTGTGATAAATCCTTACTCCATCTACATGTGATGGTGGACTACCCCTCTTCCTTTTTGGTGCAGGTTTTGGATCAACTGACATGGGAGCCTTGCCTCTAGCATCAGTTTCATCCACCTTATCAACAACTTGATCTTCAACAACAGTTGCAACACTTGTTTCCATCATGGTTGGTGCATCTTCCATATTTGGAGTTGTTACAGTTTGACCAACAGATTGTTGTGTAGGTTGTGAATGAATGTGTGGTAAAACATATTGACCCTCATGTTGGTTTTCCCTAGCACCTTTAACAGCAGATTCTTGTGTAGGATGTGGGACTTGCATGTGTGGGAATAAAATCTCAACATTTTGGTGATTGTGTGCACAATCATCTTGTATGTCATGTATCCAATCAGCTGGATTGTAGTAATCATGCCTATCTTCCCACTCCTGCTCTTCCCTTCTTTCTTTATCAATCCTTTCTTGTTCTGCATTAATTTTTTCATGTCTCAGTGATTCTTCATGCATATGCTCCCTAAAAGCTTCCTTATCAAGCTCTAATTGATATTCTTGTATTACATGTTTTCTCTTGTTTAGCATTATTAGATGTATACAAATTAAATAAAAATTTAAGTAATTAAGTGGGTATACCTCTTCTGCAGTTAACCATCCATGTGATGTAGAAGTTTTGGCTCCCCTACTTGAACCAGCCTTTGTACATGGTTTCCTAGTCCAACCACCCCTGTTAGATGAACCTGATCCAACACCCCTACCACCACCTCTCCCAACACCTCTCCCAACACCTCTCCCAACTCCTCTTCCAACTCCTCTTCCAACTCCTCTTCTACCTGATCCAACACCCCTACCACCATTACCTTCAGTTTTCTCATCCAACCCAATACCAGAACCCTCAATTCCATCACCTTGACCTCTTCCAGTCCTACCACCTCTACTAGATGCATATTGCCCAACAACAACAGCAGGCTTTCTCCCTGGTTTTTTCTTCTCTACAACAGGTTTAGGTTGGGGTTCTTCTTGACATGTTGCCTTATTATGACCCTGTTTCCAACAGTTTTCGCAGGTCATTGTTCTACCCCTCCTACTAATTTGTGTTCCGTTGTTTTCATCAGGGGCTCTTATTCTCTCTTTCTGTGGTCTACCAGGCATCCTTCTTAAAAGTGGAGGTAAGGGTGGAATGTCATTAGTCCTTCTCCACATGTTAGACCCAGGTACAGGTCTAATGGATAATTGATAAGCATTAAACCAAAACTCTTGACCATACCAATGGCTTACTCCTAGATCTATTTCAGTTCGTTCATGCAAGATTGCAGCTACAACATGCATACATGGAACCCCACTCAACTCCCACATCCTACAGGTACATACCTTGTTAAGTAAATTCACACCATAGCTCTCATCATACCTTCTGACTTCAAGTTCTTGGTAGCCACTCTTAAATACAATCTAATCTCTACAATAACAGAAACAACTAGATTAGTATACAGGTCAAATACTAACAAAAACAATGAATTATATACAAGCATAAAGAGCATTTACCTTTGTTTTTCTTTGAGTACCTCTAACCTTCTTCTTATACTAGGTGTTACAGTGTCTTCTAAACTTGAAGCAAGCTTGTTCATTGCAACCAATCTTTGTATTATGTATAACCTAATCTCTTCTAGCATTGTTATGATAGGTTTATGTCTTGGTTCTAAGATTGCTCTGTTAAAACTTTCTGATATACCGTTCTCAAATGCAACACATCTCCGGTCCATCTCAAAGAAAGCCCTTGACCAAGAATTGGGATTCCTTTTAACCAAATAATCAAATGCTTCTTGGTCTAACAATCTTATCTGTTCCATGATCTAATCAAACTGTTGTTCTAATGTACAGGATGCTGCAGCCCAAAAAAGTCTTTGGTACTGCATTCCGTTGTACTTCTTCTTAAAATTGGCATAAAGATGCCTTGTGCATTTCCTATGTTCTGCTTGTGGTATCTAGTCATGAATAGCATCAAGTAATCCCTATGTCAGATGGTATTGATTAAGAACAAATAAACATAATTAACAAAAATGACATTTGAATTATTAAATGTGTTACCTTGTGGGAATCAGATATGATTTGTTATTCGAACTCCATCTTGCAGATTTAAGTCATGAACCAGTTGACCAATAAACCAACCCCAATTTTCATGATTCTCAATCCTTACTACAGCCCATGCAATGGGATACATTTGGTTATTTCCATCCCTTCCCATTGCTGTTAGTAGTTCCCTCTACATGTATGCTTTAAAAAACAGCCATCCTACCCGATAACCTTTCTACAGCCTGCTAACCACCCATCTTTGACACCTTTGAAACAAATATATATCCTTTTAAAAGTTTCTTTCCCATTTGTTGATACATCGACATCTACCCGACAACTTGACCCTAGGTTAGATTCTAGAATAGCATCTCTATATTGATACAACTTGCCATAATGCTCAATCAGGCCACCCTCATGATCAAATAATGCTAACTGTTTGGCTCTACGACATTGACCAATACTTACATCTATTATATACTTCTGCCTAATGTTTTCTTTCATTTTTCTTAAAGGCATAAATGGATCCTCAACAATTTCTTTACAATAAATGAAGTGCAATCCACTTGTATGTGACTAAAGATCCTAGGCTGTAATTCCTACAACATTTATGGTCTAAAATCAATGACTTGATTTGAAATGAATGCTTAGTATGCATCCAAGATGCATACAACCTAAATGGGCAAGTTACTTTTTTTATCATACTTAATCATCTTCTTTGTCCATTTACCAGGTGATCCAGCTGATGTACCTTCACCAGGAGAAGTGGTGACTTTTTTCACATTCACCTTTTTTAACTTGCTTGGTTTTTTACCCACAACCTTTACCTTTCCCTTAGACCCAGTTGTCCTAACCTTATTTTTCATAACCCTATTTATGTTACCTTTTTTCCCTGTACATCTACCCTGTTCAACATTTCTTCCACAATAAACAAGCAACTCCTTCCAGTCACTCTTCATGTACGAGAGCTGATAACCATGGGCAACACCATAGTTTGCTAAGGCTAACTTCAACTGACTATGGGACTCATATCTCATTCCTAGGATTGGCCCCATCTTATCCCATGGGATGTCAGGGTCAAATGCAGGATAAACAACACCCTTTTTATCTTATTCGATGAATCAATATTGCTTTCATCAGGGTCTACCTGTGGTTGTTCATGTAATTCAGGCAACCTAAAATCAGCATTACCTCTAAAAAGAACCCTTGAAGTACAAAGCTTATTGAGGAATGGGTCTTGGGTGTTGAAATTATTAATCACAACAGAGTCATCACCCTTAGTTTGAAAATCTACATTGTCAACTACTAGTTCTTCATCACTGGAATAATACTCATCACTAGACTCTCCTATGTTTTCATGCTCTTGTTCAAGTTTAAGCATTTCAATAATATCATAATCAAAGTGTTCTAAATACATATTTATCTCATTGGCATTTTCATACCCAGCTGTAAGCATATCTAGAATATCCTGATCACATTTAATTTCCTTAAGGCCTAAGCGTAACTCTTGATCTGTTTGGCAATAATAAATCCTACTAAAGACGGCACTAGGAAGTAACCTTTTAATAATCTCCCTAAGAATGTCATATGATATTTCATCGAAATTGATATCATTAACCTCTTTCATGTCACCCCCAACATACCTCATTGGCTGAGGATAAAAGATCCCATCCCATCTTAGATATACAGTAAAGACAGGCTTCCTAAATTTTTTCTTCTTTTTGTACTTACCTGTAAAAGAGGGGTTTTTTCAAATAGGTAATAAGAGTAAATTAGGGTTTCGAAAAAAGAGAGGTTTTTTCAATTAGTGTTATACAAACGTCTATCAGTGAATAATAACGAGTTATCATCCATAAAATTACATCAATTAGGGTTTATTCAAATTAATTAGATATTCTAGAAAAATTAGGGTTTCGAAAAAAGAGGGATTTTTTCAATTAGTGTTACACAAACGTTTATCAGTGAATAATAACCAGTTATCATCCATAAAATTACATCAATTAGGGTTTATGCAAATTAATTAGATATTCTGGAAAAATTAGGGTTTCGAAAAAAGAGGATTTTATCAATTAATGTTATACAAACGTTTAACAATGAATAATAACGAGTTATCATCCATAAAATTACATCAATCAGAGTTTATGAAATAAAAAACCCCCTTTTTCCAAAACCCTAATTTTTCCAGAAATTACTTTATGATATTCAGACATGGATACATTACCTTTTGCCATCTTTATTCAACGGTGAAACTAAATCGACTATCAACAAGATGAAATTAGATTACGATGATGGATTTTGTAATGAGAGGGTTTTGTAAAAAGTTTAGTAACTTTGTGTAAAAAGGGAACTCATTTTTTTATAAATGAAGTCAACGATGAAAGTAAATTATAGATAGTGGAAATCATACGTGGCGTTAATAAACGTAATAAAAGAATGACGTGGATATTACTGTGCCACGCTGTCGGTAACAAGTTACCAAATGGGTAACTTCGAAACGATTTTGATAGTAGAATGGTAAAGTCACGAGATAAAATAGTAAGTGTTTAAAGTCGGCACAAACCAATAAGTAAGATGGTATTTTATGCCTTTTACCCTAAACTATTAGGGAATAAATAGGCCCAAGTCCGATATGTGGGTGTGAGGCATTAGGGTTTTCATTATAAATAATGATCATGAATAATATTATATCTAGAGTGAAATGCACTTTTCATACCTGTGGTATGTCCAGATTGCATATATAGTAACTGGTCTTCTAAAAGTGCAGGCGGCCTCCCTGGTCTTCCATTAAGTGTTCATTTAGGTACTTTGACCATAACGAACATTATCCTTTATGTTTCGTTGCTACAAGGCTTTTTATGTCTTTTTCCTTTTTTTACCTATCACCCCTTCCAACATCATCACTACCACCTGCACAATCACCACCTCCGACGCCACCATCACCCCACCACCCCCGTCGCCACCATCAGTGTTATTTTTTCTTCAATTAAATCCTACGTTCTTTGCTTCCCTTCAATTTAACCTTCACCTGGTACTAATGAAAAGAGTATTATCCTTTATCATAGTAATATAAACAAAACATTCAAACATTGACCACAGTCTATGTCACCCATTTACGTGACCAATAAAATAATCGAAACACTGATTCATATCCCAATCTCATTCACACGCTGTTTTATGTGGATCTTCAATAAACCAATGAGAGCCCACGTGAGAGCCAATCAGTCATACATCATTCATTAACCTGTTGTGCTTTTGTTGCTGCTGTTTTGATTAGATATAAACATAACGATCTAGGGTTTTGAAACCCCAAAACGCGCACATCTCTGGAACTTGTCAATACCATAGAATCATGAAGCAAAATATGTATATAAGTAGCACGATCATGCTTCAATCTTCTATTTAACAGCATTCATAACAATCACAGTCAAATCTAAGGTTTTTCAATCAAACCTTATAAAGTCATTCACAACTTCAACAACGACATACACTACGTATTTAGGGTTCGCAACATCGGAGGTGATGATTGTGCAGGTGGTAGTGATGATGTTGGAAGGGGTGATAGGTAAAAAAATGAAAAAAGACATAAAAAGCCCTGTAGCAACGAAACATAACGGTCAAAGGATAACGTTTGTTACGGTCAAAGTACCTAAATGAACACTTAATGGAAGACCAGGGAGGCCGCCTGCACTTTTAGAAGACCAGTTACTATATATACAATCTGGACATACCACATGTATGAAAAGTGCATTTCACTCTTATATCTATGGGTTTAATCATTCTAACATAAACTAGATCGGACTATGATAATTTTTACTATTCTTTGATTAATTCGTTTATCACTTTTATTTAGATGGCGCCTAAACTTAAATATATGTCATCGCAATACGCGACTATGATACTACTTATTTATGTATAGAAGGTGATATGCATATCATAATAAGTGATGTGTACATCAAATATTTGATGTTGTGGCATATCACCGCATATGCATTACTTATCTGATTCTATGATTTTATTCCTTGTCAAAAATTGAGTCGTACGAGTTTATATAGTTCAATGGTTGGTCGTTGGATTTAGTATGACTTGAAACATTTTATCTTGAGTTTCATTAGTGTGCAAACCGGGTGCAACTTTTTCAGTACTTTCACACTTGGTCGTAGTAGACTTTGGTCAATTCTTCCATAATTCTTCTATTCACATTACCCCCGTAAAACCAAAGGCAGTACGTATAATAATTGTTCAAATGAGTACAATATGACATTCTAGATAGTACAGTAGAAGTTAGTGGTTCAAAAGGAGATAATTAAGCAGCATTTAAAAAAATAGTTTAACAAAATATCAGTGCTGAAAAAAATTTCTACAAAAATGATTAATCGTCGTTTAGGTGTTACGAAATCATCAATTTTACCGATTTATATAAACTGTTTGAACAAATTGGGCAGTCATGGTTAATGACGATTAAAGACGATAAATGACGTTGTACCCATAATATTAATCAATTTACTCTGATAGATCTTAAAAAATAGATGAAAAGAGATAGAAAATAGACGTAAGTTTAGAGAGAGAAAAGTTGAAGAAATATGTGAATATTAGATTAAGAAAATAAATAATCAACCTTTCCTAACATGCTAGGAGAGGTTTATATAGTTGGGCTTATTATAGCATAATGAGTTATATTGATTGATGGGTTGGGCTTTAATAATTGTTTAATATCTTGAAATAAGCATTTTAAGCTAACCATATTACGACTACCTAATATTAATTATAACGTTTTAACAAACAATACATAATAAACCTATCACCGAACATTCTTATTTGACTCAAATGATGTTCACGATTTATAATTTGTTTTGTACGTTTTGGCTTAGATTATATAGGCATGTTTACATTTTTGTTCTTTTCTATTTGATGTAAAGCAACATTCGCTATTCTCAAAACTTGTACTCAAATTCATCTATAATTGCAAATCCGATTAATCGCATCTTTGACGATTACACGTTACAAAATAACCGACTATCTAACTAACGATTCACGATTTTACAATCTTGCCAAATACACATACATACATCAATGATATCTTTATATATTTTGAAGTCCATTGCATAAATCGTCCATTCAGTTTGCCAAGTTTAACGAAAATCATCCCTCAAAAAAAAAAACTAACATATCTTCCCCTCTGTGATTTTAATCCGTATCAGGTTTAGTCCCTTAACCACTAACTCCGTTAGGTTGACCGTTAATTAGTGGCTTGGATGTTTGAAATGACATAAATATCCTCAGACGTGATTCATTAATAGTTTTTATGGTTTAAAAGAACTTATTTTTTATTTTTTTAGAATTTTTAATTTTCTTGTTTTTTTAAATATTTACTATTTTTTATCTCTTTAATTTTTAATTTTATATGCATTCTTCTACGTTTATGCCTCAATTATTAGGTTTTTCTATATGTTTTGAACGTTTTTTTATCCGTTTTATCCATTCTTGAACGTTTTTAAATGCGTTTCGTCTGTTTTTGTAAGTTTTCATTCATTTTTGAACGCTTTGATACGTTTTTCATCCGATTTTTTCCTTTCTTTTTCCACTATTTTGTGCGTGTTGTCCGTTTTTATCTATACTTAAACCGGTTTTATTTAAACATTTTATAAACCTTTTTTTACGTTTTATTTATAGTTACCCTAATTTTATTTATACGTTTTTAACATTTTTTGTCTGTATGTTTTTATACATTTTTAACTTTTTTTTGCGTTTTATTGTACTTGAGCCGATTTTATTTGTACATTTTTAGTGCTTTCTTAAAGTTTTTGTACTTATAAAAATTGATAAAAACGGATGAGAACGTATAAAAGCGTATGAAAATAGATAAAAAAAACGCACAAAATGTACAAAAACCTTGAAAACGAACGAAAAACGTATAAAGTGTTAAAAACGAACGAAAATGTATAATAAATTCAAAACCCCGAAAAACGTACTAAAACAAACGAATCGCGTATAAAAATGGATAAATGTGTTCAAAACATACCAAACGTACAAAAACTAATAAATACGGTGGATAACCGTAAAAGAATATATTAAAAATTAAAAATTTTAAAGAAACAAAATAATAGTAATAAATAGTTAAAATAAAATTCTAAAAAAACTTAAAAATTGAATGTCAACCTATTTATGAAACACGTCTGAGGGTATTTACATCATATCGATTATCCAAACCAGCAATTGAATGTCAACCTAACAGAGTTGGTGATTAAGAGATCAAACTCGATACGGGTCAAAACTAGAGAGAAAAGATTCGTCGGTTTTTGTTTCGAATGACGATTTTTGTTAAATCCTATAAACCGCGACGATTTATGCAATGGACTGTTAGAAATTTGGTGGATCAATAATCTCAGAGTCGTGTTACACACTTTCAGATCAAAGTATTTCGATAGTTCTATCGAAATCTCCAATCGGATAAAACTCATATTCGAACTGTAATTGTGTTAATGTTGTTATGAACGTAACCAGAGAAAGAATCAGGATATGACCAATTGTTTTCTTCATTCGGTTGTAACTGCTTAGCAGTTATTTCACAACTAAATCAGATAAGAAAAACGGGCTGAAAAACGAGTCCAAAATTTTAGAAATTTTATTTTCAAGTGCGTTTTTAACATCGCACTTTATACCAAATGACCCAGCGCTGCCCCGGACCCCGTCGTGCGGGGGCTTCGTCCCCGTATGATAACCGTAATAATGTCATACAAGTGTGCACTCCGCACAACCCCGACTTGATGAACGTTTATCACGATTACACATTGATCAACTAAGTCAATCAATTACACTTAAATCACATTGGTAATACAAAATCACCAACATAAACTCGACATCTGGGTATTTGTTGAAGAATACAACGAACTAAACCATTAGGAATATGTCATCGCAACTAGGGGTGTGATTCGGGTTGACCCGGTCGGGTTCGGGTCAACTCGGGTCGGGTCAAGTCGGGTCAAGGGTAAAAAATATATAACCCGAACCTGAGCCTAATTAGAACTCGGGTCACTCGGGTTCGGGTCAATTCGGGTCGGGTCAATTCGAGTCAGGTCAATTCGGGTCGGGTCAACTCGGGTTCGGGTCAACCCGAGTTTGAGGAAAAAGTGTAAAAAGTGGCCTAATTTTGTACTAAAACAATGTAAAAAGTCTAATTTTAGTCGGGTCAAGTCGGGTTGGTCGGGTTCGGGTCAACTCGGGTCGGGTCAAGGGTAAAAATATATAACCCGAACCCGAGCCTAATTAAAACTCGGGTCAATTCGGGTCAACCCGAATTGACCCGAATACGCTTTTGGACCCGAGTGACCCGACCCGAATATGATTATTCGGGTTCGGGTTCGGGTCGGGTTCGGGTCGGGTCAACTTTTTTGACACCCCTAATCGCAACCAACTAAATACAAATGGCAATACTTAAAGACGTACACCAACGGGTAACACATACTGTCCATTGATAGCCATTATCAGAATGATACGTCATAATACTTGTATGCATTCACGATGTCCTACTATAAATAGTTGAGTTTCACAAATATACAAAATAAAATGTCTCGGCCCTCGAGCACACGACGACATATATATATCCATACACTTTGGCATTGCGTCTCTATTTTTTGTTTTACAATTTATGAATCGTCATCATCTTGTTCTTAGACATGTTTTTATGTTTTTAGTCATGCATTTTAGACCCGACAACTAGTTTCATCTTATAAATCAATGTCGCAAAAATGGTTAAGCGCTAGTTAGGCGGACGAATAATACCTAGCGATTAATTAGTTAGACGATGACTAATTAACTTGGATTTTTAAATATAAAGTTATAGAATTTTGATATTATATGTCTAATTTCGCCGATTTATTCGATTGCTGACTGATTTGACTGAATTATGCCTCATTTAGTCGAATCTTATTTGTAATTGATGACGTATAGTCCTTAATCGGGCTGTATAGCTCGACCCACGGGAGCTATCCGTATCTATTACGTATGGATCATAGACATACATCGCTAAGGCCCAAGAGGCACAACAAGCCGTTGTCGCACACGGTTCTATGTCAACCGCGTCCTGGCCGCACGTGGACAGGATCAGACAGAATCATAATCTTACTAGGATTGCGATTCAGCTAAGTTAAAGAGGATATTCACTCTCCTTATTTACGTGATAAGGATCGTGTTGTGTATTGTAATTATCTATTGCTTAGGCCGCACGTTTAGGGGAGCCCAATTAGGGTTTTACCGGGTATAAAAAGAACCCCAGAGGTTCCACAAAGGTACGATTCATATAATACTCTAAACCCTAATCGATTACTTACTCTCACATCGGAGTCTAATTGTGGGATACATTCCCACGGTAAGCCTAACGGTGTCTGTTATTTCGTGTGCAGGGTCTTCATACATGTTCACTTGGTGTAATAGCCGAAGTCCTCAAACACCAGAATTAAGCCTAATTCGGGTCGAACGCGGTCCATCCAACTTTTACATCAACATTAACCGAGTTGTCGATTTTTGTTTGATTTAACCAATTTATACTCAATTTGGTCGATTTTTATTCGATAAATAGGTATATTGACTGATTTTTGACCGAAACCATTAATAAGGATCAGTTTGATAAAATATACGCTAGCTAGTCACTGTATTTCATATTTGTTATATCTACATTCCCAAATTTGTTTAATCAATCTTAAAGCTATCTACTTACATAATGATAGGGTGTTAAAAAAATGGAGAAATCGACAAACCGAGCCAAACCGCTCAATCAGAAACCGAAAAACCGAAACTGAGAAAAACCGAAACAAAAAAAACCCGCTCATCATAATACTTACAAAGTTACAAGAGAAGAACAGCTTAAGGATAATAAAGTTTTGGTGTCGATTACTTTCTTGTTGGCCAATGCCAATTATGGAAAGAAAGACAGATCAATAAAGCTCCTTACTGGATCCTTTCCTGATTTCTTGACGCTGTCCCCCTTGCGACCTATTGATAAAAGAGGAGCCACGTCGGGATAAAAGACGATGCCTAACATTAGGATCCGAACAAGCACTGATTGGCGAAAAAAGCTAATCACTAATACATTCAGGAAATTTTAACTAAAGATAGGCACAAATTATACGGTTAATGAGATTATACAGTATCTCAGTATGCCGTTTAGTTAAACATAACAATTTCTATGTTAGAGACCCCTTCTGTAATTTCTCCTGTACTTCCTTGCCTGAATCAGCCACTAAAGATTTGCCATGACAATACAGAACTCTATTGTTATGTTTGGTAGAACACATTATAACTATTTTCCGAGATTAGTGGTCTCGTTAGTTTGTTACGTATTTTCTAATATCTGACCCGGACACGTTTGACCCATTTCTAAATTTGCTGTTTTGCCACTTAGTAGCAGCAATGATGTGTTAGTCTTGGCTATGCAGTCTAGGTGTTGCTTATTGGGTTTTAGGGGTCAATCGTTGCTTATTGGTATTTCTTTGGGTTTGCCTTTTTGGGAGTATCGTTTATCAGTTTGGTGGATGCATTCTCCCCTTGCATCTTGCTAGTTTTCTTTTCGCTGTTCAAAAAAAGTGACTGCTATGCAGTAACTTCACACACCATTTTAGCTTTGTTCAAATTATTACAACCAACATGATTGGAAGTAACAATCTCAACTAACGACAAGATACACAGAGAATAATCATCCATAAAACTCAAATAAGCCAACTGGTATGAGATTTGTGAGAAATAAGAAACTGCGTTTTAAGAATTTCTAAACGCAGAAAGTCACTTATCTGATTTGCTACCCAAACACTACTTAATTGATTTTTGCACTTTCAAATCGCAATAAGCAGATAATCACTCCTCAAACGCACTCTCAAACACCCCTTAAGTTGGTTTTATTGTTCTACGTTCAGACTCTTCTGCTATCACCAATTAGTATTTCCGGATTCTAAAACAATGTGTCATATCCAATTCTAATAAAACATTGTATCGTTCCCAATGTTGTTTTTCATATATAAATATACAGTATATTCTTTCGCTATTCGTGGTCTCGAAAACAAAACTATGAAACTAGTTGTTTACTACATGCCTCAGCTTATCCTAAGCATTTGTTAGCCATGAAATCTGACACTAATTCCACAAGATCTTGATTCCATAGTCACATGTCCTATACAGTAGTCTCCACTTTTTTATTTAATGTCTTAACACACCATGTTCCTTACCAAATTTTATGTCATAATTTCCATCATATAACTTCAGACCACATTTAAAAGTAAGGTCTTAAAACATCATGCCCCTTATGATACAGTTACAATAGTACTAGTAATAAAAACTAAAAATAGAACAATGCAACAATATCTTATTCAGGTCGGGCGGGTCGAGTTCAGGTCAATTCAGGTCGTGTCAAAATCCGGGTCAAGGCTAAAATAGCAGACCCGAATATTGAGATACAGAGTATTTTGTAATAATATATTTAAAAAAACGTTACTAGGGTCAATCAGGTCGATCCAAACCCGAGTTAGCTAAACATTTTCAACCTGGTACCCGACTCTATTTGGTATTCGGTTACTTGAGTTAACCCAAATAACCGAATAAAATAGTTGACCTGAGTAACCCGACCCGAATAGGCTTAACTGGGTCCGGGTCAGCTTCTTTAGCACCCCTAGTTAGTCACATGTCCTGTGTAGTCTTCTCTTAATACTAAATGTCTTAACACACCATGTTCCTTATCAAATCTCATGTCATAATTTCATAATTTCCATCATATACTTTCAGACCACATTCAAAAGTCCTAATGCCTTAAAACATGTCCTCAATGGTACAGTTACCAACAGTACTATTGCAAACTAAAAATAGAACAATACAAGTATACAACAATAGAAATCGGAATCTTTATTTACCATAATTTATGAGATCAGTTTCATTATAATAACACGTGATGTCCCGTATAATCACATCAAAATGCTCGACTCGCGAATTCGCGATCAATTACCTGAACTAGATACTTGAGCAAACTAGACTACAGCACTCAAGCCTCACAAACATGTAACCAGAAATGAATATAAACAAATACAGTAGATAAACTAATAAGGAATCTTAAAAGAGTATATATATATGTAAAGATACAAAAGGGGGGTTGTGCACTTGTGCATAGACAACTTGCAGTTGAACAGCTGCAAGTTTCATTTAATCAAAATTAGCTGGCTAATGGTCCCACTACCCCTATCACCCCAATCAAGTTCATCACTTTTTCTTTAAAGAAGATGCTTGCTTGCTTGTTTTGGGTCCCCTTTTGCAACATCTATCTTGTTTTTTTCTCAGCTTTTTTTATACGGTTTTATTCCAAGTGTACAAGATTAAAGTTAGGCGAAACATACAGTTGGACCGAACAGCAAAGTATATGTTTTATTGATCCTTCAAGGGCTGCTAGCAACTATATGATGTTAGTCTACAAAGTATAACGATTGGCAAAAGGTGAAAGAATAATGATTGGATTATTTAAAGAGTAATACAAAATGTGTGTACTAATGGTGTAACTTTAGGCATCAAACAAAAGAATGAATGATAATATTGTAACTTTTGGCGATTAAATAATACAGGAAAAAGTAAAAAAAAGAAAAAAAAAGAAAAACAAAAGAAAGGGTTAATAGTAACAGATTATAGAGAATTTGCAGACCTCGGCTCTTTTAACCGTGAAATAGATTGTTGTGCTATCTCCATCTATGATTTCTGGTACTATCGCCTTCACTTGTATCAGAATCTCTATCACCAGGTTGTATATCATTTACTTTACTATTGTCAACCTTATAGTCACGGTTAGAACGCGAAGAATCTCTTCTTTCCTGCAAATTAAAGAAAAGAACCGATGATTTTCTATTCGAAAAAAAGTTTTTACGACAAATGCAGCATATCCTTTCCAACAAGTTTTAATCAAAAGTCATTTATTCTGCCTATAAGCAATCATTCCAACATAATTATAATATTTAAATGATTCCCGTATCTTGTTATTTACTAAAAGGAAAAGTTAGGTTATTGGCCATTAGTGATCATAACAGATTATTAATAATATTAAAGAGATTCCCGTTATATTTGTCTTTTACTAAGATATTTGACAAATAGTCAAACATGTTTATAAAATTATGTTGCCTAGTCAAATGCATATATTGATTTAATTCCATAACGTTCATCATCAAGTAATAACAGGCAATTAATACTAGTCACACTCTTTCGTTAACATTTGTCGATCAATGAATTTACTTTAGGACAAGGGAAAGTGATACATATGGCGAATATTGCCAATATCTAACTTTTAGAATTGGAACAAAATAAAAGGGCCCGGAAAGACAACTGTCTCGATTGTGAGTGCATGTTAAAAAAAATTGAGTGTCAATAAGACTAGGTCTGTTGACTACTCACAACCTCATAATGAAAGCTACATATTGGAAGGATAATGCTTACAGTGGGAAACAGCAAGTCATCGGCTTCAAGCATGTGAAGTACGTGCCCCATTTTCGGCCTTTTCTGGGCATCTGGATCTACACACCGAAGAGCCACCAAGAGTATACGTTTTAAAGCTTTTGAAGATGGCATCTCGGGCATCTTAGGATCAACCACCTCGTCGGCTTTACGATTGCCAACCATTGTTTTCAACCATTCCACTAAGTTTACCTGTAATTATGCAAATTTTGTTTGAACAAACTATAAATAAAAAAGGTTACTGTATTAAAGTGTCTCAGGACTGATACTAACCTCTCCTTGTGGTCGACCATAATCAACGGGATTTCGGCCTGTAATTAGTTCCATGATAAGTATTCCAAAGCTATATACATCACTCTTCTCAGTTAACATGCCTGTGCATGCGTACTCCGGTGCAACATAGCTGAAGAAAAAGAACTCTTACTAATTTAGTCAAACAGCACAGTTTTCTATTTCAAGATTGATATGCAGATACTATTTTTTTACTAAGTAATAGTTATACAATCATTGCACTAAATTATTGCAACAAACAGCAGGAGCAGAGACGTATCACTGTCTAACTAACGGTAAATTTAAAAAAACTGGGAATCTAGAAGACGTTAAGTTTTGACCTCAACTGTTAATATCGTATCACCTTTGTTCATCGAGTGTTTTGACATATACACAAACAGCATTGCAGAACAAGAAGTAAGAACAAGAAAGGATCGAACTGAAAAAACATTCAAACTTACCCAAAAGTTCCCATTACGCGAGTTGTCACATAACTTGTATCTGAACCCAAAAGCTTAGCAAGCCCAAAGTCAGAAACTTTAGCATTCCATTGACGATCAAGTAATATATTGCTAGATTTGATATCACGATGGACAACTTTTGGTTCAAGACCCTCGTGAAGATATGCCAAACTGTAACAACAATAATACACAGTATAAACAATAAAGATGGATTTGCAAGCATTTTGATGCTAATAAATGTGGACAAGTGATTTCTAGAGACAAGCTTGTACAAACATACCCCTTAGCAGTTCCCTGAATGATATTCATACGTATACTCCATGTTAAAGGGCTGACATCCCCGACATCCCCATGAAGCCACTGGTCCAGATTCCCATTGTCCACATACTCATAGACAAGCATCCTGGCAAAGAACATTTATTGAGAATAACATAGATGACTTTAGTGGTGGTCATCCTTCTATAAATGCAGTTCACAGTAAAAGGTTAAACTCCCTATTAACACTTTTAGATGCTGACACATTGCGAACGCAACTAGTCACTTATTTAACTTTACGGTTCTTATTACTACTAGTTTTATCATTCTGTGGACGTGATTGTCCATCCTAATGATTTCGACACACCAATGTTTCTTGGCTATGCTAAGGTACGAATTTACAGTTTTCCATTCTGAAAAAATACTAATTTTATGGTTTGTAAACTCAACTTCAAAAAACATTCTCAACAAAAAAACCATAAATTTCACCTGAAAAGAATAGCAGAAAACCATTACCTGTAGGCTCCTTCGACACAATATCCTAGCAGGCGAACAAGATTCTTGTGCCTCACACGCCCGATTGCTTCTACCTCCACTTTAAACTCCCTCTCAGCTTGACCCCTGAAAAACATATAACAAGATCCATATGATCAATCCACAGACTACATCATAATCAGATAAAACTTCGAAATTGAATTAACAATTTAACAATTTCTAGCAAGGATATAACAAATTTAGGTATCAAAATCTCATTGGCAATTGACTATGAATTGTTAGAACAGCAACACACAAAACCCTACAATCACAAACTACACCTACTGTAAATTTCCATAATCTAGTTAACAATAATACATTCCGTAAATTCATATAAAAAAGCATACATCAAAGATTGCGTATTAGTTAAACCCCGGTGTGCTGTAAACTAATCTAAAACCTTGTACTCATAACAAACTTAACAGCTTTTTACATAAACATCACAAATTCAATCATCAAATTATCTTATTTCGCTCAGCATTAAACAAGAACACACACAAAACCTTCAACTAAGTAACAACAAATCCCATAACACAAACCCTAGTGGCAAAAGGCTTGTGACTATCATCGCTAAAACATGAGAGGTCTCAAGTTCAATTTCTGCTAGGTGCAAACAACCCATAAGTGGCCACGCCAGCCTCCCGAAAAGGGAGGGCTTTTACCAGGTTCAGCGTGCCGGTGGGTTCAAACCCTGTAGAATAGTCGGCCAAAAGGCCACAAACCATGGTCACACGAACCAAAAGCATGAAACTTTACCTAAAATTAAGCAACACAAAAAAGCACGAAACTTTACCTATTATTCAACAAATTCTTAACAGCAACACGCGTATTATCCCCCAAGACGCCACTATAAACAATCCCATACCCACCTTCCCCAATGACATTCGCATCATCCAAACCATTAGTCGCAGCTTCCAGCTCCCTCAAAGTATACCACCTCCCCCACCCCAAATGCGAAACTTGAGGCAAACAACCACCACCACCCCCACCATCACCACCACCACCACTAGTAGCCCTACTCTCACCACTACTCTGCCTATCACTAAACACCACCCTATGTTCCACCTTCCCTATATCTATCTGGATCTCAGGAACCATCATACGCTGATGATCAACACCAACAGAATCATGGTGATGGCTAATCTCCTTAATCTCTTTAATGGGTGTTTGGATATGGGTTTTGTTCTTGTTGTTATGGTTTCTGCGACGAGATGTGATGCAAACGGAGAGAAGGAAGAGGAATAAAACGATGACTGCTCCGACCAAGATTCCGACCACTACCCATAAACGGAGACCGAATATTGATGTGGGTTTTGAGAGTTCACTGTTCACGAATGCTTTGTCGTATATTGACATTTTTTCCGGTGACTTTTCCGGTGACTGTTTTCCGGTGACTCTGTGTGTGTTTTTAGTGTGTGTAATAAAGAGGAGAGAGATGATGAAACATAAGTGGTTTATGTAGTAAATGTTTATTTGTTTTTGTTTTTATTTATGTGCTGGTTTTGGTTTTTTTCAATTATTGTCTTGTCAAAGGACTTGATAATGTATCGCAGACCGAGGACCAGATCGAAATAACAAATCGGACTAAATGAGATTGATCGGACGGTCGAACTGGACGAAATGTATATCGGTTCGGCTCTATTTGTGTGGAACAAGAGTGAGCAGCTGAATTGGAATCGGGAATAAACTTGATTTTAAAGAGTGTGGTCTCGTTTTTGGTTTTTTTGAAAATTTTAGTTTTTGATTCGGTTAGGTCTAAATCGTTGATATCGATTCTGAAACCGAATAATGGTTCGAATTTTAAACATATAAGATGTCTTTGAGGTGTTTAGTTTTTAAAGTTTACATCATTATATTTATATTATAGTTGAAATTTTATCGTATAACTTGGTGAAAGATGATAATAAAGTGATAAAAATTAAAAAAAAAATGATGATAAATATTGATAATTTTACTATAAGAAGTTTAAAATATTGATAATATAATAATATGTAGGGACGAGGTTAAGGGTCTCGTGAAGTCTTTAGACCTCATAAATTTTTTAATGTAACATTAAATTTAAAAAAAAAAATTGATTTTCTTTAAATGAATTCGGTCTATGTAAATGTGTTTCTAGCATTACGTCCCTGGTTATATAATGAGACCAGGAGCACGATTCAGACGCTATATAATTAATCGTTCGAAATTCTTTATGGTTCAAATGTAAACGAACGCAAAGAAATATCAATTTTTTTTATGTGTTTTAGAAATTTTTGGTATCAATTAGGTAGAACTTAAATATTCGAATCAAATCTGAGAACCGAACTAAAACCGAAATATTTTTTTTTTTATTCGGTTCTTGGTTCCTTATATATGCATTTTTCGATTTTCTCGTCTAAGCCAATGTCGTGCGATCTGAAAGCGAGCTGACTAAGACCTTTAGTGTAGAAGTAATAAAGTTAAGAATTGTAAATGTAAAAAGAGATATTAAGCGAAAATTGAGTAAAATTGTTCAAACCAAAAAATAATTTATTTATAAAAGTCAATGCAATCGTATTCATTAAATAATACTTAATTATACGTTTATTCACAAATCTTTCCCGCTTAGATAATTTATAAGCCCATATATACAAAAATAATAGAAAAAGTATATGCTAATACAAATTGATGACACCATACAACGTCGTCGAGCATAAAATAACTGCTAGTATAACTTTAATAGTTTAAATAGATACTCCGTATTTGAGAAGTTACATATTTTTTCCGTTTAACGATAAAAAAACAAATAATTTAATAAAAATCCATTTTTAGAACTTCTTTTTACTTATTACACAATAATAGTTTTACATTTAACTAATTAATTTTATTTTTTATTTAAAATTTGTAATAATACTTTCAAATGAGGGAGATATGACAAATTTAATTTAAATTATATATATATATTAAAGATGTACAATTATTTTTCTCCGTTACAATTACTGTGAAAAAACATCTATAATCATTAATCTTAGTGTAAAAGATATATAATACCATCGTAAGTTGGATGGTGACTTAGTATTCTCGCCAATTGCAGGTGATGGAGAGGCTTTAAAGAATAGCGAGGATCAAGGTAGTAGTAGGTCGTCTAGTGGCTTGAGACTGATTGGTAGTGTGATGGAGTTATGGGTGTAGGTGATCATGATGATCAACTAAGGAATGAACGTGTTGGACCAGAGAAGAAGGCGTGTGGGATTAGAATGAAGTCAAGTGCTAATCTCGCTAATGTGGGATTTGAATCTTGAAGCACGAGCATTATGTTTGTGCAAGATGCTACACTGATACGATAGCAAAACAAGCTACTAACTCTTGTTGAATGTTGAGTGTTGATATATTTTTCGAGTTTTTTTTTATTTGTTGCACTTTATATAAACTTCCATTTACAATGCATGTACTGCAAGGAGCGTCAAGATGGTATGGAAACTTTCGGATGTTGTGAGAGTAGCATGTGCATTTATGCTAGTTGATATACTGCTTTTCATATGTGGGTTCTAATTTCTCGGAATCCTCTCGAATTGATCTCGGCCTTAAGTGGAATGATTGTTCTTGGTTACTAAATAAAAGGGTTTGGTTTTCTAAACTAATAAATAGTGGAAATGAAAGTTTAAATTAAAGACAGTTACTTAAATTACAATTAACAAAGACTTGGATTGAAATTAAAATCAAAATTAAAATTAAAATTGGAACTAAAGTTCAAATTAAAGTTAAAATATAAATTGTGAAATAAACGTAAAGAAACAGTAAAACAGCAACTTTAAAAGAAAATTTGATTCGGAACTTTTACCCCTTCATTCGGAAGTTTTGACAAAGAGATTGATTTGGAAGTTTAGTACTCATCCGGAACTTTGCCTTCAGTCGGAAGTTGTAGACTCATCCGGAAGTTTCTGATTCGGAAGTTTCTGATTCGGAAGTTTTACATTCATCCGGAACTTACTGATTCGGAAGTTTTCTATGTTCCGATTCGGAACTTTTGGTAAAAAATTGGTTCGGAACTTTTTAAACTTGGTTCGGAAGAGATTGGTTCGGAACTTTGACTTCGTTCGGAACTTTTTAAACTGATTCGGAACTTAATGCTTCATTCGGAACTTTGGCTTGGTTCGGAAGTTTTAACTTGGTTCGGAACTTTTTAAAGGTAAACTCATTCGGAACTTTTAACTGACTCGGAACTTTTGAGAACACAACTCATTCGGAAGTTACTGTTCACTCATTCGGAACTTCTGGGAAACCCAGATACAGAAACTATACCGAAGAACAAGGAAACACGATTTTGATCCAAAAATCACCAAGTTTTTCACCAAAAACTTAAATAAATCAATCACAAAGCATCTACTAACCATAAACTACTAATCTCATCAACAAAAACACAAATCCCAACGACTTTTGAAGATCAAATCAAGAAAATAAAAACTTAAAAACTTGAAGATAAAGATGATGAGGAACAAGATAAAATGGAAAGATTAAACAAGAACTTTGTATTGAATGATTAATGTTTAGACAAGATAAATCAAAGATTAAAATTACAAGATGAGAAAATTAAAGATTAAAATCACCAATCACCCTAATGGTGATGGTGATGAAACGGAACAGAGAGAAAAAGTGGGGAAGAAGATAAACTAAAAACTAGTCTAAATGTGTGAGGGGAGGGCTATTTATAGCCTTGTCTTTTGGTTGGTGAGTGGGCTTTCTCCCGTTCTTCTTGTCTTTTCGTCTTTTCAGAAAAGTTTCCGTTTTCGATTCTGATTCGGGATTTGTCGTCGATTAAATTCAACTCGTCTTTTAATTTCTTCGTTTAATAGACTTGAGTTTCTTCGACTTATATAAATCTTCCATCTTTGGTCCTTTTCTTCGATAAATCTTCGAATAGGCCCAGTGACTTCAAATCTTTTGCATCTCTTGGACAATAGACTTTATTTTGAGTCTTTTTCTCCAGTAAAACCCGTGCAATCCCATGTTTTCTTCAATATTCATCCGGTTGGCTCTGAAAACACAATAAACACAAAAACCACGCATAATTCCAAACAAATGATATTAAATGCGTGTTTTGGTCTCGTTTTAGCCCGAATTAAGTGGTAAAAGGATGGGTGTTTACACACCTATCAAATCCCCTACACTTAACCATTGCCATGCCCTCATGCAATGCTTAGTGATAAAGCAATTTTACACTTTTCTCATAATTAACCAACCTTGGCCTTATTTAAATTCTACTAAACAAAAATTAAAGAAATAAACTTTAAAGGTAACAAAGAGATAGAAAACCATTTTCACTTGAAAATAGCTACATGGAAATAACTTGCAAAGAAATCGATGACTTACATTAGGGCTTTGGTGCTGCGAAGATTTATCACCCTCAAGTTTCACGTTCCCCAAACTAAGCTTAAAAACGAGATCATTGTTATTATAAGTTAGCAATTCAAACACTTACACACATGGCTTAATTAAATTCTTAAACTCCCTTATTCCTAGGTGTATCTCTTATATTTTATTTTTGTCTTAGAATGATCATGAAGATGCATTTTTGGACTTATTTCGATAGTTTATTAGGGCTGAAAGCAAAGTAGGACGATTTGATCAATAGTTAGCTAAAGGACAAAATCTCTTAAAACTGCTTC
This sequence comes from Glebionis coronaria, assembly GCA_025667525.1. NCBI lineage: Eukaryota > Viridiplantae > Streptophyta > Magnoliopsida > Asterales > Asteraceae > Glebionis > Glebionis coronaria. The sequence continues at coordinate 606,259,058 of CM046876.1, read as the reverse complement.
TCGGGATATCAAAAAGTTCATATCTTGGCATAACTTGGTTCACGATTTGAGACCTTTCTCGGGCCGATATTTGGCATGTACTTCATACTTCATATCTTCGAGAGACGTTCTTGAGATAATGGTCTTCTCATCATAATAGAGTTTCTTCACTTGGAGACTTTTGAGGGGTACTCCAACTTTGTTGACCACGACTTCATGATTATTTCTTCAATCTCTAATTGGGATTTTGAGATACAACGATCCGCCTCCTTTTCGGACTTGGATCTATTTATCCTCATACCTTGTTAGGGTCTTTTCGGATAAACTTCTCCATGATCTTTATGGGAGTTGATTGCTTTTCGTCGTGAGTCTTGATCCTTCATATTGATTTTAGGAATAATGCTTTTCACATCATTTTGGATCTTCAGCAATAAAATGGAATCCTCATGCCTTGTTAGGGCCTTTTCGGACTCGCCAATCTTCGCGCCCCGCTTCATAAGTTATGCCTTGGCTATGAACTCTTATCATTACCGAGCAACTTTTAAACGATCTTGGGCTAGAAGCTAAGTAACTTTTCAAATCGTACGACCTTACTTATTGCAGATAAATTATTAGCAAGTGATGGGAGAATAAGCAAATAATTACACCAAGTGAGCTTGTGCAAGAATACCGACTTATAATTGACTCTATCATTTCTCGTCCTCCACAATTTAAAATCTCAAGTAATGAGACTCGTGGATACTTAGCCTAATAAACCAATTAAGGTCTACATGGTTAAGGATACTAGCTAGAATAGACTTAGATAAGTCTATTCGGGTTGAGTCAAAGTAAACGCAACGGGCCTAATATGTCAAAGATTTCTAAACTAGCTACACCACTTTATTAATATTTTGACTTTATTGCGGGATATATACATATGAAAGCAACGATAACAATTTAAAAATTACAACTAAATGGCCAAAGTTAATAAAAAAATTTGAAAAATGTCGAAAAATATGATTTTCCGGTTAATTGAAGGCATTTTCATGGAAAAGTCCACTTAAAACTTCGATAGAAGTCCCCCCTACACTTAAGATAAACATTGTCCTCAATGTTTAAGCATGTGGGAAAAGTCTCCCCTACACTTATGACATTGTGTACGTTGGTTAACTCAAGTTAAGGAAGAGACGACTAAAGTGATCAATTTCAAATGTGAGTATGAAGAAAATTGAATCACGATAGTTGAGAGATAGAACCGGATTTCGGATAACACGGGAGAACGGTTCTTCAAAGATTCCAAGAGTGCACTTATACCTGTAATCACACCACACAAAGACAAACACATATAGAAGCCCCCCTACACTTAGGGGATTAAAACATAAAAGGATAGATACTCGGGCTGCCTCCCGAGGAGCGCTTGTTTTTGATAACCGAGTCACGAGCCTGACTCGACCTAAAATTAGTTCATGGGGAACGTGGTGAGGGATGGAATCACCTCCTGAGAGGTGTCCTCACCAAAGTACAACTTCACTCGTTGGCCATTCACCTTAAAATTTGGTCCATCAGGTTGAGCGAGCTCGAGAGTACCATATGGAAAAATTTGGGCAATGGTGAATGGGCCGGACCAACGAGATTTGAGCTTTCCCGAGAAGATTTTCAACCGAGAGTTAAAAAGTAAGACTTTGTCTCCAACATGGAACTCTCGGTTTTTGATCTTGGAGTCGTGAATGAGCTTAGTTCTTTCCTTATAGATCAAAGAATTTTCATAAGCCTCATTACGGAGTTCATTTAGCTCATTGAGTTGGATCTTGCGTAGGTCACCGGCTTTATTTATATCAAAATTAGCCCACTTCAAGGCCCAATAAGCCTTGTGCTCCAACTCAATGGGGAGGTGGCGTGCTTTCCCGTACACAAGACGATAAGGCGTACAGCCGATCGGGGTCTTGTAAGCAGTACGGAAAGCCCACAAAGCATCATCAAGTTTATCAGCCCACGAGGCACGATGCTCTCCCACGGTTCTTTCCAAAATTCGCTTCAGTCCTCGGTTGGATATTTCAGCCTGGCCATTAGTTTGTGGGTGGTAGGCTGTGGAAAGACGATGGTTTACACCGTACTTAGCCATGACTCGAGCAAATTGGTCATTGCAGAAATGAGTCCCACGATCACTAATAATGGCACGAGGCACACCGAATCTGGCGAATAGAGCTTTCAAAAAGTTACAAACCACCCTTGCGTCATTAGTAGGTAAAGCTTTGGCTTCAACCCACTTTGAAACGTAGTCAACGGCTACAAGGATGTATTTGTTTCCTTTAGAAGAAGGGAATGGCCCCATAAAGTCGATACCCCAAACATCAAAAATTTCACATTCTTGTATGAAATTCTGAGGCATCTCGTCTTTATGTGTGATTTTGCCTTGCTTTTGGCAAACATCACATTTTTTAACCATATCGTGAGCGTCACGATATATGGAGGGCCAATAAAATCCCGAATCAAACACTTTTTTGGCGGTGTAGTTGGGACCAAAGTGACCACCGGTGGGTCCTTTGTGGCAAGCATCAAGGATTTCTGACGATGCCGGTCCATCAACACATCGGCGAATAATCAGGTCAGCACATTGTTTGAATAGGTAAGGGTCGTCCCAAAAGTAAGTCTTGATGTCGGTGAAGAACTTCTTCTTTTGTTGGGACGTCAACCCTTCCTTGAGAATTCCACCCGCCAAGTAGTTTGCAAAGTCCGCAAACCACGGGGTTTCATTCGACTTCGAGTTTATAGACATTAAGGTCTCCAAGGGAAAAGAATCATTGATTTCTTTGGTCGGATGATCCCCTTGGTAAGGATCCTCAAGTCTGCTAAGATGGTCCGCGGCTAGGTTTTATGCTCCTTTTTTATCGCGGATTTCGATTTTAAATTCCTGGAGCAGCAAAACCCAGCGAAGAAGTCTTGGTTTGGAATCTTGCTTTGTCAACAAGTACTTCAGCGCGGAATGATCGGTATACACAATGGTGGTAGAAAGGACAAGATAGGGGCGAAATTTTTCAAAAGCATAGACAACAGCTAAAAGCTCTTTTTCGGTTGTCGTATAATGCAATTGTGCCCCGGTCATTGTCTTGCTAGCGTAATGGGTCGGTTGGAAGTGTTTGTTCACTCTTTGTCCAAGAACCGCTCCAATAGCAAAATCGCTAGCATCGCACATCAACTCAAAGGGAAGCTCCCAATTAGGGGTAACCAAGACGGGTGCCTTAGTGAGCTTATCCTTAAGCGAGTTGAAGGCTTCAAGACACTCTTTGGAGAAGATAAAAGGCGTATCTTTTTCCAAGAGGTGGGTCATCGGGCGAGCGATTTGAGAAAAATCTTTGATGAATCGACGGTAGAAGCCCGCATGACCCAGGAAACTTCTCACACCCTTTACGGTTGAAGGTGGAGGCAACTTTGCGATAACATCGACTTTAGCGCGGTCAACTTCAAGACCGGCTTTCGAGATCTTATGTCCAAGCACGACGCCTTCTTTTACCATAAAATGACATTTTTCCCAATTCAGAACTAGGCGAGTGTCTTCGCACCGCTTGAGCATACGTTCCAAATTGGCAAGGCAGGAAGAGAAAGAATCCCCAAAGACCGAGAAATCATCCATGAAGACTTCCATGGTTTGTTCAACCATGTCATGGAAGATAGCTAACATGCACCTTTGGAAAGTCCCGGGCGCATTACATAAGCCAAAAGGCATTCTTTTGTAGGCAAATGTGCCATAGGGACAAGTGAATGTCGTCTTCTCTTGATCTTGGGGATCGATGGGTATTTGAAAATAACCCGAGAAACCATCAAGAAAGCAGTAATATTCATTACCGGCTAAACGTTCAAGCATTTGGTCCATAAAAGGTAGAGGGAAATGATCCTTTCTCGTGGCATCATTGAGTTTGCGGTAGTCTATACAAACTCTCCACCCAGTAACGAGACGAGTGGGAATCAACTCGTTGTGTTCATTGGGAACAACGGTTATTCCGCCCTTCTTGGGCACACAATGGATTGGACTAACCCACGGTGAATCTGAAATAGGGTAAATCATACCCGCATCAAGAAGTTTGAGAACCTCAGTTTTGATGACTTCATGGATTTTTGGATTCACCCTTCGTTGGCTTTGAATTGTGGGCTTAAAGTCGTTCTCCATGAGAATTTTGTGTGTGCAGAAGTGAGGATCAATTCCACGAATATCTGAAATCTTCCAAGCAATAGCCTTCTTATGATCTTTCAACACGGCGACAAGTCGGGCTTTCTCTTCATCCTTCAAATCCTTAGCAATGATGACTGGCGACTTCTTCTCTTCATCAAGGAATACATACTCGAGATGGGGCGGCAACTCCTTAAGTTCCAAATCCGGAGGATTTTCGACGGGAGGCGTATTCGAAGTCGGAGTATCGATAGCAATGACAGTGGGAGATGGAGGAGAAGGATGGTCTTCTTTAAGAAGGTTAGCAATGAAGCTGAGATCTTCATCCCAACTGGTAGAAGAATCGTCATTTTGTAAATTCACATCTCCCAGGGTGGCTTCCAAATCTTTCCAAAGGAAATCACTTTCTCCAAATAGAGATAGTGATGAGTCGATAGAGGAAACGGTCTCAACATGGGGAAGAGAGGTAGGAATATTTTTACAAGCATCTTTGAAATGTTCTTCACAAGCCTCATCAAGAACGTCAATACAATTAACACTCTCGTACGAATAAGGCTGTTTAGAAAGCTTTCCCATGTTGAAGACTACTTTATCGTCACCCACTCTCATGATAAGCTCACCAGCTTCAACATCGATGAGAGTGCGACCGGTCCTCAAGAATGGACGACCAACAATGAGTGGCACACGGGGGTCCATCTCGTAGTCGACGACAACAAAATCAGCAGGGAAGGTGAATTTGTCGACTCCTACAATGACGTCTTCGGCTATCCCCACTGGATACGCAACCGTACGGTTAGCTAATTCCAAAGTCATTTTGGTGGGGACTAGCTCTGGGAGAGATAATTGCTTCCAAACACTTAGAGGCATGAGATTAATACTGGTACCTAGATCGGCTAGGGCCATGCAATTCTCTACTCCCGGGAAATTGCAAGGGATAAGAAAACGACCTGGATCACCAAGCTTAGTTGGCAATTTCCTTAAGAGTACTGCAGAGCAGTTCTCATTAAGTTGGGTGTTGGCAATATCGAGGAGCTTTTCCTTGTCGCTCAGAAGATCTTTAAACATTTTTGCATACTTGGGCATGTGAGCGAGAGCCTCAGCGAAGGAGATATTGAAATTCAGTTTTTTGAACATTTTTCGGAAGTTCGAAACTTGAATATCATCCTTGCTCTTTTGCTTCTCTTTCCTCAACCTAGATGGATAAGGTATATTGGAAGAAGAGGAAGGCTTTAGGGGAATAGGATCACTCACAACCACGGGTGGAGGAGGGGTAGAAAGAAGAGGTGGAGAAATTGGGGAAGGAGAAGGGTGAGGAATAGGAGCAGGTGACTCGTTCTCCTTAGTCACAACCACCGGTGGAGGTATAGGAAGCTCGGGTTCCTTGGTACCTTTGCCACTTCGAGTGGTGATTGCTTTCATCTCCCCTCTTGGATTCGCAACGGTGTTACTCGGAAGAGTACCCGAAGAAGAGGGTTGATTACCATTGAAGAAACTAGCCATCATGTTCCTCAGATCATTAGTTTGGGTATCCAACGTATTTCTCATGTCGGCTCTCAAATCATTTCCTTGCTTGACCAAGTCTGCTTTCAAATTGCGCACTTCCTCTTGGAGATTTCCCACTATCACATCATTGGTTCTCATGTAGGTTGCAACCTCTTAGTGTAATGCAGTGGTGGTTTGGTTGGGAGGAGCATTGTATGCAGGTGGTTGGTAAGCAGGTTGTTGGTAGACTTGATTGTTACGTTGAGGTGGTTGTTGCTGCTTGTGAGGAGGGATGTATGGTTGTCAAGGTTGTTGTTGTTGAGGAGGGCGGTTAAGGTTTTGTTGTTGGTTTGGGTTGGTTGGAGGGAAACCAGGTGGTGAAAGATAGTTGTTGGATCGATAGCTAAGCAAGTTACGGTCACCTTGAGGTCTAGCTTGATAAGCATGTTGAGGATAGGTGCCATATGCCGCATTCACATTCTCAGCAGGGTAATCTTGGGTGGCGGTACAAGTTGTGTAAGAGTGAGGACCACCGCATATCTCACAAGGTTGGTTGACAGCGTTCACTTGAGCGTTTTTGGCGTTGTTGCTGTTGTTGTTGCTGACGGTGTGGGTGACAAGCGATTCAAGAAGCGTGGTGATTTTGTCAAGTCGCTTGTCACTGTCATTAGTGCTAGCACTAGCGACATTGGTCCGAACACTCTTGGTTTGCACACGAGATTTATTCTCAATGATGTCCCAAGCAGCATTGGAAGTCTTAGCCAATAGATTACCCCCCGAGGCACTGTTCAGTGAATCTTGGTCACTCATGCTTAAACCATTGTAAAAAGTATTGATTTGATGTACTTTGGTAAAACCATGTTGTGGGCATTTTCTTAAAAGATCTTTAAAGCGATCCCAAGATTCACTGAATGACTCATCGTACTTTTGTTCAAAATTTATGATCTCATTCCGCAAAGCGGTAGTACGAGAGGGTGGGAAAAAGTAATTTATAAACTTTGTTTCCAAATCCGTCCACGAGAGAATACTCTGTGGCGGTTCCTTAGCAAGCCAATGCCGGGCTTGTCCCTCTAAAGAAAAGGGAAAAAGTTGTAACCTTATAACCTCTTGTGGAACACCATTGAATTTGACCGTGTTGGTGAGTTGCAAGAATCTCTTGATGTGGTCGTGTGGATCATCAATGGTTCGTCCCAAGAATGGTTGAGCGGAGACCATCTTGATAAAGCCTGATTTTAGCTCGAAATTGTTGGCGGCAATTGGTGGTATAACAATTGGATCCGTGTTGCCATCGACATGAGCTTGCAGCAATTCAATCATCGGGCGATTGTCCGGAAGGTGCTCATTGTTGTTGTTATTATTCATGTTGTTGTTGTTATTATTGTTTGGGGGTGGTACACCGGCCATGTCTAAGTGATCGAGAGGCTCGGGCTCTTGATATGACGTGGATCGAGAGGCTCGGGCTCTTGATATGACGTGGATCGAGTGCGCATACACCTGCAAAAGAACGAACAAAGAAAAGCAAAGCACAAATATTTTTGGTTTTTATGTTTTTTTTAATTTTTTTGTATTTTTGAAAATTTTATATTTTTTAGTTGTTTTTGAAATTTTTTGATGAAAAAGAACGTTCACGGGGAACGGATCCCAAAATCCAAGTTCTCACAAAAAACTTTTGATCTTAACGAGAAGAGCCGGCAGCGGCGCCATTTGATATACTGCTTTTCATATGTGGGTTCTAATTTCTCGGAATCCTCTCGAATTGATCTCGGCCTTAAGTGGAATGATTGTTCTTGGTTACTAAATAAAAGGGTTTGGTTTTCTAAACTAATAAATAGTGGAAATGAAAGTTTAAATTAAAGACAGTTACTTAAATTACAATTAACAAAGACTTGGATTGAAATTAAAATCAAAATTAAAATTAAAATTGGAATTAAAGTTCAAATTAAAGTTAAAATATAAATTGTGAAATAAACGTAAAGAAACAGTAAAACAGCAACTTTAAAAGAAAATTTGATTCGGAACTTTTACCCCTTCATTCGGAAGTTTTGACAAAGAGATTGATTCGGAAGTTTAGTACTCATCCGGAACTTTGCCTTCAGTCGGAAGTTGTAGACTCATCCGGAAGTTTCTGATTCGGAAGTTTCTGATTCGGAAGTTTTACATTCATCCGGAACTTACTGATTCGGAAGTTTTCTATGTTCCGATTCGGAACTTTTGGTAAAAAATTGGTTCGGAACTTTTTAAACTTGGTTTGGAAGAGATTGGTTCGGAACTTTGACTTCGTTCGGAACTTTTTAAACTGATTCGGAACTTAATGCTTCATTCGGAACTTTGGCTTGGTTCGGAAGTTTTAACTTGGTTCGGAACTTTTTAAAGGTAAACTCATTCGGAACTTTTAACTGACTCGGAACTTTTGAGAACACAACTCATTCGGAAGTTACTGTTCACTCATTCGGAACTTCTGGGAAACCCAGATACAGAAACTATACCGAAGAACAAGGAAACACGATTTTGATCCAAAAATCACCAAGTTTTTCACCAAAAACTTAAATAAATCAATCACAAAGCATCTACTAACCATAAACTACTAATCTCATCAACAAAAACACAAATCCCAACGACTTTTGAAGATCAAATCAAGAAAATAAAAACTTAAAAACTTGAAGATAAAGATGATGAGGAACAAGATAAAATGGAAAGATTAAACAAGAACTTTGTATTGAATGATTAATGTTTAGATAAGATAAATCAAAGATTAAAATTACAAGATGAGAAAAATAAAGATTAAAATCACCAATTACCCTAATGGTGATGGTGATGAAACGGAACAGAGAGAAAAAGTGGGGAAGAAGATAAACTAAAAACTAGTCTAAATGTGTGAGGGGAGGGCTATTTATAGCCTTGTCTTTTGGTTGGTGAGTGGGCTTTCTCCCGTTCTTCTTGTCTTTTCGTCTTTTCAGAAAAGTTTCCCTTTTCGATTCTGATTCGGGATTTGTCGTCGATTAAATTCAACTCGTCTTTTAATTTCTTCGTTTAATAGACTTGAGTTTCTTCGACTTATATAAATCTTCCATCTTTGGTCCTTTTCTTCGATAAATCTTCGAATAGGCCTAGTGACTTCAAATCTTTTGCATCTCTTGGACAATAGACTTTATTTTGAGTCTTTTTCTTCAGTAAAACCCGTGCAATCCCATGTTTTCTTCAATATTCATCCGGTTGGCTCTGAAAACACAATAAACACAAAAACACGCATAATTCCAAACAAATGATATTAAATACGTGTTTTGGTCTCGTTTTAGCCCGAATTAAGTGGTAAAAGGATGGGTGTTTACACACATATCACTAGTCGTGTATTTTTTGCTAGCATTATGGTGTTTTGGTGCAACAACTAGTAGCTGGTGTGGTGGCTTTGAGCATATGTGATCGTGGGTGCTGGTGGCTTCTTGTGGTGAGGTGGCCAGATTTGCTTATTAGTTTCTACTTGTAGTAACCCCAAAAGTTTGACCTGATGTAATGACTTTTTAAATGCACGATTATAAATGCAGGTTTTCTCAGTGAGTTTGTTTTAGACAATGTTGTTCTTTGTAATATTATTCATGTTATAATATGGGGTATGGTAGTGTTTCTTGTGCTTGTCCACGGTGGCTGACATAGTGATCAGACACAAGAAAATATTTGATCAATATCCTTTTTCATCGTTATGCAAAATGTAATGCTTGTATAAGTTCATGCCATATTTTTTCTATTTGCTTTCTCGGATCTAATCTAAGAATGGATTGGTTTCTCTATGTTATGTATCTAAGTATATGCATCAAGTTTCGATGGTACATATTTTTCGAATGTGCATGTGTTCATTGGTTGATAAATGGTGGATATGATGAGAAAATAAGGGATCTGATATAATTCGAGTCTCTGGGGTGTTCATTGATTGGTGCTTATAAGGGAGTAAAATGAATGTTTCACAAACGAATCACATGTGATTCACAGACGAATCATATGTGATTTCGTACGAATCTCATGTTATTCACATACGACTCACATGTGATTCATATACGAATCACATGTGATTCACATACGAATCACATGTGATTCACATACGAATTACATGTGATTCGTGTGAATCACATATAATTCATGTGAATCACATGTGATTCATATACGAATCACGCTGATGTTGGATGGTCGTAATTTATAATACAATGGCCATACTTTTCTCTAGAAAACCTAGTCTTGAAGGGATCATTCTTGTTCAAGTCATAAGCCGTATTCATTACGTTGTATGTTGTTGTATTTTTACTTATATGCAAATCACATGTGATTTACCGCAAATCACTTGTGATTTACCAAAAATCACATGTGATTTATCACAAATCACATGTGATTTATCAAAATCACATGTGATTTCTACATATATGAATCTGAAAAAAAAACTTTCTTATTTTCTTATACATACAATTAATTTGTCGTTAGATAAGCTAAATGTGCTTCATGTTATTTGGAGGTTGATATGCAAATCACATGTGATTTTATATAAATCACATGTGATTTACACAAATCACATGTGATTTGCAGACAAATCACATGTGATTCAAATAAAAGAATCTCATCAAAAAATTAATTGTTTCAATCGCCCAAAGGATATCTAGTTATAGTCTCTTTAGTTTACTCTAGGTGGTCTATACATGAAACATATTTGAGTCTACATGGCTCACATGTGATTCAAATATAAATTACATGTGATTTACACAAATCATATGTGATTCACATACGAATTACATGTAATTACAAAAATAATTCACACATGAATCATATTACACGTGATTGCCATTTCTTTAGTCACAAAACAAGACAAGAGAAGAAACATACGTTTATATCCTTCTTTTTATATCAAAAAGGGCCCCATTTGATTTATTTCAAACATACTATTCTTTCCATACAATACAAAACAAAGTTATATACGTAATTTCAGTAATCGACAATACGCTATCTACCATTTTTTCTTTTTAATCCCTAACAACCTACTTTCTTCTATCCCATCCTTTTCATAAGTTGTCTACCATATAGGCTTTTGTGATCCACCTAACACTTTACCAACACCATAGTAACATCAACAGAGCAACACTCTATCTACCATAATACTGAGGAAGATTGTCAAGTGAAAGTTAGATCGAGTGGATCACATAGCAACATACACATGTTAACTTTGACATTCCATCATTGTTAACACTTCACCACCACCAGCATCTTTCCACGAACACCATCACACTTGTTTTTGCTAGTCTATTTTCAATGATCTCCCCTAACCCCTGCCACAATAAACAACTACAACAGGTCGTTTATGACTCGCGACAACTAAGTATGCTTGTAAGTAGGTGCGATTATTGATGTTTGTCCGGTGACCCATTTGTATTTTCCGGGCAATCTACGGTGGTTTTCTATGAAGATCTATGATTTACGGAGTTTATGACGATCTAGCATAATTTATGATGATTTTTCGATGATTTAGAGTAGTTGAATGAAGTCCGACGGTGATTGTTATGTTTTCCGACAAGATTTTGATTTTTCCGGCGAGTGAATATGTTTAGTCGAGTGTGTGTTTTTTTGGAGAGAGAAATTAGAAAATTAAATGAGAGGTGGGTGTTTTATTTTTGAGTTTTTTATATGTAGGAGTTTTAATATTAACCATTAGATAAATATGAAATCAAGGGTCAAGATCACTTCTTTTATTCTTTTTCTAAACACTGTTCTAGGGGGATCTCACCTCTTAAATAATTAACTATACAATATTAATGGGCAAAATAAGTACGTAGATAATATCATGCCAGCGTGTCGGTAACAAGTCACCATATTGGTGAAGACGAAACAAATTTAAAAGTTTATTGGTAAAGCCATGCGATAAATTAGTAAGTTTTTAAAGTCGGTATATTTGAATAAGTACAATAGTATTATATAAATTTTTGTGAAAACCTAAAAATGGAATATGAACGATAATTATGAGAAGAATGAAGTATATCAAACGATAAAAAATTTATGCTATGTTTCAAGTTCTACATTACTACTTTTACAACAACACTACTTTACGCAAGATATATTCGTAATGCATATATTGTGTGTTGATACAAAAGTTAGATTTGTCATGTTTGATCTGAATTAGGGGTAATTCATGTGTTGGGGCTCTGCCTTCTGCACCAAGTGAATTGAATGCGGGGCTTGCACAAGAGAAAAACATCGTTAAGCTTATCATGGGATTGTCTCCCATGATTAACCTTCGGCTCAATCAAGGAGGAGTAAGAACCAAGGGGGAGCATTAACAATGTCGATCCTTCTCTACCTTAAGACATTAGTTATCTTTTTTGCTTCGATAAAAGGGGAGAAATGGAAATAAACTCATCAAAAATTCGAAAACCTTGTTTTTACATATGATTGAGTTAATAGGTTGTCGTAATAAAAAAGGAGGGAGATTGTTAATGCAAATGATGTCTAAAAACGTTACTTGCACTTATCGATTTTTTTTGTTTTAATCACGACAATATATAAAAACAAGCATCTCACAAAACAACTAATATCGAATTGTTGAGTGTATATGTTCCATCTCATTTACAATCACTTAATGTATGAGTAAACAAGTCATTAACCTAATCAAGTGATCAAGGATGAATTGTTTACTTAATACTCACTTTTATTTAAAGTGACAAAGTATCTTTAAAAAGACTTCATTTTTAAGAGAATGTTTATAATGAAAAATGGAAAAGCTTGAATTTGGATATTCCAATTTTGAATTTGGATATTCCCTCCCAGCTGATTACAACCTGGCCAAATAAGCTTTTATCGCTAAAAGACAAAAAGAAAGTGTAGTCTACGACACGGTTCTCGATAGGCTCACACGGTTCTTTATATATAAAGAAGCATGAGGAACAATAACGTGATCTAGCTGTTGCTACCTCTGTGCCTATATATAGTGGTTCAGTTCCAGCTTTTCATACCACCTTTTTTGCACATTATTTCCTATATCTCACACTTCTCAAATCATTCAAATCATTGATTATTTGTTTGATTAATCTTGTTTAAGAAGTGATTATTTCTTCTAACCCCTCGTCCTCTAAAGTGCAAAGAGAATAACACTTTCTTCAGTGAAGTGTTGTGTCAAGTTCAAGATCTATTCAAGATCCAAATTGTTCTTTCATTCTTCAGTGTAGTATTTGTGTAGATCCAAATTGGTGTTAATTTGGAAGTTGTGTATGTTTTATGGTTATTAGTGTTCAAAATTGGTGTAGTTGAAGCATAAGGTTTCCCCACCTAGAAATGAGCTTGTTGATTAAGTGAACTCTCGAGTAGGATACTCGGGGAGTGGAGTAGGGACGAAGATAGAGCTTCGTGGGCGAACCATTATAAATCCTTGGCTTTCGGTTTGATCTTTCCTTTTTCTTATTCTCTTTACATTCTTTACTATTCTTGCATATAGCTTGTGATTATTATCTAGTCACACTTTTAATTGTTCATATATAGAATAAGAAGGTTTCACATAATCACTTGAATCTAACTATTTTCAAAAGGAATTATGTAAATCATTTTTAAGTGGTAAAACTATTCAAACCTCCTTCTAGTTTCTACAATTTTAACTGGTCTACTTGAGGGAAAGTATAACTCAAGTGAGCGGATATTTGATAACATGAAATAGTTAAAATTTTTTACCTCAATATCCCTTCAATTCTGCTCAATTTAGTGCTAATTAACACCCAACATTGCAAAGATTCATGTATATTATGTTTTCTAGGTGAAATTGAGCAAGAAACAAAAAAAACGCATGTAAATGGTGGAATTTGAAAAAAAAAGGCGCAAAGCACAAGAATTCAAAGACATCTTCGCGTAGATGGTTTCCAGACTTACGTCGTAGATACAACGATGTCAGAGTTTCCAAATTAGAAGGCCCTACGACGTAGACCATACAAATGTATACGCCCTAGGTGTTAATTTTGACGATACACGCTAGGAGACAAGATCAAGACACAATGAAGGATTTTTATCTACGTCGTATGTGTTTGTTCCCTCTATGTCGTAGATCTTGCGTGGTCAGAAAGGAATTGATATAAAGGAATACGTAGGCTCTTGTCTCCTTTACACCATAGGAAGCTCGATTAAGAAGGAATGTTTTTATATTGTACATATGGCATAGACCATAAGATCATCTACATCGTATGTGGTCCGGGTAGTGTAAATAGATGGTCTTTTCTCCTCAATTTGACACACACTTTCACACACAACAACTCAAGGTTTTAGGTCGATTTTAGAGGGTTCTAAATGTCAGAATTCGACTAGGTTCCACCATTGTAAGTGTTGGTCCACGAATCTTGTACAAACATCGTATCTATAAGGATCTATGAAGAACATTTGCACAATTAACCAATTGACTAACTAATAACAAAGCTTGTACTTTTCATCGTTTGTATATCTTATTAATAATGAATCAAACAGATTTACAAGACTTGCCCAGTTGTTTGCGGAATAACAACCGGGTGATGAATGACAAACTAGACTCCCATTGTTCATAGCTAGCTAAGCTTATGAAACAATGGGAGGATGAAACCTATAAACTAAAGTAATACATGTGATTTCTTTGTGGTGGAATCATTAGACTATCCTATTACAAAGACTACTATATATAGTGGGAAAGTAAAGCTTCCAAGATAAGCTTCACCAAAGTACAAGTAACCACTTTGTACTTTGTTGTCTTCCTATTTGCACATTTGACAAAGTAAGCCCCTCCTCTTGAACCTTTGTCTTTATTGCTGATAAGACATCCGACTCTTACTTCATATAAATCTTCAAACCATTCTTCGAGTCTTCTAATAAGGTCTTCTAATAAAAGATAGTTTTTAGAAGTTAGTAAGTTATTATGTCATCATTTACTAACTCCATCGTTCTTTGCACACAGATCCGCCTCAACTAATGACGAGTCTATCTCGTAGACTCTAAATAACTCTAAAGAATGGCACACTGAATTTATAACATACGTAAGTTCAGTAACTAACACTACTTAGAACACTTTACATACAAATCCTATGCAAGGGACAAATCAGGCGCTGAATTGGCCCGACAATCTCCCCTTATTTGCATAGAAAAGTAGCCTAAGTCAAATAGTAGTAACTGAGCATAAAGGCTTCTTCTTACCTACTATATTACAACAAAGTATACAAATAATAACTAAATTCTCTTGTTCACGTCATGCACTGACTTGGTTAATCTTGTCCCTGTTGTAGCTGTTACTGAACTCTACAATCTCTGATGTTGTAACTTGAACCCTTGAACAACTCCTGATGTATAAGAGACATCATAGCACCCTGATGTATATAGACTTCTATAACAGTAACTTCACCTTAGGTCATCAGTGAAGTATGTATATGCAGGTAGAGTGGAGTGGTTCTGATGTCTATTCATCAACATCTTCAAAGATCAGACTATACAGCTCCTTGTGCAGCAACCCATCTTCAGTGACATGGCTCAATCAACCAAATGTAAACTATCTAAGTCCTTGAAGGTTGTGAGTGATTATGTTGTGATGTATGATAGTGTGTATGTAGCATGGGTAAACTTGATGTTTATTCTCATAAACACAAGTTTACCCCTGTCCTCTCTTCTCTCCCCCTCAAAAGTTGCTAGGGAACCAAGCAACTTTTAACCCAGCTACACACTATTTTACAACATGTTGTATGCATAACATCACAACCTTGATCACATACCTGGCTAATATGATTTTATCAGCCATTTGGTTGTATTGTAGACGACTCCTCTGATGTATGTTTCACTGTTTCACCAATTCCCTGTGTTTGTACAACATGGTTTCTCAAAACTCAGCAGATGGGGGTCACAACGGCGGCGGCGGGAGGGCGGGGGGGGGGGGGGGGGGGGGGGGGTTACAGAGGTTGTGGGTTTAGATAGGTTGTTGGTCACATCGGTTAGAACAGGTTGTTGGGTCAGCAGGTTGGCTCATTACAGCTTCTCATTCACCTCTTGATACTTCATTTGTTGAAGTATACTTGCTATATACGACGACTGATAAGCTTTATCAGCCTTTGGTGCACCCTACATTTCAGCAGGTCAGTGGGTTTCGGGTTAGCTGTGGTTTCATACCTCTGAGTCTGTTGGGACAACGACTTTAAAAAAGTTGTTGGGGTACATATTCAGCCTGGGGTAGAGGTCTAGATGTGGCTGTGGTCTATGTAATGGTTAGCATCTGAAAATTAAGCTGAGAATCAAGAGAGTCAGTTGATCATAGTTAAGGATCAACTGGTGACATATCAGCTTCTCTAATGTATTGTCGACTCCATGTAGTCGTCTAACCCTTGTGGTTTTGTAAGTACAAACAAACGCCTGTTGTTGTTCTTGATGTCTCTTTGTGGCTGAGGTGTTCTACACAGAGCCTCAGTGAGTGTTGACCTCTGTTGTTGTTCAGACACCTCATGTTTGTTGAACAAAACAGACTATTAGTAGCACTTGATGAAGTGATTTGGCAATCCCTGTTATCAATTACTTGATGTTTGACTGTTTTACAAACTCTTTGTGGTACAACAGCCTGTGTTGTTTGACAAGTTTTACAACCTATTTGCATCACCGCCTGTGTTATATTTGTTGAGTCATGTTTTTAAAACTGACATGGTGGCTTGAGGCTGTGGATCCAGCTCATCAGTTTGGTTCAGTGACTTGGGGGGTACAAGTTTTTGGTTCAGTGACCTGGGGGTATAGGTTCACCTGTGGCTAGTTCAGTTAGGAGTTTATCGATTCATCGACAGGAAACTAGATCAGCTGGTTACATCATCAGCTGCCTGTTGCATCAAGGTTAGGGTCATCAGCTGGGGGTTATAGCTGTTAGGTTCATAGCTTCTTAGCAATCTTTCGGTGACACCCGTGGCATTTTTTGACCACAAATGTTCATGTCATCAGACCACTTATCATTTCTTCAAAACACCTATGATGTTTTATCAAAATACTTAACCCCTGAAGTTCTTTCATCATTTGGAACATATCTACTATTTCAACTTCAACTCTTTTGAAGCTCAAGCAATACTTCAGGTCCGCTGATAGGAGTATGGGGTGATTTGGTAAGGATGATTCACTGACCTTGAGATTTAAGCCAGCGATAGGTTCATCTTTACAACCTAAATAACCAATTTCCAAGAATCAAACGCCTGATCACATCTTATCAACTGCATGACATTATCAAGGCATAAACTCGTTTTTTTGAGTTTTTTATAATCAATACATATCATCTCCCAAACCACTCATAGAAATCTTGGAAACACATCATCATCTCGAGAATCATTACTCATGAACCACTAACATCTAGTTCTTCAACCACCGTACCCACAACATCCGTACATGAACAACTAATTGCTAATATGCATCTGCGTATGTTTCTACCATACCCTAGACATCAACTTTATAACAAACATCCAATACCCTCGAAACCACAAACATAATTATTTCTCATCTTCCTTTAGTCATCAACAAGAACACTACAACCATGAATCGTTTCCCACCTCACAAAATCAATCAAAATTTGTATATAAATCGAATTTCATCCTGTGGCCACCAAAATGAATCCGTCTTTTTTGTGTAGTACCTATTGACGAGAGTGGGTTTAGGGAGTGGAATGATTCTATTTCCGGAAAACAGAATTGGTTTCTTTTGTTGTGGGTTTCAATGTATACTTTATTTTTGTAGATC
The DNA here is from genome assembly GCA_025667525.1 of Glebionis coronaria. Classification (NCBI taxonomy): domain Eukaryota; kingdom Viridiplantae; phylum Streptophyta; class Magnoliopsida; order Asterales; family Asteraceae; genus Glebionis; species Glebionis coronaria. The sequence continues at coordinate 606,241,735 of CM046876.1, read as the reverse complement.
AGAAGAGGGATCTTGGATATATGTGACAGAAGTGGTGAGTGGATTTGGATGGATCATGAGGGATTTCTTCAACACGAGGGTTGTGAACGAGGTGAGGAGAGGGATAAGAAAAGATATTGAGTGAAGAAGATTTGGATTTGTTTTGATGTTGAAGTTGTGCAATAGGTGGGTTTTGATGTTGTGCAATCGGTGGTTTTCTGTATTTAGTTATTTTGGATCTTGATGTAGATCTTAATATTTGTTTTTCATTTTATATGAATCGGCGGTGATGGAGTTTTAAATTAATAGATGTGACGGAAGTAGGGTGAAGAAAGAAATAGGTATTGTATGAAGAACACGTGGGATGGTGGGATGTTAAGAAAGGAGAAGGTGGAATGAAGGTGGGTGTTCTTTCTTGTTTTTGTGTGACGGCGGTGGTAGGTTTGGGTAATGGATAAGGTTTGAGTGGGTATTGTTTAACATATGTCAAACAACAGTGTTCATCTCCCTCTAAAAACTGTTACTGTAAATGTAGTTTTTAAACACACTGATGATTTTGACAATGCTAAAATTGTTATTAGCAACCATATTTTGAACGGATCTGGATAGAGAAAATCCAACCCGTTCTGATACCACTCGTTGGTCCACGAATCTTGTGCAAACATCAGATCTATGAAGAAAATCGATTAGAACAAGTTGTTGGGTCAGCGGGTTGGCTCATTACTGCTTCTCATTCACCTCTTGATACTTCATTTGTTGAAGTATACTTGCTATATACGACGACTGATAAGCTTTATCAGCCTTTGGTGCACCCTACATTTCAGCAGGTCAATGGGTTTCGGGTTAGCTGTGGTTTCATACCTCTGAGTCTGTTGGGACAACGACTTTAAAAAAGTTGTTGGGGTACATATTCAGCCTGGGGTACATATTCAGCCTGGGGTAGAGGTCTAGATGTGGTTGTGGTCTATGTAAGGGTTAGCATCTGAAAATTAAGCTGAGAATCAAGAGAGTCAGTTGCTCATAGTTAAGGATCAACTGGTGACATATCAGCCTCTCTAATGTATTGTCGACTCCATGTAGTCGTCTAACCCCTGTGGTTTTGTAAGTACAGACAAACGCCTGTTGTTGTTCTTGATGTCTCTTTGAGGCTGCGGTGTTCTACACAGAGCCTCAGTGAGTGTTGACCTCTTTTGTTGTTCAGACACCTCATGTTTGTTGAACACAACAGACTATAGTATCACTTGATGAAGTGATTTGGCAATCCCTGTTATCAATTGCTTGATGTTTGACAGTTTTACAAACTCTTTGTGGTACAACAACCTGTGTTGTTTGACAAGTTTTACAACCTATTTGCATCACCGCCTGTGTTATATTTGTTGAGTCATGTTTTTAAAACTGACATGGTGGCTTGAGGCTGTGGATCCAGCTCATCAGTTTGGTTCAGTGACTTGGGGGGTACAGGTTTTTGGTTCAGTGACCTGGGGATATAGGTTCAGCTGTGGCTGGTTCAATTAGGAGTTTATCGGTTCATCCACATCAAACTAGGTCAGCTGGTTACATCATCAGCTGCCTGTTACATCAAGGTTAGGGTCATCAGCTGGGGGTTATAGTTGTTAGGTTCACAGCTTCTTAGCAATCTTTCGGTGACACCCGTGGCATTTTTTGACCACAAATGTTCATGTCATCATACCACTTATCATTTTTTCAAACCACCTATGTTCTTTTATCAAAATACTTAACCCCTGAAGTTCTTTCATCATTTGGAACATATCTACTATTTCAACTTCAACTCTTTTGAAGCTCAAGCAATACTTCAGGTCCGTTGATGGGAGTATGGGGTGATTTGGTTAGGATGATTCACTGACCTTGAGATTTAGGCCAACGATAGGTTCATCTTTACAACCTAAATAACCAATTTCCAAGAATCAAACGCCTAATCACATCTTATCAACTGCCTGACATTATCAAGGCATAAACTCGTTTTCTTGAGTTTTTTATAATCAATACACATCATCTCCCAAACCACTCATAGCAATCTTAGAAACACATCATCATCTCGAGAATCATTACTCATGAACCACTAACATCTAGTTCTTCAACCACCGTACCCACAACATCCGTACATGAACAACTAATAGCTAATATGCATCTGCGTATGTTTCTACCATACCCTAGACATCAACTTTATAACAAACATCCAGTACCCTCGAAACCATAAACATAATTATTTCTCATCTTCCTTTAATCATCAACAAGAACACTACAACCGTGAATCGTTTCCCACCTCACAAAATCAATCAAAATTTGTATATAAATCGAATTTCATCTTGTGGCCACCAAAATGAATCCGTCTTTTTTGTGTAGTACCTATTGACGAGAGTGCGTTTAGGGAGTGGAATGATTCTATTTCCGGAAAACAGAATTGGTTTCTTTTGTTGTGGGTTTCAATGTATACTGGTGATGTTTGTTTTTGTAGATCAGAAGAGGGATCTTGGATATATGTGACAGAAGTGGTGAGTGGATTTGGATGGATCATGAGGGATTTCTTCAACACGAGGGTTGTGAACGAGGTGAGGAGAGGGATAAGAAAAGATATTGAGTGAAGAAGATTTGGATTTGTTTTGATGTTGAAGTTGTGCAATAGGTGGGTTTTGATGTTGTGCAATCAGTGGTTTTCTGTATTTAGTTATTTTGGATCTTGATGTAGATCTTAATATTTGTTTTTTATTTTATATGAATCGGCGGTGATGGAGTTTTAAATTAATAGATGTGACGGAGGTGGGGTGAAGAAAGAAATAGGTATTGTATGAAGAACACGTGGGATGGTGGGATGTTAAGAAAGGAGAAGGTGGAATGAAAGCGGGTGTTCTTTCTTGTTTTTGTGTGACGGTGGTGGTAGGTTTGGGTAAAGGATAAGGTTTGAGTGGGTATTGTTTAACATATGTCAAACAACAGTGCTCATCTCCCTCTAAAAACTGTTACTATAAATGCAGTTTTTAAACACACTGATGATTTTGACAATGCTAAAATTGTTATTAGCAACCATATTTTGAACGGATCTGGATAGAGAAAATCCTACCCGCTCTGATACCACTCGTTGGTCCACTAATCTTGTGCAAACATCAGATCTATGAAGAACATTTACACGATTAACCAATTGACTAACTAATAACAAAGCTTGTATTTTTCATCGTTTGTATATCTTATTAACAATGAATTAAAAAGATTTGCAAGACGTGCCCGGTTGTTTGCGGAATAACAACCGGGCGAAAAATGACAAACTAGACTCCCATTGTTCATAGCTAGCATGAAACAATGGGAGAATGAAACAATGGGAGATTGAAACATATCCATTAAAGTAATACATGTGATTTCTCTGTGATGGAATCATTAGACTGTCATATTACAAAGACTTCTATATATAGTGGGAAAGTAAAGCTTCCAAGATAAGCTTCACCAAAGTACAAGTAGCCACCTTGTACTTTGTTGTCTTCCTATTTGCACCTTTGACAAAGTAAGCCCCTCCTCTTGAACCTTTGTCTTCATTGCTGAGATGATATCCGACTCATACTTCAGATAAATCTTCAGACCATTCTTCGAGTCTTCTAATAAGGTCTTCTAATAAAAGATAGTTTTTAGGAGTTAGTAAGTTATTATGTCATCACTTACTAACTCCATCAGCCTTGGTTCTTTGCACACTTACTGAGATCCGCCTAAGCTAATGGTGAGTCTATCTCGTAGACTCTAAAGAATGACACACTGAACTTATAATATACGTAAGTTCAATGACTAACACTACTTAGGATACTTTACATACAAATTCTGTGCAAGGGACAAATCAGGCGCTGAATTGGCCCAACAGTAAGGGATAATTTGTATTCTAGCATCATTTGTCTTAATCATTCGTTTTCAAGAATAATGTAAGCTTTTCATATTTTATATAACCATTATGATTATGATTACTTGTTGTGTTATTGCTATGAGTGGCTAAGGACTTTGGTGCTTGCCTAGTTATGATATTAGATGTTGTCATTACTGTTTAGTTTATGTCTTTAACTTTTTAGGATATCCATATGCATGTTATGAGACCCTTGTGTTTTGGTAGTATTGACTTATCAAAGATTTCCCTTGGCCTACGGGATGTTAGGAACTGATCGTTGATAACTTCGGGAAGGGATTTACAAGAAGCATGCTGAAAAATGTTCTAAGTGTAGGGGTTTATCGATCACCACCTTTAATAAGTTGTTTACTTAAATTGTTTTAAGAAACCTTGTGGGAGGGTTTGAATAATTAGGTCATATGGGTAGTGTGATTCAATAAGTGTTAATTTTATACTTATAGTTTTAAAACGCAGTAGGTGAGATTTAGAAGACATAAGGCAATATATATTAACCAAATAGACTTGTTGATATTATGACCACTAAACAGTTAAACATAAACATTAGGTTATTAGCAATTTATGTAGTATGCTCCTTAACTTGATTTCATTCCTTTAATAGTTAGTAGTCGAATCCAAAATTAACATGTGTATATCATATCTCTTAAGTTTATTACCTGGATAACATTAATCACAACTAGATACTAATAAAGTAGCTAGGCCAGTTATTTTTCCTATTGGTCTATCCTTTCTATTTACTTTTAGTTATTTATTTCTTGTCTTTAGTTTTAATTATTATTATTATTACTATTTTTTGCAATAATTCATCTTCTATTATTATTTATTTATTTATTTATTTATTTATTTATTATTATTATTATCGTGATAAACAAACTAAAATCAATTCATTTTTAGCTCATTGGACGACCTCAGATTTATCATTTAAATACTTCACACGATCGGGTTCTCTGCCCATAAGTGCGTAGTCGGTAGATCGAGTTTTATACATTAAAAACTTTATAAAAAGTATTTTAAAATAAAATACGCATCATGTTAGTTATGGTGGTTATAGTTTGTTGTGGTGGTTGTTATGATGGCGGAAGTTATTTAGGATTGTTGATGGTCGTTGTATGACCTGAGAAGTTTGTTAACTTTTCCTAACGTCACCGAGGATTAAGGATTTTGATCCAAGTTACAAAAGTGAATTGAGAGATAATTTGATAAGCTATGTGTTTTCTTATTAATCACACGGAGGTTTGCAACATAATTTATACAAGAACAATTTTGGTGAAAAAACAAACTGTTGACTTTTACAAAGTCAAGCATCTATCGGCCAAAACGTCATGCGGTGTCTTCCTAGCCGCAAGTCCAGATGAAACGAGAAACTAAGCTAAGCTATTACAATCAAGCTAACCCAACTATTACAATTTACAATCAAGCTAACCCAACTATTACAATATACAATTACATGAAATCAGAGTCCACTAAACTCTTATGATGCCTATGATAGCTTGAGCTTTTGATAGAGCTTGCCACTGAACTTATTCTCGACTTTTGGCTCGTTTAACCTTGAGGTGCTGCAACTGTTGGCGTATCTCCGTTAAATAGCAATCACACAAGCATGTCGTGGCAGCTATATGCCTATATATAACAGTTGTACGTTTTACGCCACCCAAAACTAATGTTCCACTTCTTTAAAATAAAACAACTAAACATCCAAACTTCCATTTTCTTTGTAGAGTTAGTACTAGTCATATAAGGCTGCCCACGTAGGTAACAGTTCTCACCCTAAATCCTCCGTCATCTCAGCTTCTTCTCTGATGACCTAGAGGCGATTTGTGATATAAAATTAAAATTCATTCATAAAATAAGAAAAATATTTCATAATAATTAAAAACATTACATAGATAATTATTAACATTATATAGATAATAAATTATTAATTTGTACACAGATATGAATCAGACATATCCATAAAAATTTCTGACCTCCACAACTCATACTCAGCTTCTTCTTGCTTCATTCTCTTTCCCACACTTTTTCAGCCCTTGCTTCTGGCTCTAATGTCTCTTATAACGCCTCTTCATCAAGAAGTAGTTGGCGTTTTTGTTCCGTAGTAAGATGAAATGCTTCATCTATGTCATGTTCATCAAATGAATCATCTCATTGAGTTGGTTGAGTTGATGAACCATCCACATGAGTTTCAGAGCCGTATTTCGAGTTGTTATACAGTTGTGTGTGTGTGTATGGAGGGGGGGGGGGGTGTGATTCAAGTCTTGGATTTTTTTGAGACATTTTCGAGATTTTAAGAGTAACTGACAATTGTTTTGTGAGAAAATGAAAGGATGGTAATGGGTGTTTATTGAGGAAAACTAGCCATTAGAATAACCTTTAAAATTCATAATAAGGAATTTAAAATTATAATACAAAATTTAAAAATGAACTATGAAATTTAAAAATACAACACAATATTCTAATCATATTTTTCATGAAGCTACACATATTTAGATTCCATTAGTTGTTCTATTTTAGTTGTTTTTCAAAACAAAAAGTAATGCATCTCGTGATCTTTTTTAGTTTTTTCTTTTAAAAAAGTGACTATCAAAGCACACGACTCTTTTTTGGATATTATTGTATTTTTCGTATGCTCACTGCAATCATCTTTAGCTATGAAAGCGGTTTCAAATATCATGGCTAACTCCATCATCGTTTATCGACGAACCTTATCCCCGTGAATTAGTTTTTTTAACCAAAGTTGTGATTTCGTCGATAGTATGTAAAAGTGAACAATCATATTTGTTTTTTTCAATCTTTTATATAATAAAAGAATTAGATTTTTAGAGAGTTTAGTGAAAAGTGGAGGTTGTAGAAAAAATAATTTGACCAATCAAATAGCTTGATTTTGACACATAAGCAAAATCAAGCAATGTGATTGGCTTAAAAAAGTCAAAATTGAATGAAATTTAGTCAAAATTAAATGTTTTGGTGGAAGAATTTGATGAAAACACAAAAAAATATATGTGTCAAATTTGTGAAAATAAAAACTTATAAAAAGAGCAGGGATTAATTAAAACTTTAATGGTTGAATTTTAAATAAATTAGATAGCCTTAATGTAAATTTATATTTTTTCATATTTTTTAAGAAGATTATAAAATAAACAAAATACCCCCTTAAACTTTATACCATATAGATTTTATATTCTAAAAATACAACATATATGTAATATTAAAAAAATTAACAAATCACATGATTATTAATATTGAAATAAAAACACGAGTTATTGTTTATTTATATTTTGACACTTAACAAAAACAAATAACGCAATCTACGTAAATTATTTAAACATGAATATAAATAGTAAAATGAATGAAAGATCTCATACATCGGTGTTAGATAAAAATAAATAGACAGAATTCTACAAATTACAACAACATATATTTTTCAAGGTCGTTATGTGTTATTAAACATAAAATGTCAAGAAAAAGTTAGCTAAAGTTTCATTTAAACAAATTCAAATCTTTTATGCAATAAATATTTATACAAAATATCAATTAATATTTACCCAAAAAATATCAATTAATATTATCACATAATGAAAAATAGGTAAAAACATATATAAGTATATAAAGTCGCAATAACAAAATTATTACATCATTTATCTTTTATACTCAAGTCCCGTGCGTACACGGGTATTAAAACTAGTAAAATAATATATGTATTTAAAGAAAATGATTAAATCGATAGACTAGTTTATAATTATAGAATATTTAAATTTCAAATTAACTTTTTGAAATGTTAAATATTTACTTTTTTTCTTCACTTTGTAGATTTGTCAAATCGATCGTAAATGCGAAGAACGATTCGAGGCAAGTCCACTGATTCACTCGGCCGTCACATCAAGCCGACTAAATCGTGAAATCATTAAACCAAATTCGACGATTCACGAATGCGACCAACCTTAGTAAACTAGCAGTTAATTTTCTAAGAGGTTTAAACTTTGACCATATCAAAGGACGAAAGTAATTTTAATTCTTTATTAAAAAACAAACCAACAATTTTACTTTTTTACCTTTATGAACTTCAGTAGCTTAAGCCTTAAGTAAAACAATTGTTTTCCCTTTTATAAGCAGTCTCTTTTACTTTCCTTTTATAGCACTAACACACCACTATGGAAATGGAGGAACATGAACCTACAAGCAAAACTATGGACAAAAAAGAACAAGATCATATAAGTATGTTACCAGATTGCTTACTTATTGATATCATCTCTCGTTTACCTGAGACAAAAGAAGCTATTAGAACAAGCACACTTTCGAAACGATGGCAACATCTTTGGCCTTATGTTTCTAATCTCATCTTCTCATTAGATATGCCTATTTGGGATTGGAATGACCAACGTCTCTCCGATTTCGTTTCGTTTATCGACAAAACCTTAACTCAATGTCGCCAACTTAACCTCGCCAAATTTAAACTTTTTCTCAGCTATGATACTCAGTTTGAGTCACACGTGAATAACTGGATTCGTTACGCTTTTAGTTGTAATGTTCAAGACCTTGATTTAACAATAGTGAATAAGGAATTGGAAATGGAGTTTGTGTTAGATCAATTCTTTTTCGTCAACTCGAGTTTTACTCGTTTGAGGTTGGATGACTGTGTGCTTAATCCAACTAGGGCCATTAGTTGGAGTAACGTTAAGAGTTTGTTTATTTCGGATGGGAAGTTAGACGAGGGTTTGATTAAGAATATATTAACGGGTAGTCCTCTTTTGGATACATTGGAGTTAGTAAGATGCTATGGTTTTCGGCGGATTGATGTTACTTCAAAGAGTGTTAAGAAATTGGTAATTGGTGGATATAGTGATCCTGAAGAGGAATGGCATCTTGCAGATATTGTCGAAATAAATGCGCCTTATATCTTGTCACTTCAGATCATACTGGAGTTTTTGTTATGGAAGGTCGTGTTGCTAAATGTGTCTTCATTAGTTGTAGCTGAATTAGATTATTCGAAGGGTGGCCATTATGAGACAACAAGGAAGGAAGGGGAAGAACAGATGCTTAAAGGTCTTATACTGAGTCTTTGCCATGTCACAAAGCTTCAAATTGGATCTAATTGTCTAACGGTAAATTTTCCTTCAAAATTTTTCTACTTGTTGCAATCTGTCTGTTTATAGGACTTACCGATTGTTAGCTCTAGGATAACTTTATTACATTTTGAAAGTGATGATTGCGAACAACGCCCTGTTAAATCGGCTAATCAATTTTTTTGAAGCTAATGGTCTCATTTTCCATTAATATTTCATACAAGTATTAGAACAAGCTCACTCTCGAAACGATGGCAACCTTTTGTTTCTAATCTCATCTTCTCGTTAGATATGCCCATTTGGGATTGGAATGATCAACGCCTCTCCGATTTCGTTTCGTTTGTCGACAAAACCTTAACTCAATGTCGCCAACTTAACCTTACCAAATTCAAACTTTTTCTCAGCTATGATACTCAGTTTGCGTCACACGTGAATAACTGGATTCGTTACGCTTTTAGTTGTAATGTTCAAGACCTTGATTTAAGAATAGTGAATAAGGAATTGGAAATGGAGTTTGTGTTAGATCAGTTCTTTTTCGTCAACTCGAGTTTTACTCGTTTGAGATTGGATGACTGTGCACTTAATCCAACTAGGGCCATTAGTTGGAGTAGCCTTAAGTGTTTATTTATTTCGGATGGGAAGTTGGACGAGGGTGTGATTAAGAATATATTATCCGGTAGTCCTCTTTTGGAAACATTGGAGTTAGTAAGGTGCTATGGTTTTCGGCGGATCGATGTTACTTCAAAGAGTGTTAAGAAACTGGTAATTGGCGGATATAGTGATCCTGAAGAGGAATGGCATCTTGCAGATACTGTCGAAATAAACGCGTCTTATGTCTTGTCACTTCAGATCATAATGGATTTTTTGTTATGGAAGGTCGTGTTGCTAAATGTGTCTTCATTAGTTGTAGCTGAATTAGATTATTCGAAGGGTGGCCATTATGAGATAACAAGGAAGGAAGGGGAAGAACAGATGCTTAAAGGTCTTATACTGAGTCTTCGCCATGTCACAAAGCTTCAAATTGGATCTAATTGTCTAACGGTAAACTTTCCTTCAAAAAATTTCTACTTGTTGCATTTTTTCTGTTTATAGGACTCACCGATTATTAGCTCTAGCAGAACCGTATTACATTTTGAAAGTGATGATTGCAAACAACGACCTGCTAAATCGGCTAATCAATTTTTTTGAAGCTAATGGTCTCATTTTCCATTAATATTTCATACAAGTATTACACCATCCTCATTGCTATATTCCCATGCCTGGTGGTGTGATTCTATCATCACCTGTTTTGAGGATAGTGCTAGTTGTGGTGTTCCTGGTCTTCCCAGGGCTGAAGGTGGTAGGCTCCCATGGGGGTGGTATGCTTCCATGACTAGTGCAGTTGACCTTAGTATTCGTGTTCCTCTCACCAGGCCTGAAGATGGTACTAGTCGTAATGCTTCCATGCACTACAACAAAATCAAGGTTTAGGGTCGGATATAATTTAGGGTCAAAAATTTCGACCTTAAATTAAGGTGGGGCCCACACTTTTTCAACCCAAAAGGGTTGGTCAAAAAGCAGGTGGGGTCCACGAAATTTAGGATCGAAATTTCGACTCTAAATTAAAAAATTTGAATAATTTTAGTTTATGTATTATATAATATATTTTTAATAATTAAAAATAATTTTAAAAGAATTTATTTTTAAGTTTAATATTTTAGGGTCAAAATTTCGACCCTAAATTCAAAATTTTAAATAATTTTTATTTATGTATTATATAATATATTTTTAATAATTAAAAATAATTTAAAAAAAATTTATTTTTAACATTGAATATTTTAGGGTCGAAATTTCGACCCTAAATTTAAAATTTTTAAAAATTTTCACGAAAAATTTAAAATTTCACACGAAAAATCTTACACGCAATGCTTCAGAGCTCGACAGTCAAGGAATAACCACCTGCAATCCTGACTGTGTAAGCCCTTCCTAAGATAGTGTATGTATCTTTTCACGCTATACCTTTTCTTTCTAGTTGAGCTATGAAAACAACTGAGATGTAATTCCACTACTATTATAGCTTGAGATCTTCTTCGAACTAGCTGGGTATCTCAACTAGTGCTACTCCACCGCTTAAGACATGCATTCAAACCTAGCATTTTATGAAACCGCAGATAGCATACCATCTAGAAGTATGGCTTAACGGAACCTTATAAGCCCACCGGGGATCTAGTAATCCCACCATTGTGCAAGCTCTAGTCCCCACACTTCAGGCGCTTATTAGACTGACGAAAAATTTAAAAAATTCGCGGTTTATATTTACGGTCGAAATTTCGACCCTAAATAATTAAATATATTTTTATAATTTTCTTTTAGTGTGAATGCTTTTAAAATATTAATATATGTATATATTTAGATAATGCCGTAATAGCTAAAAATAATTAAGTCTAAGCAGAACTAAAGCTGTGCAAACAACTTAGCAACTACAAGAACATAACAAGTTCATCAATTACACCACAAATCCAGAAAGATCAAGCTGGTTACCACTATGAAAAACCAACTAGACTACAAATGACTGTACCCATTGTTTTAGTGCTTTCATTAGTCCCACTATTGATGGTACTAGTTTTAATGCTTTCATTATGTACCCATTGTGAACAGGAAGATGATAATAGATGTATGTGTGCCATCCATATTGGGTAGTTGTTTTGCTATTTAATGGTTTGTAGTTTGCCTCCAATTATCACTCATCTCAGTTTTCCAATACTAAAAAAACAACAATAATGGCCTGGTTAGAAAGGTTAGAAGAATTAAAAAAAGTTGCTGGTTCAGATAATTGGACTGATCGAATGGTAGCATATTTTGAACAATCTGTCGAAGCGGACAAACGTTTTGGTCTGAAACTTGAACGTTTACATGAGGTTTTAGATAAAGCTGTTGAAGAAAGACAACAATTTATCCAGGAATTAGAACGTGTTGGAGATATATATCTCTTAAAGAAATGCGCTAAAGTATTGAAAAATACTCAAAAGAAGGATAAGGAAACCTCAAGTCGGTTGGAAGGTTTAATTAAAGATACAGCAGCAAGAATGACTGAGAAGGAGGAATTCGTTAAGAAAATGAAGGATCAATAAATAAGCATTCGTAAATGCTTAGAAGGAGCCTTTATTTATGAGTTTGAGCAAAGTTTAATGAAGGAATTCGTTAAGACTGCGTCTCTTTTAATCTAATTAATAACTGTTGTTCAGATAGAATAAGAACCATACTAACACATGTTGTTGTGTATAATGATGCTTCTGCATCTTTTATGGTTTTTTGTGTTTGAAATGTACTTGCATGTTTGTATGAATAAAAAAGGCTCCTTTATTTATGAGTTTGAGCAAAATTTGATTGAAGTAAAATGCTTTTGACTGAACTTTTGACTGCAAAACCTAACACAACAGACTTAAACTAAATTTTGTGACTCAAGCAAAATAAATTCTCACAATGATTCAAGCTAGAATAATAATTACTCACAGAACCAAACACTCCTAAACATAATTTTAATCGTCACGAACACTTAAACACGCGCTTAATTAAACATTGATATTAAAACGATATTAGACTCGTAAACACGGAAAAAAACACATCACAAACTAGTTCAAACTAAGGTTCCCCATGTCATCGTAAAGGTCGTGAAGTAGTGCATCTGAATCCAATGTGTGCCTATCGGAGTTGCGGTACAACTCTATCGTACGCTCAATTACCATTATCATTCCATTCAAGCGCACACAGTTTGCACACGCTGAAGAGCTTGGAGAAGAAACTGGAATCGTTGAAGGTCTGGGAGAAGAGCTTGGAGGAGAAAAGCTCGTTGAAGGTCTTGAAGAAGAGCTTGGAGGAGAAAAGCTCATTGAACCTCCAAGAGAATTGATTAGTAGTTGGACGCGTTCGTCTTTCCATAAATTTTTTTTGCATCCATATGAAACTGGAGGTTGAACCCGTGAACGTGGACAAGCATAGTACAGTCTACCAAAGTTTTCAGTTGTCCACGATTCTCGAAGAACTACATCTCCATGTCCACACCTGCACGGAAAAGCTTCATGCTTCAACATGTACATAATAACAATTTGTTTATGATGATAAGTGTGTGTGATCTGCTGGTGGTTGTGATGATAAGGAGTGTGTGTGGTTCTCTTTTTATGCTAAAAAAGTGAGGGAAATTGTTAACATTTTCCCTCCAATGTTTTCCCTCCAATGTTTTCCCGCCAAGGTTTTCCCTCCAGTGTAATACGATACCCTATTGACTCATATCATGTTATACGATACCCTATTGACTCATATCATGTAATACGATACCCTATTGACTCATATCATGTAATACGATACCATATTGACTCATATTATGTAATACGATACCATATTCACTCATATCATGTTATACAATACCATATTGACTACTCTTTTTCAGCCATTGTTTCTGGTTCTAACGTCTCTCAAATAGGTTTTCGTTTATTTCATTTGGTGTTTCCGGTAGTGTTTTCTTGGGTATTTTTTTGAGACATTTTTGAGATTTTAAGAGTGGTTGATAATTGTTTTGTGAGAAAATGAAAGGATGGCAATGAGTGTCTATTAAGAAAAACTAGACGTTATAATAACTTTTAAAATTTATAATAGAGAATCTAAAATTACAATAAGAAATTTAAAAATAAACTATGATCATATTTTTCATGAAGCCACACAAATTTAGATTCAATTAGTTGTTCTATTTTAGTTATTTTTCAAAACAAAAAGTTATGTATCTCGTGATCTTTTTTAGTTTTTTCTTTCAAAAAAGTGTCTATCAAAGCATACGACCCTTTTTTGGATATCATTGTATTTCTCGTATGCTCTCTGCAGATCATCTTTAGCTATGAAAGCGGTTTCAATATCATGGCTAACTCCATCATCGTTTATCGACGAACCTTATCTTCGTGAATTAGTTTTTTAACCAAAGTTGTGATTTGGTCGATAGTATGTAAAAGTGAACAATCATATTTGTTTTTTTCAATAAAGTAATATATGTATTTAAAGAAAATGATTAAATCGATAGACTATATTTATAAAGATAAAATATTTAAATTTTAAATTAACTTTTTGAAATGTTAAATATTTACTTTTTTTCTTCACCTTGTAGATTTGTCAAATCGATCGTAAATGCGAACGATTCGAGGCAAATCCACTGATTCACTCGGACGTCACATCAAGCTGACTAAATCGTGAAATCAGTCGACCAACTTCGACGATTCACGAATACGGCCAACCTAATAAACCAGCAGTTAATTTTCTAAAAGGTTTAAACTTTGACCATATCAAAGGACGAAAGTAATTTTAATTCTTTATTAAATAACAAACCAACAATTTTACCTTTTTACCTTTATGAACCTCAGTAGCTTAAGCCTTAAGTAAAACAATTGATTTTTCATTTTATAGCAGTCTCTTTTACTTTCCTTTTATAGCACTAACACACCACTATGGAAATGGAGGAACATGAACCTACAAGCAAAACTATGGACAAAAAAGAACAAGATCATATAAGTATGTTACCAGATTGCTTACTTATTGATATCATCTCTCGTTTACCTGAGACAAAAGAAGCTATTAGAACAAGCACACTTTCGAAACGATGGCAACATCTTTGGCCTTATGTTTCTAATCTCATCTTCTCATTAGATATGCCTATTTGGGATTGGAATGACCAACGTCTCTCCGATTTCGTTTCGTTTATCGACAAAACCTTAACTCAATGTCGCCAACTTAACCTCGCCAAATTTAAACTTTTTCTCAGCTATGATACTCAGTTTGAGTCACACGTGAATAACTGGATTCGTTACGCTTTTAGTTGTAATGTTCAAGACCTTGATTTAAGAATAGTGAATAAGGAATTGGAAATGGAGTTTGTGTTAGATCAGTTCTTTTTCGTCAACGGGAGTTTTACTCGTTTGAGATTGGATGACTGTGTGCTTAATCCAACTAGGGCCATTAGTTGGAGTAACCTTAAGAGTTTGTTTATTTCACACGGGAAGTTAGACGAGGGTTTGATTAAGAATATATTATCCGGTAGTCCTCTTTTGGAAACATTGGAGTTAGTAAGGTGCTATGGTTTTCGGCGGATTGATGTTACTTCAAAGAGTGTTAAGAAATTGGTAATTGGTGGATATAGTGATCCTGAAGAGGAATGGAATCTTGCAGATATTGTCGAAATAAACGCGCCTTATATCTTGTCACTTCAGATCATAATGGATTTTTTGTTATGGAAGGTCGTGTTGATAGATGTGTCTTCATTAGTTGAAGCTGAATTAGATTATTCGAAGGGTGGCCATTATGAGACAACAAGGAAGGAAGGGGAAGAAGAGATGCTTAAAGGTCTTATACTGAGTCTTCGCCATGTCACAAAGCTTCAAATTGGATCTAATTGTCTAACGGTAAATTTTCCTTCAAAATTTTTCTACTTGTTGCAATCTGTCGGTTTATAGGACTTACGGATTGTTAGCTCTAGGAGAACTTTATCATATTTTGAAAGTGATGATTGCGAACAACGACCTGTTAAATAGGCTAATCAATTTTTGAACCTACTGGTCTCATTTTTCCATTATAAAAATTATTTCATACAAGTACCACACCATCCTCATTGCTATATTCTGTTTGTAGACTCTTGCTCGCTTGGAAGCTAAAGGTTTCACTTTTCCATCAAAGGTGGAGCATCCTGATTGGTCTGACTATGATTCATCTGAGAGTGAAGATTCGTAGGAAGTAGGAACTAAAGGTGGGTGAGGTTAGTAGATCGGTGGATCTTTGAATTCATGTTTAATCTAGAAATGGTTACTGCATTCCAAATGCATACGAAGGTTGTGTAATGCTCCATCTTATCTTTGTTTTTAAGTTTATGCGTATCAAGTCTGGCTCTTGCTTGGCAATCATGTTGATATATTTAATCGTGCTTATGTTTAGCTTTTTGTGGTGCTGATTATATCAAATGTCATATGCTCGTAAGAACCTTGTTAGTGTCAGTTGTGGTTTTGTACTTGAAACTAACAGTCCTTTCACAAAGGAAACCCATCTTGTTCTTTTTCTAACCATACGGATACTGGTTAGTGTGAGGCAAAATGTTTGGTTATGGTGATTTGATGGTGTTTCTTAAGTATTATTACTCTGCTGTCGATGAGGCCTAAAAGTCTTCCATTTTCATATATAAACAGTGATGATGGAGCTGCATTTATTATTTGAAATAGAAGTCTTTTTAGGAAATGTAGTCAATACAGTATTAGTGATCTTTTGGAGGATTAGTTTTGTCCCTTTTGAGACGAGTCCTATTTTAAGGATGGGAAATGTAGTCTTGAATGGGTTCAATGCTACAGGAGGATTGGATGGTTTGTATGGAGACGATGAGGCCTTCCATAGTTTGTATTGTTGCTGTATATGCAGATTCTTAATTCTGTTTAGAATGCTGCTTTCAGTTATATTGCAGTTGCTGGTGTTTTATGGCATGTTATAAGCATCAGTTATGAGACTATTAGTTTACATTTTCACAAGAAAAATAGCATGCCCTACTAGTCAACCAATGTTCCCCGTGAGAGTCTGTCCAAGGGTTGAAACCTAAGACATTAGACATATTTTGAGGAACTAAATTTTGTAGCAGGCCATCATACCTTTACATTCCTAGTTGGCATTTTGTATGCAGCTGGCCTTGCATCGGGGTTGCACGCCTAGGAAGTGAGAAACTGAGAATCAGATGGTGGTCGCAGGCTCAATGAAGAAATTAAGGACAGTTGACTTTGGCCCGCCTCTTCATTGCCATACGATTGTTGGCAAAACTCATCCCCTGGAAGAAGAAATGCTTAATTTCCACAAACTGAAAGAAAACGAGATACAAAACTTAAGATTTTAGCAGTATGTCCCATTATAGGAAGGTAAGTGTATGCTATGTTGATTTGTCATTTTTGCTTCCTGGAATGTTATTGTAAACATGTTGGATTATGCAGCAAATAGAAGAGTACTAATGAGTTTGTTATCACTTTACTTTCAAGACAATTTGCAAAATATGTGGTTAGCGTGGCAAAATTGGCAGATTAGGCATGACTCGGCACTCAGACGTGTTATCTCCTGACATGTCTCTAATTGGTTAGAGTTATGTCTAAGATTATACATGGCTAAATGGTTAACGCGGCTAACCGAGGTATCTCCGTGGCTGTTCCAACCCTTTTCTTGACGACCTATAAACGTACCACTTTTTACGACAACCTAAACATTTCTTTCTGTAATATCTATGTGTGCGAACAACCAGTTTACCACCAACATACCAATATACGAATGCAAATTTCCATTACCACCAAAAATTTGAATTATCTTTTTAATAATATCGCTCAAAATTCTTTGACAAAACTTCTCTGTTCTCAAATATACAGATATACTTTCTCTACACAGTGTTCTGTTCCTTGGCAAGAGGGCTGAACATCAATGCTGGTTCCTGAATAGCTATCAACAAACCTGTTGAGCTCTTGTAATCTTACTAGTACGAAGCAACCAGGTCTTCCCATTGAGCATTGGCAGGAATTTTCATTTACTTCCTTCAAGAGCAATATGATTACTGATGAGCGCGTCTACTTCAACCGATGGAAGCACCTAAGGCTTGAGACTATCTTATAGAGCATGGCTACAAATGTTTCTAAGCTTATTGCTTGCAGGAATTTATGTAGAAACCATAATACCAAATTACAAATAAAATGAAAAACATCTCTACCACAACCTGGTACTTGTAGGCATCTAGCTTTTAAACAAAAGCAGATCACTACATAGTGCCATTAGCAGCTATATGTAGATAATCATGCCCACATTACATTCAGTGCTCCTCCTATGTCATATTCCTTTAAGGACAAGGCAATGATAGGGCAGACACAACCAGGCATCCCAATACCTAATCCACGAATGATAATCACATTTTGCTCCACGGCCCTTTCAGTCCAAGGTTCTTGATCAGCCGGACACTTTTTATTTCTCCTCAGTATTGTCAATCATCCACTTTCTACTATCTACTCAGACAACCACATCCCGTAGGTCTCTACTGAAAACATTCAGATATGTTGCTACAGCAAGGAAGCCTATTCCCATTCTTCTTCCCTAGAACCAATTGCCTATTACGTAGCATCGCTCAATCCTCCTATCCAAAAGAGTCTGAACTCCTAATCATAATAGTTTCGCAAACTATATCTCACAATACAAAAAAGTAAGAAACTAATCTAACAAAAGTAATCTACATTGTGCAATTCTGCATAAACCAAAGAGCGCAAAGACAATGATTCCTTCCGGTGTTCACCCACCAACAAGGTAACATACAAACCAACTGGCTTAACTCAGTTGGCCACCAAGGTTGCACTAAGTGCTTTCTTTGGGGGAGGATTCCTGGAGGTCTTGGGTTCAAGACCTACCAAGGGCCTTTCAGGCGAAGCGGAGGAGTTTAACATAACTAGGCGAAGGTTTCTAAAAAAAAACAAGGTAACATACAATTATTAATAATACTATCACTTGCAAGTTACAAGTATTCAAATTCAAATATATACACTAGTGGCAAATTAGTACAAAATAACAAGTTCAGACCAGCATTTGAAAAAGTACACGTCTATTGTATTGGTTAAATCCTAACCTATAATTCTGTAAGGCTATAACCATATATAACCGAAACACGCGTCATTCAAAGCAAACCATCCGTACCATCACCGACTCCATTCATGGGCCAACTAAACACATCACCACCACTCTCACCAAAACCACTTTCCCTCGAACTCCTAAACCCGACCCCTAACATAACCTCGCCCTAGACCTAATACACCTTTTCTTCTTCGCCTCTTTTGGCATTTCAAAGCGACAAACCGGACACGAAGAGCTACACTCCAGCCACGGAACAATACACTCCACGTGATACGTATGTAACTTTTTATCAAGTCGTTTATAAGTTATAACAAACTGTTCTTTGAATAAATAAATAATGTTTGAAAATGTAACACAAAATAGACGCTTTGGCCGAGTGGTTAAGGCGTGTGCCTGCTAAGTACATGGGGTTTCCCCGCGAGAGTTCGAATCTCTCAGGCGTCGTTTCTTTTTTATTTTACTTTTTTTACTTTTTTTTTGACTTTTTTGATTTTTTACCTTTTTACTTTTTTATATACAAGGTTTTTTTTTGTTTCAACTTAAACGAGACTAACTTATAACCTGAGTACCCCGAACCATTGTCAGTGATTAAGAAACGTATAGTCTAAAAGTCATTGCACATATAAGAATAATGTTTAGGCTGTAAACGAATTGGACGAACGTAAATATTCGTTTATTTAATTTTAGCTGAACAAATAAACGAACGCGAACGTGTAACTGGACCAAAAGTTTGGTTCATGTTCAGTTATTTAGATTTGAAATTGTTTATGTTCGTGTATGTTCGTTTATTAATAAGTTAAATGAACGTAAACAACATCAACGATCATATATATACGTAAACGGACATAAACAAGTATGAAACTAAAGTTTTTACTTTAATCAATCCATGTGGTCAATACTTAATACATAGTTTATATTATTGTTAGAGATCTTTAAAATACTCAATATATTATTCATTAACTTCTTTTTTATTTTTTAGATGTTAATCGAACGAAAATAATCGAGCATAGACGAACGCACTAATTGAAGTTAATTGAACGAACATGATCGACCGTTCACGAACGCAAATAAACGAACAAAACAGTTGTTCATGTTCGTTCATTTAATTAAACGGACAAAATATCTTGTTCGTGTTTTTTCGTTAATTAAATAAACGAGTTTAAACGAATTTTTTACTGAACAATCGACGAATGGTTCGTTGAATATTGAGTTCGTTTACAGCTCATACCCAATTGAACAAGTACTCGTTTAATTTTTTTTTTTTAATAAGTAAATTTTTTTACACCCAGATTCCTCTGTTTAAACGATTTTACTAGATCTATTCCCATGCCTGGTGGTGTGGTTCTATCATCACCAGTTTTGGGGATAGTGCTAGTTGTGGTGTTACTGGTCTTCCCACGGCTGAAGGTGGTAGCTCCCATGGGGTTGGTATGCTCCCATGACTAGTGCAGCTGACATCAGTATTCGTGTTCCTGTCACCAGGCCTGAAGGTGGTACTAGTCGTAATGCTTCCATGGCTGGTAGTGATGTTCCTGTCATCGCGATCTTAATAATATAATTTTTGGATGAAATTTATAAGAGGGAAATGTAGTCCTTTATGTGATGAATATGTGATAGATTTGTATTGTTGTTGTATTTACAGATTTTTAATTCTGTTTAGAATGTTGCTTTTAGTTATATTGCAGTTGCTGGTGTTTTATGGTATGTTATAAGCATCAGTTGTCTACCTTTGATTGTTTGTAAATATGTGTTTGGAGATTGATATTAGTTCACATTTTTACAAAAATAAAATAAAATTGCCTTACTAGCCAAACAATGTTCCCTGTGAGAGAATGTGTCGTGAAGTAGTGCATCTGAATCCAATGTGTGCCTATCGGAGTTGCGGTACAACTCTATCGTACGCTCAATTACCATTATCATTCCATTCAAGCGCACACAGTTTGCACACGCTGAAGAGCTTGGAGAAGAAACTGGAATCGTTGAAGGTCTGGGAGAAGAGCTTGGAGGAGAAAAGCTCGTTGAAGGTCTTGAAGAAGAGCTTGGAGGAGAAAAGCTCATTGAACCTCCAAGAGAATTGATTAGTAGTTGGACGCGTTCGTCTTTCCATAAATTTTTTTTGCATCCATATGAAACTGGAGGTTGAACCCGTGAACGTGGACAAGCATAGTACAGTCTACCAAAGTTTTCAGTTGTCCACGATTCTCGAAGAACTACATCTCCATGTCCACACCTGCACGGAAAAGCTTCATGCTTCAACATGTACATAATAACAATTTGTTTATGATGATAAGTGTGTGTGATCTGCTGGTGGTTGTGATGATAAGGAGTGTGTGTGGTTCTCTTTTTATGCTAAAAAAGTGAGGGAAATTGTTAACATTTTCCCTCCAATGTTTTCCCTCCAATGTTTTCCCGCCAAGGTTTTCCCTCCAGTGTAATACGATACCCTATTGACTCATATCATGTTATACGATACCCTATTGACTCATATCATGTAATACGATACCCTATTGACTCATATCATGTAATACGATACCATATTGACTCATATTATGTAATACGATACCATATTCACTCATATCATGTTATACAATACCATATTGACTACTCTTTTTCAGCCATTGTTTCTGGTTCTAACGTCTCTCAAATAGGTTTTCGTTTATTTCATTTGGTGTTTCCGGTAGTGTTTTCTTGGGTATTTTTTTGAGACATTTTTGAGATTTTAAGAGTGGTTGATAATTGTTTTGTGAGAAAATGAAAGGATGGCAATGAGTGTCTATTAAGAAAAACTAGACGTTATAATAACTTTTAAAATTTATAATAGAGAATCTAAAATTACAATAAGAAATTTAAAAATAAACTATGATCATATTTTTCATGAAGCCACACAAATTTAGATTCAATTAGTTGTTCTATTTTAGTTATTTTTCAAAACAAAAAGTTATGTATCTCGTGATCTTTTTTAGTTTTTTCTTTCAAAAAAGTGTCTATCAAAGCATACGACCCTTTTTTGGATATCATTGTATTTCTCGTATGCTCTCTGCAGATCATCTTTAGCTATGAAAGCGGTTTCAATATCATGGCTAACTCCATCATCGTTTATCGACGAACCTTATCTTCGTGAATTAGTTTTTTAACCAAAGTTGTGATTTGGTCGATAGTATGTAAAAGTGAACAATCATATTTGTTTTTTTCAATAAAGTAATATATGTATTTAAAGAAAATGATTAAATCGATAGACTATATTTATAAAGATAAAATATTTAAATTTTAAATTAACTTTTTGAAATGTTAAATATTTACTTTTTTTCTTCACCTTGTAGATTTGTCAAATCGATCGTAAATGCGAACGATTCGAGGCAAATCCACTGATTCACTCGGACGTCACATCAAGCTGACTAAATCGTGAAATCAGTCGACCAACTTCGACGATTCACGAATACGGCCAACCTAATAAACCAGCAGTTAATTTTCTAAAAGGTTTAAACTTTGACCATATCAAAGGACGAAAGTAATTTTAATTCTTTATTAAATAACAAACCAACAATTTTACCTTTTTACCTTTATGAACCTCAGTAGCTTAAGCCTTAAGTAAAACAATTGATTTTTCATTTTATAGCAGTCTCTTTTACTTTCCTTTTATAGCACTAACACACCACTATGGAAATGGAGGAACATGAACCTACAAGCAAAACTATGGACAAAAAAGAACAAGATCATATAAGTATGTTACCAGATTGCTTACTTATTGATATCATCTCTCGTTTACCTGAGACAAAAGAAGCTATTAGAACAAGCACACTTTCGAAACGATGGCAACATCTTTGGCCTTATGTTTCTAATCTCATCTTCTCATTAGATATGCCTATTTGGGATTGGAATGACCAACGTCTCTCCGATTTCGTTTCGTTTATCGACAAAACCTTAACTCAATGTCGCCAACTTAACCTCGCCAAATTTAAACTTTTTCTCAGCTATGATACTCAGTTTGAGTCACACGTGAATAACTGGATTCGTTACGCTTTTAGTTGTAATGTTCAAGACCTTGATTTAAGAATAGTGAATAAGGAATTGGAAATGGAGTTTGTGTTAGATCAGTTCTTTTTCGTCAACGGGAGTTTTACTCGTTTGAGATTGGATGACTGTGTGCTTAATCCAACTAGGGCCATTAGTTGGAGTAACCTTAAGAGTTTGTTTATTTCACACGGGAAGTTAGACGAGGGTTTGATTAAGAATATATTATCCGGTAGTCCTCTTTTGGAAACATTGGAGTTAGTAAGGTGCTATGGTTTTCGGCGGATTGATGTTACTTCAAAGAGTGTTAAGAAATTGGTAATTGGTGGATATAGTGATCCTGAAGAGGAATGGAATCTTGCAGATATTGTCGAAATAAACGCGCCTTATATCTTGTCACTTCAGATCATAATGGATTTTTTGTTATGGAAGGTCGTGTTGATAGATGTGTCTTCATTAGTTGAAGCTGAATTAGATTATTCGAAGGGTGGCCATTATGAGACAACAAGGAAGGAAGGGGAAGAAGAGATGCTTAAAGGTCTTATACTGAGTCTTCGCCATGTCACAAAGCTTCAAATTGGATCTAATTGTCTAACGGTAAATTTTCCTTCAAAATTTTTCTACTTGTTGCAATCTGTCGGTTTATAGGACTTACGGATTGTTAGCTCTAGGAGAACTTTATCATATTTTGAAAGTGATGATTGCGAACAACGACCTGTTAAATAGGCTAATCAATTTTTGAACCTACTGGTCTCATTTTT
Source organism: Glebionis coronaria (assembly GCA_025667525.1). Classification (NCBI taxonomy): domain Eukaryota; kingdom Viridiplantae; phylum Streptophyta; class Magnoliopsida; order Asterales; family Asteraceae; genus Glebionis; species Glebionis coronaria. The sequence continues at coordinate 606,218,387 of CM046876.1, read as the reverse complement.
CCATTATAAAAATTATTTCATACAAGTACCACACCATCCTCATTGCTATATTCTGTTTGTAGACTCTTGCTCGCTTGGAAGCTAAAGGTTTCACTTTTCCATCAAAGGTGGAGCATCCTGATTGGTCTGACTATGATTCATCTGAGAGTGAAGATTCGTAGGAAGTAGGAACTAAAGGTGGGTGAGGTTAGTAGATCGGTGGATCTTTGAATTCATGTTTAATCTAGAAATGGTTACTGCATTCCAAATGCATACGAAGGTTGTGTAATGCTCCATCTTATCTTTGTTTTTAAGTTTATGCGTATCAAGTCTGGCTCTTGCTTGGCAATCATGTTGATATATTTAATCGTGCTTATGTTTAGCTTTTTGTGGTGCTGATTATATCAAATGTCATATGCTCGTAAGAACCTTGTTAGTGTCAGTTGTGGTTTTGTACTTGAAACTAACAGTCCTTTCACAAAGGAAACCCATCTTGTTCTTTTTCTAACCATACGGATACTGGTTAGTGTGAGGCAAAATGTTTGGTTATGGTGATTTGATGGTGTTTCTTAAGTATTATTACTCTGCTGTCGATGAGGCCTAAAAGTCTTCCATTTTCATATATAAACAGTGATGATGGAGCTGCATTTATTATTTGAAATAGAAGTCTTTTTAGGAAATGTAGTCAATACAGTATTAGTGATCTTTTGGAGGATTAGTTTTGTCCCTTTTGAGACGAGTCCTATTTTAAGGATGGGAAATGTAGTCTTGAATGGGTTCAATGCTACAGGAGGATTGGATGGTTTGTATGGAGACGATGAGGCCTTCCATAGTTTGTATTGTTGCTGTATATGCAGATTCTTAATTCTGTTTAGAATGCTGCTTTCAGTTATATTGCAGTTGCTGGTGTTTTATGGCATGTTATAAGCATCAGTTATGAGACTATTAGTTTACATTTTCACAAGAAAAATAGCATGCCCTACTAGTCAACCAATGTTCCCCGTGAGAGTCTGTCCAAGGGTTGAAACCTAAGACATTAGACATATTTTGAGGAACTAAATTTTGTAGCAGGCCATCATACCTTTACATTCCTAGTTGGCATTTTGTATGCAGCTGGCCTTGCATCGGGGTTGCACGCCTAGGAAGTGAGAAACTGAGAATCAGATGGTGGTCGCAGGCTCAATGAAGAAATTAAGGACAGTTGACTTTGGCCCGCCTCTTCATTGCCATACGATTGTTGGCAAAACTCATCCCCTGGAAGAAGAAATGCTTAATTTCCACAAACTGAAAGAAAACGAGATACAAAACTTAAGATTTTAGCAGTATGTCCCATTATAGGAAGGTAAGTGTATGCTATGTTGATTTGTCATTTTTGCTTCCTGGAATGTTATTGTAAACATGTTGGATTATGCAGCAAATAGAAGAGTACTAATGAGTTTGTTATCACTTTACTTTCAAGACAATTTGCAAAATATGTGGTTAGCGTGGCAAAATTGGCAGATTAGGCATGACTCGGCACTCAGACGTGTTATCTCCTGACATGTCTCTAATTGGTTAGAGTTATGTCTAAGATTATACATGGCTAAATGGTTAACGCGGCTAACCGAGGTATCTCCGTGGCTGTTCCAACCCTTTTCTTGACGACCTATAAACGTACCACTTTTTACGACAACCTAAACATTTCTTTCTGTAATATCTATGTGTGCGAACAACCAGTTTACCACCAACATACCAATATACGAATGCAAATTTCCATTACCACCAAAAATTTGAATTATCTTTTTAATAATATCGCTCAAAATTCTTTGACAAAACTTCTCTGTTCTCAAATATACAGATATACTTTCTCTACACAGTGTTCTGTTCCTTGGCAAGAGGGCTGAACATCAATGCTGGTTCCTGAATAGCTATCAACAAACCTGTTGAGCTCTTGTAATCTTACTAGTACGAAGCAACCAGGTCTTCCCATTGAGCATTGGCAGGAATTTTCATTTACTTCCTTCAAGAGCAATATGATTACTGATGAGCGCGTCTACTTCAACCGATGGAAGCACCTAAGGCTTGAGACTATCTTATAGAGCATGGCTACAAATGTTTCTAAGCTTATTGCTTGCAGGAATTTATGTAGAAACCATAATACCAAATTACAAATAAAATGAAAAACATCTCTACCACAACCTGGTACTTGTAGGCATCTAGCTTTTAAACAAAAGCAGATCACTACATAGTGCCATTAGCAGCTATATGTAGATAATCATGCCCACATTACATTCAGTGCTCCTCCTATGTCATATTCCTTTAAGGACAAGGCAATGATAGGGCAGACACAACCAGGCATCCCAATACCTAATCCACGAATGATAATCACATTTTGCTCCACGGCCCTTTCAGTCCAAGGTTCTTGATCAGCCGGACACTTTTTATTTCTCCTCAGTATTGTCAATCATCCACTTTCTACTATCTACTCAGACAACCACATCCCGTAGGTCTCTACTGAAAACATTCAGATATGTTGCTACAGCAAGGAAGCCTATTCCCATTCTTCTTCCCTAGAACCAATTGCCTATTACGTAGCATCGCTCAATCCTCCTATCCAAAAGAGTCTGAACTCCTAATCATAATAGTTTCGCAAACTATATCTCACAATACAAAAAAGTAAGAAACTAATCTAACAAAAGTAATCTACATTGTGCAATTCTGCATAAACCAAAGAGCGCAAAGACAATGATTCCTTCCGGTGTTCACCCACCAACAAGGTAACATACAAACCAACTGGCTTAACTCAGTTGGCCACCAAGGTTGCACTAAGTGCTTTCTTTGGGGGAGGATTCCTGGAGGTCTTGGGTTCAAGACCTACCAAGGGCCTTTCAGGCGAAGCGGAGGAGTTTAACATAACTAGGCGAAGGTTTCTAAAAAAAAACAAGGTAACATACAATTATTAATAATACTATCACTTGCAAGTTACAAGTATTCAAATTCAAATATATACACTAGTGGCAAATTAGTACAAAATAACAAGTCTATTGTATTGGTTAAATCCTAACCTATAATTCTGTAAGGCTATAACCATATATAACCGAAACACGCGTCATTCAAAGCAAACCATCCGTACCATCACCGACTCCATTCATGGGCCAACTAAACACATCACCACCACTCTCACCAAAACCACTTTCCCTCGAACTCCTAAACCCGACCCCTAACATAACCTCGCCCTAGACCTAATACACCTTTTCTTCTTCGCCTCTTTTGGCATTTCAAAGCGACAAACCGGACACGAAGAGCTACACTCCAGCCACGGAACAATACACTCCACGTGATACGTATGTAACTTTTTATCAAGTCGTTTATAAGTTATAACAAACTGTTCTTTGAATAAATAAATAATGTTTGAAAATGTAACACAAAATAGACGCTTTGGCCGAGTGGTTAAGGCGTGTGCCTGCTAAGTACATGGGGTTTCCCCGCGAGAGTTCGAATCTCTCAGGCGTCGTTTCTTTTTTATTTTACTTTTTTTACTTTTTTTTTGACTTTTTTGATTTTTTACCTTTTTACTTTTTTATATACAAGGTTTTTTTTTGTTTCAACTTAAACGAGACTAACTTATAACCTGAGTACCCCGAACCATTGTCAGTGATTAAGAAACGTATAGTCTAAAAGTCATTGCACATATAAGAATAATGTTTAGGCTGTAAACGAATTGGACGAACGTAAATATTCGTTTATTTAATTTTAGCTGAACAAATAAACGAACGCGAACGTGTAATTGGACCAAAAGTTTGGTTCATGTTCAGTTATTTAGATTTGAAATTGTTTATGTTCGTGTATGTTCGTTTATTAATAAGTTAAATGAACGTAAACAACATCAACGATCATATATATACGTAAACGGACATAAACAAGTATGAAACTAAAGTTTTTACTTTAATCAATCCATGTGGTCTTTGAAATACTTAATACATAGTTTATACTATTGTTAGAGATCTTTAAAATACTCAATATATTATTCATTAACTTTTTTTTTTATTTTTTAGATGTTAATCGAACGAAAATAATCGAGCATAGACGAACGCACTAATTGAAGTTAATTGAACGAACATGATCGACCGTTCACGAACGCAAATAAACGAACGAAACAGTTGTTCATGTTCGTTCATTTAATTAAACGGACAAAATATCTTGTTCGTGTTTTTCCTTTAATTAAATAAACGAGTATAAACGAATTTTTTACCGAACAATCGACGAATGGTTCGTTGAATATTGAGTTCGTTGAATATTGAGTTCGTTTACAGCTCATACCCAATTGAACAAGTACTCGTTCAATTATTTTTTTTTTTAATAAGTACATTTTTTTACACCCAGATTCCTCTGTTTAAACGATTTTACTAGATCTATTCCCATGCCTGGTGGTGTGATTCTATCATCACCTGTTTTGAGGATAGTGCTAGTTGTGGTGTTCCTGGTCTTCCCAGGGCTGAAGGTGGTAGGCTCCCATGGGGGTGGTATGCTTCCATGACTAGTGCAGTTGACCTTAGTATTCGTGTTCCTCTCACCAGGCCTGAAGATGGTACTAGTCGTAATGCTTCCATGCACTACAACAAAATCAAGGTTTAGGGTCGGATATAATTTAGGGTCAAAAATTTCGACCTTAAATTAAGGTGGGGCCCACACTTTTTCAACCCAAAAGGGTTGGTCAAAAAGCAGGTGGGGTCCACGAAATTTAGGATCGAAATTTCGACTCTAAATTAAAAAATTTGAATAATTTTAGTTTATGTATTATATAATATATTTTTAATAATTAAAAATAATTTTAAAAGAATTTATTTTTAAGTTTAATATTTTAGGGTCAAAATTTCGACCCTAAATTCAAAATTTTAAATAATTTTTATTTATGTATTATATAATATATTTTTAATAATTAAAAATAATTTTAAAAAAATTTATTTTTAACATTTAATATTTTAGGGTCGAAATTTCGACCCTAAATTTAAAATTTTTAAAAATTTTCACGAAAAATTTAAAATTTCACACGAAAAATCTTACACGCAATGCTTCAGAGCTCGACAGTCAAGGAATAACCACCTGCAATCCTGACTGTGTAGGCCCTTCCTAAGATAGTGTATGTATCTTTTCACGCTATACCTTTTCTTTCTAGTTGAGCTATGAAAACAACTGAGATGTAATTCCACTACTATTATAGCTTGAGATCTTCTTCGAACTAGCTGGGTATCTCAACTAGTGCTACTCCACCGCTTAAGACATGCATTCAAACCTAGCATTTTATGAAACCGCAGATAGCATACCATCTAGAAGTATGGCTTAACGGAACCTTATAAGCCCACCGGGGATCTAGTAATCCCACCATTGTGCAAGCTCTAGTCCCCACACTTCAGGCGCTTATTAGACTGACGAAAAATTTAAAAAATTCGCGGTTTATATTTACGGTCGAAATTTCGACCCTAAATAATTAAATATATTTTTATAATTTTCTTTTAGTGTGAATGCTTTTAAAATATTAATATATGTATATATTTAGATAATGCCGTAATAGCTAAAAATAATTAAGTCTAAGCAGAACTAAAGCTGTGCAAACAACTTAGCAACTACAAGAACATAACAAGTTCATCAATTACACCACAAATCCAGAAAGATCAAGCTGGTTACCACTATGAAAAACCAACTAGACTACAAATGACTGTACCCATTGTTTTAGTGCTTTCATTAGTCCCACTATTGATGGTACTAGTTTTAATGCTTTCATTATGTACCCATTGTGAACAGGAAGATGATAATAGATGTATGTGTGCCATCCATATTGGGTAGTTGTTTTGCTATTTAATGGTTTGTAGTTTGCCTCCAATTATCACTCATCTCAGTTTTCCAATACTAAAAAAACAACAATAATGGCCTGGTTAGAAAGGTTAGAAGAATTAAAAAAAGTTGCTGGTTCAGATAATTGGACTGATCGAATGGTAGCATATTTTGAACAATCTGTCGAAGCGGACAAACGTTTTGGTCTGAAACTTGAACGTTTACATGAGGTTTTAGATAAAGCTGTTGAAGAAAGACAACAATTTATCCAGGAATTAGAACGTGTTGGAGATATATATCTCTTAAAGAAATGCGCTAAAGTATTGAAAAATACTCAAAAGAAGGATAAGGAAACCTCAAGTCGGTTGGAAGGTTTAATTAAAGATACAGCAGCAAGAATGACTGAGAAGGAGGAATTCGTTAAGAAAATGAAGGATCAATAAATAAGCATTCGTAAATGCTTAGAAGGAGCCTTTATTTATGAGTTTGAGCAAAGTTTAATGAAGGAATTCGTTAAGACTGCGTCTCTTTTAATCTAATTAATAACTGTTGTTCAGATAGAATAAGAACCATACTAACACATGTTGTTGTGTATAATGATGCTTCTGCATCTTTTATGGTTTTTGTGTTTGAAATGTACTTGCATGTTTGTATGAATAAAAAAGGCTCCTTTATTTATGAGTTTGAGCAAAATTTGATTGAAGTAAAATGCTTTTGACTGAACTTTTGACTGCAAAACCTAACACAACAGACTTAAACTAAATTTTGTGACTCAAGCAAAATAAATTCTCACAATGATTCAAGCTAGAATAATAATTACTCACAGAACCAAACACTCCTAAACATAATTTTAATCGTCACGAACACTTAAACACGCGCTTAATTAAACATTGATATTAAAACGATATTAGACTCGTAAACACGGAAAAAAACACATCACAAACTAGTTCAAACTAAGGTTCCCCATGTCATCGTAAAGGTCGTGAAGTAGTGCATCTGAATCCAATGTGTGCCTATCGGAGTTGCGGTACAACTCTATCGTACGCTCAATTACCATTATCATTCCATTCAAGCGCACACAGTTTGCACACGCTGAAGAGCTTGGAGAAGAAACTGGAATCGTTGAAGGTCTGGGAGAAGAGCTTGGAGGAGAAAAGCTCGTTGAAGGTCTTGAAGAAGAGCTTGGAGGAGAAAAGCTCATTGAACCTCCAAGAGAATTGATTAGTAGTTGGACGCGTTCGTCTTTCCATAAATTTTTTTTGCATCCATATGAAACTGGAGGTTGAACCCGTGAACGTGGACAAGCATAGTACAGTCTACCAAAGTTTTCAGTTGTCCACGATTCTCGAAGAACTACATCTCCATGTCCACACCTGCACGGAAAAGCTTCATGCTTCAACATGTACATAATAACAATTTGTTTATGATGATAAGTGTGTGTGATCTGCTGGTGGTTGTGATGATAAGGAGTGTGTGTGGTTCTCTTTTTATGCTAAAAAAGTGAGGGAAATTGTTAACATTTTCCCTCCAATGTTTTCCCTCCAATGTTTTCCCGCCAAGGTTTTCCCTCCAGTGTAATACGATACCCTATTGACTCATATCATGTTATACGATACCCTATTGACTCATATCATGTAATACGATACCCTATTGACTCATATCATGTAATACGATACCATATTGACTCATATTATGTAATACGATACCATATTCACTCATATCATGTTATACAATACCATATTGACTACTCTTTTTCAGCCATTGTTTCTGGTTCTAACGTCTCTCAAATAGGTTTTCGTTTATTTCATTTGGTGTTTCCGGTAGTGTTTTCTTGGGTATTTTTTTGAGACATTTTTGAGATTTTAAGAGTGGTTGATAATTGTTTTGTGAGAAAATGAAAGGATGGCAATGAGTGTCTATTAAGAAAAACTAGACGTTATAATAACTTTTAAAATTTATAATAGAGAATCTAAAATTACAATAAGAAATTTAAAAATAAACTATGATCATATTTTTCATGAAGCCACACAAATTTAGATTCAATTAGTTGTTCTATTTTAGTTATTTTTCAAAACAAAAAGTTATGTATCTCGTGATCTTTTTTAGTTTTTTCTTTCAAAAAAGTGTCTATCAAAGCATACGACCCTTTTTTGGATATCATTGTATTTCTCGTATGCTCTCTGCAGATCATCTTTAGCTATGAAAGCGGTTTCAATATCATGGCTAACTCCATCATCGTTTATCGACGAATCTTATCTTCGTGAATTAGTTTTTTAACCAAAGTTGTGATTTGGTCGATAGTATGTAAAAGTGAACAATCATATTTGTTTTTTTCAATAAAGTAATATATGTATTTAAAGAAAATGATTAAATCGATAGACTATATTTATAAAGATAAAATATTTAAATTTTAAATTAACTTTTTGAAATGTTAAATATTTACTTTTTTTCTTCACCTTGTAGATTTGTCAAATCGATCGTAAATGCGAACGATTCGAGGCAAATCCACTGATTCACTCGGACGTCACATCAAGCTGACTAAATCGTGAAATCAGTCGACCAACTTCGACGATTCACGAATACGGCCAACCTAATAAACCAGCAGTTAATTTTCTAAAAGGTTTAAACTTTGACCATATCAAAGGACGAAAGTAATTTTAATTCTTTATTAAATAACAAACCAACAATTTTACCTTTTTACCTTTATGAACCTCAGTAGCTTAAGCCTTAAGTAAAACAATTGATTTTTCATTTTATAGCAGTCTCTTTTACTTTCCTTTTATAGCACTAACACACCACTATGGAAATGGAGGAACATGAACCTACAAGCAAAACTATGGACAAAAAAGAACAAGATCATATAAGTATGTTACCAGATTGCTTACTTATTGATATCATCTCTCGTTTACCTGAGACAAAAGAAGCTATTAGAACAAGCACACTTTCGAAACGATGGCAACATCTTTGGCCTTATGTTTCTAATCTCATCTTCTCATTAGATATGCCTATTTGGGATTGGAATGACCAACGTCTCTCCGATTTCGTTTCGTTTATCGACAAAACCTTAACTCAATGTCGCCAACTTAACCTCGCCAAATTTAAACTTTTTCTCAGCTATGATACTCAGTTTGAGTCACACGTGAATAACTGGATTCGTTACGCTTTTAGTTGTAATGTTCAAGACCTTGATTTAAGAATAGTGAATAAGGAATTGGAAATGGAGTTTGTGTTAGATCAGTTCTTTTTCGTCAACGGGAGTTTTACTCGTTTGAGATTGGATGACTGTGTGCTTAATCCAACTAGGGCCATTAGTTGGAGTAACCTTAAGAGTTTGTTTATTTCACACGGGAAGTTAGACGAGGGTTTGATTAAGAATATATTATCCGGTAGTCCTCTTTTGGAAACATTGGAGTTAGTAAGGTGCTATGGTTTTCGGCGGATTGATGTTACTTCAAAGAGTGTTAAGAAATTGGTAATTGGTGGATATAGTGATCCTGAAGAGGAATGGAATCTTGCAGATATTGTCGAAATAAACGCGCCTTATATCTTGTCACTTCAGATCATAATGGATTTTTTGTTATGGAAGGTCGTGTTGATAGATGTGTCTTCATTAGTTGAAGCTGAATTAGATTATTCGAAGGGTGGCCATTATGAGACAACAAGGAAGGAAGGGGAAGAAGAGATGCTTAAAGGTCTTATACTGAGTCTTCGCCATGTCACAAAGCTTCAAATTGGATCTAATTGTCTAACGGTAAATTTTCCTTCAAAATTTTTCTACTTGTTGCAATCTGTCGGTTTA